>CM050166.1:173588276-175010776 GCA_027410445.1 Discoglossus pictus | reverse complement strand
TGTGCATGTGTCTGCTCAAACGGTCAGAAACAGACTCCATGAGGGTGGTATGAGGGCCCGACATCCACCGGTGGGGGTTGTGCTTACAGCCCAACACCGTGCAGTATGTTTGGCATTTGACAGAGAACACCAAGATTGGCAAATTTGCCACTGGCGCCCTGTGCTCTTCACAGATGAAAGCAGGTTCACACTGAGCACATGTGACAGACGTGACAGGCTCTGGAGACGCTGTGGAGAACGTTATGCTGCCTGCAACATCATCCAGCATGACTGGTTTGGCAGTGGATCAGTAATGGTGTGGGGTGGCATTTCTTTGGGGGGCCACACAGCCCTCCATGTGCTTGCCAGAAGTAGCCTGACTGCCAATAGGTACCGAGATGAGATCGTCAGACCCCTTGTGAGACCATATGCTAGTGTGGTTGGCCCTGGGTTCCTCCTAATGCAAGACAATGCTAGACCTGTGGCTGGAGTGTATCAGCAGTTCCTGCAAGACAAAGGCATTGATGCTATGGACTGGCCCGCCCGTTCCCCAGACTTGAATCCAATTGAGCACATCTGGGACATCATGTCTCGCTCCATCCACCAACGTCACGTTGCACCACAGACTGTCCAGGAGTTGGCAGATGCTTTAGTCCAGGTCTTGGAGGAGATCCCTCAGGAGACCATCCGCCACCACATCAGGAGAATGACCAGGCATTGTAGGGAGGTCATACAGGCACGTGGAGGCCACAAACACTACTGAGCCTCATGTTGACTTGTTTTAAGGACATTACATCAAAGTTGGATCAGCCTGTAGTGTGTTTTTCCACTTTCATAATGGGGGTGACTCCAAATCCAGACCTCCATGGGTTGAAAAATGTGATTTCCATTTTTTTATTTTTGTGTGATTTTGTTGTCAGCACATTCAACTATGTAAAGAACAAAGTATTTCATAAGAATATTTAATTCATTCAGATCTAGGATGTGTTATTTTAGTGTTCCCTTTATTTTTTTGAGCAGTGTATATGTATATACATTATATTATTTGGCTCTCAGCCCTTCAGTCACAGTGACCGGGATCATTCTATATAACTGTACAGTTGCAACTCCCAAATTATTAGTCTGATTACTTGCTTTTTAACCACTTCACTGATGAATGGTCTTATAAAATATTGAGCTGTGGTATTATAGATACCATTTGTCAAGTGGAAATATGAAGCAAGCCTCTGATTCAGTGGGTTTTTGATCATGGCTAAAAATGATTGCTTCATTATTTCGACGAGTAAGTGAACCTTAACCCCTTTCATTCCTATTGATATATTTTGTAAGTTGACACAGTGTGAATTATGGATCAATATCTGATTAATGTAGGATCTTAACAAGGCAAATGAGAAACTTAGCATTTAATACAAAATTTGTCAAGTTAAATATGCTCATTAGAAACAATTCTAGAAACAATTTAAAAATAAAAGTTATAAATAGGTTACAAATATAAATAGTGATATATAAGACTGTCCTGGGAAAATTGTGTTTATATGAGCACATTAGAAGATATATAAATAATAAAAATTAAAAATCTATAGCAGCTTGTTATTGTTGTTAAGTCGTTCAGTTGTGTTTGACTTTCCATGACCCTATGGACTGCAGCACTCCAGGTACATCTCTCAGTCACTGCCCTTCTGAGCTCCATCAAATTCATATTCATTGCTTCAGTGACTTCATCTATCAATCTCTGCCTCTGTCGTCCTCTTCTTCTTGTGCCTTCAATCTTTCCAAGCATCAGAGTCTTCTCTAGGGAATACTGCCATCTCATGATATGGCCACAATATTTGAGCTTCAGCCTAATCATCATACCTTCTAGTAATCCGTTTGTCTTGATTTCCTGAAGTACAGATTTTTTGGACCTTCTTGCAGTCCAAGAGACTCTAAGTAGTTTTCTCCAACACCCCAATTCAAAGGTGCCAATTCAACTGTGCCCAGGCTCCTTTATGGTACAGCTCTCACATCTGTATGTTACTACCAGTAATACCATAGTTTGTAATAGTAGTAAAAAAAAAGTCCGGAGCACTGTTCAGGATTTTTTTTTTAACTTACAGTTCTTACGGTACTGTTTTTTCCTGGATTGCTACCTTGTTGTGGTGAAAGTACCTCAATGAAGCTATATGCTATACAATGCAGGGTAACCCAAGATGGACAGGTCATAGCAGAGAGGTTAGACAAATCATAGTCCACTGGAGAAGGGGTTAGCAACCCATGCCAATGTCTTAGCCATCAGAAATCTTATGGAATAACACAACCAGACATAAGATGTGCCTGGCGCACTGAGGTCCATAGGGCTCATAGAGAATCGGATATGACTGAACGGTTGAACAAAAAAAAATGTGTTACCAACAGAATGGAAACAGATAAGACTAATTCCCTATCCCAAATCCTTTTCTTCAACTCCTTATCTAGCCCCTTAGTTGTACAGGGATAGCTAGTCTCAAGAGCTCTGTCTAATACTTTTATAGGTGTGCTAAGAGCTTGTAAAGTGAGCTTAGGAACTGGGGAATTAGTTGAAGCAGAAATATCTGAAACTGGGCCTGACAAGCTATGACTGAGGCACTGAGGGTGGGAAAAACAATTGGTGGGACCCAGGCCCTAGCACGATTAGACTGATCACTAAGAATAGGGGCTGAAACTCTCCCTACTATGTGTGCCAGTATCTGGCATAACTGAAGTGTCATGGGAGAGTTGACAGTGATATCTGAGCTCCTAACCCCACCTGGAAATAAGTCAGATATCCCTGTCCCAATAACACCAGAAGGCTCGCTCATAACAGAAGACAACCTTGATCTGCATTTGTAGATGGGTGTGCCAAAGCTTGTTGGATCCTGAAGATGAATATCCATGGCATGGCTGGCAACAGAGGTGGATGGCAACAGAACAGCTGCAAATCCTTCTGCTGCCTCGTTGTATCTTTCTTGTCCATTATGTCTCCAAGTAAAGAACTGACAGAAGTAATATGATCATGGCTATGGACAGAAGATGACCTTCTATCCTGACTCCTTCATCTCTTATGGCTTTTATCAGAGGATCTGGACCTACCGGAAAGTGCCAAATGGGAATGAATGGAATGAAGGCAGGTGACAAATGCAAGCCAGGGAGCCCCAGGATCTCCATTCAATACCACAACCCATATGGGCCTTGGTATCTTCCTGGTTATACCCCCTTCATACCTGCTAGCCTTTATAAGCTATAGGATTCCCCAACTAAAGTATAACCATGTGGGTCCTGTCATGCTGAGGACCTGACTGGACTGTTGGGGACTGTGTCTAGGGCCTGGGCTGGCAAGAGTTAGCCTGTTTATTACTATGGTTATACATTTCTTGTTGCTTATGGTTTTAAAATGACATCTGTATTGCATGTATTCTGATTATGGTGTGGATATGAGTTCTTCAGGGACTAGAGAGCTATGGGGCACCATAATAACTTGCATGCACAGTAACCGGGATGTACCACTGAGCTAGGGAGCTCACGCTTCATAACAGGAAGGTCATGCACTCTTGTTAGCTTTTGATGACTCACCTGGCTCCACCTGAGCAAGCACAGGGTAGCAGCACATAAGCACTACACAAAGATCAAGGGGACTTAAATGCCATCAACTGCTATTGTTTGGTGGATCCTTGAGAGCTAATTTAATCTTCAGAAGATCATTGTACACCTAGACATGTCTAGGCTATTACAAAGTATGACCAGGAGTAAAATGTGACAACACAGGATCTGAGTTAGGTCACACAGGCACAGAGCCAGATGGCCCCTACACAAAGGAGAAATTATACTAAGTTAATATCCAGATAAGGACCATTGAGCAGTTATCTACATGACCCACTGCAGAGAGAACATGACATCATTTGATATACATGTTCCCCCCACATGGGCAGTCACCATTGGTAGATCATTTGTGTACTGAAGGATGGGGCTTACTGTGATTGTATGGTGTATATAGTGGTGGAGAATAGTCAAAGTCAGTGGCTCTTGTTTTTCTGATATCCTGGTCTATCTTCTGCTATCAGAGGTGTAAAAGGACCACACAATTCTGCTGGGTAGATTTGCATTAGGTTCTTATCAAGCCCAGTTGAAGTAGCAGATCGTGATAGGGATATAATCATGGGAGTCCATATGAATCCTAAAAAACTACATAAAATCAAAAAGCATTAAAACTATAAATGCGGAAATATACTTTACCTATCCTTTCATCCTTTTGATTCCCAGCGAAAATCAAAGTCAAGGGCCTCACTCTTCAGCCCTGGATAAGCGAATCCTTCCATGTTGACTGCAGAATCCGTCCTCTTTCTTGACCGAAGACCTTGTTCCTCATCTTTGGTCCTTGGAAATGGGCCTCCACCTAAAAAACATGCAGCTCTCTGAGACAAAAACTGTACCTAACGGATCTCCTCCTCTGAGGAGCTCCCACTATGACTAACTAGTTTTGAGGTCGCCTTTGCCTTATACACATATTTCAGCCAATCAAAATCATATATTTGAACAAATCATAATACACAGATTGAAAATGTATCCCGGGGAATACCCAGGCTTATAGCAAATAGTGGTATTAACCCCTCAATAGTGTTGAATTTGAGCAATCAAGCCCCAGATCCAACACAATAAAGGAGTTTGCTTCTTCATAGCAACAAATTTGAAGCATCCATGCTTCTCACAGGCATTTTTTCTGCCTTTTTGTAGGGTTGAAAGTACTTAGGCGTTTTTAAAATTTGGAACAGTTTTAAAGACTTCAGAGTAAAGTTTAGCGAATTTGGATATTGAGATGGGAGGTATGTGATAGAGATTTGTATAACGTGCATCGAAAACTTTATTACAATTCATTTTGACGTACAGATAATGCGCATGCCGCTATTAGTAAAGTGAGGAAGTACTTTTACTGACTGAGGACCACAAGGACAAAGGAGTGTGTTGCTTGAAAGTTATGTACACATTTAATGAAGTTACATCATTCTGTACATCTTGTACAATGTATGGATCTATCCTTTTATATGTACGCACAGAAAGCGCTCCAGCTGTCTCTCTCTAGCTCAGATCCTGCATGTCACCCTCCATCAGAACACCCTCCTCCAGCTCTCTCTCTAGCTCAGATCCTGCATGTCACCCTCCATCAGAACACCCTCCTCCAGCTCTCTCTCTAGCTCAGACCCTGCATGTCACCCTCCAACAGGACACCCTTCTCCAGCTCTTTCTCTAGCTCAGATCCTCCATGTCACCCCACTAATCCTCTAACCCTAACCTGAAAACCATTTACACGGCATGCTTCCCAGCGCTTCCGGTGTGTACATATAACAGGATAGGTCCTACGGGATTTCTACAGTACAGTAGTAACTCGTGATTTTCGTTTCTCCTTTTAAAAATTAGCATCTGAATGGAAGCCATGGAAGGCGGAAGTATTTCCCAGAGAAAATCTTACACAGCTCAGTTTAAACTTGAAGTGGTAGAAGTTGCAAAGGAGAAATGGAATCGTGAAGCTGGTAGACAGTTTAACATTGGAGAAACTGGTGTTCGGGAATGGAGAAAGGCTGAAGCAGTGCTGAAATGTTTGCCCAAGCGGAAACGTGATATGCGGTATAGAAGGGGCTTGTGGCCAACCATTGAGAAGAAACTGTATGAATGGGTTGTGAACGAAAGAAAAAAGGTATGAGAATATCAACAGTTTGTGTGTTGCAGGAGTCAAAAAGAATTGCTGAAGAGGATGATATAAAGGATTTCAAAGCCTACCCATCTTGGGTGTTCGGCTTTATGAAGAGCAACAATTTAAGTGTGCGCTTCTCCATTAGTGTTGGACAAAAATTGGCCCTCCGCCTGGGAAGCTAAAATGGAAAAATGTAGTTTGTATCTCAGAGAAACTTGTGTGGGGTTGATTCTCATCACTTCGGGAAGATGGATGAGGTTCCCGTAAGTTTTGATATGCCTAGTTCTAGGACTGTAAATCTGAAGGGAGCAAAAGAGGTTTCTGTTGCTACAACTGGCCACAAAAAGTCAAATTTCACTGTGGTTCTCTGCATACCTGCAGATGGTTCAAAACTACCATCGATGGTGATTCTCAAAAGAAAGACTGTTCCGAAAGGTTGCGATTCCAAAGTCGTCATTGTCACTGAAAATGAGAAAGGTTGGATGAAGTCCGAGTTTATAAAGTTTTGGTTAGACAATGTGTGGCGTAAGAGAAAAATGTCATTTTTCAACCCAAAATCTCTATAAATGTATTTGTGTAGGGCTCACATAACACCAGAAATGAAAACCATTATAAATAAATATTCCACAATGGCGGTCATTCCAGGCGGTTTAACGAAAAAAACTCCAAACTCTGTCCATCACGGTTAATAAACCATTCAAAGACCAGATGACGGCTAAGTGGGTGATGGGTGAAATACATATAACAAGACAGGGCAGATGAAGAGACCATTGTATAAAGATTTAGTGGCTTGGATTGTAGAAAGTTGGGCTGCTGTAAATCAAAATTGTGTTAGGAATGGTTTCATTAAATCACAAGGGGATAAAATAGTGTCCGGTGACAGTCCGGTGACGGCGACAGTACATGATGATACAGTTTCAAAAATGGAAACTCAAGAAATACCGAATGACATTTTAAATGCAATTGATTCTTTCAATGTAGATTCTGCTGAAGAATTTCTTTTATTTGAAAACTCTGTGTTTAATAAAATATGAATTATACTTCTACCTTTGTTTTATTATTATATTTTATTTACCTCTCACACGTTTTTTAAACTTTCATTAGTATAACGCTCATGGGCATTTTTCCCCAATTTTAGACCTTTTAGTATAGATAACGCGCGCATTATCGAAAAATACGGTTTGTAACTTTTGCAATGTTTGTCTTATGTATTCACTGTATCCCCTGTACTTAGCACTACAGGGTGATTTATAAATAAATAATAATAATAATACTTCACAAGTATGATTTTCCCCCCACTACAGTAGTCCTTTAAATTAAATTTGATTTAAATGTGAATTACTATGGGTTTCATTTTGAATCACACGAGCTGCTTATGCCAGTATAATATTCTCTAATCTTAAAATAAGGACTGAAAGGACTATTGAAAATATATGGCTTCATTCCAGTCCTTAAAGTCTCCCATGGCACATAGGGGTTAATGGTAGGTGACATCGAGGTGTCCTTGGCTTCCATATGGTGCTTATAGGCAACAACTAATCAACATAAATATATTTTTAAAAAGTACATTTTTTTTGTCTCAACAATACAGCTGGATCAAGTAGTTATCTACAAAGCCAAACTGCAGCAACCATTTTTTGGAGGGGTGTAACCTGTTTCCTATATGTACCTGGAATTTAGCTGAAAAAATACACTTAATTGTTCTTTAGTATTTTAATGTCTGATCATACTGAGTAACGATAGGAAATATTTTGACAGATAACTACTTTTTTTTCAGTTCTCTAAGACAGTGGTTCTCAATGGCCAGTCCTATGATGATGGTGGATTCCTGAGACCTTATCTGCCGGTTCTCAGGAACAAACAGGGATTTTTTTTTTATATATACCAGTACCATCAGTCATAGTGGTAGATTATTGATTATAGTGTGAGCAGTCAAAATGTACTCAATTTAAATGAGTGCAAAACTAGGTAAAAATGTAGTGTGATATGTTTAGTACCACAATGGGTAAAAATATTCCAACGAAGCACTGGAAAGTAATCAGACAGAAAAAAATGTGAAGAACCACTGCTCTAAAACATACATACACATGTGTATAGTCTCTCTTCGCAAGCTGACTTAATAGGTAAAAAAATTATTTAAATATTGAATCCTTCATCAGTAACAAATAACCTACCTGGCACAGCCCACTTGTTTGTTTAAGGTGTGAAACAAGCAGACATGTTTCATTTTGCTTAGTGTTTCAAGTCACAGCTGTGGCAAGATTCACTAGAAACTTCCTATCACACTTTCCTTCCTAGAAATGGCCAAGTGTTTTAATAAAACTGCCCTCAGACTCTATTGCAAAAGTGTCTTCATCACAGCTTAAAGGCACTTCCCCCCGTATCTCATGAAAACAGACACTGTCGTACTTGCTGTGTTGTGTCTTGTACTAACCAATCAGTGACCTCTGATATATCAGCAACATTCGGCAACAAGCTGCTGAGAATCTCTGATATGCTAAGACACTACACTGCAGATCCAGGCCTACAAAGTCTATCTGCATGTACTACAGTGGGCAGACACATACAGGGACTATTTGTTTGATTTTAGGCAGTAAAAACTGAGATTGTAATCAATAAAATACAAAAAAAGTAAATAGATACATAGGCATATTATATACCTAGTAAAATTCAGAAAGGCAGTCTGATTGTGACTTATGCAATACAAAATATCTTCAATTATATTTTATTTAAACAATCATTTTGCAAAAACAATAATTTCCCCTGTTTTTTTTTTTTTATCTTTTTTTGTGTGCAGGGGATGTGGATGCTTTAAAGGTATTGCCCTGGATGAGCAATTTTATTTCAACATAGCAATATCCAACTTTGGGGAAGAAGCAGCAAGGAGTGACAGCAGTGGGAAGACAAGCATCGGGGAGAGAGTGATTGAGATCACTTGGGGAGCAAGTAACACCAGTGAGAGAGAATGACAGCTTGAAAGAGAAATAGTACGGAAAGAGTTTATGAAAGCAATGAAGAGAGAAGTTGAGAAAGAAAATGAACACTTGGGAAAGAAAGAAGTATTATTAACAGAATGATAGGGAGGTGGAAGATAGAAGAACCATTGAGAGAGAATGATAGCTTGATAGAGAAGTAGAAGTGAAAGAGTAGGGGAGTGTGAAGTATTAGAGAGAATGATAGCAGAGAGAGAGATGTAGAAAAAGATACATAGAGAATTCAGAAGGGAGTCTTGAGTCAAGAAATAATTGACAGAGAATGAGGGGTTTTATGGAGAAAGAAGGATGAAAGTTGAAGTATTCAGAAGCCGCATTCAGGTTCAGTAGCAAGTTGCAGCTAGAGGTTAGATAGAACATGCTTCTATGCATCTATATATCTTTGCCACTTTAATTCTCCGTATATGGAAAATCTGTATAAATGTTTTTTTTACAAGGGCATAAACAGATGAAAGAGATATGGATTGAGATCAAAAGAAAAGATAAAAAAGGCAAATCATGCAAATTCATAAAGCAAATAGGTATAGAGTGTACAAGAGAGGTAATCAGTAAATATTGAAAATGATCTTTAATTAACAAGCAAGCTGTATCTATATTTGTGAATGGATTGCTGACTTAACATTGCAATTCATTTTTAAATAGCATTCAATTAACAAAATAATGTGTATTACCTATAATTATAAATTACACCATATCTGAATTATCTGTGGTTTCATTTTAAACTGTTTATTTAAAATAATAATGTGGGAATTTGGATACAGAATGATCATATGATGTAGTAGAAGAGGCAAGGTTGATAATAAATACCTAATACATATAGGCCTAGTAATTTAGTTCTATTTGTTTGATTTTAATGGAATGAACAAGAGGAATCTTATGGGTGCTCTCCAATTTTGGTATGCATATTTAGACGTAACCACATTCTGTATGCTTGATAGCTATTATTATGTTTGTACTTCACTAAATAAATAATAATTTGTGAGTTGTAAACTCAAAACTGGCTCAGTATTAATTTAACAGACGTGTTCTAAAAATTGAGCTTGGCTAATTAGATATTTAATCATCAACTGACTGGTATAAAGAAGAATATACAATCAACAGCCAGTGAAGATCCATCCTCAATCCAGTCCAACAGCCAATGCACATTAGACACTCCTCAAGTAACCAATAGTGTTGGAATTAATGATGAACCAGGTGGCAAAATCCAGCTATATGAATGAGTTTCCAATCCACTCCATTAAACAACTTCTATTAAGGATTACATGAGCTCCTGAAACTTTTGGTGACTACAGTCAGCATGACTTGATTTACTGGTGGGTGTGAGAAAGGAAACCAGATTTAGTCATCAAAGTCCTTTTTTGTGAAAATATAGACTATTATAGGGTATCATATTCGATTTATAATCATTTCTGCATAAAACACATAATACAAAGATAATAAAAACATAATTTGAAATGATTAATTATAAAATATTAAAGGAATTGCCTGCAAAATGTTCACAAAAGTCACTGAAATTTATAGTTTACTGTGCCAAAAATTGACAAAATAGGAATTTCGAGAAAATGTCCAATTACTGTCAAGTTATATAAAACCATTATTTTTATATAATTTTTAAAAAAATGCCTGCATTTTCAATAAATATGATAGCTGGTTTCTGCCATGCCAGTAGTCTGAATAGCAACACTGCCCAAAACCACCTCCCGCTAGAGCCAAATATATAGTGCTTGAGCCACCCGGTATGGCCTAGACTGCAAATGGGCCTGTTTTCAACAGAGAGCCTACTTTACTGTTTTCAGCCTTTGAGAATACAACAAAGTGACACTTTTCATTTAAAACAATGAATAGGACACATTAGACTAATGGTTGTTTTATTACTGAAATTCCGGGAGTAGAATTTATAGATGACCTGCATGCACATCGAAATAAGTTTAATAATTATACTGGAAACATTATTAAACAATGTCTACTATAAATATACAAATAGCAAGAAATTCCATAAACTGAAAATGTGGATGTTCTGGAACAGTGTTAATCAAATCTAAATAAGGCCCACCAAAAGGCTGACATGTTGGTCCTAACTACCCAAGTGCCACAAGGACGTTCAAACCATTACATAGCTATTTACTGTATTTCCCTTTGGCACTAAAGCATTAAGAGGCATAGCCTGTTGGAAATTACTACAACTCTGAAATGGCGACTGATTTATTATGGCAGGCTCGCCATTGTTTGTAAACCAATCTATCTAAACACAAATTAAAAGCTTGTATAATAACAGCATGAGCTAAGTGAACCTAAAGTGTATCAGTCTGTTCACAATATGTATCTTCAAAGGTGACCATAATGGTTGTAGTGCTGACACAGAAACAAATTAGATTTTTCATAAGGTTTTGATTCCAGATAACTTATGAATACAACTTTATGTGTTGTTCCTTATGTATTGATGCTGTGTTATAACAGAGTGTCTGTAATAAAAGTAAAACAATTTTTTACATTTGTTAATTCAGATTTTTTGTCTGTAAGTTATATTTTGGTTTCATTTAAAGTAGTATACATCATACCTCATTAATTATAAGGAACAGATATCTATAACATGCTCCATGATAAATATAGGGTACACAGAGACCATTAGATGCTATCAAGTGAATACACAGATAATATATGCTGTAATAATACATTACCAGAGCTCTTACACATGCAGCTTCAAATCTGTTGCATGTTTCTCGATAAATATGCAAAAAAGAACAATGATGTCTCTCCTATAATATATTACATAGACCTTGAAACAATTACAGTGTCCAAAAAGTTAAAGGAACACTGTGGCCATATTTTTAACTACACCATTTTGAGGAACTATATTAGAAAATATTGAATGTATGTTTAGAATGTAAAAAAAATAAAGCCTCTAATTAAGCTGTTTCAGCAGAACAACTTTCTGAACTGGGAGGAGACTTGGGATACACTGAAAGTTTCTGCACAATGAGAAAGTAGCAGTAACTACTGTCAGTACTTGCAACAGGAATATAAGGAAGTTTATTAGTTTACACACACCATCCAGAGAAAGTAACATACACCAGCAGACAATAAAGTAAAGCAGAATCCTGCAGCAAAGAATTATTGCAAAGTTGCAGCATGTAAAGGTTATATTTACTTATTTATTTAGTTTTGCTTTTTTACAAAGATGTCCATTATTGTCTTTAGGTAATCAAACAACCATAAGGTAAAACATGACCACAGTGGTCCTTTGATAGGTAACAAGAAGTTCTCCATGCCACAGTTGACTATTTCATTAGGCTCTTGCTGGTTTACAGCAGAAAGTAATAAAAAAATATAGCATATATGTAGGGATTATCTAACGTTGCGTAAAGAAGGATTTTCACAAATGGTCTTACATTTTAAGGTTTTCATATTTAAAGGGCACGTTCCACCTAAACACAAGTTGGTAGTCTATGAAAGATTGCACTTATAGAAGTTCAAATATATTCGTAAAAGATTTAGCACTTGCCTTTTTTAGAACTCCTTTTGATCCAATCAGCTAAACATTGTAAGTGTCATTGACAGAAATATACTTCTAATTGTGGCTTCCACTCTACTCAAACATGAGTAGTAACTGGCAAACTAGGCCTGATTCACGACTACTACATAAAGTTATTATTTTCTAAGACTGTTCTTTACTATAAAAGAAAATCAAGGAGATAGTGAAGCGAGAGAATGGAATTTTTTTTTTTTTTATGATCAAGATTTTTGTAAATTTTTAGGTATTGCTTAAACTCTTCTACAAGAAACTGCACAGATGTTCTGTCTCATATCACCCTTTTACAGTTTATATGTGACCAAAATAAAAAAAATATTTAAAAAACAATGTGGTAGGAAAGAGAGAGAGAGAGAGATTCACACTGAACAGTACTTGAAAAAAAATGACTAATGTTAACCAGACAAATTCAGAGTAGAGCACCACAACAAATGAACCAATCAAAGATCCCAATAAAACCACTAGTTAGTCTGCACACTATCTAGTCTACATATAATAAAAATGTTACATTACCAACAGCTAAAACTAAATCCCAATTTTTACAATGAATTTGGGTCTTTGTCCACACTGGGCTACTGGGTCTAGGGCAAGGTAGTTAATTATTTATTTGTTTTTTTTCCTAAATACCCCAATGGACCAGTGGATGGAGAAGAAGCAGGGACCCATGAGGTTTCTCCATTAATAAGATGGACCCAAAGATCCTTGAATCATTTCAAAGTAAGCATAGACATTCTCTAGAAAAATACAAGAATCCTCCCTGTAAACAGCACTTACTGTATGCAAGATGGGAGTTCAAAAAGACTCAATAAAGTTTTACATAATGGCTATGGATATTCTAAATACAAGTCTATCGTGGTCATATAATTACATTTCCCCAATAATATTATGCATCTAATGAATATAAAAAGATGTCTGAACATTAAACAGACATATAATGTAAAACCTAATTCTTTAAGAAAAATTATGAACAATTTATTTGTAAAAAAGGTAAAATGTTTTGGTAGGCACACATTTTAAAGATTTAAAATGAACTCCAATGCTAATTTTACTTTATATGAAAATCTGCAATATCACTGAGTTGCACATATGATTGTATTAGTTATATTCGGAATGTAGTTGGCATTATTAAGAAAAATCAATATGTAGTTTTGAATGGCATTTATTTTTTGCTTGCATTTGCAATTTTATAAATAATGCAGATTTTTGTTCAAAATATGTCCAAGAATAACAATACTGCTTTACTAAGATTTCATTAAAATTGATTTTAAGCTTTGCTTTTGCTTTCTATTATATGTCTGCCTGTTTGTTCAGCATAAATATACTTTAGATGCAGACACTTTTGAATTCTGGTTAAGGCACACAATTTCAGTGTAGCCACCTGATTATTTTTCTGTGAAGGATGCCATGCTGAAATCGGTCCAGATGGTGATACCTGTAGTGAAGAAACATCTTTTCCTTCATCACAGTAGTATAAAGATTATACAGATGTATCACATCTAATGGACCCTGGAGCTATGCTGAAATACAGGCCAAATTATAGCAGTGAATATTTACCAGTTTCTATATGGTATTTTGAACTAACTTGGATAATGGGCAAAATTATTTCAGAAAATAAAAAACATAACCACAGACTTTTCATTTTTATCTTTTATACCAAATTCTTTTTTATTGCAGGCATCCATATTCTTTTGTCAGCTGATTGGGTTTTTCAAGAGGGTGTCTCATAAACCAATGAGTTTTCCATTACTGCTATCTAAAACTCTGGTACTTACAGATATTCCTATTGTGTAAATAGAACTTCCTGTGTATGCAAAGTCTCCTCCTACTTCAGCTAGTTTATAGCCAAAACCGGTAGACCTCACAGCAGCATTATTGCCAAAAAGGTAATATATTATAGGCTATGTTATTTTTTTGTATTTTATTGTCCAACCGAAAAGTATTATGCAATATTTTCAAGTGTAGTTCTTCAAAACAGAGCCCTTGGGGGTAGCCGTAACCTGGACCTACCTAAAGACATCATCGTCAGGCTTCTACGCTAACAATCCAGGGACCTGATCCTTGCAACTACCCGCAAAAAGACCTCGTTCACAGGCCCAGACGGGGCCAAACTTCAATTTTTCGCGGATCTCTCCCCTTCCACACTACAAAAACGGAGGCTGATGAGGCCTGCCCTTGAAGTCCTCCTCCATCACGGCATCAGGTACCGTTGGGAAATCCCATTTGCCCTTATTTTCTCAGTGGGAAGCACCCAATATACAACACGCTCTCTAGACGAATGTCAAGAACTTCTAAAGAGACAGTATCTTACTGGGGGGGACCCGACCCCGACAACATCCGCATCAGCAGCTCTATCTCTTCCAAAAAGACAGTGGTCTGAAACGACCAGGCAAAGGAGGCCTACAGACCAAACCCCAAAAATCGCTCATGGGCGACCCACCCAGATCATGGACTCGCAGATGCAATAGCACAGTTAATGCCACCCTCAGAGACTATCAAACAGGTTAGAACACTTGAAAGGGTAACAGGCTACCAAAGACTAATCTCGGCATCCACAGGACCTACAAGGGCTGTCTAAAAACACCATACCAATATACCCTGGTGGAGACCAACATAGAAGTCGCTTGGAACAGAACCAGCCTTTTCTCATGACTTTTTATTTTTCTTACTTTTCTACATAGGCCCTCAAAGGAGCTTGGGACCCCAAGCGTGGCCACGTCAAACAAGGACTTTTGAACTGTTACTAACCCATGTTTTGCTTTCCCTCCCTTTTTAGCAGGTTTTAGCAGACTGTTAAAGTTATACGTTTTAATGCAAATTGAAGAAAATATAGTAAATCTGGCGGGACCCTCCTTCACTAGACCAGGTCTAAATGTTTATACTGCTTTTAGTTAATATAAAAAATTCTGTTATTAATGTTTAAATAAGCTATCCATGGTTCTGGCTTTAAACTGCTCCGTTTACGCTTTCTCTAGATTACTCTCACCTGTCCTTGCCGGCGGGAATTGGAACAGAAGCAGTTAGTGTTTTAAGAGTGTAGAATGCTTAAGACAGGGCGGGTAGTCCTAAGACAGCAAGACCTCTTGGCAACAACTGTACTCTCCTTCCTCTGTGCTCTCTACATTGCTGCTCTCCTCCCTGCCACTTATCAGCATGGGCTCACTTGCCCTTGTACTCCCCCCTGCTGTCTAGCTGAAACCTGTCACCTAGTGCCAGAAAAGGAGCTCACGGGGAAACTAACTCAGTTGGAGCGGCAACATCAGCTTTCTCCCTCAACAGCTTTGAGAAAACAGATAGACAAAACCAGGCTAGAGTTGGATAATATACTGACTATAAAAACGGACAAGGCATTAAGGAGGACTCAACACTTGTTTTATGCCAAGGCAAATAAACCTGATAAGCTACTGGCAAGGAGTCTAAAAGCAAAATACGCTCAAGCCAGGGTATCCCAAATCAAAAATAGGAAGGGCGACCTCACTTACAGCCAAACGAAATACAGAAGGTCTTTAGGGACTTCTATCAAAACATTTACTCCACTCAGAATTTGGCCGCAGAGAATGTTATTCACTCCTACCTAAACTCCCTTAATTTACCCTAGATTTCACCCCTAGACTTACAAAGCTTAAATAAAGATGTACCGGTTAAGGAAATTCTAGACGCCATTAAAGAACTGAAGCTAGTGAAGTCCCCCGGCCCTGACGGGTTCACTAACATCTACTACAAAAAGTTCTCAGAAATTCTAGCCCCCCATTTATGCAGTCTATTCAATTCAATTCTGAGAGGAGAGACAACCCCTCCAGAGCTGAACCATGCCGACTTAACGCTCTTCCCCAAGGAAGGTCGAGACCCCAAGGAAGCTAAAAATTATAGACCAATCTCGCTTCTTAATGGCGACGTCAAACTACTGGCCAAAATTTTCTCCCAGAGGATCTCGATCTTCTTACCCTCCTTAATACATAAGGACCAATCAGGCTTTATTCCAAACAGGCAGACTAGTGACAACATTAGGAGGACTCTAAATGTCATACACTTGGCTAGGTCTAGAGGTCTCCCTGTATGCCTGCTCGCATTGGACATCAAAAAAGCGTTTGACACCCTGGAGTGGCCCTTCCTATTTGCCGCACTGGCAAAGTTTGGGTTCAGAGGGAACTTCCTAAACCTGCTGCGTACATATTATACACTTCCCAGGGCCACACTAAAATTGCCTGGTTCCCGTACAGCCAGCATTAAAATCGAGAGAGGTACGAGACAGGGTTGCCCTCTGTCTCCACTTCTCTTTGCTCTGGCCATTGAGCCTTTGGCTCAAGTGATTAGAGCTAACTCCTCTATAGAGGGGGTGTGGGTGGGACACCAGCATCTAAAGTGCTCTTTGTTTGCTGACGACCTTCTCTGCACCCTCTCGAACCCTAGCTCCTCCGTGGATGCCCTGATGGACACGATAAGAGATTATAGCAACTTATCAGGCCTGAAGCTAAATCAGGACAAAACAGAAGCTTTAAGTGTTGGCATCCCTTTAGAAACCCTAAATCACCTGAAGGGAACTCATAAATGTTTATGGCCCCCCTCACACATCAAATATCTAGGGATCAAATTGACCAACTCATTAACTGATATGTATAAAGCCAACTACCCACCTCTCTATAGGGCTCTGCGGAGAGACCTGGAGAACTGGACTAAATGTCATATCTCATGGACGGGCAGAGTAGCCACGGTAAAAATGAACATATTGCAGAGGCTGCTCTATCTTGCCAGGACGCTGCAAATCCAGATAAAAAACACAGAATTGGCTCGCTTCCAGACCCAAGTGTTTAAGTTCATATGGAGAAATAGACCCCCTAAGATAGCGAGAAAAACAATGTACGTACATAAATCCAAGGGGGGCCTGTCTTGTCCTAATTTCCTTAATTACTTCAGAGCAGCCCAACTTGCCTCTGTCCCCCTAGCTCACTCCATCCCACTTGAACCAAACTGTTTTTTTTTTGAAGAGTTGCAGATGGTCCCGCTAACGTGGGGTATTATACTTTGGGCTCCAGGTACAAGCACGTTTTACTCTAGAATAAAGAATCCCATAACTAAGTTTACACTAAGAGTTTGGAACTGGGCTAGGAGGAAATACAAACTAACTCACCCTGTATCACCTCTCACATCAATCTTCACATCACCTTCCTTATCAACCACCATCACTGCGGAGTCCAAGGAATACTGGACTTCTCATGATCTAGATAAACTAGGGGCTTGGTTTGAGGGAGAAAACATGATAACTTCAGAATCTATGATTAGGAACTTTGAGGTACCACACCGGGAATTTTTCAATTACATTAAAATTAGAAGCTGGATTGAAGAGATACATAGGGCCTATGGGCCCCGGAGGGAATCTTGGATGTCGGTAGTTTGTAAAAGTGAGGCCTTGTCCAAAGGAATCTTAGGATCACTATACAATATCTTCAATTGTCCACCAAGCACATGGAGGCCTTCCTTTGTATCGAAGTGGGAGTTGGACCTAGGACAAAATTGGGATGGGAATAAATGGGCTGAATCCTTATCGAACCTATCTAAGGGTTCATTTAACTATAGCTTGCTAGAGACCTCTCTTAAGATTTTACACCGGGCATACACAACTCCAGTTCGACTAAACAAGATATCCCCAACAATCCCGGATAGATGCTTTAGGGGGTGCCAGGGAAGGGGAGACTTCATACACACATGGTGGAGCTGCCCTAAGGTATTTAAAATATGGTCTGAAACGACCATACTAATCTCAAGAGTTCTCAAAACCCCACTCCAACCATCAATAGCAGCCTGTCTCCTGGGAACGCGCTTCTCAAAACTGGGAAGGGAGGGGAATAAACTGGCCCAATTGATATATCTAGCAGCTAAGAATACCATTGCAAGATGATGGAAGAGCAGGGTCATTAATTTCCACGAAGTAACAAACAAAATAAATTTTATTTGCGCTAATAAACGGATGACCCATATCATATCAGATACCAATCACAGCTTCCTGGAGGTTTGGGAACCCTGGATTTTATTCACAGATAGCAATATGTAACGACTAAGTTAAGGGAAAACAATAAAGATGCCAATCCTGATGTGCTGCTGGGGAGTGGAGTGTGGAGCGGACGGGAAGAAGTGGTGAGAGGACACGGAGAGATACTTCCTCACTATTCCAAAGGTACAGAGGGGGTAGATGGTAACCTCAAGATTGGTTGAGCAGGGAGTAACTGGGAGAAGACACTTCACCTTACGCTTTATACAGTGCTATCAGTTTTCTTTTTATTTCATTTTCTTTTATCATATTTCTTTCTGCACCGGTCCATCCATAGAAATGTGAAAAAAAAGCTGTATATATTGTTTGAATATCAAAAGACAAGTTTGAATATATTTAGACAAAATCACCAAAAAAAACGAAAAAGAGTTGTAACGGGGATTTTATTTAAATAAAACGGTTCCAACATGTTAGAAATAAGCTGTTAGTTATGTGAAACTTTGTGGACTATGTTCACCATTATTCTTTTCTTTTTGTCAATACAAATCCAGAACTTCTCAATAAAATTTATGTTATAAAAAAAAATATAAACCCCAAGTCCCTTGAAACCAGAGGCATAGCTACTGCTGCTGCAGCCAGTGCAAGGCACCAGGGCCCTGCACAGGGCCCCCCATGCACTAGCTACGCCAGTGGTTGGAACAAATGGTATGCTGAAAATTACATAATATTTGATTCAGAAAGTAATATTTTAAGTCAACATACATCACTTGCCCAACTGCCTTCTTTGGTTTGCTAACGACCTTCTTCTTTCCTCCTCTTTTATCACCTCCTCTCACTCCCACCTTCAAGACTTTTCTTGTGCTGCCCCTATTCTTTGAAACTCATTGCCTCGCTCCACTAGACTATCCTCCAGCATATCACCTATGGCCTCAATATACACATCTCACCCATACCCTTTAGACTGTAAGTCTGCAAGTTTTCTATCTTGCTAAGCACTTTAGGGAAAGCACTGTGTATTTTTAATTCTAAGCTCAAAGACAGGGCCCTCCTTTTTTGTCTTGTGTTAATATTGTTTTTGCTTTGAACTTACCCCAGTATAGCGCTACAGAATATGTTACATAAAGGAAATAATAATAATAATAATTTGTTAGAATGCAAATGATGAACTGGTATCATGTGCAAAAACAGAATTGAGAGACACGCACCTAAGAAAGGACACAAGAGGAAACTTCTGCTGAAGCATATCACCCACCCCTAAATGTAGGCTAAAACTAAAATACCAGGAAAGTCTTTTATGTGTGAGAGAACCAAAAACTCCCAGATGTACATTTCAGCCATAACTAGCTTTCTGTAGTGGCATGCTTCTGATCTCCATATTCACATTGGGCAGGGAGACCATGCCTGGGTTAACTTCTATTCCTTAGGAAGACCCTAAAGAATTTGCATATGCAAAAACACAAGTGAGAGATGCAGAAACAATGTGCTGTGTGAATTGGTGTCCACTTTATTGAATTCTTTGTGCCGTTACAGAGGTGAAATCTCCTGAAGCATACCATTCTCTACCAGCATCTTGTAAGAGAAATAAATATGTCTGACTTTGTGTAGAGGAGTAGTATGCAGAGCAAAAGAGAGAGAAGAAAGTGTGTTGAGTTGCATATGGGATAAATAAAAAAAGATATGTATGAAAAAAATAGACAAATGGTAGCAAAATACTGGGCAGGTTTAAACCCTGATATACACTCTCCCTATTCATTCCAGTATTATCTTACCTCTAATTCAATTTCCCTTTCATTTACTTGGATTTACCTGAAAATGATGCACCAGTGTTTTCTTTAATATAAGAGCAATGTATTTTTAGGTGGAGCTTCACCTTTAAGGCTAACCAATGATCCTTGTGATGTCCAGGGTGGGACAAAAGACTTGGTCAGACTATTGGACTATGGGGGTCCCCAAGTTAACATGGACTTCTTCCTTCTATCCCCTGACCCTGTCCTCTCAGCCTGGACACTTGAACTGTGACAGCTACATTCTTATTGTGTGCCCTGTTGGATGGAGGATCCATTTTTTTTATGGAGGAGACCGCAATATGGGGGTGATCAGAATTATTGAATTATTGCATAAATGTATTGATGTAAAGGTGGTATCCAAGCATGTTTGGTATTAAAATGCTATATTTTACCCAAGGAGTTTAACAGAGTGTACTACCAGGGTCCCTGGAGTGGAGAGTCTTCAGTTACGGGGGTTACCTGTTTGTGTTAATACAGACAAAGTACAGCAGAATAGAGGCAGTGCAGTTGACCCAGTACATAAAAGGGGGTACCTAGTTGCTATATCTGGAGATAAGGTTACATTATCTCCCCCTCTAGCATTTGGCTCACTGCCAGAGAAAAGACTAGTACGATACTGAAGTGTGAATTCCTGAGAGAACAGGGGTCAAGATGCAGTCATAATGAGATGGGGAAGGTGCTGTGTCAGGGATCCCTTTCCTAGGCCTGGATCCTGGTGCATTGAGTCACCATAGACGACTTATCGCTCCATTGGAAAATGGATAGGGGAATCATATTGCCTCATGGTAAATGTGTTCAGGTTGCTGGGGAGGTGAATAGCCCCAAAATATAGGGCATATGTATTTGCCTTATCCTGTACATTATATGTAATTCCCCATGTAATTTTACTGTGTTCTGTGTTATGTTTAAACTGTGTCTTAGTGATCATGATGGGGTAAAACAGGGTGTGCTGAGTCTGCAGTGAGCAGACACCTCTATTGTACTGTTATCTGTTCTGGCCCATTGTTAACAAATTACGTTAATCACATCTTCCATGTACTCTATTTAAGGTCTGGACCACTCAGACACAGAGACGGCAGGATGTGTATTAGAAGGTAGCCCTATTGTTCTCAGGTGCCAGCTGTCAAGGTACTGCTAGACCCCATGAGGGGGTCATCTCCTGCAATTGTCTGCCACACCCTCTCATTGTTTCATTGTGTACACCCCCTTGTATCTAACCCTATAAATATTGATACATTTTCAAAATAAAACAGTTCGCTTCTAAGACATATAGAAATCGTGTGTCTCTTATTTTGCTCCTGGTGGCTGCGATACTGAACCTTACTCCACCATGCAAGTAACCTGTCCTGGTCATTACCACAAGAAGATAACTGAGACTCCTAAAAGTGCTGATTCCTGATGGAGAGTCTGACTGATACAGAAGCAACATATCAGGGTGCTGGTGCTGAAATTTCCAAGAACCCAAACAGTCCTTGTGGGTAGTTAACATGTAGTCTTTAGCAGGTGGCCCTGGTCACTAATAGCCCCTACCCCGGATCGTCACATGCTGATTCACCTTATTAATAATATTTTCATAAAACTGGGGCTGTAGTGTAATGTATAACCCCTCCTGTAATCCCTATGCCAAGGTAAACATGGGTGTAATGCTTTTGTTGGCTGGCAATAATTCCCTAGAAGTAATTATCTTTTAATGCACTTATACTGCTGAGTAGTATGTCCCTGGGACGAGATATGGCCATGTTTAGTCTCAAAATGAAGTGGTTCCCCTGGGGGTTCTAACAAAATATGTTGCATGTGACTTCCAGCTATGGGGGCCATGTAAGGGGATGCAGCAGGATGGAGAGTTAGTAATCAGCCTACAATAACATCCCCCACCCTGACTGGATGTTTCAGAAGAAGTAATTAGCAAATGCCCCCTGCCAAGTACAGAGAGCAGGAAAGGAAATTCCTGATATTGGCTTGGAGGCTGACCCAATCCTTAGGGTGAAGTGTTGGGGATGGGACATGATTGGACTGAGTTTTACATAAAAATTTGGTACCACATCAACAAAGGCTGTTGTCAGTTTAAACGTACATAATTGATGTGTGCGTTTCATTCTAATAATAATCCTTATCACTGTGTTTATTGCTGTATTGCTGCTGAAACTGCATGGGACTCTGTTATAGTCTGTAACATTTGCTGGGTGGCTCAACTGTTTCCTTTGGTTTGCTGGGCGCTTTGGTGTATGTAATCTGGGTTGGTTCTGTTCCTGCTAACAGGGATTCACAAACAACCAGATGGTCCCATTTGGTAGGCTTGAATTAGGTTCTTATCAAGCCCAACAGAAGCATAAAGTCATCACAATTCTACCTTAGCTTTACCACTATGCCTATTACTGCCTTTAAAATGTTCTCCATTAAGATTTGAAGTAATATTTGCTTATTTTGTAACCTAATTTAATAATTCTATAATTAGTTACATAGTTACATAATGGTTGCAAGACTTACAGTCCATAAGATTCCTTTTTTACATCTCGTCAGAGATTTGTACTATGTGGATTGTGATATGATGCAGAGAAAGGCAACCATTGAAACACATTGAAAATTGTTTACTTTGTAGAAACAAATTCACAAAAATGGCTTTACTGATATCTTGCATTCCCCTTTTATTCAAAAAAATCCTAAACCCTTTGAAGTTATCTACTGAACCTGCTGCCATGACCTTTTTTGGTTCTACATCTTGATTGCCTAGGTAAAATCTTTTTTCCTCTATCCTCAAGAGATGATCTCTTTTCAACTGTAAAAGTTTTACTTATGCTTACCATTCATGTATTTATTTAAGGTAATCATTTCACCTCCTAAACTGTGTCTAATGTTGTTAGTCTTATTTTATAGCATAATCCCTCCATTTCCGATATTCATTTCTGTTGCTCTTGTCTGAAAATGTTCTAGCTCTGCAATGCCCTGTTTCTTAGTTGTGCCAAGAATTGTTCTCAATATTCCAAGTGAGATCTAACCAGGGAAATTTCTTGTGGCATAATTATACTTGCTTCCTTTGCTTCTATATCCATTTTATTGCAAGCTAATACAGTATTTGTACTTATTTGCTTGGATTTGCAACTGCATTGAGTATTGTAAGATATGTGGTTTTCCGTAAGCGCTCCTAAATAATTTGCTGTCTCGGATATCCCTTGATTTGTTTCATTTAGATTATAAATCCTCCAGCATGCATACTTTTTACATTTGTCTTTGTTAAAACTGATTGGCAATTTTGCTGCACATTCTTCAAGCTTATCCAAGTTCCTTTGGAGGGAATTCACATCCTGGTGTGATTTTACTTATTTGTACAACTTAAAGGACCACAAAAGTAGCCATATGTGCTGTGCACCATCAGTTAGAGAGTTTTTAATTGATCAAGAATTGACTTAGATAGTGTAATTTTAGTTTAGCCCTTGAAGCCATCCCACAAGAACCTCCATAAATAATGAGGCTGAAGTCTGTAACTGCAACACATTGTATCAGGGATTTATACAAGATTTGGTAATCATTGTATGGTGGCACAGTGGTTAAAATCCTTATTTCAAAATTGCTAAGTCATGGGTTCAAATCCCTTGTCTCCCACTTGTGTTTTTTTTTTTTATTAAAGAATGTATTATTTATTTATGTATATATATATATATATATATATATATATATATATTTATATGTGAATAATCAGAGTAGTGCAGTATTTAGTGATAACTTTTTTATTGGACAAACGTATTCAGAGTTTTCATGACTAGCTTTTGAGAGCGCACCTCTCTTTTTTAAGTCTCTTGAAAAAAAGAGGCGCGCTCTCGAAAGCTAGTCATGAAAACTATTAATATGTTTATCCAATAAAAAAAGGCAGCAGCAGCGGCAATAACCGACCACTAAATTGTGCTGCCTATATTTCAGTGCCGATATCATAGCGTTAGGGTTAGGTAAACTGTTAGGGTTAGGGTAAGGGTTAGGGTTAGCTTAAGGGTTAGGGTAAGCTTCTAAGGTTACAACTAAAATATCGACAGTGCTGCAAAATATTGGCAGCGCCATCTAGCAGCTCCTTGCTGCAACTGCTGCTGGCGGCACAGTCATAAAGGGAAGGGTGTTAATAAATGCATTATTTAATAAAAAAAAATGTAAGTCTATGATTTAGAACCAATGACTTACTAATAAAAACATTTTATGAAACTCACTTTCCACTAGACCAACACACTGTGCTTTAAAACTGTGTGTAAAAGCTAAACTAAATTAATTTATTTAACTATATATATTTATCTTGAATAATTAAGTTAAATGACATATGTTTTATTATATAACCTAAATACATATATGTCTGATTTTTAAAACAGTAAAAAGAATAGCCTTTGGGTTGAATTAAACACCCAACCTTTAGATTCAAAGGCAGTCACTCTAAATACTAAGCTATTACTTTTACTGCTAGAACATATCTAAGTAGTTACAGAGTCAGTCACAGCCTAATTCACTCTCTGAAAGCTTCTGCATCTGAATCTAATTAATTCCAGTTGTAATAAAAAAATGAAAATTAATAAAATGTGTAGATTTTAATTCTTGCGTCAATATGTTAAGCGATAGTGTAATATAGTGTCCACTTCACTGTGAATATGCTCATATTTGAACTTAAAGAGACTTGGAAAGGATTTTTGTCTGTGTTGCATCAGAAAGAGGGTATGTGTCACAGTGTCTTTTCTTTTTGCAAATAAAGGTCCCAGACCTCAAAACTTATTCAGAAGTTTAGCTGCTCTTGGAAGCTTGCCATCTGCCAGGCAATAAGATCTACAGACTAAAGTATACTCTCTGCATTTCCTGAAATTGAAACAGGTTTTATTTTAAAAAAAATCATTTTAAAAAACTTTTTTTTTTGTAATGTTTAAAGTCTGCTCTTTTAAATGGTTGAAAATGTGTTTTTGTGTCCCTTTATAAATGTTTTAGTGCTTAACCACTTATCTATATCTGTAAGAGGTGGCAGTTTTTTTTATCATTCGGCTAAATTCTTATAGGAAAAATAGTTCATAATTTATTGCTCAGATTTGACATTATTGAAATTATTCATATGCAGGCATTCTTTAAAGTCATATTGTGAAATGCACTAATGCTAAACACAGCATAAATAGCTAATTGCCTCAGATGAAGTTCTATGGGGAATTTACCTTTACTTGGAAGCAATTCAGGATAGTAATTAATAATAATCAGGCATTGAAGTACGTTGTATAAATAATGTGCTGCACTCTGAGTCCCTTAAGAGCTAACACAAACATGTGAACCTCAGAATGAATTTAGCTGTCAGGAAAAAAATCATTACACTAAGATTTATGTGAGTTGTAGTATTGTTTGTAGGTTGTGAGTATGTTTCCAAATTCAGTTTACTTCCTTGACCCTAAGGTTACAGGCTAAGGACATTAGGCTCTAGAGTAGTTTACGTTGCACCCTTCTTTTAATGAATCCATTAATTATATAGTATAAAAACAGTAATAAAATCCCATAATGTTACATTTAGCTTGAAGATTAAGTACGTTGTCCCCATGCTTACAAATAGAAAAACAAACAGAAATATATGTGGTTGTTAAAATTCAGATTAAAATGATAATCTATTTGTTTTAATTATAAGGAGAATATGCAACTACCGTATGTATGCAAAATCAGTGTTCTGGATGTCTATTTTGCCTCTTATTTATTTTAAATTAATATTAATATGCATTTACAATTTTTAAAGAAATATTTACAGACTTAAATTTTTAACTATTATATTCAGATGTGTTTTAATGATGACAGATATTTGTCCCGGCTCCTGGTAGGAATGGTAAGAACTATAGATTCAGATAAGATTTCTATTCAGTTCTGTTGGAAAATGTTTTCTAAATAGGCTGTTGAAGAGTAAATGTCAGTAGGATAACTGTTCCTTTCAAGCTGCTAACAGATTAGCAGTCTAACCTGCTAATACTGTTGGTTGGGTACATACTTCACAAGCATGTGAAGTTTTTTTCCCAACTAGAGTGGTCATTTAACATTACTGCCATTAAAATTACATTGCTGTCTGGCCCTTTTCTCTGTTTAGTAAATACTGTGAAGGGAATCACTGTTGAGTTTAACATAACAATGTGCTTACAACATGTCTACTCCCCTCTTTTTAACTTTTAGGTTTTATTAGAGGAAAATGAGTAACATGAATTACAACAAGAATTATATAAAGGTGTATAATGATGAGTTAGAAGAAAGCATAAAAATACTTCTGTAATCACTGATACCCAGTGCTCATTGAAACTCTTTGGGCAAGCCCACCATATATGGATAAATGTTCCCGTATCCAGGCATCACTGAAGCAGAGTGGGTTTATAGAGGTTTTCCAAGAACGAAGTTGGAGTAATATATTCCCAGTGTGGCACTTCATGGAAGGTTTCTAGTATGCTATAATTGAGTGAGTTCTTGGACAAGATGTTCCAAGACTCTAGTCTGATATCTTTGTCCCAGGTCTTATTTAGGTCTTTTTCCCATGATATCAAATATTTATAACCCTCAGGAAGTGTGTTAAAGAAATCATATCTTTCCTAGAATATCTTGTGCTAAGGGCTTTCTGTGGCAAATACTTGAAACCCATCTTGAAGAGGTACCAAGGTTTTTACCTGGCAGAAGCCAAATAACTCCCCACTCCCACTTCTGATGTGAAGAATTAGCAATAGTTTAGCAAATCAGTGGCATACACAGCTTTATCAATAATGATATGTTCATCACTCTTTCATTCTTTCTTGTCTCCTAAGATCCGTCTCTCATCCCTCTCTCACTACCCTCTCTTCCTGTACTGTCTGTCCCTGAATCCATGCTTTCTTTTTCTTTCAGTGCTAATTCACCCTGCTTCAAGGCCTACTAAGTTTGTGAGATTCTCAGAACAATGCCCTCCCTACCCCTCACCCACCCCAATTAATATTTAATTTATAGAGCCAAATTAAACACACATTCAATTGCGATTTGGCCAATTGAATAGGGCTCTATATTAGCACAGAGCATTTTTTTTTACAAAAGTTTTTAGTTAATGAAGTCCTTGCTTTTGGATAGAAGTTCACTAACTAAAAACTTCTGTAAAATAAATATGCTATGTGCTTATATAGAGCCCTATTCAATTGGCCAAATCACAACTGAATGAGGCCCTAGGGGTCAGCCAACATACTAGTCTTTCACCTCAGATCCCTCCCCTCTCCCACTAAATATAACTCTTTCTCTGTTTCACTTGCTTCCTGACCCTTGCTATTCCTTATTTGTTATTCTTGCCCAGGTCTCTGCCCTTTCATTCCCTTTAGATTGTAAGTAGCGAGTTTTCAGTCTTGCAGGGTGCTTTGGAAAAAAACACTTTCTGCTAAGATTCTATGCTCAAAACAGGCCCTTCAACTTCTGAATTTGTTAAATTTGTATTTCCCTTGTTCTTATCTCCTGTACAGCACTACAGAATATGTTGGTGTGATACAAATAAAATATAATAATAATAATAATAAAACATGGCAACTCTTCACCATTAATATGAATCTTAGTGACTCTAGATCAGTCTTGTCCAACATTAATCCTCAAAGCTGATCCAGGCCTCATTTGAAGGATGTCTTATTAAGGTACTGGTTGATCTCTCAGTGGCTCAATATCCTAAAAATGTGGCCTTGACAGAAAAGCATTAGAAATATAATTTAATAATATAAATTTCTAATTGCTTACATATAAAAACAGAAAGTCTCCGCTTTCGAAGTTTAATTTTTCAAGTTGCAAACAGGCATGTTTTAGTAGCCAGTGATACTGAATTAGCTTTAGATATAATACAGATAGATATAAAAGTTGAATACTGTACATGAACAAGTAAATTTAAATCATATAAATATATACTTCAGCATGTCAAAAATATTATGATATTTTAAAATAAGCTTTGAAGACAAAATTGTTATGAAAAATTGCCCAAAAAATAAATATAAAAGCATATATATATTTTATTTGGCTCAGTATACTGTATAAAATATTTTATTTAAATCCCTCATACCTAATTATTAGTGAGGTAAGTCCTACATGGGTTTAACATATGTAATTTTTTACAGTATATTCCCTTACATTCGACTAGCACTTCTGATACACTATTCTGTGCCATTCATTCCTCCCCAATCACTGTCAGATATACCAAGAGTAATATAACAAACTCAATGGACTACTGGGACAGTTGCCAAAGGCATAACAAAATAAACCAAGAGAAGACATTTTGATTATATCTTCCCTGATGCTAATCTAATCTAAATGTTGACTCGTTATAATGTCTTAAGGAAGTCCCAGAGTTTGTTTGATAATTTTAAGCTTTAGATAAGAAAGCTTCAAGTATTTGTGAGAATAAGCTATTCTGTTACACGACTACTTAGATTATATTTGACTACACACATTTCAATGACTGCCCTGTCTGATTCTCAGAAATTAATGATTATATTCCAAGGTTTTTATGTTTTAGTAATAGATTTAAACATTTCTGACTCAAAAATATTAAAGCTTCACAATAGAAAGATAGACATAATATAAAATGTCAAACTTTTACATTAAATAGACAGATGTTTGTAAATAATCATGGACCCCAGATTATGTGGGTTTGAGACAATGATCAATATAATTTAAAAGAGCATAAAAAAGTTTTTTTTATACTGAATTAACAAAGGTGTATTTAAAAATATAGTTTAAACAGTGAATGTAACAGAGCTGCGCAAAAGTAGTTGTTCCACATTATGATATAATTCCCTTTCCGGATTGCTACCATGTCACGGGGAGGGGGTTGTGTAGGTACCATGTAGGGTCACCCAATATGGGCAGGACAGACAAATCGCGGTCCACTGGAGAAGGAACTGGCAACCCACTCCAGTATCTCTGCCAAGAAAACCTTACGGATAAGCGCAAGCAGAACCACAAACAGATTTGTCTGGCATGCTGCATCCATATGGTCACTGAGAGTCAGACACGACTGAAGGAATGAACAACAAATGATATACAGGGCCTTGCAAAAGTATTCACCCCCCTTGGCATTTTTTGTATTTTGTTGCCCACAACCTGGAATTAACATGGATTGTATGTGGATTTTCATCATTTAATTTACAGAACATGCCCACAACTTTGAAGTTGTTTTTTTTTTTTTGAGCATGACAACAAACAGGACAAAATAACAGAAAAAGTCAATGCGCATAACTATTCACTCCCCTAAAGTGAATACTTTTTAGAGCCACCTTTTGCGGCAATCACAGCTCCAAGTTGCTTTGGATAAGTCTCTATGAGCTTTCCACATCTTACCACTGGGATTTTTGCCCATTCCTCCTTGCAAAACTTCTCCAGCTCCTTCAAGTTGGATGGTTTGCGCTTGTGAACAGCAATCTTTAAGTCTGACCACAGATTTTCTATTGAATTGATGTCTGGGCTTTGACTACGCCATTCCAACACATTTACATGTTTCCCCTTAAACCACTCAAGTGTTGCTTTAGAAGTGTTTGGGGTCATGAGTGGTACAGGTTTTGCTCAAGAATATCCCTGTATTTAGCACCATCCCTCTTTCCCTTAACTCTGACGAGTTTCAAAGTCCCGGCTGCTGAAAAACATCCCCACAGCATGATGCTGCCACCACCACGTTTCACTGTGGGGATGGTGTTCTTTG
This sequence comes from Discoglossus pictus, assembly GCA_027410445.1. Classification (NCBI taxonomy): domain Eukaryota; kingdom Metazoa; phylum Chordata; class Amphibia; order Anura; family Alytidae; genus Discoglossus; species Discoglossus pictus. The sequence goes on along the minus strand of CM050166.1, from coordinate 174,981,161 downwards.
GGTGATGTGATGTGTTGCACCAGACATATTGTTTTCTTTGATGGCCGAAAAGTTAAATTTTGGTCTCATCAGACCAGAGCACTTTCCTCCATACATTTTTGGAGTCTCCCACCTGCCATTTTGTTTTTTGCTGAAAGTAATGGCTTTCTTCTGGCCATAAAGCCCAACTCTGTGGAGCGTACGGCTTATTGTCATCCTATGTACAGATACTCCAGTCTCTGTTGTGGAACTCTGCAGCTCCTCCAGGGTTACCTTAGGTCTCTGTACTGTCTCTCTGATTAATGCCCTCCTTGCCTGGTCTGTGAGTTTTGGTAGGTGGCCATCTCTTGGCAGGTTTGCTGTTGTGCCATGTTCTTTCCATTTGGTTATGAAAGATTTGATGGTGCTCCTGGGGATCATCAAAGATTTGGATATTTTTTTATAACCTAACCCTGACTTGTACTTCTCAACAACATTGTCCCTTACTTGTTTGGAGAGTTCATTGATCTTCATGACAGTGTTTGGTTAGTGGTGCCTCTTGCTTAGGTGTTGCAGCCTCTGGGGCCTTTCAAAAAAGGTGTGTCTATGTAATGACAGATCATGTAACACTTAGATTGTATACAGGTGGACATCAATTCACTAATTATGTGACGTCTGAAGGTAATTGGTTGCACCAGAGCTTTTTATGGGCTTCATAACAAAGGGGGTGAATACATATGCACATGCCAATTTTCTGTTTTCTATTTCTAAAAAATAGTTTTATGTACTGTATATATTTTTCTCATTTCACTTCACCAACTTAGACTATTGTGTTCTGATATCATAAAATTCAGATTAACAAAACATTGAACTTAAGGTTGTAATGTAACACAATAGTTAAAAAGTCAAGGGGGGTGAATACTTTTGCAAGGCACTGTAATTACCATGTAAGCTTGTTCTTGTGAGCTAATGACTTGTATGAGTTGTGAGCATCAATTATTGAGGCCTAATGTAGTTATACCAGTGCTCATTGGCTGACAGGGACAAGAACCCCAACTTTGAAGTTGTTGTTTTTTTTTTTTTTTTTGAGCATGACAACAAACAGGACAAAATAACAGAAAAAGTCAATGCGCATAACTATTCACTCCCCTAAAGTGAATACTTTTTAGAGCCACCTTTTGCGGCAATCACAGCTCCAAGTTGCTTTGGATAAGTCTCTATGAGCTTTCCACATCTTACCACTGGGATTTTTGCCCATTCCTCCTTGCAAAACTTCTCCAGCTCCTTCAAGTTGGATGGTTTGCGCTTGTGAACAGCAATCTTTAAGTCTGACCACAGATTTTCTATTGAATTGATGTCTGGGCTTTGACTACGCCATTCCAACACATTTACATGTTTCCCCTTAAACCACTCAAGTGTTGCTTTAGAAGTGTTTGGGGTCATGAGTGGTACAGGTTTTGCTCAAGAATATCCCTGTATTTAGCACCATCCCTCTTTCCCTTAACTCTGACGAGTTTCAAAGTCCCGGCTGCTGAAAAACATCCCCACAGCATGATGCTGCCACCACCACGTTTCACTGTGGGGATGGTGTTCTTTGGGTGATGTGATGTGTTGCACCAGACATATTGTTTTCTTTGATGGCCGAAAAGTTAAATTTTGGTCTCATCAGACCAGAGCACTTTCCTCCATACATTTTTGGAGTCTCCCACCTGCCATTTTGTTTTTTGCTGAAAGTAATGGCTTTCTTCTGGCCATAAAGCCCAACTCTGTGGAGCGTACGGCTTATTGTCATCCTATGTACAGATACTCCAGTCTCTGTTGTGGAACTCTGCAGCTCCTCCAGGGTTACCTTAGGTCTCTGTACTGTCTCTCTGATTAATGCCCTCCTTGCCTGGTCTGTGAGTTTTGGTAGGTGGCCATCTCTTGGCAGGTTTGCTGTTGTGCCATGTTCTTTCCATTTGGTTATGAAAGATTTGATGGTGCTCCTGGGGATCATCAAAGATTTGGATATTTTTTTATAACCTAACCCTGACTTGTACTTCTCAACAACATTGTCCCTTACTTGTTTGGAGAGTTCATTGATCTTCATGACAGTGTTTGGTTAGTGGTGCCTCTTGCTTAGGTGTTGCAGCCTCTGGGGCCTTTCAAAAAAGGTGTGTCTATGTAATGACAGATCATGTAACACTTAGATTGTATACAGGTGGACATCAATTCACTAAGTATGTGACGTCTGAAGGTAATTGGTTGCACCAGAGCTTTTTATGGGCTTCATAACAAAGGGGGTGAATACATATGCACATGCCAATTTTCTGTTTTCTATTTCTAAAAAATAGTTTTATGTACTGTATATATTTTTCTCATTTCACTTCACCAACTTAGACTATTGTGTTCTGATATCATAAAATTCAGATTAACAAAACATTGAACTTAAGGTTGTAATGTAACACAATAGTTAAAAAGTCAAGGGGGGTGAATACTTTTGCAAGGCACTGTAATTACCATGTAAGCTTGTTCTTGTGAGCTAATGACTTGTATGAGTTGTGAGCATCAATTATTGAGGCCTAATGTAGTTATACCAGTGCTCATTGGCTGACAGGGACAAGAACCCCAAGTTGCATACACGCTTTCATATTTTTAAAGTGTAAATAGCTATTGGATAACTTCTGGGTATTCAGTTGCATGATTTTTATATCCCTTTAACACATCTTGAGAAGTTTAATAGTAATATCCATACACAGACAACTATATTCAACTACAGCCAATTACATTTTTTTAAATATATTTTACTAGTGAATTTTTATATTCATGAATTGAATTCGTAAATGCTGCACTTAATACTAAATTCCTCATTTGCTCCATTTGTTTCATTAGTAACAAAACTCTTAATGTGAGATGGTAAACATAAAATACTTTTTATCTACAAACTCAAAGCTTTCAGGGTTTGGATAGAGACCAAAGAGGCAGCCTGGAAAATGAAGTGCATACAGGTACCTTCTTCTAAAGTGTTTATTTTCCCTCTCTCTGGAATTAAACATGCTCTGCATATCTGTTAAACAAAAAGTAAACATTGTGCTGTTTCAGATTACATCTGTTCCTCAGTCCCTCTCCAAGCCAAACAGTGATCACCCAATGAAAAATACAACTATTAAACCTAATTGGACAGTCACGCACTATGTCTGACCAGCAAGCTGTTGGTTGAGGAATATGCTGGTTTCTAATAAAAATAAACCAGACTGAGGAAGTGGTCAGCAAAAGCTCAGCTTTCAGACAGTGTGGTTTCACAATACAGGAGGTCACGGGTGTCACTTACGTTATGTTTAAAACATAATTTTTTTAGAAGCAATTTCTTGTAAGTATATTATGTTGACATTTAGCATAAGTTATAAAATGGAGTAATTCTAAATTAAAGAGGTTGTTTCAAATAGAATGATATAAAATAGTCAATGGAATTAACAGTGCATTTAATTTTAGTAGGCATTGTATTTGTATAAATGTATACACTATGGCCCTCATTCAATTGCAACTTGGCTAATTGAATAGGGGTCTAAATAAGCACATAATATATATTTTTAAAGAAGTTTTTAGTTAGTAAGCATCTATCCAAAAGCAAGGTTTTCACTAACTAAAATCTTCTTTAAAAAAAATATGCTATGTGCTTATTTAGAGCCCTATTCAATTGGCCAAATCGCAATTGAATGAGGCCCTATTAGTTTAAATATATACCTCTATTTTTATACTGAATAATATTTTGGATATGTTGTATGATATATTAAGCCTGCTGACAGTATCCATTATGCATCTTTCTCACCTTCCAGTTTTGTACTCTATATTATAATCTCTCTGGAGTAGGAATATTTATTGCTCTTATTTCATTACATTGGGCCCTATGCTAATTGGATGGTGTAAACTGCTTTATAGCCGTAAATCGACTGTGGGAGCTTTTTTACCCTACGTTATACTTTGATGTTAATCTTTAGCTCCCCTACATTATGGCATTCAGCCCACATCCTTAAATCCTTTCTTGTCTGCAAAAGATTTTAGTGTAGGGAGTACTCAAACCAAGTGTTACGGATGAGAAACAGCTCTAGGATCCAATAGGAAAGGAGAACGTCATGATTATTATAATGCAGAAAATCAAGTACCATAACTGCGGCAAGGACCCATAATATATATATATATATATATATATAAAAAAAATATTATTTTTTAATTATTTATAATTTATGACATTAAATAGATGTGACAATTGTATTTATAGCTTCAATTTAAAAAAATTGTGCATTTTTGTGTTAATAAAATATATATATATATATATATATATATAGACAATGTATTTGAGAATTTGTTCTTAGGCAACGTGGTTTCCTGACATGTATTAACCCCTTGAGAACTGGGTTGTGTTACCCAAGATGTTGTATAATAAAACGGACATACTAATACAATATCATAATTTATAATTATAAATATGTTGACATTAGACTATTAAGCGTCAAATAGCGTTGAAATTTCATAATTTTTAAGTGTTTCTAGGTACCATAGTGTCATTGTAACTGCTACTCTGGCACTCAGCAAATGTTTTAAAATCCTTTTTGAGTGGCCTTTGGTACCCTTAATATTTGCTTCAGTTTTTTGTACTTAGGTTTCCAAGTTATCCGTAAAATCAGATTAGGGTTTTGGTATAAAAGTCTAATGGAGTTACTCATAATCTTTTAGCAGTGCAAAAATCAATGGAGATTTGTGCCATGCTTTTCACTTTGTCGTGCCACAGTCACTTATAGCAGTTGTCTCACAATGTTTTTTGGGATGAGGGAATAGCATAGCTAGCAGGATTTACTTTGGCCTCAAACATGGTGTAAACTGCAATATTGGGGATTTACATAGCAGCCATTGTTATTATATTTAGTTTTTGCCTTGGCAGTGAGGTGCAGCTGTACTGCCTAAGGCACAGTGAGCAAGGAGTCCATTAGCCTCATTCAATTGCTGCTATTTTGAGATCCGGGGTCGCAAGTAAGCGTTGCAAGCTACTTTGCTATTCAATTGCTTTTCGTCAATCAGATTTAATCCAATCAGAAGGTGCTATTGTTATAGCCAATCAGAATGGGATACACCCCTGTATTGTGTATCCCATTCTGATTGGCTCCAATCAATTGTGCCTTATGAATGGATTAAATCTGATTGACAGTTACATCAGCCAATCAGAATGGGATACAGGGGTGTCTCCCATTTTGATTGGCTCACACCATTTGCGCGTTCCAATTGGCTGAAATATGACAGCAATTTCAGCCAATCAGAAGGTGCAATTTGGGATTTTAATATCGGAGCATGCGCGGGAACCTCCATTTGCAGCGAGGAGCTCCTCAGGTTAGGAGCTCTGTTACTTATTTTTTTAAGAACGTCAGGATTTTTTGGGAGGAGCCATGCCTGGGCCAGAGGACTGTAGACTGCGGCATCGCTGGAGGGGCATTTTAGCCAGGTATGTAGACTATTAACCATTTCCTTTATTGCAGGTTGTAAGTATATGTTTATTGACTGTAATGTTTCTTTTTTTTTATGTGTGACAGGACGTCTGGACATTTTTGGAGGGGCCTTTCCTGGGACAGAAGACTGAAGACCAGGGCTTCGCTGGACACCACTTAAGGGGCATTTTGGCCAGGTCAGTGGACTAATTAACCCTTATTTTTGAACAGATTGTGAGTTTATTTTTTATTTTGATAGTGTTTTTTTTTTCAATGTGTAATTATTTTTTTATTTTATGTGTAATTTAATTTGTTATTTTCTGTAGTGCTTTTTTATTTTCAGTAGTTAGTTGTTTGTTATTTTTTGTAATTAGTGTGGGGGGGGTTATTTTCAGTAATGTGTTTTTTTATTTTGTGTAATTAGTGGGGTGTTTTTATTATTTGTAATTAGTGGGGTGCTAGGGATTTTATTAGGGGGTTAGGTAGGTAGTGTAGGGGTTAATAGGGAAGGGTAGGAGTTAGGTAGGTAGTGTAGGGGTTAATAGGGTAGGGGTTTACTGGGTACAGTTGGGATAAATAGGTACAGTTAGGGTTAAATAGGACTAGATAGGGTTAAGTAGTTAGTGATAGGGTTAATTATGTATTGTGAGGGTTAAATAGTGTTAATTACTTAGAGGGGGTTAATTTTGATTTATTAGTTTATTGGGGTGGATAATAGTGTAGTGTAGGGTAGTGCTTAGACTTAGTGTCATGAGGGTCCTGGAGGAATGCATTCTGTCCCAAATGGGACCCCTGCAGCAAGGGGTTAAAGTGGGGACCCCTGCATCATGCGATTTTCTTTGAGGGTTTGCGGGTCTGATTGCATATTGGAGCCTGAATCGCTGATGGGCTAAATTTCTATTGGGTGTTTCTGACTGGGGTTATGGGCTTGATGAATTGATCAACTTGAAGCCTGCAAATGCTACCGTCTATAGCATGGTTTCCAATTTGCCCGAACGGTGCCTAACTTGCAGGCCCGGCCAATTGAATAGCAAAGTAAAAGTAAGACTACTTGAGCACTCAACTCAATTGCAGAAAATCGGCTGTCTGCGATCGAGTTATGGCCCATATTGAATGAGTCGAAATTGTCTGGTTCCCCCTATCACATAAAGGTGAGAAAAACTAATCAAGGGAGTACAGCTGCACCTCACTGACGAGGCCCACCCAGGCTAAAACATACCTTTGTGGTTTGCTGTTTCTCCTGTTCAGGGTAGATTTGCCTGGTATTTCGGGGCTGGATCACTCTTTTGTGTGAGACCAGACTGATATACTACAGGATATTTCTCCCTGTGAAGAACATAAGTGAGCTAAAAGAGGCTGCTCTCTGAGGGCCTCATTCTATTATCGGCCGTAAATCGGCCGTAAGGCTGCGATTCCTTGCGGGGGTTCAGTTTACTCGCAATTCTATTATACGGCCCCGCAAGGATCTCCTTTTACGGCCGGCCGCATATCTTGGAACCGGCCGTAATCTGTGAAATATAAAAAGTCAAAAATAAATTCAAGCCTGCACTGTACAGCTCTGTAAATGCTTGGGATCATATTGGGGGACATGAGGAATAAAAGGAACCCACTCTCAAGCTTGCACATCTGCCCAAACCCGAGTTCAAATTAACTGTTTATTTTCCGGCTGCGGCGTGGGCGTGTCTGAGGTGCTCCAAGCACTCTGGACTTTTTACATGGATATTTTACGGATATTAAAAATGAAATATTTTACGGGTTTGAGTACAGGATAATTATGTGCTATTTTTTCTAACACCTAAAATCCCTTTATAGTCTTCTCAAAGTGCAGGATGGCTTTATTTGAGCTATTTTATGTGCTTAATTGGTGCTAGCGAGACCTTTTTCCTGCAAGTAACTGCGGCTCGTTTTTAGCCTTGCAGAGAGGTTTCCCGGAGCAATTGAATTGCAAATCTCTTGCGGCCGTTTTAGATCAAAGGCTTTCCTCCGGCGCGATCGGCCGCAAGAGATAGCAAGGCACCGGCCGCAAGCCTGCCGGAGCCTACGGCCGTAAGGGAATAGAATAGCCGAATAGCTTGCGGCCGGTCCTTGCGGCCCCGCAGCGGCTGCGGCCGATAATAGAATGAGGCCCTAAGTAGGTAACCAGACCTATACAGCAAACCTACTTAGGTGTTGTTTGTTCTCAGATGAGCCCCTCTACTCTTTTTGTTTAGTTACTATTCTATAACAATACTTACTTTTATACCCTTTATTTGCTTTCTTTTTACATCCTTTCTTTGATTTAATTTTGTTTTCATCTATATAATCCAGCACTGCATCCTATTAAAATTTTAAATAATTTTCAGGTTTTAAAGGTAAATAATTGTAACTTTTGTGAAATAAATTTTAAGGTTTTAACATTTAAAAAGTAACACTGAACATTCTTTGAGCGGCAAGAATCCACCCATAAATGATCAACGTTTTCCAAATAAACCATTGATGGAAAAATGTGCAGTATGTATAAAGAAGTCGGAACTATTATGATGTTCCATTGACACGTCAGAATGTGACAGAATGCATTCCAATGTAAAATAAAACTAAAAATATAAGAACCTCAAAATTGTTTTATATTATTTCAGTTAAGTAGTACTCTGGATACACAATATATCCAACTTATACAAAAGACGTATGTTTCTGTAGCAGTGAAGCAAAGTATAAACCAGGGTTGCAGAAGTTCAGTCCTGGAGGGCTGAACATAGGCCTGGATGTTAGGGTTTTCAGGATGACTTAAGGAAGCAATTGACTCACCTGTGTGCAGTAGTGAAATCCTTAAATCCAGGTCTGTGTGTGGCTCTCCAGGACCAAACTTGTCAACCCCTGGTATAAACAAACATTTCAATTTTATTGTGGTTAAAAATAGTTGATTTTTATTTTAGAAAATAACTTGTTTTGCCTTAATTTTTAGGAGCTCCTGATATCTTTTACAAACTGCTTTGCACTGACAGTATAATTTATTTTGACTGTGCTGTCCAGGCAGCTAAAGGACAGTGGTAGTTTACTCTGCCATCATTGTGCAGCATCTTGTAAAACAGTGCTGGCATACTGGTGGCAAATATGCAGCACGCCAGCTAATTTCTGTGGCACACTGACTGCCATGGAGAATCTCCTCACAAACCTAGTATTATTAAAAGAAACCATTAAACACAATTTAACCACTTTGAATATCACAATCCTCAAGTTATTTCATACAAAAATATATAAAGTTATTAATGTATACATTTACATATAAATTTTTTTTATTATTTATTCAATTATTTATTATTCACTAGCCAATATAATTCCAACCCTGCAGCTCACTAACCATTAAGAAATCGGATCCCCTTCACTAAAAGATTTGGGCAGAACTGTTGTAAAATATGTTAGGAAGAAGAGGTAAAAAACTAGCTATATTCAGTCTAAATTTTCTCACAAAAAAATATCAGCTTGTTTAATCACAATAAACTGAACAGTTTTTCTTATACTTCTCTTTACTGCCGAAAAATTGTGATCGCTGGACTATTGCAGATTTCATTTATTCATGCCAAGCTAAATAGTAAATTTCAACAGTATTTCTGATGAATAAACTACTTTTGTATTATCAATGTTAGCCAATATGTTACATAAACATCCCTCTTTGGAAAGTTTGATAATCTAATTTAGTTTCACATTGCGTTTACAAATATAACAGAATCCCTGGTGCAGATCTAAAATGCAATTTGTTAAAAAAAATCTGTGATCTGTATGAACACTGTAGACAGATCGTGTATAGTCTTCTAATGGTCAAGGTAGCACTTTATATCATTCTCTTATGCTACTGCATGTTATTGTACAACTCGCAACCAAATCACACCAAGAATAGGATGTGCTGATAAAATCTTGTTGAGTGGTTGTTGTTAAGGATCCCCATGGTTATAGATTGCTAAAAACGCATGTTGATCTGTGATCTACCGTTTTACCATGTGCATTAGTGCACTCAGGTTGACATGCGATTTCTAAATCTCAATCATTATAATTAGGTGCACAATGTAAGGCGGTAATGCTCGATAATGCCAGAAGTGGCATTATGTATACACCCCTTTACATGTCACAAACAGTGTAGCTCATGCGTGTTTTAGGGATCAAGTATGCACAATTCAACAGCTGTTTCCGTCAGTTCAATCCCAATTGCATGTAAAATTGCATGTAAAAAAAAATGATAAATTTGGATGTATTTAAATTCCACGCATGCACCATCAAAAGCGAAAAAGTGATTGGCAAAGATGCAGTGGTTGGAATTGTATCATTATTGATTGATTATAGTAACAACAAAACTGCATGGTAACTAGTCAATCTTATGGGTCATGGGGGTACACATGGACCCTTCTGGTTATAGATTAAATTACTTTGGGGTCCATAGGGATCCCCATGGTAATAGGTTATTATTAGGTGCCTTATGGACCACAATGGGTATACTTAGGGTGAATGTGCCTCCCACACCAGAGCATAAAGGGTGGACGCATGGCCTCCAAGTGTTGAGTTCCTGTCCTGGAGAATATCCAGGCTCCTGGGGCTAATGGACTAGTGTAGTGTGTTCATGTTAGGTAGCTGTTTTATTAATAAGTAGTGCAACTGAACATGTATGGGCATGGTATAATTCTGCCGGGTTTGTTGTTGTCATACATAATTATTGACTTTGTATCAACCATTGAAGGTTTACCAACCAATATGACACCTTCACCAATGGACATTGCTGCTCATGCCTTGACCTCTATAGCACGCCTGCTACTCTGATTGCAACGTGCGAAGGGTTGGATAGGAGATAGAGACCTTAGTAGTAGATTGCAGCTCATGGTAACTGGTAGTAAATTCCCTGAACTTGTAATACTCACACTATTCTTCCATAATTTCACGGGTAGTCATTGAGGCACAATAAAAACAATGCATAATTACTTCAAAATATCAGCTTAATCAATAGTCACAAATTCAAGGGTACAAATATTATCCCCCTATTGTGTTTGCGTCATTCAGTTATGTCAAATTCTCTGTGACCTCATGGACCGCAACACACCATGCTGATTAATTTGCTATTCATGGCAGAGATACTGGAGTGGACTGCCAGTTCCTTTTCCAGTGGGCCACAGCATACCGCTCCCAGTTTTTCTAGGTGGTCTCCCATCCAAGTACTGGCCAGGCCCAACCCTGCATGGCTTCAGGGTGATGTGACCTCTTGGTTCCCTGAATGGAATCAAACACAGGTTGCAGTGATGAAAGCACCAAATCCTAACTACTGGACCACCAAGGAACTCACTCTTACCTATCTTATACCTAATCTTACACCTATATATCTCCCTTAAAATACGAGTGTCCTTTATGCCTTTTCATAATAAAGGTCTGGTTGTCCTTACTATTAATTATGTTGATGACTGCCTACTCCAACATGTTTTATGCAGTCCAAAAACAGACTTTCAAATAAAATATTACCTTAATAAAAGGTTGATTGTTGTTGTTGTTTACACTGAGGACAGAAAGCAAATTCTAATATGTGTGACACCTTGTGGCTTGAACGCATTAATAGCCTTATTAAAATGCGATTCGGCCATTTGAATAGGGCTCTATATAAGCACAGAGCATGTTTGTTTTACATAAGTTTTTAGTTAGTGAACTTCTATCCAAAGTGAAGGTCTTCATTAACTAAAAACTTCTGTAAAATAATATGCTCTGTGCTTATATAGAGCCCGATTCAATTGGCCGAATCGCAATTTAATAAGACTGTTAATCTGTTCATCATTATGATCCACAAAAAACATAAATTCATTTAACCAAAAATTCAAAAATCATGCTATTAAATGGGTTCCATTGCCCCTAACTATCATCTTGCCATCCTCTTCTCTTCCCATTCACACATGAGTGATTTCTTGTCTTATCTACCATACCAGTGAATTGATGCTCTGCTCTTATGACCATTTCACCTGAGGGCAGATCCAGTTTATAAAGGTTGGAAGGTTAATTCAGCTGGGGTCAGTTGTTATTTTCACTGTGTCTTTTATTACTAATGGGTAGGCCAGTAAAGGAACAGTAGATGTGATTTTTTTTAATAAGACTGATACATACACAATATTAATCAGGAAGAATTTCCAGCTTTGTATTCAGAAAATTAGAAAAGTCCTGATTATAGCAGTTGTATCTTTTTCTTTATTTGAAAGTCCCTTGTGCCCTTTGGCCTTTGGCTTTTTTTGTTTTTGTAGGTGCAATACATTGTATGAAAAATAGTACAGGAAGTGTGGCTTTTCATCAGTTGTCTTCTTGGACTGGTTGATGGACGAGTTATTCATGTAGAAAATATAAATCATGTCATATAAATCACTAATCTGCTCTTTCCTTGTATTTTATTGTGTTTTAAATTATACATTAGATTTCATAAATGAATATTATATAATGATATCATTTTTCTTTTCTTTAAAGCCATTCATTTACAAATATTTTATCACAAAATCCAGCAACAGATCCAAATATTTGTGGTATGTATATAAAGGTATACATACATTTCAGATCAAAGTCAGGAATACAAAGTACAGGAACACATTGCTTATGGTATGCGTCAACACATTGACTACAGTAAGAAGCTGCTTAAGTAGAACCACATCCCTGCACTTTTTAGACAACCAAAATTAATTATTTTACATAGTAAGCAGAAACAAAGTCATACAGCTCGTTTTTAATTAAAAAATAAATGTGATGGCTCTGTTGGGCACTGGTGGAATCCATGTTACATAGGCTGAAGTTGTGTGTGTGGCTGTGTTTACATTTCTTGGGATATATGGCTGCATGTCCTGAAGCAAAGAGTTTGCTTCTGGGCCAGAGAGGGGAAAGGGATGTGGTTTCAATTTCAGGTGTATCTAATTATCTTAACAATGACTTTCTCTTGTTCCACCTTCCCCACCCCTCTCTCTGCCAATACACCCCCCTCATGATTCGGCTCTGAGGAAGTGGATTCCTGTACTTCTAAACAGATTGCTCATGAACTTGGATTTTCCTAAAATAAGTTTTATGTACATGGCTTACACTGCTGCTAATAATATTAATTTGGTACATACTTGACAAACAAGTGTCTTTTTTCTTGAACTGCAATTGACCTTTAAAAATGTAGTTTATTTTTCATACTGTACATAGACATTATTAATAAATTAGAACCTAAAATTCATCTAATTTGACCATTATTTTTCTAGATATAAATTAATACGCAACATCAACTAGGAATAATTAAGGGTAAATCATATACTTTTATCTCCACAACTTGAAGGCTTTTCATACATTTTCAGTACTACTAATTTTGTAAAGCAGCACCAGTAAATATACACACAAATTGCAAGGGAGGGGTTACTAAGGGCCTCATTCAATTGCGATTTGGCCAATTGAATAGGGCTCTAAATAAGCACATAGCATATATTTTTTAAATAAGTTTTTAGTTAGTGAAGACCTTGCTTTTGGATAGATGTTTACTAACCAAAAACATCTTTAAAAAAATATGTTATGTGCTTATTTAGGGCCTTATTCAATTGGCAAAATTGCAATTGAATGAGGGCCTTAAAGAACGCTTGTTAATCTGCCATATACCGTGCACATCCCGCATTAGCCCTATTCAGGTCTACATGTGATTTACTAAATCTCAGGTATTATAATTAGGTCCCCAATGAGGTGTAAAAATGTCTGATGTAGCATTATGTGTCCACCCCTTTATACATCACAAAACAGAGTAGTGCAGGCATGTTTTTAGGAACTATAACAGCCTTATTAAATTGCGATTCGGTAAATTTAAAATGGCTCTATATAAGCACACAGCATATTTTTTTACAGAAGTTTTTAGTTAGTGATCTTCTATCCAAAAGCAAGGTCTTCACTAACTAAAACCTTCTGTAAATAAAATATGCTGTGTGCTTATATAGAGCTCTTTTAAATTTACTGAATCACAATTGAATAAGGCTGCAAATGTGCACAATTTAACAGCTTTCCATCAGCTCAATTCCAATTGCATGTAAAAAACACAATGCTAAATTCTGATGTCTTTAGATTTCATGCATGCACCTTCAAAGCCCAATAGTGATTCTCAAAGATGCAGTGGTTTGAATGGCATCATTATTGATATATAATAACAACAAAATAATTTAATATAATTTAATAAAAAAACAATTTTAAATTAACATAGCCTGTGTCAAATTGTATACATGCATATATATGTGTATATATATATATATATATATATATATATATATATATATATAGAGAGAGAGAGAGAGAGAGAGAGAGAGAGAGAGAGAGAGAGAGAGAGACAGAGAGAGACAGAGAGCTAGATAGATAGATAGATAGATAGTGGTGAAATATCTAAATTGTTTTTCCTTATCAAATTAGTTTATTTGGGGATGAACAAAAATATCTAACAGGCTGTATGTAGGAGCTATGTTTTTTAATGTATGTGCCTGCCAGCATTGGGCCCCCTTCCACACTTGATCCCTCACAAAAGTAACCCATTCCCCCTGTCAGAAGAACTGGTGATAAAAGCTAGTCTATTAATCAAGAGTATATATTTTGGCATTAGCCTAGAAAATTACCTTAAACTACACAATTACTTAAAAAGCCAGTGTGTATGCATGCCTTAGAAAAAATGAATGACAATAGTTTTGAGGCTTTCAGCATTCAGCTAAACCATTGCTCAATTTAAAAGACTTTTTATGGATCTCATAAACTGGAGATTAAAGTAAGTAGAACATTTGTGGAGTACAAGAAGATACATCAAACAAATAGGAGGAGGCATACATCAAAGTGGGGCTTTAAATGTTTGTTTAATTTTAACAGAATCTGTATGTAGACTTTAAATTGATTTGCAGACAATATCAACTATATAAAAATAGTAGAAATTATTGTAAATTCTGCAAGCAGGTCAGTGACCTGCAAATTTGGTTACATTATGTATTTATATATGTATTATTTTTATTATATTTACATATTTATTATTTATTTATTTTATTTTAAATAACCCCTTAAATACTATGGCCCTCATTCAATTGCGATTTGGGCAATTGAATAGAGCTCTAAATAAGCACATAACATATATTTTTAAAGACGTTTTTAGTTAGTGAAAACCTTGCTTTTGGATAGATGTTTACTAACTAAAAACTTCTTTAAAAAAATATGTTATGTGCTTATTTAGAGCACTATTCAATTGCCCAAATCGCAATTGAATAAGGGCCTATGAGCCTCATTCACTTGAGCTTTCGGGAGATCCAGGCTTCGGAAATGTAGCCCGCAAGTTATTTTGCTATTCAATTGGCGTCTTTTTGCAAGCTCCAATCGGGTTACAGGCTCCGGCCTCCGATTCACTGCGATGGTTCACATCGCAAGTTAATGCCCCTCCAAGCCTTTGATCTTTCACAGCCGCAAGATTTGCGAATGCTAAAATCGCAAATCGCTATTCAATTGCTCCGATTTCGCCCGCAAAGCAAGCCGTCAAGCCGGCAAACGGCAAAAGTCGAACCACAAGTCACGGGTACCAAGGAGAACTCGCAAAAGGTTAATGACATGTCCGGAGCACTTTAAATGCCTATATGCACACTCTATTGTACTTTTATAAAAAGTAATGTTAGGTCTTAGAATTAATAGCACAACATTCTCAAGCTCGCAAATCTGCAATATAAAACCATTTTATTAATGTTTAATTTCCGTGTTATAATGATCTCGGCATGTGTTAATACATATAATGGAACTCGCATGTAATAGAATATCACATTTCCGGTTTTATCAATATTGCAATATTTCAGCAATGTGAGTCCAATCGTAACTCGTAGTTGAAACCCGTAGGACTTTGAAATCCAAACTCCATTTTTCATATATGTAATGATGACGATCTCTGTTTCCATTGGATGTTTCTAACTTGGTAGTTACGGCCTTCATGTTCAATCTCGCAAATGCTACATACGATGGCATAGTTTCCGAATTTCGCTATCGTTTCCTAACTTGCGGTCTTGCCGAATTGCATAGCACTGTAAGTCGCAGACACTGCGGGCCCACAGGAGGCCCGCAGACATATGGCCTATACTCCATAACTTAAATTGAATGAGGCTCTTTATTTACAATATACTATTTTTTAAGTCGTTAATGGACAAATGTAAGAAAGAAAGAATATTTTTTTTCTTCTTTAAAACGCAAAACTTTGGTAAATTCTGGACACAACCGATATACATGCAGGAAATTGACAACTGATAGAATAATTAACAAAGGAGTAATCAGCTTGCACATTCTCTTACTGAGCTCATTCAATAAAAAAAAATCAATGAACAGTGAAAAATACTTAAAAAAATATTAATACACTACTTTAAACTATCCAATCTGTTTATCCCCAATAAGCAGAATGATCCTTAAATGCCCTATTCTATTGCTCAATTCGTAAAAATACACACTTAAAACCAATCTGAAAATTGCCACATATTTTATTAGCTTCTCGCAATCTGATTATGAATTACCCGCCCATAATCACTACAAGCCAGCCAAACCCGCAAAACAAACCTTAGAACTAGCTTGCAAATAAAGTCTGACCAGCAACTGAAATAAAAGTATCAAGTTTCTGTCATGGCAATTAAACACATACCACTGAACTTTAAAAACATGGGAAGGCATGGAAATGCATAAGAATTAATTTCACAACAGTCTCAAACCCACAAATATTAAATATTATTTTTCAATATTATTACTGAGGAATATCGATCATGGGACTCAAGAGGTTAATACATATCTCATGAAACCCACATGGACTAGAACATATGATCTAATGCATTTTCTAGATTTCTAGTGTTTGATTGTGAGCCCGATCGGCAAATAATATTACTAATTGGCACTAATTAATTCTTAGCCTCAACTAAGTGTAACTTCCATGTCTTACTGATGTGATGATGACAGTCTTATTTACTATTGGCTGTGTCTTAGAAGTCAATTACTGGCTTGCTTAAATCGTATGATCATGCCCCTGGAAATCAGACTTAAAAAGGCAGGGTTTACGAGTTCAGTCTTGAGGTTGTAATTTGCGAGCTGGAGTAAATAGAATACATCTAAACATTTATTAAAAATGCCCTTCTTTCATTAAGCAAACTGCAATTACTGGAGCCCATAATGTAGCCCTTAAAAAATACTGATATTTAATTGGCCTCTTCCAGCTACCCACTTTGTGGGTTACAGGCTGGAAATTCCTGGGGGTTGTCAGAATCGTAACTCTGACCCATCTCAGCCTTTGATCTTTCAAGCCTACAAATGTTACAATCGCTAAAATCACAAATCAACATTTTATTGCAACAATTCCACAAGCTCGCAATTGGTTTCAAACCTGTAAATGGCAAATGTAACAAACAATATTTTGGGTTCCAAATAGGACTCACTAGTGGGTTAAACACCTGTTCGTAACACTTCAAAATCAAAATCAAAATTCAAAGGAACAAATAGGCCTCAAAAATGTTTTTCGTTGTTTTAATATTTTTGTATGGTCATGCAAATGCCAATATGAAAAGTGTTGCTGCAAGATGCATAAAGCAATTAAAGACACACTACATGACTAAATCGCAACACAAAAACATGAAACTGCCTGAAGGCTAGAGGATAAATAGCGGGTCCTCAAAGTTTTACTATCACATATATAGTTGTGAGCGTACGAGTTGTTGCTAACGCTGCGGGCGCGCGTAGCGAGGGCCTTGGCTCGCGCAGTGAGCCCGGCCCTCGCAAAGCGAGGGCACTGGGCGAGGGTCTCAGTTGCTGGCATGGAGCTCCATGCCAGCAACTGCGACCCTCGCAAACTTCACGTCGCAACCCAAAGAGCACGACACACACATTACGACACTCGCAAACAACATACGACACACGTTCACACACATTACGGCCTTACAACACTCGGACGCAACTCGCGAACATTACTAAATTAAAAACACAATACATACACACAGCACATACATAAAAACCTTACCTACACCAAGAGGGAGCACCCAGTACCTCAAAAATGCAACTTAAACCTTCATTTTACTCTAAATAAAAGAGTTTAGACAGTAAACAATTTGCTAAGCGACACAAAAAATGGCAGACGAACAAAACGAAAACGAGGCTACACACGCAAACACCATACGAGACACGTAAACAGATATTACGACCTCGCAAACATCGGACGCAACACGCCGACAAACATTTAAAACACAATAAATACACACAACACACACATAAAAAGCTTACCTACAGCAAGAGGAACCATCCAGCACCTCAAATAAAGAAATTACACCTTCATTTAAATAAAAATAAAACACTTTAGACACTAATACAATCGCTAAGCGAGAGAAAAAATGGCCGACGAACAAAACGAAAACGAGGCTTCAGACGTAACTATACTACACTTACTCGCAATAATGAAACACATACTATGCGGACCGTATCACAATCATATTAAACACCATTTTGACCACTACTACGCACAAAATGGCGGATGGAACGCAAATTGTAAGCTGGAACGCAAATAGCGCATGCGTATTGGCTTCTAACGGTCTAACTTTCCAGAAGTTTCTACAAGTTTATAAATACTGCCTATTTAACACAAAAAAATACATTTCTCCTCAGGTGATGAACGGAGTTACTTCATAGATAACTTCTGCTTTTACTTGAGAAGACAATTCTTTCATAATTTACTACTTTACACTGTGCAAATTACAACTGCGAGGCAAGCTATAATATATTACATTTTATTATCAAGACAGGACAAAAAAAAATAATATGAACTAGGAAAATGTGATTTATGTAGTGACATCTGACACGCACATTTATGTCTATCATGTATAATCACATATCACACACACATTTATGTGTGTAGACCCACAAAAAAACATAAGGTTCATTTAACAAAACAAAAAAAAAAAAATTCTATATCAAAAAGAGGTTTATGTATGACACGGACATATGTGACACGGACATATATGAGTATCATGTATAGTGACATGTGACACGCACATTTATGTGTATTGCCCCTGCAACAAAATGATCTTAAAACAAAATAATTAAAGAACTACATTTAAATGACATTAGAAAATAAAAATTGTAATATTAAAATATGAGCCATGTATACTGATATGTGACACGCACATATATGTAGCATCTATAGTTACATCTCACACACACATTTATGTGTGTTGGAAAAAACAAAAAATAAGGTTCATTTAACAATTAAATTATGATTCATGTATGTGATATGTCACACGCACACAAAAAAATTACATTGAACTCTGGAAATGTGCTTCATGTATGTTACATATGTGTGTAGCCACCCCCAAAAAATAATGTTAATTGAAAATAAGTACAGAAGTATATTTAAATGACATTAATTTACTGCAATTCAATAGATCACCTAAAGCTCAATCTTTCTACTTCTTTTAATATTCAAACAGACTCTGCATCAACAGCGTCACTCAACAATTTGCACCGTGCATTGTGAAGCACAATCCCTTTTAAAGAACAGCAACAAAGAAGAACAGGTAAGATATAAAAATACATTACATGCTGAAAAGCCCATGCTTTGCTAAATAAAAAATAAAAATTATACAATTAAATATTTCACTTTCTTTTTCAAACAGACACTACAAGAAGACCGGCGGATTAAGATTGGCAGGAGGGGACCCTCTGTCATTCGACACTTCAATCAAGGTAAAGTATTAAGAATAAAAAAGAAACGAACCATGAGCCTCATTCAATTGTGACTTGGCCAATTGAATAGGGCTCTATATAAGCACATTACATATATTTTAAACAGAAATTTTTACTTCATGAACTTCGATCCAAAATCAAGGTCTTCACTAACTAAAAACTTCGGTCAAAAAATATGTTATGTGCTTATATAGAGCCCTCTTCAATTGGCAAAATTGCAATTGAATGAGGACCTATATATCTTTAATGGCCAAGAGCCTCATTTAAATGTGATTTGCCCATTTCAATAGGGCTCTATATAAGCACAGAGGATATTTTTTTAATGAACTTTTTAGTTAGTGAAGACCTTGCTTTTAGATACAAGTTCACTAACTAAAAACTTCTGTAAAAGAAGATGCTCTGTGGTCATATTCAGCTCTATTCCATTGGCCAAAACGCAATTGAATGAGGCCCCGACAATATAACAAATGCAGCAACCAAAGGCCCTCATTCAATTGCTATTTTGGACAATTTAATATGGCTCTAAATAACCACTTTTAGGCCCTCATTCAATTGCGATTTTGCCAATTGAATACGGCTCTTAATAAGCACATAATATATATTTTTTAAAGAAGTTTTTAGTTAGTGAAAACCGTTCTTTTGGATAGATGCTTAATAACTAAAAACTTTACAAAATATATGTGATGTGCTTATTTAGACCCCTATTCAATTGGCAAAATTGCAATTGAATGAGGGCCTTAGAGTCCTATTGAATTAGCCAAAATGCTATTGAATGAGGGCCAAAGTATGCAACATATGGTACACACAAAGTGGTACACACAAAACAGGATTATAACAAACTCACACAAACACATAGCAAAGTAAATTAACTTTCTTATTCAATGTTTAACAACCTATAAGCCTTACAAAGAAGCCTAAATAAGAATAACAAAAGTGGTGCGCACAAAACAGGATTGTAACAAACTCACACAAACACATAGCAAACTACATTAATATTCTTATTTCATGTTTAAAAAAATATAACCATCCCAATAAAGGATAAATAAGTATACCACAAGTGGTGCGCACAAAACAGGATTGGACAAAAACTCCCACAAACACATAGCAAACTAAATTCATATTCTTAGTTAATGTTTAACAACCTATAAGCCTTACAAAGAAGCCTAAATAAGTACACCAGAAGTGGGACACACAAAACAGGATTGTACTTAAAATCACACAAACACATAGGAAACTAAATTAAGATTCTTCTTTAATGTTTAACAACCTATAACCATTACAATGAAGCTTAAATAAGTATACCACAAGTGGTGTGCACAAAACAGGATTGTATAAAAAAACACACAAACACATAGCAAACTAAATTAATATTCTTCTTTAATATATCACAACCTACAAGCCTTACTAAGAAGCTTAAATACGAATAACAAAAGTCGTGCAAACAAATCAGGATTGTACATAAAGTTAGACAAACACATAGAAAAAAATAACCATAACAGATACAATACAGCAAAATTAAGAAATGTTTTACTTATTTAAAAGACATTTCATTCAAACAACATTTTCAATTTTATGTTACAACAGATACTGCGTGAAGACAATCGGACGAGGACTTTCAGCAAAGGACCAGACCATCGGACGAGGACTTTCAACACAGGACCAGACCAGCGGACGAGGACTTTCAACACAGGACCAGACCATCGGACGAGGACTTTCAACAAAGGACCACAACTTCGGACGAGGGATATCGCCAGAGGACCACAACATCGGACGAGGGCTATCGCCAGAGGACCACACCATCGGACCACGACTTTCAACAGAGAACCAGACCATAGGACCAGGATTTTAAACAGAGGACCACACTATCGGACGAGGACTTCCAACAGAGGACCAGACCATTGGACAAAGATTTTCAACCGAGGAACAACAAACATTCGGATTGAAATCACACTTCAACCAAGGTACAGTATAATAAGTACAAAAGGAGAAAACTAAAGAAACATGTTTCATCTGCATCCGTGTCAACAGAAAAAAAATAAAAAATTAATGACTATGGGCCTCATTCTATTTAAATTGGCAATATGCAATACATGGCTAAATAACCACATCAATGTTTTTTTTTTGCAAAGAAGTTTTTAATTGGTAAACATCTATCCACAAACAAGGTTTTCAATAACTACAAATTTATTTAAAAACAAGATGTTAACTGCTTATTTACAGCAGTATTCAATTGGCCAAATTGTTATTTAATGAGGCCAGGAATTATAACTTTTAACAAAATATAACTGATACATTAATTATTTATTTTTTATTTCTCAATTGTGCACAATAATCTTTAACAGTCATTACAAATTTCAATATACCCAATTACATTTCTTTTTTTGCCTTTACAGATTAACATGGCTGATAACGAGAGCAAACAAGAGAAGAAAAGACGTCAAACTAGAGAAAGACAAGAGAGATGGGCCGCCCAGCAGACACCAGAGGAGAAAGAAATTCAACGAGAAAAAGAACGCAAAAGACTTGCAAGCAAAAGACTATCAGCTGCAAAAATTAAAGATACGCCAAAAAAAAATTACAAAGCAAATAAAGCATTTACAACCTGTTCCTCAAACATCAGATGACATTTTACAAGATACAATTAAAGACAGACCAAAAAAAGCAACTACAAAAAAAAAACATTTACAACCTGTTCATGAAACCTTACAGGACATTTCAACAAAACCAGGACAACATATACCAAGAAAAGCCACGAAAAAAACTAAGCATTTAGAACCTGTTGTTCAAACATTCCATGACTTTTCACCTGAAGAATATGAAAGTTAAACTCCTATATGCTTTGCAAATTGTCCTTTACTCAAGTCTTTAGCAGTAGAGGTTCATAGTTGTGGGGACATGACTACTCAATGTCAGTTTTGTGAGGCTTATTATTTTAAACAGGAGAGACCCAGAGATGGCCAATTTATTAGTTGCTCTCAAAAAGGCAAGTTCAAACTTCCAGAAAGGAAAGAATTTCCAATCTATTTACAAAATATTATGACTGAACCTACTTTTCCAAAGAAATTAGAATATATCCCAGAAATGAGGAGCAACCATTTATTAATATTAATATCTTAAGTCCAAATTTAGATCCAATGACATATCCCATCTTTTTCCCACATGGAGAAGCAGGTTGGCAACCAAAATTAACCCTTCCCAGTTACCCAAATGCTAAAGCCAGAATCCGAAATAATGTTTCTATGCTTGAATTTAAAGTAGCTCAAATTGCCATTCGACATGGATTTAATCCGATTTTATGTGGTGGAAAACTAACACAACAATGGATTATTGATTCATATTTGCAAGTTGAGGCAAATAATTTAAACTTTATAAAATATCAACAAGATAAACTACGTGTAGAACAATATTCTGGACTCATGGACTATGTTGCTGACGTGGCTACAAGCAGAGACATGACAGCTGGCAAAGCCATCATTTTACCATCTTCCTTTCAAGGATCTCCTCGAAATATGAGAGAAAGATACAATGATGCTATGGCTATTGTCACCAAATTTGGAAAACCAGATTTATTTATGACATTTACATGTAATCCACAATGGCCAGAAATTACACAAAATCTACTTCTTGGACAAACTGCTTCTGATCGACCAGATTTAGTAGCCAGAGTTTTTAAGATCAAATTAAATGAATTAATACGTGACTTCACTATAAATCAGTTATTTGGCAAATGTCTTGCTTATGTATATACCATTGAATTTCAAAAAAGAGGCCTTCCACATGCACATTTTCTGATAATACTTCAAGAGAAAGATAAATTAGATACTTCGGACAAAGTGGATGCAGTCATAGTTGCTGAACTACCAGATCCAGAACTATATGGTAGACTATATGAGATTGTTACTCATCGCATGATTCATGGACCCTGTGGAGACCTTAATCCACAATCACCATGTATGGAAAATAATAAATGTTCCAAAGATTTTGCAAAAGATTATAGAGACAAAACATATGCAAATTGTGATGGATATCCCCTTTATAAAAGAAGAGAAGGAGATAGTGCCATTATTCGTGGAAAAAAAGTGGACAATAGATATGTAGTACCCTACAATCCACATTTACTCATGAAGTACAATGCCCACATCAACGTAGAAGCCTGCACTTCCATCAAATCCATTAAATATGTCTACAAATATATTTACAAAGGCTATGATGCAGCTACTGTAGTCGTCAAAAGTGCAGACAACCCTGAAGGTAGTGAGTTAGTACATGATGAACTTGCATCTCATGTAGATGCTCGCTATGTCAGTGCGCCAGAAGCTATGTGGCGGCTTTTAAAATTTGAAATGCATGATAGATCACATGCAGTATATAGATTAGCAGTACATTTGCCACAACGACATTTAGTCTATTTCCATGCTGGAAATGAAATGAATGCATTGGCCCAAAGTGAAGATCGTCACACTACACTAACTGCATGGTTTGCATTAAATTCCAATGATGCTGAAGCAACACAATACTTATATATTGAAATTCCATATCACTATGTTTTTGTGAATGGATTATGGAGACCAAGAAAAACCAGAGGCAATAAAATAATTCCACGAATTTACACAGTCAGTCCAAGAGATGTTGAACGTTTTTGCTTACGGATATTACTTTTAAATGTTCCAGGAGCACAAAGTTTTGAACAATTAAGAACTGTTAATGACATTGTATATGAATCCTTCCATTTAGCTGCAAGACATAGAAACTTACTCGCTGATGATACAGAGTGGGAAAGATGTTTAGAAGAAGCAGCACAATGTCAAATGCCACGACAGATGAGAGAACAATTTGCTTTTATTTGTATCTTCTCAAATGCTCCAAATGCATTAGCTTTGTGGGAGACTTTTAAAAGTAATATGGCTGAAGACTTTATGCGACGATACAATGAACCCATTGCACACTTAAAAGCGGATGGAAATCCAAGAAGTATTTTTAACTCATGGATTAAGTTGTGCAAGTTTTAATTTGCCTGATCCAGGTCTTATAGATGACATAAACTTTGAAGACTATGACATTCAACTACAAGCAGAAAGAACACAAGAAAGACTTGCAACTTTAAATACACTACAATTGCAAGCATTTCATGCCATTAAAAATGCAATAGATGATGACATGGTGACAGAGCGTTATTTCTATCTGGATGGACCTGGCGGATCAGGAAAAACCTATTTGTACAATTTATTAATGAGTTCAGTACGAGCACAAGGCCAAATAGCAATGGCGTTTGCCACTACTGGAATTGCTGCACTTTTATTAGAAGGGGGAAGAACTGTTCATAGTGGATTTAAACTGCCAGTGCCTATTTTAGAAAATTCTGTGTCAGATATTCGCATGACATCCTTACAAGCAAAGAAATTGAAGAAATGTAAATTAATTATAATAGATGAGGCCACAATGATGTCATGCTATGCCCTCCAATGTATTGACCGTTTGCTTCGTGAAGTCATGGATAATATTTTTCCATTTGGTGGAAAGGTAATGTTGTTGGGTGGCGATTTTAGACAAACATTACCTGTTGTTGTACATGGAAATCGAACTGACATTATCGAAACCTGCATCAAGTCAAGCACAGTATGGAAACATTTTACCCATCTTCAACTGCAACAAAATATGAGATCAGAAGGCCAAACTGATTTCAATGATTGGCTTATTAAAATTGGAGAAGGCAGAACAGAAAAAATACTACATTTAGCTGATGACACTGTACTGATCCCACCTCATATGATTTGTCAACAAGATATTATATCGGCTATATTTGAAGGGAGCATAAATAACGAAGAATATTCCGAGCTTGCCAACCAAGTCATACTGACTTGTAAAAATAAAGATGCATTAATCCTCAATAATGAAATCTTAAAAAAAATTAATGCACCACAAAGAAATTATCACAGTGCTGATTCAGTACTTGCTGATGACAATGAAAGTCAGGCTAACTTTTCGACTGAATTCATAAACTCTCTAACTCCTTCTGGAATGCCACCACATATTTTGCAGCTAAAGAAAGGTGCAATTATCATGTTACTGCGAAATATGAACCCCAAAAAAGGCCTATGCAATGGCACAATATTAATTGTTCAACAATTAAAGGACCATTTTATAGATGCTGAAATTTTAACTGGTACCCATAAAGGAGAGAGAGTTTTCATACCAAGAATAGATTTAGCACCAAGTGAAAGTAGTCTCCCTTTTATACTTCAAAGAAGACAATTTCCCATTATTATGGCATTTGCCATGACCATTAATAAATCACAAGGTCAAACTTTCAAATCTGTGGGTATTTTCTTGGAAGAACCAGTATTTGCACATGGTCAATTGTACGTTGCGTTGTCACGGTGCAAAAATCCACAGGCTATTAAAGTTTACATTGAAAACAATGAAAGTCAAGGTGATTTATTAGAAGATGGACGTATTTTTACTAAAAACATTGTCTACTATGAAGTACTATAACTTTGCAGGATCCAAATTAAAGCCATGCAAACATTTTTTAAAAGCATTCAAAAATACATAACAATTAGTTGTTTAATTCCGTCATAATTAATGGAAGTACTGTTTATGGATAATTCGCCTCACAAAATACTTGCCTTGCATTTTTATAAAAATTATGTTAAAATGTTAACTCACTATGTTAATGTTTCTAATGTTACAAGTTTAAAAACAATATTTTCAAGTTATTTCATTCAACATATTACAAAGTTCATGTTAAGAGCTCAAGCACCTTTTAAGTCACAATGTAAATATTGTCTGTTATCGTAAGATTACTACCTACATTAATGTTTATCGCCAGTTTATGTGGTCAGTAAGGAATTACTTTCATTAGGTACGTTTTAATGAGAGTTTTTACTGTATGCCTTCCTCTACATTCAATGTATATTGAACTTAACAATTATTATGATAGAAATTGTATGTTAATACTGATTAATTTAAAGTTCAACTGTTTTTACATTCAAATGTTAATACTTTTAAGAAAAAATTAGCTTTCAAAATGTATTCACTATGTTCCTGTTTATAATGTTCCAAATTCTACTAATGTTTTCTCAACTTCCAAAGTTACATAAAAAATAAAGTTCAAGTTTCAAAATATATACTTTGAAGGTTATTGCTTACATATATTTTAAACTTTAAAATTCGGGACGTTTCAACAAGGCTTTTTACTTTTTGCTTTCCTCTGGATTCAATGTATATTAAAGTTAACAATTCTTCAGATACAAATTTCATGTTAAAAAACCATTACATCAACATTTTACAAAAATACACGTTCATATCACAATACTTACAAGTGTCAAAAATATATATAAATAACTAAACAACTTGACAAACATATACATCACATTGCCGTCATTTTTTGACGGGCAAGTCGCTAGTGTAATTATAATTATAGGAAACTCCTCTATACTGAACTAGGGACTTATTTTGCAGTATTTATGATAGAATCTTTGAGTGTACATATGGATGATATGTGCCATTTGACACAACTCATTACCAAGGAATTCACACCAGTAATTTAGTACTGATCCTCATATACTGAGAGGACTGTCCCAGTTAGTATGTTTTTAATTAACCCTTAGAGGTGGTGCATACTGCGTTTTGTGATACATTTTGTGTCTTGCCTAGTTCAGGGTAGTTATCAGATAGAGTATACAGATAATTATTTTTCTGAGATTAGCTAGGGGTAAATAGCGGGTGCTCCAAGTTGTATTTTGGCTAATTATAGGGAACTCCACTATATGGAACTGGGGATTTAACATTGCAGTTTATATGGATATGATGTTTAAATTAATACATAGATGGCACTTGCCATTGACACAATATACTATATTAGGAATTTATCCAAGGTGTTCATTATTGATCCTTATATACTGAGAGAGTTATCCCCATTGAGTATACCTTGTATCTAACCCCTTTAAGTCCAGGGTAATTATTGTTGTCTAGAGGACTTCTTGCAATAGGCATATGATTGTATGTCTTTTTATGTCATCCTATTTGACTATATAATACTTTAAGTCATAGACTCCAGTTGACATTTTTTTTAATGTTTGTGTTATTTTAGTTTGAGTATTGTAATATATATGTTTTTTTTAAATGAAACAATAAAGGTTAAGCTTTAATCTCCACATAGTTTTGTTAAATTAGAGCCTACACTTCCTTACACCATAGAGTGGCGAGGAGCGGCTAGGCTGAGGATGGACGGGAAGGCCTCTGGGGTGGAGGAGGTGGCGCTTGGAACCAAAGAGTGCCTTGACCATCAATGTTCACCTGGAATAGGGTACAGGTTTGCCGAGTTCTGGAGCAGCCCGGCCAGGTATGAATCCACCATGAGTTGGTGTCTCCTCATCTCCCTATGCTGCCTCCGCAGGATGCCAACTAGCTCCATGTGTTTGGACTGGCGTTAGATACTGGCATGGATCCCCCAATTGCACTCCCAGAGACGACACACGGCCCAGCATCTCCCCTGGGCAGCCTCCGGTGGTGGACCCTGGGATGGAGGTCTGAGGTGAGGAGGGGAAAGGAGTGGTGGTCCTGTGGGGAGGGGCTGTGGACCAGCTGGAGCATGTCTCTCTCATGGTGGGGGTAGTGGTGGGCATGGTGGTATTGGGGGCGGGAGTCAGGTTGTGGTGCTGCTAGTAGGAGGAGGAGGCGGTGCAAAACCCTGTGAATCGCTCTAATAGGAGGGCTTGGGTGGGAATCCAAGTTGTTGGAGTAGAGGGACAGTGGGGTCAAATGCCATGGGTATGGCTGACAGTCTAGCTGGTGACCCAGGTGATTGGGTCCTCGTAGCCCGGGCCCTCGGCTCCTCTTGTTGCATCCTTCTCTCATGCTGGATGGGGCACGATCCATGACATCCTGCTCAGAATGAGCTTACCCGCCCCACCTCTGGCTCACCACTGGACCCAGTCCTCCTGCCAGCTGAAAAAGAGAGAAGAATGGAATGTGTGTAAATTATGTTGAATGATACATTTCTGTTCATTCCTAACTATCTGGCATCTTGTCTTGAACCTGCATGTTTCACTTATTTTCTTCTATGAGCGGCTATAATTTGCTAGATGTGATCTATACTTTGGATCATGAGCTTGAGTGTTATTGGCTCATTACATTATCTTGACTCTAGCTGTGGCCTGTATCTTCATACCCTGCATTTGGCACATCCATAGATGGAATCCCTATTGGATGATTACTCGTGTTGTGCCCACTAATGACAGTGATTTGTCAGTTTCATGGATTCAATGACGCATGACTGATCCATCTATCCCTTGTTAAATCCAGGTACCTGACATGTCAGTGTCAATGTTGATCAACAGTTATATGTGTTGTGTGTTTTCTATGTGTGATATACATGTGGAGGCATGTTGGTGTATATGATATTCACCTGACATGGAAGCTGGATCCTGTTGGGCCACCAGGCCTGAAGCTCGTGCCTTAGCATCTCCTTCAGCACCCTCTCCTACTCATTGTATCTCAGAGTCACTTGGGGGCCACCACTTGGTGCTGCGGCTGCTCTGTCCTCCTTGGCCATCATCCTTCTCACCTTGGTCCAGACTTCATTAAAGCGGTGCTTTACGGGCCGCACATGCCTTTGTGCAATGCCTGATGCTGTGACTGCGGCCGCTACCTTCTTCCAGGCCTGGCTTCCCTCCCCGTGCAAGGATGGCGGGGTGCTCACAGATTGCACTGACGAGGACCACCATCTCCTTGTGCTTGTAGTTAAGGGCCCTGCATCTGCCTGCGCCTCTTGCCCTCCCGACTGTGGACCTGGAGATCCTGCACTCCCTCCTCTGACCCTGAGGCCTGTCCCTCCTCCATGGTGATCAGGCCCCTCCCCCTCTGACACTGAGCTTAATGTGCCTATAACTATGGACAGCTGCACACCCCCCTCTGCCTCTGCTCTCCCCACCACTACTCCCCCACCACTCCTCTCCTCAATAATCCGCTCATCACCACTACTCTCTCCTCCACTCCCCAGGCCTCTCTCTCCTCTCTCTTATCCTCTACATTCCTCTTCATCTCCTCCCCACTTCTCCCCTACTCTCTCCACCCTCCATCATAATCCCCAAAATAATGGAAGGATAAATCAACAAAAGTATATGTGTATATATTTATGAGGGGGGGTGGGGGGAATGGATGTTTTATGTGTATTTTTTTCATTGTTGGGCTATAGGGTGGGTGTGTGTGTATATGTAGTGACCTATCTATATGTGTACCTATGTGTAATATTTACTATTTGTGTATTTAAATTATGTGTTATCAGTTTATATGTGTTATCAAAGATTAAGTGTGAAATTAGTATTTGAGAAATATAAATCAATAAAATCATAAGAACCTGCTCTGTCAAAATGCCTACACTCTCTCACTCCATCAACTCTGGGACCTGCGTGCTACTTCGTGAGAAACTACAACACAGTCAACGCAGGGGCATCAGGATCGCAGCTTTATATTCTCTCCCTGTCAATCATTATCCGTTAGCTCACTTTCTACTGGCTCACAGTGTTGTGGCGCACACGGTAATTATGGGATTGGATTGTAACTGCGGACCCCATGTATTCCAGCCCACAAACAGGCTTTAGCCCTGTCATTGCAGGTTTGAGTCCATTAAATACAGCTGTAATTATGACATATTTTTAACCCGCAGACTTACAGCCACAGGCATTGTATTTAGAATTAAATGGGGGCAAAACACCAGCAGCCAAATGTAGGAGTTTGATGCATTTGCAAGCAGCTAATAGAATATGGCCCACTATTTTTAGTGTAGCTAACCTTATAGATTTAAATATTTTGTTCATATAATGGGCCGTCATGAATTTATTTTCCAAATTGTGTTCCAACAGCCCCAGATCCGTAAAGCAAACTTGTGCTTGCAGAGGTTTACGAACAAACATTTATTAAGAGATATATTTGTCTAATGTTTTCTCCCATTTCCAAATACTAGTGCATTCAGATAGACCATAGTTGCTGCTACATAACTGAGTTGTAAAAATGAATAACAACAAAAAAACCTGTTCTGATTATTTAAGATGTAATGATAATATAATAATAATAATAATATAGATTTACACTGAGAGTACCTTTTGTCCTGCATAAAACATTCTCATGTAGGAGCCCACACCGTCAAAGGGTTTTTACTGTAAAACTGTTCAAATAATACCAGTTCATTTGGTGTTTGTAACTTACATTTCTTTATCAATTAGTGATTTTCTACATTAAGCAAAAATTATTTACCGAACTTTAGCTTAAATAAACAAATCTTAAAAAGTGACATGCTGAATTTCATGCACAGCACTGGCCTTGTCTATCACTTTCGCCTGTCTTACATTAGATAGAATTTTGCCTTGGGTAAATTTCGCAGTTGAGATATTTACCACTCAACAAGGTTGGTATAATTCCTGTATTTTTTTAATTATCACATTGTATAAATGTGTTCATAAACACAATTATACACTTTAAAATATGAGAGCACAATAATACTAGGGAAAGACATTACATTTAATAAAATTGTATTAAGTATGAATTAAATGTATAGAAAAAATAATGTAACAAGCAAAGATGACAGCAGTCTCTTATATGAGAGTACCAGTATATGTATATTAATAGTATAGTATAAATATTAATAGTATAAAGAAATGGATAAAAATATGTTTCAAGTATAGATGAACCATTTATATTACAGTCTTATCAACACCAAAACATTAACACCATGTCACGGACCCCTTTTCCTGTTCCTGGATCTTATCCCATTGAGCCACCATAAAGGACAGACTGCTTGGCTCCAGCCACTGGGCTATGTGCATAAACACCTCCATTGTATTGAAGTCTGTTTTGTCAAATTTGTCAAATTTGCCAGAGAAAGTTAATGTACTCTATTTGAGGTCTGGACCATTAGACATGGAGACAGCATTATGTGTGTTTGGAGGTTGGCCTATGGTTCACAGGTGCCAGACAAGATGTCAGACTATTAGACCCCATGTAGAGTCAATCTCCTGCATTTGTCTGCCACTCCCTGTCATTGTTGTGTTGTATACATCCCCTCTGTATCTAACCCCTATAAATAAAGCTGTTCACTGCTGAGACATATAGTAATTGTATATTCTCTTATTTGCTCCTGGTGGCTGCCATATTGATCCTATCTCCACTCTGCAAGTAGCTTGTCCTGGTCACTACCACAGGAAGGTTACAGAAACTTCTGGAAGTGCTTAGTTTCTGCACATGCTCTGATACAAGTTCTAGACTTTTGATTTAAATTAATACTCACCAAGTTTTGTGTATCATGTTTTTTGTTCATTAAATTTGTTTTGCATCCTCATCCCTCAAGGGTCTAAATTTCTAGTATCCGGTTCCTTACACTGCTAATTTCACCTAAAGAACTACACTTGGAAATACTCAACATGTTTTGAAATGGAAAATAAAATTATACAGCCTCTAATATATCAACTATAATAGTTGACAAACATGGTAATTTTCTGGCGCGCGATCGGCAGGGGTTGGAGAGACAGGAGGGATAGGGAGAGTAGGGTTGGAGAGATACAGGAGTTAGAGGGAGAGGAGGGTTGGTGAGACACAGGAGGGGAGAAGAGACACGGGGGGAGAGACACAGAGGAGGTGGGGGAGGGGGGGAGAGACACAGGGGAGGGGGAAGAGACACAGGGGGATAAAGACAAGGGAGGGAGGAGACACAGGAGAGGGAAAGGGGGGAAGAGACACAGTGGAGGGAGATGGGGAAAAGAAGACACAAGGGAGGGAGGGGGGAGGAGACACAAGGGAGGGAGGGAGGGAAATGAGACACATGGGAGGGAGAGGAAGTAAAGGGGAGGAGGGGCTCACAATGAGCGCCTCCCATTAAGTAGAGGGGGGGAGAGGCTCGCAATGAGTGCCTTTGGAGCTCATTGTGAGGCCACTAAAGTAGAGGAGGGGAGGCTCGCAATGAGCGCCTCCCATCAAGTTAAGGGTGAGAGAGGTTGAGGGGGGAGGGATAGGCTCACCATGAGCCCCGAAGGCGCTCATTGCGAGGCCCGTGATGAGCGCTGAAGTAAAGTAGAAGGGTGAGAGGCTCACAATGTGTGGCAAACACCATTGCCAGGCTTCAAATTTTATTGGCGTCTACACGGGGGGAGAGTCTCGCAATGAGTGCCAAACACGCTCATTGTGAGCCACGCAATGAGCACCGAAGTGTTGACAAGGCCTGCAATGAGTGGCAAAGTCGCTCATTGTGGGGCTTGCGATGAACGCCGAAGGTGCTCATTGCGAGGCCTGTAAAGTAGACAGAGGAGAGGCTCACAATGAGCGCTGAAGGCTCTCATTGTGATCCACGCATTGTGCGCCAAAGGGGCTCAGTGCCGGGCTTGCAATGAGCTCCGAAGGTGCTCAGAGAGGGCAGAGCCTCGCATTGTGTAGTAAACAGCATTCCCAGGATTAAAATGTTATTGCCATCATTTTTGACGGGTGAGTCGCTAGTAGAACTACAGTATATTGCTGAAGGATTTATCTTTCTGCTAATCAGGTTCCAGAGGTGGTCAGAGAATATATTTGCCCAGGGAGTTTCTATCTGCACAGTAGGAATCCACAACAAATCCACAACTGCCATTGTATTAAATAGGAGTAATATAAAGCTTGTTAGGCTATAGGAAACTGGGTCCCTCCACTAAAGAATAATTTGGTAAAAAAGATATCAAAGTGAACGTTGTTTTAATTTATTTTCTATTTTAATCAACATTTTGCCCAATATTAATTAGTTATTTAAAAGGCCATATAAAATTATTACCACTGTGGTCTGTTATAGAAATCCCCTGAATCTGCTACTTACACAAGACCTAATAATATACAGTACTCACTGGCCTTCACATCAACCATCTGTAACCACTTCTGTCCATCCATTACTCTCCTCCACTGCACCTGTCAATCTCTCCATTCCCCTACAAAAAAAATTGAGAATCGGGAGCAATCCCTCACTATCTTGCTAATAATATTAATGTATTAATATTATTAATAATAATAATAGTCTAAAAGCAATCTCTGAGCACTTCCATTTTGTCATATCAACCTGATTCATCAGTGATCCAGTGTACAGAGAACCTCAGTTACTGTGACTAGGAAATCTTCACCTAGCAATCAGTTGTGACTTTCGAACAAAAATTGCACATGAATTCACCAGAGATTGCTCTATTATAACCCAAACCCAACATGTTGTTTTTTCTCAATCCTTTTTTTTCACCCTGTAACCTTGTTAAATGCTGCTTTCCTGCGACAGACATTTAGGTCTATCT
Organism: Discoglossus pictus; assembly: GCA_027410445.1. Taxonomy (NCBI): domain Eukaryota; kingdom Metazoa; phylum Chordata; class Amphibia; order Anura; family Alytidae; genus Discoglossus; species Discoglossus pictus. Next base: position 174,947,746 of record CM050166.1, on the reverse strand, counting down.
ACATATGTCCTCTGCTTCTGACTTTACACCTTCAAATGTGGTCAAATCAGCTTTCACATCAACATTCCTAGGGTCATCATGCTGGACTTCAACAATCACTGCACAAGCTAATGTATTTAATGTACTATGTGTCTTTAAATAATGTCTCAAAAGTAAGCATTATAACCCCTAAAAAAAAACCTAAATTTTGCTTCTGAAGGTAGCCACAACTATAATCATTTCAGTATCTCTAGGTACCAAAACAGCTTAGAAACTCTTTACTATAATTAACTAGCTACTTGCGCGTAACAAATTATGGGAGTAAAATAGTAAGGGTGGCAATGCTGTTTGCCACACAATGTGAGGCTTTTGCTCCTCTGAGCACCTTCTGCGCTCATCGCGAGCCTTTCCCCCATGTACTTCAACTTGTTTTTGTTTGTTTTTAGGGTTTTTCGACTTACACACTTGGCTCTCAGTTACGACCCTCACTGTGCCACGTGCTGCAATGAGTACCTTCGTCGTTCATCCAGCCTAAGTCCTGCGCCATATACGGCTCGCTTTGCTTCGCGAGGCTTCACAGATGAGAGCATTTGGCGCTCATGCAGCCTAAATCCTGCGCTGTACATGGCTCGCCTTGCTTTGCAAGGCTTTGCAGATGAGCGCCTTTGGCGCTCATGCAACCTAAGTAGTGCGCCGTACACAGCTCTCCTCGCTTCGCGAGTTTCGCGGTTGCAACCTTGCTTTTCGATTGCAACCTTGCTTTTGCAACTATATATGTGGTACACTGAAAACATCAAATAAAAGATTGTTACACTATAAAGATTTCAAATTACATGTGGAATGTTGTGTATTGTTATGTCCAACATCCAGGACCATTTCAGGAAGGATTTGGTTTCCACAAAAAATGGACAATAAACCAATAGGATAAGCTTTAAAATGAAAATGAAGAAGATCTAGAAGTAATTTACAGAGATGGTAGTCACTAAGTGAAAAATATTTCCAAAAGTGATAAGGACACATACAGTGAATGAATTCAAGAATGCCAGGTGCATGTGTAAGTATATTCATTTTGTGAGATTTCAAGGTAAACTAGATAAGCCAATTTATTTATCTGCTGTCAATTTGTATGTGTCATTAAAGAGTCAATTGTCATACAACAGGGTTTCGCTAGTAATTTTAATAAGTGAATAGCTATAAAATAGATATATAGAGAAATAAATATTGAAGATTTTAAATTGCCGTCAAGGGGGTGGGAGCAGCTCATATTTTGTTTACAATGCTTTATGTTGTCTGAACTAGCCACTTCAGAGCAGATAAAAAGATACCGTATATACTCGAGTATAAGCCGAGTTTTTCAGCCCTTTTTTTATGGCTAAAAAGGGCCTCCTCGGCTTATACTCGAGTCACTCCCCCTAGTTTCTCTCTAACCCCCCCTGTGTCTCTTTCCCTCCCCCATCCTCATCCTCAACCCCCTCCTCCTCATCAACACCTTCCTCCTCATCAACCCCCTCCTCAACCCCCTCCTCACTTTCTCCCCTCTAAATACTTCCCCCTCACTTACCTGCTTCTTCTCCGGCCTCTGCTCGCCGGGGTCAAGACGGAGCAGAGGTCGGAGAAGAAGCAGGTAAGTGAGGGGGAGGTTTTTAGAGGGGAGAAAGTGAGGAGGGGGTTGATGAGGAGGAGGGGGGTTGAGGTTGAGGGGGGGTGAGGAGGGGGATGAGGATGGGGGGTTGAGAATGGGGGTTTGAGGAGGGGGTTGATGAGGAGGAGGGAGGTTGAGGTTGAGGAGGGGGGTTGAGGTTGAGGGGGGGTGAGGAGGGGGTTGATGTGGAGGAGGGAGGTTGAGGAGGGGGGTTGAGGTTGAGGGGAGGTGAGGAGGGGGATGAGGATGGAGGGGTTGAGAATGGGGGGTTGAGGAGGGGGTTGATGAGGAGGAGGGAGGTTGAGGTTGAGGAGGGGGGTTGAGGTTGAGGGGGGGTGAGGAGGGGGTTGATGAGGAGGAGGGAGTTTGAGGTTGAGGAGGGGGGTTGAGGTTGAGGGGGGTGAGGAGGGGGATGAGGATGGGGGTTGAGGATGAGGATGGGGGATTGAGGATGAGGGTTGAGGATGGGGGGTTGAGGAGGGGGTTAATGAGGAGGAGGGGGCTTGAGGTTGAGGGGGGTGAGGAGGGGGTTGAGGTTGAGGAGGGAGGTTGAGGTTGAGGAGGGGGGTTGGGTTGAGGCTGGGTGAGGAGAGGGATGAGGATGGGGGTTGAGGATGAGGAGGGAGGTTGAGGTTGAGGAGGGGGGTTGGGTTGAGGCTGGGTGAGGAGGGGGATGAGGTTGGGGGTTGAGGATGAGGATGGGGGGGTTGAGGAGGGGGGTTGAGGATGGGGGTTGAGGATGGATGGGTTGAGGATGGGGGTTGAGGAGGGGGTTGATATTGAGGAGGGGGGGTGAGGAGGGGGTTGAGGATGGGGGGGTTGAGGATGAGGATGGGGGATTGAGGGGGGAGGATGAGGATGGGGGTTGAGGAGTGAGGTTGAGGGGGGGTTGAGGAGGGAGGATGAGGAGGGGGGTGAGGATGAGGAGGGAGGTTGAGGATGAGGAGGGAGGTTGAGGAGGGGGTTGAGGATGAGGAGGGAGGTTGAGGATGAGGAGGGAGGATGAGGAGGGAGGTTGAGGTTATGGAGGGGGGTTGAGGTTGAGGAGTGGGTTGAGGATCGGGGGTTGAGGATGAGGGGGTTGAGGATGAGGAGGGAGATTGAGGATGAGGAGTGGGGTTGAGGAGGGAGGTTTGAGAATGAGGAGGGGGTTGAGGAGGGTGATAAGGGAGGGGGAAAGATACACAGGGAAGGGAGAGGGGAGAAGAGACACGGGAGAAAGAGGGGGGACACATGGGGCAGCACATTTCCCACCCTCGGCTTATACTCAAGTCACTCATTTTACCCAGTATTTTGTGGTAAAATAGGTGCCTCGGCTTATACTCGGGTCGGCTTATACTCGAGTATATACGGTAATCCGAATATCCTCCTTTGCAGACCTTCTCACACACACCGTGCACACCCTGTAGGAGTAATCTGCCCAAACCAGTGCTAGAATTCAAATGTACTTTTTGGAAGCTACACTGATTCTTTATTTTTCAAATACGTACTTTATTACTAATCTGTTATTACGTATTGAAACCATATTGTGTGACCAGGTGTATAAAAGAGTAAGCCAGTGAAATAAACTGTCAATTTATAAATTGCTTATTATAACCTAAAGCCAAAAAGAAATTAAGGAGTTTGTTAAAAAGGCAATTTTTAATGTCTCCTTGAAAATGTTAGCAAATATGAGCATTGTCTTAAGCATTTTCTCCTAGGAAATCTGTTTTTTACTGCAACAAGAATACAGTTCTTCAAGCCAAATCCAAATGAGACTTCACATGTGCATTTATCAAAACAGTGGAAAATCTTTGTTTGCTTTTCCTTTCTAAAAGTCATTACCAAATATATTGACTAGATTCTCATGGGACTCCAGCAACAGCAGTAATAGATAACTGTAGTTTTACTGTAATAAAGGAGAAACTTAGGAAATAAGAAAAAGTCAAGGCAGACATTGGGTCAGGCCAGGCTATTGCAATTTGATGCATTGTTGTGTGATGCTACATTTTAGGGCCAGGTGATTATAAATCAAATTTCCTTGTAGTTAATGTATTTGTGCTCAGTCACAGTTACCTAATATATCTAATGATACAATATATTTCATCAATATCTTAGATATTTTGTCTATTTGTATTACAGAATCACAAAAGTCTAATATTTTTGGATACTTTTTTAAATAACGACTTGATAATTGGCAAAATAATTTTCAAAACTAAAAAAATAATAATGTCTAATACTAAAGAAGATGATTGCAGAAAAAAGCTACTCTGACAAATTGATGAAACATGAGAGTTAACTGAGTTTTGATAGGAAAGAATTGTTGAAATCTAAACTGAAGAAAATAAGGAAAAAAATAAGGTTAGATTCATCACCATATACAATTCAGCAGCTAATAACATCTTGAAAGCTGTGAATAAACAGGAGCACCCATTGAATTCAAAAATTTAAACAGAAGGAAAACTGTTTTAAGTGTGGAACAAACAATTGTACCACAGTATAAATAATTCAAAAAGAGTATTAGAGCCATGGTAGTTTATACTAATACTACTAATAAGTAATTTCCTAACAAAAATGTACTTAATGCAATAATAATATGTGTTGGTCATAAAGGAGTTTAATTTATGGAACACATCACAAATATTGAAATGGGTTCCATGAATTATGGCTTATCAGCCCATTTCCCTACACACTATAATAAAGATCCCAAAGGTTTCAACATTCAAGCTGTTGATCAATTTCTAGAGAATAGCAGAAAAGGGGGCACACTTTTCAAATTGAGAATATTGGAAGCTAATTGGCTTTGCAAATTAAATACAATACAGCTGCATGGCCTTCACTAGCTGCCTTGATGATTTGACATTACACATATATTACTCCATCATAGACATATATAATATACTTTTGTTTAGTTTAAAACATTTTTGTGTCACAGTTATTTGTAGCAAGTGACACCCATTCAGTTTTTGAATTGCATCTCTCATCCCTCTCTCTCTCTCTCTCTCTCTCTCTCTCTCTCTCTCTCTCTCTTTCTCTCTCTATATATATATATATATATATATAGCACACTTTATACCTTTTTTGGAACTTTGCATGTAGGAATGTGGTTGTATTTTTGAATATTTATTTATTTCCATGACTTAAATATTTATACTTGTATATCTAAGAGTTTTTTTTACTGTGACCAAGAAGTATACTTATGTTTTATTTGCTGTAGTTTGAATATTTATGTATGTACATAAGGGATTGATATAACCTCTCAATAAAGAATATATGAAATATTATTATTATTATTGTTATTATTATTATCCTTGGGTTATAAAGCCCCAACATATTCCTTAGCACTAAGTACAGGGGATATAGTGAATAAGTAACAAATATATGACAAAAGCTACATAATGGTACAGAAGGTGTAGAGGGCCCTGCTTTTGTAAGAGCTTACAACCTAATTGGGCTAATAGGCACAAAAGCAAAGGTTGCTTGTGAGGCAACAGGGTCCATGTACATGAGGTGGTTATTGTTTTCATTAATATCAGGGAACAAGTTGGTGGCTTCTTTGAATAGATCGTTTTTCAGGGAGTGTTTGAAACTGTGAAGAGTAGGGACAGAGCGGGGTAGAGCATTTCACAGGTTGTGGCAGCCTGAGAAAAGTCTTAAAGACAAGAGTATGAAGAGGTGACGACATGTGACAATGTGAACATGTGAACATTAGATCTGATATGTCAAAGGATAAAGTGCTGTTGTGGGCTTTGTAGGTGAATATCAGTATTTTTATTTAATTCTAGCGGGTATGGAAAACAAGTAGGGTAGCAGAGAGAAATGGCTGGGTCACAAACCACTATGTGCCAGTCAGGGATGTGGGAAATATTCTCTTAGTACTGGGCCTATAGGATAAGGAATACATTGTACTGGTGGTCAGCTCTGGGTATATGCAATCTACTGCAGAGGTGGTTGTTTCAATGTACTGTAATACTAGGTGCATTATATTTGCGTGTAACAGTTTTCTAGTTAGATATATGAGCCTACCAGAGACATTTAATGTGGATTGAATTTGGAGAGTTTTGCAGATGCAATCTGCATGTTTTAGTAAGCTGTTGTATGTGGGTAGATAAGGAGAGTGCAGAGTCCAGAGTAGTATCAAGGGTGTGGACTTGTGGTGTAGGTGTGATGGAGTAGTTGTCAACTGTAATGGTGATGTCTCGACCTGAGGAGGTGGTAGAGGGTGGGATTATTAAGAGCTCAGTCTTGGATATTTTTATTTTTAGCTTCTGGCGATCCAGGAGGAGATGTTGGATAGACAGGTGGTGATATTAGTTAGTAGATAGGGAGATAAGGGAGAGGTTATATAAATCATTTGTGAAAGGGTGAGTGCAGTGTCACAGAGGCCAAGAGAGTTGAGAGTCTGGAGAAGAAGTCAGTGGCTAACTAAAAAATAGTGTGCTTTTGCTTTGACCTTCAGAATGTAATTAGCTACATTAGTAGGTGCTGTCTTAAGTAGAATGTTACACACAGATTGCAGAGGGTCGAGTAAGGAGTTTGATAGCAAAAATTGGGTTAGTCGGTTACAGAATAGTCTTTGTATTAGTTTGGATTTAAATTGAATCAAATGAATTGGGTTGTAGTTACAGAGAATAGATAGATCAAGAGGGTATTTTTTAGGATTCGGTGTCATAGATGACTGTTTGAAGGGAGAGGGAACTGTTATGAGGGAGAGGTTGAAGAGGTAGATTTGAAGTGTTGATAGGGTAGAAGAGAGGGATATAATGAGTTCTGAGGGGATATCGCCAGGGGAACAGGTTTGAGGCCATTGAACTGGTGTTGTCAGAATTGGGGATTTTTCATTGTGGCATAAAGTGATTTCATATAATTGAATACTTTTAAAGTTTTGAAGTGTTTTGGCCTGATAAGCTACAGGAGGTGATGCTGTGAAAGTGTTGCCTACTTTATGCCAACACATTTGAAAAACTCAACAATGGCCAATTGACTGGAAAAGGTCAGTCTACATCCCAATCCCAAAAAAGGCAGTGCCAAAGAGTGCTCCAATTATTGAACAATTGCACTAATTCCACATGCCAGTAAGGTAATGCTTAAGATTCTACAAGCTGTGCAATCTGGATTCTGCAAAGCAAGAGGCACAAGAGATCAAATTGCCAATGAACGCTGGATAATAGAGAAAGCAAAAGAGTTCCAGAAAAGCATATACTATTCTAAAACCTTTGACTGTTTGGATCACAAAAAAAATGTGGCATGTTCTTAAAGAGATGGCAGTGCCAGATCATCTCATCCTCCTAAAAAATATGGATGTTGACCAAGAAGCCACGGTCAGACCTGAACATAGAACAACAGAATGGTTCAAAATCGGAAAAGGTGTACAATAATGTGGTATATTGTCATCTTATTTATTGAACTTATATGCAGAGTACATCATGCATAAGGCTGGACTGGATGAATCCAAAGCAAGAATCAATATTGCTGGAAAAAATATCAACAATAAGCTGGTGATACTACCTTGATGGCTGAAAGTGAGAAGGATCTAAAGGACCTGCTGATGAGGGTAAAAGAAGAGAATACAACAGTTGGCCTGCTGCTCAACGTTAAAAAGACAAAGATCATGGCAAACGGCAATCTCACTTCCTGGCAAATAGACGGGGAAGAAGTGGAGGAAGTGACATAATTTATTTTCATTTATTTCCAAGATCTCTGCAGATGGTGACTGTAGTCATGAAATTAAAAGACGTTTGCTTCTGGGGAGGAAAGCTATGTCAAGCTTGGGCAATCTATAAAAAAAGAAAATCTATTAAACTATCAACTAAGGTCCATATAGTTCAAACTATGGTATTCCCAGTAGTAACATACGGATGTGAGAGCTGGACCATAAAGAAATCTGAGTGCCATAGAATTGACGCCTTTGAATTGTGTTGTTGGAGAAGACTGCTTAGAGTCCCTTGGACTGCAAGAAGATCCAATAAATCAGTACTTCAGGAAATCAAGACAAACTGTTCACTAGAAGGTATGATCATGAGACTGAAGCTAAAATATTTTGGCCATATCATGAGGCAGCAGGATTCCCTAGGAAAGACTCTAATGCTTTGAAAGATTGTTCAGTGATACAGCCATTAAAGTCGTAATTTTTCGAGGCCCACAGTCCATATACGTGCCTCTGGTCCTAAGTCCTACGGGTCGTAATTTTGCGGCCCTAGCTAAGTCCCACGGGCCTCTCGATAAGCCCTGCAATGAGCGCCTTTGGCATTCATTGCAGCCTAAGTCCCATGTGTTTCAACTGCTCCCTTTGATTCGCGAGGCTCAATGTCGAGGGCGGTCCTGAGGGCCACAAAGTGTGACAGAGCCACAAACGTGACAACGTTCTTGGTCCACAACTATATATGTGACTAGTCATAGTAAACACACTCTTCCAACAGCTTCAGAGAGACAATTCTACACATGGACAACAACAAATGGACAAAATAGAAATCAGATTGACTGTATACTTTGCCAAAGATGGAGGAGCTCTATACAGTCAGCAAAATAAGACCTTGAGCTGAATGTGGCTCAGACCACGAGCTTCATACTGCAAAGTTCAGAATAGAAGAAAAATTATCAGACCATGCAGTTACAAAATAATTAATATCCCCTGTGAATATGCAATAGATGTAAATAATAGACTTAAACGACTAGACATGATAGACAGAATGTCTGAAGAGCTTTGGACAGAAGTTTGTGGCATTGTCCAGAAAACAGAAACAAAGAATATCCCAAAAGAAAGAATACTGAAAAGGCAAACTGTCTGACGCGGCTTTAATAGGAGCCCATGAAAGAAGGAAAGCAAAAGGTAGTGGACATAGGAAAATATTTGTCCAACTGAATGCATAATTCCAGAAGATAGCAAGAAGAGACAAGAAGACATTCTATTATGAGCGTGATAAAATACAAAAATGGTAGGGACTTAACAGAAGCAGATCTAATAAAATTGGAAAACTCAACAGTGGCCAGGAGACTGGAAATGGTCCATCTACTTTGGAATCGAAAAAAAAAGGCAGTGCCAAAGAGTGCTCCAATTATCAAACAATTACACTCATTTCACATGCCAGCAAGGTAATGCTTAAGATCCTGCAAGCTTGGCTGCAGCAATATATGGACCAAGAACTACCAGACGTGCAAGCGGGTTTTGCAGAGGCAGACGCACAAGAGATCAAATTACCAATGTTCACTGGTTCCAGAAGAAGAAGCCACAGTCAGAACTGAATATGGAACAACCAAATGGTTCAAGAATGAGAAAGGTTGTATATTGTCACCTTATTTATTTAACTTGTACCTGGAATACATCATGCACGAGGATGTGCTGGACGAATCCAAGGCCATAATTAATATTGCTGAGAGAAATATAAAAAATCTCAGATCATATGATACTACTCGGATGGCTGAAAGTGAGGAGGAATGAAAGGACCTATTGACAAAGGTGAAAAAACAAATGGCAAACAGCAATCTAATTTCCTGGGAAATAGATGGAGAAGAAGTGGAGGCAGCGATAGTTTTTATTTTCCTGGGCTCCAAGATCGATGCAGATGGTGACTGCAGCCATAAAATAAAAATATGTTTCCTTCTGGGGAGGAAAGCTATGGGAAGATTGGGCAGGCTATTAAAAGGAAATGGTATTACGCTATAAACAAAGGTCTGCATAGTCAGAAGTATGGTATTCCTTAATTCCTAGTAGTAACATACAAATCTGAGAGCTGAACCATAAAGTCTCTAGAATTAGGGGCTTGAGAAAGCACAAATAGCCTAGCTAGCAGAATATATAATAGCATATGGAGAAAGAAAAATAAACAGAGAGAGAGAGGGATAAGTTAAAAGTTACAATAAGTCTCTTCTATTCTCTAGGTCTAACATTGGTTGTGACTACAATCTTAATTAAAGCATTGCAAAGAATATACTGTCTCAATGAAGCAGAGCTACAATGTGTAGTTTTACAGAAAAAAATATTGTTTCACCTTGTTTGATTTTTTTACCCACAACTTAGGTACCTGTTTAATATCTCACATGGACTGTATATACAAAGATGAGCTATTCCAAATAATGCTAGACATAGTATCTACCACAGTTCTTTGTACTATTTCACGTGATTGTACCTGTAATTATTCTCTATGCTATGAAAAACACCTCTGTGCTTGTAAAACCATGTTGTCAAGTTTCATAATCTTCTCTAGTTTTAATTTTGTGACTGCACTTGCAAGAATTTTTTTGTCTATGTCTCCAAAATGACACCGTAATTCTACATGTTAACTAAATGTAATTTTGACAGTTCCATACTGTATAAAGACTTTTCCCTTTTTTCTTAACACACACAGTCATTAATAAAAACACTACACAATTATATTAGAAAATAATTGATTTATGTGGTTAGAATCCCCCTTTAAGGTTCAAACAAGAAATAAAGAATTACTCACCTCAGGTGACTGCACAATTCAAAAAAGTAACAAGGTTTACATCCATACAAAGCATTACAGAACAAAGAATAATGAGCGACAGGCATAGTTTAATTTAATTAACTTTATTAGAATGTGGTTCTTAATCATTTTTTACAGCTGTACTCTTCTTTTGGTGAAGAAAAAAAAAATGTTTTATACTGAGATGAATCATAAATATTTGCCAGGAAAATGTAAAGTTACTTGTTTTTAACATATATATCATCAGTGAAAGAAATATATTAAACTCCAGTTAAGGGTTTGATTTAAAGCAAAATTACAGTGGAGTTTTGGAAATAATCTAAAAGCCCTTCCGCCTACAAAGCATTTTAATGATGTAATTATTTACGGCATCAAATATAACATGGATATAACAGAACATGGCATTTATTATTATTAATATTGTCCGTATTTTAACACGCCAACATATACTGTACAGTACAGAGGTTAAACACAAAGAAAAAAAGGAATATTGAACACATGGCAAAAACTAGAGGAGTCTTTGAGTTTAATATCTTATGTACATGGCAATTTTTTTCAAAGCACCTTGCGAGATTGAATACTCACAAACTTATATTCATTACATTACAAATTACATCACACAATGACATCACATATGGCAATATACTTCTATCCTTTTTTTAATAAAAAAATGTCTGATGAGTCTGAATTAGTAATTCCATTTGCTATTATATATTTATGATTGATTTTTGAGTTTCAGACTGCAGAATTAAAGCAGAAAAACAGCAAAGGTGGATAACTAAAAAGAGTATAGACTAACATGGTCTGTTACTTCCCTCTGTGAATTTAAGATTTTTATGGTCAGACAATATGAACACAGGCACAAAAAGTAGCCCCATCTAAGAGACGTTTCCGTTCCTCCAAAGTTATACTGATCACTAGACGTAACTTATTTCCAGTGTCATAAATGTATTCTTTAGGAGAGATGTAGTAGGACATGAATGAAGGATGTGTTTTGTTGCTAGTGTCTTCTCTCTGAGACCCACGCAGTAAGGAAAGGGCAAGATGAGTCAGGACAAATCAAGAAAGGTACAGAAGAGAATGTGCTTTTTAGTCTTTGAAATGTGGGTCTGACTTTGTACATGTTTTATGTTTATAGGGATCCATTCAATTCGAACCTCGCAACTTGAATCCTGAATGTCTGCGAGTGAGTTGCCGGCTCCCGTTGGTCTCTGATTGCGATGCTATTCAACTCACCAAGGCCGCAACTCAGTGCCCAAGATCAGAAATTGGAAACCCTGTCTCCATAAGTAAGCAGAGCAGGGTTTGCACATGCAAGCCCTTAGCTACTGCTCAGATAGAGCCAATAGTAAATGAGACCGTCATCATGACGGCAATCAAACCTGCAGTGCTCCTGCAGGCTCCCTAAATGAAACCTTGCTGCAGGGTCCCCAAAATTAAACCCCATGATGCAGGGGTCCCAATCGGGAACCCCTGCAGTGTCCCCACATTAACCCTTGCTGCAGGGTCCCGATTGGGACCCCCACAGAATTAAAAAATTTAAATTATTATTAATATTATTGTTTATTTGTAATGTGTATATTCTGCAGAGCTGTACAGGGGATAGGAAGAGGGAATATACATTATACAACTGCAGAGAAAGGAGGGCCCTGTTTTGAGCTTCAACTCTTGTGAAAAGTGCTTTATTCCAAAGAACCCTTCAAGAATGGAAACTTGCTACATACAATCTAAAGGGAATGGAAGAGGCAGGAATGGAATAGCAAGGTTTAGGAAGTTGTGAAAGTTAGAAGGTAGTTCATTAGTTGGAGAGAAAAGGGATCTGATGTAAAGTGAATGGAACAATCATGTAATATGGTATGCCCCTAGTGGACAGATAATGCTGCTGATGGGAATTTTAGAAGATAAATAGTTTAAACACAGCTTGAATAAAATTAGCTCATGGGAAAATAAAAGAGGAGTGTAGGGCATGAAATGTGAGATGGTTATGTAGGCGACAAGAAGTGGAAAAGTTGAGAAGGAAGAGCTTGGGGAAGTGTCGGGTATATGAGAAAGAAGAAGGCAAGAGAAAACATTGTGTGAAGTTTGATAGGAGTAGTTGGCAGGTGCTGCTAATTGGTCAGCTGTAAAAGATTTGTGTGACTCAATGAATTAAGTGTAAACAGGGGCAGGTGGGTGAGGGGCAGGGGGGAGGGAAATGGAGCTGGTAATCAGGGAGAGAGACCAGGGGTGTTAGGGATTTTATTAGGGGGTTAGGTTGGTAGTGTAGTGGTTAATAGGACAGGGTACAGGGGGGTTAACAGGGTAGGATAGGGTTAATAGTGTAGGGTAGGGGTTAATAAGGTAGGGTAGAGGGGGGTGAATAGGATAGAATAGGGGTTAATAGGGTAGAGGTTTATTTGGTCCAGTTAGGGGTAATTAGGTACATTTAGGGTTTATTGGGTACAGTTAGGGGTAATTAGGTACAGTCAGGGTTTATTGGGTACAGTTAGTGGTAATTAGGTACAGTTAGGCGTAAAAGGTTTAATTTAGATTTATTAGTTTATTGGGGTGGCTAATCGTGTAGTGTAGGATAGTGCTTAGACTTAGTGTCATGAGGGTCCTGGAGGACCCTCTTGGCATTTATAGTGTTAATCTAAGGGTTAATTATTGCTCCATAAGGGTCTATATAGACCCTTATGGGACTGATAGGGTTAACTAGAGGCTCATGGGGGTCTGTATAGAGCCCCATGAGTTTTAGGGTTAATTACAATTGGGAAAGAACCTGTGAGGCTGGAAATGTAAATGTTTTAATGCTGCAGGGGTCCCAAGGACCCCTGCAGCAATGGTTAAGGTAGGGACCTGCGGGAGGCCTGATTAGGACCCCTGCATCATGGGATGAATGTGGGGAACCTGTGGGGGTCCTGATGGGGACCCCTGCATCATGGAGGTTTAACTTAGGAGTGGGGGTGTTAGGAGCAGTGGGAACATTTAGGAGGAGCATACGTAAGGGATTTTAAAGCTCTTGCGAGTCCTCCTTGGTACCCTAAACTTGCGGTTCGACTTTTGCCATTTGCGGCCTTGGCGGATGGCTTATCGAGGGGGAATCAGAGCAATTGAATAGCGATTTCAGCCTTTGCGAAAGTGAAAGATCAAAGGCTTGGAGAGCATTAACTTGCAATTTTAAAAATATCTATGAATTGCAGCTCAGAGCCCTTAATTCCATTGGAGCCCGCAAGAAGTTGCCAATTGAATAGCAATTTAAGTTACGGGCTCCATTTCCGAGCCCGGATCTCCAGAAAGCTTCGATTAAATGAGGCTCATAATGTTTAGCAGTGATGTCAGAACAATCAGATTATAGCACTGAGATGTCACTACTCTATCATTATTTTATCATTAAGAATAGTATTATACTTAGTGATAGAATGACCCATTTTCTGCCAGAGGGTAAATCAATTAAAAAAAATTTGAATTAAAATATCCATTGCTTTCGAAAACTAATAGTGAAAATACAATTATATGTTTTGTGCATTTATAGCAATTACTTATTTTATAGCTTCCTTTACATACCATTAATTTCTTCCTAACACAATGCTTTATTGTTTAATATATATTAAGATGTGTTGGAAGTTATACAATTGTGAGCCTACATGGGAATCTCATCTGTGCTTGTACAGGCACATAATCAGTTCTTCATTCTGACTTATTGACTTCATTTTATTAATTACAACTTGACACTATATTATTAGAGTGTATTAATATAACAATGAATGCCTAGAATATATTACAGAGCGATGCAGGATTGATTACAATGGACACATTATTTGATTCCAATTTTTGAGCAAGTATGTTTCATTTAAGTGATTTGTGAAAAAGTATTTCCACTTACCGGAATCTGTCAAAACTTGAATCCAAGAAGCTTTGAGGTTAACCTCAAAATACTTTAGACATTTTCTCAGGCTTTAACATACATGCAGGGAAAATGCGACTGAATTGACATTTCAGTAATTACAGCCTTTTATTTAAAAATTGCCACGCTCAGATTTTATTCTGTAATTAGTTGCAGGCATAAACTTTACAATTTTTATGCTTTCTATTGAAATATTTACAACCTTGCAAGATGTATTAAGAGAATCTAAGCAATTATACATGGAATTAGAAATACATGAACTACATTGCAGTAATTCATACAGGTTCTACATCTGCCATAATCATATAACTGAGAGTAAAATATTACAGCTATCCTATTAATTTACAGCTTTGTATTTATGTATCTGTATTTGGTTCTATTCAAATTCATAGAACTTCATAGCGGTACATGCAGAATAGAGCAAAAAGGAACTGGCTGTACTGTTAGGAAAGGGTTAAAATAGCTAATCTGTGAAAGAACTACTAAACAGAAAGTTAATGGCTATCCAGCTAACATGGAAAGACAAAAACAATACATAAATGGATGGAATAATAAAACTATTTTGACAGATAGGTAAATGGTTGGATGTGGTGAACTCATTTGTTGAGTCAGCCATCAAAAATCTGCTTCAAAAAGGAAATGTTTATATTAAATAGAAGTAAATATTACGTAAACTATAATTGAGGGATGGCCAGTCAGTGGCACTATACTTATGAAAGCACAATTATATAAATGGTCTGTTAACTATTATTTAGTAACAATTAAGATGTGCTTGTTGTTTAGGTTTAAACATAAACAAATGTCATCCAACACAAATCTGCTAGTGCACTAGGAAAAACAGTCCTCTTGTGGAAACTAAGGCCGCTATTCAATTGCAAGCCGGAAGATTACGTGATTACGTGAGCCTTGCTACAATTATAGAGCGATTCAATTGAAAAAGCCCGCAAGTTACGGGCCAAAAGCCGAAACTGTAAACCATGCAATCGTAAGTAGCATTTCATGATCATGATCAATTAAGCAAGGCCATAACTACAGATTTAGAAACAGCCAATAGTAGATGAGACCGTCATTACATCAGTAGAACATGGAGGTTACACATCAATCAATTAACGTTTAGAGGTCCCATATGCGATCAGACTTGCAATTTGGTAATGTACAAAATAATAAAAATGTATGATGGTACTGTTTTAGTCCATGTGGGTGGACTGATATGTATTAACTCATTGATTACCGGGATTGATTTGACACCAAAATGAAATATACAAAACAAAAATATTTT
The DNA here is from genome assembly GCA_027410445.1 of Discoglossus pictus. Taxonomy (NCBI): domain Eukaryota; kingdom Metazoa; phylum Chordata; class Amphibia; order Anura; family Alytidae; genus Discoglossus; species Discoglossus pictus. Next base: position 174,932,537 of record CM050166.1, on the reverse strand, counting down.
TGATTGCAGATTTACGAGCTTGAGACTGTTGTGCAATTAATTCTAATGTTTTACATTGCTTTCTCCATCTTTAAAAGTGCAGTATTGTTTTTTTTTTTTGCATTTACAGTGCCACGAACCGGGCTTAAACCCCCTTGCAGATCCTATCTAGTACCCGTAGGACTTTCTTCTACATTTGCGGTTTACAGGTGTGAGAACATTTGCGGGCTTGAGGAATTGTAGCAATTGAATAGCAATTTGCGATTTTAGAGATTGTAACTTTTGCAGGCTTGAAAGATCAAAGGCTTTGAGTAGCTGTAAGTTACAATTTTGACAATTGCAGTGATTTTCATAGACCTTTTGCGGGTAGCTAAAAAACGCCAATTGAATAGAATATTAGTTTACGGGCTACATTATGAGTTCCAGTAACTTACAATTGCTCAATTGAATAGGGGTCCAACACAGTAGTTATTAACTTCTTCCAAGCGAAATGGCCAATCCTTGGTCCTGGTTCCCTTATTGCTAACTGCAACTTCTGCAGTCAAGAGATCCTCATTAAGTAGCAATATATTCCCCTTCTTTTGCCTCTGACCCCCATGGTTGTTGGTTTGTTGCCATTTCAACTCATAATTGGTGACCATATACTGAGAGGCCTGCTTTTCCTAGTTTAATGCTATGCACTAGCAAATAATGTAAATGCATAGCATTTGTTCGATGTTCTGTTTAATACAATTTTGGAAATCGATCTACCACTAACACATGTGATTTAGTTTGGATACAGTGAACTGTTCATTTGCACATGGTCTTCACTTTTGTTTATTTGCACATTGTATTTATTTATGATTTTTTTTTATTATTATACAGTATTTTGGTCAATTGCATGTTAGGACATATGTACAATAATCTAGTAAAAATGTTTATAATATTTTCATCATAGTCAAACTAACAGTGGGATATTAGTATAAAATAGTCCTAGTTTTTAAAGGTTATTATTACAGTCACATTATTTAATACACTAACAGAATTTTTTTATATTAATTTTTTTATTAAATTTAGATATAATAGGGTATTTACAAATATAAGGCCCTCTGTTTATTCCTAAAAAACAATAGAGAATGCCGTAGTGGCACAAAAAATTCTACTAAGCTATCTTAATCACCCATCCCTAAAACATTGCAAGAGAACTCTTACGGGTCACTGCTACCAGGGGAACTTCACAACCAAGTTGAAAAGCAGTGCATAAATCGATTTTTGCACTAACAATAAATGACGAGTTACTCCCTGACACTCTGACACCCAAACCCTATGCTGATAAAATGTTATGGATCACTTGCAAATAAGGGAACTGCTGTAACTGCAAAAAGCAGAAGAAAAATTTACGTGTACCAAAGACCACTCGCAAGTAACATGAAAATAATAAAAGAAAATTAAATTTCAACATTATTTGATACTTAACAAACAGATATCAGCATATATGTAATTAAAAAATATATGTTAGTATTAAGCCAGTTTTATTATACAAAATCCAAAGTAACACACAATCCAGTACTCAAGGGGTTAACATATGTCACAAAACCACGTTGCCTAGGAACAAATGCTCTAATGCGTTGTCTATAAATATAAAATATTTTAACACAAAATAAATACATCTTTATGTATTGAAGCTATAAATACAATTGTCACATGTTTTTAATATCAAAATAAATTAAAACATAAAAAAACTATTACTTGTACTTGTAACTAGCTGTTACTGCATTTTCCACTGTTTGTAAGATTTACGACTTTCAAATTTCCTATTGGCTTCTAGGGCCCTGTCTAATCCATAAAGCTTGGTTTGGCTACTCCCTTCACAGAAATCTGTTGCTGCAACAGAGCAGGATTTACAGTTGTGCACTTATCTTGGGGAGTGAAAGATTTACATTAGTGTAGAATTTAGGGAAAAAAAGCTCCCGCAGCAGATTTACGTGAGTGACCTAACTTAGAGCACCTAATATACATAGGGCTCCTAATTAGCAATTTACCAAAGAGCTACTTCAAATAACTAGGAAATGCTTGAGGATGATGTAGATGCTTAGTAAGGGACACTGTTTTTCGGTGGCAGCATATTTGATGATAGTTCTACTACTTATGATGAAGAGACAAACCTCTAATTATAATCATGGGATATATTATTAATGTATACAAATGTAAATTGCCCCAAAAAATGGGTCCATAATATAATCAATATCCATGTGTGCTAAATATTTAGAGGAAAAATGGTGTAAATGAATCATATTGTTAAACAAAAGAGAAAGAAAAGACACCCATTTTTAGTCACCATTGAATGACTCAAAAGAAGTGTGGAAAAATTGGAATCAGACCATAATTAAAATTTACCTTTTATTCTAAAACTCTAAAACATTAATTAATGTAAAACATAATTAAGATAAGGTACAAAATCTGAGATAAGATCCACCGCCGCTATGTTAATCAAGAAATAAAGTTAATCACACGAACTGTCAATAAACAAGAGGATATCTGTATCAATATAATACAATAATATATATTGAATAACAAATATAGGAATTGCACATTTTACAAGATAAAAGTGCATGTTATAAAGTGTCTTGTGTTAATGAAATAATAAACTAAATATTGAAAATATATCTACCAAAAAATGATTGTTATATTTGTTATTCAATTTATATTATTGTATTATATTGATACAGATATCCTCTTGTTTATTGACAGTTCATGTTATTAACTTTATTTCTTGATTAACATAGTGGTAGTGGATCTTATCTCAGATTTACCTTACCTTATCTTAATTATGTTTTTAATTAATTCATGTTTTAGAGTTTTAGAATAAAAGTTACATTTTAATTATGGTCTGATTCCAATTTTTCCACACTTCTTTTGAGACATTTCATGGTGACTAAAAATGGGTGTCTTTCCTTTCTCTTTTGTTTAACAACATTAAAATAGTAAAGCATTGTTTTGTGGCAAGAAGACAAAGGAGTGGATGACACAGCAAAACTAATCCATCCCTACTGAAAATGTATAGTTTTAAAACCTAATACAATCAAACTATTATAGTTCATGCTTCAGTGGTGATTGTGTCCCTGGGCGGGTGGATAAGTTAGTTGTTTGGCAGTGTTGCAGCAACTAGCACTCACTTTCAGATGTTGTCACTGTTGGTGAGGTGTCTTGTTTTTGGGATGTTTTGGCACAGTCATGCATTGACAACCTTATGGGGAAATTCTACAAGCCCAGAGGTAAGTTTCTGATCTGATATGCTTGGCCAGCAGCAGATAATGAAGAAGTGGGTGTCTGATCTCTGCTCTCTACCTTGTTCTACCTTGGTAGAAATGACCAAAAAATAAAAGTTTCAGATTTATCAACGGGCGAATGAATACACTACTAGCATTCAGCAATGAAATCAGCAAATTTATCAAGTGGTATATTTGATTTAGCAGTAGTGAACGTTTTTGTATTTAAGTGCCGTATTGCATGATGTAATGGATGGCGTATGTGATAGGTTTGCAATATATAGTGTATCTAGTAATTGCTTTCTAGGTATACATTTTTTTTCCACATATATGTATAAGTGTATATATATATATATATATATTTATATATATATATATATATATACATATAGTAATTGAATAGTCATAGTATAATATTAATGTTACTATTCTTCTTCTTATTCTTCTTATTATTATTATTAATAATAATAATAATAATAATAACAGTAATAATAAATAGTAATGTTAACAAATATGAATAATATTAATAATAATTTGAAAATAATATAAAAAATAGTATAATAATATAGTATAATTATATATATAATAATTATGATATATATATTATTTTATTATTGTTATATTATTACCAATTTATATTAAAACTGTTAATATATTTATTATTATTAATGTTGTTATTAATATTACAATGAATATGACTATTATTGTTATTATTATTATTATTAGGATTAGTTTTACATTAGAAATTATTATTTTCCCATTATTTCTAACCGATATGCATTGCTCGATCTAGTTATAGCAGGTTTAGAAACTAAATAGTTCAAATGTGTTCAAGAATATTATTGCTGGCATATCAATAGCATTTTTAAGCTGTTGGCCTACCATTATGCTGTCAAATTGGATGCACACGTTTTATTCCATATTGAAAGACGTGTGCTGCTTTAGCTACTTGATAAATACTGCACAGTGTATAGGGTGGCACATTGCCTGCTGTAATGGATAGCACATTCCAATGCACTGCTTGATAAATCTGGGCCATTGTAGCAACACCACGGTTGTTTACCACATTCATGCTTGTTTTTGACAACAAATACACAGGCAATAATGTCCAATGAACAGAAAGTGTGAGAGCTGTTAAAATGTGGCCCATCTCCAAAAAGGCCCTTTGATTGACTTTTTATATATCTCACAATTATACTAATGCCACCACTATTACACAAACATGGATATAGCACTAAACCTAAAATGTTGGATTTACACAGGAGAATACAAAATTACCTGTGTTTTATGTATTTCATGAAAAAATCCTAATTTTATTTGACATTACCAGTCAAAAAGTACTATTTCTCAAACAGGATCCTCAGTCCTCCTTTTTAACATTAGTGATTTACAATTTGGGTATCTATTTTGAATAATTAGTGTATGAATTACATTATTAACATTTATGGGGAAAATGTTTTGTGTGCTGATCATCCTATTAATATTGAACTGGTGGGTTTTGACAAACTCTATTAACAAAACTTGAAAGGTCTTTAAGAAATGTCATGCTGGAGTAAAGAGCAGGGATGTCATTCTTCAGTGCTAGCATGCTTGTATCAGTTCGAAGTTAATGGCAATGTGCTATGATGGTAATTTATGGAGAACATGTTACTACAGATGACAAATGTATATGTGTATGGAAAGGAAGAACCCAGGAGTTATTTAAATGAGTAGATACAACATATAATATGGGTATTCATTCTGAACCAAAGATTTGCAATATGCTTTCCAAAATCCTGGCAAATGAAAACTATTTGTTAGTTAATATACCCAACAACATCAGAAATACAAATAACAAATCTGCAACTTTTTTACATGAAATACTAGTTCTTATCCTTTATAATACCACTGAAAAGACCTTTTTGTTGAGAGAGAGACAATTTCACTATAAGGGCACATATACCACCCCTCAGCTCTCAAACAGATGGCACAGTGACAGGAGGTGATAATGAGGAGGAAAGAATAAGGGGGAGTATTTTAGACAAAAGCAGAGATATAAAGGGGTTCACTCTCGTTGGGGGATTTGTAAGTTATGGTGCTGCAGACATTGAAGGTTAATTCTTGTAGATGACTCTAGCGAAGGCTTTCCATATGGATTGGACTGGGGACAAACAAGTGATGGAGAGGCTAGCAAGAAGTGAATTTCAGTAGTCGAGATATGATGAGAGAATGCATTAGAATTTTAGTTGTGTCTTGGGTAAGATAGTAACATATTTTGGAGATGTTTTTTGGATGAAAAAGACAAGATTTTGTTAGCGATTGTATATGAGGAATGAAAGAGGGGCCGTGTCCAATAGAAACCAAGAAAATGGGCGTGGGAAGTGGGAGTGATGATGGCATTGTCAACAGTGAGAGATATTTGAGAAGTGAAAGTTGTAGTAGATGGAAGGAAAATTAGGAGCTCAGTCTTTGACATTTTGAGCTTGAGTTGGTGAGTGGACAACCAGGAGGATATGCTTGAGAGGCTATCGTAAACTCTTGCTAGAAGAGAGAGGGATTGATCTGGTTTAGAGTGGTAGATTTGTATGTCATCTGCAGAGATGTTAATGAAAATTTTTTTTTATTAGGGTACCAAGTGATTACCTATAGATGGAGAAAAGGGGGGCTAGGACTGAAACTTGGGGTTCGCCAACAGATAGAGGGTGAGGTGAAGAAGTGGTGCCAGAGAAGGAGACACTAAATGTTTGATCTTGGTATGATATGAACCATGAGAGAGAAGTGGCACTGATGTCAAGAGAGTGGAGAATTTGGATTAGAAGAAAGTGGGTCAACTGTGTCAAAGGCAGCAGAGAGATCCAGGAGAATTAGAATAGGGAAGTATCCCTTTGACTTGGCGGTGAGCAAGCCATTAGTGACTCTTGTTAGAGTTGTCAAAAAATAAAAAAATGTGGAGAGGGAAATTAACAGGGAATAAAGGGCAAGAAAAAAGAAATATAGTAATATGGGTAATATAGTATACTAAATGGGAATATAGTATACTAAGTGGGAATTTCCAGGACTCCTGTCATATCAAAAATAAAATGTCTCATGCTTGTAAAGTATAATAAACTAACAACAATAGCAGCTCTTTAAGCCAAGAGAATAAAAAAAATATTTAGAAAACATCTGACTAGTGAATTATGCTAGAAAAAAGAGGCTGACATGACAATAATCTTTCCTATTCAATTCAGGAAGGGTAGCACTACAGGGAAAGCAGGATTTGCTCTGTTTAATGGCACATGTAAGTGTTTGGGGAAAGGTGTAAAATTATTAACAGCTAATTTGAATAGTGAAATAATAGATACACTCTCTCCTTCATCTTCCTCAAACACAGTGCCTTGTGTCCCACGTCAGCAAGAAGAAATGAACACAGATAACACTCAATCCTTCACTCACAAGTAGAGTCTGCTTGGTTTAATATTTTCTATAAAAATATGTTTTTTTGTACTCATGGCTTATAAAGAAGTCTACACAAATGTGTAGTTTTTCCAAAATCACAGTGGTCTTTAAACAATTGTCATGCTACAAGAAAATTATATATATTTATATATATACAGTATTTTATTTTTTTAATTTAGACATTTAAAACATAGCAAAGAAACAAGTAATCCAAAATTATTATTATTCTTCAATGATCTCTATGATGAAGGTAGTAATCAATTATTTCATACTTTAAAAAAAATCTGAATTCTACTCATTTGTAGCTGTCAAACAAAACTCAAATAGAAATTATTAAAGCTGAAACAAACTCTGAAAAGATATCTTAAATTCTTCCCTGTTTGAGGCTTATGATGTTTGAAAATTTATATTTGACACCACCGTATTTGGACAAAAAGGAAAGCTGTCCCTCAACACCTGCTAAAAATGTGTAGATTTGAGGAAATTTCATCAGTCTGACAACTTCAACAAGGCTTGCAATAAACAAGGCTTGCAAAAGGGCTATTAGACTGGCTAAAATAGAAAATAAAAAAATGTGTTGCAAAAGAAAGTAAGACTAACCCTAAATTATTTTTTTAATATAATAATGGGAAGAAGGTCAGGAAGGAAGCTATAGGAGCATTACAATCTGACACGGGCCGTCTGATAATTAGTGACCAGGAAAAGCCTGATGATTTAAAAGGTTATTTTCTTCTGTATAGATAAGGGAGGTACCAGTGGTTGGGTCACTGCAACATAATGGGGCTATACTACCTTCGCCGCAAAATTTATTTAACGCAGGAAGAAAAGAGGTTGGGAAAAATAAATGTTAATAAAGCCCCACCTCCTAATGGAATACATCTAAGGATACTGAGGGAACTGGGTTCTGTAATAGCCAAACCATCATATTTAATTATTTTTTTATTAAACAAATTTTAATTTTTAACAATAGAATATATAAAATGAATACAATAACAGAAAAAAATAATACAAAAACAATATACATTTGAGCGATATGGTCTGAGTGCCGTCGGTGTTCACGGACCAAGAGGAAGGTTGGAAGGCTGAGGACAATTGTTATACGTGAAGCTCCAACTAACTGTCTTGGATTTCCCGGGATTCCCAAATTTTCCATTTAATCTTATTATTTTTTATCATATTAGTTAACATAAGTATTGGTTGGTATTTATCATATTCACGATTATGACATATGATATTGATTAGTTCTGACCATGTTGGAACTCTTTCCTGCTTCCAACATCTCACTAATAACCATTTGGATACTATCAAAATTTCTATAATCAATGCTCGAGTTTCAGGGCTATATTCTGTAGGAAATATATGGACAGAAAAGTAATATCTTAGGGAATTAAACCCATTAGTGCTTGACACTACAAATTCAAATGTGAAAACAACATAGGGTTAATCATAATCATATATTAATAGCAAAATTTTATTGGTGAAAAAAACAACGTCGATTAAAAGAATTTAAAAGCAATTTAAAAACACTGTGAAAGGTGATTCCTTCAATGACTCTTGTGACCACTATTACCACTCTATTATATGGTATTTTTAGAGTGTGGTTACACAGGTAAATTCCTCAGAGTATATAAAAGGGCAAATGCACAATGATTTAAGGGCTGTAAACAAAACCCATAGATGGATGTATATGTATACAAAATTAATATAGATTACTGACAAAAGAAGTGAAACACCTACTATTAATAGAGTTATCTTGGTGTTTCAAAACTGTAAAGGCTCAGCCTCATATGGGAATGTCATGCAGTCTGATACAGATATCAGTCACTATATGCAGCAAAGCTGCTTTCCCTTAATGTGTCTGTATGCAGAAACGACTGACATGCTGTTTGCAGAGCAATGGTTATCTCCTCTTAACTACGTTATTGAGGGTCTGTGTCAGTTCAGGGGTAAGGCTTTAATAGCCCAAATAATATGCCCTTAAAAGTGCCTCTGAGTTCTTTTTAGTAGAGCGTTTGCGCCTCCATTAGCTCGGAGTTTCGCGCTTCCTGAATGTAGCGTGCGTGATGACGTCACGCTACCTACGCCTGTTACCTAACATGTTTCTACGTTACAAAACGTCTTTGTCAAAGGATCAAGGCGTGTACTGAAAATGAGAGCTATATAAAGGAAACGGTAGCCATGGTTACCAACGCTACCGAGTGTGCTACACTGAAATAAATCTCTTATATGTTATAAGCCTGGAAGAAAGGAAGATAATTACATTAGAACTAGTATAAGGACATCCTTATATGATAATGCAGGATTTAAGGAAGTCATCCATATATAGGTGTGAATCAATGGATATAATCTCTTCTAGTGATCAATGTGTCACTGGGAAGTGAACTATAGGGTATATAGTGCATATGGTGCTAAGAAATACCATACAGTGCTTAGAGCAGAGGATAATAAAATGATGGATGAAGTCCCAGATTATGAGGGACTATTTAATAAGTATATATAGTGTGTAAATATAGGATAGAATCCTAGTGTAGGGCACCATCTATTAAGAGGGGCAATAAAAGATAAACTCAAGTAATAGTGTGAATAAGGCAAAGGTGCTCTATAAAAGAGGCAAAGGATGTGTACTATATCAAATAAAACATATATGTGAAACAAAAAAGTGAAAAAGTTAAATGAAGGGAGTATACGAAAAACCTTCATTTAACCCATTGGGTACTTGTGCTTGAAGTTTATAAATCCATTTAGACTCAGATTGTAATAGCTTTTTTTGGAAGTTGCCCCTTCTGGGTCCTGAAGTTACTGAATCTATGATGCAGAACTTAAGTACATCCGGATTGTTGTTATGGCAATATTTAATATGTCTTGCTATGGGGGTATCATATTCATTGAGAATAGAGTATATATGTTCCCCCATTCTACGTCGAAGCTCTCTACAGGTTTTACCTACATAAACCTTATTGCAAAGGCATGTGGCTATATATATCACTCCTGTAGATTTACAGTTAAAAAAGTTGTTAATTTCATAACTGAGCCCATTAATAGGGTGTATGTAGTTTTTGCACGGTTTTACAAATTTGCAAAATTTGCATCTTCCACATTTGTACATTCCCTTAAGGGGTTTAAGCCATGTCTTGGTCTCAATAGGAGTATCATTGTACAGACTATGTACAATCATATCTTTGATATTGGTGCCTCTCCTATATGTTATGCTTGCCTTTGAAGTTAAAGCATCTTGTATGTCTTTATCACTTGTAAGAAGATGCCAATGTTTTTCCAGAATGGTCCTAATAATGTCAGAATCATGACCATATGTCATTATGCATCTAATAAAATCCTGGTTGGATGTGTCGTTAGTTTTGGTGGTATTCTTTTTGACATGTGCATTAAGCAGGTCAGTTCTATTACAAGATAGGGCATGCTTATAGGCTGATTTAAGACTCCTATTTGGATAACCTCTTGTTTTAAACCGCTGTCTAAGTTTATCTGCTTCTATTTTAAATTCATGTTCTGTACTGCAATTTCTCCGAATCCTTAAATATTGGCCTTTAGGGATTCCTCTTTTTTGGGGTCCAAAGTGCTGGCTTTCCCATTTTAATAGTGTGTTGGAGGCTGTTTCCTTTCTAAAAGTTGAAGTGCATATTTTCCCCTCTGAGTCCTTCTTGATTTTTAAATCTAGGAAGGAAACTTCACTTTTATTTGCCTCAGAGGTAAATCTCAGGCCTATTTCGTTGTTATTCAAATATGATAAAAACGCAGTAAGATCTTCTCTACTACCCGTCCAGACAAGAAACACATCATCTATGTATCTTCTCCAGATGAGTATATTACTTCCAAAGGTATGTGCGTTATCATCATATATATATTTATCCTCCCACCAGCCAAGGAACAGATTGGCATAACTGGGAGCACACGGTGTTCCCATTGCCGTTCCTTGTTGTTGGTGGTACCATTTATGGTTAAAGATGAAAAAGTTATGTTTCAGAACATATTCAAGCAGTGATATCAGCAGTTGGTTTAATTCTTCAAAGATGGAGCCTTTCATCTTAAGAAAATATTTTATTGCATCAATTCCAAAGTGATGAGGAATGCTACTGTAGAGAGCCTCCACGTCGATGCATACCAGCCACGAGTCAGTGGGTATAGTTAGGTCTTCTAGTTGCCTAAGGATATCTGGGGTATCCTTCACGTATGATGGTAATCCCATCACAAAGTCTCTCAGATGGTAATCCAAAAAAATACTACAATTATGTGACAAATTGTCAGTACCAGAGACTATAGGTCTTCCCGGGATAGGCCTCGTCTTTTTATGTACTTTTGGAAGGGAGTAGAAGACTGACACCGTAGGGAATTTGGGGAGCAAAAATTGATAAGTTTGATCATCAATGATTCCTGAGTGTTTAACACCATCTAAGATGTTCTTGAGGGTAGATTTAAATTCGGCTGTGGGGTCCTTGGGAATGATCTTATAGGTCATTTTATCCTTAAGGATCCTTTCACACATATCTTTATAGTCCATGTTGTCCATTAGGACTATATTTCCACCCTTATCGGCTGGTTTAATGTGGATGGTGTTATCTTCTCTCAGTTCTTTCAGAGCTGTATATTCAGATTTAGTAAGATTGTGTATTTTTTTGTAGCTCATATGGTCTATGTTCTCTATGTCATTCGAGACTTGTTGTAAGAATACCCAAATGTTGGCATAATCTTTTAGTTGCGGTGTGAAAGTACTTTTATTTCTCCATCTCTTAGGTTCAATTGTTGGTGTACAGTTTTCTTCCAATAGTTCCATAAGGCCTTGTATGATCTTAATATCCTCTTGGGGTACACCTAGGTTGAGGATTTCCCTCTCTTGCTTCATTTTATAAAACTTATGTAGAGCTAATTTTCTAGAGAACAAATTTAAATCCTTTATGTGAGTAAAGGTATCTGCTTTGGATGTAGGTACAAAGGTTAGGCCTTTACTTAATACTGAAATATGTGACTCTTGCATTTTAAAGTGTGATAAGTTGATAATTCTCAGTTCATCCTCTCTTTTACTGGGTACCCTTGAAATTGATTTGGTCTTGTTTGTATCGATCTCCTTCCTTGAGACCGTCCTCTTCCTAAAAAAGGAGTAGGTGGGAGATCATTTTCATAACTAGAATAAGGTCTTGTTAGTCTATCAGGATCATATTGATTCCTTCTCGGGCGTAGTTCATATTGGTCCCTTCTCCAATTGGAGTTTCTTGTTCTGTTATTGGTTTTATATTGATGGAAAGTGGGACCTGTGAGGTCTTTTCTGGTAGTATTATCCTCTATATCTGAGGTATCATAATCAGATGAACTAATTTCAGATCCAGTTTGAGTTTCTGAATTCGCTGGTAGTCTCTTATATATTCTACCTGTCTTGAAATCTGTTTGATCTCTTAGAAATTTCCTTTGTTTGCGATCTTTGATGTCTTTTTTAAATTTGTTAATGTTAAAGTTCAGTTTGTTACACAAAATTTCAAAGTCAGAGAGGTCTTTGAATTTGTCAACTTCTATTTGATTCAGTATAACTCTTTGTTTAATGTTCTCTAGATTTTTCTGCTCAGTTTCAATAATTAGAGACATAAGGTCCATAGAGCATTTGAATAGAATTTCTTTCCATTTGGACAGAAAGGTCTCATCGTTTATATTGGAGGCTGGTGTAATATTAGTCCTTAAACCTCTGGGAATTAGTTTATTTTTCATGTAGTTTTGGAGACTGGATATTTCCCAGATTGATCTAATTTGCTTCCTCATATTTTTTTGAAGCTCATATAGAGCTGAATTTACATCCTTATTTTCAGTTCTAGGTTGTATTGAGGGCATAAAAGTTTCATCTGCCTCAATTTGTAATTGTGCAAAGTCCAGACTGGTGATACTAGCCCCTGCCATTTTGAATTGTATAAATTATTTTTTGGGTTGACAGCAGGCAGAGAGAGTGAAAGTGTAGACTTGTTATTACAACCCCTAAGTGTGGATTGAACCACTATTAGAAATGAGCAGAAAAGTAATATCTTAGGGAATTAAACCCATTAGTGCTTGACACTACAAATTCAAATGTGAAAACAACATAGGGTTAATCATAATCATATATTAATAGCAAAATTTTATTGGTGAAAAAAACAACGTCGATTAAAAGAATTTAAAAGCAATTTAAAAACACTGTGAAAGGTGATTCCTTCAATGACTCTTGTGACCACTATTACCACTCTATTATATGGTATTTTTAGAGTGTGGTTACACAGGTAAATTCCTCAGAGTATATAAAAGGGCAAATGCACAATGATTTAAGGGCTGTAAACAAAACCCATAGATGGATGTATATGTATACAAAATTAATATAGATTACTGACAAAAGAAGTGAAACACCTACTATTAATAGAGTTATCTTGGTGTTTCAAAACTGTAAAGGCTCAGCCTCATATGGGAATGTCATGCAGTCTGATACAGATATCAGTCACTATATGCAGCAAAGCTGCTTTCCCTTAATGTGTCTGTATGCAGAAACGACTGACATGCTGTTTGCAGAGCAATGGTTATCTCCTCTTAACTACGTTATTGAGGGTCTGTGTCAGTTCAGGGGTAAGGCTTTAATAGCCCAAATAATATGCCCTTAAAAGTGCCTCTGAGTTCTTTTTAGTAGAGCGTTTGCGCCTCCATTAGCTCGGAGTTTCGCGCTTCCTGAATGTAGCGTGCGTGATGACGTCACGCTACCTACGCCTGTTACCTAACATGTTTCTACGTTACAAAACGTCTTTGTCAAAGGATCAAGGCGTGTACTGAAAATGAGAGCTATATAAAGGAAACGGTAGCCATGGTTACCAACGCTACCGAGTGTGCTACACTGAAATAAATCTCTTATATGTTATAAGCCTGGAAGAAAGGAAGATAATTACATTAGAACTAGTATAAGGACATCCTTATATGATAATGCAGGATTTAAGGAAGTCATCCATATATAGGTGTGAATCAATGGATATAATCTCTTCTAGTGATCAATGTGTCACTGGGAAGTGAACTATAGGGTATATAGTGCATATGGTGCTAAGAAATACCATACAGTGCTTAGAGCAGAGGATAATAAAATGATGGATGAAGTCCCAGATTATGAGGGACTATTTAATAAGTATATATAGTGTGTAAATATAGGATAGAATCCTAGTGTAGGGCACCATCTATTAAGAGGGGCAATAAAAGATAAACTCAAGTAATAGTGTGAATAAGGCAAAGGTGCTCTATAAAAGAGGCAAAGGATGTGTACTATATCAAATAAAACATATATGTGAAACAAAAAAGTGAAAAAGTTAAATGAAGGGAGTATACGAAAAACCTTCATTTAACCCATTGGGTACTTGTGCTTGAAGTTTATAAATCCATTTAGACTCAGATTGTAATAGCTTTTTTTGGAAGTTGCCCCTTCTGGGTCCTGAAGTTACTGAATCTATGATGCAGAACTTAAGTACATCCGGATTGTTGTTATGGCAATATTTAATATGTCTTGCTATGGGGGTATCATATTCATTGAGAATAGAGTATATATGTTCCCCCATTCTACGTCGAAGCTCTCTACAGGTTTTACCTACATAAACCTTATTGCAAAGGCATGTGGCTATATATATCACTCCTGTAGATTTACAGTTAAAAAAGTTGTTAATTTCATAACTGAGCCCATTAATAGGGTGTATGTAGTTTTTGCACGGTTTTACAAATTTGCAAAATTTGCATCTTCCACATTTGTACATTCCCTTAAGGGGTTTAAGCCATGTCTTGGTCTCAATAGGAGTATCATTGTACAGACTATGTACAATCATATCTTTGATATTGGTGCCTCTCCTATATGTTATGCTTGCCTTTGAAGTTAAAGCATCTTGTATGTCTTTATCACTTGTAAGAAGATGCCAATGTTTTTCCAGAATGGTCCTAATAATGTCAGAATCATGACCATATGTCATTATGCATCTAATAAAATCCTGGTTGGATGTGTCGTTAGTTTTGGTGGTATTCTTTTTGACATGTGCATTAAGCAGGTCAGTTCTATTACAAGATAGGGCATGCTTATAGGCTGATTTAAGACTCCTATTTGGATAACCTCTTGTTTTAAACCGCTGTCTAAGTTTATCTGCTTCTATTTTAAATTCATGTTCTGTACTGCAATTTCTCCGAATCCTTAAATATTGGCCTTTAGGGATTCCTCTTTTTTGGGGTCCAAAGTGCTGGCTTTCCCATTTTAATAGTGTGTTGGAGGCTGTTTCCTTTCTAAAAGTTGAAGTGCATATTTTCCCCTCTGAGTCCTTCTTGATTTTTAAATCTAGGAAGGAAACTTCACTTTTATTTGCCTCAGAGGTAAATCTCAGGCCTATTTCGTTGTTATTCAAATATGATAAATACGCAGTAAGATCTTCTCTACTACCCGTCCAGACAAGAAACACATCATCTATGTATCTTCTCCAGATGAGTATATTACTTCCAAAGGTATGTGCGTTATCATCATATATATATTTATCCTCCCACCAGCCAAGGAACAGATTGGCATAACTGGGAGCACACGGTGTTCCCATTGCCGTTCCTTGTTGTTGGTGGTACCATTTATGGTTAAAGATGAAAAAGTTATGTTTCAGAACATATTCAAGCAGTGATATCAGCAGTTGGTTTAATTCTTCAAAGATGGAGCCTTTCATCTTAAGAAAATATTTTATTGCATCAATTCCAAAGTGATGAGGAATGCTACTGTAGAGAGCCTCCACGTCGATGCATACCAGCCACGAGTCAGTGGGTATAGTTAGGTCTTCTAGTTGCCTAAGGATATCTGGGGTATCCTTCACGTATGATGGTAATCCCATCACAAAGTCTCTCAGATGGTAATCCAAAAAAATACTACAATTATGTGACAAATTGTCAGTACCAGAGACTATAGGTCTTCCCGGGATAGGCCTCGTCTTTTTATGTACTTTTGGAAGGGAGTAGAAGACTGACACCGTAGGGAATTTGGGGAGCAAAAATTGATAAGTTTGATCATCAATGATTCCTGAGTGTTTAACACCATCTAAGATGTTCTTGAGGGTAGATTTAAATTCGGCTGTGGGGTCCTTGGGAATGATCTTATAGGTCATTTTATCCTTAAGGATCCTTTCACACATATCTTTATAGTCCATGTTGTCCATTAGGACTATATTTCCACCCTTATCGGCTGGTTTAATGTGGATGGTGTTATCTTCTCTCAGTTCTTTCAGAGCTGTATATTCAGATTTAGTAAGATTGTGTATTTTTTTGTAGCTCATATGGTCTATGTTCTCTATGTCATTCGAGACTTGTTGTAAGAATACCCAAATGTTGGCATAATCTTTTAGTTGCGGTGTGAAAGTACTTTTATTTCTCCATCTCTTAGGTTCAATTGTTGGTGTACAGTTTTCTTCCAATAGTTCCATAAGGCCTTGTATGATCTTAATATCCTCTTGGGGTACACCTAGGTTGAGGATTTCCCTCTCTTGCTTCATTTTATAAAACTTATGTAGAGCTAATTTTCTAGAGAACAAATTTAAATCCTTTATGTGAGTAAAGGTATCTGCTTTGGATGTAGGTACAAAGGTTAGGCCTTTACTTAATACTGAAATATGTGACTCTTGCATTTTAAAGTGTGATAAGTTGATAATTCTCAGTTCATCCTCTCTTTTACTGGGTACCCTTGAAATTGATTTGGTCTTGTTTGTATCGATCTCCTTCCTTGAGACCGTCCTCTTCCTAAAAAAGGAGTAGGTGGGAGATCATTTTCATAACTAGAATAAGGTCTTGTTAGTCTATCAGGATCATATTGATTCCTTCTCGGGCGTAGTTCATATTGGTCCCTTCTCCAATTGGAGTTTCTTGTTCTGTTATTGGTTTTATATTGATGGAAAGTGGGACCTGTGAGGTCTTTTCTGGTAGTATTATCCTCTATATCTGAGGTATCATAATCAGATGAACTAATTTCAGATCCAGTTTGAGTTTCTGAATTCGCTGGTAGTCTCTTATATATTCTACCTGTCTTGAAATCTGTTTGATCTCTTAGAAATTTCCTTTGTTTGCGATCTTTGATGTCTTTTTTAAATTTGTTAATGTTAAAGTTCAGTTTGTTACACAAAATTTCAAAGTCAGAGAGGTCTTTGAATTTGTCAACTTCTATTTGATTCAGTATAACTCTTTGTTTAATGTTCTCTAGATTTTTCTGCTCAGTTTCAATAATTAGAGACATAAGGTCCATAGAGCATTTGAATAGAATTTCTTTCCATTTGGACAGAAAGGTCTCATCGTTTATATTGGAGGCTGGTGTAATATTAGTCCTTAAACCTCTGGGAATTAGTTTATTTTTCATGTAGTTTTGGAGACTGGATATTTCCCAGATTGATCTAATTTGCTTCCTCATATTTTTTTGAAGCTCATATAGAGCTGAATTTACATCCTTATTTTCAGTTCTAGGTTGTATTGAGGGCATAAAAGTTTCATCTGCCTCAATTTGTAATTGTGCAAAGTCCAGACTGGTGATACTAGCCCCTGCCATTTTGAATTGTATAAATTATTTTTTGGGTTGACAGCAGGCAGAGAGAGTGAAAGTGTAGACTTGTTATTACAACCCCTAAGTGTGGATTGAACCACTATTAGAAATGAGCAGAAAAGTAATATCTTAGGGAATTAAACCCATTAGTGCTTGACACTACAAATTCAAATGTGAAAACAACATAGGGTTAATCATAATCATATATTAATAGCAAAATTTTATTGGTGAAAAAAACAACGTCGATTAAAAGAATTTAAAAGCAATTTAAAAACACTGTGAAAGGTGATTCCTTCAATGACTCTTGTGACCACTATTACCACTCTATTATATGGTATTTTTAGAGTGTGGTTACACAGGTAAATTCCTCAGAGTATATAAAAGGGCAAATGCACAATGATTTAAGGGCTGTAAACAAAACCCATAGATGGATGTATATGTATACAAAATTAATATAGATTACTGACAAAAGAAGTGAAACACCTACTATTAATAGAGTTATCTTGGTGTTTCAAAACTGTAAAGGCTCAGCCTCATATGGGAATGTCATGCAGTCTGATACAGATATCAGTCACTATATGCAGCAAAGCTGCTTTCCCTTAATGTGTCTGTATGCAGAAACGACTGACATGCTGTTTGCAGAGCAATGGTTATCTCCTCTTAACTACGTTATTGAGGGTCTGTGTCAGTTCAGGGGTAAGGCTTTAATAGCCCAAATAATATGCCCTTAAAAGTGCCTCTGAGTTCTTTTTAGTAGAGCGTTTGCGCCTCCATTAGCTCGGAGTTTCGCGCTTCCTGAATGTAGCGTGCGTGATGACGTCACGCTACCTACGCCTGTTACCTAACATGTTTCTACGTTACAAAACGTCTTTGTCAAAGGATCAAGGCGTGTACTGAAAATGAGAGCTATATAAAGGAAACGGTAGCCATGGTTACCAACGCTACCGAGTGTGCTACACTGAAATAAATCTCTTATATGTTATAAGCCTGGAAGAAAGGAAGATAATTACATTAGAACTAGTATAAGGACATCCTTATATGATAATGCAGGATTTAAGGAAGTCATCCATATA
Organism: Discoglossus pictus; assembly: GCA_027410445.1. Taxonomy (NCBI): domain Eukaryota; kingdom Metazoa; phylum Chordata; class Amphibia; order Anura; family Alytidae; genus Discoglossus; species Discoglossus pictus. The sequence continues at coordinate 174,914,286 of CM050166.1, read as the reverse complement.
TAGGTGTGAATCAATGGATATAATCTCTTCTAGTGATCAATGTGTCACTGGGAAGTGAACTATAGGGTATATAGTGCATATGGTGCTAAGAAATACCATACAGTGCTTAGAGCAGAGGATAATAAAATGATGGATGAAGTCCCAGATTATGAGGGACTATTTAATAAGTATATATAGTGTGTAAATATAGGATAGAATCCTAGTGTAGGGCACCATCTATTAAGAGGGGCAATAAAAGATAAACTCAAGTAATAGTGTGAATAAGGCAAAGGTGCTCTATAAAAGAGGCAAAGGATGTGTACTATATCAAATAAAACATATATGTGAAACAAAAAAGTGAAAAAGTTAAATGAAGGGAGTATACGAAAAACCATCATTTTATTATCCTCTGCTCTAAGCACTGTATGGTATTTCTTAGCACCATATGCACTATATACCCTATAGTTCACTTCCCAGTGACACATTGATCACTAGAAGAGATTATATCCATTGATTCACACCTATATATGGATGACTTCCTTAAATCCTGCATTATCATATAAGGATGTCCTTATACTAGTTCTAATGTAATTATCTTCCTTTCTTCCAGGCTTATAACATATAAGAGATTTATTTCAGTGTAGCACACTCGGTAGCGTTGGTAACCATGGCTACCGTTTCCTTTATATAGCTCTCATTTTCAGTACACGCCTTGATCCTTTGACAAAGACGTTTTGTAACGTAGAAACATGTTAGGTAACAGGCGTAGGTAGCGTGACGTCATCACGCACGCTACATTCAGGAAGCGCGAAACTCCGAGCTAATGGAGGCGCAAACGCTCTACTAAAAAGAACTCAGAGGCACTTTTAAGGGCATATTATTTGGGCTATTAAAGCCTTACCCCTGAACTGACACAGACCCTCAATAACGTAGTTAAGAGGAGATAACCATTGCTCTGCAAACAGCATGTCAGTCGTTTCTGCATACAGACACATTAAGGGAAAGCAGCTTTGCTGCATATAGTGACTGATATCTGTATCAGACTGCATGACATTCCCATATGAGGCTGAGCCTTTACAGTTTTGAAACACCAAGATAACTCTATTAATAGTAGGTGTTTCACTTCTTTTGTCAGTAATCTATATTAATTTTGTATACATATACATCCATCTATGGGTTTTGTTTACAGCCCTTAAATCATTGTGCATTTGCCCTTTTATATACTCTGAGGAATTTACCTGTGTAACCACACTCTAAAAATACCATATAATAGAGTGGTAATAGTGGTCACAAGAGTCATTGAAGGAATCACCTTTCACAGTGTTTTTAAATTGCTTTTAAATTCTTTTAATCGACGTTGTTTTTTTCACCAATAAAATTTTGCTATTAATATATGATTATGATTAACCCTATGTTGTTTTCACATAGGAAATATATGGAGAATAATTGTCTACATTAAGGGAGATGTCTACATTAAGGGAGATGTTTACCTTCAAGAGTCTGGACAATTTCCCAGAACACATCCTCCAAAAGGTCTGTCTCTTAGGGCAGAGCCACTACCATGCAGATGTGAAGATGTCTGCCAACTATGCCACAGTTTCTCCAACCTAGGGACTGCTTCTCATCACATGTGAAATGACTAATTGTGGATGGAACTATATACCATTTGTTTTGAATTTTTGAGAATACTTCTCTTTATGAGGCGTTTTTTATATGTTTCCCAGTTAATCTGAAAACTTTATGCCAAGTATCTATCGACCCAGTAATGTCGAGGTCCCTTTCCCAAGAAACCATCTTGGGGGTTTTGTCCTTTTCTATAATTTGTTTCAAGATAGAAAAGCACAAATGTGACCTGTCCACAGAGATCAATAGTTTTTCCAAAGGTTTAACTACAATGGTTTAACTACAATATTAATTTTAAGATTAAGTTTCTTTTTCAGAACAAGTGTTTTTATCTTAATATAATCTAGCCAACATCTCTTTGGGAGGTCATATTTTGTAGTTAGTTGGTCAAAAGATGCCATATCACTATTTAAGTATAGGTCTTGGAAACAGTTCAGTCCAAAATTCGACCACAAATTAATAATTTTTTTCTCGTTAATAATAAGGTGAAGTGGTAATATTGGGCTAGGCGAAGAAATTAACTCATATTTTTTATTAATTATATTCCAAGTAAGCAACACCTCCCCCACAACTGTTGAGCCTTTCCTCAAGATCTTTCTTTTGAGACGCAATGAAGATTCATTTCTTGAGATCTTTAGCCTTCACTAATTCTTTTTCAATCTGGCTCCAAGCATAAGTACCACTGGGATCGAGCCATCTGATCATATGTGCCATCATAGTAGCTTCATAATAGAGTTTTATGTTTCGGTAGCCAAATCCCCCTCTCTCAAAATGCCTAGACATAGTACTTTTTTTTTACTCTGACTGGTTTGCCCAGTTGTATATATTTGTCGAGTAGTGCTTGAAATCTTTTTAACAGATAGTTGGGTAATTTTAGGGGTATACAACGAAACATATATTTTTTGGGAGCAAGGTCATTTTTGTTATTGTAATTCTGCCTGCATATGAGGCTTTCTTATCTTTCCAATCATTTATTATGGCAACTATCTTTTAATAAAGTTTATTGTACTTTATGACAATTGTTTCTTCTAGGTTTGAAAAAAAATGATACCTAAGTGTGTAATTTTATTTGTGTGCCACTTATATGGATAAGATTGTGACAATTTGTTTTTTTCCTCAAGAGAAATATTAATAGCCAAGGCTTCCGATTTTGTAATATTAACTTTGTTGTCTGAAACTATACTATATAAATCCAAAATGTCCTGAAGCGCTTTCAAAGAATGCGCAAGGTTGGTTAAACACAAAAACGTGTCATTAGCAAAGAGAACTGCTTTGTGTTCCTGATTGTTTATGTTTAGACCCTTAATACTCACTGATGACCTAATGGCTTCCGCCAATGGTTCCAGCATCATGGCAAACAAAAGATGAGACAGGGGACAGCCATGCCCTGTGCCATTAGTAATGTGAAAGGCCTTAGAACTACACCCCATGACCACTACCGAAGCAGTGGGGCTGGAGTACAAAGCTCTGATAGCCTTCCTGCCAAATTTTCCCAAGCCAAATTTCTCCAGGGTCTGATGCATATACCTCCAGCCTTTTCCGCATCAAGGGAGAGGATAACTGTAGGAATCCCTCTTATCTTAAAAAAGGAGATCAAATTTAGCAATATCCTACAATTCTCCTCTCCCTGTCTGCCAATCCCGAAGCCTGTTTGTTCTTAATTACAAGATTTCACCTTGTGGCCAAAATTTTGGCATAGATTTTTACATCTGAATTCAGCAAAGAAATGGGTCTATAATTTCTATATTCCTTTAAATTTTGCTCCGGTTTGGGAATAGTTATAATATTAGCAGACAACATTTCTGCTGGAGCTGAGCCAGTTTCTTTGATTTCATTAAACATATCTCTCATGTGCTCGGCAATCTCTGTTATACATATCTTGTAAAATTGGTCGTTGAAGCCCAGGGGCTGTATATAACTTTAGATTTTTGACCACCAAGGCAATCTCATATACTGTTATTGCTCTATTTAATGTTTCAAGTTGTACACTAGAGATTCTATGGAGTTTCAACTGTTAAAAAAATTTCTCAATTATGATTGATGAAGTTCCCCAGCTCTACCCTGATTTAAATTGTAAAGTTTGTAGTAATAGTCCGCAAAGGCATTTACTATGCCCTTAGGGGTAGAAATTGTATCTTGACCCTGTTTAATAGGTCCTATTCCGTGTTTTTCATTTTAGACTTAAACTTTTTTGCCAATGTTTTCCCCACTTTATTTCCATAATGGAATGAATTCTGATGCAGTTTCCAGAGAGATTTATCATACATTGTTTGATTAATTTGTTTGATTTGTCCCTGAATGTTCTTAATCTCCTCCATTAACTTACTGTTAGGCTTTAATTTATTTTCCATCTGTTTTTTGGAAAGATTTATGTACAGATATTTAAAAAAAAAGGCCTCTGTTTTTTTTAGTAAGAGTAAAACGTCCTATTCAATAGCCTCTAATAACGGCCTTCTGAGCTCTCCAAAGTGTAATTTTTGAAGCAACTGAATTGATGTTATTCTCATAAAAGTGTTTCATCTCTTCTTGTAATATTTTTGATAAAGAGTTATTAAGTTTCCACTGTGGTCTAACCAAATGTTTATTTCCTGTCCTAATTTTGAAAGTAATGGGGCATGATCTGAGTATGATATAAGGCCTATGTTAACCTCAGCAATTCTCTGCAGAGTTAAGAAATATATGATCAATTCTTCAATAAGATAGGTGTCTGCACGAGTAAAAAATGTAGTCTCTTTGCTCCGGATGGAGAACTCTCCAGGAATCATAAGAGACCACACTTTATTATTTTCTTACAAAAGCATTCTGAATGGCTTTTAAGTTTTGCTTAATTTATTATGGGATTTGCTGTATTGCGATCTAGATCAAAGTTTAAGATCATATTGAAGTTGCCACACAATATGGAGAGGCCTTTCTTGAATCTTCTATAAATTCCCAATATGTGACGCAAAAATCTATTTTGGTTTTCATCAGGTGCATATATATTCATAATCGGGTAAGTTTGGTTGTTAGCTTCACCTGTCCAGAATATTATCGACCCTCCTTATCTATTTTTACAAATTCCTCTGAAATATTCAGGGTTTTATTAATGAATATAGAAACACCCCGTTTTTTTTACTAAACGTTGAATTGTAGCGTATAATATAATTTATATCATGGAACAAAAGAGTTGCATTGTGTTCCCAACGTGTTTCTTGTAAACACACTATGTCGGCTTTCTCTTTTTGAAATCTTCTAAAGGCCGACCATCTCTTCCCTGCTGCATTCAAGCCCTGAACATTATTACAAATTATATTCAGCTCCATCTTATCATACAGAAGTTTATTCTTGTCTTCTCGTTCCACCTCACAAACCGAGACCCAATAACACTCCGACCATAGACACAAACAACATGAAAATATAAATACAAGCACATATTTCTTATATCATTTTTAAGAAAGATTCAAAATCTGTATATCTGGCCAGAACAGCTTCTACAGAAATAGTAAACTGAATTCCATTTATTTTATGTCTTGGCAGCTTTTACTCGATGGAGATTTATGAGTCAAGTTGGAGAAATTCAGAAAGGGGGAGGGAAACCTCCTCAAAATTCATAGGCAAGGAGAAAAAAAAAAAAAAAGAAAAAGAGAAAAAAAAGTGATCGTTAGTTTTTATAATTACCTTAATTCTAATTCTAGTACTTTTAGCGCACTTAAACCGGTCAAGTGTACTTCGTGATTTATTATAAAAAAATATCAAAACTCAAATGTGTGTCCAAGAAGAGAAACGCTCTCTTCAACTGTAAATACCATACTCCTATTTGTGTTAATTATTACCCCAAGTTAGCTGTGAACTTTTTCATTTTTATAATTTTCTAATATTTTATATAATTAGATTCTTAAATTAACCAAATAAATACTATATTAAATAATCACTCCTCCTCTTCATCTCCCCGCCTCAGCTTCAGTCCCACACTCCCCCTTCCCTAACTCCACTTATGATTCACTTAACATTTCCTCCACTTCCTTCCCTTTCCTATTTCCTATCGTTTCTAAATTGCAACATACCCTTTACTTATTGTAACCTGATGTTTCAAAATTATCACTGTATCTGTTTGCTCTTTATTTCTTCCCACACATCCGACCCTTCAGTGGTTTGCTAATACCATTTTAATAAAAATTGTTCTTTAAGTTTAAATTGACTCCATATGTGGAAGGTTCCATTCCCTAAAAATGGCTTTTCCTTCCTACAGATTATCTACCACAATTTTTTGTTCTTTATATCATATTATTAACTTATATTTAATTTTTCAAGATTCACTCAACACAGGGTCTCTACTAGATGACTAGAGAAAAGCAGAGATGATACCTATTTTTAAGAAGGGAGCAAGATCAAATCCGGGGAATTATAGACCAGTGAGCCTCACTTTTGTAGTGGTGAAATCTTTTAGAAGGGTTAATAAGGGATAATATACAAGAATATGTATATTTGAATATGATTATAAGTAGGAATCAACATGAATTTATGAGGGATAGGTAATGTCAAATTTATCTACTTCGGTTCTATGAGGAGGTTGGTAGGAACCTGGATCAAGGCAACTCAGTGGATGTAGTATTTTTGGATTTTGCAAAGGCTTTCGACACAGTGGGAGGCTATTGTGCAAACTAAGGGATACAGGAATTGCAGTAAATATCTGCTCATGGATCGAGAGCTGGCTAAAGGACAGAAAGCAAAGGGTTGTGGTAAATGGAACATATTCTGATTGGACTAATGTGGTAAGTGGAGTTCCTCAGGGTTCAGTATTAGATCCTCTGCTTTTTAACATATTTATTAATGACTTAGAGGTGGGACTGGGGAGTAGTGTCTCCATTTATGCTGATGACGCAAAATTGTGCAAGGTAATTAAATCAGTTAATGATGTACTTTCCCTGCAAATGGATTTACATAAAATTGAGGAATCGGCATCTAAATGGCAGATGAGATTTAATACGAATAAATGTAAAGTTATGCATCTGGGAAGGAAAAATAGTCATGCAATTTATAATCTTAATGGAGCAAATATAGGGGTATCAGATATTGAAAGGGATTTGAGAGTGCTTGTTGACCACCACATATATAACAGTTTTCAATGCCAAGCAGCAGCTGCAAATGAAAATAACATTTTAGCATGTATTAAAAAAGGTATAGAAGCAAGGGAAGCAAATATAATTCTGCCATTATACAAATCCCTAGTACGCCCTCATTTGGAATATGGAGTACAATTTTAGGCACCACTTTATAAAAGGACATTTTAGAGCTGTAAAAGGTAAAGAGAAGGGCAACAAAACTAATAAGGGGAATGGAGGGATTAAGTTATGAAGAAAGACCAACCAAATTAAGCTTATTTTCTCTAGAAAAACGGCATCTAAGAGGAGATATGATCATCCAGGGTCAGTATAAAGATTTGTCAAGTGAGCTTTTTGTGCCAAGAGGTTTTCAGCTGACAAGAGGACATCCTTTGAGATTAGAAGTAAAAAGATTCCACCTTAAAGAAAGAAAAGGGTTCTTCACAGTAAGGGTGGTTAATCTGTGAAATTATCTGCCAAAGGAGGTGGTGACAACGGATTGGATAGATAACTTTAAAAGTGGATTGGAATTTTTTTGAATTAAAAAGGGCATTCAGGGTTATCCTGGATAATTAGAGAGGGAGTATTGATCCAGGGAGGAATCTGATTGCCAGTATCTGGGGTTAGGAAGGAATTTTTATTTTCCCTTTGAGACGATTACCTAAGTTTCACTTGTTTTTTTTTTCTGTTCACCTTCATGTGGATCAATTAATTATCAACTAATCCGCATATTGCAGATCAGAGGAGATCTTAAAAGGTTGAACTTGATGGACTGAAAGTCTTTTTCAACCTCAATTACTATGTAACTATGTAACTTGATTATAAGAGACTTTTTACTAATAAATAGAATAAATAAAAGCATTGTGTTAAGATGTAAATCCAATCCATATTTTATCACTTGTACTAAAATACAACACAGATTATTATTAATATTGCTAGTAACTTGCCTGTCATAAATGATGGTATCATATGTTATGTTCAATTGTCTGTTCTGTCTCTCTTTGTGCGCCATCTCTCTCTCTATGCGCTGTTTGCTCTCTGTCTCTCCTCATCCTCTCTCTCTCTCCCTCGCTTTCTTTCCCTCCCTCTATGCCTCCCCTCTCTCTCCCCCTCATTCTCTCTTTCTCTGTCTCCCCTCCTTCTATTTCTCTCTATCTAGTCTCTCCACCTCTCTCCCTTCCACTCACTCTGCTTCCTCTCTCTCCCCCCTCCTTCCCTTCACCTCCTCTCTCTCTCCCCTTCCTCTCTTTCCCCCTCCCTCACCCCATCCCTTTGTCTCTCCCCTCCCACTCTCTACCCTCTCTCTGCCTATCCCTCATTCTCTCTCTCATTGCCTCCTCTCTCCCCCTCCCTCTCTCTTTCCCTCCCTCTCTGCCACCTCTTTCTCTCTCCCCCTCTTTCTCTCTCTCTCTCTGCCTCCCCTTTCTCTCAACCTCCCCCTCCTATCTCTCTGCCTCCTCTCTCTCCCGCTCCTCCCCCCTCTCTCCCTCCTTCACTCCCCTGTCTCTTTCCCTCTCTGCCTCCCTCTCAGACTCTCCCTCTTTCTTCCCCCCCTCCCACTGACCAAGCTTCCCACAGTCCCATGGCACCTTGTAAGCGCAACTGCACATGGGTGATTCACGGCGTGCATGCGCTGTTGCGCAATTTGCGGGCGCAACTATGCATGCGTGATGTTGCGTATGCTAGGTTGCAAGTTAGAAGGCAGTAGCTATGAGTAGCGCCTTTGCAGTGGTCATCACGCAGGCATTATTTAAGCTACAAACTATTATAGTAATTATCATATATTTATAAAGTGCCAGTATTTTCCATAGCCCTAAGTACAAGGGACACTGTCAAATTGGGTCCTTTACTTTTAGCGTGGCGCGTGCGTGTCCATGCCCTGCGCCACAGTGCTGAAGTGGTGAACAAGAGGTAGTGTAGCCAAAAAAATGTATTTCCCCCTACGACCTGCCGCATGTCAAGATGCAACACAATGGAGGATGGAATAGTTATTTGCCTGTACTAAACTTTTTAACCACTTCAGCACTATGGCGCAGGGCACGGACATGCACGCGCCACACTAACAGGATAGATCCCAAATTGGGTGCATTTTATTTTATAACATTTAAATTATATATATTCATGGGAAATTAGCATCCAGTGCACATTTTTAAGTTCATATGCAAGTAGATATATGGCTTCTATTATAAAAGAAGCAACAAGTTTTAAGGGTGGTATTTTGTTATTGTAGATTTAAATACAACCTCCAATAATCATAAAATTCAAATGCAATTAATGGTACAGGTAGCCACTAGTTAGTGAAGATCCATGAATTATATAAGACAATGGGTGCAGAAGAATGAGATAGTGTCTTGGGAGTTTATTTGCACTGAATGTCAGTAAGCTGATACCAGCTAAAAAGTCTATGTGACAGAAAAGCCCCGCACATAAAATAGTGACAATGAAAGTTCTTATGTTTAAACCATTGTTAAATTATTCCATCAAAGATGCAATTATGTAATTTCACATTTAGATCAACAGCCATTACCATTTTAGTTGTATCTCAACCTGATATTATCTGAATGACTGAGATATCAACCAATAATTATTTATTTTCTATCCAATTGTGATTAATATATAAATACAACCTTGGTCATATGGGCACCATTGGAACAATATATCACCACTTTTTAAGGGCACAAAGATTTATACAGGAATTCATATAAGATTGTAAGCCTACAGTGGATATAAAAAGTTTACACACCCCTGTTAAAATGTCAGGTTTCTGTGCTGTAAAAAAATTAGACAAAGATAAACCATTTCAGAACCTTTTCCACCTTTAATGTGATCTATAAACTGTACAACTCAATTGAAAAACAAACTGAAATCTTTTAGGTAGAGGGAAGAAGAAATATACTTGCCCACAAGCTGCAGCATGTGCTGCATATTGGGCTCCTCATTAGAAATGTGGAGACCAGTATGCAAATCTCAGTTGCTGGGGGTGTCATCTTCACCCCCAGCACATTTTTTATTTTTTTCATGCAAAAGTTTATGCTCGGTGGGTTATGATGCATTTTACTGGATGCATTCATAACCCTCCTCACTTTAATATGCCTTTAAAAGAGCAAAGAGAAGTAATTCATAAAAGTGCAACAGACCTACAGCTTTCTTATATTTATTAACTAACATGCACCATTTCACTTCAGAACAGCAAAATAAATATGTTTCTATAAGTGGAAAATGAAGAGGCTGCAGGTCACATGTGATCTGGAAATCAGACGCTTTCTGTAACAAACAAAAAAGCTATGAATAAGCAGTTTGTTATATACAGGGAGTGCAGAATTATTAGGCAAGTTGTATTTTTGAGGATTAATTTTATTATTGAACAACAACCATGTTCTCAATGAACCCAAAAAACTCATTAATATCAAAGCTGAATATTTTTGGAAGTAGTTTTTAGTTTGTTTTTAGTTTTAGCTATTTTAGGGGGATATCTGTGTGTGCAGGTGACTATTACTGTGCATAATTATTAGGCAACTTAACAAAAAACAAATATATACCCATTTCAATTATTTATTTTTACCAGTGAAACCAATATAACATCTCAACATTCACAAATATACATTTCTGACATTCAAAAACAAAAAAAAAACAAATCAGTGACCAATATAGCCACCTTTCTTTGCAAGGACACTCAAAATACTGCCATCCATGGATTCTGTCAGTGTTTTGATCTGTTCACCATCAACATTGCGTGCAGCAGCAACCACAGCCTCCCAGACACTGTTCAGAGAGGTGTACTGTTTTCCCTCCTTGTAAATCTCCCATCTGATGATGGACCACAGGTTCTCAATGGGGTTCAGATCAGGTGAACAAGGAGGCCATGTCATTAGATTTTCTTCTTTTATACCCTTTCTTGCCAGCCACGCTGTGGAGTACTTGGACGCGTGTGATGGAGCATTGTCCTGCATGAAAATCATGTTTTTCTTGAAGGATGCAGACTTCTTCCTGTACCACTGCTTGAAGAAGGTGTCTTCCAGGAACTGGCAGTAGGACTGGGAGTTGAGCTTGACTCCATCCTCAACCCGAAAAGGCCCCACAAGCTCATCTTTGATGATACCAGCCCAAACCAGTACTCCACCTCCATCTTGCTGGCGTCTGAGTCGGACTGGAGCTCTCTGCCCTTTACCAATCCAGCCACGGGCCCATCCATCTGGCCCATCAAGACTCACTCTCATTTCATCAGTCCATAAAACCTTAGAAAAATCAGTCTTGAGATATTTCTTTGCCCAGTCTTGACGTTTCAGCTTGTGTGTCTTGTTCAGTGGTGGTCGTCTTTCAGGCTTTCTTACCTTGGCCATGTCTCTGAGTATTGCACACCTTGTGCTTTTGGGCACTCCAGTGATGTTGCAGCTCTGAAATATGGCCAAACTGGTGGCAAGTGGCATCGTGGCAGCTGCACGCTTGACTTTTCTCAGTTCATGGGCAGTTATTTTGCGCCTTGTTTTTTCCACGCGCTTCTTGCAACCCTGTTGACTATTTTGAATGAAACACTTGATTGTTCGATGATCACGCTTCAGAAGCTTCGCAGTTTTAAGAGTGCTGCATCCCTCTGCAAGATATCTCACTATTTTTGACTTTTCTGAGCCTGTCAAGTCCTTCTTTTGACCCATTTTGCCAATGGAAAGGAAGTTGCCTAATAATTATGCACACCTGATATAGGGTGTTGATGTCATTAGACCACACCCCTTCTCATTACAGAGATGAACATCACCTAATATGCTTAATTGGTAGTAGGCTTTCGAGCCTATACAGCTTGGAGTAAGACAACATGCATAAAGAGGATGATGTGGTCAAAATACTAATTTGCCTAATAATTCTGCACTCCCTGTACAGTGGATATAAAAAGTCTACACTCCCCTGTTAAAATGTCAGGTTTCTGTGCTGTAAAAAAAATAGACAAAGATAAATCATTTCAGAAACTTTTCCACCTTTAATGTGATCTATAAACTGTACAACTCAATTGAAAAACAAACTGAAATCTTTTAGGTAGAGGGAAGAAGAAATATACAAATAAAATAATATGGTTACATAATTATGCACACCCTTAAACTAATACTTTGTTGAAGCACCTTTTGATTTTATTACAGCACTCAGTCTTTTTGGGTATGAGTCTATCAGCATGGCACATTCTGACTTGGCAACATTTGCCCACTCTTTGCAAAAACACTGCAAATCTGTCAGATTGCGAGGGCATCTTCTGTGCAAAGCCCTCTTCAGATCACACACAGATTTTCAATCGGATTCAGGTCTGGGCTCTGGCTGGGTCATTCCAAAACTTTAATCTTCTTCTGGTGAAGCTATTCCTTTGTTGATTTGGATGTATGCTTTGGGTCGTTGTCATGCTGAAAGATGTTCAGCTTTCTAGCAGAAGCCTGAAGGTTTTGTGCCAATATTGACTGGTATTTGGAGGTGTTCATAATTCCCTCTATCTTAACTAAGGCCCAAGTTCCAGCTGAAGAAAAACAGCCCCAAAGCATGATGCTGCCACCACCATGCTTCACTGTAGGTATGGTGTTCTTTTGGTGATGTGCAGTGTTGTTTTTGCGCCAAACATATCTTTAGGAATTATGGCCAAAAAGTTCAACCTTGGTTTCATCAGAACACCTTTTCCCACATGCTTTTGGGAGACTTCAGATGTGTTTTTGCAAAATGTAGCCTGGCTTGGATGTTTTTCTTTGTAAGAAAAGGCTTTCGTCTTGCCACTCTACCCCATAGCCCAGACATATGAAGAATACGAGAGATCGTTGTTACATGTATCACACAGCCAGTACTTGCCAGATATTCCTGCTGCTCCTTTAATGTTGCTGTAGGCCTCTTGGTAGCCTCCCAGACCAGTTTTCTTCTCGTCTTTTCATCAATTTTGGAGGGAGCTCAGGTTCTTGGTAATGTCACTGTTGTGCCATCTTTTCTCCACTTGATGATGACTGTCTCCACTGTGTTCCATGGTATATCTAATGCCTTGGAAATTCTTTTGTACCCTTTTCCTGACTGATACCTTTTAACAATGAGATCCCTCTGATGCTTTGGAAGCTCTCTGTGGACCATGGCTTTTGCTGTGGGATGCGACTAAGAACATTTCAGGAAAGACCAACTAGAGCAGCTAGACTTTATTTGGGGTTAATCAGAGGAACTTAAAATAATGGCAGGTGTATGCTGACTCCTATTTAACATGATTTGGAATGTGATTGCTTAATTCTGAACACAGCTACATCCCCAGTTATAAGAGGGTGTGCAGACTTATGCAACCACATTATTTTTCTTTTTTCTTCAATCCACCTAAAATATTTCAGTTTGTTCTTCAATTGAGTTGTACAGTTTATAGGTCACATTAAAGGTGGAAAAAAGTTCTAAAATGAATTATCTTTGTCTAATTTTTTTACAGCACAGAAACCTGACATTTTAACAGGGGAGTGTAGGTTTTTTATATCCACTGTATATAACAAACTGCTTATTCATAGCTTTTTTGTTTGTTACAGAAAGCATCTGATTTCCAGATCACATGTGACCTGCAGCCTCTTCATTTTCCACTTATAGAAACATATTTATTTTGCTGTTCTGAAGTGAAATGGTGCATGTTAGTTAGTAAATATAAGAAAGCTGTAGGTCTGTTGCACTTTTATGAATTACTTCTCTTTGCTCTTTTAAAGGCATATTAAAGTGAGGAGGGTTATGAATGCATCCAGTAAAATGCATCATAACCCACCCACCTTTTGCATGAAAAAAATAAAAAATGTGCTGGGGGTGAAGATGACACCCCCAGCAACTGAGATTTGCATACTGGTCTCCACATTTCTAATGAGGAGCCCAATATGCAGCACATGCTGCAGCTTGTGGGCAAAGCACCCAGCCATAGCCCTGCCTCCCTCCCTCCTACCTCCTATGCAGAGCTCAGCAGCGTGTGGTCAGAGCACTTACCAAGAAGTGCTGCTGAAGGTAAAATCCCTATGTTTTTCATGTTTCATGCTGTGCTATTAAAATGAACAATTTGAATTGTATAAGTCAGTGTGTGCCTCTATGTGTATATCAGTGTTTCTCTATATGTATGAAAGTGTGTGCCTCTATTTCAGTGTGTGCCTCTGTGTGTATCAGTGTATGCCTCTGTGTGTTTCAGTGTGTGCCTCTGTGTGTATCAGAGGGGGCCTCTGTATGTGTCAGTGTGTGCCTCTGTGTGTATCAGTGTATGCCTCTGTGTGTTTCAGTGTGTGCCTCTGTGTGTTTCAGTGTGTGCCTCTGTGTGTATCAGTGTGTGCCTCTGTATGTGTCAGTGTGTGCCTTTGTGTGTATCAGTGTATGCCTCTGTTCCAGTGTGTGCCTCTTTTTCAGTGTGTGCATCTGTGTGTATCTGGGCCTGGGGGGCAATTCTCTGGGGCTGGGGGTCAATTTATTGGGGCTGGGGACGGTCATGGGGCAATTATTTGGGGCTGGGGCAATTCACTGGGGTTGGGGGAGGTCACTGGGCATTTCTCTGGGGTTGGGGGAGTCACAGGGCAATTATCTGGGGCTGGGGGGCAATTATCTGGGGTTGGAGGAGGTCATAGGGCAATTCTCTGGGGCTGAGGCAATTTTCTGGGGCTGAGAGAGGTCACAGGGCAATTTTCTGGGGTTGGGGGCAATTCTCTGAGGCCGAGGGGCAATTTAGTGGGGTTGGGGGAGGTCATGGGACAATTCTCTGGGGCTGAGGGCAATTCTCTGGGGCTGAGGGGCAATTCAGTGCGGTTGGGGGAGGTCCTGTGGCAATTCTCTGGGGCTGGGGGGCAGTTTGCTGTGGCTGGGGGAGGTCATGGGGCAATTCTCTGTGGTTGGGGGCAATTCTCTGGGGCTGAGGGGCAATTCACTGGGGTTGGGGGAGGTCATAGGGCAATTCTCTGGAACTGGGGGACAATTCTATAGGGCTGGGGGCAATTCACTGGGGTTGGGGAGGTCATGGGGCAATTCTCTTGGGTTGTGGGGGCAATTCTCTGGGACTGAGGGGCAATTCACTAAGGTTGTTGGAGGTCACAGGGCAATTCTCTGGTGTTGGGGCTCAATTCTCTGGGGCTGGGGGGCAATTCACTGGGGTTGGGGAGGTGAAGGGGCAATTCTCTGGGGCAGCGGGGCAATTCATTGGGGTTGGGGGAGGTCACAGGTCAATTGTCTGGGGTTGGGGGGCAATTCACTGGGGTTGAGGGAGATAACAGGGCAATTCTCTTGGGCTGGGGGGCAATTCACTGGGGTTGGGGAGCAATTCTCTGGGGCTGGGGGTAATTCACTGGGGCTGGGGGAGGTCATGGGGCAATTCTCTGGGGCTGAGGGGCAATTCTCTGGGGTTGGGGGGCAATTCTCTGGGGCTGGGGGGCAATTTGCTGTGGCTGGGGGAGGTCATGGGGAAATTCTCTGGAACTGGGTGACAATTCTATAGGGCTGGGGGCAATTCACTGGGGTTGGGGAGGTCATGAGGCAATTCCCTCGGGTTGTGGGGGCAATTCCCTGTGGCTGAGGGGCAATTCACTAAGGTTGTTGGAGGTCACAGGGCAATTCTCTGGTGTTGGGGCTCAATTCTCTGGGGCTGGGGGTCAGTTCACTGGGATCGGGGGAGGTCACAGGGCACTTCTCTGGGGCTGAGGGGCAATTCTCTCGGGTTGTGGGGGCAATTATCTGGGGCTGAGGGGCAATTCACTAAGGTTGTTGGAGGTCACAGGGCAATTCTCTGGTGTTGGGGCTCAATTCTCTGGGGCTGGGGGGCAGTTCACTGGGATCGGGGGAAGTCACAGGGCAATTCTCTGGGGCTGGGAGGCAATTCACTGGGGTTGGGGAGGTCAAGGGGCAATTCTCTGGGGCAGCGGGGCAATTCATTGGGGTTGGGGGAGGTCACAGGGCAATTGTCTGGGGTTTGGAGGAATTCACTGGGGTTGAGGGAGATCACAGGGCAATTCTCTGGGGTTGGGGGGCAATTCACTGGAGTTGGGGGGCAATTCTCTGGGGCTGAGGGCAATTCACTGGGGTTGGGGGAGGTCATGGGGCAATTCTCAGGGCTGGGCTGGGGGGCAATTCTCTGGGGTTGGGGGGCAATTCTCTGGGGCTGGGGGCCAATTCGCTGTGGCTGGCGGAGGTCATGGGGAAATTCTCTTGAACTGGGTGACAATTCTATAGGGCTGGGGGCAATTCACTGGGGTTGGGGAGGTCATGAGGCAATTCTCTTGGGTTGTGGGGGCAATTCTCTGGGGCTGAGGGGCAATTCACTAAGGTTGTTGGAGGTCACAGGGCAATTCTCTGGTGTTGGGGCTCAATTCTCTGGGGCTGGGGGGCAGTTCACTGGGATTGGGGGAGGTCACAGGGCAATTCTCTGGGGCTGAGGGGCAATTCTCTGGGGTTGGGGGGCAATTCTCTGGGGCTGGGGGCAATTCGCTGTGGCTGGGGGAGATCATGGGGAAATTCTCTGGAACTGGGTGACAATTCTATAGGGCTGGGGGCAATTCACTGGGGTTGGGGGAGGTCACAGGGCAATTCTCTGGAACTGGGGGACAATTCTATAGGGCTGGGGGCAATTCACTGGGGTTGGGGAGGTCATGGGGCAATTCTCTTGGGTTGTGGGGGCAATTCTCTGGGACTGAGGGGCAGTTCACTGGGATAGGGGGATGTCACAGGGCAATTCTCTGGGGCTGGGAGGCAATTCACTGGGGTTGGGGAGGTCAAGGGGCAATTCTCTGGGGCAGCGGGGCAATTCATTGGGGTTGGGGGAGGTCACAGGGCAATTGTCTGGGGTTGAGGGCAATTCACTGGGGTTGAGGGAGATCACAGGGCAATTCTCTGGGGCTGGGGGGCAATTCACTGGAGTTGGGGGGCAATTCTCTGGGGCTGGGGGCAATTCACTGGGGTTGAGGGAGATCACAGGGCAATTCTCTGGGGCTGGGGGGCAATTCACTGGAGTTGGGGGGCAATTCTCTGGGGCTGGGGGCAATTCACTGGGGTTGGGGGAGGTCACGGGGCAATTCTCAGGGCTGGGCTGGGGGGCAAGTCATCTGGGATGTAGATAAAACAATCAGTGAATGAAGGGACAGCAAGCTAAAGGAAAGGAAAGTGTCTGACATCATGTGACTTCCCACAGTAGGGCAGATTCCAGGTGATAACTGAGCAGGCCTGCAAAATCCCCAGGCCAAAAAGAAACATTGTATAAGATATGCTAATTATCCCTGGGAATTTCAGGGGGCGTCAACATTGAGAGAAAACTCTTTGCAAGATCAAGAAATTCAACAAACTTCAGGCGAACGGTTTAACTGTTTACTTTGGTATTTTTTCATGCAAACAATAACCCAGCTCACTTTCATATACCTTTAAACTGGACACTTTAGTAAACAAGTTATGGCCCCTTTAAAAACTTAGCTTGTATCTAGCATAATGAAAGCCCTAGCAGTCAAATTATAAATGTAAGGTGTTAATTATTAATATGATTTAAAATTCCCTCTCCTTAACTCTAGGTGCTACAATATATGCCTGCCCCCTTCCTACTGTCCAATCAAATTAGTTTCATTTAAAATGCTAAATATAATAGTTTCTTCAGCCAGTGAAAATGGGCCTTCAAAAAAATGATAAATGGCTTGCATTATGTGGTACGTTTTGCACTGTCACTGATATGTATCCCTATTAAATTCCAGCCCCGTAAGTGCAACGTGAAGCTTACAGCGGCTGTGGGCTTGAAATTCCACTGTGTTACTGTGCTATTAAATTAGAACGGGCTGCAAGTTACGAGTTTGAGACGCAAACTCGTAAACCAGTTGTCGGCCGTCGGACTTTAGATGGAGCCAATGGAAACAGAGATCATCATCATTGCATCACTTCAAAGTCAATTAAGAGTTACGATCGCACCCACATTCCATTTATGATGCAATATTAATAAAGCCGCAAATATTATATTCTATTATATGCGGGTTACATTATATGTATTAACACATTAATTGCCGGGATCGATCTAACACATAAAATATACATGAAATTAAGTATTTTATTGGGCCGATTTGTGAGCTTGAGAATGTTGTGCTATTAATTCTAAGACCTAACATCACTTTCACTTTTAAAGATTGTACAGTAGTGTGTTTTTACTCACAGTACAAGTGCTACGTACTGGCCTTTACCCCCCTTGCAAGTCCTCCCCAGCACTCATAGGGCTTTGGGCTATGTGAGTGACTTTGTTGCAATTTAATAGCATGATTGGAATTGTAGCGGTTACGGGCTTGATGGATCAAAGGATTTGCGGCCGCGTAGTTGAAAGTTGCTCAGCCCTTAGCCTTTTTTTCCCAGCTAACCCACAGATCGGCAACGGCCTACGTTACGGGGCTAATTTAATAGCTGTAGACCTTATTTCTACAATGCGAGCTACGTTTTTTAACGTAGCTCAAATGTAATTGGGCTAATGGTCATGTACTTAGCATCTACAGAATTTACTGACTGGATGAATTATGTTTTCGACTAAATGCTGAAATGTACAATTAAAGAACAAATCTTATGTTTAAAAACAAATTAGATGACCCCCTCTCTGCTGCCACCTAAAATCAACCCAAAATCTATGGTAAAAGAAAGAAAGGTCAATGGTACAAAAGTAATACTGCAATAGGTTTTTAATTAGTACAGTAGAAGTTATAAATCACTTGGTCCACAGCTGATTTACTCTTTTGCCTGGTTGCTGATGAAAGGGTTGGCATCTGTCAAAAAAAAATACAATCTCACATTTTTTTAAGTTCAAGTATTACATCTGTTGAAAAATACCAGTTGCCGATGGAAAAGAAAGTTAATCGTATAGTATGAATTTATAATAACAACAAAAAATGGACCAATTATTCGCATTAATGCACAGTGTGTATAACACAAGTTATTTCCATTAATCTCTTATCAATTCTGCCTGGCAAAACAAAATTTTGCTTCAGATGTTTCACATGATAAATTATTAAAAATCTTTAAGTGTAAGAGAACCTATGAGAGGTGTAGTATTTTTTCTTTTTCATTTTAAAAAATGATCCTTTATATTGCTGTAAGGGAAGACGGCTAATGAAAAATAGCCCAGAATTATTGTGAAACAATTGTCTGTAGTGTAATCAAGTCTGTTTTATGCCCTCCAACTACTCCAGGATATAATGATACATGTATCATTAACCAGCTGCTACGGATGCCTCAGGAAACCAAAGGAAATTTGTACCTATTCTTTTTGTATTTTTTTTCTCTCTTTTAAACTTCAATGATCTACTTCTAAGAGTATTTGCACAAATTATTTTACCTTCTTATTGGACATTTTGAAATTAAAAATAAATTGGAACAGACAAAGTAAAGGTGAAAAAATATCTCTTTATATCATTAGCTTTACTGCTGAAAATCTTTTTCTGATTCTGGAGCTCTGTGTTAGAAAAGTGATTGATGGGCTTTCAAAGAAGGTTCACATATGATGTCTGTGCAAATTGCTATTAGATACAACTACAATTTAGTTGCATATATATGATCTATAAATATTTTTATTAAAATGAGGTTGCACTAATAAATTATACATATAAGATTAATCTTTTGACTTCATTTTTTCATTGTTATTTGTAATGAACCAGAATCTAGTATAGTTTATGTGCAGGAGCTACCATATAATAGACTCGCATAAGTGTTCCTTCAGCTCTCTCTATACAGGTCATTCAAATATTTAAAATCACCCCAAGCTACACTTAAAGGACCACTGAACAATGACAGAATATATGTTTGAAAACTTTAAGTCTGACTATAAACTTAATTAGGTAGGGGAAAAGTCATTAAACATATTATTATATAGGAAAAATGATTACTCTGTTGGACCCTAGAGGTATCCATGATGTTTTACTGAGATTTGGTGTGTGAGGTTGGAGTTTGCATTTCTGGAGAGTAAGACTTGCATCTATCGATACAAGGTTGCCTGCTTTTTAGGATTTGCAGGGGAAGAGAGGTGGTGTCAAAAACAGTGAGAGCAAATTATATAACAAATCCTTTTTTCACCTCCAATGATAGAGGGGAAAAAAACATACCCTCATGCTCAAGTTCTCAGAAACTAATAAAATGAAGATAAAATGATTATTCTTTAAAAAAGTATTAAAAAAATATTTTATCTAAGTTCATGGTTTACACAGCTGCTACATACATACTTGTTACATACTTCATAAACATGTATTATTATTATTTCTCATTTGCCAACAGATTCCGTAGTGATGGAGTACAGTAAAGTAAGTATAACAATACTTCATTTGACAGATTGATACAAAAGGAGTTTATAACCCTACCCTTAAGCCTACTGTCATACACATGACCCTTTTATACAAAGTGCCTTGCAAGACTGAGCTTTAAGTTTAAAGTCTAAGTTTAAACACTAAACGATTAATGAAACAAAAGGTGAGGTAATTAAAAAGGAGATATGATGGCGTGGTAAGTAATTGAAAAGAGGGTAGATGGTTAATTAGTGATTAAGGCTGTGCATGTATCAGCTGTGAAAAATGGAGGTGGTAGTGCAGAAACCTGCACTAAAAAGTAACACAAACCATAGGTGTGTGGGAACATGAGTTGAGAGGCCCAAGAGTGGTGGTGTGTTAGGCTCTAGATCTCGAGGTTAAAAAGTGAACGGAACTGAAAAAGATGTCATGTTGTGAGTGCTTCTACTCAGGTGGATGGATTGAGGCCCAGATTGCATTCAAGTACAATCTTGAAAAGGTAAGAGTTTTTAAGTGTTGGGGTTGTAAAACTCCTGTTCAAAATATACTAATTTAAGTACATTAAAATCTTCCATAAAAGATATATAAAAGAGAAAAAATATGATTTTACTAAGAAGAAAAATATCACAGAGATCATACTGAACACCAAAGAAATGTAACTCTATACAGTGGGGGGAGGGGGGAGTATTTGATCCCCTGCTGATTTTGAATGTTTGTCCACTGACAAAAAAATGATCAGTCTATAATTTTAATGGTAGGTGTATTTTAACAGTGAGGGACAGAACAACACCCCCACCCCCCCCCAAGAAAAACACATGTCAAAAAAGTTATAAATTGATTTGCAGGTCAATGAGGGAAATAAGTATTTGACCCCTTTGTCTTAGTGCTTGGTGGCAAAACCCCTGTTGGCAATCACAGAGGTCAGATGTTTCTTGTAGTTAGTAACCAGGTTTGCACACATCTCAGGAGGGATTTTGTCCCACTCCTCTTTGTAGATCCTTTCCAAGTCATTAAGGTTTCGAAGGCTGACGTTTGGCAACTTGAACCTTCAGCTCCCTTTACAGATTTTCTGTGGGATTAAGATCTGGAGACTGGCTAGGCCACTTAATGTGCTTCTTATTGAGCCACTCTTTTGTCGCCTTGGCTGTGTGTTTTGGGTCATTGTCATGCTGGAATACTCACCACGACCCATTCTCAATGTCCTGGCTGAGGGAAGGAGGTTCTCACCCAAGATTTGACGGTACATGGCCCTGTCCATCATCCCTTTGATGAGGTGCAGTTGTCCTGTCCCCCAAAGCACAATGTTTCCACCTCCATGTTTGATGGTGGGGATGGTGTTATTGGGGTTACAGGCAGCATTCCTCCTCCTCCAAACAGGGCGAGTTGAGTTGATGCCAAAGAACTCGATTTTGGTCTCATCTGACCACAACTGTTTTACCCAGTTCTCCTCTGAATCATTCAGATGTTCATTGGCAGACTTCAGAAGGGCCTGTACCTGTGCTTTCTTGAGCAGGGGGACTTTGCGGGCGCTGCAGGATTTCAGTCCTTCACGGCGTAGTGTGTTACCAATTGTTTTCTTGGTGACTACGGTACCAGCTGCCTTGAGATCATTAACAAGATCCTCCCATGTAGTTCTGGGCTGATTCCTCACCGTTCTCATGATCATTGAAACTTAACAAGGTGAGATCTTGCATGGAGCACCAGACCGAAGGAGACCGGCAGTTATTTTGTGTTTCTTCCATTTGCGAATAATCGCACAACTGTTGTCACCTTCTCACCAAGCTGCTTGGCGATGGTCTTGTAGCCCATTCCAGCCTTGTGCAGGTCTACAATCTTGTCCCTGACATCCTTGGACAGCTCTTTGGTCTTGGCCATGGTGGCGGGTTTGGAATCTGATTGATTATTTGTATGGACAGGTGTCTTTTATACAGGTAACGGGCTGAGATTAGGAGCACTGCCTTTAAGAGAGTTCTCCTAATCCCAGCTCATTACCTGTATAAAAGACACCCGGGACCAAGAAATCTTGCTGATTGATAGGGGATAGGGGATCAAATACTTATTTCCCTCACTGACCTGCAAATCAATTTATAACTTTTTTGACATGCGATTTTCTTGGGGGGTGGGGGTTGTTATTCTGTTTCTCACTGTAAAAATACACCTCCCATTAAAATTATAGACTGATAATTTCTTTGTCAGTGGACAAACATTAAAAATCAGCAGGGGATCAAATACTCCCCCCCCCCCCCCCCCCCCACTGTAGACTAGTAATAACCAATCTGTTTTACTTGAAGGGCTACATGTATGGCAACGGAGTCTTTAAAATGCTGCACAATGGTTTACAGCTTTTTTGTGCCAGGGAGGAAGATATATATTAATTGATAATAGAGGTATAGATATTGTTTGTGTGTTTTGAAGTACAAGAGAATTAATTGCTTGTTGTGGAGAGATAAAATTAACTCTGTACTATTGAAGAGGAACATGCTGTCTCAATTTAGGGTACAGGCTTGGGGCCACACAGGAAGCTTCTGAGTGCCACATTAAGCCCTCAGATTGCCTTTTTCTCACCACTGCTATAGACACTTAAGTAATAATCCTTTTTGCCCTTCAGAAATACACTTTATTGTGTTTTGATATATGTAGGTGTGCAGATTGCTAACATACAGCCTCATTAAATTCAGGCTACATTTTAAAATGTAGCCTGTATTTGAAAAAGTAGGACTGAAGGCTATTAAATTAGCCTCATAAACCTCCCCACAGAAGACTTGCAGGTTAAAACGAAAGGCAGACGAAAAAGGCCTACAGGATATGGAACTTGAAACTTCACAGCCCGCAACCCTTTGATCTGTCACGCCCATACCCGCTACTTTCTATTATTGCTATTAAATTGCAACAATGTTCCCTGCGAGCTAGCCCGTAACACGCAAATGGAGGCCAAAGCCCAACGAGTGCTGGTGAGGACTCTCAAAGGCTCTCAGAAGCAGCCAAACAGACCCCTACTCCGGGCCCCAAACCTCCCTCCAGCCCCTAAAGCTCCCCCTGCTAATCCAGATGCTGCAGGGGTCCCGATCAGAACCCCAGCGGCAGTTAAACTGTTAACCCCTGCCGCTGGGGTACTTCCAGTATCCTTGCGGCACCTAAAATGAAACACCCTATGCATCACAGAAAATAAAAACATAGTACTGAAAATTAAAAAATACATCTCAGAAAATAAAAACATATTACTGACAATAAAAAACCCTACATTACATCAAATAAACAAACCTACATTACAAAAAAAAAAAAAAACATCCTTACTAAAAATAGAATAGGATAAATTAGACTACTTACCTGGCCAAAATGCCCCTCCAGTGATGCTAGTCTTCAGTTCTTCGTCCCAGACAGGGCCCTCCATAAATGTTAATACAAAAAAACATACAACATGTAATATAATACATTCTAAATATTGTCCAAAATTCCTCTCCAGCGATGCCACAGTCTAAAAAATAAAAAAAACTGACTGGCTCCAAGCATCTGCATCTTCTGATTGGCGGAGTGTATCCCATTCAGATTGGCTGAAGGCAATAGCACCTTCTCATTGGATTCAAAATGATTGACAGTTACATCAGCCAATCAGAATAGGATATAGGGGTGTATCCCATTTTGATTGGCTCACACTTTTGTGCCTTCTGACTGGCTGAAATATGATTGACAGCGTTTTCAGCCAATTAGAAGGTTAAATTTAAAAAAAAAATTGTGGAGCATGCACGAGATCCCTCATTTTCGTCGGGGAGCTCCTCAAGGGAGGAGCTCCATTAGTTTTTAGTTTTTTTTAGAACGTTGGGAGGTTTATTGCATGGGATAGGGTAGGAAAGGGTTAATAGTGTATTGTTTAGACTTTGTGTCATGAGGGTCATAGGGGGGTTAATTTTAGGTGCCGGGGGGGTACTTGAAGTACCACCCGCGGCAGGGGTTCAGTGTTTAACTGCCGAGGGTGTCCCGATCGGGACCCCTGCAGCAAGGGCTTATGTTGGGAGCCTGCGGGGGTTCCTGCAGGCTTTCATTCGCCAAGCTGGCAATCTCTATTGCCAATGGCTATGTCTAATCTGTTACTATGGGTTTCACTAACTGATCCTGTTCACGGCCGCACATCCAACGTGCGACAGACTGCAGTGCGCTTTAGCGCCTCCGGCCCGTAGCTTGCAGCACCTTCCAATTTAATAGCCCCGTAACACGGGGGAATTTTAAACCTGTTGGAGTTACTGGCCTCCAATTTAATGAGACTAATAGGGTGAGAGGTCATTATAGAGGCCATTAGTGTTGATGTTCAGTTAATGATTTACTATTGGGATGATGCTAGACTATTGAGAACTGAATAAGTGAGGTAGGGGGTTATAAATATTTGTTTTCATATAAAGGAAGTAGTTAGAGAGTCTGAATAAAAATAATGCTTTAAAAACAGAGGGCCCTATTCTTTCGCCCAAATCGCAAATTTATACACACTTAAAACCATTCTTAAAATTGCCACATATTCTATTAGCTACTCGCAATCCGATTATGAGTTACCCGTTCACAATCACTACGGGCCAGCCAAAGATGCAAATTTGGGCTTACGACTCCATTGGTTTTAGCACAGCTCGAACATTACGAGAGCTAAATAATTAAAGTTACACCAAATCAATATTTTATTAGACCCATAGGTCTACCTTGCAAATTTAGTCTGACCCCCAACTGAAAAAAGTTTCTGTCAAAACTATTATTAAATAGGACTGAGTACTAAATGGGACTCGCAAGGGCACCTATCAAACACTTATTAAAGTATAGCAGTAATTAAACACACAATACTGTACTTTAAAAGCATAGGAAAACATGGAAAGGCATTAGAATTAATTGCATAACAGTCTCAAACCCACGAATATGCAATAAAAAAATATTATGATTAACTGTTATTTCTGATTAATATCGATCCCAGGACTCAAAGAGTTAATAAATATCATGAAACCCACATGGACTAGAACAGATGATCTAATGCATAGATAGCTAGATTGCTTGATTGAGATCTTGATCAGCAAATATTACTTATCGTCTCTCATTAATTTGTAGTCTCTGATCCCAGGTAATGTCTATTTTCCATGTTTTACGTACATCTTGATGACAGACTCATTTACTATTGGCTGTGTCTAATAAGTAATTTACAGTCTTGCTTAAATATTGCAAGATCATATGATCATGCCCCCTTGAAATCCTACTTAGAAAAGGCAGAGTTTCTGCGTGGAGGCTGTAAGACGTAAATTGCGGAGTCAATATCATAATCTAAACATTTAGAGAAAAAAACACCTAAAATCACAAGTTAGAGTCACTTATGCGTTTTTAATAGAATAGGGCTCATAGTATTGAGTGATTATCGTAAAATGAAGGTTTCACTTAAAAAAATGCTCTAATATGAAAGAGTTCACATATAGAAATTCAAACATGTGTACATTTTCAGATGGAGTCTTCTGGTGAGCAATTTTCTTCTTGAATCATTAACTTATAGATCTCCTAAACAGTTAAATTAAGCAACAGCATTATTTCACCCTTTATATATTTACTTTGAAACCTTAGCCTCATTTGCAACTAATGGGTATGTGCGCTTTCTTGTGCTAGTCACATGACCCTGGCAAGATCCATTAGGCTTTAGAATAAATAAACACACTGAAACAGCGTTTCTTGGGAAAAATACGGGCCACAGCTTTATTAAAGCAACCATAAACCAATAACCAATTAACATAATTAACATTGTTAAATCACAGCTCAAATAACATCCCGGAGGAGGAGCCCGGCCCGGTCAGTAACCTCACGCCCTGGGCCCGCGCCCAGAGCCTCCCAGTGCTTTACTAAGCACGCCCATGAGGCAGGGTAACGCCCACTTAAGCCCGTGGGCCGGGTGCCTCAACTCCCGCCAACCAAAGACATTCCTATTTGCATCCTAACTTAGAATTCACAGAATACTAACCCTTCAACTCTTTTCCACCCCCCCCTTTTTTTTTTTTAACTAGCTTAAGCTTCCTGAACTTTGCTCAACCAGCCTCGCCCTCTAGACATACCTTACTTCCTTATCTGCTACTTTCCTATCTGGCCACCATTCAAGGGGAGGGAGGGCCGGCGCTGAGTGAGGAGGAAGCCAGCGAAACAGGCTTAAGTCCCTCCTCCTCCTCCCAGCCAATCAGCATCGCCCAGGCTCCGCGGGGTCACGCAGCGCTGCCTCAGACCCGGCGTGCCTGGGCTGCCTCCGCGCCGGCCATGATATCACTAATTTGCCTGCTAAAGCATCTCACAACCACACGACTAGTATGGGAACACAAGGGTAGCCATGAGTTGCAACAGAAATTACAACTGCTGCATGATGGAGGTATCTGACTCTAAGCTGGAACTTTAAAAGCAAAATGACAGACTCTATTAATGAAAAGATAAAGAAAAAAGGTATGTTAGTAGTATTAGAACATTTTATTTTTGTGATGCCAAGCATATGTGGGTAGCTGGAGGCCTGCTGGAACTCCAGGAGTTGCTGCAATATCCACCATCATATTACCAAACGCCAGCAGGTACAGAACCCTTCAGATTTCTGAGAGAAGTGAGCAATAAGATAATTAAATATAGCTTTACATGCCTGAGGGATCCAAACTTCCTGGACTGTTAGAGTCCTTGTAGGCCGAAGTTGCCCACCACTGATGTAGGCCCTGCTGAGACTGGGGCTTTGCAGAACTCTTGCAGAACTCTCAACTAACCCCAGAGGGACCTAGTTCTTATGGGAGATAACATTGAGTCTGCATGTTCCATCTGGTGAACCAGCTCAGGGGGTGAGTTACATTTGTCCCTCTCCTGGTGCCACTGCATGTAATGTTATAGACATGAGGGCAGCTAAGGAATCTTTATTTACATCCTAAAAGGAACAAGTCTCTGCTATGAGCCCATGCATAGCAGTTCTAAAAGACACAATATAGTATCCACTTCCACACTGGATTTATTTGTCAGGGGACACCTCTTATAAATGGGGACAAGGGGGAAACAAATTACTGTGGTGGAAAACAAATAAGGTCCATAGAACTGTCCTGATTTTTGTGCAGGCTCCTTTGTCGACGTACAGTCATTCCTTAAATGTTCCTCTCAAAGTATCTATACTTTGAAAGAAGCATACAGAGAAATTTATTTTGGGCTGTCCTCACTGTGGGCTTACAGTTGTGATCAGAGGATGAATATTGATTACCTTCTTAAGTGGTCCTTAAGCTAGGCAGGACAACACATTTCTTATAATTCTCTAAGCATTTGTATTAGGCTTGACCTGTACTCTCAGGCACCTTGGCTGTTCTAGTAACAAGCATTCTCCATTAAAAATAGCCAGTCTTCCAAAAGTCAGTTTACTCAATCAATGACCTTGTTGCCATGGCAGGCTAACACAATGTGCCACTGATGATGGCTTGATTTCCTTTCGCATCTGAAGTGGAAAAGGAGAAGACAGACTAAATGAAATCCCATCCATCTTAATGAAATACAATTATATTCTCCTTATTAATCATTTAAAAATCAATACATCTCTTCCTGGTGCACCTCGCCAGTATTTGTCATCTGGTGCCAGGTTTCAATACATCTTGTCTGCTAGTGATTTTTATAGGTTCAGTCACCTGTGTCCCTGGATAAATAACTATGCTTGCTTGCACAGAAAGGAGAATAAAATATGCTTTTTATTTCATGGACAAATTTATTATGTGTTCAAGAAATAACCCCATCTTGCATTTATGTATTTTAAGTATTAAAATATGTCACTTATGGCAACTCATCTATAATATAGAATTGATATGCAATGTCTATCTATAATAGTGACATGTCTGTTGAAGGTTTTGTAATTTTATAATAGCTGAATCTATCTATCTATCTATCTATCTATCTATCTATCTATCTATCTATCTATCTATCCATACCTTCTGAAATCATGTTTGCTGCAACATTTTCTATTCAAGTTAACACTATAAGGGATATGGAAGATTTCAGATTTTACTAGGTATGTAATATACCTATGTATATTACATATTATTATATGCTTGATGTATTTATTTATGTACTTTGTTTTATTAAGAAGAGCTTAAAACTTCTGTTTTTACTTCCTGAAATCAAAGAGATAGCCCCATTATGGGTGTTAAAGTGATGTGACAGAGTGATACAAGTTGTTTCCGCCACTGTTTAAAGCTTCCTTTACCCAAGAGGTCTGAAACAGTTGCCTGAGCAGATGTTTAGAATCAGCCTGTGTGAGATTGCAAAAGGAGTGTACAGTCAGTCTGAGTTGAAGAATAATAGAAACACAGAGAGAAGTGTTTTGTCTGCAAACTGGAAAGAAAGACACGGAAGTGTTTACACCAGGTCTGAGTTGGGAAAAGAAACAGCCAGAGAGAAGTGTGCCATTTGCCTAAAGCTGGGAAGAGACAAAAAGACAGCAGTTTGAAGCTGATGAGCAATCTGTAGCAAAGTTAATACTTGGAGTTCTGAAGAATACTACTCAGTAAATGTAAACAAACTATTGGAGTAATTTTGTTTTTTTTCTCCATCCAGGTTTAGCTGGATGTGAGCAGATAGTTAGGGAACTGTTTATAAGTAAAAGGTAGTGCTCCTGTGGGAGCTAGGTCTGTTATTTTCTTTAATTTGTTTTAATGCATTATTTTGTAACACTGGCTAATATATTTTAATAAAACTAGAAACTTGCCCATCATAAATGACAGTATCATAGAATATTATGTTGAATTATCTGCAGTCTTTCTGTTCCCTCTCTCTCTTTGTGCCCTCTATCTATGCCCGCTGTCTTGTTCTCTGTGCCTGATCACTTTCTGTGTCCGCTTGCTCTCGCTCTGTGTGACCACTCTCTTGCTCTCTGTGCCCTCTCTGTGGCCTCACTCTGTGCCCTGTGTATCTCTCTGTGCTCTCTTTCTCGCTTTATCCCTATGCGCTCAATGCACATGTCCTGACTGTACCAGCCATCAACGCACGGGTCCCAACCGGGGCGCATGCGTATTTACTGACAATTGTGATTGTGACGCCTGCGTAGTAAGCACTATGCAGGCATTACTCACACATTGTTAAATATTAGAGGTGAATTGGCAAAATATTTAAGTCTCATGTAATTGTGTTCCACCATCAAAGTGCAAAAAGCATAGGCACAAACCCAGTGGAGGGTGATAACTTGTCACAGTGAGTTAAAAGTGTATACTTCAAACAAAAGCTTTTGTGTTATGAAAAATCAGGATTTCAAGATTATAATCTTAAAGCAAACTGTTTCATGCCATATCTTTCTGACCAATTGTAGGAAAGCCTGATTAAGTGGTCATTAACAGTGCAAAGGTTGGTAATAATTCAGAATCAGAATTGAGTGTCCCCAGGCTTCCTACCCCTGTACTATTGTGGCCATATTTTTTTTTTTTACTATTTTGAAGAACTACACTTAAAAAAATGCAACATGTTTTTAGAAAGTAAAAAAAAATAATGTATTCACCAACAGAGGTGGAAGAAGACTTTCAATGCATGGGAAGTGTCTGTCTGAATGATGTGAATGTGGTAGTTACATTTGCCAGTGATCACTGCAAAGTCTAAATGAAGCTTCCTTAGTTACAAGGACATTCTAAGCAGGCGTGCAGCAGTGGAGAAAGCTAAATGGAACCACACAGTTAGCAATAATTGCACATAAAAATGTCAAAATATAAAGATTGTGTTTATTTGTTTTTGCTTTCTGAGACCAATTTGCCAATTATCATGTTTAGGTATTTAAAAAACAGTGATGAAATCTGATGATGGCTTGATTTGATTGATGATAAAGTAATATATATATTTTCTAAATTATATTTGAAATCTTTTTCATGGAAAAATACTTTTGTAAAACAAAAATAAATGCTTTTTTTTATGCATTATTGAAAAGTGAAACATACATTTCTTAGCAGATAAGGGCAAGAAAATATATATAGTCTTCCCATTAATAAATCCTTAGAATGCCTTTTGCTAGTCTCCTTGAGTTCCTTCACTGTGACGTCTGCTGGAAGGCTATTCAGTTTATCTACTGCCCTTTCTATTTATGATTTCTTATTGTTGTATTCTTCATTTATTGGAATCTATTTCCTTACTGAAATCTGGAACTTCAAACATGTTGTCTTGTATTGCCTGCTAAAACTTACTACCAGCTACAAATAACCTACAAGTCACAGACAGAACGCCTTTAAACCAAGTCCTTAATATGACCATTCTATGAAAATGTATACATGTAATTAGGCAAGACTAATTAAACCACTTGTAGACAGAAAATGTGTAGAGTTATACAAGCCAATATAGTCTTTTGGAGTATTGGCAGCTAAATGATATACAGTAGTTTTACTTCAGGCATTGTAAAGTATAACTAGTGTTGAATAATGTAAATAAAAACTGTATGTCTCTATTTTTTATAAATTAGAAGTGACACATGGGATGGGGCTCTATATAATGCCATGCAAACAGCTGTTTTGTGTGGAATTGAAGCTCAGAGACTAATCAGGAGACATGCCAAAAGTAGTTTAAAACGTGCAGTATGTTCTGTCTCCAAAACATGATTTTTCCCCCAAGGCAATCCCCAGATTTAGCCACTATGAGAGATTAGACAAATTAAAAACTGTAAATGCCATGTTCCTTTTTTTTTTTTTTTTTTTTTTTAAATCAGCATAGTCTAGTATATGGTCTAGATTCACTAAGCCTATCAGAGGTAGAGAATAGGTTCACTGAGCTGTGCGGATTGTTTTCTAGGGAAGAACCAATGTAGCTTATAAATCTTACACGTGGGAGCAATAAAGTACCTTAAAGAGCCTACACATCAATAAACACATGTTGTTGTGTGAGTGCCTCTGAGTATTATTTAGTTTAAAGAGTAACATTTGTATTAACATTATTAATACAAAACTTAAATAGCACAAATGGGTAAATCTTATTTGATCGCAGCATCTTTGGACTCTTATACAGCTATGGGATCTATCCTATTATAGTGTCGGGACAGGTCTGCTGCTGCAGTGCGGACTCCAACCGCTAGATGTCACTGGCGATATTTTGCAGCACTGCCAATATGTGAGAGAAGTTCTAAGCTTATAATGTTAGCCTAACCCTCACCCCAACCTTAACTCTAACCCTGACCCTAACAGTTTACCTAAGCCTTGACTCTATAATATGGCACCGGAATATCGGCAGCGCCATCTAGTGGATGCACATTGCCACAGCTCCTGCCTTGTGCTGCGCTACCATAAGAGGATAGGTCCCAGCTATGCATCAGTTGGAATAAGACTCTGATCTTTCCTTTATGAGTACTCCAGCAGTGGCAGCAGCAGTTGCAGAAATGAGCTGATAGATGGCACTGCCAAAATTGTACACAGTTTGTAAGCGCTGCTGAGATCGTACACAATTTCCAAGCTTAAACCATTATCCTTACCCTAACCCTTACCCTAACTCTCTAACCCTTACCTTGACCCTAAAGCTATGAAATCGGCACCAAAATCTTGGCAGTGACATCTAGCGGATGCTCACCACCACTGCTGCCATCTGTGCTGGTGTTGTGCTTGTGTACTCTTAACAGGAAAGGACCTAGGACTCTCACAATTTATAACATAAGATTTGGTATCATTTTATAATTATTTAGTACAATTCTGTCAGCTCACTTTTGACATGGCCACTCTATAAGGTGTCTGTATTTTTCAATAATTCAGTATACCTTTTACTGCATGTTTTAGTTATTTTCATGTTGAAAAATCAAGAACTTCAATTATCCAGATAAAGTATTCGGGGTGAGATTGTAGGAATCATCATTTTCCTTCTTGCCGCCCCTATGATACAGGTCTGATTTGTGACAAGCTTAAGAAATTCTTGTCTGATCAGAATAGCATGCCGCTGCCCTAAATTTGCCATTCACAGTCTTGTAGCCTATTTTATCGATCTCCTTGTTTTTTCACCTAATTTTGATGACCAACATGATCTACAGTCTTGTTGGTGCCTCTCACTCTCTGCATCTTATTACATGTCTTGACCTTCTCCAAGGGATATGACATTTTAAATTTAAAGGGGAATTGAAAGTATTGTTTTCTTTGTTGAAACTGAAAGAGGGCATATGATAATGTACCATTGTGTGTTTTCTTCTTTCAAAGCTACTAATTTTACAAGATTTTTTTATGCGAAACATGACTTGTTTAAAGTTTTATGAAATACATAAAAAAAAAAAATTGTGTTTCATGTCCCTTTAATATACATCCCATCATCTATACCTTCTTTGCTACTAGGTCCAGACTCCCTTTGAAAGCTCTTTGGCGCTGACTATTTAGATTTTGCTTTGGAAATTGCTGCCTACTGGAGGAAACAAGAATAAATTATGGGAATCACTAGGATTTTACAAGGGGGGAAGCTAGGCAAAAAAAGTGAAAACAGCACAACAAGCTATGTATGCAATTATTTTGAATACAATTTCCTAAAAAAGTTTTGGAATAGCTTTTCAGTTTACCAGCAGTTTTGAATTGTCCCCATCACATATATAGTTCTCAGCAGTGCGGGTTTGCCAAAATACGTTGGTAACGCAATGTTAAAACTTCGGGGTTGCGGCCAGGCAAAGCGCTTCTTGCGCTGGTGGAGATGAGCACCATAGGTGCTCATCCCTATGACCCCGCACGCATTAAGCATCATACCTACGACCCGCGGGACTACACAACAACAGAAAACTCAAATACACAATTCATAGTGCGAGACCCATAGCATTTAAAAAAAATTGCCAGAAAAAATTACGGCCTGTAACACTTTGAAAAAGAAACCGCCACTTGAAGAAAAAAAAATACGACCTGCAAAAAATACGAACTTAACGGCCGAATTGCGCACATCCAAAAACACGAAAAACACAACAAATACAAAAAAAACGTACCAAAAACATCACACACAGCTTAGGAAGACAGCCAGGACGTCTGGGAGTGAGGTTGCACTTGAATTTAAGTCGCCGAAAAAAATTAAAACAAGGCTACACAAACTCTAAACACTCAAAACACTGACAGGCACATACAACTTTAAGTCAGGAACGTATGAGGTACAAAATACACTATTAGGAAGGATGGGAAATGCTTTAGACCTGCGTAACACATACACACTTGCCGCCATTTTACAACACTAACTTCAAAATAATAACATTACCAATCTAAAATACCGCATTACACAACTAAACATACGGTTTAGCCTCACGCACGCAGCCTATTTACACAATCAGCATATTGATTCCTGGATATATTCATTACAAATAGGTAAAGTACATTAATTTATTATTTAATTAATTAATTCATTAATTATTATAAACAAAATGATTAAAAAAAAAAAAACACAGGATAGACTCGGTTTGCCAAAGGCGCTCAGCGGCCAGGGTGCTCAGAGGAGCAAAAGTACACAAGGGGAGAGGCTCGCATTGAGCAACGAAGGCGCTCAGCACAGGGCTTTCAATGAGCGCCACAGGTGCTCAGACGACCAAAAGTACGTCAGTAGAGAGGCCTGCAATGAGCGCTGAAGGCGCTCTTTGCATGCCACCCGAAGAGCGCCAAAGGCGCTCAGAGCAAGGCTCACAATGAACGCCGAAGGTATTCAGAGGACTAAAAGCCTTACATAGTGTGGCAAACAGCATTACCTGCCTTACAATTTTATTACCGTCATTTTTTGACGGGCAAGTCGTAGGTAACTTAGAAAATGCGTTCAAACACGGGTCACAATTCTGTAAGTATTGGTTTGCTGAGGCAGCTTTCCCACAGAAAGCAGTCACAGCACTAAATGCAGATTAGTGAATTTTGGCCACTATTTCAACAGTTACTATTACATAAATCTGAGTTTGGCAAGTTAAAATTCCAATTTACTGTTTAATTTGTAATGTACAATAATTCATAATAAACACGTTTTCATAAATTTTGTTGAATCTCACAACATGTTCTGCTCTGTACATGTAGTTTCAGATATAATAGTTACTTGTCTTGAGTGCCTGTTAGATTATTATTGTTATTATTATTGGTTCTGATTCTGTTGTGTACAACCTTCAGTAAAATAACCATAGTCATATTTTTATGGGGAAGCACATTTTGAGTTACCTTGTTTTCAAGTTTTCTAATATCTAGCATACAATTGATTTACAATACGATGCATACTTTTCTTGTCCATTTATTTACAGGCAAAGGAAACAGTGACCTGTGAAGTGATTCTTCAGAGAGGCTTAAAGGTATATGGGAACTTTCTGTATTTTACTAGGTATAAAATATACCCCTGTATCTATTTTCTTTTATATACTTTATTTTATTAAGAACTGCTTATAAGCTCTGTTTTTACTGCGTAAAATCAAACAAATAGACCCTGTATGACTCTGTAGGGCAGGATGTGCAGTGTAGTGTCCTAGCCTATCACGGACAACGTCTCAGCAATATTGCAGAATGATGGTGAGAGATGATCACTGATTTGTTGGTATGAGACCCTGCTCACCCAGTACTATAGAATCTTCGTGAGCTGCAGAGGGCAGACCCAGGCAGGTAATATTTGTTTTGTTTTAGACAGTAAAAGCAAAGCTTATAAGCACTTCTTTATAAAATAAAGTGCATAAATAGATACATAGGTATATTATATTTCTAGTGAAAACAAGAACCCTTCCATATTCCTTTAATTAATGTAGTTTTTTTTTTATATTAATACTGCATTGTAGTGTCTTTAATATATATATATCAATAATATGTGTTTTAAAGAATTAGTACACATTACATTTAACCTATGTTTTTAGTAAAATAATTAAAAAAAATATTTTGCATATAATGATAATTTAATGCAATGCCATTCTACATTCTGAGAATATCACATTATAGCACAAACTGTAATGGATATTAATAGCTCCATATTTTCTAATAACTTTTGAAAAATATACTTGCCACAAAACATCTGTCTTCAAATATGTACGTTATTAGCTTTATAAGGGCTACTTGTACCAGGATAATACAAAATATTATTCATTTGAATATATTAAATGCACCAATTTCGGCTTTTACCTTTAATTCTCCAGGCAATTTAAAAAAAAAGTCCATCCTTGAGCAAGAAACTTGTTAAAATGTCATTGAGGCATTTAAAATCAATGTTTAGAGAGCAAACACTCAACGCCAAACAGCCAGATTAAAATGTTAAAACCTCTTTTAAAAATGAATGTAAATGCACCACAAGTTCCTGAGCTGTGTACATCCTTATGGTTCTTGCTTTATAAAGAAAATTACATTTGTCACCGGACCATACATCATTTTCACTGCAGTGCATTGTCCCTTCTGTGTGTCAAGTATAAAACAAAAGCATTTTGTGAAAAATTGCTAAAGAAGTAATGATTTTTGTCCTCAACTCTTTGTTTTGCCTTTCAATAAAGAAGGCGACGTGTGCCTGGGATGATGTATTATTGTTTAGGTACATCCCTTGGAACACAGTGCATAACCAAACCCATGTTTCACTGCAGAGAAGCTATAGTTTACTGGTCCTATGGCTCTGATGAGAATATAATGTTCCACAGTTTATAAATGCTTTGAGGTCAATACATGATTTGCTCTGGCTTGCTCATCCAATGAGCACAAGGTCCAAAAATATATCAAGTCATTAGACAGCCAAGGATATAGGTTGCACAGTATAATCTCCCTGGTGTTTTTAAACAATTTAAAACATTGGAAGCCTGGGTAAGGTTCCCAGTGATGGAAAGCGCTCCATGGAAACCTCTCTGTCAACCGGAGATGAGATAATTAGATCCAGGTAATACATAGAAGCCCCATCAGGGATCTAGAGAGCAAACATGTCATCTTTATGAGTCTTTCTTGTCCTCCCCAGCAACAGTGGACGGCAGATAGTAAAAACAGTGAAGGATTCATCAGTGCCCTGAAACTACCACAATACAAAGATAATCAACCTTTCATCGGTCCATCATGTCCCTTACCTAGAGACATCCTCCCTGACAAAAATACCAGAGGTGCAAACATAATACATCACTATTCTGAACCATTTACTTGTATACTTACAATAGATTTTGTAGAAATAAATGAATTAGGTATTTTTTAAAACATCAAGAACATGCCCATTGCGACACAGATATAAATGCAATTTATGTGACTGGCCCAAGAGTTTCTATATTATGTTGTTATTGTGATATAAATTCCAAAATTGTAGGATCAATTGGTTTCCTTCTGCACTTGCTTTTTTTCAGTTTTGCAAGCAAAGTTGATTATTTATCGTGATAAATGTGTTGTGGGCTTGCTGTATTTTTATAAGAATTGGTTTAGTGCTGAGTTAGTCCCAGATGTAAAGGAGAGACCTCTGCAGTGTTGAAAGCGTATAAAACTGAACACATTGCTTGACTCATACCTTAGTACACTAAAAGGAATCTTTTAGGAAGTGCTGTGTTTTGTAACAGACAATGAGAGTGGATGGGAAATACATATGTTCATTTTAGAGCAATGCAGTAGATTAGAGTTAGGATTTTATGACTCACTATTAATGTCTCATAAATTCCATTACTATTTAAATATTATTATTATTATAGTTTATTTATAATGTGCCAACATATTCCGTAGCGCTGTACATAAATTAGGTTCAGACAAAGATAAATACAGATTAACATTTAGCAAAGGAAGGAGGGCCCTGTCTTTGAGCTCGGAATCCAATGTCCATGGTAAATTCCCAAAGTACTTAGGATAGAAACAATAATAATAATAATAGTAAAAAGGACCTCTGACATGTTGTATGCTCTTAATAATGGACAAAATGTGTATAGAAGCTTAAAATAACATATTTATCAGTATTCAGATTTGTTTAGTGGACAGTTGCTTTTGTTAGTAACATAATTAAACATCTTTGGGTGAATGGGAGGAACCATGAAGTGAGATTACATCTCTATTCAATTCTATTGAAAGACTATCACTATGGATACCAATTTGATAATAAGGCTTCATGGATGAACAAGTCCCAGAAGGATAAGCCTTCCCCTTTGGCTACAGGCCAACTAGTAGTCCAAGATGGAAGCCCCGACAACACAAGCAGAGCACTTTTAGACTTTTCTCTAAAAATGCATTTTTGCTCATAGCTTACAAAGTTATTAGTTTTTTACATACTACACACATGTAGGTTCATGGCTACTTACATACACAGAAGGACTACATTGCTTTAAATCTAGCAAAAACCTTTATTGTCTTTATTTATTACCTATATCAGGGATGTCAGAAATAAAGGAGAGGCAAACATGGTCCACAGGTGAGCGTGGGCATTCTTGTCACTCATATGGTCAGTAGCACAAGTCAATTTTTGGCATACACATCACATGGAATGCTATCAGGGTAGACTTGCATGGACAACTGAACCCAGCATCTCACCACCACCTACTATAGAAAGTTGTCGGCACACAATACGACCCATGAATAATATGCATGTTAAAGGAAGGATAACATCTGCAGACTATTTGGTTAAGTTAGCTGGCGCTTAAAACTGTATTCCCCTCCTAGGAAGCTTCAGTTTAAGTAGAATTCACCCTGGACTATTTCTGCCCCTAAATAGAAATATGTGCGACTGCTGAACTTCATTACTTTTCTCTTGTTCATGGTCAATTTGTGTACCATTTCTGTCCAAAACATGCCGTAGGAAGAAAATGGTTCATAAAGATATTGTACTACGACAATTAGTTTATAAGCAGAAAAAAAAATACTTTTTCTTAATGCTAAATGATTTTTTTGACATATTGTACAATTACTTGAAGTGACCTATTGGTTATTCAAATAGGCTTTGGTTTATAACATTGGCAAAGGCAAGTCTTGTGCAATTCTATAATATTATGTGATTAAAATTGAAGTTACTCAGTCAGTTGTATTGATTATGTTACACTTGGGAAATTGCTTGTTCACAGTTTAATGTCAGGTAATAAAGTGTCATACCAATTTAATGTATATCAAACAAATTTCTGATAATAATATATGGTTAAGTTATTTTTACAATGGACTTCTAGGAAAAATATGTCAGATTACATTTGTAACTTGACCACAGAAGATATATGGGGATATTAAAGTAAAACACATATTAGTGCAAACTGTAGACAAAACAGTACAATTTAATTTTGTGAGTGAAAAAATAACAATATTGTAGTAAATATGATATATCTGAAATCTTTCAAGACTGAAGATGTATTCTTTTAATGAGATATAACTTAGATGTTTAAGTCAAATATAAATACATGTGGTCACAGTACATTAAAGGGTTACTGTAATGGCCTAGCATTCATGGCTTTTAAGTAGTAAGGTTTAACCACAATATCTGGAAACAGTACTTTTACTGATATTAACTGTTTTAAATTTACATCAGCTGGACTATATTCTTGACCAGTAAATTAACTCACCTAAATGAGTACATTTAAAGGGACATGATGTCCCCTACTCTAAAGTAAGTGCTAAAGTGCAAAGCCTTATAAGGGAAAATACAAATTGTCTTGTTGTACATTTATTGTGGATGGACAGCTGGTAAATATCCAATCAAGTATTTAAACTGACCTATGTGCACATATGTATGAGTAAATTCAGTAAGATTTTTTTTCTAGGAAAATGGGGGATATGTGTAGAGCTCAGTCAATTGCAGGATAATTAAAAAAAAATAGTGCCCTTACATGTAAGAAAGGATACAAGTATTCTTCGCACATAGCTCGTTTTACTTTACTTGGCGCCAGCATTTCACATGAAAACTGTACTTGTAAACTTTCTTACATGTAAGTGTGCATTGGTTTTGTTATTTATAATATTCGTCATAATTTTTTACTCTCTCCTAATTCTCCTGCAATTGACTGAATTCTGTATGGATCCTCCCATTTTGCAAGAACTTCGTTTCTCTTAAATAATTTTGCTCACTGAACATACAGAAATCACATTTACCTTGAAAATGTCTTGTGTTCACCTCACCTAAGAAGAAAATAACTTTCATACCCCACTTGCATTAGGTTTAAATGTTACTGTACTCAGAGTTGTATTTACCCACTATTGTCCCAGGTCAGTTTAGTTGTATGCACTCTGGAACTTATGTCCCCTTTTTGCCCTTAAAGGTATATCTAAGTTTCCCTGTTTTTACCTATTTCTAATCTAACACATGCTGCTTATATCAGAAACAAGAAAACTAAGTCAGAGGTGCTCATCAGAGAACGAACCAACCTTAGTTTTATGGCCATGATAAGCCACTCTGAGAGCAACCTCTTTTAGCTCACTTGTGCTCTTCACAGGGAGAAATATCCTGTAGTATATCGTCTGGTCCCACTCATAAGAGTGACCAAGCCCCAAAATACCAGGCAATTCTACCCTGAACAGGAGAAACAGCAAACCCCAGATGCATTTCGGCCTTTATGGGGCTCGTCAGTGAGTTGCAGCTGAACTCCCTAAGGCACAGTGAGCAAGGGGTCCACGTCTGGAATCCCCTATTACCCTTAGGGAGACTAAACCCAAAGGGTAATTTGCATACATAAGAAAAATAAGTCAGAAGCGCTCATCAGAGAACAAACCAACCTTAATAGGTTAGTTTTATGGCCATGATAAGCCACTCTTATAGAAACTTCTTTTAGCTCACTTGTGCCCTGCACAGGGAGAAATATTCTGTAGTATATCAGTCTGGTCCCACTCAAAAGAGTGACCCAGCCCCAAAATAGCAGGCAATTCTTCCCTGAACAGGAGAAACAGCAAACCCCAGACGCGTTTCAGCCTTTATGGCGCTCATCGGTGAGTTGCAGCTGAACTCCCTAAGGCACAGTGAGCAAGGGGTCCACATCTGGAGTCCCCTATTACCCTAAGGGAGACTAAACCCAAAGGGTAATTTGCATAAACACAAAAAAGAAGTCAGAAGCGCTCATCAGAGAATGAACCAACCTTAATAGGTTAGTTTTATGGCCATGATAAGCCACTCTGAGAGAAACTTATTTTAGCTCACTTGTGCCCTTCACAGGGAGAAATATCCTGTAGTAGATCAATCTGGCCCCACACAGAAGAGTGACCCAGCCCCAAAATAACAAGCAATTCTTCCCTGAACAGGAGAAACAGCAAACCCCAGATGTGTTTCGGCCTTTATGGGCCTCGTCAGTGAGGTGCAGCTGAACTCCCTAAGGCACAGTGAGCAAGGTGTCAGAAGCACACATTACATGGAGTCACTCTATACAAATATAGATATGTTTTATTTAAAAATAAAACTTGTTTTCCACACCCCAGAGCTGCTTACATTGGAACAGTTAATATTTCAATAGAAACACTGCATTTACAGATTTTAACCCTTTATTAACCTTCAGGCCAGTAGCAGCTCAATGCAGAGATCTTACAGAGCAGTGTCTGACTCCTCCTTCTTCCTTCTGCAGAGGACTACACATCCCATGATTCCTTCCTGCACAAACTGCTATCACAGATTGAAACAATATATTAAAAGGTATTAGCTGCCAGTGATTGGCCAAAGGAATTATGAATTGCATGCTCATTTTAGCAGGGATATCAGAGGTTGTTAACTCATAAAAGCAACTGCTTGCAAACTGAAGAGATTTACCAAACATCAGGGTGAGTTTGTTAATGTTTACTATGTTATTTTTTCATGACGTATTTTCTCTTATACTGTACATGCTATACTAATTAATAATTAAATGCATTATTGTGGTCATATTTTTAGCATATAGTTATACTGCCACTGTCCGCTGAGCACTGTTTGCTAAGCCTAACTATATCACTGACATACAAGATATACACTGTAATAAATGATGGAATTCAGTCAAGAAAAAAAACTTAATGTTCTTCTATTATGCATTTAAAAGAACATGTTTTAAACATTACAAAAGTAGTTTTGCATGGAAAAGTATTAAGAAAAACTTGTTCACTTAGCACAAATGTCTCTAAATAAACAGTATGTAAGCCTCTAGATCTCATTGACAGACAAGTATGAATCATTCAGCTATATCCTGTACATTGACTGACGAAGCCCACAAAGACAATCAAACTTTTCACTAAGAGAAACATAAGAAATATTATCATGCTCTCTTTCAGATACAACAGATGTCTTGTAATGCACAAACAGTGGCTTCTCCACCCTGAGATGTTTCTCGTGAGGTATCGGACCCCTCACATGGGGCCTCATTCTATTAGTGGCCGTAAATCGGCCGTAAGGCTGCGATTCCTTGCGGGGGTTCTGTTAACTCTCGATTCTATTATACGGCCCCGCAAGGATCTCCCCTTACGGCCGGCCGCATATCTTGGAACCGGCCGTAAGCTGTGAAATATAAAAACTCAAAAATAAATTCAAGCCTGCACTGTACAGCTCTGTAAATGCTAGGGATCATATTGGGGGACATGAGGATTAAAAGTAACCCCCCCTCAAGCTTGCACATCAGCCCAAACCCAAGTTCAAATTAACTGTTTATTTTCCGGCTGCGGCGTGGGCGGGCCTGAGGTGCTCCAAGCACTCTGGACTTTTTACATGGATATTTTACGGATATTAAAAATAAAATATTTTACGGATTTGAGTATAGGATAATTATGTGCTATTTTTTCTAACACCTAAAATCCCTTTATAGTCTTCTCAAAGTGCAGGATGGCTTTATTTGAGCTATTTTATGTGCTTAATTGGTGCTAGCGGGACCTCTTTCCTGCAAGTAAGCAGCGGCTCGTTTTTAGCCTTGCAGAGAGGTTTCCCGGAGCAATTGAATTGCAAAACTCTTGCGGCCGTTTTAGATCAAAGGCTTTCCTCTGGCGCGAGCGGCCGCAAGAGATAGCAAGGCACCGGCCGCAAGCCTGCCGGAGCCTCCGGCCGTAAGGGAATAGAATAGCCGAATAGCGTGCGGCCGGTCCTTGCGGCCCCGCAACGGCTGCGGCCGCTAATAGAATGAGGCCCATGGTCATTAGTGAATACAATATTCTTGCTTTTATTTGAACAGAAGCGTAGCTCATTGCAAATGATTTGCAAGGCAATGCTGCTGGTGAAGTTAAGTGCACCCTTACTACTTATTGTTACAATATATTAAATTATTTTGAGGAATACTGCAAAGCACATAACTTTTAAACACTATGGCCTCCATTCGATTGCAAGCCCGTAATTAACTTCATACAGGCTTCATGTCCGTGGGTTAGAAATTTGTTACCATTCCGGCTGTATTCAATTGACTCAAGCCCATAATTACAGGGCTAAAGTCTAAAACCGTAAACCAAGAACCCAAACTTAGCATTTCAGGGCATGATCATGATCAGTTAAGCAAACCCGTAAGTTACAATTTAGACAGGGCCAATAGTAAATGAGACCGTCATCATGACGTCAGTAAAACATGGAGTTTAAACTACAATTAGTGTTTAGAAGTCTGTTATGCAATCGTAATCACAATCCAGCAATGTAGAAATCAATAAACATGAATGAAGAAACTGTTCTAATCCATGTGGGTGGCCTGATATTTATTAAAACGTACAAAAAAATGTTTTTTTATTGCAGATTTGTGAGCTTGAGACTGTTGTGCAATTAATTCTAATGCCTTCCATTACTTTCCCGGTATTTTAAAGTACAGTAGCGTGTTTATATTTGCTTTTACATTGTTA
Source organism: Discoglossus pictus (assembly GCA_027410445.1). Taxonomy (NCBI): domain Eukaryota; kingdom Metazoa; phylum Chordata; class Amphibia; order Anura; family Alytidae; genus Discoglossus; species Discoglossus pictus. The sequence goes on along the minus strand of CM050166.1, from coordinate 174,871,785 downwards.
TGAACAGATGTTTAACCCACTTGCGAGTCCTAGATAGTACTCGTAGAAATTTTTGATACATTTGCCATTTACGGGTTTGAAGGAGATTGCATGCTTGTTGAATTGTTGTAATTGAATTTGGATTAGCACTGGTAACATTTGGGGTCTTGAAACATCAAAGGAGGAGATAAGACGGAGTTACATTTTTTACAACCACAGTGATTTTGAGCCTGTAGCTCGCAAATGGATTGCAAATAGCAAAATTTAGCCAACTGAATATCAGTAAATTTTATGGGCTACATTACGGGCACAACTAATTACAATTTGGCCAATTGAATAGGGGCCATAATATGTAATACTCACTTCACAAGAAAGACCCCACCAGTACTCAAACTGTCTGAAAAACATTCTTCAAAAGTAGTTTAGAAAAAAGGACCAACATTTTTGTTATATATAAATGTCTTTATAGTGCTGTTAGGTCAAGGTGTTGATTAAAAAAGAACCACATTTATTGATGAAAAATGCCATTGAAGGCAATAGGTCTTATTTTCTTTGATAAAGCCTTTTCACCCACATTTTGCAATCAGGAGACTTTAATAGCTATCCCCAAGAGTCAACAATTCTACTGAGTGTAAAAATGCCATCTATAATTTTATAGAGCTGACTCAGGGAAATATGGTTGCCCATCTTGAAGAGATTAAATCGGCAAAACGATAGCGTCCCTTTCTGAGACAGTTTAACTTTATCTGATGGTTCTCAACTTTCATATTGGAGATTAATATTTGTGTTATATTATGTCTCAATATGAAAAAGTGAACAGAAAAAAAAAAATTCTGTTTCAAATAATGAGCAAGTGCACCTTTTTGCCTCAGGTCTTCATACACAATTTAGCCAGAGAGCCAGTGCAGATCATGATTTAGCTTTTGACATCTCCTGCCCTCAGGCCAAGAGGGACTAATACAGATTTCTGTGTGCTCACTGTGGAAAAAAGTGAGAGAGAGGCCTTTATTGACTAAATGATAAAGAGGTTTGTAATGATAAATAACAGTCATTTTATTGTGGAAATCCCACAAAAAGATGCATTTTGTGTTGTCTTAATAAGACTGAGTATGGGGACTAGTTCCCTTAGGAACAGGCCGTGTTAGCTCCTGACCATTATAGACAAAAACAGCTGCAAAATTCTATTGTGGTAAATTGCATAATTAAACAGCCCAAGCACCTCTGTACTTAGTACATGATGATTAACAAATGATTATATGTAACTGTATCTGAAATAACAGTGATTTATACTGTGATTTGTGATAGCACGCAGGCTGTAGTAGAATTCTGTACTAGCCTTGATTGATAGTTTAATTCTGAGCTTTGGTAACAATAATGGATAATTCAACTGGGATTGTCTATTAGAAGCAATAGCGTCATGAAGAGAGATTTCAAATTAAACCAGAGATAGCAAACATTATTACATTTGCACATTTCAGTTCTATAAAATCTGTGTACAAATGCTTAGTTCAGACTGCTCAGTATATAGCTAAATACATGTCTAAATGAATACAAAATAGAAAACTGTAACAGGAGCAAATATAAGAATGTATGCTTATCATATATATAGTTGTGAGCATTGCGCGTTGTTGCTAACGATCAGCAAAGCGAGGGCCGCAGTTGCAGGCAAGGAGCGCCAAAGGCGCTGGTGGAGATGAGCGCCATAGGCGCTCATCAATATGACCCCGCACAATTTTGTCAGGGAGAGCCAAAGACGCTCATTCCTACGACCCTCAGGACTACAGATCAACAGAAATTTCAATTATACAATTCACAATGCGACACTCGTAGCAGTTTGAAAAAATTGCGTGGAAAAATTACGGCCCGTAACACTTTGCAAAGGAAAGCAGGACTTAACGGCCGAACCACGCACATCCCCCCAAAAAAGAAAACACAAATAAAATACAAAAAAACATTAAAAAAAACATCACACACAGCACAGGGGGTAAGCTAGGACGTCTGGGACTGAGGTTGCACGCAAATTTAAACTGGCGCTCGCAAGGAGCGCCTTATATTGTGTGGCAAACAGTTTTATGGTCGTATTTTTTTGACGGGCAATTCGCTAGTAAGTATAAATGTTTCATACTAAGTATACATTGTTTAATACAGATTATATTAAACAATGAGGGAAAAAACCTAATGGTCAAAATAATAAAGTGACTTGAACATGAATTTAAAAGTGTGCTTTATGTACAATCTAGAAATATGCCTACAGATCAATAGATAAAAATTCAATCTTGTTGCACCATACTCCAAAAATAATTAAAAGTGCACAGATTGTGAAATGGATTCCAGAGAATGCTTATTCTTGTTCTAGAGGGGGAGCTACCACCAGTGCAGCCGGTGAGAGGCACCGGGGCCCTGCCTTGGACCTGACATGGCTACCGCGGCCTCTCTCAGCCCTTTTGCGGCCTCTCTGGGCCTTCCCGCGACCCCACTAGACATCTTGCATCCCTCTCGCATGCCCCAACACAAAACATTTTGAGGCTTCCCCAGGGGCAAATTTTTTTATGTACCATGGCCCTCCATTCACTGCTGCATGTTGTGTGTATATGTGTAAATATATATATAAATAAATATATATATATATATATATAATTATATATATATATATATATATATATATATATTAGATGTTGTGTGTCATGTATATATATATATTTCATGATGTGTGTGCATATTTGTACATAAATGTGCATATTGCATGCTGTGTGAACATGGCCCCTATTCAATTGAGCAATTGTAAGTTACTAGAGCCCGTAATGTGGCCCGTAAACTAATTTGCTATCCAAATGGCTTTTTTTCACTATCCGCAAACAATTTTTCTAGTTAGAAACTAAAAATCGTAACTCTGACCAAGCTAAGCCTTTGATCTTTCAAGGCCGTAAATGTTAAAATCTCAAATTGCTATTCAATTGCTACAATTCCTCAAATGTTCTGACACCCGTAAATGGCAAATGTAGAAGAAAATCCTATGGGTTCCAGATAGGACTCGCAGATAGGACCTGATCATAGCACTGTAAATGCAAATAAAAAATAATTACTGCTCTTTAAAAGACATGGAAAGCGATGAAAGACATTAGAATTAATTGCACAACAATTAATACATATCAGGCCACCCAAATGGACTAGAACAGTATCTCCATTTGCATATCGGACCTCTAAACGCTAATTGATTAACGTTTAACCTCCATGTTTTACTAACGTTATGATGACAGTCTCATTTACTATTGGCTGTTTCTAAATCGGTAGTTATGGCCTTGCTTAATTTATCATGATCACGCTCTGAAATGCTACACACGATTACCTGGCTTACAGTTTTGGCTTTTGGCACTTAAATTGCGGGCTTGTTCAATTGAATCATTCTGTAACTGTAGCAAATTTTAATTTGCAATTGAATAGGGGCCTATATCTATATGATGCATGTTGTGTGTGTAAGCCTAAATATATGCATATATTGTATGATGTTTAACATGTATATTGCATGCTGTGTTTGTAAATGTGTATACATGACATATATAGTTGTCAGCAGTGCGGGTTGGCAAAAGTTGTTGCTAACGCTGCTGGCTCACGGTGCAATGAGCCGCAGGCGGGACTTACATGGCAAATTTTAAGGTCTTAGCATCCACAACTACGACCTTAGCGCCCGAACCCCGCGCACATGAAAACATTAAAAACACAATAAATAAACACAACAAATACATAAAAAGCTTACCCACAGCAAGGGGGGGGGGGGGGGCACCCAGGACCTCTGCAAGTGAAGTTACACCTCAATTTAAGTACAAATTCAAGACTTTAGACACCCCGAAAAGCGAGAGAAAAAATGAGGCTACAGGACCCTAAACAAGCAAAACACCAAAAAACACATACAGATTTTTCCCAAAATGCAATACGAGGTCCAAGATACACTATTACCAAGGACGCAAAATCATCCACAGCTGCGTACCACACACATTAGGCGCCATTTTACAACACTAAATTACACAAGGTGGAAGTACACAGCTACCCTAACGGATTTTCCTTGCGCACGCGCACTATTTACACTACACACTGCACACATTGCTGACACTTACACCTCAGCTCCACAACAGTGCAAACCTACATTGTATGCTGCAGGAACATCAAAACAGATTGTCAGATCAACACAATGATTTTTCAACACAATGCTTCCTGCATATATTACTTCCAAATAGGTAAAGTATATTAATTCATGAATTTATTATTTCATTAGCATACAAAAAAACTTATACACACAAGAAACAAACTCTCATAATACACATAAAAGCCATTAACTGCGCCACTCACAACGACTGGCAACGCTGCTCATAGCACACAAACACTTGCAAGAAGCACAAAAAACGCATCACCGCCGACATAACAATAACACCAAAAGCGCCTATCAGAAAAAAAAATACAACAACCAAAAGCCTTGCAATGAGCGCCGAAGGCGCTCAGCGTGAGGCTCGCAATGAGCGCCGACGGATCTCGGAACACCAACAAAATTCATGTCTCAACCAAACAGCATTACCTGCCTTACAATCTTATTGCCGTCATTTTTTGACGGGCAAGTCGCTAGTGTATATATAATATGCATATATTGCATGCTGAGCGTGTACAAGTATGTATACATTGTATGTTGTTTGTGTACGTGTGTACATGTATGTATATATTGAATACTGTGGCCACTATTTAATTGTCCAAACCGCAATTACAGAAGCCGTAAAAGTTACAGATATTTAATTGGCTACTTTTTGCTACTCGCAATCCATGTGTGAGTTACAGGCTCAAAAGCAATGCGGTTGTAAAAAACGTAACTCTGTCCTATCTCCTTTGATGTTTCTAGCGCGTAAATGTTACCAGTGCTGAAGACACAAAATCCATATTCAATTGCAACAATTCAACAAGCCTGCAATTGCCTTCAATCCCGTAAATGGCAAATGTATAAAAAATCCTACAAGTACTAGATAGGAATGAGTTAAATACCTGTTCGTAACACTGTAAAAGCAAATAAAAACACACTCCTGTACTTAAAATACTGAGAAAGCAATGAAAGGCATTGGAATTAATTGCACAACAGTCTCAAGCTCACAAATCTGTAACAAAAAATATAATTTTTTATGTTTTATTTCCATGTTATATTGATCCCAGGAATCAAGAATTAATACATATCAGGCCATCCACATGGACTAGAACAGATGATTTATTAATTGTTATTAATTTCTACATTTCTGGATTCTCATTTGAGTGAGACCAGACTATTATACTACAAGATATTTCTCCCTGTGAAGGGCAGAAGTGAGCTTAAAGAGGCTGCTCTCCAAGTAGGTAACCAGGCTTAGAGAACAAACCTACTTAAGTATTGTTCGTTCTCAGATTGAGCACCTCTTATTTCTTTGTGGTATATGCAAAGGACCATTAGGGTTTTTCCTTACCCTAAGGGTGATAGGGTGAACCAGATGTGGACTCCTTGCTCTCTTTGCCTTAGGGAGTAAAGCTGCACCTCACTGAAGAGGCCTACAGAAGCCGAAACGCGTCTGGGTTTTGCTGTTTCTCCTCTTCAGGGTAGTATTGCCTGGTATTTCGGGGCTGGGTCACTCTTTTGAGTGAGACCAGACGGATATACTACAGGATATTTCTTCCTGTGAAAGGCACAAGTGAGCTAAAAGTAGGTAATCAGATTAAGCACCTCTGATTTCTTTGTTTTGTTGTAAATTTGTGATTACATACTTCACAAATGTGAAAATGTTGAAGTTTTCCTACACTACAGAGGTGCATCTGCTAGACTGAATTGTAAAGCGAAAATATCCCCATTTTTTCCAGGGGTTTTCTGCTGAGTTGAATGGATTTCTTATTATTATTATTCTTGAGGATATGCAAGTCCTTTCCATTAAAATTAAGCAAATTGAGAAACAGAAGAGTAAATCTAAAGAATAATAAGAACGACGTAGAGAGTGCAATTTACTGAGCGTGGTGGGATTTGTTTTGACTTTGCTCATATCTATGTTGTTTGTTGTTCTATTGATTTTTACAGACATTGCCCAAGGCCACAAGGTAAAGGCCTTCCAACAAATAAATAACCAAACTCAATGTTGTTACTTTATGTGTGATTTATAATGGACAGTTTAGATAACAGGTATTTTGTGAGGACACAATAATACACTACAATGATGGTTTAAATTAGAAAAATGCTCTTCAACAATGTTTTGTACACTGTAGACAGGGCTGGCTCTATCCTTTCGGCAAAGTGGGCTGTCTCCCAGTGTGCCATCAAGGGAGTAAAAGTTTGCATAGGACTTCTACCCCGGGTCAAAACTCAGTGCAATGTCATTTGGCGACCATGCATGCAATGGATAAGGATCCACTTGTAAATATTTTTATGTGGCTTGTAATTCATTGTCTTTTATTTCAGTTTTCTTTGTATCACTATTTGTTATAGAAAATAAATATGTGACTTTACAAAGCAGAAAATGTTTAAGCATAATAAAAATACCACTATATTACTTTTACTTTACAGCTGGTTTCCTTATGTTAATGATATAGGTCTCAATAACATGTGTTCAGTTAGCTACAAGAAAAGCCTCCCTCGTAACTGTGGGAGATTATTTCATTAGTTACAGAGCCATTCAATGCACACACAAAAAAAACGAAAAACGAAATAAAACATAAGACTAATTGATTCACACAAATTACGGTTCTGCCGTGCTCTCTTAACCCTAACTTGTGCTCACAGCCTGCTCACAGGAGATGCTGAGTCTGGAGTTCAGTGGTCTCCCTAGCAATGCTGCAGAATGGTACACACTATGGGTTACAGTTAGGTGCACTGACCCCTGTTGTTATAGTTAGTTTTACCATGGGAGTTCATTGAGGTCTGTGGAGACCCCATGGTACAGGGGTTAATGTTCGGTGCCATGTGGGTCCATAGGGATAATAATGGTTATAATACAATGTACTATGGAGGTCATTGGAGACCCCCATAGTATAGAGGTCAATGTTAGGTGCCCTGGAGGTCTATAGTTTATAATATACATAGAGGATCCCAGGGGTCATAGGGATTGCCTCATGGGAAGGGAGATTCCCAGGAGATCTCCCTGGATCATAGTGCATGGGCCGGGGGAATACCAGGGGATCCCCAGGCCCATGGGAGCCCCTGGTTCATGTTATGTAGTGAGTAGGAGGGGGAATCCCAGAGCATCCCCAAGCTTATATTAGCGAGGATTGAGGGGGGTCCTGGAGAACCCCTTGTTAATGAGTTAACGGTATTAACCCCTAATTGTGTTGGATTTGAGAAATCAAGCCTCAAATCCGAAACAATTAATGTTTTAGCTTGTTGATCGTATCAGATTAAATGCATGCATGCTTCTCAGAGGCATTCTTATTGCCTTTACAAGTCTGTGATAGTACACAGAGGCTTTTGTAAAATGCTCAGTACTTTTAAAAACTTACAAGTGTCCCTACGAATGCTGGGATTTCACTACTGGAACAATGTGATGGCCTTTTTTTAACGAAATTTCAATTGGATAGGTACTCGCGGTTTACAATTTTAGGTACCTCACAAGCATTCAAAGGGCACTTCTTATAGTTTTTTTTATGGTTTGTGAGGTGGTAACTAATTAACGAGTAAAGGTTACTTGTTTTTCCAACATGAGGCCATATAGAGTAGAATTGTACTGCTGTTTTATGATTAAAGTATCTCTGTGTTTTAATTAAAAATGTTAATAGGTTTTGGTGAATTACATGAAAATATTTGGTGGACCACATAGTAATTTTATACCTGACTTTTAAATTTGCTTTTCTATACATAGCAAGTTGAAACATATAGGATTATATTATTTTTTAATCGCTCATTGATTTTAATTGCTATTCCTGCTTTTATTTTGGTAAAATGTGCACTCTTTTTAAGGAGCTTTTAAAGTTTTTAATACATTGTACTAGCAGTTTAGTAAATTACATGATTCTAACAACCAGAATTTCTGAAATTGCAAAAATCATCTTCCTTTTTATATTCATGTATTTCTGTTACTCTAAGAATACTATACAACTAATGAAAAAAAAATGTTGTGCCATGCTGCATATATCTCAAGATTTATATAGTTTAGAAAACAGTATGTAGTGTCTAGGGGCCTCATTCTATTATTGGCCGTAAACCGGCCGTAAGGCTGCGATTCCTTGCGGGGGTTCCGTTACCTCGCAATTCAATTAAACGGCCCCGCAAGGATCTCCCCTTACAGCCGGCCGTAATTCTTGCAACCGGCCGTAAGCTCTGAAATCTAAAAAGTCAAAAATAAATTCAAGCCTGCACTGTACAGCTCTGTAAATGCTAGGGATCATATTGGGGGACATGAGGATTAAAAGTAACCCACTCTCGAGCTTGCACATCAGCCCAAACCCGAGTTTAAATTAACTGTTTATTTTCCGGCTGCGGCGTGGGCGGGTCTGAGGTGCTCCAAGCCCTATGGACTTTTTACATGGATATTTGACGTATATTAAATTTTTTTTTTTTACGGATTTGAGTATAGGGGAATTTTGTGCTATTTTTGCTAACACTGAAAATCACTTTATAGTCTTCTCAAAGTGCAGGGTGGCTTTATTTGGGCTATATTTCGTGCTTAATTGGTGCTAGCGGGACCTCTTTCCTGCAAGTAACTGCGGCTCGCTTTTAGCCTTGCAGAGAGGGTTCCCGGAGCAATTGAATTGCAAATAGGATTTTCTTACGGCCGATTTCCTTGCGGCCGTTTTAGATCAAAGGATTTCCTTAGGCACGAGCGGCCGCAAGAGATAGCAAGTCGCCGGCCGCAAGCCTGCCGGAATCCCCGGCCGGAGGGGAATAGAATAGCAGAATAGCTTGCGGCCGGTCCTTGCGGCCCCGCAACGGCTGCGGCCGATAATAGAATGAGGCCCTAGGACTTTATAGTCAGTTGCTTGTTCTTTAAAAGACCCTTTTGATTTTAGTGACACTTCAGTTTCAAGAGACTCAGGCCAATCAAGTAATATTGTTATGAATCTATGACCATCTTTTAATTTTGTGTCTTAATTGTGTGTTCAGTGATCTCTCTCTCTTTTGGATGTCTAATGATTGTGCTATTAATATTTAAATTGTAGCATATTTGTTTTATTATATATTTTTTTAAGTTTTATTTTGTTTTAGATAAAGAAAATAAAATATAAGTTACCTGGACTATATAACAAATAGGAATGAATTAATCATACTATGAATAAATATAAAGATACAATACAATAAAAAGAAAAAAAAGGAAACAAAATATGATAGATACATGAATAAATAAGTAAATAAAACAAAAAAAAGATGTAATAGTATATATATATATATATATATATATATATATATATATATATATATACAGTGCCTTGCTTCGTGTTTTGTTGCCTCACAACCTGGAATTAACATGGATTGTTTGAGGATTTGCATCATTTAATTTACAGAACATGCGCACAACTTTTGAAGATGTTTTTTTTTTTTATTATTGTGAAGCAAACATCAAGTAGGACAAAACAACATAAAAAGTCAATGTGCATAACTATTCACCCCCTAAAGTCAATACTTTGTAGAGCCACCTTTGTAGAGCAATCACAGCTCCAAGTCGCTTTGGATAAGTCTCTATGAGCTTGCAACATCTTACACTGGGATTTTTGCCCATTCCTCCTAGCAAAACTGCTCCAGCTCCTTCAAGTTGGATGGTTTGCACTTGTGAACAGCAATCTATAAGTCTGACCACTGATTTTCTATTGGATTGAGGTCTGGGCTTTTACTAGGCCATTCCAACACATTTACATGTTTCCCCTTAAACCACTCAAGTGTTGCTTTAGCAGTGTGTTTGGGGTCATTGTCTTGCTGGAAGGTGAACCTCCGTCCTTGCCTCAAATCACGCACAGAGTGGTACAGGTTTTACTCAAGAATATCCCTGTATTTAGCACCATCCATCTTTCCCTCAACTCTAACCATCTTCCCAGTCCTGGCTGCTGAAAAACATCCCCACAGCATGGTGTTCATTGAGTGATGTTATGTGTTCGGTTGCTCCAGACATAGTGTTTTCTTTGATGGCCGAAAAGTAAAATTTTTGTCTCATCAGACCAGAGCACCTTCCTCCATACATTTTGGGAGTCACCCACATGCATTTTCGTAAACTTAAAATGTGTAATTTAGTTTTTTGCTGAAAGTAATGTCTTTCTTCTGGCCACTCTGCCATAAAGCCCAACTCTATGGAGCGTATTGTCGTCCTATGTACAGATACTCCAGTCTCTGCTGTGGAGCTCTGCAGGCCCTCCAGGGTTACCTTAGGTCTCTGTGCTGCCTCTCTGATTAATGTCCTCCTTGCCCAGTCCGTGAGTTTTGGTGGGCGGCTGACTCTTGACAGGTTTGCTGTTGTGCCATGTTCTTTCCATTTGGTTATGATAGATTTGATGGTACTCCTGGAGGTCATCAAAGATTTCGATATTTTTTTATACCTAACACTGACTTGTACTTCTCAACAACATTGTCCCTTACTTATTTGGAAAGTTCCTTTGTCTTCATGGCAGTGTTTGGTTAGTGGTGCCTCTTGCTTAGGTGTTGCAGCCTCTGAAGCCTTTCAGAAAAGGTTTTTATATGTAATGATAGATCATGTAACACTTAGATTGCACACAGGTGGACATCATTTCACTAATTATGTGACTTCTGAAGGTAATTGGTTGCACCAGAGCTTTTTATGGGCTTCATAACAAAGGGGTTGAATACATACACACATTTTTTATGTTTTCTATTTCTAAAAAATATTTTTATGTATGTATTTTTCTCATTTCACTTCACCAACTTAGACTATTGTGTTCTGATCCATCACATAAAATTCAGGTTAACAAAACATTAAACTTAAGGCTGTAATGTAACAAAATAGGTAAAAAGTCAAGGGGATGAATACTTTTGCAAGGCACTGTAAATATATCCAGGGTTAATAAAAGGCTTTGTCAAGTGAGCGTTTTGTGCCAAGCGGTTTTCAACTGACAAGAGGACATCCTTTGAGATTAGAGATTAAAGATTTCACCTTAAAGAAAGAAAAGGGTTCTTCACAGTAAGGGTGGTTAATAACTGGAATTTTCTACCAAAGGAGGTGGTGACAGTGCATTCGATAGATAACTTTAAAAAGGGATTGGATCTATTTTTAAATAAAAAGGGCATTCAGGGTTATCCGGGATAATTAGATAGTATTGATCCAGGAAGGAGTCCGATTACCAGTATCTGGGGTCAGGAAGGAATTTTATATATTTTTTCCCCTTTTGAGACAATTGGCAAAGTTTCACTGTTTGTTTGCTTTCTGTTTGCTTTCCTCTGGATCAATTAACAATTAACAATTAATGTGCATATTGCAAATCAGAGAAGATTTAAACAGGTTGAACTTGATGGACTAAAATTATTTTTTCAACCTCAATTACTATGTAACTATGTAACTATGTAATATAAAAGCAGTATGTAAATAATAATAAATTAAGCATATATTAAGAAAATTAGATAAGTAAATATTAATTAATCTAATTTCATCTAATTCTCAGAAAAAAATTAAGAGAAGAAATTAAGTGATTAGCATAATTTGAATTCAATCACGGGGACCAAATATTTTTGTTTTCCATTTTATTTTCTTAGTATTAGATAATATCTCTATATTACAATAAAGTAATTACTTCTTCGGATTAACATAGAAAAAGGTCAATTTGGGAATTTTCATCTAGAAGTAACAAAAATACATGTTGTTTCAAAAATAAGTTGTAATAACATTTTTGAAGGTTAAGCTGGAGATCATATGGAAGGCCTATACATTCTTGTTCACAATCCCTAAAACATTTATTAGATGTTAATGAAAATATTGTATTTCATTTAGAAGGAATACAATAGGTTTTATGTAAGTATTTAAATTAAGTTTTTATTAAAGAAATAGTATCACTACCCTACCAGATTAAACAGTTTTTATCCAATCTTCAGTCGCTTTAGTTTTTCTTAAATATTTTCCCCAATGTAATTGAACATTTATTTTTTCTTCTGGTTTTAAATTGATGCTATTAGAATAAATAATTGAAAAAATATATTTTTTAAGAGGAGAAAATAAACACTTTTTTCAAATTGTGTGAAAATAGAAATTACATGGACATGTTTTATGTCAAAATAACAAAAAAACAAGTTGTCTGCCGGGGCATTTACTGGGCTAATTTAATAGCCTTAAGTCATACTTTCAACGTTACGGGCAACGTTCTAACATGTAGCCCGAATTTAATGAAGCTGATAGTTAGTAAAAAATTAGTAATACCTTTATAAAAAAAACAATTTTCCTAAAAGTGGTCAAAAGTCGTTTTGGATTCAACTGACTATTAATCAGCCTATAGTTCCAGTAGTATTAGGAAAAAAATATGCCAAGAATAAGTAGTTAGTGACCACCCATAGCTCTAAATGTATAGCCTGAAAAGCAGAGAGAAGACCAATCTAGACTAGTCTTGTATAAACAGAAATTAAAAGTGTTAGTATATTAATACAATTAACAAAACAAATTATCCTTTTGTTTAATCGAATTTAAACAATAGTCTCACACAAATAGCAATCCCCTTTGTTGACTCTGAAAGGAGGTAAACAAGTAAACATAATATAATATACAAATAATGTATTATTCCAACTGCAACAGGATGATGTAATGTACTCTTACACTATACATACAACTGGGGAAAGAGCATATGAGATTTGTCCAATGCCCATTTGTGTGACTTTTTGATTAGAGTATGAATCCAAATTTTAGCAAAAATCTGAATACTATAGAAATTACTTTTGCCAACCTCAGTTACTATGTTATTGCTTAAGGGGACTGCTCATATATATATGAGATTCATACGATACATTTTTTTTTTGTATTTTAGTATTTTGTTTTTGTCTTTTTCAAGAAATGAGCTAACATTAAATTATTTTTTCAACATATTTTGAAGAGATCTTCCACACATTGAAGAAGATATTGTCTCCATTAAGTCAGAACAAGGAGTTATCTACATATTGAATTATTAACATATATTAATATCTGAGCAATGTATGTACATTTGAAAAGAAGATTGTAAATCACCACAATCTATTCATTTATTGTTATAGCATTTTTTATAAATTCTTGAAAAGCTGTTATTTTTCCATCATTGAAATATTTTTTTGTCTTTACCTGAAATAAACTTAGAATTTTGGATAAATGGGGAAAATAGTGATTGAAGGAGAGAGACTTGTCAGGAAGAGCAATATAGCCTTTTATAACAGGATAGTGCTGCACTGTTTTTTCATCTTACGACAGAGGAGGCAGTAAAGTAGGGGTTTCAATTTGTATAGCTGTCCCCCACAACCTACTCTTTTCCATCTCCCCATATAATTAATAAAATATTGCAGATGAAAGAACACCCCTCAGCATGACTCCCACACCGCCAACATCAAGAAATAGCAGAATGAAATAAGCCAGATGGAGCTAACAAAGATAAGCACTACTTCATATTATTGTTTCTTATAATTGCCTTATTTTTTACTATATCTAACATGCATGCATTAATCTGTGGTGCTGTGATGTATCCCCCCTTCCCAGAATTTATTATGTGCCTGAGACCCTGAGGTCTGCATTTAGTTTTAATATAGAAATCAGGAAATAATATTATGTAAACAAATATTGAATTATCAGAAGTAACGTTTGCCTCAGTACATTGTCTTGATGTAATTATCATTAAAGTACACTATTTTAATTTACTTTCCAATACAAGCAAAAACCTAATAGAAAACGTAGCTTATTTTAATAGTACATTTTATGATATATGCTACTTTTTGTAAGTGGCATTTTGTTAAAGAAATTCTGAAGTTGCATTTTTGAGAATGTCTTGATTTTGTTTGATACACAAATAAAACTGCTTTTGTATAGAAATGTACAGATGCAAAATTGCGGGGAGCAGAATTATGGTTGGCCTAGTTACAGTTGTGAGTGACAGACAGTTTAATCTACTAAATTGTATCTTGTGGTCTTAGGATATGTATGATAAGGCGTCTAGGGGAATGATAAAAAAATAAATGTGCTCACTACTAAATAAATGTCCTAGGTGAATTCAAATATAAACCTAAAAAATATTATTTATGAGACATGGATAAGGAGAGTTTTGTTTTTGAACGTGTGTAATAATTTAATACAGTACATTTGAAATGTCACCTGATAAATACTAAACCTTTATACAGTTGTAATAACAGATCTTTATATTACAACTACAAATCAATCAAATTAATATTGATGGGTAACTTTATCACCAATGTATCCTACATGTTTGGTCTCTTAGATTGTATGTTTATCTTGTTGTTATAAAGACAGGAAAAGACTAGGAATACAATACTACAAAGGAACAGCAAAAGACTTCTATAGCAAATATTTAAAATTCATGTACTAGAGAAAGATGCAGTCTGAGTTAATAAAGCCTGTATGACTTTTCACAAATATATTGAGAAGTTGACAGAAAAAAAACTATCAATAACAATTTATGATTGTTATCACTACCAGCCTCAAACCGCCCATTTAAATACCCTAAAAAAAGCAGTAATCCAAATTTACTGAATAGTGCCACTCACCACTAGAAGTCTGCCCAAATGGATTCAGGATTTACATAAAACATGATAAAACACGAGCATTCAAATACATGCAGCTTCCTTGTTTGGGGGAATTTACCAAGCATCTAAAGTGCTTCTCACATTATCTCCTGATATACTATGGATTTTTACTTATGGGGAAAATAGTTATTTTCATCGTATCTCAGCTCTTCTCACCTCATGTGAGAAAGTGTTCAGTAATTTCCACCATGCCATCTATTATTATTTAACTTATTTTCACTGCCTGAGTTTAGAAATTCAAACTTTCTCTATTTTTTCCTTCTGCACCAACAGTAGAGGAGTGCATTCTGGGATATTTGAAATGTGAGACACTGATATAGCCTAAATGAGACTACACATTGAGTTATTTAGCCAGACAGCACATTCTGTATCTCTATCTACTTTTTAAATGTTTGAAATTTCTCTTCATTCTCATAATTACTAATGTTATTAAATGCATTGTAAAAAATGCATGTTTACCATTGATATAAGCAACCATAGGAGGCAGAGAAAATAAAACAAATGCAATTATATTTAAAAGAAAATGCTCAGTAGCAATTACCAAGTAAATTAAACTTAAAAATTCTTACTTGCAACTCTTTCATGACGAGTAATTTTGGAAGAATATATTAGAAATTCTGCATGACATGTCTATCAACTGGAATCCTGTGGATTCTCCTATAAATAAACTGCATTTAGCATGCATCAGCAGAATCACATGGTGAATTTGCAATGATCAGATCATTACTAGTGTAATACTTAAATATCAAAGGTCAAGCAAGCAGAACAGTGAAACTGCCATGGTCCATGCCCACTCCGTTTGTCACAAATTCAAAGTGAATGGGAAGGGAGGAGGTAGCAGATGTTCCTGCAGTCCTTATGTTGCAACATATTCAACAACCTTTAAACGTAGATATGTATATTTTATGAAAGGAACTTTAAACACATTTAAGGATTTTTTGAAAGGGATTCTTATGCTAAACATGTATGTTAAGCTTATGTTTTTAAAGTTTCTTGTTAGACACCAGTGGAAAGATTAAGAGTGTGGGAGTTCAGTCAGTGAATAGTTTAGGACTTGTCATGATATGGATGCCTCTTTACATACATAAAGGTCGGTGGACTTTTCTCATGCTGAAAAATAGATAGACAATGACATAGCACAAGAAAAAAAAACCTGAATCTTTCATATACTCTCAGCCTGATTTCTCTTTCTTAGTAATCCCATTATCCTATTTCTATTCTTCCTTCTCAACATTCTCATTTACAAAATAGAGGGCTGGATCATAATCTTCTCTTTATAGGATCCTTTAAGGGGACCCAACTTTAAACTGATTTACCAAAAACAAATTCTGATTGAAATATATGGGAATAATTTTCAAGTAAATTTGCGAAGTCATATATCCAGATATTCTAGTGCTCAGAATAAAGACAAACATGATTTCCCTCACATAGTTTGTTTAGTCTTCTATCATAACGTGCTTGATTTTCAAAGAAGAATTAATGTAATTATACAAGTATATTCACTTAGCTAAATGTTATGCTGTGATTACAGTTTTGACATTAATAACTAGCCACTCTAGCCTCTGTAGTACTTAATAAATATGGGGAATTGTTAAGAAATGTATGACTAGCAACCAAAATTAATTCATAAGCCATTTTAGAAATCTAAAAGCGATGATGATACATTGCAGGCCTTGCTCACGTTGACATGTATTTGTCAAGATCTAGTTTAACTATCAGGTTCTCTTTATGAAGTGTAATGGCTTTTCCCTTACTGAACCTTTGATATGAAAATATGTTTTGTCCATTTTCAAATTTAGGTCTGCAAAAGAGAATATTATAAATGGAATACAAAGGTACCGTACTTTAATTACCGTATCTTCAAAGATTCAAGTTTCTTCAAACTTAAGATGTAATATTTTTCAATAATGGCATTGCTGGTATATTTGTCTTATAAATTTGTGAACTGGGTTATCTTAAAAAATGTAATTCTGTGTTTATTTTATTTATTCTAGACAGTGAAGACAATATAAAATCATTTAAAATCAAAAATAAAAGCAATGTTGAAGAAAATCCCTTTGTAGTTCATAACAATTCCTTATTCCACTTTAGATATATCAGTGTGAATTATTATATTATAATGAATGAATAGGGTATTTTGGGTGTGCAAAACTACTATTATTCCTCGCTATTCTCCATTATAGAGGAATATGTGTCTGACAATTCAATTCTATTTATTTATCCTTGTATACTGTGTAGATTTACATAAATATATATCTCTTGGTAAAATTCCTCTTATTCATATGGGTAATTCAGGGAAGATGGTTTAAACCATTCATTGAGGGGTCCCAATCTTTGGAATCTATAGGTAGCCACTTGCTGGCTTACCATTCAATTCAATGGGCCCCTTGATATTGGCTACCTTAACTGGTAAATTAGACACATAATTTAATTTTTTAAGATAACCCAGTCACAGAATTGAATTTTTTCCAGTCCACAAGTTTATATACAATTTAGTAGTGCTAATGCAATAATGGGTAACAAATCCCTATAGGAACTTTTTTTGTGTATTTTTGTCTTCCCATCATTCCCATCAGTATAACTTGTTGCTTCCACTATTTGGCATTACTGATTCTGATTCCGAGTACATCGATATGGAGCGATCAGTTTACTAAGCAAAAAGGTAACTACTCCTAATATAGTCTGGTGGACCATCCAGGTCAATTTGTACAACTGGGTTTCTAATAAGAAATTAAGCTGCACAAGTATTACAGGTGTACCTATCACCTCAAATGTATAAGAGATGAATGACCGCTCCACACAGCCTCTACTATCCATTTGTAAGAACATTAAATCTTGTTTTGAGGGAGCTATCTATCAGCTACAGATATTTTGTAAACCTTTCTCCCTAGTGATTTAAGCAGATGCATGCTTAATATATACCACAGAACAGCCTACAGGCATTTTCGTGAATGTATTATTTAAATATTGTCTGCATTTATACATGCTCTGCTGTTTAATAAAAAGCATTCATCTAGTAATCAGTTTATAACATAAGAATAACTTTTGTATATTTGCCTATGCCTTATTTCAACATATATTTCCAAATATTGATGGCTCACTACAGACCCTCAGATGCCTCTAGACCCTCTATCCGATGGAGCAGAAGTAGTGACTTCAGTGGCAGTTTTATTATATTAACTCTTGGTAATCTGATTCCAATTTTCAATAGAAGCAGCAAGATAAAAAATATTTTTACCTCATTGCGCCTATTAAAATAAAAATCACCAACAAATCTCAAGTAGAATAAAGTAATTACCATTTCAGTGCCTTTTTATTTAAACTTGCACTGGATAATTATTTCTAAAATTACCTCGCTACGCCAGAACTATCCCCCTTTCTTTTAGCACAAGTTTCCAACTGACTCTCTAGTATATCTTACCGGATGTACGCCCATCGACTTAAACTCAAAATGTCAAAGACAGAACTCCTAATCCTCCCACCATCTACTACAGCTCCCACTCCTCACATATCTCTCACTGATGACAATGCCATCCTCACTTCCACCTCCCAGGTCCATTGTCTTGGGGTTCTACTGGATCCTGCCCTTTCATTCCTCACATACAATCCATCACTAAATCGTTTTCACCTAAAAAAACATTTCCAAAATATGTCACTTTCTCTCACAAGACGCAATCAAAATTCTAATACACTCTCTTATCATATCTTGCCTTGACTACTGCAACTGACTCCAGGCTGGCCTCCCCATCACCCGTCTCTCTCCACTTCAGTACATAATGAACCCATCCGCTAGACGCTAGACTCATTGCTCGGTGTAGGCAATCTTCCTCGGTCACTCCACTGGCTTCCCATAGCCTCCAGAATAAAATTTAAAATCTGGACCCTAATGTATAAAGCCCTATGCTCGTGTCTGTAAAAACTCCCAGCTCTGCTAATGACCTTCTACTTTCCTCCTCTCTTAACACCACCACTCATTCCCACCTTCAGGACTTTTCTTGTGCTGCCCCTATACCTTCGAACTCATTGCCTCCTCCTGTCTCAAATCCTATAAAACCATTAAAACTCATTAAAAATGCATCTATTTAAAGAAGCATTTTACCTTCAGGCTTAACATGCACAATGAATTGTATCTCACCCATAAGTTCGCAAGTTTTCAATCTCATTGGGTTATTTAGAGAAAGCATTTTGCTTGATTTTAAACTCAATAACAGGGCCCTATATTCTTTTGTAATTTGTTAAAATAGTTTTTGACTTGTATCTACCCTGTTTAGCACCACAGAATATGTTGGCGTATTTAAAATGAAGGTTAATAATAATAATCACATATATAGTTGTGGATCTTACGATATTGGTGACGTTTGCAATGTTGGTCACGCACTTGCGGCCCTTACAAAGCGAGGGCTACCGGCGGACGAAAAACGTAAAAAATATGAAACAGAATGAAAATGAGACTGAGCAAAGCCAGACATGCGGGACTTAGAAAATACACGACTGCAAAGACAGTAACACTTACACCAACAACGCCAGGTGCGCGGGACTTTGAAAATAAAACAAACGGCTTTCAGAGAGTAACACACAATCATTCAGCAGACACACAGAGGAGAAAGACACAGGGAAGGGACAGGGGGGAAATGCTGTAAAGAGACACATGGCATTCCCAAGCACAAAACTTGAAGGTTAACGAACCCTGCAATGAGCGGCCCATACAGTTGGCGGGAGGAAAGGCTTGCAATGAGCGCCGAAGGTGCTCAGAGGAGCAAAAGCCTCACATTTTGTGGCAAACAGCATTGCCAGTCTTACAATTTTATTCCCGTAATTTTTGACGGGCAATTTCCTAGTAATAATAATAATAATAATTACATTATTATAATAGACATTTCTCCATTATTCAGACAGTTGGATAGCATTATTGCGGGCAAATTGGTCCTACAAGTGCCACTAACAGTCCACAATTTTGGTACTGCTCTGCTTGTATATTCAGGCTCTCTTAGTTAAAATCATTCTAATTCATCCATGTGGTCTCAAGTAGAGAGACATTGAAATCCTGGACTGTTGTTATAGGACCAAGTTGTCACTTCTTGTTGCCCCAGCAAAGCTTAGAGAATCCTGGGCAGAGAGTGTAAGCCACTTCTTATGGAAGTGGAATGATTTTGATTTTATGTAGCTGACTGGGTCCAAGTGAAAGATGTACATGGAGAGTCAGTGCAATGAACCTGAAATATTCACACGTTCAATACTGGACAATGGCATCATGATATACAGTGTATGTTAGTCTAGAAAACAAAAAAATCTTATTCAGCACCTGTCCATCCCAAGGTATAGACCACTGAACTGAGAACTTCAACTCTTGTATTATTTACATATGTAAGAAATGAGCTTCTCTGTCCCATGCTGGAGATTACTGGTTTAAGTTGATGTTATTATTATTATTTATTATTAACACTAGCGACTTGCCCGTCAAAAATGATGGGGCAATAAAATTTGAAGCCATGGGAATGATGTTTGAGATATAATTGAAACCGTTTTGTACTGTGAGGACCTTCGGCGCTCATTGCAAGCCTCTCCTGTCGTCTACTTTTGGTCCTCTGAGCGAGATATATATTTCTATGTATATGTAGTTAAGTAATAATGAATGATTTCTTAAATCAATTAATATACTTTAATAATTTATAATTGATATATGCAGCGAGCAATAGGCTGAAGAGCTAACAATCTGTCTGCATAGAATATACATTGTGAGTGTTAGTGCCCTGCTTATAAAGTGTAATGAATGGTGGAACTGTGCATTCTAAATAGGCTGCGTGCACGAGGTAAAGCCGTTGGTTTTTGTGTAAAGCAGCTTGGTATAGTCGTAATGTTATTAATGTGTTACGCGTCTCGTGAGCATTTTCTGGCTTTTGTAAGAGTGTATCTTGTAGGGCGTAGTGTGATGTCTAAAGTGCTACGCGTTTAGCAGTGTTCTGCATGCTCCGGGGTTGTGTAACCTCGTTTGAATTTTTTTCGGCGCCGATTTTTTTCCTCGCTCAAGTGGCGGAAATCGTCTAAATCGAGTAAAATTTGCGTTCCACCTCACTCACAGACGTCCTGGCGTTTGCCCCATGCTGTCTGTGATGTTTGTGTAATTTTTTGGGGTGTATTTATTGTGGGTTTTTCGTTCGGCCGCGCCTCGTATTTTTTTTTTCTAAGCTCAGCGTCTTGTATTGCAACGGCTCGCCTTGCTTCACGAGGCTTGCATCGGCCAAGTGCTACGGTTTAACGTCTCGATTCGCTTCACGAGGCTCGCAGCGATGACTACCTTTGGCGCTCATCGGCTAAGTCCTACGCGTTAACAGCTAAGTTGTACGCACCTCGCAAAGAGTGATGACGTCTCGCAGTTTGACAACTATTATATGTGATGTTAACATATTCCATAGCACTATACAATGAATTCACTACATAACAGAAAACAACAATTGGACACATACTGAACGTTTAAACGGCTCTGTTCTTGTGGTACATATCTAAATAATTTTTTGTTAAAGATCACAGAAATTTGCATTTTATGAATCCATAAAACAATTAACCTCTTCATTGCTAAAAAGTTTGATTAAATAGAAAATAGAGCATTTTGATGATACCGGTAGCAGAATATAAAACTTCATGTAACTAAAAGTAAACTATATATAATGATGTATTGTTTTAAGAAAAAATGCACATAAAATGCATTGAGAAAAGCAATATTTTTCATGAAATTATATTGTATACCAGCAGTGTTAATAGGTTTCAGGGGGAATGTTAATTTTTTTTCCCCGCTACAGCAGCTACTGTAAGTTCTTTATGGTTAATCATTCATTTTTGAATTTTTATATTAAGCATTTCATATTACTTTATTGACTCAACTTTTATGCTCTTCTTCATTCTGACAGTAAAGAATGACCAGGCAATACTCTTTGAAAATTGGAGACCATTTTCAGCTGCTCTCCGCTGAGCAAAGTGAATAATAGGGTGCCCTGAAGGAATTTCCAAGGTATCACTCAACAGAAACTTTTGTGTGTGAAGAAAACTAGCTCATTTTATCATGCTAGGCATACTGATATGTTTGCTTTAATAAAATGCCATATTTTCTGCTTTTAATCTCTTGGCAAATAGCTATTAAAACCCCATAGTACCATGCAACACATTAAAAAACACTTGTGATCCTCAAGTTGCCTCAGAAAATGCTAATAGCGCATGTAATTTGTGTTTTGTGAACAGGACGAAATAATTTATTGAGTGAACTGAAAATGTGCTGTAAGGAAGATGCCCTTAAGTGAAGACAGCGGTTTAAACTGTTCAGTGTTCCATCTAACAACAACCTATTTTTAATAACTGCAGTAAAATATCGGGCTGATATGGATCTTGTGTATCATCATCATGTCGACATTTTTGAGATAAAACAAATGTTCCTTGAGGAAAAAAAATAATGTTAAAGAGCTCTGTGCAGTAACCTGTTATTTCATTTACTCTTCTTATTTTTGACTGCTATGTTAAATGTCAGTAATCGCATCAAGGATTATATTATTGTCTGATTGCTTTAATTAATAGCTTAATTAATTACTTATATATGGTTTACCATTTAACTAATTAAAAATCAATTGCTTATTTGTGATAAAAATGTGGCTATAACTCAAGCTGTTTGCTGTATTGCTCCAACAGTGTACACTAAGATGTTGTTTACAGTAAGATAAACAACTTTGCAATTACTTAGTTTTATTTATTTTTTAACAATTTTAGTTATTTTTACTTGTACACTCATAGGGCCAGATTCAATTCCAAACCCGCAACTTATGTTTAGTGTTACACAGTTTATTATTAAATGATGTATTGGTTTAACTATCAATTGATGCTATGTGCTCAAGGCAATTTAACCTTTCTGGAACATTGGCTGAATAGTATTTATGAATTTTCAGTATTGCTAATGAAATTAAAGTTATTGACCCCTTTAAATTCAAACCATATATTGTTCAGTATGATAATTAAATCAGTGCATGCTTACAATCATATTTATGAATTACCCACATTTGTAGAGATTCAGTTAGCTCATCAGAACGCCTGAATTACTGTAGTTGTCTAGAACTAGAACGTTCCATGTTATTGTAAATATTATTAAACAATCCTAACTGATAAAAAGCAAAAACAATACTGTTGTTATGCATAAAAACAAGTATTATACGTATTATAGGTAAAAAGAGTGTGTTATACCTTTTCATCCTTGATGCCAAAAAGGTATTTAATTTGATAAGTTTCAGCTATATGACATGAAAAAAATGTCTTGCAATGCAGTGACTTTTTTATTTATTTTTTAAATCGAAGATTAATTCATGACTTCAGTAGCTAAAGTCCAGCAAAAAAGGGAAATCATCTCCAATTTTAGCACTGCTTATCAACATACAAACGACCTTATTCAAAACTACATATGCTTGACCAACAGTTACAGTCAAGTACCTCTAAATATTACTGATCATCAGAAGTTGTAATCCTATGCCAAATGCTTATGATGTAAAGTCTATGGCACACAATTGTAGCGTATGTGTATCAGCATGATGTGCTCCTCCGAAATTGGAGTCCAGTTTTTATTACTAGGATACATTAGTTGGCTACACATTATGCTGTACTATTGTATAGGTTTTATATTTGTCAAACTTACAAATCACATGTCAGTCTGCTTGCCACCGATATATAGAAGATTATTATTTTTATTGATATACTGTAACATCATTAGGATACTGGTGTATTGATCCATGTTAAGCAAATGTTTGTCTTCTCCAGTATAAAACATAAACATTACATGAATCAGTCCAACTGTTATTGTTGTTTTTCTACAATTAGAATACAAGAGGAGGAGTGAATTAAAATCCTAATTGTTACGTTCAAAATGGTCATGCATATGACAATATGAAAAGCCATGCTGCAACAGCATAAAGCAATTAAAGCAATTAAAGACACACTACCTGATTAAATAGCAACACAAAACATGAAACTGATGCCATATTAACCCTTTCTCACTCACAGAGGCTCTAATGTGGACCCTCTCATTGTGAGCCCTGGAATGAGCACCTTGGCGCTCATCACGAGCCACTCAATGCATGCCTTTGGCATGCTTTGCGCATGCGCAAGTTGCTAAATTCCAGTGCGTTACCAACAAAGTCATAGATCCACAACTATTATATGTGATATGTATTGATCTATTGCATAGTAACTAGGGCTCATTAGTTTACATATATAGGAATGTGACACAAGTATGATATATGTGGTTGTCCCACACTTATATGGTTAGAACGGTATAACAAAGATTGATTTCATACAAGGAGCACAATCAGAAATGGTCAAGGCTGTTCATTAATATCATGGGTGTGGTGTGGGCGGATCCAGGGAGAGCAAGAGGCTTGTGAGAAAAAGGGGATACCGAAAGGGGGTAATGTCATAGTCTAGAATAAGCATGATGTATAGCACCTACCAGGGTCACATGTGGTCACTACAGCACTGCAACCAGAATCTGGTGAAAAACAGGATCATCAGAAATCACTCAATTTAATTGAAGAAACCATTAATGTGCATAGCACTTGCAAATTGTCTAGATCTGCTCAATGAAACAGATGATTCAACCTCTGGATTGTGTAATCCAATCCAGTTTCACACATACAGTGTGGTGACAAAATGAAAATCTGAAAAACAGAGCTCAACTAAAAAAAGGCGGAGGAGGATAAAAAAAAATCAATATGCATGTACAGTATAGTGCTAAATACTGTAACTAACAATATACCAACTCACCTGATTCCCATCTACAAGCATTACTAAGTATTAGCTAGGTCTCTGGATAATAGGCAATATGGGAAAATACCTGTTAATAGGGAGAGGTCACAAAGGTCAGCATATTGAGGTCATGATCACATGCTTCACTAGCGCATATATTAATGCTGGCTGTTATTAACATGCCATTGTGAGACTTTGCAAATCCACCACCATAGCATTATTAGTCTACATCTAAGCTAACAACAATCATGTCTTAGATACCTGGCTATATGATAGCTTTAAGATTGTGGGAGCTACATGTTAAGGGGGAGCTGTCTACCTGACAGGCACTGGGAAAACCTTACATACATTTCCTTCACAATGCTTGCAGACGCAGAAGATTCCTTCATGGACCTGAATTGTAAAGAAAAACAAAAACAAAATAATAAAAAAATAACACTTACAAAATAAGGCCTTAAAAAAAGATAGGGACTGGAGCATCTCTTCTCAACAGCATTCCTCAGTGACCATCAATTGGTGACATGTTCCACAGAAGAGGACATGTCCACAAAGAAGAGGATCATGGACCATGTTATAGGAGGTAGCCATCGTCATACAAAATATCACCATCACATAGACTAAGATCCAAGACTCTGTAGCCAGGCTAGATTAGGTTAACATTGTGACCAATAGATTGTCTCTGAGGAGTGCTGTTGAGAAGGCACAAACATCTGCACTGCCCCTATGTCCTCCTCTGCCTAGACACAGGGCCCAAATCTCCCGTGGCCGGCCGCCGTCTCCCTGGCAGTGGTGGTGGGGTGGTTGGGGCAGGGGGAGACAACCACATGGGAGGCGGCAGCACCTGCAGTGGGGGAGATATGGTGGGAGGACAGGGGGGGCCAGGCTGAGGGTGGCCGGGGGATGCCTCCGGGCTAAAGGAGGCAGGGCTGGGGACCAGAGCACATTGCATGGCTTTGGCAGTGACACCCTGGAATACGCTCTGGTCCGCCCGAATCCTGAGCAGCCCGGCCAAGTAGGATTCAGTCATCAGATGATGACTCCTTTTCTCTCTAGTGTGCCTGGCCTGGCTGAGCATTAACTCTGCATGATTGACGGAGATGCTGACCTGGATTCCCGGAAACACTCCAACTGCTGCCGCATTGGTTGCCAGCATCTCCAGCCTGGCCTGATGTTGTGGTAGGAGGCCCCTGGTGAGGAGGTGGCGGTGTGTGAGTGGGGAGGGTCTGGGGCCCGGGTGGAGTTTGTTGCAAAATGGTTTGTTGGGCCCGGTGATGGCGTCCAGTCCAGCCCACTGCTTTTGGGGGAGGAGGTGGTGGCTGGCTGCTGTCATCACTCCAGAGGGAGTGCCCTGACGATAGCCTTAGTCTTTGGAGGAGGGGGATAGTGGGGTCAAATCCCGGCAGTGTGGCCGGTGGTCCAGATGGTGACCCCACTAGCCATGTTACATCCTCCTCCTCCGAACCAGGGCCCTCGGCTCCACTTCTCTCCTCCTCCCCTAGGGCCGGTTCCTGCTGGGCAGGGGCTTGCTCCTCCACTTCCTGCTTCGATGGAGCCGACGCCCCCGCCTCTAATTCGCCACTGGACCGAGACCTCCTAGATGCTGGAAGATAGTAAAGAAAGGTATATGTCATTAGTATGATGAATAATACATTGTTTTGTGTGCATTCCTAACTATCTGACATCTAGGTTTAAACCTTGATGATTCTCCTAACTGCAACTCAGATTAGCTATCATTTGCTAGATCTGATCTATTCTTTGGTTCTTGATCTTGATCGTTCTTGTCTCTTAACTCTATCTTAAATCCGGCTGCGGTCTGTAACTGCGTAGGCTGCAGTGGGCACACCAATACATGGACTCTCTATTGGTTGATTACTATTGTTGTGCCCTGGAATGACAGTGATTTGTCAGATTCATGGATTTAATGACACATCCATCTATCCCTTGTTAATACCATAGAGCTGACATGTCAGTGTCCTTTTTGGTCATCATGTACATGTGTAGTGTGTGTGATGTACATGTGGTGGCATGTTGATGTAAGTGATATTCACCTGACATGGAGGCTGGGTCCTGCTGGGCCACCAGGCCTGAAGCTCCAGTGATGGGCACCTGGCTCAGAAGGTCCTTGGCGATCCTCTACCACTCATTATAGCTCACAGTCACGTTCTTGTCCTCCTTGGCCATTATCCTCCTCACCTTGGCCCTGATGTCGTCAAAACGGTGCTTGACGGACCTCACATGCCTTGGCGCTGTGCCTATTGCTGTAACCTCAGCCATTACCTCCTTTCATGCCTGAGCCCAAGGAGGACCACATTCTCCTGGTGTGTGTAATTGTGGGCCCTGTGCTTGCCCTTAGCCACTTGCCCTCCCGACAGTGGTCCCTACCTCCCTGACCTGTCCTCGAGGCCTATCCCTCCCCCGAACTACCACCCCCCTGGGATCAGGCCCCTCCTCCTCTGTTCCTCTTCTAGGTGTTCTGGGTGCTACGGACACCCTGCCAACACCCACTTCCTCCTCTATACTTTCCTCCTCCTCCTGCTCCTCCTCCTCTCCTCCACTCCTCTCTAGCACTCCTCTCCTCCTCCCCACCACTCCACTTCACCACTACTCCCCAGGGTCAGCTCTCTCTCCTCTCTCTCCTCCTCACCTCTCCTCTTCTCCTTCCCACCTCGTTCCTCCTCTCTCCTCCCTCCATTTCAATCCCAAAAATAATAGAAAGATAAATAAAAACGTGTTACTATAAATATATCGAAAAAGAATGTGTGTATTATGTGTAATTAATAACTGTTGGGGGATGGTGTGTAGGAAATGGATGGGGGGGTGGATGGGGGGGGTGTATGGAGTGACCTAGTTCGATGTGTGTTTTTTAAATTATGTGTTTTGCAATTATGTGTAATCTGTAAATATGTGTGATGAAGGATTAAGTTTAAATTTATAAATAGTATGAGAGAAATGAACAAATCTGCAAATTACTGCTCTCAAAATACTCCTGCTCTCTCTCTCAAAAACCTCCAACTCCGGGATCTGCGTGCTACTTCGTCAGAAAATACAACACAGTCAGCGCATGGATGGTTGTAACGCAACTTTATAATTTCCCTCTGTCAGTCATCTGTGGCTAGACCACTTCCTATTGGCTGAGAGGCCTGTGTTGCACTACATTATAACATGATTGGATCGTAAGGGGCGATTGCATCTGGGCCAGCTCCTTAACAGTTTGCGTGCACAGAAAGGGTTTACGGGCTTTCGTCTATGTCCTGTAGATCGCGGCATGGTTGAATGTAATAGCTCTGTAATTTAGTAGAATTTCAAGCCCACAGGCTTTGTGGGTGTGCCGTTGCTGCTACGGGCTTGGAATCTAATATGGCCCCTGGTATGCTAACCAAAATGGTCCAGTAAAAGTAGGAGTATATTTCCCCTCGCTAAAATACTCAAAAACTTGCTAAGTAAGCTTTATTTGAAGCCAGTTATCAAATGCAGCTTGAACATCTTTTTTAAATTCACGTAGATAGGGGAGTCCTCGCTAAGTGGTTGCCTCAATACATGCCTAATATATACCTAACCAGCTAATTAGAACTCTCTAAAACAATGTAAATTCACTAAACACTAGTCATAACTGCACCACCCCAACTAGATTAATAACTGGAGAGAGTTTTAGATACCCTATTCCCCCACATACTTGTGCTTTGCGGTTGGGAGGCTATTTATCTTTAAAATATAAGGAGGCCAACCAATGCCCCAGTGTACTAGGATGGGACATCAAAATCACCTCTACCATCTAACTTATGTCAATGTGACCTCCATAGTTTCCAACAATAACCTCCTTGATCCTAGGTCATGGAGTCAGGGGCTCTACATATAGCCCACAAACTTCTTTTAAAATGGAATGTAAAACAATGACACAGTAACATTTAAAAAAAAACTGGTAAAAAAATACAATAAAATAATATTTTTTCAGGAAAATAAAAATAATTACTTTAAAATAAAAAAACAATTGGACCTGTAACTTAAAATAAAAGGTAAATTAATAATTTACTCTTCTAGATCCAGCGTAGTCAACCAAAACTCTTGGACCCTCTATTCAAGCCATTAAAAGGACCATATCAATTTTGACCTTGTTACTGTATTTGGGCCCACGGAAAAGTCCCAGATCCCCAAAATCCTAAAGCTATATAAAAATTGATTTTTTTTTTCCATGTTTTGGGAATTCAACTGAATTGTGTATTAATATAATTAATAATTTCCTAATTCCATTAGTTTAATTCACAGTAAATATTTACTTAAATAAATAACTCTTTTTTTACCATTGTGCCAATGGCAGTGATTTTTAAATAATGTTTACATGCTTTCAAATGGCAGAAGATATGCAAATGAGAGCCTTTAAAACTGCCAAAATAAAAAATAAATAAATTAAATAAGCCACAGTCTGCACCAATATGGATGTAAACAATTTTTTTGACAAAGAATTGAGTCCAAGACTAATGCAAATATGGAGTATAAAGTGGTTCTTTCTATTCAAATACATGGCTTTGGTTGAAGTTTAGTCAAATAAATACTGCCATTAATTTATATTTAGCAGAGAAAAATATGGCAAAGATCACTTAACTCACGGTCCACAAACAATAATAAAAATGCATTTTTATAGAACTTGCTCGACTGAAAAACAAATATGAATCAAAAGCCAAGAATATTATTTATATTTATTCGTCTGTCCCATGAGTTTAGAAGTAACTGCACATATTCACAATTGAACATTAAAAGGCAATACTGCTACAGTTGTGAAGTCAAATGTGAATGTAAATTGCACTGGTATATTGAATACAGACAATTGACTATTTTATGCATTCATATTGATAAATTATTTTGCAAATTTATTTTTAACCCTCACCATATCTTATACATCAGTATCTTGTTATAGTTCCTATTTTATTTCATTTTCCGAATTCTGGCTTCCAAGCAAAGATGTGCTAGAGTGCCAAGCAGCCCAATTTTTCTTTAATTTTCTCTGTAAATTGACAGTTTTATGAACTGTCTCTTTACCTATGCTCCATAAACATGTCAAGAGCAAGAAAAACATTCTAATTAAATCACCGGGGAAATGCAATGAACGATTATAGCTTCTTGGCAGATTATTACAAAAACAGTTGTTCATATATATTTATATATAGATAGGAAGAAGAGCAAGAGAGAGAGCTTTAGTTGAGAAATAAGAAATTGAATTCAGGATAAAAAATAAATAGATAGTATATTATGACTGTGCTGAAATATGCTACCATAAAATTATTTATGAATACTTAAACATTGTGCTTGTTTATGATATACAAAATTGTTCTTGCAGTACTATGGATTTCTTCAGTCCTTTATCACGTTAGGCTCACAAACACCTTAAATCTTAAAATTTAGTGTAGTTTAGCATGCTTTTTTACAGAATTATTCACAGAAATAACCCATGTTAAACAAGTACTTGGATTTTCTCTAGAGGTTAAATATAAATACAAATGTCAGTGGTGTTAAAAATGTAAAAATGCTGAACAGAGGGGTTTGCCATGGGCATTTAATTATAAACAATAGCTGAGGTCCCTTGACCCAATTGTGGTGAGTGGTAATAGTATACTGAATAGTAGGTTCCTCTAATTAATGCAAGGTCTTAGGTCTTGTTTATCCATTTAGTACATGGAGTGGTTGGTTGGGGAGGATTAAAAAAACAATTTTTGTTATATAAAATACATTTTAAAAAGTCCATGTCAAACTTGCTAATCTTAACCCCTATTAGTCTCTGTCCCCCCTCTCCCACCCCTGTGTCTCCCCCCCCCCCTCTCTTACACTCCGCATCTGGGCCCGACCTCTGGCCTCCACATCTGGGCCCAACCACGGGCCTCCTCATTATATTATTATTATAGTTTAATAATAATGCGCTGACATATTCCGTAGTGCTGTACATAAATTAAGTTCAGACAAAGATAAATACAGATTAACATTTAGCAAAGGAAGGAGGGCCCTGTCTTTGAGCTAGGAATCCAATGTCCATGGTGAATTCCCATCTGGGCCATTCCGTGGGCCTCCACGTCAGGGCCTGACCACGGCCCTTTTCAGCTGGGACCTCTTTTGAATTTGATTCACTGTTTTGCAAAGTTCCATTTAGACCATAGCTGTTAGTTAGCTGGTTGATTGAGGCCTAGCCATAGGATTTCCAATTTATCTAAATTTATTGTATAGCCTACAATCTGAGAATATCCACAGTACAATGGTGAGAATATCCAAAGTTGCTGGTATTGGTCTTTTTGTTTTGGTAATAATGAACAACATATCATCAGCAAAGAAGGAGTACCTCAGCTTTTTATTTCCTATATTAATCACTGAGAATTCTACGATTTGAAAAAAAGCAACAGCTAAGGTTTAATTTGCCTTAAACCTCAGATATCATATCATTAATGATTAACAATGATATTGGTTTCTGATATAATACTAGAACCGCATCTATGAATTGGGCACTTATGACAAATCTCTCATAGAAGTTGTTAGGTGTGTATGTGATCTAATCAAAGAAAGTTTTTAATGCTATTTAAGATTAAACCAACTTGTTGTTGGGGGGATAGTGTCCCTTCAAGGAAAAAACATTGTCTTGTAAGTACTTTACTGAGTGAAAATCTATGGAACCTTCTCTAGAACACGATCCCCTCCCCTCTAGTGAACAGGTTAGTTAGGGCTTGAGGGAATAGAAACAAGTTTAGGATTTTTATGGAATCTTGCTTTGTGTGTGCTTCATGAAAAAAAAATAATGGAATCTTGTCATGATTTTACTTTAGGGGAAAATAGGTTATCCCTTAGAAAGTAACTATTAAGAAACTGTGATCTACATCAGTCTACCATCAACACAAATATTGCTACTGAATACACATTTCACCCCAGACAGGCAAATAAACCACTTGTTGTTGTTCAGTCCTTCAGTTGTGTCCGACTCTCGGTGACCATATGGACGCAGCATGCCTGTCATACTTGTGTCTGGTTGTGCTTATCCATATGGTTTTCTTGGCAAAGATACTGGAGTGGGTTGTCAGTTTCATCTAAAGTAGACCGTGATTTGTCTGACCTCTCTGCTATGACCTGCCCATATTGGTTGATCCGACATGGTATAGCTCTATAGCTCACAGCTTCAGTGAGGTACAAAAGCCCCTTCACCACGAAAAGGTAGCTATCCAGATTGGCAGAATGGTATATATATATATATATATATATATATATATATATATATATATATATATATATATTCAGGGGTTACTGGTGCATAGGGGCAAATGGGCAACCACCCCCCAAAATTATCAATCACTTCAATATTGTAATTTGAATTTATATAAAGAATAAACTTTAATTATATCTGTATATCAGCTTTCATGCCTTCTTTCATATGAATTTGTTAAAAATATCACTTTAAATTAACCCATTGTGTGCCTTCCCCTTCGCCTTGTGACTTCCCCTAGTACTGCACTGCTGCTATAGATGAGAATTTTAAAAGAGAGCGTTGTAATGCTGTTTTGCTCAGCCTGGCTAAGCCTACATTCACTGTGCTAGGATTTGTATCAATTTTCCTGTCTGTCAGCTGCAGAATCAACCAATCAGAATCAAGCAGCTGTATAATGTGGTTAGGGACGTTCACTCTTAACGTGCCCAAGCCATTTAGGATTGCAGTGGGAGCTGCCAAGTGCTGAATGGCAGAAGCTATTAAAAGTAACATTTTCTTTAAAATGCTTCTATGTTCACGGTTTAGATAGGTGAAATAAAAGGACTCCTGCTGTTTAGCCAAAACGTATTGTGTTTGTGAAGTATGTAGAAAACTAACAACCCTATTAGCAGCTATGTAAGCCATCGGCAGAAGCACTTTTAGAGAAAATATAAATTTTAATAGATTATGCCAAGGGTGTAGAAACTGGTGGAATTGGCGTGCTGTGATCTCTTTCTCTCCTTCCCCAGCAGTTCCTGACCCTTTGGCTGCCAGTGATTACTGTGAAAGCTGGGTCTCGCAAAATTATCACACGTGAAATCATGAGAGTCTTGTGTCAGAATTAGTCGGGCTACAAAAGGGACAAGAGGTGTGGGAGAGCTACTGGGAACTGCTGAGGAGGGACAGGAAGAGATTGCAGTGCGCTGATGCGCATTGTGCTCTCTCTCCTCCTACTAAACACCAGAGATAAGGTACTTACCTCTCCTTTATATTAATATTATTATTATTATTATTATTATTATTATTATTATTATTATAGACTAGCGACTTGCCCGTCAAAAATGACGGGGCAATAAAATTGTAAGGCAGGCAATGCTGTTTGCCACAGACATAATTTTTTTTGGTGGTCTGACATCCTTCGGCGCTCATTGCGAGCCTCTTGGTTGTTGTATATTTTTTTTTCAGAGGCGCTTTTGCTGTCATTGTAAGGTCTGCACTGATCTGCTTTCTGCGCTTATTGCAAGGCTGTCCCCTGGTATAGTTTGTGTGCTATGAGCAGCGTTGGCTCTCGTTGCGTTTATTGCGATAGTGTTTTTTTTGTGTATATGTATTTTTGTATGCCAATTAAATAAGTAATAAATTAATAAATTAATATACTTTACCTATTTGTAAGTAATATATTTAGGAAGCATTGTACTGACGAGCTGGCAATCTGTTTTGATGTTCCTGCAGTATACAATGTAGGTTTGCGCTGTTGCTGACCTGAGGTGTCAGCAATGTGTGCAGTGTGTAGTGTAAATAGGCTGCGTGTGCAAGGCGGATGCCGTTAGTGTAGCTGTGTACTTCCGCATTGTGTAAGTTAGCGATGTAAAATGGCGGCGAATGTGTATGTGTTAAGTGGGTGTGGATGATTTTAAAAGTGTTTCTTGTACCTCGTATGGCTTTTTGGAAAAGCCGTATGTGCTTGGTGGTGTTTTGCGGGTTTAGGGTCGTGTAGCCTCGTTTTCGTTTTTTTGGCGGCCATTTTTTCTCTCGCTTTTCTTTGTGCGTCTAAACTCTGTAAATTGGACTTAAATTAAGGTGTAACTTCACTTGCAGACGTCCTGGGTGCTTCCCCCCCTTGCTGTGGGTGTATTTATAGTTTTTTTTTATGTTCTCAGCTACGCGCGGTTCGGCCGTTAAGGTCATATTTTTGCGAGTTCGTATTATTTTAGTGTAAGTCTGTAATTTTTTCGTTCTAAGTCCCGCGGCTATTTTTTTGTGTAAGTCCGTATTTAGTAATTGCGGGTGTTTGTGCGGCCCTTTGCTTTGCAGCCGACGTGTGAGCCTCCACCTTCTGCAAATGCGGCCCCTCGTGAAGCTTCGCCAGGGACGCAGTTCTTGCAAGCCCGCTTTGCGAGCTCGCAAAGCGTGACGACGTTTCGTACTTTGACAACTATTATATGTGATTATATATATAGATATAGATAGATAGATAGAAATGGTATTTGGATTAAAGAGCGAAGCCTTTGTGGTCACATTTGCATGTCCTTACCCAGATTCCCTGAATGCAGTCTAATAACTGTATTTCTCGGAATTCTGAGCAGGAAAGTAGTTGTTTTTTTTAAACTTGTTTTAGAGGTTCAAATTTGAACAGAAATATATTATTTATTTACTATATATCTATACCGCATTTACACAAATATAATGCGCACCTTTTTTCCATAGAAAATCGGGTCCCAAATTTGGAGTGTGCATTAGATTCAATGTCGCACTAGTTTCAATGACATAAAGGAAAGCACAGGAGATACCTCAAAACCACCTCTCCATCTCTCGCTTCCCGGCTCTCTGGAGTGGGTGACCGCCGGAGGAAGTGGCACCCAGAGAGCCCCAGCACAGTGGCACACAGAGCCTGGCACCTAGAGAGCCCCAGCACAGTGGCATAAGTTGGTAACATACCATAAGTTGGTAACATAAACTCACTGTTTGGTACTTCTTGTACAAATGACAAATGCGCATTACATTCGCCAGCGAAAACGTTTTTTTTGATTTATGGGTTCCAAATTTGGAGTGCGCATTAGATACGATGGCGCACTAAATTTGCGTAAATACGGTACATTTTCCCTATATGCAAATGTTACAACTTAGTCAAACATGATACACTTGAAAATATTACATTCCTCTTCTTCTATATATATATATATATTTACACATATATATATATATATATATATATATACACATATATATATATATATATATATACACACATATATATATATATATATATATATACACATATATACACACACATATATATATATATATATATATATATATATATATATATATATAAACATACATACATATATATATATATTTATAAGAGAAGAGGAATGTAATATATTCAAGTGTATCATGTTTGACTAAGTTGTACATTTGCATATAGGGAAAAAGCAACATAAGACATTATTTGGATATAGGTATGTATTAATGTTACACCATTATGTACGTGCCAGTTTATCAATCCTAAATTTGGATTTAATGAAAATAGTTACTACAAGCCTGCTTTTTACATGAGCACAAAAACCATAAACAGGAAAAAGCAGTTAATAGCTAGAAAAAAACACTGCCTTTGTGGTGGTGTAATTGAACTTCACTGAAACACATGAAGCCACCAGGGAATCTTTAATGAATGTTTAAATGCAAACAGTAGTGGTGCACTTAAGCAGCTAAGCTGAGGGTCCCTAACTAAATCATATAACATCAAATCAGGGTTTCTGGCACTTTTACTAACCAGATTTCTTGGCACTTGCACTATTATGTATTTCTCAGTAAATAAATGTAGATTAGTGCTGAGATGATGCATTGGCAAGCTCGCAGAACGAGCTTGGTTTATTTTATCTGGAAAATAAATAAAGACAGAGCCTGTACATCTCACATGGAGGTCTTTACAGTACTTCATTTTATCACTTAGGAAAACAGATTAGATTTAAGCTACCATTTTTCATTGTCACTGTTAGTTTATGAATGATAACATGATAAATGATTCTTTGTAATAGCCAAATCAAGTTCTCTAAAACACAGAACATGATATACTTCTTGTTTTTTATTTATACTTTGCATTAAGGAATATACACATATATACTGCATTTTCTAGATATGGCATTGTAGGAAACATAGATTTAATGGCAGATAAGAACCAAAAAGGACCATCTAGTCTGCCCATTCAATCTATCTATAAACTGGCTTAATTTAGTTTCCTCGTAGGCTTGTACTTTTCCCAGGCATGCTTAAATTCCTTTACTTTTTTTTGACTCTACTACTTAATCTAGAATTGAACAGCAATTTGAATTTTAAGATATTTTTAGTTTAGGGTGCAGTCTTGATGTAGTCTATTAATATTAACAACTAGCGACTTGCCCGTGAAAAATGATGGGGCAATAAAAGAAAGTGTTGAAATGCTGTTTGCCACACAATGTGAGTCTACTGTGTGCCTCAACTATGTAGACGCCTATAACACACTAGTGTAATAACACTATAAGTACCATGAGAGTCATCCATGACCCAAAGTGTAAGCACTACACCATTTTAACCCCGTCTCTTATGGGGGTCTATACACACCCTCATAAGCCTCTATTTGACCCCATTAGTCCCATAAGGGTATTTAAAGACCCTCATGGGACAGTTAGAAGCATAACATCACCCTGTAAGTGCTATGAGGGTTCTCCAGTACCCTCATGACACTAAGTACAAACACTACACTGCACTATAGCACCCAATAAACCATGAAATCTAAACAAACCCCCTCTACACTAACCTATTAAGACCTACACTACCTACCTACACTACCTACCTACCCCCTAATAACCCCCCACCACTCTAATTAGGGAAAATCAAATAAACTAAAGTCCCCAAAAATAAAAAATCTACATTACATAAAATAAAAAATAAAAAATCCCCCCAAAAAACACATTACCAAAAAAACCTGTCAGAAAAAAATAAAAAGTAACATTACAGAAAATAAAAAAATACATTACAACCGCCCCCGACTACAGAAAAAAAAATTACACACCTGAAAAGGAAATACATACAATACAAATAAAATACAATACAATACACCCTATCTAGCTAACATACAATCAATACTATCTATCTAAAATACATCACCCAATCTATCTAATATACAATACATCATATCTATCTAATATACATCCCCCAATCTATGTAATATACAATAAATACTATGGGCCTCATTCTATTATCGGCCGTAGGAGATGCGGGGCCGCAAGGACCGGCCGCAAACTATTCGGCTATTCTATTCCCCTCCGGCCGGGGATTCCGGCAGGCTTGCGGCCGGCGCCTTGCTATCCCTTGCGGCCGCTTTCGCCGGAGGAAAGCCTTTGATCTTAAACGGCCGCAAGAGTTTCGGCCGCAAGAAAATCCTGGTTGCTATTCAATTGCTCCGGGAACCCTCTCTGCAAGGCTAAAACCGAGCCGCAGCTTACTTGCAGAAAAAAGGTCCCGCTAGCACCAATTAAGCACATTATAAAGCCGAAATAAAGCCATCCTGCACTCTGAGGAGACTATAAAGTGATTGTAGGTGTTAGCAAAAATAGCACAACATTCCGCCAACACTCAAATCCGTAAATAAATTATTTTTTAATTTATGTCACATATCCATGTAAAAAGTCCTGAGGGCTTGGAGCACCTCAGACCCGCCCACGCTGCGGCCGGAAAATAAACAGTTAATGTAAACTCGGATTTGGGCTGATGTGCAAGCTTGAGAGGGGGTTGCTATTAATCCTCATGTCCCCCAATATGATCCCTAACATTTACAGAGCTGTACAGTGCCGTCTTGAATATATTTTTGCGTTTAAAGATTTCTGAGCTTACGGCCGGTTGCAAGATATACGGCCGGCCGTAAGGGGATAGCCTTGCGGGCCGTCTAATTGAATTGCAAGATAACGGAACCCCCGCAAGGAATCGCAGCCTTGCGGCCGTTTTACGGCCGATAATAGAATGAGGCCCTATCTATCTAAAACACATCCCACAGTCTAATATACAATACATCCTATCTATCTAAAATACATCACCCAATCTATCTAATATACAATACATCCTATCTATATAAAATACACCCCCCTATCTAACATACAATAAATGCTATCACTATATAAAATAGTCTAATTCTAAGCTAAAATAAAATAATGAAGACCACTTACCTTTGCAGATGACCCTTCAGATCAGCAAACTAGGGGGAAAAAAATGACTACATCACGTTTACAGAAAATAAATAAACATTCTAAACATTTTAAATATTCTACTCACTTTTTCAGCATGCCCCGTCCTTCATCTTTTCTTCTTCTCCGGTGCGGCCCCTGTTGAAAAAAAACATAACATTAGTACAACATACACATAAACATAAAACAAAATAAAATATACATAATATACATTATACTTACCTCCCCGCGATGTCCCCCGCCTCCTCCTCTTCTGCCCCAGATGGGCCGTGGAACAATCCGCGATATAAAATAAAAATAATTAAAAAAACGAACAGAGATCCGCACTCACGGATCTCCCCGACGCTAATGAGCCTCCTACGAAAATTGGCAATGACGGCTTCTGATTGGCTGAAAACATTGTCTATCAAATTCAGTCAATCAGAAGACGCCATTGTGTGAGCCAATGAGAAAGGAATACACCCCAAAATCCCTCAGCTTGTATAATTCACCTGTCAATCATTATTTAAACCAATCATAAGGCTTTATTGTCATCAGCCAATCACAATGGGATACACCCCCATGGGGTGATTGGATGAAGACATCTGCGCCTTTTCATTGGCTGTAATTCTGATTGTCATTGACAACACCCAATGAGAAGGCGCAAATGCCTTCAGCCAATCAGTACATGGGGGTGTATCCCATTGTGATTGGCTATTGTCAGTGCAACTAATCAGAATGCGCAAATGCCTCCAGCCTCTGGGGGAATATTCCATTGTGATTGGCTGAAGGCATCTGCACCTTGTGATTGGTTTAAATAAAGATTGACAGGGGCATTATCCAATCAGAGTGGGGTTTTGGGGTCTATCCCTTTCTGATTAACTCACACATTGGCACCTTCTGATTGGCTGAATTTGATAGCGTTTTCAACCAATCAGAAGGCGCCATTGCCTATTTTCTTCCCGGAAAAGGCTCTGAGAGCCTCATTAGCGTCTTGGAGGTCCGCAAGTTTGTTTTTTACAGCGCGGTTACAGGGCGTGGCAGAAGAGGAGGAGGCCTAGACCTCGCGGGGAGGTAAGTACAATGTAGATTATGTTTATTTTATTTTGTTTTATGTTTATGTATTTGTACTAATGCTATGTTTTTTTGTTTAAGAGGGGACGCGCCGGAGAAGAAGAAAAGAAGAAGGACGGGGACATGCTGAAAAGGTGAGTAGAATATTTAGAATGTTTATTATGTTTATTTATTTTCTGTAAATGTGTTGCACTGATTTTTTTATTTTTTTCCCTAGGTTGCTGATCTGAAGGGACATCTGCAAAGGTAAGTGGTCTTAATTATTTTATTTTAGCTTAGAATTAGAGTATTTTATAAAGAGATAGCATTTATTGTTTGTTAGATAGGGGGATGCATTTTATATAGATAGGATGTATTGTATATTAGATAGATTGGGTGATGTATATTAGATAGATAGTAGTTATTGTATATTAGATAGATTGGGGGATGTATATTAGATAGATAGGATGTATTGTATATTAGATAGATTGGGTGATATATTTTAGATAGATAGGATTTATTGTATATTAGATAGATTGGGGGGTATTGTATTTCATTTTCAGGTGTGCAAATCTTTTTTTATTTTTTATTTTTTGTGACTTAGGTTTTTTTTATTTTTGGTAATGTAGATTTTTTATTTTTGGTGACTATTTCCCCCCCCCCCCCTGTAATTAGAGAGGTGGTGGGGGGGGGGTATTAGGGGTAGGTAGGTAGTGTAGGTAGGTAGTGTAGGTGTTAATAGGTTAGTGTAGAGGGGGGTTAGTTTAGATTTAATGTTTTATTGGGGGGGTATAGCGCAGTGTAGTGTTTATACTTAGTGTCATGATGTTCCTTGAGGACCCATGAGTGACATTGTTAATTATTGGTTTATGGGGGTCTGTATTGACCCCCATGAGTGATGGTGTTAATTAAGTGCTTTTGGGGGTCTGTATTGACCCCCATGAGTGACAGGGTTAATTATATGTATTATGAAAGTCTGTATTGACCTCCATGAGTGACAGGGTTTATTATTGGTTTATGGGGGTCTGTATTGACCCCCATGAGTGATGGTGTTAATTAAGTGCTTTTGGGGGTCTGTATTGACCCCCAATGAGTGACAGGGTTAATTATATGTATTATGGAAGTCTGTATTGACCCCCATGAGTGACAGGGTTAATTAGGGGGTTATGGGTGTCTGTATTGACCCCCATGAGTGACAGGGTTATTTATTGGCTTATGGGGGTCTGTATTGACCCCCATGAGTGACAGGGTTAATTAAGTGCTTATGAGGGGCTGTATTTACCCCCATGAGTGACAGGGTTAATTAAGGATTTATGATGGTCTGGATTGACCCCCATGAGTGACAGGGTTTATTAGGGGTTTATGGGTGTCTGTATTGACCCCCATGAGTGACAGGGTTATTTATTGGCTTATGGGGGTCTGTATTGACCCCCATGAGTTACAGTGTTAATTAAGTGCTTATGAGGGGCTGTATTTACCCCCATGAGTGACAGGGTTAATTAGGGATTTATGGTGGTCTGGATTGACCCCCATGAGTGACAGGGTTTTTTAGGGGTTGACGGGGCTCTGTATAGAGCCCCATGCGTGGTAGGGTTATTTTTTTATTTTTATTACGGGTCCTTTAAGGACCTTTACAATTATTTAAGGACCTGTAAGGCAGTAATTTTGAATTTTCATTGCAGCTTTTTATGTATTTTTGTGTGTATTTATTTGTTTTCAATGTTGTGAGGTGCGCGCGGTTCTGCCGTTAAGGTTGTATTTTTGCCGTTAAGGTGTTTTTTTTTTTAGGTCGTAATGTTTTTTTTTTCTAAGTCCTGCGTCTCATATTTTTTGTGTAAGTCCGTGGTAGTGCTGCTTGTGTGGGTGTTTGTAACCGAGTCTGAGGCGCCGTAGAGCCTCCACCTCCGCAAATGCAGCCCCTCGCTTCCAATATGTGCAGTTTTTTAAGGTTTTGAAGGTAATTGGGTTGTAGAGGGAAAGGAGTAAAATAAAAGCAATTATCATTTAGTGAAACATATTTCACCTGTGCCAAAAATGGAAATTATTAGTTTGAATTAGAAAGTAATCCATGAGAAACATAAAAAACCCCAAAAGAAATAGGATTCTTAATGGTTGTTGTTAAGTAGAATTCTTGCAGCGGAAATTAAGGGAAATATTGACTGTATGGAGAATTAATTAATTATCATTCAGTCATAGAAATCGGAAAGAAATTAGTGTCTTTTTCAAAAACATTTTAAACAAAATAAAAACATTAAAAATGTATAAAAATCTTTAAAACTACAGCAATGCTTTTTTTCTAAACCCAGGTGTAAATATATATTCTAAATTTTGTATTAAAGTGAAAATCAAATATACAATATTTTTGCTTTAACTCATTTTGGCTTTTCAGATAACAGTTAGTGCAATTAAGTGTGCCCGAAGTTTTTAGTTCATTTGTGAGGCGATTAGTAATCTTGCATATATTCACTAATCTGGTGATAAGATGGGGTCTGCAGGATCTAAAAACAATATTTCTATTCAAATAAATAAGTGCATTTAATATATTAAATTGAATTTTTGCATGCAAATAATTTGCACATTTGCATGTATGTATTCAGGGAAACTAGGCAGTGACAGTGAAAGGAGCTCACAATAAGTGACTCTCTTTAAGTCCAACAGCCACTTTATACATGGCCCCTTTATAGCATATGCCTGGCATTAAAATACAGCTATAGAACATAGTCTCCTCTGCATCTCTACCTTGTCCTAGTGAAGGGGCTTGTTCAGTTTAATGAAGCTGTGAGCTATACCATGTAGGGTCACCCAAGATTGGCAGGTCATAGTAGAGAGATCAGACAAATCACAGTCCACTAAGAAAACATTATGGATGGGTACAACCAGAGATATAATGATACTAGCGACTTGCCCTTCAAAAAAGATGGAAATAAAAAGTGAAGCCTGGCAATGCTGTTTGCCACACAATGGGAGCCTCTCCCCCTCTACTTTACTGGTCTCGTGATGCGTGCCTTCGGCGCTCGTCATGGGCCTCGCAATGAGCTCCTTTGGTTCTCATTGAGAGCCTCCCTCCCACCTCTCCCACCGTCTACTTTACTGTCCTGTGTCACTTCCCCCTATGTCTCTTTCCCCCCTCTCCCTGTGTCTCTTTCACCCCATCTCCCTCTGTTTCTCTTTCCCCCTCTCCCACGTGTCTCTTTCCCCCCTCTCTCCCCTGTCTCTTCCCCCCCTGTCCCCCCTGTCTCTTCCCCCCCTCTCCCATTGTCACTTTCCCCCTTCACCCCCATTTCTCTTTCCCCCCTCTCCCTCCCATG
This sequence comes from Discoglossus pictus, assembly GCA_027410445.1. Taxonomy (NCBI): domain Eukaryota; kingdom Metazoa; phylum Chordata; class Amphibia; order Anura; family Alytidae; genus Discoglossus; species Discoglossus pictus. Next base: position 174,829,860 of record CM050166.1, on the reverse strand, counting down.
CATCTCTCTGCCCCTCTCCCCGTCTCTTTCCCCCTCTTCCCCCTTTCTCTTTCCCCCCTCTCCCTCCCATGCGTCTCTTTCCCCCTCCCGTGTCTCCTTCTCCCCCTGTTTGTCTCTTTCCCCCCTCTCCCTCTGTGTCTCCCCCTCCCTCTGTGTCTCTTCCCCCTCCCTCTGTGTCTCTTCCCCCTCCCTCTGTGCCTCTTCCCCCTCTCCCTGTGTCTCTTCCCCCCTCTCTCTCTGTGTCTTTTCCCCCCTCTAATCTGTGTCTCTTCCCCCATACGTCGGTGTCTCTCCCTCCTCCCTCCGTGCCTCTTCCCCCTCCCTCTGTGCCTCTACCCCCTCCCTCTGTGTCTCTTCTCTCCCTCTGTGTCTCTTCCCCCCTCTCCCTCTGTGCCTCTTCCCTCCCTCTCCCTCTGTGTATCTTCCCCCCCTCTGTGTCTCATCCCCCTCCCTCTGTGTCTCTTCCCCCTCCCTCTGTGTCTCTTTCCCTCCTCCCTCTGTGTCTCTTCCCATCTTCTCCCTCTGTGTCTCTTTCCCTCCTCCCTCTGTGTCTCTCCCCCCCCCCCCCTGTATCTCTTCCCCACTCTTCCCTCTCCTTATGCGCAATGCGCGGCTCACGCCGCGCTCATTGCGAGCCTCCCCCCCACCTCACCCACCGTCTACTTTACTTTCCTGTGTCTCTTCCCCCGTGTCTCTTCCCCCCCCTCTCCCCCCATGTCTCTTTCACCCCCTCTCCCCCTGTTTCTCTTTCCCCCCTCTCCCCATGTGTCTCTTCCCCCCCTCTTTCCCCTGTCTCTTTCCCCCCTCTCCCCTGTTTTTCTTTCCCACCTCTCCCTCCCATGCATCTCTTTCCTCCTCTCCCCCTTTCTCTTTCCCCCCACACCCCCATTTCTCTTTCCCCCCTTTCCCTCCCATGCGTCTCTTTCCCCCTCCCCTGTGTCTCTTTCTCCCCCTCTCCCTGTGTGTCTTTCCCCCCTCTCCCTCTGTGTCTCTCCCCCCTGTGTCTCTCCCCCCTCCCTCTGTGTCTCTTCCCCCCTCTCCCTCTGTGTCTCTTCCCCCCTCCCTCTGTGTCTCTTCCCCCCCTCCCTCTGTGTCTCTTCCCCCCCTCCCTCTGTGTCTCTTCCCCCCTCTCCCTCTGTGTCTCTTTCCCTCCTCCCTCTGTGTCTCCCGCCCCCTTCTCTTTCTGTGTCTCTTCCCTCTCCTTATGCGCAATGTGCGGCTCACGCCGTTCTCTGCGCATGCGCGACTGACGTTGCGAAATGCGCGTGATCCTATCGCCTTTGCAATCGGATCGTTGTCAAACTGTGATTCGTCGCAAGCGTGACGACGAATTGCAATTTGACAATTATAATATGTGATATGTGCTTGGTGTGCTGCTGTCCATAGGGTCAGGGAAAATCAGTCACAACTGAACAACATAACAACAATAGAACATAGAATAGGACAACAATAGAACGTATGCATGAGTCAGATAAACGACTCCAAAGGTATGTCTCTTTATTATTAAGACCAGTACACATTAACAGCCTTATTAAATTGTGATTCGACCAATTGAATAGGGCTCTATATAAGCACAGAGCATTTATTTATTTACAGAAGTTTTTAGTTCATGCAGACCTTGCTTTTGGATAGAAGTCCCCTAACTAAAAACTTCTGTAAAAAAAAATATGCTCTGTGCTTATATAGAGCCCTTTTCAATTGGCCGAATCGCAATTTAATAAGGCTGTAAAATAGCAACATTGCAAACTTCTCAAGTACAAGCAGAAAGAGACAAACAAACAACTACAAGTGACTAAAACAGAACTCAAATGACACAATAATCTGTGCCCTGTGTAGCATGTATTATTTACTTCAGGGCCCTTGGCACAAAGCCCCTACATTAGGAGATATTTTTAAACAGGGTAAAGAGTGGGAATAAATCGGTTTTAATAAGGTTCGGTTGATGCCTTGGATCCTCCTCAACCAGTCTCTCATATCACTTATCTTGTCAATATTCAGTGAATTGCTGGAATATGAAATTGTTAGAATTTATATGTTATATTTTTACTAGCGTATTGCCCATAAAAAAATTACGGCAATCAGATGTGTATGTTTTAAAAGTAGTTTAGTTATTAATATACATATGGAATTGTAAGGTAGCTAATGTTGTTTTCTGTGTACTACTGAAATATAGAAATCAAATTAATAAATGAATTTACGTATTTTTATGCATTGTGTTGAAGAGCTGGCAATCTGGGTTGATGTTGCAGCAGCATTAGTGGTGTGGAGGTACTGTGTAAGCGTGATGAACGTGTGCAGTGTAATAGTGTGCGTGCGCGATCCAAAACCGTTAACGTAGCTGTGTACTTCCGCATTATCCTAAAATGGCGGATAATGTGTGGTATGCGTCTTAGGGGATTATCGGTACGTGTTTTCCGTGGTTATAGTTCTGTCGCCAGGTTTCCGTTTTGTTTGTGCGGTATTTTTTCTGCGGCGCTCATTGCCAAAGTACTAGGGTTTAACGGCTCGCCGGGCAATGATCGCCTGCGGCGCTCATCGCTCAGCCCGCTAAACTACTACGGTTTAACAGTAAATATGGTCAAATGACGGTCACTAAAAATTAAATGTAGTGAAATTTGTTTGCCACACAACATGACGCTACATTTGTCCCTACAATGTTTTTTTTTTTTTTTTTTTTTACTTGCAACTTATATTTCACATCAAATGCATTGGTTTAGGCGGGAAATCCGATGTTGCGCGAGACAAAGTCGTTAAATCTGTGTTAATGCGTAAATCTGTAATTGTGTTTCGTAAAATGTACTCGCTACTGTCTTTTTACTCATTGCGCGGTTAATCCGCATCCTTTATCTCGTTGTTTTTCAAAGACATATGTCTGTGACTGTGTTTTACGCAGTTCGTAGTAGCATAGCCTTGTTTTCATTTTTTTCGGCGGCCATTTTTTTCTCGCTTAGCCGATTTTCGATCTTTGTAACTCTGCTAAATCGATCTAAATTGCAGTTCCAACTCACTTCCAGACGTCCTGCCTGGTTCCCCATGCTGTAAGTGACCTTTGTTTTATTTTTTAGTGTGTATTTAGTGTTTTTTTTACTGTTTTTGATCCGCCGCTTATCTCGTAATTTTTTTCACCTCGTATTTTTTTTCTAAGTGCTACGGTTTAACGGCTCGCCTCGCTACGCGAGGCTCGCCTGCAATGAGCGCCTGCGGCGCTCATTGCCCAAGTGCTACGATTTAACGGCTCGCCTTGCTGCGCGAAGCTCGCCTGCAATGAGCGCCTGCGGCGCTCATTGCCAAAGTGCTACGATTTCACGGCTCTCATCGCTAAGTCGTACGCACTACGCAACGCAGCGTGACGACGAATCGTAGTTAGACAATTATAATATGTGTTATATTTTTATTGAGTTTATTTTCTCTGTAGATTCAATACAGTTTATTTTATGGATCACCAGTTGTATTGGTGGCACATTGTTATGTCATTGTGTAGATGATTAATACAAAAGTTTGAAATCTTCTATGAGTGGCAATCAGCAGTTATATAAATGTGGTGCCATTATGGAGAAGAAAAGTACTATTACTTACATATTTCAATATGTTTGTTTATTCTGTTTTTATTTTTCAGTAATGTATGCTTGCATTAATATGATGCTGAGCGATTTGTGCTGATTGAGTTGGAGTGCTAGAAGTAGCATTTAGAGGAGGACCAATGTGATCCTAAATCTAAAATATACCCTTTTGAAGAATTTCTTGACCACAGTGGTCCTTTAATGTTAAAGTGCTTTCATCATTAACCTTGGCAAAAAAATTTTTTATTTTTTATTAAAGGCATATCTAAGTTTTCTGGATTATGAGTGGATCTGATAGAGGCGAATCAGCAGTATATGAAAAAAAAAATTTGCATGGAAAAATACCAGAAGAAACATTTAAACACTTACCTTGAAGTTAGCAAAATGTAATTTCTGACAGCTGAAAATTAAGTTAACACCCCCTTGAATCCCAGCCTAAATTAGCATAAAATTCATATTTTTTGGGCCAATCAGGAGGAGGCTCGGGCAGCTGATACATTTGTATCTAGCACTGGGGTCCCTGGCTGTGCTGTAAAGTCTCTCTACCAAAAAGCTCAAACGTATCTGGCTGATTCTCCTCTGCATACTTCATTATGTAAGCTTCCTCTGGGTGTGCAAAGCTGGATTTTACTTTCCTGCCTATAACTTTGTAAGTACACTGAACACATATTTTTCTGATAATCACTGCCTGTTTCTTACCAAAAATTTGAAACCTAGGAAACTTATATATACATTTGAGGACTGACACCAAAGAGTGACTCAGTACACCACCATGCTTTGCATGATTTACTAAAACTAAAATATTTAAAATGTGATGTAATATTAAAAAAAAACATTCTTTTAATTTGTTTGTTATCCTGAGCTGTAGACTTCACTGATTGGTTAATATTATCCAAACAGATGGCTAGAATTGCAATTTCTTTAATCAAATTGGCTGAAAAGAGATTATGAACTATTTTAGCCAGTCAGAAGAATAGCAAGTCTATATATAAGCCTGGGAAAAGGCCCAAATGCTTTATTCTTTACTGCGTGCTTATCAGAAGAGGTGCTACTGTTAGTTTAGTTTCTTTTTTTTTCTCCAAATTTTATTTACAGAGTCAGGATTTTTTGAGTTGAGATTTTGCCATGAGCATGAAGGGAAGAATGGGCCTATGCTACGGGCCACAAAAGAGGATCAAGGACTTAACTTAGATGTATTTGTTTACTATAGCTAATATGATGATCAAGGATATTGTTTCACTACACTGAAACAGGGATTGTAAATAATTTCTTTATGGGTTAAATTGCTTTTATTTTATTCTTTTATTCTGTCATTTAATTTTATATTATTTCAAATATTCTTTTATTAATTAGAAATATTTATTTATTTTTGGGGGGAGTTAGTTTAGTTGGGGAAGGGAGGCTTTAAGACCCCACAGTTATTAAAATGGTTCACCCATTGACAAATATGACCACTCCATGACAAAAGGATCAAGGCAAGTGAATTCAAAAGATGTTCACTGCCACATTTGTTTATGTAGAATATATCATACTGCACAAGCAGCATTTAGTATTCAAACTACAAGGCAATACATAATATTTATAACTTTTTAGCTAATATTATTTAACTCTTCTTGGACTATATATGTTGGGTGGCAGTACCTTACATGCAATTTTACTATGTGATGTGGCCAGGTATAAATTGTATAGTTTGTTTTTAATTGGCCTTTATATATTCTTATATTATTCTGCTTGGAAGCTAATAATTAAAAGGCTAAAGCCAACATTTTGTATAGTGCAATTACTGCTCTGTTCAGGGAAATGGCTTCTCTCATTCTGTAAACATTAAACATTCTTACAGTCTGGATACCTACCTTAAAAACAAACACTCTTCTCCTTAACTTACTTATCTGGAATGTTACCATCTTGGCAAGAATCTTTAAGTATGCAGTTTTATGTTCTGTAATATGAAAACCTAGGAAAATGTACTTAGTTAAAATTAGATTAACCATGTTTGGCTTTAATTTTTTCCCACCAAACTTACTGGTAATTATGAGAAAGCTATTTACTATTTCATCCTTATTTGTATGAGAATAAGTGAGTTTCAGTTTATGCAGGGAACCATGTATGAGTAATGAAAAGTCACCAGTATAAACTCAAAAAAGTCATGAATGCCATAGTAACTTTGTGACAGAAAAAAAACTTTAAAAGCATACATAATGTTCCCATTTATATCAGAATTGAAAATTGTATCTACAAATAAGTATTAATATCTATCTATCTATCTATCTATCTATCTATTGAGTTCCATATGCCATTTGGGTTCTGGGGAGTTGATCAATAATTACATTTTTAACATATTTTGTTCTTTTACTACAAAAAAAAAGGGATGATATTACTTACTCATGATTTAAGCTTTCAGTTTTCAACTATGTGCAGCCATTTTACCATTAACAGCCCTCCATCTTGCTAATATTGCAGTTACATATTTGTATGGAACACGGCTCCACACACTTCATATTCCATGTATTTCACTTGGTCATACAATGTCATTGGTGACGATCAAGTGAAATAAACTGGTTAAAGATTGTGTGGGCCTGAGTTGCATATAAATATGCAACTGCATCATTAGAAAGGTGGGTGTCTTGTTATCGAGTAAGAACTATTACATCTAAAATGACTGCACCAATAGTTGAGAATAACAAGTCCGAGTAAGTAAGTAAGTAAGTAAAAATCTCTTTATTTTAAGAATATATTAATAAAGGAAATATTACATAAAATGCCCCAGGATATCCCATGATAACTCCACCTGCTTTCAGCTGCATTGTTGGCCAAGCCAAGTGAAAGTGCATGAGCTATCATAGAGCCACCTCCTTTACTGAGCATGCTTAGTCTGAACCAGAGTGTGACTGGTCAGACTCTTTTTTTAGTCCAGCTTCCAGGCAGAGCTGGTCACTCCCACAAGTAGAATAAGATAAGCAGCTCTGCTTGAGGGGGAAACCAACACAGTTAAAATTGAGGAAAATGTTAACTTTTATTTATTTTAAACTGCATACTGTTTTAAAAAGTCTATGCCCAATATACAAATATTTGAGCTGTACTTGTAAATTCAGTACAGTGGTCCTTTAACTATAGTGATAAGGGTGCCAATTTCATAATATGTTACTGTTGTGATGATTCACACCATGAAAACTGTTAATGAGAAAACTGTCACATGATGTGTTTACTACACTAAATCTATTATTCTTTTAATATAACACAGTATGGATCATGAGAAATTTTTATTTCACTGAGAGCCCAAAAAATTTAAAACGGTCTCAAACAAAGAACACATTGATGACCCGGATCTCTTTCAGGAGTGCCACTGCCAAATAAAATACTGAAGCTTGCCAGTAATGTCTCAAGGATGGTAATATTTTATTCTTGTTACATTTTTTAAACACATTTTATTTATTTATTCCCTATGAATGGTAATGGCATTTATCATTAACAAAGGAAACTCATATATTTTCTGAAATAGGAGGAATTTGAGAAAATAGTAATTAAAGGCTTTGTTGCTGAGCTGGCTGAAGGCTTAAACCTGCAAACAGCCCCATTGACCAATGGTGTGGGAAAAATTCACCCTAATCTGATGCATCGTCCACATATGAAAAGTGGCAATTTCAAGACACAAGGCTTCCAAATTCAGCGAAACGCGTCTATCTATCGCATCTGTCTTTATCTTTTTAGCTGTACCCATAATATGTATATTAGTTTTTTATATTTAGACATTTTTTATTGATGTATTATTTTGTATTGACAGTGTGTTTTTTATAACTGCTTTGGTTGAGACAATAAAGAAACTATTTGGGGTTTAACACCATCCCTGTGGTTCATTACTTTGATTGAAAGCATTTATCAACTGAAGTCTGTTATGTTTATAGTAGCATTCGCCATTTCTAGCATACAAAATTCAGTATAATTAAGGTCCTAGAATATATAGTCATACCAGGCTCGACAAGAGATCCAGCCTAAAATATATTTTTATAATCACCAACAAAATAAGTCAGTATGAAGAATCAAGACTGAAAAAGACCTGTGATAACAACAGTGCAAGAATATGCCTCATATCTGATTGTGGTCATTCCAGGAGAGAGACAATTAGAATAATATTTCTAAGGCTGATTTGAAATTTAATGTAGTGAATGATCTGCACTATATAGTGGTGCGCTTTTTCCTATCCCTCCCTTTTTGTTGTTCCACATACAGTTATGTAGGGATGACAAATGTATATTGGATATAGGCTTTAATTGAAGGTGAAAGTCCCCACCTTTCCTGCAAAAAATAGAGTTCTCTTTGAATGGGGAAGTTATGGTTTTACATCCAAACTACTTTGGTTCCATTGTACTAAGTGAATTGTAATCCTATTTTTCAAGTAATCTCATGAGTTGTCAAATTTATGTAGGTGGGGATGCACTAAGCACCAGCACATAACTTTCAAATGTTTTCTTGTTATTTGCATTTTAAATACAGAGCTATGCAGTCACATTGTCTCAACAGATCAAAATCCACTAAAACTACAGCTGCAGTTCCAACTAGCATACTGAGCTACAGCAACTGCTATAGTTTTTACTCATGTAGTTAAATGTATGCATGTGTACATTGTAATATAAGAACAACTTGTATTCAGGTGGAACTGCCTGTTTATATATATATATATATATATATATATATATATATATATATAAATAATTATTGTTTGCTTGAGGATAAAGATTTGTGTTTATTAATGTCCTAAACAATTCATAGGTAATCAATATTCATGTGAAACCGTTAATGCAGTTTTACATTTGGTTACTTAATGAAAGCTTTGTTTGTTTAATGATTCAATTGTTTACTGTCTAACACAATATTTCAATACAATCACTTAAAGGGCACTGTCAGAGCTCATAGAAATTGATAAGAGTGGACGAGGGATTCTGACTGAATAACAACACTGGGGGTAATTGGGACAGCCAAACCAGGGGCGGAACTACCAGTGGTGCAGGTGGTAAACTGCACCATGGCCCTTCTCTAGGGACCTTTCATTTTTTTCTGTAGTGTAGGGGCAAACCTCTACCACCACTCCGGCCCAACCCACCAAGGCCCTCACTGAGCCCCACTGGGCCCTCTTGGCCTCGACCTCGCTGCAAAGTGGAGCTCATGCATTGTGGAGCGGTGCTGTAGACAGAGGAGCTGAGAAAAGATAGAAGGTAAGAGAATGGTAGCAGTTATGGAAAGATGTCTAAGGGGAGAAGCAATTGGAAAGAGTCTTGGGGCGGTATGCTGTTATGGAGAAGGGTCTTAGGGAGTGGAGCTCTTCGGGAGTGGCACTGAGTAAATTAGTAACAGTTGCCCAGTGCAAAAAAACTAATTTTACAACCTGAGGACCCACTATTCTCTTGCTTTGCTACTAAGCCAAACAGACTGTGATTCTAATTAGCACATCAAAAACCGAATTAGTATCAAGTAGCCATTTACTTGGATAAAAAATACAGCTCAAATAATAATACATTTCTCAGGAATTATCTACTTTAGAAAAAGCATCTAAAACAATGTATACTCCGTTTTACATCCAGTTTAAGACTATCTAAAAACCTTGATTTTAAGGTGCAGCGTCCCTTTAAAATAAACACCAGCAACAGAAATGTAGAAGCTCTGCACATCTGAATCATTTATCGTATGTATCCATTTCTTTGAAAAACGTTACTTTTATATTACTACATCAAGGACTAATTATGCTATGGGAAGGGATCTTAGGGAGGGTTGTTGTTATGAAATGGGGTCTTGGGGAGGAGCATTAAGTGAGTTAGCACTGGGGGCTGTGGTGTATCACCAAATTAATATATATAAATATTACACAAGGTTCGTCTACATTAAAAGGTATTTATTAAAAGGCAACAACACAATACTATAAATGTATTATAAACACACAGCCAGACCCACGGAGCACCAACCCTTTTTAAATCTATCTACCTATATAATAATCCCCTTTCCCAAACGCTTTATCTTACCCACGGTCAGACCATTTCCATCATCACCACCATCAACCATCACCAACAACCATCACCAACACCACCCAGCAAGCAAACAGGAAGCAGCACCAGTTTCCTGCCTGGATATATCCTTAGTTAAGATGATGTAATTTACATCACATCCTGTCCATGACTTCCTTAAGCCATTGTGGGAGGGAAGTAAAGATTCTCAGCCCTCCTACAAAGGCCTGTTTTAGGAAGTCCTGAATTACCATTCAAGGAAGACAAGTTACCACAGGGGCCACCGCAAAAAATGTTTATAACCTCCCCTATATATGCCACTGCATATAGTGGTAGGTTCAGTAAGAGGCTGCACTGGCAGTTTCACCTACAGGAAAGAAAAACTGCAGCCACCGCAAAGTTTAGTGAATCTTCACAATAAAACTGTTTTACTTTTTTTTACAACCGACTTGAGGACTATATGAAATCAAGCACACATATATCTATCTATACAGTATATATATATATATATATATATATATATATATATACACGATTATGTTAAATATATATCTTATAGTAATCCTTTATTATGTTAAATACATTTCCATTTAAATTGTTTATTTTTATTGTTTTTGTCTTCTGCTTCTATTCCTACAGGTGGCAGCATTTTACAAACTAATTTATTACAGAGCCTATTAAAAAAAAACAGACTTGTAAACTGTTGACAGTTACAGATTCCTGTTGTTTTATAGGATGTACAAAGGAAATCCTTATGGGATGTTAAAAACCTCAAAAAGGCATACAGCAATAGTTAGAATTGTTTATACTGTGGCAAGGGTATCAAATGAATATTTACTGTACAAAATAACCATTTCCTCAGACTGATATAGACTGACATTCAGAGGCCCATATTGTTTGCATTACCCGGAGACTGAGCAGCTGTTTAACTCTTTCCTGTAAGAATCATTGACTCAAATCCATTCTAAAGATGGTGAAACACATTTCTTTAAAGTTTTATATTAAAAAAAACTGCATGCATGTGTGAGAATATGTTGGAACATAAAAATATTTTATACATAATAATACTTATTTTACCTCAATGTCAGATGTAATATATTTTAATAAGCATATAAATAAATCTCTTGAGATATTCCTAAACATATGATTTTATTCAGCAGTTTTCTACTATAGAAATTGTGGTTAGGGCTATAGAGAGACTTAGGAAGGAAGGGATGTGAATCTAAAAACAAGATTTTCATTGTTTGTGAGGAACTCTTGCCCTGATTTCAAGAAGTTCTTTATACATATTTTTGTGGTCTTTAAGAGGAGAGAAGTAAGAAGGAGTAAAGTAGAAGCTTATTATTATCCTTATTCCAAGAATCAGTTTTGCTATTTAAAATTTCAAAACATCATACCCTGTCCAAATAGAAATCATTTGAATGGGCTTTATTCACTAAGCTTACATGGGGTAAAAAAATAAATATTTCAACCATTTTGAGATCTTTCTGGCATTTTGTAGCTATGGTTCCTAGTAACATCTGATTCCTTCAGGATCCTTGACATGAGGGTGTGTTAGTGGCGTACTGTTTCTGAAATGATAGTAGTCACCATCACTGATTCACTAAGAATTTTTCTTCTCTAATCTCCAATCTTGTATATAATTTTGCTATCTGAAAGAGTTTAGTACCATAAACAAATGTTATAACTATGTCTTTGCCAGGTATTCAATAAACTATTCATCAAATTGTTGTTATTATTATGTTTGCTATTCAGTGTCTGATTTCTAATATTTATTTTTAATGTATTAGTTCTCTTAATATAGAATTCACAAAGGTAATATTGAATATAATAAGTCATTAAGCATTTGTTGTATGTATTTATTAAAATTTGTTACCAGTACATTAACTACAAAACTTGGTAGAGAGACATAATAAGAAACTACTACTGTGGTTCTTTCAGAGTAATCTTAGTGAATTTATCCCTATGCATTAGATCTACCTTTTAAAAATAAAACTCACAAGGTACACTTTGTGGGATTGTTCCAAAGTTTATACAGGATAATAAATAAGCTTTCTCGGAGATCTGATATAACATCACTAGTCTATTCATTAGGCTTATTTATGGTGAATATGCAATAATGCATATGCTCTACATATATGCAATTGAGAATGTAATGCTGTGACCAGTTCTGGAGACTGTATCTTCAAAAGGAAATGAACAAGTTAGAAACAATTGAAAGAATGACAAATAAAATGGTGCATGGCTAAAAACTATATGGAAAGGCTTCATGACCTGAACATGTATAGCTTAGAAGACAGAAGAGAGAGGGTTGATGTGATAGAAACCTTCAAATATATCAAATGATTTAATAAAGTTCAAGTGTCTTAAAGAAAAAGAAGAATGCATCAACAAGAGGTTGTAATTTGAAGTTGGATGGTGGGAGATTTAGAGGTAATGTGAGAAGGTATTATGTTAATAAGTGTAAAAACCTTCCAGTGTAAGCAGCAGAGTTAAGCACAGTTAAGAAATGTAAGCATTTAATGTGAGAAAGTGCTACTTTACAGAAAGAGTAGTAGATAAGTGGAGCAGCCTTGCAATTAAAATATTAGAGTCAAATTGACTTAAGGAACTTAAATAAGCCTGAGCTAAAAATAAGAATATCATGACTCAGGATTTCCAAGACTTATACATGTCAATTTTTTTAGGCAGATAGAATATGCAGACCAGATGGACCTTTTGGTTCTTATCTGCAGTCAAATGAAATATATGTTTCTATGTATTTTGCTAACAAATAAATTACATTTGTATGTTAGACAATAAAAATGATACACATGTACATGTGGTACACAGGGGCATAGGAACCGGGGGGGGGGGGGGGGGTACAAATCCCCCCAGATTATGTAGTTCTCCTCTCCTGCTCCTCCTTTTATCTGTCTTTTAATATATGTGTCTCACAAAATCATGTGAGATCATCTCCTGAGATCTCGCTAGATTTTGCGAGGTCCCTCAATACCCAGGTCTATTGTATTGTGCTCCGTGGAATCAACAATTTAAATGTTTTCCTCCGGTACAGATCTAAAGTCAGAATATTCAATGATCTGCATGGATCATCTACATTTACTCCAAATAGGAACTGAACACAAATAATTTTAAATAAATAAAGGCTATGTAACAAATCTCTGTGTTGAAAAATGGTCACTCAGTAATGCTTCTTTTCTAGCTAACTCTATACTTCATACAAAAGTGACTACATAAACAAAACCAATGCAATGCTGTGCCTATTTACAATCAAATTCACATTATTTTACAATGTATGGCCAGTGTTCTGTATATCTATATTGATATGACTGATACAAAAAGTGAAACAATTACCACAGTAATATATATATATATATATATATATATATATATATATATATATATATATATATATATATATATATATATATACAGTATCTCACAAAAGTGAGTACACCCCTCACATTTTTGTAAATATTTTATTATATCTTTTCATGGGACAACACTGAAGAAATGTAAAGTAGTAAGTGTACAGCCTGTATAACAGTGTAAATTTGCTGTCCTCTCAAAAAAACTCAACACACAGCCATTAATGTCTAAACCGTTGGCAACAAAAGTGAGTACACCCCTAAGTGGAAATGTCCAAAGTGGGCCCAAAGTGTCAATATTTTGTGTGGCCACCATTATTTTCCAGCACTGCCTTAACCTTCATGGGCATGGAGTTCACCAGAGCTTCACAGGTTGCCACTGGAGTCCTCTTCCACTCCTCCATGATGACATCACAGAGCTGGTGCATGTTAGAGACCTTGCACTCCCCCACCTTCTGTTTGAGGATGCCCCACAGATGCACCTTTACCTTCAGCTTTTTAGCAAGGCAGTGGTCATCTTGGAGGTGTGTTTGGGGTCTTATTATCTTGGAATACTGCCCTGCGGCCCAGCCATTTGGTTTCTGTGGCAAAATGGTAGATATTAAAGGATTGTTGTAGTCGGATAAAAACTTTACTTTTGTGCAGTATGGAACAAACTAAAAATTAGTAGAGGGTGGACAAAATAATGGAAACCCCGCTTAAAAAGGAGCTAAATTTTGAAGTAACCAAATGAAATGTACCTTTGCAGCTGCAAAAGCGAATTATATTGAGTTGATCACCAATGTATGCATAAAGCCAAAGGATGCCTTAAACCCACAAAGTCTGTTGCAAACTGTTAAACTTGATGGGGGTCCAGTCAGTCAGATCCAACTCCCTTCCCCCACACCTTCCCTCCTTTCTCATGACCCAGCTCTCAGAAAAAGATGAAACAAAGACAGGATGGAATCCTTAATTTTTTTTTAGCTAAAAATATTTTTATGTGTATAGATTGTGCTAATGTTATTAATTTGTTACATGCTTCATAATCAAGTGCTATTTTTTTTAGAAAAACAGATATAGACACATCTCATCAATGTGATCGTATAGTGATGACTAAATATCACATTATGCAAACACAATACATTATTCTCTCAGTTTAAACTTGATAAGATAGATGAATATAGTTTTGTTTAGATTTAATTTAGGTACTGTTTCTAAAATCTGCTCACCACCCCTTCATATGAGAAAGTATGGGCACCCCGTGTATTTGGAGCGGGTAAATTGCGTGCCAATGTAATGGCGCCACAATTTGCGCTCCCTTAATTGAGCACTGCCTCAGATCCAGAAGCTGCTGTCCCGGCTGTGTCTCTGCTTCTGTCTCTATCTTCTTCTTACAACCCTCCTCTCGCTGTGTCTCTCATTCATTCCCTCTTCTCTCAACCTAGTCTCTCTCCCCTCACTATGTAACTCTCATTCCCCCCTCTGTTCCTCTCCCCTTATCTCTCCATTCACACACCCTCTCCCTTGGTAAGAGCAACTGTACAGCAGCTTCCTAGTCTCTGTCAACCCTGGCTCATGCGCATCTGTTGCGTGGGCACGCGTATTGGTGTGATTCTGGGGTGTTTATGCACGCTTTTGAGGGTGCGCATTTGCTGCACGCCACCAAAAGTATGTCCAGTTTAGCCACGAGTGAAAAAACTGGATAATGCTGATTTAAAGCATATGTATTACGAGTGATCCACTACTTTCCTTTATTGTATAATACATTAATTACAAGCAATATTTAGAAAAGAAACTCTGTGTCTGTAGTCATGGCCAACCAAATTAATAGATTATAATGAAACAGTGCTCAATATAATATGTAGATGCCATGTAATAGTATATTTCTGTAAAGATATGGGAAATCCAGTAAGGAAATTGGTTTGCATCCAATTAGAGTATGTCACAGTTCTGTGATGTTACAACAATAGCCTAAATTAATTAAGGTTTGTAGATTTGAACAACATGCATTATGCTGCAAAGACAGACATCATTGTGTTGCTTCCTTCTCAGCATTTACTGAGCAATGATTCACATTACCTTCTCTACTGGAGTATGTTTGAGGTGTGTTGCATGTAAAATACAAGCTGTCACTGCCTTCCTTTTAAAAGTAGACGTCCAAGATTTTTTTTACCCAGAACTTAATACAAACCTGTTATACAAATTGCAATCAGAATAATGATTGAGTGCCTATATTCATAATTATAACTAAATGATGGCCTGTATAATCCTATTTATTTAAGACAAATAATTCACATGTGCATATCACTTATATACCCTATAAAACCCGTGATTTATAATATATTAGAAGCTAATAAGTATAAATATCTTTCTTAGAAATACAAATTACATAGCGTTTGGCAAATGTAATTAGTTACTATGCATTTGTGGATGAAATTAAGTTGATACAGAAGCACACTTTTAGTAATGAAAAGTATTTATTCTAGCTCTTGCAAAACTCATATATATTATAGCTTTATTAAAAACAAAATATCATTTTACATTTTATAAATTGAACTTTTCTGATGTTCCCATTTGAGCTAATTCCCAATACCATAATCTCAGGACGAATTTAAAGCAATGACCAACTTCAGATAGTCATGGAAATGCTAAACTTTAACTTCATGCCCAAAGATAAATAACATTGACTGCTTTTTACTAACAGTATCCCTCAGCGGAAGAAGAAACTCAAGTTTTATTTTAATAATCTTACATTATCAGAATCACCTGAATTTCTACCATGACACATAGAACCACCTGGAAGGGACATGGAATGGTGAAGCATATAGTTTTTGATTATGGAGATGGATTGCTACCTTGTTGTAGTTAAGGGACTTGTGCACTTCAATGAAGCTGTGAGCTATAACATGTAGTGTCACCCAAGATGGGCAGGTCATAGCTGAGAAAGCAGATGAATCTTGGACCAATGGAGAATAAACTGGCAACGCAATCCAGTATCTTTGTCAAGATAACCTTATGGATATGCACAACCAGAGACATAACCGTATGGTACCAGAAGATGAGCTTCTCAGGTCAGAGGGTTCCTACCACAGTACTGGGGAAGAGCAGAAGGCAAGGTCGAGTAGCACCAGATCCAATGAAGTGGTTGGGCCAAAGCCGAGAGAACACCCAGCTGCGGATGTGTCTTGAGGGGAAAGGAAAGTGCGCTGCATTTGAAACTGAAAGGTTAGAACTATGGACCAAAGCAAACTAGATGTGGTCAAAAATTACAAGATTAAACATTGATATCATGGGACTTAGCGAACAAAAATGTACTGGAATGGTGCATTTCATATCAACCAACCACCAGATCTTCTACTATGGTTAAGAATCCTGCCGGAGAAATGGGGTAGCCATCATGATCAATCAAAGGATGGCAAAGCAGTGCTTGGTTACAACGCAATAAATGAGAGAATGACTTCAACTTGCATTCAAGGCAAGCCATTTAACATCACAGTGATTCAACTCTATGCTCCGAACATGGATCCTGAAGAGGCTGAAGTTGTTAAACTCTATGAGGATATTCAAGACCTCCGAGATATAACAGCAAGAAAATATGTTAGTCCACTCTTAGCAGATTGGAATGCTCAAGTATGGCACCAAAATATAACTGTAATAACTAACAAGTTTGGTCTTGGAGTACAAAATGAAGAAGACCAGAGTTTAGTGGAATTTAGATAATTTTCAGGTCATAGTAAACACCAGTGGTGGCTGGTGAACTTTCAAGTTGGAGGGGCAACCAGAGCAAAACTTGGCTCCTTCCCTTACACAGACTCCACCCATTTTTAAACTCCTCCCCTGATGTCATATTGACCTTTATATGCCACGCCCAATGACCATATACTTGCCCCGCCCATTGAAATAAACTCCACCTACTGATTTTTTCATACTGTTCAAAAATTCTCGAATCTTGGGATTCAGGCAAATAATAACATTTCTCTTCTGCATGAATGCAATGACACTCACCAACAGTTGACTTTCTCAGGGTGTCTTCAAGTGTAGTAGTCAAAAATAGTTTGAAGCCGCAGAGTTTTTGATCCTGCAAACAAATCAGAGAGTGCAAGACCCCAACCATACTTAAAAACACTTATGAAATCAAGCAAGATTATCTAGGCCCCAACCATACCTAAAGAAAACAGATTATACAAAGCTTGACTATATAGGCCCAACTGTAACTAAAAACAAACCTATTATTTCAAGCGGGACTATATAGGCCACAACAGGACCTTAAAAACCCACATTACACCAATCAGGACTATATAGGCCCAAACCGTACCTAAAAAAACCTTAAAATACCAAGCGGGACTATATAAGCCCCAACCAGACCATAAAAACCCACATTACACCAAGTAAGACTATATAGGGCCCAAACCGTACCTAATGTTTTTTTTAAATACCAAGCGGTACTATATAGGCCACAACTGGACCTTAAAAACCCAAATTACACCAATCAGGACTATATAGGCCCAAAACGTACCTAAAAAACCTTAAAATACCAAGCGGAACAATATAGGCCACAACCATGCCATGGGTATATATATACAGTATATATGTCTAAAACAAGTTAAAAAACCTGCTTCCAACTCAGAGTTCCGAGAAAAACAGTTATTATACTGCATTCTGGGACATGCAAATGTTCCCACAAATGCCTTGCTCTTCAATCCGTGGCCATTATCAAACATGGCTTCCTTTAAGCTTATGCATGCTGTATTACACAGCTTTAATGCAGAGCCAAGGTTGGATTAAACATGGGCCTAGTATCCAATCCATGTACAGCTGTTTCAAGTTTACAGGCTATCATCAGCATGGAGCGGGATCGCAGCTTGTGTTGTGGACCTTATGAGTAGGTAGTTCACTACAACAATCATTTATAATATGGTGGGCAAAAGAGCAATAGAAGCCCTCCATCGTACAGTAGTACAGTAAATAAATAGTATATCTGTGTTCACATTTGAATGTCTAAAACAAGTTAAAAAACCTGCTTCCAGCTCAGAGTTTCCTAGAGAAACAGTGATTACACTGCATTCTGCATTCATACAATATATATACAGTGCCTTGCAAAAGTATTCACCCCCCTTTGCATTTTTCGTGTTTTGTTGCCTCACAACCTGGAATTAACATGGATTGTTTGAGGATTTGCATCATTTAATTTACAGAACATGCCCACAACTTTTGTTCGTTTTTTTTTTTTTTATTGTGAAGCAAAGAACAAATAGGACAAAATAACAGAAAAAGCCAATGTGCATAACTATTTACCCCCCTAAAGTCAATACTTTACAGAGCCACCTTTTGCGGCAATCACAGCTCCAAGTCGCTTTGGATAAGTCTCTATGAGCTTGCCACATCTTACCACTGGGATTTTTGCCAATTCATCCATGCAAAACTGCTTCATCTACTTCAAGTTGGATGGTTTGCACTTGTGAACAAAAAACTTTAAGTCTGACCACAGATTTTCTATTGGATTGAGCTCTGGGCTTTGACTAGGACATTCCAGCACATTTACATGTTTCCTCTTAAACCACTCAAGTGTTGCTTTAGCAGTGTGTTTGGGGTCATTGTCCTGCTGGAAGGTGAACCTCCGTCCTAGCCTAAAATCACACACAGAGTGGTACAGGTTTTGCTCAAGAATATCCCTGTATTTAGCACCATCCATCTTTCCCTCAACTCTGACCAGTTTCCTAGTCCCGGCTGCTGAAAAACATCCCCACAGCATAATGCTGCCACCACCATGTTTCACTGTTGGGATGGTGTTCTTTGGGTGATGTGATGTGTTGGGTTTGTGACAGACATAGCGTTTTCTTTGATGGACGAAATTTTAGTCTTGTCAGACCAGAGCACCTTCCTCCATAAATTTTGGAAGTCTCCCACATGCCTTTTCGCAAACTCAAAACGTGCCATTTAGTTTTTTGCTGAAAGTAATGGCTTTCTTCTGGCCATTCTGCCATAAAGCCCAACTCTATGGAGCGTACGGCTTATTGTCGTCCTATGTCTAGATACTCCAGTCTCTGCTGTGGAACTCTGAAGCTCCTCCAGGGTTACCTTAGGTCTCCGTGCTGCCTCTCTGATTAATGCCCTCCTTGCCCGGTCCGTGAGTTTTGGTGGGCGGCCGTCTCTTGGCAGGTTTGCTGTTGTGCCATGTTCCATTTGGTTATGATAGATTTGATGGTGGACCTCGGGATCATTAAATATTTGGATATTTTTTTATCACCTAACCATAACTTGTACTTGTCAACAACATTGTCCCTTACTTGTTTGGAGAGTTCCTTGGTCTTCATGGCAGTGTTTGGTTAGTGGTGCTCTTGCTTAAGTGTTGCAGTCCCTGGGGCCTTTCAAAAAAGATGTGTATATGTAATGACAGATCATGTGACACTTAGATTGCACACAGGTGGACATCATTTCACTAATTATGTGACTTCTGAAGGTAATTGGTTGCACCAGAGCTTTTTATGGGCTTCATAACAAAGGGGGTGAATACATACGCACATGCCAATTTTCTGTTTTTTATTTCTAAAAAATAGTTTTATGTATATATTTTTCTTGTTTCACTTTACCAACTTAGACTATTGTGTTCTGATCCATCACATAAAATTCAGATTAACAAAACATTGAACTTAATGCTGTAATGTAACAAAATAGGTAAAAAGTCAAAGGGGTTAAATACTTTTGCAAGGCACTGTATATATACATATATTTATACATGTATACATAATCAGGTGAACACCTGAAATTGTGGGAGGGTCCCTCTCCCTATGCCACCTATTTAAACCCCACTCACCTGTCTTCATCAAGCACACCGTCAATCTCCTAGGAGGAACCCTGCCGGTCTGCTCCTGCGTTGTGGTGCTGTCTTCCTCTGAGAACCTCGTGCTTCCCTGCACTCGTGAGTCCCGGCACCCCCTTCCTCCTGCCTGTCCCTCTTAACTCCCCCATCTCATCTCTCACCTGCTACCTGCTGTGTCCTTTAGTAGCTCGGCACCCGTCTCTCTCACGCTCAGGACTCCTCTGAGCAGCTCTTACCCTCTGGCTCCCCTCTATGCTCCTTTTGCCTTCCTCGCCTGCTGCCCCACCCGTCTTGTCACTCTCCCTACTCCCTATCCTTTACACCCCCACCCCTTGCTCTGCTCCGTGCTTCCTTGTGCTGGCCACACCAGTTACCCTCCACCTCGGGCAGCTCACCCTCTCCTCCTACTCTCTTTATTCCCTCCTCCTTTGCCCCATGCCTCCCCGCTCCCCTGCACACAGCTGCTCCTCTTTTCTCCCTGCCCTTGCGCTTCCACCGCACGCCGCCCCCACCCACACTAGCTTACCTGCGTTCCTCCACATGTCTCCCCATGGCCAGCTCAACCTCTCCTCCAGCTCTGTACCCCTTCCTCTTCTTCCCGCAGACCCCACTACCACCATTCACCGCTCCTACCCACTGGCTCTCACCTTTGCTCCTCATGTTCGACCCAGCTGACACTCTCTCTCCGGCCTCCTCTCCGCTTCCAACTGCTGCCTGCAGCTCCTTCCTCCTTTTTCCCTCTGCTTGCCCAGCCCGGGGGTTTCTCGCCCGTTGCCCTTCCTTGGCTGCTGGCTATTCACTCTTCCTCTGCCCCCTATCTCTCTGCTGCTCCCCCCCCCAGTTGCCACGCTGCCCCCCTTTGATGCACAGTCCCCCCGCGCCTCCCCCTGTCTCCACGCCCCGTCTCCCTCTCTCCACCCTCCACAGCTCTCTATCTCCAACCCCAGCTCAGTCTCCACCACAACCAAAAGCGCCCCCCCCCACAGCTCTCAGTCTCCACCACTACCCCCCACAGCTCTCTGTCTCCACCACCCTTCCCCGCAGCTCTCAGTCTCCACCCCCACCTCCCACAGCTCTCTGTCTCCACCCACCCCACCTTAGCCCCGGTCCATGCAGCGCTCCGTTTCTGGCTGCTGCTCTCTGCCACACCCCTCGGGGCCTTTGGCCCCTTCTGCTTATGGCAGGTCCTGTAAGGACCATACCTGCCTCCAACATGCACACATAGCACATGTTAAGCACAGTTTTATACACTTATTCTTTTCCAACCTATTAACCTATTGTACCGGGATGCTTTCTCTCTGCCTGTCACACGTGTTAACCTGCCCCATCCCTCTTCCAGGCCAAGGACCATACTCCTTTTCCAAAGCTCTAGGTACTTTCCCTTTTCCTTTTGAATGCTTCCTCTCTGCCCGCCTCGCGCATTTCTCTGCGGCCTCTGCCCCTTCCTCTCCCTACTACCCTACCCAGTCACTCTGCACCAGTCGCTCAGTCTCAGGTGTTCTGCGCCCTACCAGTCACTCTACACCAGTCGCTCTGCATCAGTCTCTCGCCTCATTCATGTACTCACCACCTTTTTGGCCTATGCAGCCTACTAAATCAGCCTACACCTCCCCCCATCCACAATTAAAACCTACTCCTCAGGAGCCCACTTCCACCTTCTCTCCTATCCTCCCCCAGTCAAACTCTCAAGGCCTCACTAGAACCTCCGACCCTACCAAACCCTCATGTCTCCCCTTCGATAGCTACCTTCCCAAGTAAATCATTACCTACCTTTCACCATACCCATTCGGCAAAGTCATATCCCTTACTATCTCAGCTGCCTCAATAATGGCCTTTTTTGGATTCCTATGTCCAAGCGAATGCACCCTATTCCAATCGCAATCTGTATACCTTAACAAACAGGACAACTCATTCATCAAAAATACATGACAAATCACCCTATAATCCACTAACACCAGCCTCACTCTCCTAATGCAGACCCATGGTGCCTAGTCACCACCCTTCACCATCTCCATTCAGCATTACACCACAAACCAAGCCTTCACCCATTACTAAGCATCTCAAGCTAACTACTATCTACACCCACATTCACCTATCTATATCAGACTAGTCCTCACCCGCCTAAGTCACAACCCCTTTAACTACTTGGCCACTCCTTCAGAATCGGAGCAGCCCCATCAGCTTCACATTATAAAACAACCATCCAGATTTTAAAAACCCTTGGACGGTGGAAAACCAACTGCTATTTCAGATACATATCTGACCCAAACCAGAGCTAAGAGAAGCTTCAAACGGCTTACTCAATTAATGTCTAGCCAATTTTTGGCCCTCTTTTAAGGCCAAGATGACGTAGCTTTGGCCACACACCAGCTACCAGAGGAGAGGGTCCCTACTACAAATAATCAGGTGAACACCTGAAATTGTGTGAGGGTCCCTCTCCCCACACCACCTATTTAAACCCCACTCACCTGTCTTCATCAAGCACGCCGACAGTCAACCCACCCACCTCTCCCCTTTTTCACAACACTCCTTTCTTTGCCTTGGCCCTCTTTTCAGGCTAAGATGACGTAGCTTTGGCCACACACCAGCTACCAGTGGAGAGGGTCCCTACTACAAATAAATAAATAAAAATAATATACATATATATATATACACTGATCAAAAAAATAAAGGGAACACTTAAACAACACAATGTAACTCCAAGTCAATCACACTTCTGTAAAATCAAACTGTCCACTTAGGAAGCAACACTGAGTGACAATCAATTTCACATGCTGTTGTGCAAATGGGATAGACAACAGGTGGAAATTATGGGCAATTAGCAAGACACCCCCAATAAAGGAGTGATTCTGCAGGTGGTGACCACAGACCACTTCTCAGTTCCTATGCTTTCTGGCTGATGTTTTGGTCACTTTTTAATGCTGGTGGTGCTTTCACTCTAGTGGTAGCATGAGACAGAGTCTACAACCCACACAAGTGGCTCAGGTAGTGCAGCTCATCCAGGATAGCACATCTATGGCAAGAAGGTTTGCTTTGTCTGTCAGCGTAGTGTCCAGAGCATGGAAGCGCTACCAGGAGACAGGCCAGTACATCAGGAGATGTGGAGGAGGCCGTATAATGGCAACAACCCAGCATCAGGACCGCTACCTCCGCCTTTGTGCAAGGAGGAACAAGAAGAGCACTGCCAGAGCCCTGCAAAATGACCTCCAGCAGGTTACAAATGTGCATGTGTCTGCTCAAACGGACAGAAACAGACTCCATGAAAGTGGTATGAGGCCCGACATCCACCGGTGGGGTTTGTGCTTACAGCCCAACACTGTGCAGTACGTTTGGCATTTGCCAGAGAACACCAAGATTGGCAAACTTGCCACTGGCCCCCTGTGCTCTTCACAGATGAAAGCAGGTTTACTCTGAGCACATGTGACAGACGTGACAGGGTCTGGAGATGCTGTGGAGAACGTTCTGCTGCCTGCAACATCATCCAGCATGACCGGTTTGACACTGGATCAGTAATGGTGTGGGGTGGCATTTCTTTGGGGGGCCACACAGCCCTCCATGTGCTCGCCAGAGGTAGCCTGACTGCCAATAGGTACCGAGATGAGATCCTCAGACCCCTTGTGAGACCATATGCTAGTGTGGTTGGCCCTGGGTTCCTCCTAATGCAAGACAATGCTAGACCTCATGTGGCTGGAGTGTATCAGCAGTTCCTGCAAGACAAAGGCATTGATGCTATGGACTGGCCCGCCCGTTCCCCAGACTTGAATCCATATCCATCCAATTGAGCACATCTGGGACATCATGTCTCGCTCCATCCACCAACGTCACGTTGCACCACAGACTGTCCAGGAGTTGGCAGATGCTTTAGTCCAGGTCTTGGAGGAGATCCCTCAGGAGACCATCCGCCACCACATCAGGAGCATGCCCAGGCGTTGTAGGGAGGTCATACAGGCACGCGGAGGCCACACACACTACTGAGCCTCATGTTGACTTGTTTTAAGGACATTACATCAAAGTTGGATCAGCCTGTAGTGTGTTTTTCCACTTTCATAATGGGGGTGACTCCAAATCCAGACCTCCATGGGTTGAATAATGTGATTTCCATTTTTTTATTTTTGTGTGATTTTGTTGTCAGCACATTCAACTATGTAAAGAACAAAGTATTTCATAAGAATATTTAATTCATTCAGATCTATGATGTGTTATTTTAGTGTTCCCTTTATTTTTTTGAGCAGTGTATATATATATATATATATATATATATATATATATATATATATATATATATATATACACACACACATATATGGCACACTGACTTTTGAGCGAGCGCCAAAATGGAGCCCTGACCCTAACCCCCTAACCCTCTAACCCTAACCCTCTATGCCCTAACTCTTTAACCCTAACCCTAACCCCCTAACCCTCTAACCCTAACACCTCAACCCTAACTCCCCAACCCTCTAACCCTAACCCTCTAACCCTAATCCTCTAACCCTAACCCCCTAACCGTCTAATCCTAACCCTCTAACCCTCGGTGCCCTAACCCACATACCCTAATCCTCTAACACTAACACCCAAACCCTCTAACCCTAACCATCTAAACCCTAACCCCCTAACCCTCTAACCCTAACCCTCTATGACCTACACTGTCCCATCTACTCTTCCCACATCTACTCTTTCCCACTCTCCCTCCCCTGTGTCTCTTCCCCCTTTTTCCCCCTTATCCTCCTCTTCCTCCCTTTCCCCCTTATCCTCCTCATCTTTTCCTCCCTCTCCCATGATCCCTCCCTCCAATGACCCCCCTTTCCCCTCTCTTAACTTTATCAGATGGGCTCCTGCTGCTTTGTCCCCTGTTTGGAACCGGGATATGCTAATGACGTGACGCGCATATTACGTCACGTCAGTAGCATATGCCGGTTCCGGACACACCCAGATGATGCGCTAGCAGATCAAGGTAAGAGAGGGAAAAGGGGGGTCATTGTAGGGAGAGGGGGTCATGGGAGAGGGGGAAAGGGAGGATGAGGATAAGAGGAAATGGAGTAGGAGGAAGATTAGGGGAGAAAGGGAGGAAAGGGGTGAAGGAGGAAAGGAGGGAAGAGTGGGGAGAGACACAGGGGAGGGAGGGGGGAAGAGTAGATGGGGAATAACGGGTAGTAGAGGGGGTAGCGAGACCTAGATGGGGGAAGTGTAGGGCAGGAGGGGTAGCGGGCCTAGATGGGGGTAGAGTAGGGCAGGAGGGGGCATCGGGGCCTAGATAGGGGCATGTAGGGCAAGAGGGGGTAGTGGGGCCTAGATGGGGCATCAGAGGGCAGGAGTGGGTAGCGGGGCCTAGATGGAGGCATCAGAGGGCAGGAGGGGGTAGCGGGGCCTAGATGGGGGCAGTGTAGGGCAAGAGGGGGCATCGAGAACTGGATGGAGGCATCAGAGGGCAGTAGGAGATAGCGGGGCCTATTTGGGGGCATCAGAAAGCAGGAGGGTGCATCGGGCCTAGATGGAGTTAGTGTAGGGCAGGAGGGGGTAGAGGGGCCTAGATGGGGGCAGAAAGGGTGTATATGGAGGCATCAGAGGGCCGGAGTGGGTAGCGGGGCCTAGATGGGGGCAGTATAGGGCAGGAGGGAGTAGCGGGCATAGATGGTGGCAGTGAAGGTCAGGAGGGAGTAGCAGGGATTATTTAGGGCAGTGTAGGGCAGAAGGGGGCATCAGGGCCTAGATGGGGGCATCAGAGTGCAGGAGAGGGTAGCTGGGCCTGGGTGGGGGCATCAGAGGTTGGAAGGGGGCATCGAGCTCGAGATGGGGCAGTGTAGGCAGGAGGGTAGCGGGGCCTAGATGGGGGCAGGAGGGGGTAGAGGGTCTAGATGCGGGCAGGAGGGAGTAGTGGGCATAGATGGTGGCAGTGTAGGTCAGGAGGGAGTATCAGGGTCTATTTGGGGGCAGTGTAGGGCAGAAGGGGGCATCGGGGCCTAGATGGGGGCATCAGAGGGCAGGAGGGGGTAGCTGGGCCTAGGTGGGGGCATCAGAGGTTGGAAGGGGGCATCGGGCTCTAGATGGGGCAGTGTAGGGCAGGAGGGGGTAAAGGGGCCTATATGGAGGCAGTGTAGGGCAGGAGAGGGTAGCAGGGTGTATATGGAGGCATCAGAGGGCAGGAGTGTTGTTGCAAAGTTCGGAATTAAACTGAAGAAAAAAGGGAAAATCATCAGACCAAGTAGATACAAAATAAATAATATCCCATGTGAATATGCAGTGGAGGTAAAGAGTAGATTTAAGGGACTAGACTTGGAAGATAGAATGTCTGAACAGGAGTTTGTGACATTGTCCAGAAAACAGAAACAAAGAATATCCCAAAAAGAAAGAAAACTAAGAAGGCAAATTGTCTATCTGATGAGGCTTTGAAATTAGCCCAGGAAAGAAGGAAAGTGAAAGGTAATGGACAAATGAGAATTCCAGAGGATAGCAAGAAGAGACAAGGAGACCTTCTATAATAAGCAATGTAAAAAATAGACGAAGATAACACATTGGGAAAGTCATGAGATTTCTTCAAGAAAATTGTGAATCTCAAATGAACCTTTCATGCCAAAGTGGGAGTGATAAAAGTAAAAAATGGTAGGAATGTAACAGGCAAATGAGATAAAAAAGAGGTTTCAGGAATAAACAGAAGATCTATACAGGAAGAATCTTAACAGCAGTGATGTCCTCAATAGTTTGTTCAAGGAGCTAGAACCAGACATGTTGGAGAGTGAAGTGAGATGGGCAGAAGTTGATGGAATACCATCTGA
Organism: Discoglossus pictus; assembly: GCA_027410445.1. Lineage (NCBI taxonomy): Eukaryota > Metazoa > Chordata > Amphibia > Anura > Alytidae > Discoglossus > Discoglossus pictus. The sequence goes on along the minus strand of CM050166.1, from coordinate 174,803,370 downwards.
GCTGTTCAAAATCTCACAGGATGCTGCTGTGAAAGTGTTACTTGCCTTATGCCAACACTTTTGGGAAACCCAACAGTGGCCAGTAGACTGAAAAAGGTAAGTCTACATCCCAATCCAAAAATGTGCCAAAGAGTGCTCCAATTATCAGACAATTGCACTCATTCTACATGCCAGCAAGGTAATGCTTACGATCCTGCAAGCTTGGCACCAATAATATATGGACAGAGAGCTACTAGATGTGCAAGCCAGGGTTCCAGAAATATACTATTCTAAAGCCTTTAACATGTGGATCACAACAAGATGTGCCAAGTTCTTGCTGACATATGGATAACAGACCATCTCATCCACATCCTGAGGAATCTGTATAGGGACCAAGAATTCACAGTCAGAAATGAACATGGAACAACTGAATTACTCAAGATCAGGAAAAGAGTGTGACAATCTTGTATATTGTCAGCTTATTTATTCAGTTACAAATACATCACGCGTAACGCAGGTCTGGAAAAATCCAAAGCTGCAATTAATATTACTGGGAGAATTATCAACACCTTCAGATACGTTGATGATACTACCCTGATTGCTAAAAGTGAGGAGGAACTAAAGAGCCTATTGATGGACAAAGTAGAGAGTGCAAAATATTTTCTGCTGCTCAATGTTATAAAGATGAAGATAATTGCAAACAACAATCTTAGTTCCTGTAAATATATGGGGAAGAAGTGGAGGCAGTGATATATTGTATTTTCCCTAGGCTCCAAGATCTCTGCAGTTGGTGACTTCAGCCATGAAGTTTAAAAGATGTTTGCTTTTGAAGAGCAAAGCTATGGCAAGCCTGGATAAGCTACTAAAGAGTAAAGATGTTACAATATCAACAAAGGTCCACATAGTTAAACGCTAGACAATAAAGAAGGCTGAGAGCCTTTGAACTGTGGTGTTGGAGAAAACTGTTTAGAGTTTATTGGACTGCAAGCAGTTCCAGTCAATCCATGCTACAGGAAATAAAACCAAACTGTTAACTGGAAGATTTGTCATGAGGTTAAAGCCCAAATATTTTCTCCACATGAGTAGATTCTGATGCTGGAAAAGATTGAAGGCACACAAAGAAGGGGGCGGCAGAGGTGGAGATGGATACATGAGGTCACTGAAGTAATGAAAATGAGTTTAATGGATCTCAGATGGGCAAAAGCTGACAAATGTGTCTTGCGTGCTGCGGGTCCATAGGGTCATGGAGAGTCAGACTAAATGACTAAACAAGTCAGTGCATAAGAATGACCCATTAATCAGAGCCCACTGTTTGGTATTTAAAGTACCACTGCAGTTGAAGAAAAAATACCCTTGTTTGTCAATTATGTACCAAACTATTAATATTAGCAGTTATGTAATCTTTTTGGGGATAATTTGAATTTTTGAAGAGTACAGGAATAAAATTTGTGATTGTTACCCATGATCCATGTCATGCCCAGGGCCTGACTGGACTGTTTTATACTATGGTCTGGGCCTGGGCTGGCAAGAAGTTACTGTTTATTATTATGGTTACTAGCGAATTGCCCGTCAAAAAATGACGGCAATGAAATTGTAAGGTAGCTAAATTAGTAAATGAATATAGTGTACCTATTTTGAAGCATTGTGATGAAGAGCTGGCAATCTGTGTTGATGTTGCTGCAGCATTAGTGGTGTGGAGCTGCTGTGTAAGCATGCTGAATGTGTGCACTGTGTGGTATGAATATCCGTAGGTGGTTTGTGTCGTTTTGCGAGTTTGTTGTGGTGTTTTGCGAGTTTGTTGTGGTGTTTTGCGAGTTTAGAGTGGTGTAGCCTCGTTTTCGTTTTGTTCGGCAGCCATTTTTTCTGTCGCTTAGATTTTTTTTTAGTCTCAAAAGTCTTTTATTTCGAGTAAAATCGAGGTGTAAGTTGCATTTTTGAGGTCCTGGGTGCTCCCTCTTGGTGTAGGTAAGGTTTTTATGTATGTGCTGTGTGTATGTATTGTGTTTTAAATGTTTGTATGTCGGCGTGTTGCGTCCGATGTTTGCGAGGTCGTAATGTGTGGTAACGTGTTTCGTAGGTTGTTTGCGTTCCTCGTAAAATTTAGCGAGTGTCGTAATTTGTGTGTCGTGTTTTTTGAGTCGCGACGTGAAGTTTGCGAGGGTTTGAGGCCCTTGCCCAGTGACCTCGCCAGCAACTGAGGCCCTCGCTTCGCGAGGGGCCTCAGTTGCTGACATGGAGCGCCTTCGGCGCTCCATGCCAGCAACTGAGGCCCGTGCCCAGTGACCTTGCCAGCAACTGAGGCCCTCGCTTCGCGAGGGGCCTCAGTTGCTGGCATGGAGCGCCTTCCGCGCTCCATGCCAGCAACTGAGGCCCTTGCCCAGTGACCTCGCTACGTGAGGGCCACGGCTCGCTGCGCGAGGGCCGCGGGCTCGCTATGCGAGCCCGCAAGCGTGAGCAACGACTCGTACGCTCACAACTATATATGTGATGTATTTCTTAGTGCTTATGGTTAAAATATGATTACACTGTTACACTGTATGTATCTTGGTTTATGTTCTGTATAGTTTAGAAGGCCAGGGTACCTATGCTACTTGTTGTCATGCCCAGAGTCTAGAGAGTTTGCTAGAATAATGTGCCTAGGCCTAAGATGACCAGCTCCTGCCTTGTGCAATCCAGCGGGAGTCATATTGTTTATGATTGGGTATGAATTATGTTTTATGTTCTAAGGATTGTTGTAAGTAAGCAGATAAGCAGATGATCTGAGTGTTTACAGCAAATGGTTCTAGTTAATATAATCACCATGATACGTTTAAGGGCCTGATGTCATCAGATGTACAGGGTTTTTCCATTAATCAAAGGCATCCTATTGCTAATTGGTTTCTTCTATGTACCTAAGGATGGGGCTTACTGTGATTGGCCAGCCTGTGGCTAAGAAAACTGTATATATTGTAAGATATGGCTTATACAGTGATCAGTTTTAAACATTGTGTCTTTAATCAGTGTATCTTTTAAAACATATGTAGTTGTATAAATCTTTATAAGTGATGATATAAACTTATCACAAACAAACTGTGCCCTGAGAAACTTGAGGTGTGACTATCTATTCCATTGATACTGTAACAAAAGACTTGGTGTAGTATCTAGCAATAATGTAATATATTCATATAAGTATCTTTTTGTAAATATCGTTTTATCCCTACTATCTGTTTGTCTAAAACCCATTGTGTAACCGTATATTGATTTATGCAAAATATATCTTCTAATTATAAACTTATTCATATGTTCGTTTATTGATTTGTCCAAAAGAACTTATTACTTGTAGAAATTATACATGAATTATTTAATTATCAGTTAATTTCTTATAATATGTTGCTAGTTCTGATTAAAGAGTGAGTCCTGATTTTTCCACATAAACAAAGTGAGGAACTAATTATTGTGTGCCTGTATCCTCTGCACATATTCTTGGGTGTGGTCCCTATCCTGAAGCCATCTTCTGTACCAGAGGTAGTAAGATCTACATGATCCTGCTGGGGTAGGCTTGAACTGGGTTCATGTAAAGCACCATTGAAGAAGCAGGTCATGACAATCCAGCTCTCAGGATGTGGTGTATGTGTAGTTATCAATGGAGGGTGTGATTAGGGAGGAGATATTGGGATAAGATTGAAATTGACACCACAGCACTTCTCAATTGTCCCAGAAGTAGGAAGTAGCATCAAACGCTGCAACCATAGCGTTCCAGAAATGTTAACATTACACTCAACACACACAACTTCCACAAGTTTATAATATATCCCTCTATGGTCCTATAGAGACATCCATTTTTTTCTAATTAGCAACCAATTCTATAACTTTTCTCCTTCAGTCTACTGTTAGTTAGACTGAAAGTTTTCAAACATAAGCTTTTTTAAGATCATTGTTATGTGCTAATAACTTTGTGATCATTCTAAGGATCTGCCTGGAATGTTGGATTATAAATCAAATTTACAATGTGATTCTCCATGAAAGTTTGAGACAGTGTTCTGCTAATTGTTAGAGTAATATACTTTTAAATTGGATAACATGGGATGATAGTTGGTGGAAACTAAAGATTAGCTTAAACTTTTCTAGGAAATCTTTGCTTGTGAAGCCTTGTCTTCTGTTGTGGTCACTTTGCATCTGACCACAACAAAATTCAGTTTTAATTTGGGGCGGATTGCTTGGACCATATTGAAGTATTGTGTTGTGGTGGTTTCCTACTAGCTTGCATCTTTAAATTTGTTTCAAATTATTGCGACGATATTAAATGGACTATGCAATGTTTTCCCCATGGAATAAGGAAACTGTAAAGATCTGAAGCATAAAACAAGATGTTGTAAGTCAGATCCATTTGCTTTGACCCCCCACCAGTTCTCCATTATAGTTTGAGCCACATATTGCCATTTCCCAAGAGTTGCAGATACAAAAAACATCCTGGAGGTTGCCTTTGTAATGTGTTGGCGTCTGGACTCAAGGGTCAAATGTATTTTACAAGGAGAAAATATGGAAGAGTGCTTCACTAGAACATCATGACCTGTGGGAGTAAGGTACATTTACTCTGCATTGTGCTTGGAAACTATCCGTTTCTTGGAATACCTTTCCTGATGTGAGCATTCTGAGAATGAAAGGCTGGGGTCCATGCCAAACCTAGCATCTGCAAAACATATTGTGAAGACTTTCACTGGACAGCTTGCAATCTGGGGGTAGCTGGGTTTATTAACATATGTCCACAGAGGGACAAAGCCAGCTGTATCTATGTGACTGGTGTGTGTGAGACCGTATGTCTATGTGTCTTCCTGTTTGTCATCTATTGTATTCTAGAATTTTATCCTTCCTGTCCTGTTAATATTTTCATGTTAAACCCTTAACACCTTGTACACCTAACATGATCTGTCAACCTGCCAGATATACAACCTGCTAACATCATCTGACAGGGTAAAGCAATTAGGGCGAGATGACACGATTCTTTTCATAAAACTCTTAATTGATATTACAGATATATTAATCAGATATTACAAAATGTCATTGCAATGACTTTCATGAACCATTCTCTTCTGGAAGGGTAAAAATCATTAGCAAGGGTTGAAGAGACAGGTGTAGAGTGAAAACCTATACTTTATTGATATGTATTAGGGGTATGTAGATATAGAATGAAAATCAGTTACATAATAATACATTATTGTAAGAATAAGGGGTAACCAGTCAATTGCTGAAAAAGCTACATGATTGGTTATGTTTAAAAAACATCACTATTGTTTGTGGTGTATTGAGGCAAAGGACCATAGATATGCCAGATGTATGTAGATATATGTAGTTATGTTGCTCATTCATTTACAATGTGTGTTTGTATAGTATGTGGATCAATGTGTATATTTGTGTTATTTTAAATACCAGCTGGGTTGGAATGCCGCTTGAATCTTAAAGTTCTTGCTCCTCACAATGGTAGACATCTGTTCAGTTTAAGTGGTATAAAAACAATGATTGTGGTTAAATCACTCATATGTAATTCTTTCAGAAGCAAACTATCAAGTAAATGTTATTTTTCTTTTTTGCAAAAATGTATAGAAAGAAACATTTGCCAGCTATAACCTCTAACAGATCACCATGGATGACAAATCTAGTTATTCTAACTTTTTATTATAAGATAACATATTAGTGATGAAATAAACAAACTGACATCTTACTTCCCCTTTACTGTTTGACTGAGATCAAAAACATATGAGCAAATGAGTCTAATTATATGGGATAAAAAGGTTTATAAAATAAATAATTCCACATGTCCAGAAAAATTATACTTCTTAGCTATATAAGAGAAACATCACTCTGTAGTACATGATAGATCATCAGTAATAAAATGTTAAATTGTAACATACATTTTTACCATGACATTTTCATAGTATAGGACTATTTGTTATGTACTGTGACAGTAATAATATCCATGTAATCAAACACATTAAACTGAAAAGTAGTTCAATTATAGCATTTGCAGACATGTTAAATAAACAAGCAATGTCATTTATATCCTAAAATATGGAGTACAGGCTTTATAATAGGCTATGAACAGAATCACTAAGAATGTCTGAGAAAATCTGTATTATTTCAGATTATTGTGGCCCGTAGAATTAGTCCCCTTTATGTTATGCAGTAATATGAATTTATCTAAATGAGGGTTGAGTTCTTACTTTGCTGCTGGAGTTACTGCAGTTGCAGAAATACCTGGTGCTGGAGAGTAATTTGATTTGATTTTAAACAATACTTTTCAATGATAATGTTAAAATAAATATTTGCTGCGGGTTATGAATAAAATGTTATGTGAATTAATATGTTTATTACTGTATTATATTCGTAATTTGCCTAATGATTCCGATTTTAATATAAGTTGTGTATGGCTTATTTTTAAATAGAAATCAGCCAATGAATAGCAAACCTAATACAATCACATATTATAATTGTCGAACTACGAGACGTTGTCACGCTTTGCGTGGTGTTTGCGAGGCGAGCAGTGGAGGGAATGAAACACGCAGGACTTAGCCTACAAACACTACAGAATGCGGCTTCGCCTTAGGCTGAAATTAGTTGACAAATGCGGGGGGGGGGGGGGGAATACGACATACGAAAAATACAAAAAGTTAACGGCCGAACCGCGCAAACCAATAAACAACAAAAATACAAAAAATAAAACACAAAATACAACAAAAAGATCACCAATAGCACAGGAAAACAGCCAGAACGTCGGGAAGTGAGGTGAAATACGAATTTAGCTCAAATTTAAGTCGTTTGGATACTTGAAAATTGCCTAAGCGAGAAAAAAAATGGCAGGCAAAAAAAAATGAAAACGAGGCTACACGACCCCGAACTGCGCAAAACACAGCCAGCGATGTACACGGTAGCAAAATACTAATAGGAACGACGTAAAATGAGCGCGCAATGTAGAAAACATAGACTAACATCGCCATTTTACAATATTAACTTACACATTTACACATTAACATTGTGAAATGGCAGATTTCTCACCTAAACCAACGGTTTGTCTCGTGCACGCAGCATATATATAAGGGCACACTTGCCACAGAACTGACACTTTCTCCTCAGTTGATGTCTGAGTGGACCTTTTTCTGCTGCCGGAAAATCCAAAGAGATTGTTAGCTCTTCAGGATACTGATTGCTCAATATTAAATACAAAAAGGTACAATATATTAATAATCATTAATCAATAATTAATTAATTAATTATTAATAAAAAAAGGATTACCTAAACAAATTGAGCAAACAAGAATTTACGCTTGATTTAGTTTAGCAATACTTCCATGCTAAGCTGTTTGTAATATATTAAATAATTGAATAATTAATTAGTAATGTACTTTAATTTATTAATTAGTAATTAGTAATCATTAAGAAAAAAAATAAAAAGTTTAAAGTTTAGTAATACATTAATGCAAAAAAAATTCTAAGACATTTACACATTTGTTCATTAATTATTAATGTACATTATTTTATTAATTAGTTATTAGTAATCAATATGAACAACTAATATTTGATATTTTACAATGCCTTTAGTTTAAGAATATATTAATGCTTGGCTCTTTAGAATACATTTAGTCAGTGATTAATTGATTATTAATGTACATTAATTTATTAATTTGTTATTAGTAATATTAACAACAACAGAAAAGGACCACAAACAAGATGTATATTTTAAGATGCACTGACATATCCGTGATGATGCTGTTTGCCTCATAGGGATTAATCCTAATATTACAAATGCTTTCCCTCTTATTTGACAGTTTCAGTGTCGCTGCAGCTGACTCAACACAGAGAGTGACGTTTGCAGCCTTTTAACAACATAAACATCACATTTACAGGTATATCATTAAATTATGTTCTTATGGTAAAAAAAAATTATTAAAGTCTTTTTTAGTTGGAAGTGATGACAGTTATTGATTAATTAACATATATTAATATATTAATTAATTAATAATTAGTAGTTTTGGATTGATGACACTTACAGCCTTATTAAATTGCGATTCGGCCAATTGAAAAGGGCTCTATATAAGCACATATATGGCATATTTTTTCTACAGAAGATTCTAGTTAGTGAACTTCTATCCAAAAGCAAGGTCTTCACTAACTAAAAACTTCTGTAAAAAAAATATGCTATGTGCTTATATAGAGCCATATTCAATTGGCCGAATCGCAATTTAATAAGGCTGTTAATGATTAATTCATGAAACTATATTTATTTATAGGCCTCTATATAATGACTTGGCATATTATTTTACACAACATTTTAGTTATTGAACATCTATGTAAAACTAAGGTTTAAAAAAAAAATATTATATATATATATATATATATATATATATATATATATGCTATGTGCTTATATAATGCCCTATTGCTTTGAACAACTTGCAAATTAATGGGGTTTTTAGTATTTAATTTTTCATTACAATAACAACAACAAAAATAGCAATATATTTATATATATATATATATATATATATATATATATATATATACAGTATATATATATATATATATATACATATATATGCTTACCTAATTAACTTTTCAAAAACCTAAATTAGACATCATAACTAAATTAATTGTATAATTAAGAAAACTGAACATTATTTTAAGCCACATTTATACTTTGATACTTTGATAATAGCTGTTTCTGTTTGCCCTTCTTTACGACAACATAATTAACTTTTTAGGTTTAACATTGATCTCAGTTCTTGATTAATTCAGTAACATATATTTATTTAGTAATGACTTAATAATTCATTAGTCCCCCAAAAAATATATACCATGTATACTTGAGTATAAGCCGAGTTTTTCAGACCTTTTTTAAAGGCTGAAGAAGCCCCCCTCGGCTTATACTCGTCACCCTATGTCTCTTTCCCCCCCCGTGTCTCTCCTAGGTTGAGAATGAGCAGGGGGTTGAGGAGGGGGGTTGAGGATGAGGAGGGGGGTTGAGGAGGGTGGTTAAGGAGCGAGGATGAGGAGGGAGTATGAGGAGAGAAGATGACGAGGGGGGTTGAGGAGGGAGGATGAGGAGGGGGTGGAGGTTGAGGAGGGGGGCTAAGGATGAGGGGGGGTTGAGATGGGGTAGTTGAGGATAAGGAGAGGGTTTAAGGAAGGGGGTTGAGGTTGAGGAGGGGGGTTGAGGATGAGGAAGGGGGTTGAGGAGAGGGGTCGTGGAGGGAGGATGAGGAGGGAGGTTGAGGGAGGGAGGATGAGGAGGGGGTTGAGGAAGGGGGTTGAGGAGGGAGGACGAGGAGGGGGTTTAGGGGGGAGGATGAGAAGGGAGGATGAGCAGGGGGGTTGAGGATGAGAAGAGAGGATGAGGAGGGGGGTTGAGGAGGGATGAGGGAGGATGATAAGGGAGGGGGAGGGAAAGAGACACAAAGGAGGGAGGGGGAAGAGACTCAGGGGAGGGAGAGGGGGAAGAGACACAGGGGATGGAGGGGGAAGAGTAACAGGGGAGGGAGAGGAGGGGAAGAGACACAGGGGAGGGAGGGGGAAGAGTCACAGGGGAGGGAGAGGAGGGGAATAGACACAGGGGAGGGAGAGGGGGGAAGAGACAAAGGGGAGGGAGAGGGATGGAAGAGACACAGGGGAGGGAGACAGAGACACAAGAAAGGGGCACAGAGGGCACACAAGAGGGGGACACAGAGGGCACACAAGAGGGAACACAAGAGGGGGACACCCTCGGCTTATACTCGAGTCACTACGTTTTCCTAGTATTTTGTGGTGATATAGGTGCCTTGCCTTATACTCGGATTGGCTTATACTCGAGTATATACGGTATATATTAATATAAATATATATGTGCAGTGCTTTGCTTTTTAATATATGCCAATAAAACACCCCAAACAAATGGTTTAATTTATTGCAGAGAAAAAATAAAAAATATTTTAAAATCTTTGCATTCTTTAATTAATGCTATTTACCTTTGGATTGAGAGCAGCTACAAACAATATGTACAGAACCAAAAACATTACATCTTACACCTGTATTTACAATTACAGATTACAATGGCGTATAACGGAGAAGACCATTGAGCGCAAATGAAGATTGGCAAGGGAAAGGAAGAAAAGGGGGAGAGATGCACAGTCACCTGAAACTTTGCAACGCTTAAGAGAAGAAGACCAACAGAGACTTTAAAAAAAAAGAAAAATGAGTAAGAAAGCACAAAGTGAGTGTGCTGGAGCTTCAAAGAAACAAAAAAGTAAACAAAAACATGTCTGTGAACCATTGCCCAATTATACAATATTGCCTATTGACACCAATGTTCAGACACATGACACCAATGTAGATATAGAAAGGTATAGTGATATCTATGTTGAGGAAGCTCAGGATAATGTGTTTATTAGAGCACTAACAAAGTATCATGAGCGATCCCACATTACCAAATTATACCAATTTTAAGAAAAACATAAGGTCTTATAAAAGTGCAATTTCATTTGCTTCAATGGGTTCTACATTAGCAGAAAATGTCCCAGGACATGGTCCTTACTGTTTTAACGTTCAAGGTCAAATTTAGCACCGAACTTCACATTTACACCCACAAGAAGGAGAGCAAAGGAAATGTGAACAGTTATATGTCTTAGATACAATGGAAGCTGTGGAACAAAGAATGCGCAGTCTTTGAACAGCTGGATAAAATTATGGCCAACAACCCATACAGTCAAGTATACAAACAATTAGCACAGGTTGAAAAAGAACAAGAGCAACATGCTCAGAAATATCAATTGACAATGCCGAGTAAATATGGTGTTAAAAAGAGATCACAACACTGATCAAAGATGGTATTATTTACTAACAGTAAATAAGGTTGCCATGGTCTTTAAAAATGAAGATGGTGAACCACCATTTCAGCGGGATATTAGAATATATCCACGCAATGAAAAACAACCTTTTATAAACATAAATATATTAAGTTGTAATTTAGATCCAATGACATATCCCATTTTCTTTGCAAATGGTGAATCTGGATGGGAACCAAAATTACAATTGCAAAGTTATCCCAATAGTAAAGTTTGTGTTAGATGCAATATTTCTATGCTGGAATATAAAGTGGCACAAACTGCTGATTTGGGATTCTTTTAATTGTATTTTATGTGGTGGCAAGCTCACACAACAATGGATTATTGATTCCCATCTACAAGTCGAAGCAAATAATCTAAATTTTATAAAATTTCAACTAAATAAGCTTCGAGTAGAACAGTATTGTGGATTGATGGATTATGTTGCTGGATTGGCTACCAACAGAGACATTCCAGCTGGAAGAGCAATCATTTTGCCATCCACTTTCCAAAGATCTCCTCACAATATGCAAGAAAGATATAATGATGCCATGGCTATTGTCACAAAATTTGGAAAACCAGATTTATTCATTACATTCACATGTAATTCGCAATGGCCAGTGAATAAGGAAAATTTGAATCTGGGACAAACTACTTCTGACCAACCAGATTTAGTGGCAAGAGTATTCAAAATAAAACTCAATTCATTAATACATGATATAACTAAAGCACAGTTATTTAGAAAATGTGTGGCTTTTGTTTGTACCATTGAATTTCAAAAAAGAGGACTGCCACATACTCACATACTTTAATCCTGCAGGAAAAATATAAGTTGAATACTACAGAGAGAGTGGATTCAGTCATTACTGCTGAATTGTCAGATCCAGAAAAATATTCAAAACTATTTGAGATTGCACCACACAGAATGATTCATGGGCCATGTGGAGATATCAATCCAAATTCACCATGTATGGAAAATAAAAAATGTACAAAAGAATTTCCAAAACAATTTCAAATGCAAACTTATGCTAATTGTGATGCCTTTGTATAAAAGAAGACAAGGACAAACAGCTATTATCCGTGGACAAATAGTTCATAATAGATATGTTGTTCCATACAATCCACATTTGCTTATGAAGTACAATGCACACATAAATGTGGAATCTTGCACTTCTATTAAATCCATCAAATATGTGTATAAATATATATACAAAGGATATGATGCAGCAACTGTTATTGGGCAAGATGCAGCAAACGAAAAGGAAAATCCAATTTTACATGATGAACTTTCTAATTATTTAGATGCTCGCTACGTCAGTGCTCCGGAAGCAAAGTGGCGGCTTCTGAAATTTGAGATGCATGATCGGTCACATGCTGTGTATCGATAAGCTGTACATTTGCCAAAAAGTCAGTTTGTTTGCTTTACTGCAGGCAATGAAAGAACTGTCTTAGCTTAAAGTGAACACAGAGATACAACACTTACTGCATGGTTTAGATTAAACTGCCAGGACACGCAGAACAGACAATTTTTATACATTGAGATTCCATATCACTATGTATTTGTAAATGGTTTATGTCGGCAACGAAAAAGAGATATGCATAAAATTATACCACAAATTTATACCGTCAGTCCAAGAGAGAGATTCAGTTTAAGATTACTTCTTTTACATGTTTCCGGTGCACAAAGTTTTGAACATTTACGCACAGTGAATGACTTAGTCTAATAGCTGCAAGACATCAAAACGTCCTAGCAGATGATACAGAATGGGAGAGGTGTCTGGAAGAAGCAGCACTATGTCAAATGCCAAAGCAAATGAGAGAACAATTTGCGTTAATTTGCATCTTTTGCAATGTACCTGATGCATTTACTTTGTGGGAAACATTTAAATTAAATATGTCGGAAGACTTCTTGAAACGTTACAATGAGCCAATAGCACTATTAAAAACTTTAATGGAAATTCAAGAAATATTTCCTGCTTGTAGATTAAATTGTGCAAGTTTTAATTTGCCTGATCTAGGACTTATAGATGAAATCAACTTTGATGATTATGACACTGAGCTACAAAAACAAAAAACAGAAGAAAAACTGGCAACTTTAAATACTTTACAATTGCAAGCATTTAATGCCATCACAAATGCTATAGATGATGAAATGGTCAAAGACCGTTATTTCTGGATGGCCCTGGTGGATCAGCAAAATCTTATCTGTACAATTGTTTGATGAGTTACATTCAAGCAAAGGGTCAAACAGCAATGCCATTTGCAACAACTGGAATTGCAGCACTTTGTTAGAAGGTGGTAGAACTGTGCATAGTGGATTTAAACTGCTAGCTCCAGTTTTAGTAACATCAGTGTCAGATATTCGACTGAATTCTTTACAAGCCAAAAAATGTTTAAAAAAAATAAATTAATTATCATAGAAGAGGCAACAATGATGTCATGCCTTGCAATGTATTGATAGATTATTAAAATAAGTTGATGGATAATAATTTGCCATTTGGTGGGAAGGTGATGCTGTAAGGAGGAGATTTTAGGCAACATTACCTGTTGTACCACATGGAAATAGAACTGATATCATTGAAACATGAATCAAGACAAGTAAACTGTGGAAAATATTTACACACCTCAAATTAGAATTAAATATGAGATTTGAATGCCACAACAAATTCGATGATTGGCTCATTCAAATTGGAGATGGAAAACATCCACAAATACATGATTTTGCCAATGATACCATTGAAATTCCATCAACAATGGTTTCCAAGGAATCACTCATATTGGCAATCTTTATAAACACTCTGAATAACGACGATTACTCAGACATTGCAAACAAAGTGATATTAACATCAAAAAGTATAGATGCCTTGAATCTAAATAACGAAATTTTTAAATTCATGAATGAACCACAAAATAATTATTACAGTGCAGATTCAGTTCTTGCTGACGATAAAGAAAGTGAATACATTTTTAGTATAGAATTTATTACTTCTTTAACATCCTCTGGAATGCCACCACATGTTTTGCAATTGAAAAAAGGGGCAATTGCCATGCTATTGGGAAATATGAATAAAAAAAAAAAGACTTTGTAATCGGACCAGATTAATTGTGCACAATTTAAAAGATAATTTTATACATGCAGAAATTATGACTGGGACCCATAAAGGTGAACAAGTTTTTATAGCAAAAATTGATTTAGCTCCAAGTGAGAGTGGTTTGCCTTTTGTCCTTCAAAGGAGACAATTTCCAGTTATCATGGCATTTGCCATGACCATCAATAAATCCAAAGGACAACATTTTAAGTCTGTGGGTATTTGTTAACAAGAACCTGTTTTTGCACATGGACAACTCTATGTTGCTTTTTCAAGGTGCACAAATTCAGATGAGATTAAAGTTCCAATTAAAGACAACCCAAATCCGGGTGATCTACTACACGATGAATATATTTTTACAAAAATCATTGTGTACTATGAGGTTTTGTAATCAGAGAGAATAGTGTTTTAATTTTAAGTAATAAATTTAAGGTCACTTGGCCCATTCTTAGTGGAACACTATTTCACTTACACAACTATATCTACAATTTGAGAAAAATACAGTAATAAACACCAAAAAAGGAAGAAAGGAAAAAAAAAAACAAAAAAAAAACAGTGGTTACATCCCATAGACACAAATAAAAGTCTGCTGGGCTCTATGAAAGGGAACCACTTTTACGGACAAAAAAAAATGGAATGTCTTGGAAGTCACTTTTGCCGTGATTTGCCCCACAAAACAGTTAGCTTGCATTTTATTACATTTACTGTTTACAATTTAATATGTTTTTTCAGGTTTGTAATCTTAAAATTCTGTTTGAAAAGGACTGATAAATTGATGCATTCTATATAATTAAGGTTTAATGTTAGTAGCAGCAGCATCATTTATTGAAAAATGAAAATGTTCATGATATATAGATTATTGATCCAGGGACGAATCCGATTGGCAGTTAATGGAGTCAGGAAGGAATTATTTTTTTACAATACTTTCGACAAATTTACAAAGTTGAAATGTACTTTTTTGTTATTTGCCTTCCTCTGGATTCAATATTCAAGATCCTTATAGTTTAAAATAAATTCAGGTTAAATGTTATTATCTTAAGTTAATGTTTGCATTGTATGTTAAAATGTTTGAAAAGTTAATTTATTGAATGATACTAAAGATTTATGTAATTTGAAGCAGAAACGTTTGTTAACAAAATTCAATGTATAATTAAATAGAAAGGATTCATCCAAGGAGTAATCCGATCGCCATTTAATGGGGTCAGGAAGGAATTATTTTTTTCGACCTTTGAGACAAAATGGCTAAGTTGCAATGTTTTTTTTTACTGTTTGCCTTCCTCTGGATTCAATACCTATGTGCTTTACCAGGAGTTTAAATATAATGTGTATGTTAATAAGCATTCTGTCATGGTTGAAGACACTCATTTAGAGAAAGTTCAACAATTTCATGTTAGTATTGTTAAAAAGAAATCATTACCCACTGTTACAATATAAGTTGCATATTAGAAACCTTTATGTAATGATTCACAATATGTATTCTGAGAAATTGTATGGACTGTAATATTATTATTCTATACATGATAATTAAAAAAGTTTGATATAGTTTAACAGTTCATTGTTAAAAAAAAGATTTAATATACATTTTTGTACTTCTTTGTAGATAAGAAAAATATTCAGAGTGTTAGAGAATCACATTGTGTCACAAACAGCATTTCCAGCTTTAAAATGTTATTGACCGTCATTTTTTGACGGGCAAGTCGCTAGTGTGTTATAACTATGAGGAAAGACACTTCACCATGTTTCACAATTTATTGCTTGTAATGGCAAAGATAGTGAATGGAGGATCCTTGCAACTCCTCCCAGCATACATGTTGTCACGGACCCCTTTACCCCAGCCTGATTGTTGGCCCATTAAGCCCATCAAAGCACAGACTTTTTGGCTCCACCACTGGATTATCTGCATGGACACCTCTATTGTATTTGTAAACCTGCTTTGTTCCATTGTTTGCCAGATTAAGCTAATCCCATCAGGAAGAGAGGAGGTCAGACACATCTGATATGTGCTAGAGACGGCAGGTTGTGTATTGGAGATTAAATCCTAATGATCTCAGGAAGTTACTGCCAGACTCCATGTGGGGTCATCTCCTGTAATTGTCCACATCCCCTTCCATTGTGTACACCCTCTCTGTGTCGGCTATAAATATTGCAGTGATTTTCAAAAATAAATCACATCACTGAGAGCCATATAGAAATCGTATGGTCTCTTTTTTGGTTCCTGGTGGCTGTGATACTGAACCTATCTCTACCCCACAAGTATCCTGTCCTTGTCACTACCACAGAAAGGTTACCGTGACTCATGATTCCTGATGGAGAGACTTTGACTGATACAGAAGTCAGATATCAGGGTGCTGGTGCCAAGATTTCATAGAACCCAACTGTCCTTGGGGGCAGTTAACCTGTAGTCTATAGCAGGGGGCCCTGGGCTTGTATAGCCCTACTCACGGATCGTCACAACTGGTCGGCAGTGGTGGAATCTCGATGCAAGAACCAGCAGCAATGATGGTATATGGTGATCTATGCAGTTTTGAAGTTCAGTACTTTTGACAACTTGGCAGGTAAGAAGAAACAACTCAGCAATTTATCCAAACCTTCAAATCCAGGTCCAAGTCCAAAGAAGGCAAGCCCTGGATAGATGGGGTCAGGAACCACATGGAGGTCTGCAGAGCAGAGGTGATCAGGGAGAAAAGGAGCCTCATCACCAGTATGCTGGAGCGGTGAATTCAGCGGATTGCCACAGACAAGGATAGGTGGACAGCTATTCTAAATCAGCGAATGGTTTCCCTTGGGCTCCAGCCGGGTGAGAAGCTAGCAGAATGGTTTGAGGACCTGGTGTGGTTGGAGCTCGACTTGGAACTTGAGTATGCGGACCTAATGCTCCCAACTCCTTTAATCACAAGGGCCCTCCTTCTACACACTTGGGCTGATGGAAGGGCTTTTGGATGTGCTGCAAGGAGATCCAAAATGTGGCCTTGGAACTGCAGAGAGCTGGGAAACCCTTTTTGCACAGCACCGAAAGGATGTGTAAACTGAGCCAGGTACAACAGAAGAAATGTTGCTTAAACCGTTGGTCCATAAAATTGATTTAGAAAAAGAGTATGAGGAAAGTGGGGGACCTGGCTCCAGTATGTGGAGTTACCCCATGTTTCCCCAGCTGAGCTAGCAGAAGACCTGGAGATCTGACAGCTACAGAACAGGCGAGGTCAGAGGGACTGCTGGGAACTCACCAGGATAGGGAGGCCGGGAGAACAGTCCAGACTCTGGTAGATGCAAGACCAGGGAGCAGTGTAAAGCAGGACCAGCCACTGGGATATGGCCAACAACCAGAGAAGTTCCAGCTGCTAACCAAAGGCGGGGAGCTGGAGACTGAACTGTTGACAGAGAAAGGTGCAAGCCCTGAGAGTCTGCCAAACTACCCATGTATTGTCACCTGTCCTGAACCACAGACCGCTGATGTTCAGACGTGAAGGCTGATAGTCAGGGAGAGTGTGATGCCAGATTGGGGCATGAGGCTATCAGGAGAGGGGGCGTCCCCTGAGACCCTGAAGCTCTTGCACAGCATGCATCAGGTGGATCCAGATAAGTGTGGGAATTCAGGCCAGCGCACTGGCCCTGAGACCCAGATGAAGGAACAAGTGGAGACTCCACTCCCAAACCCTATAAAGTTACCAGCAGGGCTGACAGGGATTGCTTCAGTCCAGGCAGAGTTAAATAATACGGGCAAGTGACCCACGGTACCAGAGGACCTGACACATCGTACCCTAGCTGGCTGTTATTGGCTGTTATATAGTATCTTCTTCCATGATAATTTCTTCCATTCTTTTATTGATATATTCACTCAATCACACCAAGGACATACAATATATAAAAGTGAGGTCACAATAATTTCAAATCCTCCATTCTCATTGGAGGGGACCAGTATTTGCAATTTTAGGATATCTATAAACATCCTAAAACAAAAATTGCTCTGGAGGCTTTGTACTCAAGCAGGATATTATGATTATAAGGCTCATAAAGGTGAAAAGCCTCAATAATAGTATCAAATACAGGTTTATGCTTAAAGATCCTTTTGAGCAATAGTTGGCAATTATATTAAATTTCCACATCTTTTGCCCATATGTCCGCCATAATGCTGCGTTTTTACTTATCAACCGCAAACCAAACCCGGAAGTGGGGCACAAGCTATCTAATAGCAAGTCTCGCAATATTATAGCAACGCACAGACGTAATGACGTCACTATGCCTGTGAACACGATTACATTTTAAAAGCCTGCGATCCTGACACAAACATGTCCCCCGAAGTATCCGTGAGAGAGACACAGTGGGGAAACGCTCGTCGAGAGTCAGGTGAGAGGCTGAGTGGTAGGCTGCTCCCCTAACTAAAGATATTAAGGTCAATACACTGAGTGCAAGTTTAAAGAAGTAATCGTGTATGGTACAGAGGCTGAAGTGTCCCCAGTGCCTCTCCTTGGGAACCACTAGCCTTGCCATAAGGAAGCCACGGGGTAAGTATCCCAGGTGGGCGATTAAAGCCATGGTGATTTTTTTGAGGATCTAGCATCAAACCAGCAACTGAAGGGAAGCACAAGTTTCTTCAACTGGACTTGTGCCAATCCCTATTGACTAGCATTAGCACCATATTGAGAATGTCCTTATAAGATGATAATGATATTAGGGGACTACTAAAAGCAGTCATACTCATAATTATCAGCCTCTTAGCTATACATGCCACATGTATTCTTTTATCTTTTTTTATGTATATTTGTAGTATTTTTTTGGGCAATCATCTGGAATTTTTGAACAATAAAGTTATAGTTATTATTATTTTCTTTAATTTGTTGCTACACAATAATCAGTAAGTAGGGCAAATAACCTGTAGTCTATAGCAGGTGGGCTCTGGGCTTGTATAGCCCCTACTCACAGATCGTCACACGTGCATATAAATGGGCTGTAAGAGTCAATTACAAATGACAAAAAAATAAAACTAATTTTCTACACTTCTCCTGTCCCCGAATAACCTAAAAGTATCCCTTAATCCCAGGCAGTTGCCTATAGCAAAGGGTCCCTACCTTTTAGGGGGCCCGCGGCTTTGCACCTCTTAATGTTTGTTATATGAAGTTGGTAGTGAACATAAACGGTCTAAGTGAATATTGTGATGGTGATCAGAATACGTAGCCTGAACAAATGGTTAACTGTCTATTAATATGGGAGAGGGCAACATGGTAAGGCATGAGATTTGAAATAGGATTCCTATCGTGATGGTCAGCCTAAAAAATGCTAACCAGTAAGGATATAAAAAGTGAGTTACCTCATAAAACAACTGTATAATATCTTTACTAATAATGATGTGCAATAATATACTGCATTGTTTAATTGTATCAACAGTTCTCCATCCCACAAAACATCTCCATTTAGTCAATGAGTGTTTCTCATATGCTTTGTTTTCTCAATCATTCTGCATAAATAGCATTTAAAATATGTTGCTATGGTACACTTTAATAAGCATGCAATAAATGTTAAATATATGTTTATTAAATTAATTATATCTAGATACTACATTTGTAATGTGTCTAGTGTCTGGCCAGTATTACAATCTTTGCATTGTTTTGCAGTTTTCCCTGTTTAAGAAAATTGAAGAAAATTACTCATGCATAATTAAAGTATAAAGATTATTAGTGTTAGTAAGATTTGTAACTGATGTGATCATTCAGTATAATTAAATGATATTCTGATCTTTTCTGTGTAATATACGTAAATCCCTAATGTACATAGTTAAGTCTGTATTAAATCTTACGCAAGAAGATCAATTAAGAACTAATAAATATTACGAGCTGTGGCTACAGGGAGATCTTAAATGAATAAGTTACAATAGATGAATAGCTATAATTAAATTACAAATTACCTACATATTGCAGGTGTATTTCATTAAGGGTTTTTAAATGCAGGATTTATACTTAACAAATTATTTTATACACAAAGTATGATAGTTTCATATTGATAAAATATTGAGTGACTAAAAACTATATGTCAGATTAGAACATGCAATGAAAGTAGTATCATAATGTCAACAATGTATCACTTTGACTTTGGCCCCATAAAATACATATCACTCAAATAAAATATATATTACAGTAAAGAAACATATGTTAAATATTAATATTTGATGTAAGTTTATAACATTCAAAAATACCCATCTACAAAAAAGGAATGTGTTGAAATGCCATGATATGCTTTTATATTGATTTAAGTTGGTGCATAGATCAAATTTTGTCCATGTTGCCCTCTCTCACTCTATCCTCCCATCCCTCATTGCATGAGGTGGGCAGGCAGGAATCTTCATATTGCATCTTCTAATGCACTATATGACCATGTAGACCAGTAGTAAGGTACTGGCTGTGTTGTGCGCCTTGGAAGATGCAACATAGAGATTAATTTGAGATTCATAGCTTGAGGGAGAAAGGGCATTCCAGATATAATTATTATTTTTTAACTATTGCACTTTAACATTTGCTATTATTTTCTATGATTTATACATGTATTTTAGCCCTGTACCTTAATGTATGATATTATTATACATCTTAGTTATTAAACAATATTTACTCTTCACTGCTTGAGACATTTTTGCTCCTTATTTACTTTATACATTGTAGTAATATAAATACATTTAGCAGACACATTGATGATTCTATAATATTTCATTAACAGGAAATTTGGCAGAGTTTTCATTAATTTATGAAATACAAATATGAGTAATGGAACATGCACGATACACCTGGTAGATTTGAACCATTACCAAAACCTGGCTTTTTTTGTGTATGGTAATATTCACAATCTATTTTCACTTCACCTGTATTGTTTTGCTTGATTATGGTACTCATTATATACTACTTGTAAATTTTCTATGGCCCCTTAAATTATATTTATGTAAGTAGAGAAGTTTTCATGTCAACTAGATTCTAAAACATATTTCTTTGATGTTTTAGTTACCATAAATAGAAGGTAAGAAATTAAACCATTTTATCCATGAGAGATTTTTTTCATTTGACATTTAAGTAAAATAGTATTCAGACTTAATGTTTTCAAGTAGCTTTCCATTTGGTGACCCAATTTATCTTTCTCATATTTGTGGTTATATTGGTAAAAGAGATTTAAATCGTATATATAAGACTCAATGGGTCCATTTGGTCTGTCCATTCTAAATTGCTAAAGTCGTGACTTAGGGCTCTATTCCATGGTTCACATGTAAAACACTACTGAGCTATGACACCACACGTAAATCTAAGCTGAGAGAAATGCCATCCAAGTGCTCAAAAATCTGTGAGTACATTTTCTATGTACTTCTGATAAAATATCCGAAATTGATGAAGTTCACTTGGAAGATTCTCTGAGTGACTGACATTTTAAAAAGCCTACAGGTACCTTCAACCCCCCTTAAAGGCACAAAAAAGACCTCAAATCTGAAACTATGAAGGTGCTATCACCTGGATTCCCCCTCAATACCCACTACCCCTATGAGCTTGGTATTTCTTGGGATTCCCCCTTATAACCCACTACCACTTATGAGCCTAGGTTTCCCCTGGGATTCCCCCTTTATACTTGCTAACCCGTTTATGATTTGATTTTTTTTGTAGATAAATAAAAGTAAACTGTAATCTGCATAGTTCTATCCTGAGTTAGTCCTAAAATAATACTACATACTAGTTTGTAATGGACAGACAAAGGGTAGATTTCAAACACTATCCCAAAATGCTTCAATGCAAAATTTCAATCTTTAAGTATTTATTTTAGCTGTTTTTATGTTGCTCTTATTTTCTAGAATTCTAACTCTAAGAACTCATGTGGACATCCCAACATAATTTAAACCACACAAGATAGACAATATAGACAAGAAAATAAGGGTTCCATCTGTATTTATCCACAAAATTACTTGAAACTCTCAAGTTTCTCCTCTTATACTCAAAAATGTTTGACTGGGGAGAACATGTTTCAAAACATCATCTGTATGTAGAATATGCCAGTATTTTGTAATTATCTTCTTCATTAATTTGATTCAATCTAAACATACATACAAATAAAAAAAATACCAATTTTTCCTTTTTAGATAAGCTGTTCATTTAGAATAGTCGCTAGAATAATCATAGCTCACAGCTCAAGAGAAACAGAGCTTGTGGTTAATTTAAATTTATTTTCATCAATGAAATCTGTAATCAGAATCTGGATATCATAGGAATATTTATACAAGGTATATTTTCCTATTCTATTTGGCAAGATTAACTTTGAACGATATTCAATGTACTCCAAAAGGGGGCATCCGAAGTAGATATAATATACTTTATATTTCTAATTCTTTATCATTGCTTACCTTATGGGATGCTCATTAACAATGTACCTTTTAATTTATGTGTGAACCTAACAAGTTATACAAATAAATCACATGACATCCAATCTATATTTCAACAAAAATCAATTTGTAGGCCGAGGTTCCTTTATATGGAAATATGGGGAACTAGTATGCGTAGACCTTTGTAATAATTATAGCAAACATCAATTAATTTGATGCATAGATTACAAAATATAGGTATGTTGTGTATCCGTGTTTCTATGGTTTTGAACATAAACAAACGTACCACTTCTTTGACTAACAACGTATCACCTTTTGATTGTTTTTTTCCCCTTAAAATATTTTGTTTTCCTCCAAATGCTTTTTCTCTTTGATAAAGCTGCTTTTAGCGAAACCAGTTAGGGAAGAGTTTGGCGTCCTCACAGCATTTGGAATCAGTCAAATTATAAGAATTTTACAGAAATACACCAGGTGGATTATGCTCTATAGTTCAAGATTTTAGTTTTGGAGGCTGTAATACAAGCTCATAATATTTTTAGCAACACCTTTTGTGGTAGTTGCTTTATATTGGACTGTTGAAACCAATAGTATCAGCGTACATTGCGTTTTAAGGGCAAAACCTAAATAATATTTATAGGCATATTTAAATTTCCTGGATTATGAATGCATCTGATAGAGGAGAATCAGTAGTGCATGAAAAAAACCCTGGTGTTTGCTAAATCTCTTGAGTTTGCAAGCAGTTGATTTTGTGAGTTTGCCTGCTAAATATATCCCTGCTAAAATTAGCATAAAATTCATATTTGTTTTGGCCAATCACAAGCAGCTAATACATTATAACAATCTGTGAAAGCAGCTTGTGCAGGAAGGAATCCCGGGATGTGTAGTCCTCTGCAAAAGGATGCAGAAGGAGGCAGGCACTGCTCTGTGAAATCTCTGCGTTGTGCTGCTGCTAGCTTGAAGGATAGTAAAGAGTTCAAATCTGGACCCAAATGCAGTGTTACCATTGGGAGGTACACTTTGCCTATGTAAGCATCTCTGGGGTGTGGAAAACACATTTTATTTTTAAATAAAATAAATCTGTATGTGTATAGAATGACTCAATGTAATGTGTGTTTATGATATAAACAGCATGTGTTAGATCAGAAAAATGTAAATATAGGGAAACTTAGATATACATTAGAGGTTAATTTAGTTAATAGCAATGTGTACATTCTCCTATGGTTAATAAATGCAGATACAGTATATATTAAAGGAAAATCTTAGTGACAACAAATATGAGAAACTACAAGATTTGTCCCACATAGTGTCCATGCCATGTACTCATTGTTATCATCTCCTGGCTACACCAACTCTTACTGAGAAAGTGTCAGCTTTACAATAAGAAATATGCACTTTCTAGACATCTATTTGTGACCTATTTTAATGAGCAACAATTCCAGTCAAACAGTTATAGCTACATCTCAAAGCTATTGGACTACAGTGTATAGCTAATGGGTAGAAGATTGCATTACTCGAGGACTTAAGATATTTCATATCTCCTATAAAATCACGGACAATAAGAAGAGCTCTATCCTCTGTGATATTTATTCTGGTATGATTCACTTGAGTTCTATCTGTTTAATTCTTTCACTAGCAAGCAAACTGTTTCTTATCACACCTATCTCGATGAATGTCTCCTCTTATCATCAAAGAAGATAAAGTCAGAGAAATACATATGAAGAAATGTTACACAACAGGTAGCAATTCTAATAATTCAGCAAACTCTATAATCAGACCTCAAGATTATATTGAAATTCTGTATGTTCATTAAAACATAGAAGGAATTGTATCAATATATTTTAATGAAGACAACAAACTTTAAGAAGGTAAATAATTTAGTGTTTAGAACAATGCAAATTTGAATTTTCTTAATATAATAGCAGAGCAGTTATGTGCAGCACAATAATTGTCTATTACATCGTTCTTCTAAGAGCGAATACAGAATGAGACACATTGTAAGCTATTTGCATAGATGAATAGTTATGATGATCATATATTGCCAGTTGTAATTAGAAATAATAATATGGGTTTTTAGAGTTGCATTTATACAAAGATTAGTGAAGCAAAGAAAAACCTTTGTGGCATACAGTTAATGTAACTAAATGTTATCTTAATAAAACAAACTATTTCTAAACTATGCACATGTTATTAAAATTCAGAATAAAGTAAGTCCAACAATGAACTGCACTGCAGCAAGAAAGAATACACTGAATGTATTTTGATATAAATTGAACAATAATTTTTATTTCTCTTTTACATTTTAAGTATATTTTTAAGTTTCATGCTACTATTTCTCCATGTTTCTATCCTGTTTTTATTAAAAAAAAAAAATACAAATGTAAATATAGATGTTGTGGCCATTTAGTTCATCTAGCTTGCTTAATGCATCTACTCAAAACCGTATGCTTAAAGAGACATGAAACACTGTTTTTTTATTTTCATGCATTTAAAAGAGACTATTTTAAACTTTACAAAAGTTGTTCTTAGTTTTTTTGTTGCATGTAAGTAAAACCTGTTAAGACTTCATAGCAATTAACAGAAAATGTAAAGAGCATACTTAGGTCTGTAGATCTCATTGGCTGGCATAGGGCAAGCCCTTAAAAACAATTAAACTCTGAATACGTTTTCGTGCTCTGAGATGTTTATTTGAAAAAAGAAAATACGGCTGGTCCCTGGAGGCGTCCATGAAACACTGATGGAAGCTATATGTATCAGATGGGCGCATACATTTCTGGGCCTGTGAGGGTGAAGAAATACAGTGTCTGTTTTAGTCTGATCCAGTTTTCTAATAAAAACTTTACCCTTCTCCCTAAAACATCTCTACACTAAAACACACCGCCATGATCAGAAACTTATTCATAAACAGAGTTTTCCACAAAATGTTTTTATGTGAATGTATTTACACAGTTGGCAATTTGTTACATACTTCACAAACAAGTGCCTTTTTTTCTTGAAATACAATGGTCCTTTTACAGGAAACTTGTAATTCATCAAAAAGAAATGTCCAAATACATATTTTACATTGGACTTCTGCTCTGATGAATATGACCCAAGAAATAACTTAAAATGGATCCAACAAGTTGAAATAATAGCTATTAATGTATATTACCACATAATGCTGCTTGCAATACATTCCAGACATTAAAAAGTAATATAAAATCATTTTAAATTAAGGTGTATATTTATCTGTAGTTTACTTTTAAAATGTGTTTTAATTAAGGTGCATTGCATAGTTACTCACCCCCCTGGACTTGTCCACATTTTGTAGTGCTACAACATAAAATTGAAATGGATTGTGAGTTTATGACCATGATCTACACGGAATAGTCAAAATGGAAAAAAAATACAAAATGTATTTACAAAAAAAAAAGGAAGACTATTGATTGCATAATTATACACACCATTTGCAGTAAAAATCACTCTGTTCCTTCAAACCCTAAAATATACCTTTTCAGAAGGGGCAATTTTACTTTGTATTAAAACCTTCTATTCCAGCCTTACCATGTTTATCTTTCTTTATCCAATATTTATCTATGTTTTCTCCAAGTATATAATATTTTAATATTTGTACATATTGCATTGTCGACATACAGTACAATAATAACACTAGCACATTGTGTCTGTTTTCAAATATATGTGTCCCTATTTGGTCGCTTGAAATGTTGAGAGCTATGAAGTATATACATTTAGAATTTTGCTTCACTGGGTTTTTCTAGAAAAAAAGCAAGACAATCTCAGAAGCAGTGAAAATAATTAATCATATCTGTAAAATCAGCAGCATCAAACGAAAAACTAACAAGATATTGTATCTAGACACAAAAGTAAATATTAAAATGTAAAATCTCACCAAGTGTTTTAAATGATCAAATATGAATACTATTTGCAAATATTAACAAATGTTGTAATTGTGACTTGTCAAATAAAGTGTTGTTGATTTCTTCTCCAAAATGCTAAAATGCTTTCTGTCATTCAGATATTATTATTATTATTATTATTGTTTTTTTATAAAGCGCCAACATATTCCATAGCCCTGTACATACGTTAAGTTCAGACAAAGATAAATACAAATTAACATATAGCAAAGAAAGGAGAGCACTGTCTTTGAGCTCGGAATCCAATGTCCATGGTGCTTTCCCCAAAGCACATTGCAGGATTGAAACTCACAGACTTACAAACTAAAGGTATTGTGAGTGGTAAAGGCGTAAGAGAGAGGTGATGAGCGTCTTAGGGTGAAAGGTGATACGCTTCTTTAAAGAGATGCGTTTTAAGTGAGGTTTTGAATGTTTTGAGGCAAGAGGATAATCTGGTGGAGAGAGGCAAGGAGTTCCAGAGAATAGGGACAGCACGAGAAAAGTACTGAAGGCGAGAGTGAGAGGAGGTTACAAGAGTTGTAGAAAGAAGAAGGTCATTAGCAGAATAAAGAGGGCAGGTGGAAGAGTATTTGGAGATGAGAGCAGAGATGTACGGGGGAGCGCTATTGTTGAGGGCTTTATAAGTTAGGGTCATGATTTTAAATTTTATTGTAGAGGCTAAGGGAAGCCAGTGGAGTGATTGACAGAAAGGTGATGACGACACTGAAAGTTGTGTACAGAAGATGAGTCTAGCAGAGACATTCATAATGGATTGAAGTGGAGATGGTTGGGTGGTGGGTAGGCCAGCAAGAAGTCTAGTCGAGAGATGATGATAGAGTGTATTAAGATAGCAGCGAATTCTGGAGATGTTTTTTAGATGGAGGAGACAAGATATAGTTAGTGATGTATGTGCGGGATTAAAGACAGAGCTGGGTCCAATAGAACTCGAAGACAACGGGTTTGGGAGGTGGGGGTGATGATGTTGTTGTTGACAGTGAGAGAGATGTGAGAGATCCTTTAGATTGTAAGTCTACGAGTTTCAATCCTGAAAGGTGCTTTAGGGAAAGTGCTATGGACACCGGATTCCAAGCTCAAAGACAGGGCCATCCACTCTTTGCAATGTGTAAATCTTGAACTTGTCATTGCCTGTAACTTAACTTATGTATAGCGCTACGGAATATGTTGTTGCATTACAAATAAACGATAATAATAATAATAATAATAATAATAATAATAATAATAATGTGAGGAATTGACGCTGTGGGAGAACCAGGGAAGATTCGGAGTTCAGTCTTAGATATGTTGAGTTTGAGATGGTGGATGGACATCCAAGAGGATATACTAGAGAGGTAGTTGGAGATGTGTGTTAGAAGGGAGGGGGATAGAGATTAAAATGAAGCCCAAAAAAGTTTATTAGGGTACCAAGTGAGGATGTGTAGATAGAGAAGAGGAGGGGGCCTAGAACTGATCCTTGGGGTACGGTAACAGACAGGGGGTGAGGAGAAGAAGAGGTGTTGGAGTAGTGAGAGTAGGTAAGTTCGAGCATGTGAATTATCGATTTTGTAGGTATGATGAGAACCACAAGCGAGAGAGCACTGTCTCGAATACCGAGGGAGAAGAGGAGATGGAGTAGAAGTGGATAGTCGACAGTGTCAAAGGCAGCAGAGAGATCTAGAAGAAGAAGAATTGAAAAGTGACCTATTGGCTTGACGGTAAGCAGGTCATTGGTGACTTTAGTGAGAGCTGTCTCAGTGTAGTGTTGGGGTCGGAAGCCAGATTGGAAGGTGTCAAGAAGGGAGTTAGAGGAAATAAAGCTGGTAAGGCGGTTATAGATGAGTGCTCCAGCAGTTTGGAAGCCAGGGGAAGTAGAGAGATAGGGCGGAAGTTAGATGCAACGTCAGAGTCAGATGAGGGTGTTTTGAGGGTGGATATAATTATGGCATGTTTTAGAGAAGATAGAAACATTTCAGTATTTAGGGAGAGGTTGAAAATATGTGTGAGAGCTAGAATTAGTGTGTTAGAGAGGGGAGGGATGAGATGAGATGGAATAGGATTCTGAGGACAGGTAGTGAGGCAAGTGGATGATAGTAGTTTGGAGACTTCATCCTCTGTAGCCACATCGAAGCAGTTCAAAGAGGCTGTGGGATTGGAGAAGGGAGAAGAGTGGGTGTTGTTGATTAGTTGAGAGGGTGGAGTGTGTGAGCCACTATGAGATGAGAGTTAATTGCGGATATTTTGAACTTTATGAATAAAATGGTTGGCAAAGTCTTCAGCTGTGAGAGAGGAACGGATGGGAGGTGGTGGTGGGCGGAGGAGAGTATTGAAAGTGGCATACAGACGCTTGGGGTTAGAGGTCACGGTTGATATTAGTGATGTTAAATTGGTTTTGTTTGGTGAGGTTGAGGGCAGAGGAATAGGAGCGTAGCATAAATTTGTAGTGGAGGAAATCTGCAAAAGTGCATGATTTCCTCCATTATCATTTGGCAGTGAGGGAGCACATCTGGATGTATCGTGTTTGTGTAGTGTGCCATGGTTGTGGATGAGAGAGAGGGCGTCTGCATGTTGTTATGGGGGCAAGAGTGTCAAGGGTGGAAGAGAGTGTAGAGTTGTAATGGGAGGTGGCAGTGTCATGGCAGTTGAGGTTAGCGCTAGGGATGAGAAGGGGTTAAAGAACAGTGGATAGCTGTGTAGGGTCAAGTGCTAGCAGGTTTCTGTGGGTGATGGTGGCAGGGGTTGAAGAAGGGTGGTGAGAAGAAGATGTGGTGAGGTTGAAGGTAAGGAAGTGATGGTCAGATAGAGGGAGGGGTGGATGACTAGGTTAGAGGTTGTGCTGAGATTGGTGAAGATTAGGTCTAGAGAATGTCCAGCATGATGCGTTGAAGCATCTGTAAGTTGTGAGAGGCCAAGGGAAGAGGTGAGTGCAAGCAATTTGACTGCTGCAGGGGAGGTGGGTGTGTGAATGGCAATGTTAAAATCTCCAAGTATGAGTGAAGGAACGTTGGAGGAAAGAAAGTAAGGGAGCCAGGCAGAAAAGTGATCAAGAAATTGAGAGGGAAGGAGGGGGGGGGGGGGCAATAGACCACAGCAACACGTAGAGAGATAGGTGAGAAGAGGTGGATAGTATGAACTTCAAAAGATGAGAATTGGAGGGATGGGACAGGGGGTAAGAGGTGAAATGTACAGTGAGTGGAAAGCTATACACCCACAACACCACCTTGTTTGTTCCCAAGTCTAGGTGTGTAGCTGAGGGGAAAACCACCATAAGACAGTGCTGCACTGGAGGCAGTGTCTGAGGAAGAGAGCCAGGTTTCAGTGAGAGCAAGTAGATTGAGGGAGTTGGTAATAAATAAGTTGTGAGTGAAAGTGAGTTTACTGCAGATGGCGTGTGAGTTCCAGAGGGTGCAGGAGAAAGGTAGAGGAGATGGTTTGTGAGAAGTAATGGATTTCAGATTCTGGGTGTTACGGGTGCTTGCTGGCCTTGAACCAGAGCGTGGCTGACAGCAAGTGGAGATGAGTGAAGGGCCTGGGTTAGGGGTATATCTCATGCAGCCAGTAGAAGGAGGAGTGAAAGGTAGAGAAGATGGGACTGGGACTTACAGTGCTGTTTCTGCTTGTGAATGTTAGAGATGGGATGAGATTGAGATTGGAAGAGGGAGAGGAGCTCATGGCAGCAGGGAAGAGAAGAGGAGAGCAAGGAAGGTGAGATGGTAATATTATTGGGGATGTGATATGGAGAGGTAGCAAAGGAAAGTCTGAGAGAGATGCAGTAGGTTATAACAAAGAGGAAAGAGTGAGAAAGCATTGTGACAGTGTGTAAGCTCAGCAAAAAGATTGGATAAACATGGGGGAAGAATTATTATCCTAAGATATGATAGTTGTAGTAATATAGATACAGGAGCAGGGGAAGATAGTGTGATACGGTTTATTAGAATGGTTGTGGTGGGTGAATAGCTAAGAGTCTATATGACTTTATTAATTTGTTTTTAGCATGTGATGTTTTTGGGCGCCGTCAAGTTCCAGGGAAGGCAAATAACTATTCTCCCCTCTGACGTGGCGCAACTCACCTGCGCTGAATAGACAGCGAGGCCATCGCTATGTACAGTGCGGGCACTCAGCCCCCAGGGCCTCTGGCGCATTTCTCATATCTCAAGGCCTTTACTATCGGCTCGCCATATATGCTAAAATCGGCAGCGCCATCTGTCGGCAGGCGGCAGAACTGCAGCTGTCAGATTTTGCGAAGTTGAAGAGGGAAAGGACCATGGTATCTTTCAAGATGGAGGTTATTGCTTCTGAGCAGTTGTAGTTTGAAAGTCCACAGGTAAGAAATGTTATTTTTCAAGATGGTGGTTACCTCTGCGCAGTTGTAGTTTGAAAGTCCACAGGTGAGAAATGGTATCTTTCAAGATGGAGTTTATTGCTTCTGAGCAGCTGTAGTTTGAAAATCCACAGGTGAGAAATGGTATCTTTCAAGATGGTGGTTACCTCTGAGCAGTTGTAGTTTGAAAGTCCACAGGTGAGAAATGGTATTTTTCAAGATGGAGGTTATTGCTTCTGAGCAGTTGTAGTTTGAAAATCCACAGGTGAGAAATTGTATCTTTCAAGATGGTGGTTACCTCTGAGCAGTTGTAGTTTGAAAGTCCACAGGTGAGAAATGGTATTTTTCAAGATGGAGGTTATTACTTCTGAGCACTAAATGTATAATATTACGCTCTTGGGTATCCATAGCCAAGAGCAACTGTGATCTTAGAAATGATGCAGAGTCTCTTTCTGGGATGTATTGTGAAATAATATGCTAGTTCACAATACAGTGTCCTACTGTTTTTAAACCATTCACATTCCCAGTCCTTGTGCAGTGTGCGTCCATTGTTGTGATGCACTGATTGAGCCATTACAGATTTTGATAGAGTTTGGGATAGAGTTTGGGATAGAGTTTGGGATAGAGTTTGGGATAGAGTTTGGGATAGAGTTTGGGATAGAGTTTGGGATAGAGTTTATAGTAAACACTCCATCCCCTTCTGAATCGCTGCCATGTTGTGTTGAAGGGGCTTGTGTACGTCGATGAAGCTGTGAGCTATACCATGTAGGGTCAGCCAAGATGGGCAGGTCATGGCAAAGAGGTCAGACAAATCGTGGTCCACTGGAGAAGGAAACTGCAACCCACTGCAGAAATGTTGCTAAGAAAACTTTATGTATCGGCACAATCAGAGCCATAACGACATGGTACAGGAAGATGAGCCCATCAGGTCAGAAGGTGCCTACCACATTACTGAGGAAGAGCAGTGAACAAGTACAAGTAGCACCAGATCTAATGAAGTGGTTGGGCCAAAGCAAAAAGGATACCCAGCTGTGGATGTGCCTGGAGGGGAAAGGAAAGTCCACTGTTGCAAAGAACAATTTAGCATGGGAACCTGGAATGTTAGAACTATGAACCAAGGCAAGCTAGAAGTGGTAAAAAATGAGATGACAAGGTTAAACATTGATATCCTAGGAATTGGTGAACTTTAATGGACTGAAATGGGACATTTCACATCAGACAACCACTAGGTCTTCTACTGTTGTCAAAATCCCGCAGAACAAATGGAGTAGCCCTCATAGTAAATCAAAGGGTGGCCAAAGCAGTGCTCAGTTACAACCCAATAAATGACAGAATAATTTCAATTCAAATTCAAGGCAAGCTATTTAACATCACAGTGATCCAAATCTGTCCTCCAGCAATGGATGCTGAAAAGGCTGAAGTTGTCCAGTTCTATGAAAATATTCAACACGTCATAAATATAACACCAATAAAAGATGTTACTATCATCATTGGAGATTTGAATGCTAATGTAGGGAGCCAAAAGCCACTCGGAATAACTGGCAAATTTGGTCTTGGAGTACAAAATTAAGAGGGTTTAGATTAGTAGAATTCTGTTGAGAAAATTCTCTAGTCATAGCACACACCCTCTTCCAACAGCCTCCGAGATGACTCTACACATGGACATCACCAGATGAACAACATAGAAAACAGATTGACTATTTATTTTGCATCCAAAGATGGGGTTGCTCTATACAATCAGCAAAAACAAGACTTGGAGCAGACTGAGGCTCGGAACATGAGCTTCTTATTGCAAAGTTAAGAATTCAACTGAAGAAAAAAGGGAAAATCATCAGAACAAGTACACATAGATACAAAATAAATAATATCCGTTGTGAATATGCAGTGGTAGTAAAAAATAGATTTAAGAGTCTAGACATGGCAGATAGAATGCTTGAAGAAATTTGGACCAAAGTTTGCAACATTATCCAAGAAATAGCAACAAAGAATATCCCTAAAAGAAAGAAAAGTAAGAAGTCAAACTGGCTTTCTGATGAGGCTTTGAAAGTAGGGTGAAAGGTAGTGGAAATAGGAAAAGATTTGTCCAACTGAATGCAAAATTCCAGAGGATAGCAAGAAGAGACAAGGAAACATTCTACAATGAGCGATGTAAAGAGATCTAACAAGATAACAGAACATGTAAATCAAGTGATCTTGTCAAGAAAATTGGGCATGATAAAATATAAAAATGGTAGGGACTTAACAGAAGAAGATCAGATAAAGAAGAGGTGGCAGGAATACAATGAATAGCTATACAGGAATGATCTTAACAGCAGTGGTTACCTCAATAGTTTGTCCAATAAGCTGGAGCCAGACATCTTGGAGGGCGAAGGGAGATGGGCTCTAGGATGTCTTGTTGATAGTGATGTTGCAAACATCAAATTTTCGGTTAGCGACCGCGGACGCGAATTCCATCAAATGTTCGCGAACGGGCGAACATCGGCGAACCGCCATAGACTTCAATGGGCAGGCGAATTTCAAAACCCACAGGGACTCCTTCTGGCCACAATAGTGATGGGAAAGTTGTTTCAACGGGACTAACACCTGTGGCATGCCGGAGGGGGATCCATGGCAAAACTCCCACGGAAAATTACATCGTTGATGCAGCGTCTGGTTTTAAGCCATAAAGGGCATACATCACCTAACATTCCTAAATTCCATTTCTAAATTGTTTGGAATAACATGCTTTAAAACATCAGGTATGATGTTGTATCGATCAGTTAGTGTAAGGGTTACACCCGCTTCACAGTAACAGACCAATCTCCCCGTTTAATGCACTGCAAACAACCGCAAACAGTCCCTTTGCACAACCGCAAACTTCCCATTTGCACAAGGTTGGATACCAAGCTAGCCGTGTCCCGTTCCTTGTCCTCACTGATGTCATTGAATGTCTCTTCCTCCACGCAGCCACCAAGGGTCCCCGAAAGGGGACAACAAGTCCCCTGGGACGCCTGCTGTGTTTGGTCTTCCACCTCCTCTTAGCCACCTTCCTCCTCTGACTCCTCTTCTTCAGACTCCCAGAGTCTGGGGGCTTCCACTGCCCAGCATGGAAGATTATACCCAAGTTCAGAGTCTGGGGGCTTCCACTGGCCAGCATGTAATATTATACACTGGTCAGAGTCTGGGGGCTTCCACTGCACAGCATGGAATATTATACACAGGTCAGAGTCTGGGGGCTTCCACTGCCCAGCATGGAATATTATACACAGGTCAGAGTCTGGGGGCTTCCACTGCACAGCATGGAAGATTATATGCGTTGCCTCTGTCTGCGTTATTATAAGGTGTGTACTGTTAAGTAGTACTATTCCTATCGGTTTAATCCCTGTTACGTCCACTATTAGGGGACGTGTATATGGCATGGATTTTTGAAATAGGGAGATGGAAAAAGATGCTTGGTCGGACCTCCTTCTTCGAATTTGGGGCACTGCACGTGCAATCTAAGGTGCCACCAGATAGGAGAGTTGTATTAAGTTGTAATACTCATTCCTATCAGTTTAATACCTGTTACGTTATCTATCAGGGGACGTGTATATGGCATGGATTTTTGGAACAGGGAGATGGAAAAAGATGCTTGGTTGGACCTCCTACTTCGAATTTGGGGCACTGCACGTGCAATCTAAGGTGCCACCAGATAGGAGAGTTGTATTAAGTTGTAAGACTCATTCCTATTAGTTTAATACCTGTTATGTTACCTATCAGGGGACGTGTATATGGCATAGATTTTTGGAACAGGGAGATGGAAAAAGATGCTTGGTCGGACCTCCTACTTCGAATTTGGGGCACTGCACGTGCAATCTAAGGTGCCACCAGATAGGAGAGTTGTATTAAGTTGTAATACTCATTCCTATCAGTTTATAACTTTTATGTTACCTATCAGGGGACATGTATATGGCATAGATTTTTG
The DNA here is from genome assembly GCA_027410445.1 of Discoglossus pictus. Lineage (NCBI taxonomy): Eukaryota > Metazoa > Chordata > Amphibia > Anura > Alytidae > Discoglossus > Discoglossus pictus. The sequence goes on along the minus strand of CM050166.1, from coordinate 174,768,991 downwards.
GAACAGGGAGATGGAAAAAGATGCTTGGTTGGACCTCCTACTTTGAATTTGGGGCACTGCACGTGCAATCTAAGGTGCCACCAGATAGAAGAGTTGTATTAAGTTGTAATACTCATTCCTATCAGTTTAATACCTGTTCCGTCACCTATCTTTCCTCCCAATAGCACATTCTATATGTCATCTACCGGCCTGTGTGTATTTAGAGAACCACACTTTAAGGCCCTTAACCTGGGACAAGGTGGCTTGGCTATCAGAATTGCCTCAGAGTCTTAAAAACTCGCCAAACCCCCTAATCAGACACTCACTATCATACTGGAAATGGGCCAAGAAACACACGGGTTTGTTCCCTGGATCCACCCAAATGACCCCAATTCTTGACCACCCTCAGGCCCGAAAACACATGAACACAACATCACAACACTGGTGGAGGTCAAGGAAACTAGATAGACTGGGAGACTGGTTAGTAAAGGGCCAGATGCTCACCTATGAGGAACTGAGGGACAAGCATGAGCTACCGCTGTCAGAATATTACAATTACTGTAGGCTGAGGCATTTCACACACTCCCTGACCCAGAAACAGGGGTCACCGGTCTTAAATTGGTTCTCCAAAATTTGTAAAGATAAACCTCTATCAAGGGGGATCATTGGGTCGCTTTACAAATATAAAACATTTGTTACTGGTTGAAGCGACACTGGGGGAAGGACCCGAGTGGGGGAGCCCTGGAGACCCTTCAGAAGCAACCGGTGGCAAAATCATCCCAGGAAAGGAGAGGTCGCTTACTGAAGCCTGCCCTAGGGTAACCCAAGGGTGATTGCCCAGGTTAGATATTGTAAATAATAAGCTAATACTGCTGGAGGGATGATAGCTAATAGGACTTTGGTGTTTCCTGCAGATATACTCTTTACTATTGTCTGTTTTACCATCTTTTAGGTATCTCTTAAATTGCAATCACAGTAAAAAATAAGATATAAAATTTTTGCACAACTGTTATACAAGACTGTTCCAAAATGCTTTATTTTTCATTATATGCTGTACGCCTTCTAAAATAAAATAATTTAAATGCAAAAATTAGGTATTGTTGCAGCGACCAGAAAAATTGATGTTAGTTTGCCAGGCAGAAAGTGCTCTAAAACATTGCGTCTTGAACCCTAGTTGGTGGCGGATAAGTCACGCAAGTCATCCGGCATTCAGGGATAAAATACAGCAGCGTTTGGACCATTATTAGCTCAAGGCAGCTCATCTATCAGGCCTTTTTTAATCGAATGTATCGCCCACTGTCAGTCCCTTCGGGATCCATCCCTCATTCATCTTAATAAAGGTGAAGTAATCTAGACTTTTTTGACCTAGGCGACTTCTCTTCTCAGTGACAAAACCTCCTGCTTCACTGAAGGTCCTTTCTGACAGGACACTTGAAGCGGGGCAGGACAGAAGTTCTATGGCAAATTGGGATAGCTCAGGCCACAGGGCAAGAGTGCACACCCAGTAAAGGGGTTCATCGCTCCTCATATTGTCGATATCTTTAGTTATGGCGGGGTAGTCTGTAACCTGATGGTCGAGTCGTTCTCTGAGGGTGGACCCCGAAGGGCTGTGGCGATGCATAGGACTTAAAAAGCTCTGCATGTCCTCCATCAACAACACATTTGTAAAGCGTCCTCTCCTTGCCGGCGTGGTCATGGGAGGAGGAGGATTATGTTCACCTTTTCCGCTGATAGATTGCCTTTGTGCTGTGACATCACCCTTAAACGCTGTGTAAAGCGTACTTTTTAATTTATTTTGGTAGTGCTGCATCCTTTCCGACTTGTGGTAATCCGGTAACATTTCAGGCACTTTCTGCTTATACCGGGGGTCTAGTAGCGTGGACACCCTGTACAGGTCGTTCTCCTTCATCCTTTTTATACGAGGGTCCCTCAACAGGCACGAAAGCATGAAAGACCCCATTTGCACAAGGTTGGATGCCGAGCTAGTCATGTCCCGTTCCTCGTCCTCAGTGATCTCACTGAAGGTATGTTCTTCCCCCCAGCCACGTACAACACCACTGGTACCAGATAGGTGACAACGAGCACCCTGGGATGCCTGTTGTGGTTGGTCTTCCTCCTCCTCCTCAAAGCCACATTCCTCCTCTGACTCCTCTTCCTCACAATCCTCTTCCAGCTTTGCCGCAGGTCCAGCAAGCGATGCTGATAAAGCTGTTTCTGGTGGTGATGGTGACCACAACTCTTCCTCTTCAGGCTCATCTATGGCCTGATCCAGCACTCTTCGCAGGGCACGCTCCAGGAAGAAAACAAATAGTATGATGTCACTGATGGTGCCCTGGGTGCGACTGACCAGATTTGGCACCTCCTCAAAAGGACGCATTAGCCTACAGGCATTGAGCATGAGCGTCCAGTAACGTGGCAAAAAAAGTGGCTCCGCAGAGGCTGTCCTAGCACCCCGGTCATACAAATAGTCGTTAACGGCCTTTTCTTGTTGGAGCAGGCGGTCGAACATTAGGAGTGTTGAATTCCAACGTGTCGGGCTATCTAAAATCACGCGCCTCGCTGGCATGTTGTTTCGCTCCTGGATATCTGTAAAGTGCGCCATGGCCGTGTAGGAACGCCTGAAATGGGCACACACCTTCCTGGCCTGCTTCAGGACGTCCTGTAAGCCTGGATGCTTATGCACAAAGCGTTGTACAATCAGATTACACACATGTGCCATGCAGGGCACATGTGTCAACTTGCCCAAATTCAATGCCGCCAACAAATTTCTTCCGTTGTCACAAACCACTTTGCCGATCTCCAGTTGGTGCGGAGTCAGCCACTGATCCACCTGTGCGTTCAGGGCGGACAGGAGTGCTGGTCCGGTGTGACTCTCTGCTTTCAGGGAAGTCAACCCCAAGACGGCGTGACACTGCCATATCCAGTATGTAGAATAGTACCTGTGGAGCTGGGGGGGTGCCGTTGATGTGGAGCAAGACATAGCAGCAGCAGCAGAGGACTCAGCCGAGGAGGTTATGGAAGAGGATGGAGTAGGAGGAGTAGAGGAGGTGGCAGCAGGCCTGCCTGCAAGTCGTGGCGGTGTCACCAACTCCTCTGCAGAGCCACGTATTCCATGCTTCGCAGCCGTCACCAGGTTTACCCAATGTGCAGTGTAGGTGATATACCTGCCCTGATCATGCTTTGCAGACCAGGTATCCATGGTCAGATGGACCCTTGCCCCAACACTGTGTGCCAGAGATGCCATTACTTCCTTTTGCACAATCAAGTACAGGTTGGGGATTGCCTTTTGTGCAAAAAAATTTTTTGAACGCCTCAGACTCCACCAGCTTGTATGGTAAAAGCTGGCGGGCTAAGAGTTCAGACAAGCCAGCTGTCAGTTGCCAGGCAAGGGGGTGACTTTGTGACATTGGCTTCTTATGCTCAAACATGTCCTTGACAGACACCTGACTGTGGGCAGATGAGCAGGGACTGCTCAGGGCGAGACACGGAGTGGCGGATGGTTGAGATAGGGCAAGCAGGGCAGCAGTGGTTGACGTGGCTGAAGATGCTGGACCAGGAGGAGGATGGCGGCTTTGACTTTGTGTGCTGCTTGTACTCATGTGTTGATCCCATAGGCGTTTGTGATGTGACATCATGTGCCTTCGCAAAGAAGTTGTACCTAGGTGGGTGTTGGACTTCCCACGATTCATTTCTTTTCGCACAGGTTGCAAATGGCATCACTGTTGTCAGAGGCAGACACACGAAAAAATTGCCACACTACTGAGCTCTGCAATGACGGCATTCTGGTAGTGGCAAAAGCATGCGTTGACTGGCGTGCTGTCTGGCTGACACCGGGTGCCGATGCATGCTGTCTGACTGTGCCACTAGCTACTTTCGACGACCTCCCGCTGCTTCCAACTCGTCTCCTCCTCCTCTCTGTCTCCCCATCTGAACTTTCCTCCTGTTCTTCTTCTCTTATAGCGGGCACCCACGTGACATCCACGGACGCATCGTCATCATCAACCGCTTCACTTTCTATCTGACAACTCAACAAAGGAAGCACCACCGTGTACAACATCATCATCATCATCAGACCGTACGTCCATGTGTGTAATGCTCCCTGACTGGGACATATCCCTGTTATCTACATCCTCTGGCACTACTGTTTGTGCATCACTCATTTCTTCCAACTGATCTGTAAATAACTCTGCTGACGGATCAAGTGAAGCGGCTGTGGTGCTAGTGTTGGTGGTGGCGGCAGGCGGGTGAGTGGTAACTGGAGAGGTGCCCGAAGCTAAGCTGGAGGAGGATGGTGCGTCTAGGTTCCGAGCGGAAGCTGTAGAAGATTGGGTGTCCTGTGTTAGCCAGTCAACCATGTCCTCAGAACTGTTCAAGTTCAGGGTATGTTGCCTCTGAAAACTGGGCATTATTCTAGGGCCAAAGGGAATCACAGCACCATGACCACGACGGCCCCTGCAGGGTGGCCTGCCTCTGCCTGTCATTTTTTTACGATTAGTGGTACTATGCGTGCAAACTACTGTGACACCAGATATGAGTGTCACTGGGCACTGGCAAAAGTTGGCAGACTAGATGCAATAGGCCTCACACACACGCCTTAAAGCAGGCTACTGATATTCAATCGATTAAAGTAAAAAAAGGGTTGTTTTATTTCACTGCAAGCTACTGTGACACCAGATATGAGTGTCACTGCGCACTGGCAAAAGTTGGCAGACTAGATGCAATAGGCCTCACACACACACCTGTAGGCAGGCTACTGATATTCAATCGATTACAGTAAAAAAGGGTTGTTTTATTTCACTGCACACTGCGGTGGCACTAGATATGAGTGTCAATGGGCACTGGCAAAAGTTGGCAGACTAGATGCAATAGGCCTCACACACACGCCTTACGCAGGCTACTGATATTCAATTGATTAGAGTAAAAAAAGGGTTGTTTTATTTCACTGCACACTACGGTGGCACTAGATATGAGTGTCACTTGGCACTGGCAAAAGTTGGCAGACTAGATGCAATAGGCCTCACACACACGCCTGTAGGCCGGCTACTGATATTCAATCGATTACAGTAAAAAAAGGGTTGTTTTATTTCACTGCACGCTACTGTGACACCAGATATGAGTGTCACTGGGCACTGGCAAAAGTTGGCAGACTAGATGCAATAGGCCTCACACACACGCCTTTAGGCAGGCTACTGATATTCAATCGATTACAGTAAGAAAAGGGTTGTTTTATTTCACTGCACACTACGGTGGCACTAGATATGAGTGTCACTGGGCACTGGCAAAAGTTGGCAGACTAGATGCAATAGGCCTCACACACACGCCTGTAGGCAGGCTACTGATATTCAATCGATTACAGTAAAAAAAAGGGTTGTTTTATTTCACTGCAAGCTACTGTGACACCAGATATGAGTGTCACTGGCCACTGTCAAAAGTTGGCAGACTAGATGCAATAGGCCTCACACACACGCCTGTAGGCAGGCTATTGATATTCAATTGATTACAGTAAAAAAAGGGTTGTTTTATTTCACTGCACACTACGGTGGCACTAGTTATGAGTGTCACTGGGCACTGGCAAAAGTTGGCAGACTAGATGCAATAGGCCTCACACACACTCTAGCAGGCTGGCATATGCAATTAGATTACACAGAAAAAAGTAATAAGATAAAATAAAAAGGGCTTTTTGGGTTGCTGTCCTTGCAGCAGGTATCAAAGGAGTCCTTCAGGTGTGTAGTTAAAGCTAAATACACAGCCTGGCTATCTATTTCCCTAATAAATCAGCAGAAACAAATAATAAAATAAAATAAAATAAAGAATGTTCTAGCCCTAAAAAGGGCTTTTTGGGTTGCTGTCCTTGCAGCAGATATCAAAGGAGTCCTTCAGGTGTGTGGTTAAAGGTAAATACACAGCCTGGCTATCTATTTCCCTATTAAATAAAGAGCAGGTAGAATATATCTCCTCTCTACACGAATGCAGCTACAGAATGATTCTAAAATGGAGGCTGTCATACAGATGGAAGGCTCTGGAAGGGAGTGTATGCTGCTGATTAACTGGAATGTGTCTGCTGACTGTGATGTGCAGGGTCAAAGTTTCCTCAATGATAAAGAATAGGGGGCGGACCGAAAAGCGCATATGTTTGCCATTAGTGACGAACGCGAACATGCGAAAATCGTCGCAAATAGTTATCCGGCAAACTGTTCGGGACATCACTACTTGTTGATAATAAGGCTGCATTTAGGGATGCAAACCCAATTGAACTATTCAAAATTCTACAAGATGATGCTGTGAAAGTTTTACTTACCTTATGCCAACACATTTGAAAAACTCAATAGACTGGAAAAGTATACATCTCAATCCCAAAAATGTCCCCTTCCATCTTTCCCATGCCTCTCTCTCTCTGCCTCCTCTCTTACTCTCTCCCCCTCTGTCTCTCCCCCTCCGTCTATGCCTCCTCTCTCTCTCCCACTCTCCCCGTCCCTTTCTCTTTCCCTTGCTCTCTGCCTCTTCACTCTTTCTCTCCCTCTCTGCCTTTTCTCTCTCCCCTATCTCTTTCCATCCCTTTCTGTCTTCTCTCTCTCCCCCAATATCTTCCCTCCCTTTCAGCCTCCTCTCTCTCCCCATCTTTTTCCCTACCTCTCTGCCTCCTCTCTCTCCCCTCTGCCTCTCTCTCTCCATCCTCTCCCCCTCCCTCTCAGCCTCTCCTCCTCTCGCATGCACAATTTGCGAATCACAGGCGCATCTGCGCATTTCCCCTCAGTTTGCGGATAGCAGTTACTCAAGCCTGCTCAGAAAGCATCTGGCACGCTTTAATCACTATACTAACTATTATAGTGATAAATGCTACTACATTTCATTAAATTTGAAAATGTTTTTCCTTCGGTCCTTGCAAAAGTCATGTTAGTGCTGTTTGCGAGGAAAAATTCCTCAATATATTCCTCGCAGCAGCCATTGCGTACTGACACCCGAAAATGGACGAAAATAGGCTCCGAGAGAGCTACGTAGTAACACACATACATAAATCTATGGGGAGAAGCTTGTTCCTCGGAAGAATCGCTATGGGCACAAAAAAGTGCCCGCAAGGGCTACTAAAGTCCATATGTGCTGCCTCACAGCAGCCCGATCCCCGGTTCTAAGGCTCCCCACTGCACTCTAAACACATCCCCATTCTGCAGGGGTCCTGATCGAGACCCCCACGGCCTTATGACACAAAGTCAAAGCACTAAGAGCCCCATGAGCATCATATTAACCCCATCACTTATGGGGGTCTAAACATACCCCCATAAGCCTCTATTTAACCCGATCAGTCCAATAGGGGTCTATATAAATTCCTATAGGACACTAATTAACCCTATAATAACACTTTAAGTGCCATGAGGGTCCTCCAGGACCCACAAGACACAAAGTCTAAGCACTACACTATACTATTAACCCTAACTATACCCCAATAATGCATACTAAACCCTGTTAACCCTATCTGAACCAAATAACCCTATCTAGGCCTATCTAACCCTATCTAGGCCTATGTAACCCTATCTCTTATGGGGTCTGTACAGACCACGATATTCCTCCATCTAACCCCATCTCTTATGGGGGTCCATACACCCCCCCCCCATAAGCCTCTATTTAACCTTATCAGTCCCATAAGGGTCTATAAAGACCCTCATGACACTAAATACAAACACTACCTCACACTACACTATCCCCCACAATAAACCACTAAATCTGAAACTAATCCCCTCTACCTTAACCTATTAACACCTACACTACCTACCTAACCCTCCACCCCACTAATTACAAAAAATAAATCAAGCTAAGTTACAGAAAATAAAAAAAAGAGCACCATTACAAAAATGAATAAAAGAACATTACCCCCCCCCCCCCCCACTACAGAAAATAAAAAAATAACTATGCACCTGAAAGGAAAATACATTCAGCATGGGGGGGTTCATTTTAGGTCCCGGGGGGTACTTGAAGTACCCCCGCGGCAGGGCTTGTATTTGGAACTGCCGCAGAGATACTGATCAGGACCCCTCGCGGCAAGTGATGATGTGTGGAGCCTGAAAGTTCTTCTTGCAGGCTTTCACTTAATGTTAGCAGGGCCATGCGAGCAGACTGGGCTACGAGTTGGCTAGTCTCACACACTGCAGGTCTAATTTAATAGCGTCATAACCTGGCTTAAGTTCTAACTTTGTATCTACGAGGTTGGAATTTAATAGGACTAAAAATCAGACCACTTTATCTTAGATTTGAGATTTTTGGTTACTATACTTATTATGTGTATTTATTAAGTAGTGTACAACATTGTCTGATCGGTCTGAGATTTCTTTCTCTGTTTTGCAGTAAGTTTTAAAACTATTTTGTGGGGTAATGCTAATCTTAAAATAGCCAATTTTAGAGTGTTTGAATAACAAGTTTCTATACATTTTTTATTTATTTTTTGTGGGAAAGTTTTACTATATTTAATACATAAGGGAAACTGAATTGAAATATTGCATCTTTAACTGAGAAAAGTGTTGTTTTTATTACTTAATAATACCTTAGCATAGTATTGTTTTTAATGTATCTATTAATTAATTCTAGTTCATTTATGCCAATATTTCCACTACTTTGTACTTCATTGTCTACCCAAGACATGTAAACCTGGCATTATGCTAAAGAGTACAATGCTGTTTAATCAGGTGTATAGTTCTGGCTCCTCATATTTGCCTGTAGCATTGTTTTATTTGAATTTCTTGCCTAGTGCTTGAAAAACTCAAAAGCACATCACTGTGCTTAAAATTATTAGCAATTTTCTGAAGTTTGCCTAATCTATTCTATTATAATTAAAGTTAAGCATAGATATTGTTGCTGCTTCACTTCAAGACTCCTTTCCTATCTATCTATCTATCTATCTATCTATCTATCTATCTATCTATCTATCTATATATAAAAGTATTCACCACCTTGACTTGTATTTGTTACATTATAGCCTTAAGTTCAATGTTTTGTTAATCTGAATTCTATGTGATGGATCAGAACACAATAGTCTAAGTTGGTGAAGTGAAATGAGAAAAATATATACATAAACCTGTATTTTAGAAATAAAAAAAATTAAATTGGCATGTGCGTATGTATTCACCCCCTTTGTTATCAAGCCCATTAAAAGCTCTGGTGCAACCATTTACCTTCAGAAGCCACATAATTAGTGAAATTATGTCCACCTGTGTGCAATCTAGGTGTCACATGAACTGTCATTACATATACACACCTTTTTTTTAAAGTCCCAGAGGCTGCAACACCTAAGCAAGAGGCACCACTCTCCAGACAAGTAGGGGACAATGTTGTTGAGAAGTACAAGTCAGGGTTAGGTTATAAAAAAAATATCCAAATCTTTGATAATCCCCAGGAGCACCATCAAATCTATCATAAACAAATGGAAAGAACATGGCACAACAGCAAACCTGTCAAGAGACGGCCGCCCACCAAAACTCACAGACTGGGCAAGGAGGGCATTAATCAGAGAGGCAGCACAGAGACCTAAGGTAACCCTGGAGGAGCTGCAGTGTTTCACAGCAGAGACTGGAGTATCTGTACATAGGACGACAATAATTGGGAGTCTCCCAAAATGTATGGAGGAAGGTGCTCTGGTCTGATGAGACTAAAATTTAACTTTTCAGTCATCAAAGAAAAGACTATGTCTGGCCCAAACCCAACACGTCACATCACCCAAAGAACACCATCCCCACAGTGAAACATGATGGTGGCAGCATCATGCTGTGGGGATGTTTTTCAGCAGCCTGGACTGGGAAACTGGTCTGAGTTGAGGGAAAAATAGATGGGGCTAAATACAGGGATATTCATGAGTAAAACCTGTACCACTCTGTGCGTGATTTGAGGCTAGGATGGAGGTTCAGCTTCTAGCAGGACAATGACTCCAAACACACTGCTAAAGCAACACTTGAGTAATTTAAGGGGAAACATGTAAATATGTTGGAATGGCCCAGTCAATGATTGCCGCAAAAGGTGGCTCTACAAAATATTGACTTTAGGGGGGTGAATAGTTATGCACATTGACTTTTTCTGTTATTTTGTCATATTTGTTGTTTGCTTCGCAAGCCCATCAATAAGGATCTTTGTCGCTCATTGCAGGCCTTGGCAACTGGCAACTTTCGTGCTTTGCAATGATTACCTTCGGTGCAAGCCTCTCCCCCCAAGTAGTTTACGGTTCTCATGATCAGCCCTGCAATGAGCGCTCATTGCAGACGTTGTACACCCCCCTACTTTCGTGTCTTGCGCTGAGGGTCTTTGGTGTTCATACCAGGGCCAGCCATATGGGCCTTCGGTGCTCATCACAAGGTCCGCAATATGCGCCGAAGGCGCTCATTGCGTAATTCTCCCCACTCTCTGACCCCTTTGTCTGTTTCCCCCTCTCCCTTCCATTTGTCTGTTTCCCCCTCTCTCCCTCCCACTCTCTCTGCGATGTTCCCCCTCTTTTTTCCCTTCCCATGTGTCTCTTTCCCCCCCTCTCTCATGCCTGTGTCTCTTGGTCTCTATCTTTTCTTAGTGTTCTGTGCCTCACGCTGAGCACCGTTGTTTTTATTTTGCAAGTCTTGCGTTTTTCATGAGCGACATTGTTTCCATTTTCCAAGCACTGCGTGTCTAGCGTTGTTCGTTTTCATCCTTTTTGAAGGCATTTATATTTTTCCGGGCGCCATTTGTTCATTGTCACTCTCTCCCCATCACTGTGTCAATCATCACTCAAGGTCTGTGTCACTCAGTCATCAGCATTTGTGTCAGTTTGTCCTGTTTCAAACTTTTGCTGGACCCTTGTGGTCCCTCTTGTGTCTATCACCTGCAGACTCTCTCTGGATTCCACTTGTTACTTTTCACAGGTTTCTCTGTATCTCAATCTGTCCCTTCAATATATCTCCATTAAACTGTGGTCTGCCTGTTTGTGATCTGGTCGCTGTATCTCCATTTCTCTGTCATTTTCCATACTCCTGCCACTCTACAAATATGTCCCTGTTGTTCTCTATTTCTTTCTGCTTCACTATGACTGTATCTATACAAGTCACCTTGCCACTTGCTCTGTGTTTGAGTCACTTGATCAGTTTCTGGACTTTCTCTACATTTATTATGCCAGCCGCTATGACTGTATCTATACAAGTCACCTTGTCACTTGCTCTGCTCTTGAGTCACTTGATCAGTTTCTGGACTTTCTCTACATTTATTATGCCAGCCAGGCACTGTTATATTTTATTACTGTCTCTTTGTTATGTGTCACTGTCTTAGTTCACATGTCATGCTCTGTCCTCATTGTCAGTCAGTGTGTTACAGTATCTACTTTCTCAGTCTCATTGTCATGGTCTCAAAGACCCTCACATGCTTTGTCATTCTGTCTCTGTCACTCTGGGATCATGTCACTAACCCATTTTGTCCTCCACCTCTTTGTCCATCACTCACTCTGTTGGTGTCCTTATATTCTGTGCCACAATGTACAGGTCACTCTGCCTTGGTGTACTCTGGTCACATTGTGCTCTAATAGTAAGATGATTTGATGCAGTCTGATTAGATACTGTGACACCCTCAGTATAAACCACAAATAAAACTGTGAGGTGATAATCCCTTAAAGACAGTTACACAATGACATAAAGCATGAATTGACAGTTACAAATACATAAAAGTATATGTATCTGTGCATACAGCTTTTGCCAGCACGTGCGCATTTGTCGCGTGCACACGTGCATTTGTCGTGTGCACGGGCGTATTTGTCACGTGCACGCTTTAGTCCTGCGCGCTTTATTCAGGTGGCGGTTCTGTCAACGAGCTTTTAGATGCCGAGCATTTCGTGTGCACCATTATTTCGGGACACCGGTCTAGCCGCAGATGATTGACAGAGGGAGATTATAAAGTTGCGTTCCACCAGCCCATGCGTTGACTGTGTTTTATTTTCTTCTGAAGTGGCACGCAGGTCCCTGAGTTGGAGGGCTTTCAGTGAGAGTGAGAGAGTAGGCAATTTATGAGAGCAGTATATTGCAGTTTTGTTTATTTCTATTCATCTAATTACGATTGTACACTTCATCCTTAATTACATATATTTACAGATTACACATAATAGCAATTCACATAAACTAAAGAACACATAAATAGTCACTCCTTACACACACCCACACACATCCCATCCCCCAGACCCCATCCTCCAACAGTTAATAAATACACATAATAGACACATTTCTTTTTTTCTCCATATATATATGTACAGAAACACTTATATTTATTTATCCTTACATTCTTTTTGGTATTGTAATGGAGGGAGGAGAGACGAGAGGAGAGGAGTGGAGAGGCGAGATGGAGGAGATGAGGAGAGGTGAGGAGGAGAGAGAGGTGGCCCTGGGGAGTGGTGGAGGAGAGGAGGTGAGGAGTGGTGGAGGAGAGGAGGCGGAGGAGTTGGACGAGGAGGCGGAGGAGGAGGTGGTGGCGGATAATGACTGAATGGTACCTGGCTGGGCTGCTCAGGAATGGTGTGGGACAAGAGTGCATTCCAGGAGGTGAATGCAGACGCTATGCAGCACTCTCTGGTCCCCAGCCCGGCCCCTCCTCTCCTCCCTGCATGCCTCCCACACTACAGGTGCCCCTGCCTCCTGGGGGGTTGTCTCCCCCTGCCCCTAGGGAGATGGTGGTCGGTCGCCGAGGAGGAGGATCTAGGGGCTGCACAGACGTTTGTACCTTCTCATCAGCACTCCTCAGTGACAATCTACTGGTCCAAATGTTATCCTAATCTATCCTGGCTACAGAGTCCAGGATCTTGGCTTATGTGATGGTGATATTTTGTATGCAGATGGCTACCTCCCATCACATGGTCCATGATCCTCTTCTCTGTGGACACATAGGGTTCTGTTTAACATTTCACCATTGATGGTCACTGAGGAATGCTGTTGAGAAGAGATTCTGCAGTCCCTATCTTTTTTGAGGCCTTATTTTGTAGGTTCTAGTTTTTGTTTTATTTTGTTTTAGGTACAATTCAGGTCCATTAAGGCATCTGCTGCATCTGCAAGCATTGTTAAGGAAATGTATGAGGGTTAAGGTTTTCAAAGTGCCTCTCAGGTAGACATTCCTTCAATGACAGCCCCCCTTAACATGTAGCTCCCACAATTTTAAAGCTATCATATAGCCAGATATCTAAGACATGATTGTTGTTAGCTTAAATGTAGACTAATACAGCTAAGGCGGAGGACAATGTCTCACAATGACAAAGTAATGAAAGCCAGCATAAATACATTCATTAGTGAAGCATGTGATCCTCTCTTCAATATCAGTATGAGAACAGTTTCTTGTGTCTGATGTAACTAACAGTGAATCTTTCTACTGACTTTTGTGTCCTCTCCGTTTTAATGGGTATTTTCCCCTATTGCTGATATCATGAGTATCCTTTAACATGTGCTAAAACCTGTATAGCGGATGGGTGTGATATCAATGTTCATAAACAATATCATATGGAGAAGGTAATAGTACACCTTGACCACTGATGCTGGGCACAGCTAAACATATATTGTGAGATGACACATCATTATTAATGGTCATGGCCACTAAGTTATCCTGAGAACTAGCTAATGGTTAATAATGCTTGCAGATGGGAATAAGGTGAGTTGGTATATTGTTACAGTTACAGTATTTAGCACTGTACTGTACATGCATGTTTTTTTATTTTTTATCCTCCTCCGCCTTTTTCTTTTTGAACACTTTTATCAGATTTTTGTTTTGTCAACACACTGTATGTGTGAAACTGGATTGGATTAGACAGTCCAGAGGTTTAATCATTTGTTTCAATGAGCAGATCTAGACAAGTTGTTAGTGCTATGCACATTAATGGTTTCTTCAATTAAATGGAATGATTTCTGATTATCCTTTTTTTCATTAAATTTCGGTTGCAGTGGTTTAGGGACCACATGTGACCCTGGTAGGTGCTATGCATCATGATTATTCTAGACTATGACATTACCCCCTTTAGGTATCCCCTTTTTTCCTGGGATCCGCCCACACCACACTCATGATATTAATACACAGTCTTGTCCATTTCTGATGGTGCTCTGTGTGTGAAATAAAGCTTTGCTATACTGTTCTCACCATGTCAGTGTGTTTTCAATGGTTGGGGTTATGGAACATCCACATACATCACATTTGTGTCACATTCCTATATCTGTAATCTAATGAGCCCTAGTTACTATGCAATAGATTAATACATAAAATAACAAAAATAATAATAATAATAATAACAATATCATATGATATATTATAATATATATAATATATCATAATACACATGCAAATAATACTGTGGAGTATTAACATTCCCCTGAAGGCCTGATAACATTATGACAGGTGATAATGTGAATTAATTGATAGCACAACACTTAATGGGATGTCACCAAATGATAATGAATATACATCTTGGCACATGGCCACCAGCAATGGCATGGGACTTTCCAGGATGGGTGTAGCAGGGATGGAGGTGAGTTGGCTATTGCTCGACGTGCCTCTGCACAGCCTACATGTGTGTTTGCGGTCCTCCATGGTGGGTTAGAGTAGAATTGTTTGGTGCATGTTCCCCTGGTCCCCTTGTGGATTGCTAAGCGGTGGTGGTGAAGGGGCTTGTGTACCTGAGTGAGCTGTACCATGTGGGGCCACTGTAGGTAGGCAGGTCATAGCAGAGTGAGAAAGGGTTAATATGTCAGCTATTTCCATGTATCTGTGTTGCAATTTAATGAGGTAGTGTGTCTTTAATAGCTTGCAGCATCTTGCAGCATGGCTTTTCATATTGACATATGCATGACCTTTCCAACATATGAGGAATATAAATATACATTTTTTTGCAGTATTTGATAGTTTGGAGTTGTTGTGCAAGTAATTATAATACCTTCCATTGCTTTCCCCATATTTAAAGTGCATTGGTGTCTTTATGTTGTGATTTGTGAAGTGATTTGTGATTTGTGAAGTGTTCCTAACTAGTCTGTAAACCTTTTGCGTGTCATATTTGGAACCTGTAAGCTTTGGGCCGACATTTGCCGTTTGCAGGCTTGCCTGCGGGTGAGGTCTTGAGCTATTTTCAATTGAATAGCGATTTTAGCAATCGGAAGTCTTGCGGCCGTGAACGATCAAAGGCTTTGTGAGGTTGTAAGTTCCGGGTAATAACCATTGCAAAGATTTCTAGGCCGTAACCCTTTCGGAGCTCTCAAAAAGACTCAAATTGAATGGCAAATTAACTTATGGCATCACTTACGGGCTACGGTAACTTACGATTGTTCAATTGAATGTGGATCCAAGTCTGAAGCAATATTGTCATGAAATGGAACCCTCAGTTCAAATATAAACAACAGATGCAGAGAGAGTACAGACAGCATCTGACATCATGGGGAAAATACATATAGGGGGAATATATATAACACTAGCGACTTGACCGACAAAAAATGCCGGCAATAAAATTTGAAGCCATGTCAATGCTGTTTGCCACACAATGCGAGGCTATGGCCACTCTGAGCACCTTCAGCGCTCATCGCATGGCTCACAATAAGCACCTCTCCCCCACGTGTACTAATGCTGTTTTCCACACAATGCGAGACTCTCCACCGCTGAGCACCTTTGGCGTTAATCGCGAGTCCCGCAATGAGCGCCTTTAACGCTTATTGTGAGCCTCTCCCTCCTGTGAAGTTTTGGGGCCTCGCCATGAGTGCTACTGACTTTGGTTAAGTGTTCCTGCTTTGAGATAAGTGTTACTGCCTTTGGTTAAATGTTACTGGCTTGGGTTAAGTGTTACTGGCTTGCGTTAAGTGTTACTGGTTTGGGGCTCTTTTCTACTGCCTTTTGCCTCGTTTTCATCCTTTTAAGTTTTTTCAACCGCCATTTTTTCCCCCCGCTTATTCGATTTTCGATTATGGCTCAAATTAACTTGAAACCTCACTCACATGCTCCGTGGCTCTCTTCCTGTGCTGTGTGTGAGTGTGTAAGTTAATTTTAGGCATTTTTTTTCTGTTGTTGTTTGTTAGAGTTTTGTGTATCGGCCGTTAAATTCGTACTTTTTGCGCGGTTCGCAATTTTTGCAAGGTCCAGAATTTTTTCAAAGTACTACGGCGCTCATTGCAGCTAAGTCCCTCGCAAAGAGCGCCTGTGGTGCTCATCTCCAACCTGCAATGAGTCTCACCGGCCTTGCGATGAGTGCCTGTGGTGCTTATCTCCACCAGTGCAATGAGCGCCTTCGGCACTCATTGCAGCTAAGTCCTGCCGGCCTCGCGATGAGTGGCGCTCATCTCCACCAGTGCAATGAGCGCCTTTGGCTCATTGCAGCTATGTCCCGCGAGCCTCCACCCCCCGCAACTGCATCCCTCACTTTGCGAGGGCCACAGTCGTGGCCTGCAATGAGCCTGTAATTTTTTTCGCTATTCAATTGGCCTCTTCTAGCTAGCCTCTAACGATTTGCGGGTTAGAGGCTGAAAATCCCTGCGGTTGTCAAAATCCTAACTCCAACCCATCCAAATCTTTAATCTTTTAAGCCTGCTAATGTTAAATTCGCTAAAATCTCAAATCGCTATTCAATTGCTACAATTCTTCTACGAATCAATTAGCTTCAAACCCGATAACGGCAAATGTAGCAAAAAACATTACAACCCTGCAAGAGACAATAAAAACACACTACTGGACTTATGGGGAAAGCAATGGATGACATTAGAATTAATTGCACAACAATCCCCAAGGAACAAATAGGCCTTAAAAAATATTTTATTTTCTCATATCTTGGAATGGTCATGCACACGCCAATATGAAAAGTGTTGCTGCCAAATGCGTAGAGCAATTAAAGACACACAAAATTGCAACACAAAAACATTAAATTGCCGCCTACCATATTATCCATTTCTCACTCACAGAGGCTCTAATGTGGACCCTAAAAATAAAAAGATAATCTTATATACCTCTCACTCATCAGATTTAGATTAGGAAAAAAAATAGTGGCCAAATTACACCGCCATATGACATATATGAAGTACCAGGGGAACTTACACCGCACTAATCTACTTCAACCCATCAGGAAGGGCTGCAAACACACATGGAGGCTGTGCAGAGGCACATGTAGCAACAGCCAACTCACCTCAATCAGGGACAATCTCCGCTACGCCCATCCTGGAAAGTCCCACGCCATTGCTGGAGGCTATGTGCCAAGATGTATACCCATTATCATTTGGTGAAATCACATCAGGTGTTTTGGTATCAATCAATTCACATTATCACCTGTCATATTGTTATCAGCCCTTCAGGGGGAATGTTGACACTCCACAGTATCACAAATTGGACCTCTCATGTGTATCAACCCTATATGATTATATTAGTATCATTATTATTTAATGTATTAATCCTTTGCACAGTAACTAGGGCTCATTAGTTTACAGATATAGGAATGTGACACAAATGGGATGCATGTGGATGTCTCAAAACCCCAACCATTGAAAACACACTGACACAGTGAGAACAATATAACAAAGTAGCACTTACTTCTGGTCATCATCTGCGCTATTGAACAGATGCATAAACTTCTCATCCAAACCAATCTCACACATATAGTGTGTTCCTAAAACAAAAATCTGAAAAAAGGTGGTCGAAATAAAAAAAGACAGAGAAGGATAAAAAAAAAAAACATGCATGTACAGTACAGTGCTAAATACTGTAACTGTAACAATATACCAACTAATGTCATTTCCATCTGCAAGCAGTACTAACAATTAGCTAGTTATCAAGATATCTCACTGGCCAGGACCATTAATAATGATGTGTCATATCACAGAAAATGCTTTGCTGTGACCAGTGTCTGTGTTTCAGGTGAACTGTCACCTTCTCTAGCTGATATTGTTAATCAACATTGATATCACATCCATCAACTATAGAAATGTTAGCACATTATGTCAGCAATACAGGAAAATACCCATTAATACAGAGAGGACACAAAAGTCAGTAGCCAGATTCACTGTTAGTTACATCAGACACAAGAAACTGTTCTCATACTGATATTGAAGAGAGCATCACATGCTTCACTAATGAATGTATTTATGCTGGCTTTCATTACCTTGCCATTGTGAGACATTGTCCTCCGCCAGAGCTGTATTAGTCTACATTTAAGCTAACAACAATCATGTCTTAGATATCTGGATATATGAAAGCTTTAATACAGTGGGAGTTACATGTTAAGGGGGGCTGTCATTGAGAGGATATCTACCTTAGAGGCACTGGGAATATCTTACAATTACTTCATTTCCTTGACCATGCTTACAGATGCAGAAGATGCCTTCATGGACCTGAATTATGCCTTAAAAAGAAAAAAGAAAACAATAACCATCAAAATAAGGCCTTAAAAATTACAAGGACTGCAGCATCTCTTCTCAACAGCATTCTTAAGTTACCATCAATTGGTGAAATGTTAAACAGAACCCTATGTGCCCACAGAGAAGAGGATCATGGACCATGACCATGTGATGGTAGACATCTGTGTACAAAATATGACCATCACATAGGCCATGATCTTATACTCTGTAGCCAGGCTTAAGTTAACATTTGGACCAATAGATTGTCACTGAGGAGTGCAGTTAAGAAGGCACAAAAATATGTCCAGCCCCTACATTCTCCTACACCTTGCATCAGTGCCCCAGGAAGGCAGCAGCAAATGCAGTGGCGGTGCAGGTGGGGGTGGTGATGGTGGTGGAGACATGAGAGCAGGAGAGGAGCGGCCAGGCTGTGCAGGGGGGCCCCCGGGGTCAAGGATGTGGGACTGGGGACCGCCCGATGCTGAGCAGCTGTCAAGGTGCGATTCAACCAATAGGTGGTGTCTCCTCTCCTCCTTATTTCTCCTGGCCAGGCTGCTCATGACCACTGCATGATTGGAGATGCTGGTTCCACTTGCACTCCACTTGCTGTTGCATGATAGCCAGCATCTCCACTTGAGCAGCCTGGCTTGGTGGTCTAGGGGATGGCGGTCCCTGCTGGGGGGCCATTGCTGGGTGAGCAGGTGGTGGTGGTGGCCCAGTAGGGGAGGGGGCTGTGTCCCGTCTGGAGCCTGGCTCCATCGGGGTGTTGGTGGTGGGAGCCAGGCTAATGCACTGCTGGGGGAGGAGGAGTTGTTGGCAAGCTACGGTCTTCCTTCTAGTAGGAGGGCCCTGCTGAAAGCTATAGTCGTTGGAGGAGAGGGACAGTGGTATGGCGCATGGTCCTGCAAGTGACACCACTGCCCAGATGATGTTTTCCTCCTTGTAACCAGGGCCCTCTGCTCCTCTTGGTTCCTACTCCCCCTGCTGGGCGGGGGCTCGGTCCCCAACATCCTGCTCTAATGGATCCAACGCCCCGCCTCTTGCTCACCACTGGACCCAGACCTCCTGGAAGCTGGAAAAGAGAAAAGAAAGGTATATGTGTTAATTACTGTATGTAGAATAATACATTGGTTTGTGTTCATTACTAACTATCTGACATCTAGGCTTGAACCTGGATGATTCTCTTAATTGCAGCTATGAGTAACTATCATTTGCTAGATATGATCTATTCTTTAGTTCTTGGTCTTGATCGTTCTTGGCTCCTAGCGCTACCCAGTGAACACCTGTTAAAAAACAAAACAAACAACTTCATATATACATCTAGTGACCACATACCATTTAGTTTTAGAGAAAATATGGAAAATAATCAAAGATTTACAACTATTACTAACCAAAGATGCACAATCCTCGCATTAAAGCAACCACCAAACCTGAAACAAAAACGTGTCAACAGATTCCAAAAATGGACCTAAATCTTGTAACAAAAGTGCCTGTAAGTTTGGTCAACAGATTTGTAATGATGACACAGCCACACATAACAACAAGACCTATAACATCAAAGGATTGTATACATGCACATGATCCAATGTGGTTTATACAATACAATGTACTTTATGTGAAAAAGGCTGTTACACAGGGGAAACAATCCAAAATTGCACTTAAGGATGAATTTATACAGACATTCAATAAGAAAGCACACTGAAGACAATTATTGTACCCCAGTTGGACACCAGTTTAGCCAGAATGATCACTCCATCCAAAACGTAAAAATCGAAATACTACAGAAAAAAAATGTATTGCAAAAACAGGGTATCTGCTGATAATATGCACTAAGGAGGTCACCATACATTACAGAGAAAACCAGTGCTCTCTAAGACTGGTCTGGTAATGTGTGGTAAGTGCTCTCTAAACCTGGTCTGATAATGTGCAGTCAGTGCTCTCTAAGCCTTGCCTGGTAATGTGCAGTCATTGATCTCTAAGCCTAACCTGGTAATGTGCAGTCAGTGCTATCTCAGCCTGGTATGGTAATGTGCAGTCAGTATTATGTCAGCCTTGTTTGGTAATGTGCAGTCAGTGATCTTTAAGTCTGGCCTGGGAATGTGGAGTCAGTGCTATCTCAGCATGGTCTAGTAATGGGCAGTCAGTTCCCTTCTGAGCCTGGTCTAGTAATGTGCAGTCAGTGGCCTCTGAGCCTAGCCTGGTAGTATGCAGACAGTGCTATCTCAGCGTGGTCTGGTATTGGGCAGCCAATGCCCTCTCAGCCTTGCCTGGTAATATGCAGTCAATCTTATCTCAGCCTGGTCTGGTATTGTGCAGTCAGTACTATCTGAGTCTATTCTTCTAATGTGCAGTCAGTGCTCTCTGAGACTCTGCTGATAATATGCAGTAACAAGGTCACTACATAGACACCTAGTGGTGTCTATGCATGTACAAAATCCAACTGTCCTGCAAAATGCTTTATCATGACCCCTACTAGTATTATCATTCATATAAAATGGAGCACACATGTTAAAAGTATATGTCTGGAAGTAATTACCGTAGTTTTCGCCATATAAGACAAGATAAAACAAGAAAAAAATATTCTGAATCAAACACAAATACACTTCACACACATATACACACCTACATCACACACAAATATATATATATATATATATATATATATATATATATATATATACATACATACATACATACATACAAACATACATACACCACACACACACATTTTGGAGCATTTGGGAGCATTTGGGAGCCTCCAGGAGCTCTTGACCCTCCTGATCCCACCTGCCCCTCTTGGTCCTCCCCTTTCTTCTCTTGATTCTCCCCTCTGCCCATCCATGATCATCCTTTGGCCCATCTTGATCTCACCCCATCGCGCAGCACTTCCTACCAACACTCCTCCTGTACTGCAGCCCTCCCTTGCGTCGCGTGTGTGACGTCACTAAGATGCACCGGCAGACGAGATGCAGTTCAGAGGCATGCTGCTGGTGCCGTAGGAAGCACCAATGGGGGGATCGGGAGTGGGGATCTAAAGGGGGCCAAGGGAAGGATCAGAGTGGTCGAAGGGGAGAATCAGGAGGGGGAGAGGATCAAGAGGGGCAGAAAGAGGCATATGTATAGACTTTGTTTGGCTATCTTAGTGATATATTTGGTACCCTTATATTATGTATATTTGGCAATATCTATCAACTATTGATTTAGTAATTTACTTAATGATAGATGCCACTATACATTCAATTTGTATATATGTATAGACATTTTTTGGCTACTTAAGTGATATATTTGGCACCCTCAATGAATTATATATATTTGGTAATATCTGTCAGCAATTCATATGACTATTGATTGAGCAATTTACTTATTGACAGAAGCCATTATATAATCAATTGGATCATTTTCTATTTATATTGTATATACAATTTTTTATTGTTTTTTTGTAAATAAAAGTTATATTTTAATATATCAATTCCATCCTTCTTTTTCAATTAATTATATACATGCCTATTTTTATGGCTGGAGGGGTTTATAACTTGTGATTGGAATTTAAAGGTGTCTGTTCTTTTTCTCCATATATTTATCTCTGTTATATTATACACTGCTGATCACATCAGTTATTCCTTGTGTTTATAAATGTATGGATATTGAAGCTATATATTAGCCATTCCTATTATACACAAGGAGACCCCTATTATTGGTGTTCACCTAACCTAATTTTTTTTTATTTTTTTTTATACAAGATAATTACCTATGGATTACTTTGACAACTGTATCTCAAAGTTACTTTGCAAATGTAATAAATAAAAAAACTTGAAATGTATGTAATGCTATATTGAATTGTAGTTTAGTTTCTTAAGTCGATTAGATCATAAGTAGACCTCTTTGATGCAAATTGAATTACTACTACTATTTATGGTAAAGTATATACTTTTAGCTCCTTCTGGATTGCTACCTTGTCAGTGAAGCTGTGATCTATTCCATGTAGGGTCACACAAGATAAGACAATCATAGCAAACAAATTGCGGCCCACTGGAGAAGGAACTGGCACCCACTCCAGTATCCTTGCCGTGAAAACCTTATGGATCAGCACAACCAGACACAAGATGTGCCTGGCGTCATGAGGTTCATAGGGTCACCAAGAGTCAGTCACAACTGAAGGACTAAACTTGAAGTGCTTTACAACTTTTAGAAATATTGGATTCTTATATTTAAATGTGTAGTCCAGTTATATATGTTGAAATGTGCTTACAGCATGCAATGTTGCTTCTGAACCCATCATAAAGCTAGCTATGTGTACACTATGGAACATGAAATAAACAGTTTTTTGAATATTTAAACTGTGCTCTGTCAGTACATGTACGTGCAACCACAATTCAGCAAAAAAATGCATTTATTGTGTTTTAGATCATTAGATTTGATATGTGACCTAAAAGTCAAAGTTCACTCAACATCTTTGCTTCAGTGACCCAATAGTATAATTTCCTAATTTTGCTGAATGTGGGCCTTTGTGTTTTGAATCATTTATTTGTGTCACTCTCCTTCAGTGATGGTGCATGAGAGAGTAGATAGTTATTTTAAAAAAATGGTGCATTTTTATCCATAGCTGGATCCAAATGCACATATCAGAATTTGTCAAAGGTAAGCTCACGATCAGACTAAATTGTTTGCACACTTCAATTAATTAAATTAATTGTTTACCTCAGAGAACTAAGTTGTATATCAGATGAAATCAAATCATATAAAAAGTGATCGGATAATGACTTAGAGAAGGAAGGAAGGATGGCAGCAAAATTCAAAGTTGAGTGTACATTTAAAATTAGGGCCCTAATAACAATCTGACGAGTTGAAAGCTAATTTAATTATATATAATTATATAATAGAGAGGATACATAAGAAATAAAATGAGACAATGTGGCCAATTAAAAAAGATACATGTGGAATAATGGAAAAGGAGCACTATATATTTGCTTTTTGTAATAATACATTGTATTGTTGGTTAGGTTACACTTTCACACAGAAATGACTTAGCTCTACACATGCACCTCCGAACAACACGGTTTAATTAATTTTGCATCATGCTGCTGACTAGTTTTAATTATCAGTTAAATCACTTTAGCTGCGGAAAAAATGTGGGCTTTTACTCGAATGCAAATGGCAATGGTTTTCAGGAATGGATTCAGAAAATATCTACGCTTCATTAATATTAGTTTTCTGTAGGCTTTCCTAAAACATTGGTTCCGTGGGTTTTGTTTTAGCAGCTGCCATTTGTATTTGTGATTTATTATAGCAGTGACTTTTATTTCCCCTTAGAAGGTACTGTTCTTTAGGGCAAACAGTGTAGGGATAAACCAGTAGCATATGTATATTGCTTCACATTTATATTTGCATAATTTTGGAATGTGTTCATTAATAAAAAAGAAAGAATAGTTATTTTAAAATATGTATGCAATTGCTATATACATCTGACATTTCTGTACATTTAAGCAGTGCTATAAACATATATAAACGTAATGATACTTTGGTATTTCACGAGGAATATTCTCTTGATTCATAGGTGCAGTATGCTCAGCTTTATTATATAGCTAAATACTGTGGTAAAGCTGTTTAAGATACCATAGCACATAAGAATAAGACATAATTTAATTGCAGCCAACATGGTGTACTAGTTGTTTAGATTTTTATATCCAGATGCTTGAATGTTTTGGAAAACTGGAAAGGTGAATTAACTTAACTTCTGTATGTAGCAAGGTCTGTATATACACACACATTATATATGTATGTGCGTGTGTGTAATCCCAAGAAAGAAATCGGACCTAGTCATTACTTGGTATTAGTATTGTTTCTTTTGTTATTTTGGTGCAAGTACTTTTGCCTTCATTTGAGGATATATGTTCACAACTATGGAAATTGTGTGAAAAGTGTTTACATTGCTGAACACACTTTACTTGGTGGTATTTATTGTTGCTCCATCTAATTGCGTATTAAAAATATTGCTGTCCAAGGTGAAATATATGATCTTTTATGGAGATATGATTTAGTATTAAAGTATCCCTATCATGGTCGAGTGTTCAATACTTTGGAGTGGTAAAGCTCAACTTTTCAATTTATTTTGTTTACATTTTGTTTGACTTAAATTTAAATTAACTTGTTACTCCTCATCTAAGAACATAGAGCCTGGTAGTACGATGCACCAATGAGGTAGCATTGTGTAATTTGCTTTGACTGTATTCCCACAGAAGATCAACTTTTTATTACAAACTGAAAAATTGTTAAGGAAAAGAGGGAGGGTTAGTATAGTCAATAAGTAACTCAAGTACTATTTACTATTATATTGTTGGGGCCCCTCGGGGGCCCACACATAATGGCTCGCCCCGGCACACACCACCATAACCCCCTATTGGGTTACCTGAAACCTCCTGGAGCTCGCTCAACAGATGTATGTGAATGTGTTAAAAAGGAGAGGACCTAATACTGAACCCTGAGGAACCCCACTTAACCCATTAGTCCAATCTGAGTATGTTCCATTTACAACAACCCTTTGTTTCCTGTCTTTTACCCAGTTCTCAATCCATGAGCAGATATTTACTGCAATTAGATTGCACAATAGTCTTCCATGTGGCACTGTATCAAAAGCCATTTCAAAATCCAAAAAGACTACATCCACTGAATTGACTTGATCCAGGTTCCTACTAACCTCCTCATAGAAACTAATTGGGTTTGTTTGACATGATCTATCCCTCACAAATCTGTGTTGACTCCTACTTATAATCTTGTTTAAACAGACATATTCTTCTATACTATCCCTTAATAACCCTACTAAAAGCGTTCCCACTACAGTGAGGCTTACTGGCCTATAATTTACTGGATATCTTCTTGCTTCCTTCTTAATTATAGGTATCACCCTTGTTTTCTCCAGTCATCTGGTAGCAACCCTGTGTTAAGAGAAAAAATAGATATGGTTTGGTTATTACAGAACACAGTTCCCTCAGTACCTTTGGATGTATTCCATCAGGACCTGGTGCTTTATTAACATTTATTTTTATCAATCTCTTTTGTATTTCTTCCTGTGTTAACCAATTATTAGGTGAAGGCAGTGTAGCCCCATTTTGCTGAAGGGCTTCAACCACTGGTACCTGCCTTGTGTATACTGAAGAAAATAACTATTTAGCTCATCTGTCTTTTCCTGGTTTCTAACTGTTAGACAGCCTGTTTTGCATTGTAATGTTACTATAGCTTCCTTCCTGGCCTTCTTCCCATTAACATATTTAAAAAAAAATATTTTAGGGTTACTCTTACTCTCTTTTGCAACTAACTTTTAATTTTCTATTTTAGCCAATCTAATAGCCCTTTTGCAAGCCTTGTTGATTTCCTTGTACTCCTCACGTAAAGCAGTCTCTGACCCCTCTTATTTATATAATTGAAGTGCCTGTTTTTAACTCTATATCTTGATCTTTAAATAATTTTTAAGCTGCATGGGATGTGATTTACTCCTTTTATTTCTACATGGTATATGGTGATAAGTTGTCCATTTATGTTCAGTATTTTTACTGATCAGTTTTTTGTCCCGGTCTATACTTAAAATCTGCCCTTTTTGAAATTGGGAGTTTTTGCTGGCCCCTTACAGTTTAGTTTTTTTTAGTTCAATCTCAAATGTTGCCATCACTGTTCCCCAAAGGTTGCCCTATTTCAACCTTTGATACTATATCAGTATTATTTGTGATTACTAAATCCAAGATGTCCTCATTTCTAGTAGGCTCCTGTATAACCTGGGCCAGATAATGATCCCTGAGTGTACTCAAGAACCTGCTCTCCTTAGCTGAACTGCTGGTCTCATTCATCCAGTTTATTTCAGGGTAGTTAAAATCTCCCATTATTAAAACTTGGCCATGCTTAGCAGCATTTTGAAACTGTAACAATAATTGCTGTTGATCACTTTCAAATATATTTGGGGTTTATACAAGCACCTACTAGAAATGAGGCTATCTTGGATTTAGTCATCACAAATAATATTGATATAGTATCAAAGGTTGAAATAGGGCAACCTTTGGGGAACAGTGATCACAACACAGTCTCATTTGAGATTGAATTAAGAGATTGAATTAAAAAAAGAAAGCTATAAGGGGCCAACAAAAACTCTTACGTTTAAAAGGGCAGATCTTAGCGGTCTAAGGGCAGCAATACAAAGTATAGATTGGGACAGAGAACTGACAGGTAAAATACTGAACATAAATGGACAACATTTAAATCCTTACTAAATATACATACTTATCACCATATACCATGTGGAAATAAAAGTAAAATGATTAAATCAAATCCCATGTGCCTTAACAATAATTTACAGATCAAGATACAGAGTAAAAAACAGGCATTTAAATTATTTAAAAAAGAGGGAATAGAGGCTGCTTTACATAAGTACAAATAAATCAACAAGGCTTGCAAAATAGCTATATAAAAAGAAAATAAATTTAGTTGCAAAAAATCAAGTATATACAGAGTAAAAAGCAGACATTTAAATTATACAAAAAAGAGGGAACGGTGACTGCATTACATGAGTACAAGGAATTCAACAAGGCTTGCAAAAGGGCTATAAAGAAAGAAAATACATTTAGTTGCAAAAAAAAGTAAGGCTAACCCTAATATTATTCTTAAATATATTATTTGAAAGAAGGCCAGAAGGAAGCTTTTCTGGAGCTGGAGAAAAGCAGATGTGATAATTTTATTTAAGAAGGGGGCAGAGCAAGTCCAGGGAATTATAGACCTGTAAGCCTCACTAGCTTTTAGAAGGGTTAATAAGTGATAGTTTACAGGAATATGTCTATTTAAACAAGATTATAAGTAGGAGTCAACACTGATCAATCATAGATAGGTCGTGTCAAAGTAATCTAAATAGTTTCTATGAGGAAGTTGGTAGGAATGTGGATCAAGGCAACTCCGTGGATGTAGGAGCCTCTATGCATAACCATATGGGTCCTTATGAACCCCTATGGCACCAAAAATTAACCTGTTACCATGGGGGTCTTTATTGTTACCCATGGTATACTATTCTATAGCAATGGAGATCTTTATAGCCCACATGGTACCTAAATGTAAGGTGCCATACGGGTCTATAGCTCAGTATGTACCGTATATGTTGTCTACTGCACTATGTGTGTGCTGTACACTCAGTTCAGTGCGGTTGACTGAATTATGGACCATTTCATAGACTATAATAAACTATTTATTGTTCCTCAATCACTGGACCAGATGAGGGAAATATTGGAACTCTCTTAGAGAATCCCCATCGCTAGTTACAGTGCCTTGCAAAAGTATTCACCCCCTTGACTTATTATGTTACATTACAGCCTTAAGTTCAATGTTTTGTTAATCTGACTTTTATGTGATGGATCAGAAGACAATAGTCTAAGTTGGTGAAGTGAAATGAGAAAAATATATACATAAAACTATTTTCTAGAAATAGAAAACAGAAAATTGCATGTGCGTATGTATTCACCCCCTTTGTTATGAAGCCCATAAAAAACTCTGGTGCAACCAATTACCTTCAGAAGTCACATAATTAGTGAAATGATGTCCACCTGTGTGCAATCTAAAGTGTCACATAATATGTCATTACATATACACACCTTTTTTGAAAGGCCCAGAGGCTGCAACACCTAAGCAAGAGGCACCACTAACCAAACACTGCCATGAAGACCATGGAACTCTCCAAACAACTAAGGGACAATGTTGTTGAGAAGTGCAAGTCAGGGTTAGGTTATAAAAAATATCCAAATCTTTGATGACCCAGCACCATCAAATCTATCATAACCAAATGGAAAGAACATGGCACAACAGCAAACCTCCCAAGAAGGGCATTAATCAGAGAGGCAGCACAGATACCTAAGGTAACCCATAGGACGACAATAAGACGTACGCTCCATAGAGTTGGGCTTTATGGCAGAGTGGCCAGAAGAAACCCATTACTTTCAGAAAAAAACAAAATGGCACATTTTGAGTTTGCAAAAAAGGCATGTGGGAGACTTCCTAAATGTATGGAGGAAGGTGCTCTGGTCTAATGAGACTAAAATTAAACTTTTTAGCGATCAAAGAAAATGCTATGTCTGGTGCAAACCCAACAAATCACATCACCCAAAGAACACCATGTTTTTCAGCAGCCGGGACTGGGAAACTGGTTAGAGTTGAGGGAAAGATGGATGGTGCTAAATACAGGCATATTCTTAAGCAAAACCTGTACCACTCTGTGCGTGATTTGAGGCTAGAATGAAGGGTTCACCTTCCAGCAGGACAATGACCCCAAACACACTGCTAAAGCAACACTTAAGTGGTTTAAGGGGAAACATGTAAATGTGTTTTATTGGCCTAGTCAAAGACCAAACCTCAATGCAATAGAAAATCTGTTGTCAGACTTTAAGATTGCTGTTCACAAGCGCAAACCATCCAACTTGAAGGAGCTGGAGAAGTTGTGCAAGGAAGAATGGGCAAGAATCCCAGTGGTAAAATGTGGCAAGCTCATAGAGACTTATCCAAAGTGACTTGGAGCTGTGATTGCTGCAAAAGGTGGCTCTACAAAGTATTAACTTTAGGGGGGTGAATATTTATGCACATTGACTTTTTCTGTTATTTTGTCCTATTTGTTGTTTGCTTCACAATAAAAATAAAAAATAAAAACATCTTCAAAGTTGTGCGCATGTTCTGTAAATTAAATGATGCAAATCCTAAGACAATCCATGTTAATTCCAGGTCGTGAGGCAACAAAACACAGAAAATGCCAAGAGGGGTGAATACTTTTCAAGGCACTGTATGTGTGTGGTTTGATATGTATAGTATTTGCAAGACTCTTCCCAAATTTGCTTCCATTTTAAATAAACAATAATATTGGTACTGTGACATTCAAAAACTGGTATAAGGGTAATATGTGGTTATATATCTATATAGAATGGTGCCAGACAATAAGGTAAGTTAGTACATCCACATTAAGCATTAATACAGTCTGAATGGGACAACTCATCATTTCATGGGTGCAGTGCTGCTGATCCGGCGTGTGGAGGAGAAGTCTCAGAAGGCCTGACGCACACGTTTCACGAGAAGAGCTTCAATGGAGGCTGGAGGGAACGTTTGGGGTAGCATCCTTTTAACCAGGTAAGTCAATCAAAAAGATGTGAGATTAGGTAATGGAGCTAAAAGTGGAATATAGAAATAAATACTGAAGTAATAGTCAGAATGTGAAATAAATCTTAATAAAGGGAGGTAGTATTACAGTATATGTGTAATAAATATGAAACATTTAGGAATAAAGTATCTTTAGTGACTAATATAAAATAATAAATAATATCTTGGAATTACTATCCAGTGGATAAGTAATTATTTGTCCTTGTGGAGGATGTCTGTATAATAGAAATAACATAGTAAAAGTAGTGAAATTAATAAACTTCATAAAATAAATATTTTGTGAAAAAAAAAAAATGAAATGGTAGTGATTAAATCTATCTTAACAAACAGATTTTAAATTAATATGAAGATGTGTTTTGAGTAAAAGTGATAAGGATAATGGTGAAGTGATAAGTAATGATTATAACTGATGATTGAATAAAATATACTCATTGTAAATATGTGTCATTCACTAAATTCGACAACAATTATCAGAGTGTTAATAATATAAGTTGTGATGAATTATATTGAAAAATTAATTTTAAAAATAAAAATCAGAAAAATCTGTATGCACAAAATATAATCCCAAAATATCATACACTAGAGTCTAAGCCAAATATATCAGGTAAGAACCCCTCAGATGAAAAGAAAGGGGGAACGTCATAATAACTATATGAGTCCTAATAATATAATCAACCATATCTCTAATATATTAATAATAAGATAAATTCATATCTATTCATGAATGACAATCATGGTCTATATATCTTGGCCAATCTATAAGAACATTGTAAAATTATAATTTTCATTTAATCCATAGGGTATTCAGTAATACAATCCATTTTGTTTCTGCTTTTAATAATTCAGTTATAAGGTTTCCTTCCCTTATTCGTAAATGGATCCTTTCTAGGATCCAACATTTCAACTGAGGTTTTCAATTGTTTTTGTCATTAAAATGCTTTGCTACAGTAGTAAGCATTTTACCCTTGTCTTCATCTGATTTGTTATTTCTCATATTAGATAAATGCTCACATATTCGTACACATAGTTTTCTTGTGGTCATACCGATGTATTTGAGGGAACATATACATTCTATGAAATAATTAAATCCCTCAGTATTGGTATCTTCTTATTGCCCATACAGTCTTCCATTTATCTCACATTCTTTATGTATGGGCATATGGAACAACGTCCACATTGAAAAGTACCTTGCAGCATGGATTTTTGCTTCTTAGACCCACCTCCTTTTACAAAATGGCTTCTTACCAGTTTATATCTTTTCGTTGGAGAGTTTTTCCAAGATAATTTGATTTAGTCACTGACAATGGATCTGATTACATTATCCAACTGTAGGATATTAACATGTTTGTTAAGTATTGAGCCTATTTCTCTCCATTGTTGATTAAAAGTTCCAACATATCTTAAAGTATCTTGTTGGTTGTACTTATTTTTGGGAGTCAGAAGATCTTCTCTTCTTAGATGTTGATGATAAGCTCTTTTAATTTTGTTGTTACTGTAGCCTTTGCTCTTCAGTCTAATTTTTAATTATTGTGATCTTTCTTGATAAGTATTGACTGCGGAACAGTTCCTACGTAGTCGTATGAATTCACCCTTTGGTATGCCGTCTTTAGTGCTTGGGGCATGCAAACTGGTGAAATGTAAAGTACTATTCGTTGCTATTTTCTTTTGAAAAGCATCTGTTTGAACTGATCCATTTTCAGTTTTGGATATTTTAATAACCAGGAAGTCAATTGACTTATCACCCACACACAGGGCAAGTTTTAGATTAAGGTCATTTTTATTCAAGATGTTAATGCATTCTTCATTCCCTTCCCACAATACAAGTTTATTATCAATGTAGCGGGCCCAGAGAATGATCTGTTCAGTGAATTGGCGGTTAAGTTCATGGAAGACTAGCTCACGCTCCCACCAGCCAAGATATAAAATGGCATATGTGGGAGCGCAAGCTGTTGCCATGGTGATACTGTGAGTCTGTGAGAAAAAATTGTCATTAAATTCGAAAACATAAAAATAAAAAAATAAATTACTGGTGGGTTCCATTTTCAAGCAGTATTCTGTAGCAAAACATCCCTTTTCATGTCCAATTGAGGTTTACAGATTTTCCACATCACATGTGGTCAATATTGTGGATTCACTCAAATGTCTACCCTGTAATCTGTTGAGAATGTCCATAGTATTCCTGATGTATGACATAAACATGGGATCTAAGTTTGCTGTCCAAGAATTTGCTCGCATTTACGCGAAGACTGTTGTTACCCGAAATAATCTGTCTCCCAGGTGGTTGATGTAAATTTTTATGAACCTTTTAGAACAGATAGTATGTAGCAATCTGTGGCAATTCAACTTTAAGATAGGTATATTTATCTATGATAAAGTTATAAGTTTTACCGTCAAGTATAATTCGGTTGTATATTTCAAGGTAGTCATCTGTGGTATCGCCCATCAAGAGTTTGTAACATCTTTTGTCATTTAATTGATGTTGAGCTTTTAGATATGATTCCACTGGCCAGATTACTATATTTCCCCCCTTGTCTGATGGTTTTACCACTACATCTTCCCACTAAGAAATTTCTTTCCAAGCTCTTCTTTCAGCCTTGGTAACATGTTCCTATTGGATGTAGCTTCATTAAGTCTTGAGTGACTAGCTTTACGAAAATGTCAACTGTGGGACAGCTTGACAAGGGGGGATATAATTTGGACTTTATCCCTAATGCCGGAATTATAATATCCCTTTCAATATGTTAATTTCCCAATTCAGGTGTTTCATCCTGAGATATCTTAGACTGATATCTCATAAGATATTATAATTGAGAATTCCTACAATTCAGTATATTTTTGGATAATGTATGGGGACGAATCTCAGATAGATAACCACTCTTTTGTGCCCATCCACCCATAGACAGGCACTAAAGCCATAATGGCCAATGCAGTGCATTGATAGGCTGCAAAGCACACACCTTTAATTAAGATGGTAGGTGTGACCAGGGGGAGGCTTACACATGTAACTAAACAAAGTTTTTAGATTGTAAACAGAATTCTCTGTCACATGCAAGAGAGCACTATGTGGGAGGTAACTGGCCCTTTAATAATGAATGAGACCAAGCCCACAAGATGTTTTGAGAAACCAGTTTACTGACTCAAAAAGTTCACTGTAGCTTTACTGAATGAAAAGGACCAGTGGAGCTTTCCTTATTGAATAGGAGCAGTGGAGCTTTTCACCATCTCTGTTTTACCATTATAGCTGCTTGTATATTCTTGATAAAATAAACACTTCTCTCTACCAAGTTGTTTAGAAGTCCATGTGATGAATGTGTATGTGACATTGATTTTTGCTTCCTTGTAGTGGGAAAAAAGAATACTACACATCCCATGATGATTTGCTGCAGAGACTCAATCCCCAGATGTTGCAATAATGTTATAGCTACTGGTGATTGTCTAAAATGAATTATGAATTTTATGCTAATTTAGCTTGGGGATCTTTCCTGCCCTCTCTCTGCCAGAAGGGGCAGCCAGCAGCCACAAGGTGGTATGACAGGCGCCTGCTGAGACCTTGTTCAATTTCTTCTTAGTGTGAGTGTTAGCAGACAACAAGCCTCACACATCTTTACCATGTAAAGCCATTCATCTGCCACCAGGCCAACTCCAACCCTAACCCCTAAATACAACCCCCTTCCTATGCTTAACAATAACTCTATGAACAATTCAAAGAAAGTCTAACTGCGCCACCACCGGGCCATCCAGCGGCCACTGGTCGCCACTGATGGTGGGGAGACAACAGGAAAGGTTCCAGCATGAATTGTCAGAGGCATTACTTCTCACAATCAACTGTCAGAAAACTGAGGAATTGGCAAACATCAGGGTAAGTATATTAATGTTTATATTGGGATTTATTTGTCATGCAAATAAATGTTTGTATACACTACGGATTCTCCTCTATCAGATGCATTCATAATCCATGAAACTTCTGTATACCTTTAGGTACAAGACAAAATATAAAACGACATATTGCAAAAAAAATGGAGGGCCCTCTCTTTGATTTTAAAATCATACATAGTACCTTTTCACAAAACACTTTGCAAGGTTGAAAACTCACAAGCTTACAATCTAAGGGGCTTCTATAAAGCACATATAATTTAGAACAGTGTAATGAAAAGAGGGAAAGTATTAGTTCCTTCAGTATCTGATACCATATAATCTTAATAGATAAATATAACATAGGATCATGGAACTAGATTTATAACTAGCAGTGTAAAGACAGATTAAGGCAAAATAGTGAGGAAAGAACACCTTTAAATCTTGTCATATATTAACCAGGGGCGGCCCGTCCATTGGGGCGTCAAGGCAAACGCCCCCCCAAATATTTTCTTCACCCTGCAATAAAAAAAACACAACAATGTATTAGTATAACCCAAAAACAATTAAATATAAGGTGTACATCATCATTTCAAGTCTCAATAGTATTAAAATGAAGTAAAGTTAGTAAAGGGACACTGTCACTTTAAGATAACCCTTGCGCTACATTAACTAATGCTGTGTATCTATATAGCCCCCTGCCTGCACCCTGTGTGATCAAATTACACTAGTACTGTGTACACTAACCTTTAGACTCTTCTCTTCTCTTCAATGAGTCCTGGCCTGGCCCCCTGACCGTTAATGCATGCCGCCCACCATCACAGTGACGATATGCATGGGCGGTCATAAATGTATCAATTAATAACTGACAGTCTTCCATCATTGACCAATCAATGATGGAAGGCTGTCCAGTTACTAAGTGAACAATCTAAACCCACCCAGACCGTTAGCCCTGAGCGCCCGCCAGCAAATAGGGCCTCGAGTTTTCATTTTGATTGACTGATACAGTCAATAAAACCACCAGTTGCCTGTCCCTTCCCCCTTTCTGTTTCCTGACCCTGGTCACGCTGAGACTGAGAGACCTCCCTGGCTGAATCTACTCACATCTGCTCTGCCTGCCTAACACAGTAAGTCTACCTGCCTGGCACCTGCCCTGCCCTTGCCCCTGGCCAAACCAAAACCCCTAGTAGCCCCTAATAAAAGTTAGGGGTGACCAGTTACCCCCACTATGCCTGCCTGGCCTGCCACCTACCCAGCCACCCACCAACTACCACCGACGAACCTAGGCCTACAATGCCTGGTGCCACCCCCAGCCATCACCCCCATGTGGCCTGTGCCACCCCCGATCAGGCCTGCCCTATGCTATGCCATCATGCCACCGCCGGATTACCCCGATCACAGGATCGGGGTAGTCGGGTGGTGAGCGGGGTGGCACAGGCCCACATGGGGGTGATCGGATCACCCCCTTGATGAGGCCTGTGCCACCCCTGATGACCTCCATGTCGCCGCCCTATGCCACCCCCGAGGCCCGATCACCACCACCCCGATGCGGCCTATGCTAGCACCGCCCGATTACCCCGATCACGGTGATCGGGGTATTCGGGCGGTGAGCGGGATTGACCAGGCCACATGGGGGTGGATGTTCACCCCCATGAGGCCTGTGCCACCCCTGATCGTGGCCTACGCGGTCCGATGGGCGACCGATGGGCGCCTGAGCGTGACCGACCCCACCCTGAACCAAATACCTACCCCCCCCCCCTATTTTTATTCCATTTTTAGAAGTAACAGGCATGTATATGTGCCTGTCACTTTTAAAGATAAAATAAAAATAAGGGAAGGGAAAAAAATACAGTAAACACATTAACACAGTATGTAACACATTATTATACAAAAATAAACAGCTTTAAACATTAATAAAAATAAAATAAACAACAGCACATACTTACCTGTCAAATTGACCCCTCCAGCGTTGGCCTTCTGTCCTCTGGATATAGTCATGAAAATAATCCAATGTTGATTGAAGACCATGTCAAATAATCCAATGTTGATTGAAGCCACTGGTCAAATAAAATAATCCAATGTTGATTGAAGCCAATGGTCAAATAAAATAATCCAATGTTGATTGAAGCCAATGGTCAAATAATCCAATGTTGATTGAAGCCAATGGTCAAATAATCCAATGTTGATTGAAGCCACTGGTCAAATAATCCAATGTTGATTGAAGCCACTGGTCAAATAATCCAATCTTGATTGAAGCCATTGTCCATCCATCCATTCTGGCCCATTGAAAGAGGCCTCCACAAAAAAAACGACACTCTAAAAAAAAAAAAAACAACAAACTAAAAGAGCTCCTCCTACAAGGAGCCCCTCCCGCGATTAATTGTTTTTTTCCCACGGTCTGCTTTATATACTAATTTTTGAAGGACTCTGATTGGCTGAAATTTTTGATTGACATCGATTTCAACCAATGAGAGTCTTTAAAAAATTAGCAAATCAGCAAGCAGGTATGGAAGCCTGTAAGGGTAAAAAAGGTTAGTGTGAACTTGTTTGACCCTGTATGTATTATTCATACTACAGGGCTATTTTATGTGATATACATGTTACAGGATAATATCCTGTAACATGTATAGCCAAAAAATAGCACTGTAATATGTATAAAAAATAATGTGTAATAGAAATGCATGAACAATATAATATAACAAGTAATAAAGAACATCAATTAATCAAATAATAAATGTCAATTAATATATATTGTTGTATGTATATGTTTATGTATATTTATGTGTATTTTTTCTGCGTATATATATATTTGGATATATATATATATATACATATATATATATATATATATATATATATATATATATATTGATTGATAGATATATTGATTGATATATATATATATATATTTATATATATAATATATATATTATATATATATCTATAAAAATTGATATCAATATATCACAATAAATAAATATATATATATATATATTTGATATATATATATATATATATATATATATATATTTATTTATTGTGATATATTGATATCAATTTTTATATATATATATATATATATATATATATATATACTTTTTTTTTTTTTTTTTTTTTTTTACAATTTGGGCCTATATGGTCCCAATTTGTTATTTAGGGTTTTTAAGGTGCGGTTGGGGCCTATATGGTCAAAATTGGTTATTTAAGGTTTTTAAGGTGCGGTTAGGGCCTATATGGTCCCAATTTGTTATTTAGGGTTTTTAAGGTGCGGTTGGGTCCTATATGGTCCCAATTTGTTATTTAGGGTTTTTAAGGTGCGGTTGGGGCCTATATGGTCCCAATTTGTTATTTAGGGTTTTTAAGGTGCGGTTGGGGCCTATATGGTCAAAATTGGTTATTTAAGGTTTTTAAGGTGCGGTTGGGGCCTATATGGTCAAAATTGGTTATTTAAGGTTTTCAAGGTGCGGTTGGGGCCTATATGGTCAAAATTGGTTATTTAAGGTTTTTAAGGTGCGGTTGGGGCCTATATGGTCAAAATTGGTTATTTAAGGTTTTTAAGGTGCGATTGGGGCCTATATGGTCCCAATTTGTTATTTAGGGTTTTTAAGGTGCGGTTGGGGCCTATATGGTCAAAATTGGTTATTTAAGGTTTTTAAGGTGCGGTTGGGGCCTATATGGTCCCAATTTGTTATTTAGGGTTTTTAAGGTGCTGTTGGGGCCAATATGGTCCCAATTTGTTATTTAGGGTTTTTAAGGTGCGGTTGGGGCCTATATGGTCCCAATATTTTTATTTAGGGTTTTTAAGGTGCGGTTGGGGCCTATATGGTCACACTTGCTCTTTTAAGGTTTTAAAAGTTACGGTTTGGGTCTTAAACGTTCTAATGTTTTTTTTTTTTGTTTTCTATCACTTCCCAGGTGCAAACTATCTGTGGAATCAGATTTGTTTGGACTCGTTGGTTGACTTACTGGACGTGAATACCCCGAGAAGGAGAGTCAACTGTAGGTGAGTATCATTGCTTTTAATTTTCTGTCCATGCGTATAGGTGCAAATTTGATGTTGATGTAGTCTTGTCACATGAGGATTTGCAATC
Source organism: Discoglossus pictus (assembly GCA_027410445.1). Classification (NCBI taxonomy): domain Eukaryota; kingdom Metazoa; phylum Chordata; class Amphibia; order Anura; family Alytidae; genus Discoglossus; species Discoglossus pictus. The sequence goes on along the minus strand of CM050166.1, from coordinate 174,731,586 downwards.
TGTAATGTATACCAATCAATTCAACACACTGTTATTTTAAAGTAATTTTGTGACATAATATAAATTAATATACCGTGATCTCTTTCTTCTATTGGTATCAGAAATGAATACTTATTGACTCACTACTTGTGAAGCCTTTCGGCACCCTAACCTATGAGGAGAAGGTGGAAGTAAAACGATTAGGAGCTGACCAACCAGAGATAAATCTGCAGCAAATCGCAAGAGATAGATGGAAGCAATATGTCCGTAATTTCAATTCTGAATGGTACAAGAAGAACGACTGGCTTTCTGGAAGCGTTTCTAGGAAGTCCTTATATTGTTTCCCATGCATCCTATTTGGTGGTGACGCTGCTTGGACCAAAACTGGAGTGACTGACGTCAAACATCTAGCTGATAAATTGGCGAAACACAAAAGTTCTAAAGCTCACTTGGATAACAGGATCAAGTTTGAGATGCTTGGACAGGCGAACATTGCTGTTCAACTGGACCAAGGATACCAAGTCAGCATTCAAAAACACAACGAAGAAGTGGCGAAGAACCGGTACATCCTTTCCAAGATAATTGATTGTGTTCGCCTTTGTGGCGCTTTTTAACTGGCATTAAGAGGACACGACGAGAGTGAAACATCGCTAAATCCAGGAGTGTTTAGAGGCCTGGTGGATTTGGTTGGCAGTATCGATAGTGCAATAAAACAGCATTTGAAGACTGCAACTGTGTTTAAGGGCACGTCCAAAACCGTGCAGAATGAGCTACTGGACTGCATGCATGAAGTTATTAAGGAAGTGATTCACCAAGAGCTTAAGGAAGCCCAGTTTGTAGCAATCCAAGCGGATGAAACAACCGATATTTCCGCTAGGACACAGTGCGTTGTAGTCTATCGCTAGATTGACAAGAAGCATCAAGTGGTGGAAAGATTTGATGGCTTCACGGAAATGAAATCAACGGATGCAGACTCGATTGCTGCTGTTGTGCTGGAAACACTGAATACTGTTCTCCCAGAGCCAGAAGACAAGAAGAAACTCATAGCTCAAAGCTACGATGGTGCCAGTGTGATGCGTGGAGATCAAGGAGGAGTTCAAAGAAAAATAAAAGACGTGTACCCGAACGCACACTACATCCATTGCTATGCTCACCAACTGAACATAATAATGGAGAAAGCAGTTTCAAGGATTGGAAGAGTTCGAGTTTTTTTTTCCAACATAGGCGGCATACCATCTTTTTTTTCACGCTCTCCAAAAAGGACTGGAGTTCTGGATGAGGTAGTTGGTAGAAGACTTCCAAGAGGTGTACCGACACGATGGAACTTCAACGTTAGGACCGTGAACATGATCTACGAGAACAGAGATGCGCTACTTGAGTGTTTCCAGACAATTGAAGCATGTCTAAACTTTGATCCAACATCTAGACGGGAAGCCGCAGGTTTCATTGGAATGCTGGAAGACAGGGAGTTCCTTTACTTCCTTAAATTATTTAATTTAATAATGCCACATGTTGACATCCTCTATAGTCAGCTTCAGAAGCGAGACACGGATACTGTTTACATCAAAAAAGTCACAGAAGACTTTGTCGCCAGCATCCAGAAAATCCGTAATTCTGTTGAAGAGATAGAAGCAAGTTTGCCGAGCGATGTAACAGTCAACAGACGGAGTGCGGAGATCTCAACTTTGAGACAACTTTCAAGAGAGGTATGTGACATAGTGGTGGTTCATGCAAAAGAACGTTTTTCATTTTCAAATCACCTAGTCAGTGCCAAACTTGTTCAAAGTGACTTGTATAAAACCCATGACACTTGCTTTCCAACCCAAGCTCTGGAAGACACCGTGCAAGCATATCCAATACTGAAGAAGGAACAATTACGCACTGAGCTGTCACTTCTGTATGGGAAGACAGATTTTCATACTTGTACAAGTGCTGTTGCTCTGCACAAACTTTTCCATCAATTTAATCTGCAGAATGATTTCACAGAGGCAGTAAAATTATTAAGAATCCTGATTACAACACCGATGACCACTGCAGAATCAGAAAGATGCTTCTCCACATTGAAGAGGATAAAAACCTTTTTAAGAAGCACCATGTCCCTGGAGCGGTTGAATGCATTGGCGATGCTCTCAATGGAAAAGCAACTGATTTCCGAGATCCCAGACTTCAATGAAAAAACCATTGAGAAGTTTTCTTCTTTGAAAGATCGCCGTGCAAAATTAAAATACAAGTGATTGAAGCAAAGAAGAATGCATACCCCCAAGGTGTGCAAAGATAAACTGCGTTAAGCAGCACCACCTCACACTACCAAACATAACTAGTGGTAAGTAAAGTATGAACGGTGTGTGGGTGTGCATATGGAAGGAGCTATGAAAGGTGTGTTCATGGTCAGTAACAATTGTTGAAGGTTTGGCATGGTTTGAAGGAATTGGAGGTACTTCCAAGGGTAGCTGTCACTTGTGTACGGGAAGCAAGAATTCCATGTCTGTACAAGTGCTGTTGCTCTGCAGCAACTTTAGCATCAATTTAATCTACATAATTTAACAACGAAGACTACTAAAGAACCAGAAAGATGCTTCTCCACATTGAAGAGGATCAAAAAAGTAATTAAAAAGCACCATGGCCCTGTAGAGGTTAAATGCATTGGTTTGAAGAAATTGGAGGCACCTTCAAGGGTACGTAAAGTTCTCAGAAATGGCACCACCTCACTACCAAAAATAACTAGTGGTAAGTAAAGTATGAATGGTGTGTGGGTGTGCATATTGAAGGAGCTATGAAAGGTCTGTGAATGGTCAGTAACAATTGTTGAAGCCTTGGCGTGGCGTTACTGCTCATATGGTTATCCATATGCTAATTCAACGTGTTTGTTTGACATTGATTATTGTGTTGTCTAAACAGAAGTTAAATGTTGTTGTTTTCTTGAATCCCAAGATCCACTGGTTTGGGCCTATGCAGTGCTGATTGGTCTTCTAAGGTATGTTTGAGGCCTATATGGTTCCACTTGGTCTTCTAAGGTATGTTTGGGGCCTATATAGTTCCACTTGGTCTTCAAAGGTATGTTTGGGGCCTATATAGTTCCACTTGGTCTTCTAAGGTATGTTTGGGGCCTATATAGTTCCACTTGGTCTTCTAAGGTATGTTTGGGGCCTATATAGTTCCACTTGGTCTTCTAAGGTATGTTTGGGGCCTATATAGTTCCACTTGGTCTTCTAAGGTATGTTTGGGGCCTATGGTCACACTTGGTCTTCTAAGGTATGTTTGAGGCCTATATGGTTCCACTTGGTCTTCTAAGGTATGTTTGGGGCCTATATGGTTCCACTTGGTTGTTTAATGTTTTTTAAGTATGGTTTTGTTCTTGAATGGTCTGATTGATTTGCTTGTTTTCTTTCAACCCCAGGTGCAAACCCTATGTGGCTGCAGATTTGTTTCTACTCGTTGGTCAACTTAATGAACGTGAATACCCTGAGAAGAAGACCCGACTAATGGTAGGTGTCACTCCTTTAATTTTTCTGTTAATACGTATAGGTGCAATCATGATATTGCTGTAGTCTTGTCACATGAGTTTTTTCAATCTATATTGTATACCAATGAATTTAACACATTGGTACTTTACTTCTTGACATTTCTGCATTGCTGATCATGTATTTCAATGGGCTTTACAAGTATAAGGTCATTGGGCGGGGCTTATAAAGGGCATTATGACGTCAGGGGGAGGAGTTATAAAAATGGGTGTGGTTTGAAAAGGGGGGAGTGGCTATGTTTCGCCCTGTCGCCCCTCCAACTTGAAAAGTCACCAGCCGCCACTGATATTAACCCTTATTATGGCATCCATAATACAATAGATATAGTGAAGTCTGAGTCAGGAGAGTAGAAAATTGAGTTAAAATGTACCTTTTAGTGAGATGATCAAAACAAAATTGATATACTAACAAAATCACAGCAATTAAAATTATAATAACAAAAAGTGTTCCGAAAATCACCAATCACAGTGCTGGTAAATCAGTCACATAATACCATGGAAAGCAATTGCTGACATCATAAATCTACAGCATAGTATGTGAGGAGTAGACCAATCAGGGGATAACAAAAAATTACACTGTGGCCCTATGATATCTTGTTTGTAATGGAGGTTACCGGGACCCATTACTTACCCCCTCACCCTATATCGACTAAGAGCTAAACCTGCTCTAATTTATCTAGGAATAATCCCTCTCTTGGTCCACTTACCACCATCACTAGATATATTGAAGGTCTAGAGATCGATGGGCCATGTTTGTCTCCTTAAATATAAAGAGACACTTCTCTTCTGTAACCTAGAGCTCCAGTGAGCCGTCTTGTGACGTCATAGATGCGGGACAACCAATGGAACAGATCTGACGTGCACAATTTCACGACCTGCTTCAACTGAGATCATGCTGATGCTGGAAATGCCTGAGGTTTATTTGAGGTGAGTAATCATGAATCACAGCTGTTTATTAACCCATCATTTATTTGTATTCCAGGGCACAGCAGATTGAAGGAGCCAGTGAATTCTAAGCTTGAGATAAAATTCACTTAATTGGATATAATGATCATACTGCAAATAAATGGTTATTAAACCTCACGCATTTCCAGCATCACTCTGATCTCAGTTGACATGAGCTCTAGGATACAGAGGAGCAGCGTATCATATTTAAGGCAGACAAGCATGGCCCATCGATCTCTAGACCTTCAATTTATCAAGTGAGGTAATAAGTAGGATTAGTCCCAGATAGATTAGAGCAGGGTTAGCTCTTAATCTCTGTGGGGTGAGGGGGTAAGTAGTGAGGGGATAAGTAGTCCCTTCATCTATTAAGCAGCCTATGGCCAAAGGGTGAAAAAACTGGCATCTTGCTATTTCATAGCTTGACTTGCACCCTTATCTGTAAGACATTCCTCAACTAAAACTTTTAAAGGGAAAACTGTATTGATCTAAGAATATATTAAAATGTATACCAATCATCATCTTAGCTTTTCCCTGTACATACTTTGTCTTAATCATCACATATATAGTTGTGAGCATGCGAGTTGGTGCTAATGCTTGCGGGCTCGCTACGCCAGCCCGCGACCCTCGCAAAATTTCCATCGTAACGCAAAGAAAATACGAGACACGTTACGACCCATTACGACCTTGCAAAAATCGGTCGCAACACGCGCACATCAAAACATAAAAAATACAACAAATACACACAACAAATACATAAAAAGCTAACTTACAGGAATAGGGAGCATCCACCTCAAAAACTAAAGTTACACCTCAATTTAAGTCAAATTTAAAGAGTTTAGACACTAAAAAATTCTCTAAGCGAGAGAAAAAATGGCAGCCGAAAAAAACGAAAACGAGGCTACAGCAGTCTAAGGACGCAAAACACCACCAAACACCTACGTATTTGCTGAAAAACACCTACGAGATTAAAAAACAAGGACGCAACCCGCGCAACCCCATAAACATTACAAACACAATAAATACAAACAACAAACACATAAAAAGATTACTCACAGCAAGGGGGGGCACCGAGGACCTCTGCAAGTGAAGTTACACCTCCATTTAAGCACAAATTTTGGAGTTTAGAGACCCGAAAATCACCTAAGCGAGAGAAAAAATGGCGGCCGAACAAAACAAAAACAAGGCTAAAGCTCCCTAAACACGCAAAACACCACCATAAACACGCAAAACACCACCAAACAGCTACAGATATTCCAAAAAAGCCCACCAAACAGCTACGGATATTACGAAACAGTCGCACGACATAGAAAACGAATGACGCTACATCAGCCACATTAAATACACCAAACACCATTAGCTCACTTACAATTTCATTGCCGTCATTTTTTGACGGGCAATATTCTAGTCACATATATAGTTGTGAGCATGCGGGTTGTTGCTAACGCTGTGGGCTCGCATAGCGAGCCTGCGGCCCTCGCAAAATTAACGGACTTACGACAGAAAAATACGAGTGTAATGATATAGGAATCACAAGGTTGTGGAGACCAGTAGCCAAGGTCAGCAATAATCTAGTTCAGCAACTTGTAGGTGAAACAGGAACAAGCTTTACTGAAGGGATCAGGAACCAACAATAATCTGGCAAGGATACAGAGACAGGAAGTGCCTTATATAGGCCAAGAACCAGACAGCTGACCAGACACAGCTAAAGAGAGTTGTCACTGATTGCATTGCTTTTAGAGTCAAGGTACCGTACCGGTAGGGAAGAGGTTTAGCAACATGCAAACCAGGGTTCGAATCCCAGCAGAGTCAATTCCTCACAACGAGACGCGTTACGACCCATTACAACCTCGCAAAAATACAACCTTACTGCCCGAAACCCGTGCACATGAAAACATGGAAAACACAATAAATACACACAACAAACACATAAAAAGCTTACCCACAGCAAGGGGGGCACCCAGGACCTCTGCAAGTAAAGTTACACCTCGATTTAAGTCCAAATTTCTGAGTTTAGACACCGAAAATCACCTAAGCGAGAGAAAAAATGGCGGCCGAACAAAACAAAAACAAGGCTAAAGCTCCCTAAACACGCAAAACACCACCATAAACACGCAAAACACCACCAAACAGCTACAGATATTCCAAAAAAGCCCACCAAACAGCTACGGATATTACGAAACAGTCGCACGACATAGAAAACGAATGACGCTACATCAGCCACATTAAATACACCAAACACCATTAGCTCACTTACAATTTCATTGCCGTCATTTTTTGACGGGCAATATTCTAGTCACATATATAGTTGTGAGCATGCGGGTTGTTGCTAACGCTGTGGGCTCGCATAGCGAGCCTGCGGCCCTCGCAAAATTAACGGACTTACGACAGAAAAATACGAGTGTAATGATATAGGAATCACAAGGTTGTGGAGACCAGTAGCCAAGGTCAGCAATAATCTAGTTCAGCAACTTGTAGGTGAAACAGGAACAAGCTTTACTGAAGGGATCAGGAACCAACAATAATCTGGCAAGGATACAGAGACAGGAAGTGCCTTATATAGGCCAAGAACCAGACAGCTGACCAGACACAGCTAAAGAGAGTTGTCACTGATTGCATTGCTTTTAGAGTCAAGGTACCGTACCGGTAGGGAAGAGGTTTAGCAACATGCAAACCAGGGTTCGAATCCCAGCAGAGTCAATTCCTCACAACGAGACGCGTTACGACCCATTACAACCTCGCAAAAATACAACCTTACTGCCCGAAACCCGTGCACATGAAAACATGGAAAACACAATAAATACACACAACAAACACATAAAAAGCTTACCCACAGCAAGGGGGGCACCCAGGACCTCTGCAAGTAAAGTTACACCTCGATTTAAGTCCAAATTTCTGAGTTTAGACACCGAAAATCACCTAAGTGACAGAAAAAATGGCGGCCGAACAAAACGAAAACAAGGAGGCAAAATCAGCCGCATACCACACATTAGGCGCCATTTTACAACACTAACTTATACAATCCGGAAGTACACAGCTAGCCTAACGGATTTGCCTCACGCACGCACATTATTACACTACACTAGTGTAAATATAAAAGATATACTATACAGTATATCAATAGCAGGCTTTTACTCTTATTTGATATCTCTCAAATCAAAATAATCAATAAGGTCACAGAACCTATTTTGAGTATTTTCCATTTTTTATATTTAGTGGCCATTACAATACTTATCTTTTGAGAAGGGTTAAGGGTCTATTGTAAGCTATGGTATTTATTTCCTTTTCTTCCTGAGCCAGCTCTAATTGCCCTCCACTCCCCACATTGTGTCCCTTTAGGGGACTTTTTTCATTTTTGATTTCCCGCTATTCATAAATGTTCACCTATAGAGTTCATCGATTGGGGTCCGTGTTTGTTCTCAGTGTGTGATTCCCCTCCCTTTTTCTATTTCCATTTTGGCACTTTTCAGAGTAGGATATTTGTTAAGATTGGATTGGTTATTGCCAACCAAAAATAACTCCTCTCCAAAACTGTCAGTTTAAATCAACAGTGATCACTCACAGTCAATGTTACAGTATATCATATACTTTACACACTTTCTATGTGCGAGTTTATAGCATCAATGATGCATAAAACACTTTTAAAATAATTAGGTAGCCAAAATGAATAGAAAGTGTATTATTACAAACACAGGCAACTGTACTTCAAATCTCGCGATTAACGATCTTGAACTGCTAGTCTCGCGATATACGTGATTACGCGGTGCACGATGATGTTGCGGCGTCAGTGTAGGAGTGGTGACGTCATCGCGTCCTGCGATTCACGGGACCCTTCAAAAACCCGCGAGTTTCTTCTAGCATTAGTCTCCTGATGAATCCGAGACATTAACTACGGGGAAACGCGCGTCGGGAACAGTATAGCAGACTGCGGGGGTAAGCTTTCCCACTTTGGTGTATAATACCCAACATGCCCGGTGCTGAATTAATCCGTTTACTACTATAAGGTAACAGCTTTATTATTTATCTATAAGTACACTTGGTCTTATGGAATAATATATCGGAATTAGTTAATCAGTTATTGTGACAGCCGGGATAGTGGAGTTTTGATTACAGCATTGTGCTGCTTATCAAAACAACTAGGTGGCAATTATCTCTATGCTGACCAAGCAAAATCACACTTAAGCTCAAAAAATTATGAGTGATCTGGTCAATTTTCCTTAGGGAACACATAGAGAGAGATCCACTTCAACAAGCAACACTAGCAACTGCAAGCTGTCATCTGTCTTTTCAACTAGACAGGTGCTGGTTTAGTTTATTACAATATTTTTCTATGTGGGGTATTTCACGTTATTTACAAGGGGCAATTTATTATAGCTTATCCCCCGAGTAAAAGCCTGCTATTGATATACTGTATACTACTATATCTTTTATATTTACACTAGTGCATATTCACATTTTTATATATGTTTTTTCAATAATAAAGTATTTTTTTAGTTTTTTCTTTAATTTGTTGCTACATACATTTCCAAATAGAGGGCCTCATTAAATTCCAGCCTCGTAAATAAGAGGCTTCTACTTAAGCCCTACGTACTGCAAAGTTTCTCTAACTTACAATGCTATTAAATTAGCCCTGCTGCGACCAACGTATGAGCTATGCAGCAGGGCCGTACGTATCTACACTGCGTAAATGTACATGAGGAGTGACAGCCTGCGAGATGATATCGCAGGCTCCCACTCCTCATCAAGTGCTGCGGGGGTCCTAAAAGGGACCTCCGCGGCAGTCCCCCACATAAGCCCTGCCGAGGGGGGTACTCCAAACCCCCCCAGGCACCTAAAATGAACCCCCCCTCAATGCGGGGGTCGCTGTCGGGACCCCCAAAGTGTCCTCACATGAACACCTTGCTGCAGGGGTCCATAGGAACCCCCGCAGCACCCACACATTAACCCCTTGCAGCGGGGGTCCCCGATCGGCACCGATCAGGCCCCCCGCTGCATTTAAAACTTTTAAATTCCCCGCCGCGGCTCCTTAAAGGGGCCGCGGCACACTATTACCCAATCCCGGCCGCGGCACTTAAAATTAACCCCCCTAAATGCTGGGGGTCCCCATCGGGACCCCCGAAGTGTCCCCATATAAACCCCCTGCAGCGGGGGTCCCCGATCGGCACCGATCGTGACCCTGCTGCAATTCAATTTTAAATTTCCCGCCTCGCGGGTCCTCAAAGGACCGTAAAGGTCCTGAAAGGACTCGCACTAAAAATATTAACCCCAGGCAACTATAATTACCCCATTAACTCATGGTGGTCAATACAGACCACCATAAGGCCTAAATTAACCCATTAACTCATGATGGTCAATACAGACCACCATAAGGCCTAAATTAACCCATTAACTCATGATGGTCAATACAGACCACCATAAGGCCTAAATTAACCCATTAACTAATTATGGTCAACACAGACCACCATAAGGCCTAAATTAACTCATTAACTCATGGTGGTCAATACAGAACACCATAAGGCTCTATTTAACCCATTAACTAATGATGGTCAATACAGACCACCATAAGGCCTAAATTAACCCATTAACTCATGATGGTCAATACAGACCACCATAAGGCCTAAATTAACCCATTAACTAATGATGGTCAATACAGACCACCATAAGGCCTAAATTAACCCATTAACTCATGGTGGTCAATACAGACCACCATAAGGCTCTATTTAACCCATTAACTAATGATGGTCAATACAGACCACCATAAGGCCTAAATTAACCCATTAACTCATGGTGGTCAATACAGACCACCATAAGGCTCTATTTAACCCATTAACTAATGATGGTCAATACAGACCACCATAAGGCCTAAATTAACCCATTAACTCATGGTGGTCAATACAGACCACCATAAGGCTCTATTTAACCCCATCAGTCCCATAAGGGTATATTATTACCATTATGGGCCTGTTACAACCCAACATTAACCACATTAGTGTCATGATGGTCCTTGAGGACCATCATGGCACTAACTACAAACACTACACTATAACCCCCAATAAACCATTTAATCTAAACTAACCCCCTCTACACTAATCTATTAACACTTACACTACCTACCTACACTACCTACCCCCTAATAAACCTCCCCAACACTCTAATTACAAAAAACAAAAAACCTACAGCACAGAAAACAAAAAAACCTACAGTACAGAAAAAAAAACAAATTACAACCCCACCCCCCACTACAGAAAACAAAAAAATACATTACAACCCCACCCCCCACTACAGAAAATAAAAAAATTACACACCTGAAAAGGAAAGACAGATAAACACAATACAATACATACATATAATACATTACATACATGACATACAATACATGACATTACATACATTACATATAATATATTACATATAATATATTACATATAATATATTAAATATAATATATTCCATATAATATATTACATATAATATATTACATATAATATATTAAATATAATATATTACATATAATATATTACATATAGTCCAAATCAAATACCCCTATCTAACATACAATCTATTTAATTTAAAATAAATCCTAACTATATCAAATACATCCCCCTATCTATCTAATATACAAAAAATCCTAACTACATACACAGACCCTTATTCAAAAATAAAATAAAATAATTACAGTCCTAACTACATACACAGACCCTAATTCTAAAATAAAATAAAATAATTACAGTCCTAACTACACAGACCCTAATTCTAAGCTAAAATCAATAAATTAAGACCACTTACCTTTAAGATGTTGCTTCAGATCACTAACCTATGGGTCAAACAAAAAAAAAATTAGTACAAAACATTAACATCCAATAAATAAACATTCTATACATTCTAAATATTCAACTCACCTTTACAGCATGTCCCGTCACTGTTTAGCTCTTCCGGCGCGGCCCTGTTAAAAAAAAAACACAATACATGAATACATTAATACAATATATAAACAATAAATAAAATACACATATAAACATCTAAATATACATTTAACTTACCTCCCCGCGATGTCCCCGGCCTTCTCTCCTTCAGCCCCGGCTGGGCCGCGGAACCATCCGCGCTCTAAAAAAAAAAAAAAAAAAAAAAACTAACGGAGGTCTGCACTGGCAGACCTCCCCGACGCTAATGAACTTCCCGGAGTCGTTTCCGGGAGGAAATTGGCATTGGCGGATTGTGATTGGCTGAAAAAGCTGTCAGCCAATCAAAAGTCGTCAATGTAGGAGCCAATCAGGATGCGCAGATGTCTTCTACCAATCACTCCGTGGGGGTGTATCCCATAGTGATTGGCTGAAGGCATCTGAGCCTTGTGATTGGTTCCCAGAAAGATAGACAAGTGTTTTAGCCAATCAGGGTGGGATATTGGGGTGTATCCCATCCTGATTGGCTCACACATTGACGACTTTTGATTGGCTGAAATTGATAGACAGCTTTTTCAGCCAATCACAAGCCGCCAATGCCAATTTTCTCCCGGAAACGACTCCGGGAGGTTCATTAGCGTCGGAAAGGTCTGCCAGTGCAGACCTCCGTTAGTTTTTTTTTTTTTTTTTTTTTAGAGCGCGGATGGTTCCGCGGCCCAGCCGGGGCTGAAGGAGAGAAGGCCGGGGACATCGCGGGGAGGTAAGTTAAATGTATATTTAGATGTTTATATGTGTATTTTATTTATTGTTTATATATTGTATTAATGTATTCATGTATTGTGTTTTTTTTTTAACAGGGCCGCGCCGGAAGAGCTAAACAGTGACGGGACATGCTGTAAAGGTGAGTTGAATATTTAGAATGTATAGAATGTTTATTTATTGGATGTTAATGTTTTGTACTAATTTTTTTTTTTTGTTTGACCCATAGGTTAGTGATCTGAAGCAACATCTTAAAGGTAAATGTTAATTTAGCTTAGAATTAGGGTCTGTGTAGTTAGGACTGTAATTATTTTATTTTATTTTAGAATTAGGGTCTGTGTATGTAGTTAGGACTGTAATTATTTTATTTTATTTTAAAATTAGGGTCTGTGTATGTAGTTAGGATTTTTTGTATATTAGATAGATAGGGGGATGTATTTGATATAGTTAGGATTTATTTTAAATTAAATAGATTGTATGTTAGATAGATAGGGGGTATTTGATTTGGACTATATGTAATATATTATATGTAATATATTATATTTAATATATTATATGTAATATATTATATGTAATATATTATATGTAATGTATGTAATGTCATGTATTGTATGTAATGTATGTAATGTATTATATTTAATATATTATATGTAATATATTATATGTAATATATTATATTTAATATATTATATGTAATATATTATATGTAATATATTATATGTAATATATTATATTTAATATATTATATGTAATATATTATATGTAATATATTATATGTCATGTATGTAATGTCATGTATTGTATGTAATGTATGTAATGTATTATATGTATGTATTGTATTGTGTTTATCTGTCTTTCCTTTTCAGTTGTGTAATTTTTTGATTTTCTGTAGTGGGGGTGGGGTTGTAATTTGTTTTGTTTTTTCTGTACTTAAGGTTTTTTTGTTTTTTGTACTTTAGGTTTTTTGTTTTCTGTACTGTAGGTTTTTTGTTTTTTGTAATTAGAGTGTTGGGGAGGTTTATTAGGGGGTAGGTAGTGTAGGTAGGTAGTGTAAGTGTTAATAGATTAGTGTAGAGGGGGGTTAGTTAAGATTAAATGGTTTATTGGGGGTTATAGTGTAGTGTTTGTAGTTAGTGTCATGATGGTCCTTGAGGACCATCATGGCACTTATGTGGTTAATGTTGGGTTATAACAGGCCCAAAATGGTAATAATATACCCTTATGGGACTGATGGGGTTAAATAGAGCCTTATGGTGGTCTGTATTGACCATCATTAGTTAATGGGTTAATTTAGGCCTTATGGTGGTCTGTATTGACCATCATTAGTTAATGGGTTAATTTAGGCCTTATGGTGGTCTGTATTGACCATCATGAGTTAATGGGTTAATTTAGGCCTTATGGTGGTCTGTATTGACCATCATTAGTTAATGGGTTAAATAGAGCCTTATGGTGGTCTGTATTGACCACCATGAGTTAATGGGTTAATTTAGGCCTTATGGTGGTCTGTATTGACCATCATTAGTTAATGGGTTAATTTAGGCCTTATGGTGGTCTGTATTGACTATCATGAGTTAATGGGTTAATTTAGGCCTTCTGGTGGTCTGTATTGACCATCATTAGTTAATGGGTTAATTTAGGCCTTATGGTGGTCTGTATTGACCATCATGAGTTAATGGGTTAATTTAGGCCTTATGGTGGTCTGTATTGACCATCATTAGTTAATGGGTTAATTTAGGCCTTATGGTGGTCTGTATTGACCATCATTAGTTAATGGGTTAATTTAGGCCTTATGGTGGTCTGTATTGACCATCATGAGTTAATGGGTTAATTTAGGCCTTATGGTGGTCTGTATTGATCATCATTAGTTAATGGGTTAATTTAGGCCTTATGGTGGTCTGTATTGACCATCATTAGTTAATGGGTTAATTTAGGCCTTATGGTGGTCTGTATTGACCATCATTAGTTAATGGGTTAATTTAGGCCTTATGGTGGTCTGTATTGACCATCATGAGTTAATGGGTTAATTTAGGCCTTATGGTGGTCTGTATTGACCATCATGAGTTAATGGGGTAATTATAGTTGCCTGGGGTTAATATTTTTAGTGCGAGTCCTTTCAGGACCTTTACGGTCCTTTGAGGACCCGCGAGGCGGGAAATTTAAAATTGAATTGCAGCAGGGTCACGATCGGTGCCGATCGGGGCCCCCCGCTGCAGGGGGTTTATGTGGGGACACTTCGGGGGTCCTGATGGGGACCCCCAGCATAGAGGGGGGTTAATTTTAAGTGCCGCGGCCGGGATTGGGTAAAAGTGTGCCGCGGCCCCTTTAAGGAGCCGCGGCGGGGAATTTAAAAGTTTTAAATGCAGCGGAGGGCCTGATCTATGCAGATCGGGCCCCCCCCCTTGCAATAGGTTTATGTGGGGAAACTTCGGGGGTCCCGATGGGGACCCCCAGCATAGAGGGGGGTTAATTTTAAGTGCCGCGGCCGGGATTGGGTAATAGTGTGCCGCGGCCCCTTTAAGGAGCCGCGGCGGGGAATTTAAAAGTTTTAAATGCAGCGGGGGGCCTGATCTCTGCAGATCGGGGACCCCTGCTGCAAGAGGTTAATGTGGGGGTGCTGCAGGGGTCCTGATAGAGACCCCTGCAGCATGGGGATGTGTATAGGGTGCAGGGGGGAGCCTCACACTGCTGTCTCGGGCTGTTCCGAGGCAGCACGTAGAGGCTTTCGGATCCCTTGCGTGGACTTTTTGTCCACGTAGGGATTCTTACGATATGCGAGACTCGTGCATAGACTTAAGGCTACGTAGCTCTCTTGGAGCCTATTCTCGGCCATTTTCTCGCAGTCATATCGCAAAGCAGGCTGCGAGAGATTCGGTACTCGCAAACAGCAGGAAAACTGCCTTTTGCGAGCACCGAGAGAACTACGAGGGAGAATTTAATAGGGCCCAGAGTCTTGTGTGTTTCTATGGTGTGCTGGGGAAAGGCACTGTAGACCCAGTACATATAGGGACTCGTTATTTACATTGATATTTTACTCTATTTCATTTAGAGAGTTGTTGTTTATTTTCTGTTAGATTATTACAGTACACACTGCACACATTCATGACACTTACACAGCAGCTCCACAGCACTGATGCTGCAGCAACATGAAAACAGATTGCCAGCTCTTCAACACAATGCTGCATATATTACTTCACAATAGGTAAAGTATATTAATTTCTTATTTTATTAATTATTCATTGCCATACCAAAAAAAGCCACCAACGCTGCTCATAGCACACAAACAACCAAGGGCCTCGCTCAAGTCGCTCATTGCGAGCCACGCGATGAGCGCTCAGTGCGAGGCTCGCAATCAGTGCACAAGGATCTTAAAACACCAACAAAATTAATTTCACACACAAACAACATTACCTGCCTTACAATCTTATTGCTGTCATTTTTTGATGGGCAAGTCGTGAGTTATAATAATGTTCTTAGCTGACTAAATGTACTAATAAGTGATTAACAGTGTAATGTGTAGAATAAAACAAAGTTTTTTCATATTTGACACTGTATTTAATACTAAAAAAATGAACTTGTTATGAAAAATACAATATATAGGTTTCTATACGTATGTACATAGGAAATGTTAATCAATTTATAAAAATAAAATGACAAAAAATTAGCCTAGCACTAGATTAATATAGGAATTGACTTTAAATGGCAGTAACAGACTTGGAAGTATATAATCATTATAAGGAGAGAAGTGTGTTTTTTTTAAATATATATTTTTAATACTATCCACATTCTGTGGGGTTAGTCATTTTCAGGTAATATGGTGATTCCAGTCTTACCTCTTATATATGTATCCAATGTTTTGGTTTACTATATATAAAGTTTTCTAGGCAAAGTGACACATGTACATCGGTTCAGCAACATAATCATTAAAGTTATAGTGAATTGTGATAAGCAGCAACTTAATGTTTTAGAACAAGAAATACATAGACCTGAATATGCTTATAGTTTCACATATTTTGTATGGTTCAGAAAGTGTAGCTTAATATTTTGTCTATACAATGATACTACACTGTTAACCATGAAAACAGCAAATATAATTGTGTTCCAATATTCACTTGTATAACCAACAGTCTTGACAATCCAGAGGGTCAGCCAAAACAGTGCTGACCAGCACTCTGGACACTTCTGTTGTTAGGTTCAGAAATTAACTCATAGTGTTATGACATAACAATGGTAACTGCTTATAAAAGCTCAATCTGCAGATCTTGTCATCCATTCAACGGTGGCATCTGAAGATCATGGTTGGTTGACTGACTAAGAGAGCTGCAGAGTGCCGGGTACCTGGGAAAGTGAAACATTTGCAGTATGTCCATCCCACTAAAATGATCTAAAGTACGTCCATCGGATAAAGACTGATGTCCTGCAACAAAAGACCAAGGAAAATTCCTACCATATAATGAGAACATTAATTTTATTAAAACTAATGAATCACTGGGCGACTTTAAAGGACCACAAAAGTCACCACATGTACTCTGCACAGTCAGTTAGAGGATGAAGAATCATGTGGAAAATGTGTTTACATTTTTAAAATAGATCAATAGACTGAGATATTATCATTTTAGTTTGAAGCCCTCCCACGGTAATTGCATAAGTAATAAGGCTGGAGTATGTCAATGTTACACATTCAATTATAGATTTACATTGACTTTAAAAGCAGAGTGTGTGGTAAGTGTTCTGTTTTAAAGTTTCATTTCATTAGTTTGGATTCCCTTGCCTCTTACTTGTTTGTTTAATATATATATATATATATATATATATATATATAGTAAATAAAAAGTACATATGTGTTAACATTTGAATGTCTAAAGCAAGTTAAAAAACCTGCTTCCAGCTCAGAATTCCGAGAAAAACAGTTATTACACTGCATTCTGGGAAGTTGAGCTGGGACACACAAATGTGGCCACAAATGCCTCGCTCTTCATTCCGTAGCCATTCCGTAGCCATCATCAAACATGGCTTCCTTTAAGCTTATGCATGCTGTATTACACAGCTTTAATGCAAAGCCAAGGTTGGAATAAACACAGGCTGAGTATCCAATCCATGTACAGCTGTTTCAAGCTTACTGGATATCATCAACATGGAACAGGATGTCAGCCTGTGTTGTGGAAATTATGAGTTGGTAGTTCACCACAACAATCATTTATAATATGGTGGGCAAAAGAGCGATAGAAGCCCTCCACCGTACAGTAGTAAAGTAAAAAAAAAGTACATCTGTGTTCACATTTGAATGTCTAAAGCAAGTTAAAAAAACCTGCTTCCAGCTCAGAGTTCCGAGAAAAACAGTTATTACACTGCATTCTGGGAAGTTGAGCTGGGACACACAAATATGGCCACAAATGCCTCGCTCTTCATTCCGTAGCCATTCCGTAGCCATCATCAAACATGGCTTCCTTAAAGCTTATGCATGCTGTATTACACAGCTTTAATGCAAAGCCAAGGTTGGAATAAACACAGGTTGAGTATCCAATCCATGTACAGCTGTTTCAAGCTTACTGGCTATCATCATTACTTTTGTGAGATACTGTATCTATATATATTTTTTTTTATATACAGTATCTCACAAAAGTGAGTACACCCCTCACATTTTTGTTTGGCGCTCATCGCCTGCGAGGCGAGCCGTTAAGGCCCTAAAACTTGGACTTGGACGATGAGCGAAGCAAGGTGAGCAGTGGAGACAATGAAACACGCAGGACTTAGCCAGAAAGGAGCGCCAAAGGCGCTCCAGCAAGCCTCATGTAGCGAGGCAAGCCGATCACACATTGAATTTCGCGGGACTCCATGCCCATGAGGGGGCAATGCTGGAAAATAAGGGTGGCCACACAAAATATTGACACTTTGGGCCCAATTTGGGCATTTCCACTTAGGGGTGTACACACTTTTGTTGCCAATGGTTTAGACATTTATGGCTGTGTGTTGAGTTATTTTGAGGGAACAGCAAATTTACACTTTAATACAGGCTGTACACTTACTACTTTACTTTGTAGCAGAGTGTCGTTTCTTCAATATTGTCACATGAAGATATATAATAATATATTTACAAAAATGTATATATCAGTCATATTTGTGTTAATATTAAATATTTTAGTCAATTAAAAAAAAAAGACTTGTGGAAGGCATTGCATTAGATCTTATCAATGAGAACATCTCATCAAACAATACACTTAGCACTACACCAACACACTCTGCTTTAAAAAGTCAGTATAAAGGTTAGGCTAATGTCATTATTTGAACTATATGTTTTGAATAATTATGTGTACTAGTTATTTAAATGTATCTCTCTCTCTCTCTCTCTCTCTCTCTCTCTCTCTCTATATATATATATATATATATATATATATATATATATTTATATTTATTTATTTTCGTTGTAACTAAGCTAAGTATTGAGTTTATAATACCTTGCAGACAGCAGCACCACCTCTATAAAAACTAAAATGTAAGGATTATAATCCTCCAATGTGTGATGCAGGTCAAAGTAGAGGTTCATTAGATCCAAAAGCCAGGAAAGACAGTCCATTCAGACAACATCTGCACTGACCACCCAATGTCCTGCTTGCAGGTTCCCACATGGGTTAAAGTACCAGCTGGAATAGTACAGCAAGGATCTTGTTTTGGATCTGGTACTCCCAGGGTGAAAGGCATAGTAGAAGTCTGCACACCAGTTGCACTGTTTGATCCAAGTTAATGCTTAGTGCAATTGGCATGTTGAGATTTAGCGAAGCTGGAGCACCCCTGGGACCCTCACAGAGCAAATCTGAGCAGAGCTGTGGCTGCCACTTGTAAGTGGAGAAGCACATATAATTTTGTAAAGCGGTATCTAGAGCCCCTGTTGTACCAAGGTGGAGTGACCATGGTACTGACTCTGATCACACATCACGCTAGGAGGTGAGGCTGGATCCTGTGATCCAGTTAATGTTCATGTTTGCTATTAATATTGGATCAGATTCACTGTTGATATCATGCTGCTCCATGTGTGTCTCACTGACTGGGGACAGCAGAAAATAAACTGAAAGGGCCTCTCTAATGTTAGATTTAAGCGCCACACAGAAACAATTATCAGGGTGATCTGTAAAGCTCAGAAAATATTAAATAGAAGAACCTTTATTAATTTTCTAAAAATATTGAAAAGCACTAACTATAGAAAAAGATGTTTGCAGACTCAAAAAATGTTTAGAGTTGGAACTAGTGTCAAATAAGGGTTACAAACCATGTTTATATATCAAAGTTCTCTCAAAATGCTCACTGCAAAGCACCTATGTATCCACCGACAATGGGATCTCTGAGTAAGAGATTAAGAGCCCTATTAAACTCCAAGGCCCTCATTCAATTGCGATTTGGCCAATTGAATAGGATCCTAAATAAGCACATAAAATATATGCTTATTTAGGATCCTAAATGTAAAAATAGGGGAACCCTTGGGGAACAGTGATCACAACACAGTCTCATTTGAGATTGAATACAAAAAACAGAGTTGTAAGGGGCCAACAAAAACTCTAAATTTTAAAAGGGCTAACTTTAATGGGCTACGGGCAGCAATACAACATATAGACTGGGACAAAGAACTTACAGGGAAGAATACTGAAAATAAATGGACAACATTCAAATCCTTACTAAATAAACATACTCATCAGCATGTACCATGTGGAAATAAAATAAATAGGAGTAAATCACATCCCATGTGGCTTAACAATGACTTAAAGATCATGATGAGGAAAAAGAAATATGCATTTAAATTATACTAGAAGGAGGGAACAGAGGCATCTTTATGTGACTATAAGGAAATCAACAAGGCTTGCAAAAGGGCTATTAGACTGGCTAAAATAGAAAATGAGAAGTCAGTTGCAAGACTAACCCTAAAATATTTTATAAATATATTAATGGGAAGAAGGCCAGGAAGGAATCGATAGGACCATTACAATGTGACACAGGCCATCTGATAATTAGTGACCAGGAAAAGGCAGATGAGCTAAATAGGTTCTTTTCGTCGGTTTACACAAGGGAGGTACCAGTGGTTGGGACACTGCAACATAATGGGGCTACACTACCTTCACTAAATAATTGGTTAACGCAGGAAGAAATACAAAAGAGGTTGGAGAAAATAAATGTTAATAAAGCCCCAGGTCCTGATGGAATACATCCAAGGGTACTGAGGGAGCTGGGTTCTGTAATAGCCAAACCATTATATCTAATCTTTAAAGACTTGCTCACTACAGGGTCTCTACCAGATGACTGGAGAAAAGCAGAGGTGATACCTATATTTAAGAAGGGATCTAGAGCAAATCCGGGGAATTATAGACCAGTGAGCCTCACTTCTGTAGTTGGGAAGCTTTTAGAAGGGTTAATAAGGGACAGAATACAAGAATATGTCTATTTGAACAGGATCATAGGTAGCAGTCAACATGGATTTATGAAGGAAAGGTCGTGTCAGACCAATCTAATTAGTTTTTATGAGGAGGTTAGTAGGAACTTGGATCAGGGCAACTCAGTGGATGTAGTCTTTTTAGATTTTTCAAAGGCATTTGATACAGTGCCACATGGAAGACTAGTGAGCAAACTAAGGGATACAGGAATTGCAGTAAATATCTGCTCATGGATCGAGAGCTGGCTAAAAGACAGGAAGCAAAGGGTTGTTGTAAATGGAACATACTCCGATTGGTCTAATGTGATAAGTGGGGTTCCTCAGGGCTCAGTATTGGGTCCTCTCCTTTTTAACATATTTATTAATGACATTGAAGTAGGACTCGAATGTAGTGTCTCCATTTTTGCTGATGACACTAAGTTGTGCAAGGTAATAAAATCAGATAATGATGTACTTTCCCTACAAAAGGATTTGCATAAATTAGAGAAATGGGCGGCTAAATGGCAGATGAGATTTAATACAAATAAATGTAAGGTTATGCATTTGGGAAGGAACAATAGCCAAGCAATCTATAATCTTAATGGAGCAAATCTAGGGGTATCAGATATTGAAAGGGATTTGGGAGTACTAGTGGACAACCACCTAGGTAACAGCGCTCAAAGCCAAGCAGCGGCTGCAAAGGCAAATAAAATATTAGCATGTATTAGGAAGGGTATAGAAGCCAGGGAAGAACTAAAAAGGTTGAACTTGATGGACTAACTCTTTATTCATTCTCCAATACTATACTATTAATAATTATTTAATCAATAATTTAATTAATAACTAATCCGCATATTGCAGATCAGAGGAGATCTTAACAGGTTGAACTTGATGGACTGAAAGTCTTTTTTCAACCTTAATTACTATGTAACTATGTAATTAATTACTATATATATATATATATTATTTTTTTTTATTTTATTTTTTTATTCGTCTTTATTCAAGGCGGATAACAAAATACATACATAGGCATACTTCAAGTTTCATAAAACCATGGTTACATGCATTTTGTGGTATTTTTCACTCAAAAATATATTTTTTAAAGAAGTTTTTAGTTAGTGAAAACCTTGCTTTTGGATAGATGCTTACTAACTAAAAACTTCTTTAAAAAATATATGTTATGTGCTTATTTAGGGCCCTATTCAATTGGCCAAATTGCAATTGAACGAGGGCCCAAGCCAGTAACTCTGTGAAGCTCGTAACGGCTGCAGGCTTGAAATCTTCCAGAGTTACAGTACTATAAAATTAGAAAGGCTACGAGCTGGCGACTCAAAAAGGTAAACCATTCGTCGGCCGTCAGATTTGAGGGCTAGAACGTAATCAATTAATTAGTTATGGGTTTAGATGGAGCCAATGGAAACAAAGATCGTCGGCATTGCGTCACAAGAAGATGGAGGATGGATTTCTAAATCTTACAGAGTTAAATTTCGAGCTACGAGCGAACCCACATTCCAGTCACAATGCAATATTAATAAAGCTGCAAATATAATATTCTATCACATGCGAGTTACAGTATATGTATTAACACATTGATTGCTGTAATCGATATAACACAAAAAATATACATGAAATCAAGTATTTTTCTGAGACGATTTGCGGGCTTGAGAATGTTATGCTATTAATTCTAAGACCTAACATCGCTTTCCCTTTTAATATTAGTACAGTAGTGTGTTTTTATTTGCATTAAAGTGCTATGTATTGGACTTTTCCCCCCTTGTGGACCCTCTTGAGCACACTTTGGGGTTTGGGCTCCATTTACATGTTACGGGCTTGCTCGCAAGTGACTCCGTTGCAATTTAATAGCTAAATTGAATACATAGCGGTTACGGTCTAAACTTGCAAGTCATCTGCAGGCTGTGTAACGGGGCTAATTTAGTAGCAAAAATCCCTTAGATCTACGTTATGGGCTACGTTTTAACATGTAGCCCGAATTTAATGTGGCTCTATGCATGCATACTGAAGAAATCAACTGGCAGTTTGTTACAATTTTGGCTGTATTCATTTGACTCAAACCCGCAATTACAGGGCTAAAGCCTAAACCCGTAAACCATGAACCCATATGTAGCAATTTAGGGCATGATCATGATCAATTAAGCAAGCCCGTGAGTTACAATTTAGACAGAGCCAATAGTAAATGAGACCATTATTATAACGTCAGTTAAACATGGAATTTAAACTACAATCAGTTAGTGTTTAGAAATGCGATATGCGATCGTATTCTCATCCAGGAATGTAGAAATCAATAAAAATGAATGAAGAAACTGTGCTAGTCCATGTGGGTGGACTGATATGTATTAAGGCCTTGATTCCCGGTATTGATATAACAGGAAATAAAAAGTAAAAAAAAAAATGTTACTTCAGATTTGGGAGCTTTAGACTGTTGTGCAATTTATTATAAGCCTTTCATTACTTTCCCAGTATTTGAAAGTGCAGTAGTGTGTTTTTATTAACTTTTACAGTGTTACAAACAGGAGTTTAACCCACTTGTGAGTCCTATCTAGTATTCATAACATTTTTTTATACATTTGCCATCTATTGGTTTGAAGGAAATTACGGGCTTGTTGAACTGTTATAATTGAATATGGATTTTGCGTTTTTAGCACTGGTAACATTTGCGGGATTGAAAGGATGAGATAGGACGGAGTTAGTTTTTTTACAACCGCAGTGATTTTGAGCCTGTAACTCGCAAATGGATAGCAAGTAGCAAAATTCAGCCAATTGAATATAAGTAACTTTTACAGGCTTCATTATGAACTTGAGTATTTACAGTTTGGCCAATTGAATGGGGGGCCCATGTCTATCAACTCAAAGTGCTTGTTACTTGGCACCTCTTCAGACTTGTGTAACCCAGTAATAACAAAATGTCCTAGTATTTTCTATTACCATATTATATTGAGTGCTTTAACATAGAGTGTTGTCTGGTTGTCTGTCCTTTTGTTGATGTGATTTTGTATACCTTCTTTAGAGACAGGGAATGTTAGCCAGATTGTGGGGCACAGTATAGTCCTTCAGATGGTGGGAGGCCACTGAAATTAGACAAAGGGCTCTCTCATTAGATATTGGATTTACTTACTGACTCATAAGGTATTTGTGTTACAATCCTTATCCAATTTAGCAATATGATTATTCCCTATGGCTCTCATACCCAGTATACCACGTTTATTTTTCTAGAATCTAGAAGCTAGGGTATTATAGCCAGATTGTGGGGCACACCATAGCTCTTCAGATAGGAGGTCTCTGAATTGAGAAATAGGGTTCTTTCACAAGATACTGTTATTGTACCTATACATAGGTAGGTACACATATGTTTTTCCTGACCAGGAATTATTTTGAGGAACATGTCTATTTAGCCACTATTTCTGGTTTTCCAGATTTCTTATTTGGTATTCAACACATGGGGCCTTATTAAATTCCTTGAAAATTGCAACAGTTACTGATTGATTTAATTGAACAAGCCTGCAATTACATGGCTGAAAGCAAAATCCATAAACCATGTAACCTTACGTAGCATTTCAGGTCATGTTCATGATCAATTAAGCAAGGCTTTAAGTAACAATTTAGAAACAGCCAATAGTAAATTACACTGTTATCATGGCATCAGTAAAACATGGCGTTTAAACTTCAATCAATTAGTGTTTAGATATCTGATATGTGATCGGGCTCGCAATTCAGCAATTAAAAAAATCAATAAAAATCAATGAAGAAACCGTGCTAGTCCATGTGGGTGGCCTGATATGTATTAACTCCTTGATTCCCGGGATTGATATAACATGGAAATTAAAGGTAAAAAACCAAAAAAAATTATTGCAGATTTGTGAGCTTGAGACTGCAATTAATTCTAATGTTTTTCATCACTTTACCTGTATTTTAATGTCCAATATTATGTTTTTATTTGTTTTTGTAGTGTTTAACCCCCTTGCGAGTCCTCTCTAGTACTCATAGATTTTTTTTTGCTATATTTGCTATTTACAGCTTTGAAGGAAATTGCAAGATTGTAGAATTTTTGCAATTGCATTTCGATTTGTGATTTTAGCGATTGTTACATTTGCAGGCTTGAAAGATCAAAGGTGGAGATAGGACGGAGTTACGGTTTTGAAAACCGTCTGAATTTTGAGCTTGTAACCTGCAAATCGATTGCAGGTAGCTAGAAGAGGCCAATTAAATATCAGTAACTTTTACGAGCTCCATTACGGGCTCCAGTAATTATTGCTCAATTAAATAGTTGATTGTTCCAGTATGCATGCTTAATCCTCTTACTCAGAGAGAGATCCTATTGTCGGTGGATACATAGTTGCTTTTCTTTGAGCATTCTGAGAGAACTCAGATATATAAACATGGAGCCTCATTCAATTGAGTTTTTGCTCGATCCGGTAGACCGTAATGGAGACTGCAATTTAATTTGCTATTCAATAGGCGTCTTTTAGCGGGCTCCAAACGGGTTACGATTTATGGCCTTGAAAAGATGGCAATGGTTAAACCTGTAATTTTCAGCCCCAAAAGCCTTTGATCTTTCATGGCCGCAAGACTTCCGATCACTAAAATTGCAAATCGCTATTCAATTGCAAAAATCACAAAACACCTCACTCGCATTCAAGCCCACAAAACGCCAAATGGTAGGTTCCAAATAAGATCCGCAAAGGGCTTACAGAGTAGTTTGTAACACTGCAAATCACAATATAAACACACCAATACTCTTTAAAACATGGGTAAAGAAATGGAAGGCATTACATGTGCAACAACTCCCAACTATCAAATATAGCAAAAAATAAAATGTTATTTTCCTTATAGGTTGTAATGCTAATGTCTCTGTGCATATCCTCAAGGTTTGCATGCAACAGATATTGAAGTGGCTTGCCAGTTCCTTCTCTAGTGGACTGTGATTTGTCTGACCTCTTTGCTATGACCTGCCCACCTACAGTGGCCCTACGTGGTATAGCTCACTGCTTCATTCAGGTACACAAGCCCCTTCACCACCACCATTTAGCAATCCACAAGGGAACCAGGGAAACATACACCACACTAATGTAAAATGATGAATAGCAAAACATAATGGGAGGTCACTAAATGGGAATTGGTATACATCTTTGCACATGGCCACCGGCCATGGCATGGGACTTTCCAGGATGGGTATAGTGGAGATTACCCCTGATAGAGCTGAGTTGGCTGTTGATCCACATGCCTCTACACAGCCTCCATGTGTTTTCACAGCCCTTCCTGATGTGTTAGAGAAGATTAGTGTGGTGTATGTTCCTCTGGTCCCCTTCTGGATTGCTAAGGGGTGGTGGTGAAGGAGCTTGTGTACCCAAATTAAACTGTGAGCCCTACCATGTAGGGCCACTGTAGGTGGGCAGGTCATAGCAGAGAGGTCAGACAAATCCCAGTCCACTAGAGAAGGAACTGGCAACCCACTCCAGTATCACTTATATTGTTATCATGCTCTCAGGGGAATGTTGATACTCCAGAGAATCACACATTGTATTTTTAATGTGTATTAACCCTTTATTACTATTATATATTACATATATTATTATATGATATCTAATGCTATTATTACTATTAATATTATTACTATTATTATATGTATTGATCTACTGCATAGTAACTAGGGTTCAAGGTTTACATTCAGTGCCTTGCAAAAGTATTTACCCCCCCCCCGTCTTTTTACCTATTTTGTTACATTACAGCCTTAAGTTCCATATTTTGTTAATCTGAATCTTATTTGATGGATCAGAACACAATAGTCTAAGTTGGTGAAGTGAAATGAGAAAAATATATACATAAAACTATTTTTTAGAAATAGAAAACAGAAAATTGGCATGTGCGTATGTATTAACCCCCTTTGTTATGAAGCCCATAAAAAGCTCTGGTGCAACCAATTACCTTCAGAAGTCACATAATTAGTGAAATGATGTCCACCTGTGTACAGTCTGAGTGTCACATGATCTGTCATTACATAGACACACCTTTTTTGAAAAGCCCCAGAGGCTGCAACACCTAAGCAAGAGGCACCACTAACCAAACACTGCTATGAAGACCAAGGATCTCTCCAAACAAGTAAGGGACAATGTTGTTGAGAAGTACAAGTCAGGGTTAGGTTATAAAAAAATATCCAAACATTTGATGATCCCTAGGATCACCATACAATCTATCATAAACAAATAGAAAGAACATGGCACAACAGCAAACCTGCCAAGAGACGTCCGCCCACCAAAACTCACGAACCAAGCAAGGAGGGCATTAATCAGAGAGGCAGCACAGATACCTAAGGTAACCCTGGAGGAGCTGCAGAGTTCCACAACAGAGACTGGAGTATCTGTACATAGGACGACAATAAGCCGTACGCGCCATAGAGTTGGGCTTTATGACAGAGTGGCCAGAAAAAAAGCCATTACTTTCAGAAAAAAAAAACTAAATGGCACGTTTTGAGTTTGCAAAAAGGCATGTGGGCAACTACCAAAAGGTATGGAGGAAGGTGCTCTGGTCTAATGAGACTAAAATTGAACTTTCAGCAATCAAAGAAAACGCTATGTCTGGCGCAAACCCAACACATCACATCACCCAAAGAACACCAGCCGGGACTGGGAAACTAGTTAGAGTTGAGGGAAAGATGGATGGGGCTAAATACAGGCATATTCTTGAGCAAAACCTGTACCACTCTGTGCGTGATTTGAGGATAGGATGGAGGTTCACCTTCCAGTAGGACAATAACCTCAAACACACTGCTAAAGCAACACTGGAGTGGTTTAAGGGGAAACATGTAAATGTGTTGTAATGGCCTAGTCAAAGCCCAAACCTCAATCCAATAGCAAATCTGTGGTCAGACTTAATGATTGCTGTTCACAAGCGCAAACCATCCAACTTAAAGGAGCTGGAGCAGTTTTACAAGGAGGAATGGGCAAAAATCCCTGTGGTAAGATGTGGCAAGCTCATAGAGACTTATCCAAGATGACTTGGAGCTGTGATTGCCGCAAAAGGTGGCTCTACAAAGTATTGACTTTAGGGGGGTGAATAGTTATGCACATTGACTTTTTCTGTTATTTTGTCCTTGCTTCACAAGAAAAAAAAGAAAAAAACATCTTCAAAGTTGTTGGCATGTTCTATGAATTAAATAATGCAAATCCTAAAACAATTCATATTAATTCCAGGTCCTGAGGCAACAAAACACGAAAAATGCCAAGGGGGGTGAATACTTTTGCAAGGCATTGTATATAGGAATGTGACACAAATGTGATGTATGTGGGTGTTCCATAACCCCAACCATTGAAAACACACTGACACAGTGAGAACGTTATAACAAAGCTTTATTTTATACACAGAGCACATTCAGAAATGAACAAGACTGTGCATTAATATCATGGGTTTCGTGTGGGCAGATCCCGGGAGAGCAAGAGGCTTTTGGCAAAAAGGGGATAACTAAACGGGGTAATGTCATAGTGTAGAATAAGCATGATGCATAGCACCTACCAGGGTCACATGTGGTCACTACACCACTGTAACCGTAATCTGATGAAAAAAGGATAGTCAATAGGGAGGTTATACTAAGTAACTCAAGTACAGTGGCAGGCACTTCAGAACTACAGACTCATAACATAAGGTGCATGCTTGCTAATGCCAAAAGCTTGCCAGGAAAAATGGGAGAGTTAGAATTATTAGCAATTAATGAAAAATGGGATTTAATTACCGAAACGTGGTGGGATGAATCTTATGACTGGACTGTTAATCTGGATGGTTATAACCTATTTAGGAAAGATAGAGGCAATGGTAAAAGAGGAGGAGGGATTTGACTGTATGTTATGCCTGAATTTAAGTCTATAGTCAGGGAAGATATTTATGGCGGAAATAGTGATAAAGTTGAATGTTTGTTGGTAGAGTTAAATAGCGGAGCAGCAAATTCCAAAAGAATATTAGTAGGAGTATGCTATAAACCCCCAAATATAGATGAAAGTGAGGAAATACAATTATTGTTACAGATTGGAAATGCAGCTAAGCATGGGCAAGTTTATAATAATGGGAGATTTTAATTACCCTGAAATAAACTGGATAAATAAGACCAGCAGTTCAGCTTAGGGGAGCATGTTCTTGAGTACACTCGGGGATCATTATCTGGCCCAGGTTATACAAGAGCCTACTAGAAATGAAGCTATCTTAGATTTAGTCATCACAAATAATATTGATATAGTATCAAATATTGGAAGAGGGCAACCGTTGGGAAACAGTGATCACAACACAATCTCATTTGAGATTGAATTAAAAAAAAACCATTTTAAGGGGCCAACAAAAACTCTTAATTTTAAAAGGGCAGATTTTAACGCTCTAGGGCAGCAATACAAAGTATAGGCTGGGACAGAGAACTGATAGGTAAAAACACTGAACATAAATGGACAACATGTAAATCCTTACTAGTTACAGTATATATACTTATCACCATATACCAAGTGGGAATAAAAGTAAAAGGAGTAAATCACATCCAATGTGGCTTAACAATGACTTAAAGATCAAGATACAGAGTAAAAATCAGGCATTTCAATTATACAAACAAGAGGGGACAGAGACTGCTTTACGGGAGTACAAGGAAATCAACAAGGCTTGCGAAAAAGCTATTAGACTGGCTAAAAGAAAAAAAATTAAATTAATTGCAAAAGAGAGTAAGACTAACCCTAAAATATTTTTTAAGTATATTCATTAAGTATTTTTAATGGGAAGAAGGCGAGGAAGGAAGCTATTGGAACATTACAATGTGACACAGGCCTTCTGAAGTTTTGTAACCAGGAAAAGGCAGATGAGTTTAATAGGGAGGTACCAGTGGTTGGAACACTGCAATATAATGGGGCTACACTACCTTTGCTAAATAATTGGTTAACGCAGGAAGTAATCCAAAAGAGGTTGAAAAAAATAAATGTTAATAAACCACGGGTCCTGATGAAATACATCCACGGGTACTGAGGGAACTGGGTTCTGTAATAGCCAAACCATTATTTAATTTTTCAAGATTCACTCAACACAGGGTCTCTACCAGGTGACTGGAGAAAAGCAGATGTGATAACTATATTTAAAAAGGGAGCAAGAGCAAATCCGGGGAATTATAGACCAGTGAGCCTCACTTCTGTAATGGGAAAGCTTTTATATGGGTTAATAAGGGATAATATACAAGAATATGTCTATTTAAACAGGATTATAAGTAGTCAACCTGGATTTATGATGGATATGTCATGTCAAATAAATCTATTTAGTTTCTATGAGGAGGTTAGTAGAAAACTGGATAAAGGCCACTCAGTGGATATAGTATTTTTGGATTTTGGAAAGGCTTTTGATACAGTGCCACATGGGAGACTATTGTGCAAACTAAGAGATACAGGAATTGCAGTAAATATCTGCTCATGGGTTGAGAGCTGGCTAAAAGACAGGAAGCAAAAGGTTGTTGTAAATGAAAAATACTCAGATTGGACTAATGTGGTAAGTAGGGTTCCTCAGGGTTCAGTATTAGGTCCTCTCCTTTTTAACATATTTATTAATGACTTAGAGGTGGGATTGGAAAGTAGTGTCTCTATTTTTGCTGATGACACAAAGTTGTACAAGGTAATTAAATCAGATAATGATGTGCTTTCCCTCCAAAGGGATTTACATAAAATTGAGGAATGGGCATCTAAATGGCAGATGAGATTTAATATGAATAAATGTAAAGCTATGCATCTGGGAAGGAAAAATTACCATACAATTTATAATCTTGATGGAGCAAATCTAGGGGTATCAGATATAGAAAGGGATTTGGGAGTGCTTGTGGACAACCACCTAGGTAACAGTGCTCAAAGCCAAGCAGCAGCTGCAAAGGCAAATAAAATATTAGCATGTATTAAGAAGGGTATAGAAGCAAGGGAAGCAAATATAATTTTTCCACTATACAAATCTCTAGTACACCCTCATTTGGAATATGGAGTACAATTTTGGGCACCACCTCATAAAAAAATAAAAATTTTAGAGCTGGAAAAGGTACAGAGGAGGACAACAAAACTAATAAGGGGAATGGAGGGGCTAAGTTATGAAGAAAGACTAACCAAATTAAACTTATTTTCTCAAGAAAAATGGCATCTAAGAGGACATATGATTACCTGATATAAATACATCCAGGGTCAGTATAAAAATTTGTCAACGGAGCTTTTTGTGCCAAGAGGTTTTCAACTGACAAGAGGACATTCCTTGAGGTTAGAAGTAAAAAGATTCCACCTTAAAGAAAGAAAAGGGTTCTTCACAGTAAGGGTGGTTAATCTGTGGAATTCTCTACCAGAGGAGGTGGTGACAGTGGATTTAATAGATAACTTTAAAAGGGGACTGGATTTATTTCTAATTAAAAAGTGAATTCAGGGTTATCCTGGATAATTAGAGAGAGAATATTGATCCAGGGAGAAATCTGATCGCCAGTATCTGGGGTCAGGAAGGAATTAATTTTGTTTCCCTTTGAGACAATTGACTAAGTTTCACTTGGTGTTTTTATCTGCTTGCCTTCCTCTCAATTAATTAATAAATAAAAAAAAAAAAAAACATTTTGATTAATAATTAATTAACAACTAATTCATTAATAACTAATCCGCATATTGCAGATCAGAGGAGATCTTAAAAGGTTGAAATTGATGGACTGAAAGTCTTTTTTCAACCTTAATTACTATGTAACTATGTAACTATGTAACCAAAAAAGGCGGAGGATAAAATATAAAAAAACATGCATGTACAGTGCTAAATACTGTAACTGTAACAATATACCAACTCACCTGATTTCCATCTGCAAGCATTACTATTAGCTAGTTCTCTGGATAACTCACTGGCCATTAATAATGATGTGTCATTTCACAATAAATGCATAGCTGTGACAAGCGTCAGTGGTCAAAGTGTACCTGGCAGTGACACCTGCAGTGGCGGAGGCATGGTGGGAAGAGAGGAGGGGCCAGACTGCGGGTTGCCAAGGGATACCTCCGGGGTGGAGGAGGCGGGGCTGGGGACCAGAGCATATCATATGACTTCCGCAGTCAACCCCTGGAATGCGTTCTGGTCCGTCCCAATCCTGAGCAGCCCAGCCAGGTAGGATTTAGTCATCAGGTGGTGCCTCCTCTCCTCCCTATTGCACCTGGCCAGGCTGCGCATTACCTCCGCATGATTGGCGGAGATGCTGGCCTTGATCTCCCAAAGACACTCCAACTGCTGATGCATGAGGGCCAGCATCTCCGCCTGCGCAGTCTTACCTGATGTTGGGGATGGATGCCCCTGGGGCGTGGCCTGGTGAGTAGGTGGCGGTGGTGGTGTCTGAGTAGGGAGTGTCTGGGGCGGGGCGGGAACCTAGTGAAGTAAGGGCAGTGCTGTTGGTGGGCTCCGTGGTGGTGCGGTCAGTCCAGCTCACTGCTGTGGAGGGGAGGAGGTGGTGGCTGGCTGTGATGGTCCTTTATAGTGGGAGGGCCCTGGCGATAGGCTCAGTTTGTGGAGGAGACAGATGGTGGGGTCAAATCGTGGCTGTGTGGCCGGTGGTCCTGATGCTGACCCCACTAGCCAGATTACATCCTCCTCCTTCGAACCAGGGCCCTTGGCTCCTGTTCTCTCCTCCTCCCCCTGTGCTGGTTTCTGCTGGGTGGGGGCTTGCTCCCCCACTTCCTGCACTGATGGAGCCGGCGCCCCCGCCTCGCCACTGGACTCAGACCTCCTTGATGCTGAAAGAGAAAAATTAAAGGTATATGTTATTAGCATGCTGAACCATACTTTGTTTTGTGTTCATTCCTAACTATCTTACATCTAGGCTTGAACCTGGATGATTCTCCTAATTGCAACTCAGATTAGCTCTCATTTGCTAGATATGGTCTATTCTTTGGTTCTTGGTCTTGATCGTTCTTGGCTCCTAACGCTATCTTGATTCCTGCTGCGGTCTGTAACTACATAGGCTGCAGTGGGCACACCAATGCATGCTTGATTACTGTTGTTGTGCCCAGGAATGACAGGGATTTCTCAGCTTCATAGATTTAATGAGGCATCCATCTATTCCTTGTTAATTCCATGGAGCTGATATGTCTGTGTCCTTGTTGATCATCATGTACATGTGTAGTGTGTGTGTGATGTACATGTGGTGGCGTGTTCTTGTATGTGATATTCACCTGACATAGAGGCTGGGCCCTGCTGGGCCACCAGGCCTGAAGCTCCAGTGGTGGGCACCTGGATGAGAAGGTCCTTGGGGACCCTCTCCCACTCATTATAGTGCACAGTCACGTTCTTCTCCTCCTTGGCCATCATCCTCATCACCTTGGCCCTGATGACGTCAAAATGGTACTTGACGGATCTCACATCCCTTGGCACTGTGCCCACTGCTGTATCCTCAGCCACTACCTCCTTCCATGCCTGAGCCCTAGGCCTTGGCCTAACTTCACTCCCTCCTGCAAGGATCATGGGGCAGCCACGAATGGCACCAAGGAGGACCACATTCTCCTTGTGCGTGTAATTGTGGGCCTAGGGTTACCCTTAGCCTCCTGCCCTCCTGAATGTGGATGGGGATCCTCATCTCCCTGACCTGTCCCTCCCCCAAACTACCACCCCCCCGGGTACGGTCACCTCCACCTCTGTCCCTCTTCTATGTGTGCCTAACACCACCCACCTTCTCCTCTCCACTCTCCTCCTCCACTTCCACCACCTCCTTCTCCTGCATATGCCTGCCATATTAAACAGCTTTTAAGCAAAGCACCGGGTTGGATATTACACAAACCAAGAATCACTCAGGACTGTTTCAAACTTTTGGCTATCATCAGTATGAGGTAGATTTTGGTTTGTGCAATAGATTTTGTAGGTTTGGGTATTCCACAACAATCATTTAGTGTATGGTGAGCACTAGAGTGAGAAAAGCTATCCACCGTACAGAAAACGAATAATACATTAATAAGACCATTTGCATGTCTAAAAGGCGGAGACATGCAAATGAGAATAAAATGTACCTCACTCTTTTAATCCAAAAATTGCAACTTTATACATTGCTCCCTTAAAGCATATGCCCGCCGTATTAATCAGCTTTTAACCAAAGCACCGGGTTGGATTTTACACAAACCAAGAATCACTCATTTACAGGCCTGTTTCAAGCTTTTGGCTATCATCAGTATGCGACAGATTCTGGTTTGTGCAATAGATTTTGTAGGTTTGGGTATTCCACAACAATCATTTAGTGTATGGTGAGCACTAGAGTGAGAAAAGCTCTCCACCGTACAGAGTACAGAAAACGAATAATACATTAATAAGCCCATTTGCATGTCTAAAAGGCGGGGACATGCAAATGAGAATATAATGTACTCATATGCTTTAAGGGAGCAATGTATAAAGTTGCTATTTTTGGATTAAAAGAGTGAATTACATTGTATTCTCATGTGTATGTATATATATGTTAGATTATAACTAGATTATAGATTCTGAGTATATATCAAATAAATGTATAAATATAAATATATACTGTACAGTACCTCACAAAAGTGAGTACACCCGTCACATTTTTGTAAATATTTAATTTTGTCTATTACCGTATATACTCGAGGCTACTTAGGGCTAAAAAGAGCCACCTCGGGTCACTCTCCCCCCCTGTGTCTCTCTAACCCCCCCCCTTGTGTCTCTCTACCCCCGTGTCTCTCTAACCCCCCCTTGTGTCTCTCTACCCCCACGTGTCTCTCTAACCCCCCCTTGTGTCTCTCTACCCCCCGTGTCTCTCTACCCCCCATGTCTCTCTACACCCCCCCGTGTCTCTCTACCCCCCGTGTCTCTTTCCCTCCCCCCTCCTCATCCTCAACTGCCATCCTCATTCTAACACCCCCCCTCTCCCCTCACTTACCGGGTCTTGATGTGGCGCGCATGTGACGTCACATGCGCGCCACGTCATTAGCATATCCCGGGTGCCGGCACCCAGTATATGCTAATGCCGTGATGTCACACGTGCGCCACGTCATTAGCATATACCGGGTGCCGGCAGCCGGTATATGCTAATGACGTGGCGTGCATGTGACGTCACATGCACGCCACATCAATACCCGGAAGGAGCGGAGGCCGGAGCAGGTAAGTGAGGGGAGGGGGGGGTATTTAGAGGGGTAGTATGAGGGGGGGGTTTAGAATGAGGGGCGGGTTGAGGTTGAGGAGGGAGGTTTAGGAGGGGGTTGAGGATGGGGGGGTTGAGGTTGAGGAGGGGGTTGAGGTAGGGGGGGTTGAGGTTGAGGAAAGAGGTTGAGGAAGGGGTTGAGGATGAGGAGGGGGGTTGAGGATGAGGAGGGGGGCTGAGGATGAGGAGGGGTCTGAGGAGGAGGAGGTCTGAGGATGAGGAGGGGGGTTGAGGATGAGGAGGGGGGTTGAGGATGAGGAGGGGGGTTGAGGAGGGGGGTTGAGGAGGGAGGTTGAGGAGGGAGTTTGAGGAGGGGGTTGAGGATGAGGAGGGAGGTTGAGGATGAGGAGGGTGGTTGAGGATGGGGTTGAGGATGAGGAGGGGGGTTGAGGAGGGAGGTTGAGGAGGGGGTTGAGGATAAGGAGGGGGGTTGAGGTTGAGGAGGGGGTTGAGGATGGGGTTGAGGAGGAGGGCGTTGAGGATGAGGTGGTTGAGGAGGGAGGTTGAGGATGAGGAGGGAGGTTGAGGATGAGGAGTGGGGTTGAGGAGGGAGGTTGAGAATGAGGGGGAGGAAGAGACACAGGGAAGGGAGAGGGGGGAAGAGACACAGGGAAGGGAGAGGGGGGAAGAGACACAGGGAAGGGAGAGGGGAGAAGAGACACAGGAAAGGGAGAAGGGAGTAGAGACACAGGAGAGAGAGGGGGACACAGAAGGCACAAAAGGGACACAGGGGGCAGCACATTTCCCACCCTCGGCTAATACTCGAGTCACTCATTTTACCCAGTATTTTGTGGTAAAATAGGTGCACCGGCTTATACTCGGGTCGGCTTATACTCGAGTATATATGGTATGTTGTCTTCTACAATGTAAAGTAGTAAGTGTACAGCCTGTGTAACTGTAAATTTGCTGTCCCCTCAAAATAACTCAATACACAGTCATCTAGCCCGTTGGCAACAAAAGTGAGTACACCCCTAAGTGGAAATGTCCAAATTGGGCCCAAAGTGTCAATATTTTGTGTGGCCACCATTATTTCCCAGCACTGCCACAACCCTCAGGGGCATGGAGTTCACCAGAGCTTCACAAGTTGCCACTGAAGATCTCTTCTACTCCTCCATGATGACATCACGGAGCTGGTGGATGTTAGAGACTTTCCACTCCCCCACCTTCCATTTGAGTATGCCCCACAAATGCTCAATAGTGTTTAGGTCTGGAGGCAGGCTTGGCCAGTCCATCACCCTTACATTTTTTTATTGATTGCTTTTCAGACATAAAAACTTAGTGAGGGTCATGTAACTGAGGCCTTAGTGTTTGACTATTAACATTCTATACTGCAGTTTAAATGTCTTTATACAACTTCCGCATTTTTAGCAACATCATACAATGATAGATTAGTGATTGTCAGGGTTGATTTACATATTTGGCGTCCCTAGGCACAAACTCCTTAGCTGCCCCTAGGTGCAAAAGCACACATGCAGCTCTTTTTCCCAACCACCAATTTGATCCATCAGCTGCTATAGGTTTAACAAGTCAGTTGTGCAGCATTAAATTATATTTATATGAAACCACTTTAAAATAGATCAGGTCAATTAATAATATGTGGGAGAAATAAATGTGTGAGATTGTTTATGCACGTATAAAACAAATGTATGCAAAATGTGTTTTATATTAAATATGTATAAAACTATTACAGTAATTACCTTCAGCTTCTTTAGCAATGCAGTGGTAGGCTTGGAGGTGTGTTTGGAGTCGTTATCATGTTGGAATACTGCCCTGTGGCCCAGTCTCTGAAGCAAGGGGGTCATGCTCTACTTCACATGTCACAGTCCATGTTGGCATTGTTGGTTCGTTCAATGAACTGTAGCTCCCCAGTGACGGTAGCACTAATGCAGTTGCTGGGGCGGGGCACGCAATGAGCGTAGAAGGTGATCATTGCAAAGCACGAAAGTTGCGGGTTGCCAAGACATGCAATGAGCCAAGGCATGCATCGTGAAACCGGTAAAGTAGACATGGGGAGAGGCTCACAATGAGTGCCAAAGGTGCTCATTGTGAGAAATGCGATGAGCGCCAAAGGCACTCAGCGTGGGGCTCGCAAGGAGCACCGAAGGTGCTCAGAAGGGGCTGAGCATCGCATTGTGGGGCAAACAGCATAGCACAGGCT
Source organism: Discoglossus pictus (assembly GCA_027410445.1). Lineage (NCBI taxonomy): Eukaryota > Metazoa > Chordata > Amphibia > Anura > Alytidae > Discoglossus > Discoglossus pictus. The sequence continues at coordinate 174,694,782 of CM050166.1, read as the reverse complement.
TAAATGTCGCTATATATATATATATATATATATATATATATATATACTGTATCACTAATATAATTGTTGTAAGTGTGTAAAGCTCCATAAGAAGCGTACACACTTACTTTGCCGTACACGCAGCACGCAGCGTCAGGGCTTTGGGAGGAAGGGGGAGGAGAAGAGAGACAGGGGAGGGGGAAAGACACAGTGGAGGGATGGTAAAGAGGCCCAGGGGAGGGGGGCAAAGAGACACAGGGGAGGGAGGAGGAGGGGGGAAATAGACACGGGGGAGAGGGAAAGAGACGCAGGGGAGGGGGCAGAGAAAGGGGTGAGACACGGGACAGAGGGGAAGATATATGGGGAAATGAGACACAGCGGAGGGGGGAAGAGATACAGGGGAGAGAGTGGGGGATGGGATACAGGGGAGGGAAGAGGGGGAAGAGACACAAGAGAGGGAGGAGGAGGGAAGAGACACAGTGGAGGGGGGCAGAGACATGGGGGGAACACACGGGAGGGGGGGAAGAGACATTGGGAAAGAGAAACAGGGGAGGGGGAAGAGATGCAGGGGAGAGAGTGGGGGTAAGAGACACAGCGGAGGGGTAGAGACACAGGAGAGGGGTGAGAGACACAGGGCAGGGAGAGGGGGAGGAAAGAGACAGAGGGGGCAAAGAGGGAGGGAAGAGACATAGGGGAGGGAGAGGGGGGAAAGAGATACAAGGGAAGGGGGGTGGGAAAAAAATATATTATTCTGTCAATTATGATGGGCAAACGTCTAGTGTATATATATGATTTCTAATTCATCCAGCACATGCTAAAATCAGTTATTTGCTAAGTGCCTGCGAGGCACTAAAATTCGCATCACATCACTTAGGCGATGAGCGCCAAAGGCGCTCATTGCCTGCGAGCCTCGCGTAGCGAGGTGAACCATTAAGGCACTAACACACACAACACTTGGGTTATGCCTCGCTCATCGCCTGCAAGCCTTGCATAGCGAGGCGAGCCATTAACTCGCAGCACTTAAGCGATGAGCGCCAAAGGCAAGCCATTAACGCAATAACATGCACAACACTTGGGCGATAAGCGCCAAAGGTGCTCATTGCCTGACTTATTAAATTGCCATTTGCACAATTGAATAGGGCTCTATATAAGTACATAACATCTTTTTTTTAAATAAGTTTTTACTTACTGAAGACCTTGCTTTTGCATAGAAGTTCACTAACTAAATACTTCTTAAAAAAAATATATCCTATGTGCTTATATACAGCCATAATCAATTGCCCCATTCGCAATTCAATAAGTCTGTTAGGCTTCAAGCAGTTGACGAACGCGCAACTTATAAAAAAAAAACATCCTGAGACGCAAGGTAGGAAAAATACGAAGTTAACGGCGGAACCGCGAAGATCAAAACACACGAAAAACACACACAAAAAAATAAATAAATACCAAAAACATCACACAGCACAGGGGAACAGCCAGGACGTCTGGAAGTGAGGTTGAAATCAAAATCGGCTAAGCGAGAAAAAAAATCTTGGCCCAAAAAAATGAAAACTAAGCTACACGACCCTGGACTGCGCAACACACCGCCAACCGCATACCACTTTCACAGAGGCACGTCCGAGGTACAAAATACACTACTACAAAGGATGCCAAACAATCGCAAACCACGTAGCACATACACAAACGACGCTACTTTACACTACAAACTTGCAGATCACAACATTACGCATCTACAGTAGCACTTTACACAAATAAACCAAAGGTTTGCCCGCGCACGCAGCCTACTTCTGATGCACAGCTGGGACATTCATAAAAAAATCTCAACAGGCCAGCAACAATCCAACTGGACATTATATGTTGCGGGAAAATGAAAAAAGACTGTTAGCTCTTCAGCCTATTGATTGATGGATATATTAATTACAATTAGGTAAAGTATATTAATTCATTAAGTAACTAATTAATTGATTATTATTTATAAAAATAGAGACATATGTATCTGTCTTTGTGATGAGTGCAGAGGCTGCTTAGAGGAGCAAAAGTACACCAGAGGAGAGGCTCGAAATGAAAGCCAAAGGTGCTCATTGCGAGCCACGCGATGAGTGCGGAAGGCGCTCAGCGCGAGGCTCGCAATGAGCGACAATGGTCCTCACAGTACAAAAAACGTCATATTGTGTGGCAAACAGCATTGCCATGGCTTAAAATTTTATTGACTGTCATTTTTTTATGGGCAAGTCGCTAGTATATATATAATCTACTAGGATATATTCAGTGGGATTCTCATTTAGATTGAACTATCTATTGTGTGCAGTGTGTAGTGTAAATAGGCTGCGTGTGAGAGGTGAAGCTGTTAGTATAGCTGTGTACTTCCGCATTGTGTAAGTTAGAGTTGTAAAATGGCGGCGAATGTGTATGTTTTACGCGGTTGTGGATGATTTAGCGTCCTTGCTAAAAGTGTATCTTGTACCTCATTCGGCTTTTTTGAAAAGCTGTATGTGCTTGGTGGTGTTTTGCGGCTTTAGGGTGCTGTAGCCTCGTTTTCGTTTTTTTCGGAGGCCATTTTTACTCTAGCTTAGGGGATTTTCGTGTGTCTAAACTCATTAATTTGGACTTAAATTGAGGTGTAACTTCACTTGCAGAGGTCCTGGGTGCCCCCCCCCCTTGCTGTGGGTAAGCTTTTTGTGTTGTTTTTGTGTGTATTTATTGTATTTTTAATGTTTTCAGGTGCGCATGGTTTGGCTGTTAATGTCGTATTTTTGCGAGTTTGTAATGGGGTTTTCTCTAAGTCCCGCGGCTCGTATTTTTTTAGTGGAAGTCCGTAAATTTTTCGTTCTATGTCCCACGGCTCGTTTTTTTTGTGTGTAGGTTCGTATTTAGTGATTGTGTGTTAGAGCCTCTGTATGGAGGGATAAAGAAAATAAGAAAGAAGGTAGGGGAAGAGAAAAAAGATAGATATGCGAGGGTCCGCATTTGCGGCCTGCAATGAGCTTTTGGCTCATTGCAGCCGACATTGGAGCCTCCACCTTCCGCAAATGGGGCCCCTCGCTTTGCGAGGATCCGCATTTGCGTCCCAAACTGCGTCCCTCGCGAAGCGTGACGGTGATTCATAGTTTGACAACTATTATATGTGATGTTTTTGTTCAAGCACAGTATCAATCTCCTTTAATGTGTGGCTATTTCCACAAAGTTACTGGGTGCAGTTGTCACCCTTCACATATTAATAAGAGATATTCTTAGTTGACTCACATGCAGAACTGCCTAACAGTTTAAGAACCAAACTGTATTATGAATAATTAATAAAAAAAAGGTTAAAACCTAAATCAGTTATTTTTTTGTAGTACATTTCAAATATTTGACTGTATTGAAAAGGTTAGTATCCTGGCCCTCAATAAAAAACATTCCTAAATATTGACTAGATTCCTTTGGTCAAGATGCATGTGATGCACTTGTCATTTAACTGGCAAAGAAAAGGCCATTAAGATTGTTTTGTATAAGTTCACATGAGTGCAAAAAATAACTAACTTCCACTAAGTGGTTTCTTTCATGTCATAAGAGGAAGGGTCATGTGTTTTAGTTTAACTGATACAATCTAATGAAATGGTTTTCAAAGGCATAGACCAAATAAATAAGCTTTTTTACTTTTGGATAGAGTTTATTTTCCTATTTACAATGCATTTTTATTTTGTAATCTAACTAAAGTTATTTAGAGTGCTCCTTTTAAATAAAGAAAAATGAAACAATAAATAGTAAAATTAGCAATTTGGATGAGACTATGAAAAGAACTATATAATCTTAATTTTTATGTTTATATATTAATATATGTGAGATATTATTTGAAGTTTAATTTTACATGTTAGCTGGAAAAATAGATCGTATTATTACTTCCATAAACAATCTTCTCTCATTGTTGATAGTCTTTAGCAAAAAAAAAAAAATTCTGTAAAAGCATTGGTTCACAATTAGCAAGGCATTTATGAGAAAATGCTCATACATTCATTAAAGGACCACAGTACAATGATAAAAAATGTATATGTTTTAAAATTTGAGTCGGACTGAAAGTATAATTAAGCAGGAAGAGAGGCATAAAGCTAGTTTTTATTAAAAAATGGATGCCTTTTATGAACCCTGGAGGCATCCATGATATGTTGACATACATTACATGTGTGAGAATGGTGTTTACATTTCTGGAGAGCAATAGTTGCATTTCCTAATGCTTCAGGCAATGTGAGGTGGGAGAGTGTGATATTCATTTCAGTGAGTTCCAGTTATCTAACAAAGATTTCTGACCTCTCCCTGTTCTCTCCTCCCCCGCCCTACCTTCACCGATGGATAAATAAATGCAGACTCATAATCCAGCTCTCAGGAACTTATGTAACAAACACAAAATGGATTCTCCCAGTCATAAATAGATTCTTCAAAAATAATGATTTCCCCAAAACATGTTTTAAGTACCTGATTTACAGCTGATAATACTGTTAGGTTGTTATATACTTCACAAACAAATGCCTTTTTTCTACAACAGTGGCCCTTTAAGTTAAATATTAGCAAGTCAAGCAAAACCTTGCTGTATCCATTAAACCATTTCTTAAGACGGCTTTCTATACCCAACTCCCTTCTAATCCTATTTGAATTAGATTGATATGTAAACAGGTCATATCCATAGGCTAGAAATTGGCCTCATACAACCACTGATACATTTTATTCTGATCTGGTACACCTTTACAGTAATTAAATTATAATATTTATATCATATATATCATTTATAATGATCAACCTGTGTGATAAAATAATACTGTGTTCATTGTAATACATATTTCATACCTGAAATTCTTTCTAAATTGAATTTGTTGTAAATATAATGAACATACAAGTTAACTTAAAAAACATACTTTGATTTCTATTATATTATAAACTAATAAAGATTATTAGGTTTGACCCTATCTGATATTACTTAACAATGCAATTGTTGCAATGTGGATATCGATGTTTAGACAGAAGGAGAGGGTTGAGTGTTCCTCAACAAACATTATTATAAATGTAAACCTTACTTAATATTGTAAGGAAGCATGATGCCTTGATAGGCGCACATGTCTCCCTTCTCCAGCACTTTAAAGAGACACAGCAAATGTATTGTAAGAAATGGAAAGTATGCATAATATATCATTGCAATTAGTTGTTATTAAAAAAAATTGTGAACAAGTTAGAAAACTGAGCTTGAAAGTTAGGCATTTTAAGGATATATTACCTGAAAAGGATATCTTATTTTGACTACTAAGTTTATATGAGGTGATTAATAAAATTTCATAGTATGGGGGATAAAAAGGATGAACATGACCATTTGGTGTAATAATAATAATGATAGACAATTACAAGTTTGTATAATTACACCAATTAACTAACTTTTGCTAATCATCACTAACGGTAAGAGGTAATTCATTAATGGCTCGATTACATAACTCCCCATGGGAATTAAATGTTTTTGTAAACCCTAATGTAGGTATAAGATGCTACCTGTATCAAACCCTTAGAGGTCGCTATTTATTAAGTGGTGCCTGCTCTACAAGTGAAGTTACCTAAAGTGCCATTACATGGCTTCCATAGGAGTTTTCAGAAAATCCAACAATTTCCCCAAAGCCTCTGCAAGTGCTTGTAGGAAGCCAAATCTTTTTGTGTAAACTCCTGCAAGAGCAGCTAACTCCCTCCAAGACACATCAGGATCTCAATATCAGGAAGAAAATCAGCCTAAAGAAGTATTTTATAGAACCTTAAAAAAAGAGAAATGATATACATACATCTTACAGTGACAAACAAGCCTGACATCCATGTAACAAAACCATGCACAAGTAAAATCAATGTAGTGCAAATTTATCCCAGGAGTCCATGAGGCTGCATAAAAATAAAATAAAAAATAAATATATGCCCTAAAACTGGGGGAAAATACATAGCGCTTACATGTAATTAATATCTGGTCAGTACACAAGAATATACATTTAGTGAAGGGATTCTCTGACAGTGTCATTCCAAAAAAGGAATTAAGAGCAAATGTGCATGGCACCTACATATTTTCTTCATCTGGTCAGTACACCAGAATCATGTAGGATAAGGCAATCCAGTTCACCTACACAAACTTAGTGTCATTGAGAAAATTAAAAAATAGTATGACAACCTTCTGGAATGTTCTGTATGGAGGGATAAAGAAAATAAGAAAGAAGGTAGGGGAAGAGAAAAAAGATAGATATGCACAGTTTAGTAAGATTTACATTTTAATGTTCCACCAAGCAATCCAACCTGTTGTTGTTCTTCAAGATTACTACTGATCTGTGATCTCACAATGATGCTTTAGGATGATATTTTCTACCACCATAAAATACTTAGGCCCCATTCAATTTGCCAAATTGTAATTACTCAAACCCATAATGTAGCTCGTAAAAGTTACTGATATTCAATTGGCTACATTTTGCTACTCGCAATCCATTTGCGAGTTACAGACTCAAAATCACTGGGGTTGTATAAAAATTTAACTCTGTTCTATCTACTCTTTTAATATTTCAAGCCAGTAAATGTTACCAGTGCTAATCCATATTCAATTACAACAATTCAACAAGCCTGCAATTTCCTTCAAACCCGTAAATGGCAAGTGTATAAAACATTTCTACAAGTTACATAGTTACATAGTTACATAGTATTTAAGGTTGAAAAAAGACTTTCAGTCCATCAAGTTCAACCTTTTAAGATCTCCTCTGATCTGCAATATGCGGATTAACTATTAATTCATTAGTTGTTAATTAATTATTAATCAAATATTTAATGTTTTTTTGTTTTTTTTTATTATTATTAATTAGTCTAGAGGAAGGCAAATAGAAAAAAACAAAAACAAACAAGCAAGACTTAGCCAATTGTCTCAAGGGGAAATGTAAAAAAATTGGATCATTACTGTCTCTCTAATTATCCATGATAACCCTGAATACCCATTTTAATTAGAAATAAATCTAGTCCCCTTTTAAAGTTATCTATCGAATCCGCTGTCACCACCTCCTCTGGTAGAGAATTCCACAGATTAACCACCCTTACTGTGAAGAACCCTTTTCTTTCTTTGAGGTGGAATCTTTTTACTTCTAACCTCAAGGGATGTCCTCTTGTCAGTTGAAAACCTCTTGGCACAAAAAGCTCCCCCGACAAATCTTTATACTGACCCTGGATGTATTTATATAAGGTAATCATATCTCCTCTTAGACGCCTTTTTTCTAGAGAAAATAAGTTTAATTTGGTTAGTCTTTCTTCATAACTTAGCCCCTCCATTCCCCTTATTAGTTTTGTTGCCCTTCTCTGTACCTTTTCCAGCTCTAAAATGTCCTTTTTATGAAGTGGTGCCCGAAATTGTACTCCATATTCCAAATGAGGGCGTACTAGAGATTTGTATAGTGGCAGAATTATATTTGCTTCCCTGGCTTCTATACCCTTCTTAATACATGCTAATATTTTATTCGCCTTTGCAGCTGCTGCTTGGCTTTGAGCACTGTTACCTAGGTGGTTGTCCACAAGCACTCCCAAATCCCTTTTAATATCTGATACACCTAGATTTGCTCCATTAAGATTATAAATTGCATGGCTATTTTTCCTTCCCAGATGCATAACCTTACATTTATTCATATTAAATTTCATCTGCCATTTAGATGCCCATTCCTCAATTTTATGTAAATCCCCTTGGAGGGAAAGCACATCATTTTCTGATTTAATTACCTTGCACAACTTTGTGTCATCAGCGAAAATGGAGACCCCACACTCCAATCCTACCTCTAAGTCATTAATAAATATGTTAAAAAGGAGAGGACCTAATACTGAACCCTGAGGAACCCCACTTACCACATTAGTCCAATCTGAGTATGTTCCATTTACAACAATCCTTTGCTTCCTGACTTTTAGCCGGCTCTCAATCCATGAGCAGATATGTACTGCAATTCCTGTATCCCTTAGTTTACCCAATAGTCTCCCATGTGGCACTGTATCAAAAGCCTTTGCAAAATCCAAAAAGACTACATCCACTGAGTTGCCTTGATCCAGGTTCCTATTAACCTCCTCATAGAAACTAATTAGATTTGTTTGACATGACCTATCCCTCATAAACCCATGTTGACTCCTACTTATAATCCTGTTCAAATAGACATATTCTTGTATATTATCCCTTATTAACCCTTCTAAAAGCTTCCCCACTACAGAAGTGAGGCTCACTGGTCTATAATTCCCCGGATTTGCTCTTGCTCCCTTTTTAAATATAGGCATCACATCAGCTTTTCTCCAGTCATCTGGTAGAGACCCTGTGTTGAGTGAATCTTGAAAAATTAAATATAATGGTTTGGCTATTACAGAACCTAGTTCCCTTAGTACACTTGGAGGTATTCCATCAGGACCCAGGGCTTTATTAACATTTATTTTTTCCAACCTCTTTTGGATTACTTCCTGTGTTAACCAATTATTTGGCAAAGGTAGTGTTGCCCCATTATGTTGCAGTGTCCCAACCACTGGTACCTCCCTTGTGTATGCCGAAGAAAAGAACCTATTTAGCTAATCTGCCTTTTCCTGGTCACTAATTTTCAGACAGCCTGTGTCACATTCTAATGTTCCTATAGCTTCCTTCCTCGCCTTCTTCCCATTAATATACTTAAAAAATATTTTAGGGTTAGTCTTACTCTCTTTTGCAATTCATTTTTCATTTTCTATTTTAGCCAGTCTAATCGCGCTTTTGCAAGCCTTGTTGATTTCCTTGTATTCCCATAAAGCAGTCTCTGTCCCTTCTTGTTTGTATAATTTAAATGCCTGTTTTTTACTTTGTATCTTGATCTTTAAATCATTGTTAAGCCACATGGGTTGTGATTTACTCCTTTTACTTTTATTCCCACACAGTATATGCCAATGTGTATGTATATTTAGTAAGGATTTAAATGTTGTCCATTTATGTTCAGTGTTTTTACCTATCAGTTCTCTGTCCCAGTCTATACTTTGTATTGCTGCCCTTAGACCGTTAAAATCTGCCCTTTTAAAATTAAGAGTTTTTGTTGGCCCCTTAAAATGTTTTTTTTTTAATTCAATCTCAAATGAGACTGTGTTGTGATCACTGTTTCCCAAAGGTTGCCCTATTTCAACATTTGATACAGTATCAATATTATTTGTAATGAGTAAATCTAAGATAGCTTCATTTCTAGTAGGCTCCTGTATAACCTGGGCCAGATACTGATCCCTGAGTGTACTCAAGAACCTGCTCCCCTTAGCTGAACTGCTGGTCTCATTTATCCAGTTTATTTCAGGGTAATTAAAATCTCCCATTATTAGAATTTGCCCGTGCTTAGCTGCATTTCCAATCTGTAACAATAATTGTATTTCCTCACTTTCAGCTATATTTGGGGGTTTATAGCATACTCTTACTAATATTCTTTTGGAATTTGCTGCTCCGCTATTTAACTCTACCCACAAACATTCAAATTTATCACTAGGTCCACCATAAATATCTTCTCTGACTATAGCCTTAAATTCAGGCTTAACATACAGACAAATCCCTCCTCCTCGTTTACCATTGCCTCTATCTTTCCTAAATAGGTTATAACCATCCAGATTAACAGTCCAGTCATGAGATTCATCCCACCACGTTTCGGTAATGCCTATTAAATCCCATTTTTCATTAATTGCTAATAATTCTAACTCTCCCATTTTTCCTGGCAAGCTTCTGGCATTAGCAAGCATACACCTTATGTTATGAGTCTGTAGTTCTGAAGTGCCTGCCACTGAACTTGAATTACTTAGTACTACCTCCCTATTGACTATACTACCCCTCCCCCATCTCCTCCCCTATGTGTTGTTAATTCATCCCTTATACCCTCTACACTTTCTACCCCATTACTTAAATCTAGTTCCTCCCCGCCACCTACTAGTTTAAAAAGTGCTAGATAGGACTCGCAAGTGAGTTGAACACCTGTTCGTAACACTGTAAAAGCAAATACAAACACACTACTGTACTTTAAAATACTAGGAAAGTAATGAAAGACATTAGAATTAATTGCACAACAGTTTCAAGCTCCCAAATCTGCAATAAAAAAATACTTTTTTTACGTTTTATATCAATCCCGGGAATCAAGGAGTTAATACATATCAGGCCACCCACATGGACTAGCACAGTTTCTTCATTCAATTTTTTTTGATTTCTACATTGTTGGATTGCTAGTACGATTACATATCGGACTTCTAAAAACAAATTGATTATAGTTTAAACTCCATGTTTTACTGACGTCATGATGACGGTCTCATTTAATATTGGCTCTTTCTAAATTGTAACTTACGGGCTTGCTTAATTGATCATCGTCATGCCCTGAATTGCTGCATACCATTTCATGGTTTACAGTTTTAGACTTTAGCCCTGTAATTGCGGGCTTGAGTCAATTGAATACAGACGGATTTGTAAAACATTTCTAACCCGCAGACATGCGGCCTGTATGAAGGTAATTACGGGCTTGAAATTGAATGGAGGCCTTAGTATATGGTCAGAGTACTCCCTCCAGCCTCATTTCACAGTTGCCAGAACCAGACTTGCTTTGATGAGCCCAATAAAGATTGACAGCCTCATTAAATTAGCCCTCATAGTTCCCTCGGTCCACGCAAAAGACATTTTTTTGCTGTTTGCAAGGACCGATTCCTCAATATGTCCCTCGCAGCCTCCTTTGCGAAATGACACCCAAAAACAACCGAGAATAGGCTACACACAGGCATAAATCTACGAGATGCACCTCACACCTTGGAAGAATCCCTACAGGCACAAAAAAGTGCCCGCAAGGGATCCTAAAGCCTATACGTGCTGCATCGGAACAGCCGCACAACGCTGTCTGATGCTCCCCCCGTTCCCTGAACACATCTCCATGCTGCAGGGGTGCCTATCGAGACCCCTGCAGCCTCCCCACATTAACCCCTTGCAGCCAGGGTCTCAGATCGGCATCGAAGAGCCCGCGGCACACCATTAGCCAATCAAGGTACTGCAATCCCGGCCAAGGGGGTACAGGGGTCCCCGCGGCACTTAACATTAACCCTCCTCTATGCTGCAGTCCCATCTCAGCCCCCAAAGTGTCCCCATATTAACCTCTTGCTGAAGGGTCCACAGGGACCAATGCAGACCCCCTGAAGACCCCCGCCGTGGGTCCTTAAAGGGCCTGCGGCACACAATTAGCCAATCACCTGACATTAACCCCCTCAATGCTGGAGGTCCCCATCGGGACCCCCCACATTAACTCCTTGCTGCAGGGGTCCATAGAGACCCCCGCAGCCCCCTCACATTAACCCCTTGCAGCAGAAATCCCCAATCGACATCGACCCTGCTGCATTTAAAATTTTCAAATATCCCGACTCGCGGGTCCTTAAAGGACTGTAAAGGTCCTGAAAGGACCCGTGCTAAAGAAATATTAACCCCTGCCGCTGGGGGTACTATAAGTACCCCCCAGGCACCTAAAATTAACCCCATCACTCATGGGGCTCTATACATAGCCCCATGAGCACTTCATCAACCCTATAACTCATGGACTCTATACAGTGTCCCATGAGCACTTAATTAACCTTATAACTCATGAGACTAAAATTAACCCCCTCAGTCCAATAGGGGTCTATATATACCCCTAGGTTAACCCTACAAATGCCATGAGGGTCCTCCAGGACCCTCATGACAAAGCCTAAGCACTACACTACACTATTAACCCTAACTATACCCCATTAACCCCCTAACCCTATAACTCATGGGGCTCTGCACAGAGCCCCATGATCACTTAAATAACCCTATAACTAATGGGACTAATGGGGCTCTATAAAGAGCCCCATGATACTAAAATGAATCCCCTCAGTCCAATAGGAGTCTATATAGACCCCTATAGGACACTATTAACCCCCTAACCCTAACTATACCCTATTAACCCCCTAACCCTAACCATACCCCATTAACCTATTCTAAACCCTATCTAACCCCAACTGCGTCTAAGCCTCCATCTAACCCTATCTCTTATGGGGGTCTATACAGACCCCCGTAAGCCTCTATTTAATCCAATCAGTCCCATAAGGATCTACGAAGACCCTCATAGGACAATGAGAAGCCTATTATTAACCCCATAAGTGCCATGAGGGTCCTCCAGGACCCTCATGACACTAAGTACAAACACTACACTACACTATTCTCCCCCAATAAACCACTAAATTTAAACTACCCCCATCAACCATAACCTATTAACTCCTGCCTACCTAACAATAACTACCTAACCCCCTAGTAAACCCCCACCCCACTAATTACAAAAAATAAAAAAAGCTAAGGTACACAAAATAAAAACATCTAGGTTACCAAAAATAAAAAAAGCTCTGTTACCAAAAATAAAAGACCCTAAGGTGCAAAAAATAAAAATGGACACCCCACTACAAAAAAAGAACATCACTAACACCCCACTCATTACAAAAAAATAAAATAATTACACACCTGCAAAGAAAAAGGCATACACAAATATACATAACATTACAGTAATAAATACATTATAAATATACCCCTAACTACAATGCATTTCCTCCTGTCTAGACACCACCCCCTATCTATACATAGCCCCTATCTATACATTACCCCCTATCTAGACATTAGCCTCTATCTAGACATAACCCCCTATCTAGACATAACCTCCTATATATACAATATACCCTAAATCTAAGCTAAAATAGAATAAATAAAACCACTTACCTTTGCAGATGTCCCTTCCGATCGCACCCCCTAGGAAAAAAAGACAAAAAAAAAAGATCAGATTGGTACAAAATGAAACATTACATATAACAAATACACATTGTAAATACAGTATTAAACTCACCTTTCCAGCATGTCCCCGTCCATCTTCTTCTGTTCTCTGGCTCGGCCCCTGGAAAAAAGATGCATAACATTAGTCACACATAAAACACAAATTCACAATACATAAATAAACAATAAACTTTATAAATTTAAAACATACCTGTCTGTGATGTCCCCAGCCTTCTCCTCTTCAGCCCTGGTTGGGCCCTTGAAGAATCCGCGCTAACGGAGCTCCGCACTCGCAGAGCTCCCCGAAGCTAAAGAGGCCTCCAGAGCCTCTTCGGGTACGAAATTGGCAATGGTGCCTTCTGATTGGCTGAAAAGGCTGTCAATCATATTTCAGCCAAAAGCAGTAAGTTTTAAATTTATAATGTTTATTTATGTTTTGTGTAATTTTCATTGATGCCGATCCGGGACGCCCGCTGCAAGGGGTTAATGTGGGGGGCTGCGGGGGTCCTTATGGACCCCTGCAGCAAGTGGTTAATGTGGTGTCAATTTGGGGTCCCGATGGGGACCTCCAGCATAGAGGGGGGTTAAGTTTAGGTGCCGGGGGAGTGCTTGGAGTACCCCCCACGGCAGGGCTTGTATGTAGAAATGCCGCAGGGTCCCGTTCAGGATCCCTGCGGCAAGTGATGAGGTGTGAAGCCTGCGAGATCACCTTGCAGGCTGTCACTCCTCCTGCACAGTTTCTCTGTGTTTGACACGGACGGCCCTGCTGCGTAGCTCACTCGTTGCTCACAGCAGGGCTAAGTTAATAGCGTCATAACTTTTCTAAATTTGAAGCACGTAGGGCTTAAGTTCAAACCTCGTATCTACAAGGCTGGAATTTAATTGGGCTGTGAAACTTCAGTTTGTGAGTGGGTATCAGGAACTGTGCTTTAATCATAGGTTATTTTCTGAAGCCTGCCTGACAGCAGGAAACATATGTCTAAATGGATTCCCATAATTACAATAATTACATATAAAAGCACAAACAGCTGAGGAGGTACATTGTATCAAGATAAAAATTTACTTATTTTTATAATAAGCAAACCTAATGTGTCAATTCATTTGTCAAAAGTGACAATTTGTCTCTTATTATACATATGTTTGCATATTAGTTGACATTGATATAAGCCTGAGCTTAAGTATAAGACTGATCCTAATTTACATCAAATGTGACACCCTAAAGGTGAATTTCTCAATGGCTACAGCACGTTTAAAATGTGTTATTATTGTAAAAAAAATGTTGTCGAGCCTTTTCCTTTTGTAGTTAGGCCCAAAGGACTCCCCTTCGCAAGCTTTCAACAAAGGGTACCGCCTAAGGGTCCGATTTTTCTTAAAATGAAATGTGTACAGGGGTGCAACACTTGGGGAAGCTAGCTTGTGAGGGAACACTAGTATCATACATACCCTTTTAAAACTGCACTGAACTAGACGCAACATAAATGCTATCTTCTTTTAAATAATTATTGTTAATAATTTCACTGATTGTGTTTACTTTGTTTATTGCTTTTGTAAATCTTTTTCACACGTTTAAATTAAATATAACTAGTACCTTCCATTTAATATAAATAATTGATTTAATAGTAGGAGTTAATGATGAGATATCAAGAGTAGTAATATTTTCAATAAAAAAACATCCAATAAACCCACAATGCATAAATAACAGGAACGTTAACTTATTCCATACCTCAGAGAATACTGATAAGAACAGTGTCCATTTCTGTGGCTCACTGACAGTTCATACTTTCATACTTTTTTACTATGATACAATCTTTTAAAAGAAAAAGATGAAGCTGGGCAAAATAGTGCTATGACAATGTGGTGTAATAACAAGTAAACATATTTGTCATCAAATGTAGAGCTGTGTAGACGAGAAGTTTTAAGAAGCTTGTTAACATAAATATATCTTTGTTTTTCTTTTTCACTTAAATGTGTTTTTTGAATGTTCCACAAAAGTTCGGACTTGACATACTGACATACACTGACAAAATGACAAATTAACCATTAAGTGGGTACTTAAAATGAGATAAAGGTCTGTCTTGTCATCAGTTAAAACTTGAAACTAAATTAAGAAGTTGCTTCTCACTTTTGCAGGAAATGTAATATAATTAGCATGGGTCAAATTTGTCGAACTTAATACTGCTTGAGGCTAAAAAAAATAAATGATATTACTTGCTATAGCCTGTATTTGTATTGGCCTTTTAAATGAGTGCACCTTCATCATCCTGTTTTAGTTGAAGAAGTATGAGTAGTTCACTCAATCAGTGTCCTAGCTGAAGATTGATTGACTAAAATCAAGGGGATTATTTATCAATGTCTCCTGATCTCCTGAAAAAAACAAAAACATAAAAAGCTAAAAGAAAATAAAACTTAAATAGAGAAAACTTAAAAAAAATATATATATAAATATATATAAGCAACAAAATGTGTATTTTATTTATAATTAACTTAGATTTCCTAATTTGTTGTATTAAAATTCCTCGAATATTTTGCTTTCTGGAAATAAATACAATATATCACAGGTAACAATTCAAAAGAAGTATCATTAAGGATTAATTATCACAGTTAAACTTTAAGCTTTTTATTTTTCAGTTTTATAATGTTTGGATAGTTAAAAGATTGAAATTGCATGGTAATCCATTGAATGTTTAGTAGGAGCAATATTTGATGTTCAATTTGATGTTACTGCTAATTAGAAAAATATGCATTAATATTTAAACATATTTAACAATAAAAATCAATATGATTTCATATTGACCATACATACAAATACCTTCATTTGAATTTTTAATATAAAGTTAAATGCAAAAGAAAAATTAGATTATCATAATTAGTTAAAACGATATAAAATTTAATTTGTCTTATTCACAGAAATCCTTAAACTATCCAATGCTTTTTAAAGATGTTATTAAAACATTAATATTGTCTTTAATGTAACTACATTGTAGTAAATATAACTATATCCAGTCTTGCAATTGCAATATAGTATACTGAGAGATATGACAAGTGCATTTTCTATAAAATCATTTTTAATTCACCCTTTTTAAAATATATAAATATGATGTTCTTTGCATTAGAAATCATAGTGAAGGCTTAGAACATTATGCATAAATAGACATTAAAGTAATATTTATGGAAAACTAAAAGACAATATAATTTACTTAAACAATAGATATAATAAATTATATGTGTAATGTTTATAAGATGTCTACTCATATGCTATGACGTTTTACATGCTATGGAATACCTGTTCTTCCAAAAAAGACATTATGTTTAATTTTTATATACAAAACATAGATACCCATAGGAAACGTCAATTGCTTTTTCTTCCCAATACTAGTTAGATTTTTTTCTCTTCCAGCACTGGGACAAGCAGTCTTTTGTCCCTTCATTGCATTGTGCAATATTACTTTGACCCAAACCCATCAATCTGCCTCAACTGGATAATGATCTGTAATCACTTTCTTTCAGGGGAGTCCATAAATTTTCCAAGGTCTCATTCTTCTCTGAAGGACTCCTTATGTTCATTGCCATTTGGTCAAATACTCTCTTTTTCAATCACTAAATAGCCAGGCACATGGTCCATTCTGTGCAGAGGCACCCGGCTGCTCTGTGTTGATTTTCCATGCTCTGGTCTGTTAAAAGAAGCTAAGTACTACATGCCAAAACTCAGAGGGGTGCCAGCTCAAGCCACACCACATCACAGGCAGCCGCACTCTCATTAAGAATGACCCATCTTATGGATGCATTGTGCTGTGTCTTGTAATCCATGAGCTAACTGCTTAGTGCTAATAAAAAGGAGGGGTGAAGGAGGGCTTGAGTTTTAGAAGAATGCTGTGTAACATAATTAAGAGAAAGACAGCCCCTAGATGAGATTAAGATACATTACCAGCAGAGTTATAAGAAGCTTGTAGGGATGAAGTCCTGGAGTTTCTCACATCAATAACCTTCTGTCTTTTATCTTGTTTTTCTTTGTTCATGATGTCTAACTGGAAATATGACTAGACCTTATGTAAAGCGGTACAGTTACTGGACTTATAGTAATGGTTAACAATGTGTAGTGTAGTGTAAACAAATGAATACATAAAACATCAATTACTGTCCCTGATTCTGTGCAGTAAAACTATACATTTGGAAATATTTTACAAAAAAACAAAACATAGAGAAATTAGGGCCTAAATTATACTGCAGCCAGTCCTTTTAAATTAGTTTATGGTAATATCATTAAACTGAAATGTATGCAATATAATTAGACCATCTGAAACTACTACTGGTACATAAGTGAAACTTCTATTTGAAGAAGTAGGGACAAAAATAGTAAAGAAATTTTAGCATGTCTGGGTGTTCATATGGCTGTCCTGGGGATTTATTAAACTAAAGTTTTTAGGTACGTGAGCAGACTATATTCACCAATTAATTCTTATCTGTCATCAAATCTATGTTTATAATGCTATTGTCTATGAAACCCTCCAGTGCAGGTTATAGTCATACACAATATTTTGTTAATTGGTTCAACAACAGTTCATAGAACTACCAACAAAGTTAATGTTTCAAATCCACATTTGGGTGGGCCAAATCATTTCTCAAACAGCTGTATTTCTGTTTAATTGTGGAGGAGAAGCACAGCTGGGTTACCGTATTGGTCCGAATATAAGCCGCACTTTTTTCTGATTTTTGAGCTTGCGAGTTACGGGTGCGGCTTACATTCGCGACCGTAAAAAAAATCATTGCCGATTTGCGAACTTTGCTTGTTACGTGTGCAACTTCTATTCGTGAACGCAATATTAATGCCGATTTGCGTGATTGCAAGCTAAGGGTGCCAATTTTCATGCTTTAGACTGCGGTATTGAATAGCGATTTACGGTTTTAGTGATTCTAACATCCTGTAAGTCCTGTAACCTGCAAAAAAAGCTACTGTGCTATTTAGAAAGCCTGTTTCTTGCAATGGCTGATCACTTGGAGAGTCTTTTTCTCTCAAATTTTACGGGTGCGGCATATATTTGAGTACTATCTTTTTTCTATTTTTTCCCCTTGAACTTTACGGGTGCGGCTTATATGCGGGTGCAGCTTATATTCAGACCAATACGGTACTATGAAATGCTTTCTAGAGATTTAGGATAAGTTTACTTACTTTTAACTTTTATTAATCTATGTATGCATAGCTTGCTTAGGTTACTTTAAAGCATATATATCAATTAATATTTGTATCTATAGCACTTACAACTAATAAGCTAGTGTTTATGTAAAGGTGTATAGATGGTAGGATGCAGCATACAGGGTAAAACACAAAAATATTCAACTTTTTAATGTTTAATCTTATAAGTGCATATATGTTAAGCATGTCATAATACATTATGTTAGTTTTACAATATATTAGTCCTTGAGGATGCTCTCCTTTTTCCTATTAGTTGTGTACTTTCATGCACTTAAAGAAGGAATTTTGGATGATAAAAGAAAAATTTAAGTATAGAAAGAGAAAGACCCTTCTTAAACTCTAGGAAAATACTTTATTATGTATATTCATTGAGGGTATAACCTTCCAGTGCTCCCCTATAGAAACATAATACTGTACAAAAAAGCACATATAAATATGAACCAAAAACTGCATTAGTAATATCAGTCATGGTAAATCTACTGTTATACATCCACATTTGCAGATAATGTCGCATTTAAATCAGATATGTAATAGTGTTTTCAGTACACGTTGACTTCAATTGGTGATACTTAAACCTAAGCAATATTATAATGAAAAACAGAGTATTTGAAAGCTTAAATAAATTTCACATTGAATAGGGAACATTTGTAATAATTTTGTAATTTATTTGTTAGAATTTATCTGGCCCAATTACATTTACCATCTTCATTAAGTTTTATCAAAACACAGTAAAACCACAAGTGTCATAAGATGTAAACTAGTATGATTTCATTCAACATGTCTCAACTCTGAAAAAATTTAATGAATCCTAACTGCACATGTCTTTAGTAAGAACATAATGTAAATGGTGGAAGGAAAAGAATGAATCTGAAGAGTACACCTCAAGAGATTAGTAAGGGATTATTTAGCTTCCACAAAATACATACTAATGGGTAGATTGAGTTTTTGCAAGCCAATATAATGTATAATGTATTAAAAGGTTTAAGGGCTGGTTAATCAATTCAATTTTGTTGCTTATTTCTCTTTAAACTTTAATGCAGGCTGTCATGTTACTCTGTATAGCATTTCACATCACAGTTCAGATAAGACAAAATATTGCAGTCTGTATCACAGTGCTTTAAGTGGGCTTTCCTGTTATGTGACAGTCAGGATAGTTTTAATTTATGTTAGGGAAACATATCACTTTTTAAATATGTGATTTAGCTATTCAACACACAGTATGATATTTATAATTGTATTATTTTTAATAAGTTGTTTAAAAAAAAAAATACATAAATAATATGTTAGTATTGTTGTTCTTGCTTTAGACCATTTTCTCTGTAGATTTTATGAGGAAATTGACTGGGCTGCATCATGTAATATATGTACAGATGGCAGGCCAGTGTGTAACTGCACTGGTCTGCAAGTGAGAACAAAAAGCCAATGAAAATGAGAACAGTAGAAAGGAGAATGAGCCAGCAGTGCTGACAGCACAATAACTTACTGTCAGAAGTGTTCCTGAAGGGATGGTAATTGGAATGTGCTACAGATTACTTTCCTCAATCAACAACAGGGGTTGTTTTTTGTTGAATTAGTTTGGAATGAATCTGTGTATAAATATGATATGGATTCACTTTTCAATTATTTATCCAAAATCAAGTATATTTTTAATGAGTATTTATTTATAACATACTACAAGAGGTTGATGCAATATGACACAGTGTCTATTGGAGTTTTGTACTAAGTGAGGTTTTGTTTTGTTTAGTCATACATTTATACTGGAATGCTGTTCAAAATGCCACTAAAGCCACTTGGAATTTTATTTTGCTCTACGAATGTTGTTCATTTTTTAAATGAACCTCAAGAGCTCACTACGCCTAAAATAAAATACCGGATTTGTGCACGCCAACATTTTAAATGATGTTGCATGAATTATAATTGTTAAAGCTCAGATTGGCATAATTTCAAAACACCCACTCAGTTAAGTTTTCTTATGTATTGTAGCCAGTATTGTAGAGTATAAACTATCAAGTCTTGGTGTAATGAATAAAATGTAATGTATCAATTCTACTTATAAATGTGGCATTTCATTAAATAATAACATTTCACATTTCTTTGAACAGGCTGAGGTTTTAAAGCATATTAACAGAATGGGTGACTAGTTTAAGGGTAAATTATGTTTATCATTTGTGTCAATTAATAATTAAAAAAATAAAGGACCACTGGCATTTTTTTCTATATAGTCTAACTAACTAAAGTTGATCATGAACAAAATGATTTACATGTTTTTTTAATTTCAGGTATAATTATTCTTTAGTATAGGGACCAATTTTCTTTTATGACCTGATTCAATTTGCTTCTTTTTCATCAGGATGTGTGGGTGTAAATGTATGTTCTTTCCAGAAGTCCTGCTGAAAGAACTTCCTCTACATTCAAAAATCTTCAGTTTGTCAGCAGGAATCAGAATGGTATTTCACAGTAAAATAAAGCATAAAAAATGTAATAGATCGAAGCTATTTTCTGTTGTAATTCTACATACACATACATACAGTTTGCCTTTTTTCAAGTGTAGTTCTTAAACAGTATATTTTTAATATTAAACCACAGTTGTACTTTACTTAAAGGACCTAGGAGTCACTTCTGCAAGGGCTCAACCAATGTCCCTGTGCCTCATACCATCCATTTCAGCAGAAGCATCCACCAACTGATGTTTCTCCCAGTTCCATTCACCATCAGGACTGAGCAGTTACTTCTACAGTGGCTCAGCCAATGTCACTAGGCCTCATACTATCCATTTAATCTGAAGCATACACCAACTGACATTTCTCCCAGTTCCATTCACCATCATGACCAAGCTGTCACTTCTTTAGGGGCTCTGCCAATGTCGCTGGGCCTCATACCATCTATTTCAGCAGAAGCACTACCGTCACTTTTTCATTACTTGCCAAGCCCTTGTTTCTTTCCTTCATCTTTTGTATCATTCACTATCAGGTCTGAGCAGTTACTTCTGCAGGTGCTCAACCAATCTCCCTGGGCCCCATACCAACCATTTCAACAGAAGCAGCCACCAACTGACATTTCTCCCAGTTCCATTCACCATCAGAACTGAGTTGTCACTTCTGCAGGGGCTCAGTCAATGTCACTGGTCCTCATACCATCCATTTAATCAGAAGCACCCCTAATGTATTTTTCTCCCAGTTCCATTCACACTCAGGAATGAGTAGTCACTTCTGCAGGGGCTCAGTCAATTTCATTGTGCATCATACCATTTATTTCAGCAGAAGAACCCCCAACTTATTTTTCTCCCAGTTCCATTCATACTCAGGAATTAGCAGTCACTTCTGCAGGGGTTCAATCATTGTCATTGTGCATCATACCATTTATTTCAGCAGAAGTTCCCACCAACTGACATTTTTCCCAGTTTCATTCACCACCGGAACTAAGCAGTCACTTCTGCTGGGGCTCAGCCAATGTCACTGGGTCTCATACCATCCATTTCAGCTGAAGCACCCACCAGCATTTACTCCCAGTTCAATTCACTGTGGTTTCCTTTGCCTCTAAACCTAGAGCCTCACACTCCACCACTCTTCTGTCTCTGAACTCATATAATATGTCGGTCCACCTACCATGACCACAACCACCCACTCACCTATGATTTGTGTTAATTTATATTGCAGGTTTAGCAGTATCTTCTATCTTCTCCATTTCTCACAGTTGGTACACCCTTCCTTATGTACATAAAAAAATAATGTTGTAAACTCTTTTTGCCATGTGTTTAATATTGTAATTTTTTTTCTTTGTATTTAACTCCTGTATAGCGCTACAGAACATGTTGGCGTGTTACAAAAAATGGACAATAATAATGCTAGGTGCTAATACATTTTAAAAATGGACGAGGTTTACTAAGGTCCAGCAAAGACTGTATTCCATTGTTAATAGTGGTGTTAATATAGAGAAAATTACTTCTCTAAAGAAAACAGTCAAGTGCCCCATTTGCCGCCTCTATGAACATTAGTGAAATGATCGACTATACTAGCCACATTCCTACAAATTATGTAGAATATGTATATAAAGATACACTTTGTGAATCCCTTTTCCAAACTACTGGGGCCTGATGGAAGTAGGTGGAGCAAAAAGAGACAAAACAATTGACATGTTGTTAATTTGCTGCCATTATAGAGGAGTGGTGCCAGGTATATAAAGGAGGAAGCGTAAAATATAAATAAACTTAAAATAATCTAATTTTAGAAAACAATGTTCATTATTTCACTTAAGGAGGATGAAAGTTTACATGTGTGGTAATGGATCATAAGCAATTTGGAAGTAGGCTAATTCAATAGAAGGTTTGAGAGCATCCTCTAGCAGTGGGTCTTGAGGCAAACATGCAATGAATCATTTATCAATAACTCCTATCTGCATGTTATATGTTGGTATGTATACCTCATTTATTTTGTATTGCAGCCAACAATAAAAGAAGTTATAAGAAAAACAATAGGATGGGACCACAGGGGTGTGATTTATGAAGTTCCTTGCAGTCTATAAATGTTATGTTGTATACTCATTAGCCAACATAGTTTGATAAATGACCTGAATAGTTATTGATCCTGTAATTAAAAAAAACATAACAGTTGAGTTTGATGAGCAAGGGGGAACTATGGGGATATGGGGATTTTTGTTCAATCTACCTCTATTAGGCCCTAGTGCTAGAGGACATTATCAGGCCTTCCAGTAGTTTGGAAAAGGGATTCACAAAGTGTATATTAATATACTTATTCTACATAATTTGAAGGAATGTAGCTAGTTTAGATGGTTATTTCTCTAAAATTATTTCACAGTTAATATCTTCTTACTGATGGAGTGTTCAGCACACTAAGGCCCTCATTCAATTGCGATTCGGCCAATTGAATAGGGCTCTAAATAAGCACATAGCATATTTTTTTTAAAGAAGTTTTTAGTTAGTGAAGACCTTGCTTTTGGATAGATGCTTACTAACTAAAAACTTATTTTAAAAAAATATGTTATGTGCTTATTTAGAGCCTTATTCAGTTGGCCAAATCACAATTGAATGAGGGCCTAAGTAAATAATTTGCTGCCTTTTAGGATTAACTGTGAGAGACAAGGATATGGGAATCATGTTTATGATAAGGGGAGAGTCAGAAGGTGTATACCACATTACTGGGGAAGTGCAGAGGGCAACTACGAGTGGCACCAGATCTAATGAAGTGGTTGGGCCAAGGTTGAGGGACGCCCTGCTGCTGATGTGTCTGGAGGGGAAAGGAAAGTGTGCTGTAGCAAAGTACAATTCAGCATAGGAACCTGGAACATTGGAACTATGAATCAAGGCATACTTGAAGTGGTCAAACATGAGATGACAAGATTAAACATCGATATCCTAGGAATTAGTGAACTCAAATGCACTGAAAAAGGACATTTTGTATCACATCTTCTACTATGGTCAAGAATCCCACATAAAAAAATAAGTAGCCATAATAGGCAATCAAAGGGTGGCCAAAACAATGCTTGGTTGCAACCCAATAAATGACAGAATGATTTCAATCACCAGTGAATATGCAGTGGAGGTAAAGAATAGTTTTAAGGAACTAGACATAGAAGATAAAATGCCTGAAGAACTTTGTACAGAAATTTGTGTATCCAAAAAACAGCAACAAAGAATATCCCCCCAAAAAGAAAACTAAGAAGACAAACTGGACGGAAAGTGAAAGGTAGTGGAGATAGGAAAAGATTTTTCCAACTGAATGATAGCAAGAAGAGATAAGGAAACACAAGATAACACAATGGGAAAGTCAATAGATCTTTTACAAACATTGGGAATCTCAAAGAAACCTTTCATGCCAAATTGGTCATAATAAAATAAGTACAAATTATAGGGTCTAAACAGAAGCAGATCAGATAAAGAAGAGGTTGCAGAAATACACTGAGCGATCTTAACAGAAGTGATGACCTCAATAGTTTGTCCAATGAGCTGGAGCCAGTCATCTTGGAAAATGAAGTGAGATGGGCCCTATGATGTTTTTCTAATAACAAGGCTGCAGTAGTTAATGCAATACCAGCTGAGCTATTCAAAATCCTACTTGATGTGGCTTGCCAACAAATTTGCAAAACTCAACAGTGGCCAGTAGACTTGAAAAGGCCAAAGAGATCTCCAATTATCGAACAATTGCTCACATTTCACAAGGTAATGCTTAATTCGCTACAAGCTACAGTCCAACAATATATGAACCAAGAGCTACCAGATGAGCAGGCTGGGGTTCACTGAGGCAGAGACACAAGAGATCAAACTGACAGTGACCCCTGGATAATAGAGAAAGCAAGACAGTACCAGCAAAACATGTTGCTTATGCTTCACAGACTATTCTAAAGCCTTTGATTGTGTAGATCACAACAACATGTGGCAAGTTCTTAAAGCGAAAGAGTATCTGACCATCTCATCCTCCTCCTGAGGAATTTGTATGTGGACCAAGAAGCCTCAGTCAGAACACAACATGGAACAACCGAATGGTTCATGATCCTGTTAGGAGTGCAACAAGGTTGTATATTGCAAACTTATTTGATGAATTTATATGCAGAATATCTCATGAGTAAGTCTGGGCTGGATCAATCCAAAACAAAACACAATATTGCTAGGAGAAATATTAGCAACCTCAGATATGCAGATGATACTACTGTGATGGCTGAAAGTGAGGAGGACCTAAAGGACCTATTGATGAAAGTGAAAGAAGAGAGTGCAAAAGCTGGCTTGTTGCTCCATATTAAAAAGACAAAGATCATTGCTAATTGCAATCTCAGTTCCTGGCAAATAGAGGGAGAAGGATTAGGGGAGGAAAAGAATTTCTTTTTCTGCTACCATGAAATTAAAATACCTTTTCCTCTGGGGAGGAAAGCTATTGCAATTCTGCACACACTATTAAAAAGCAAAGATATTATACTATCAGCATAGGTCTGCATAGTTAGACCTATGCAGACTTTTGGTATTCCCAGAAGTAGCAACAGATGTAAAACCATAAAGAAGGCGGAGTGCAACAGAATTGACACCTTCGAATTGCGGTGTTGGAGAATAACTGCTTAGAGCTCATTGGACTGCAAGAATATTCAATAAATCAATGCTACAGGAAATCAAGCCACACTGTTCACTGGAAGGTTTGGTCATGAGGCTGAAGCTCATATATTTTAGCCATATCTTGAGAAGACAGGATTCCCTAGTGAATACTCTGATTCTGGGAAACATTGAAGGAATACGAAGAAGGAAATGGTAAAGGTGGAGATAGATGAGATCATTGAAGCAATGAACATGAGCTTGAGGGAGTTCAGGAGGGCCGTGGCTGAAAGATGTGCCTGGCGCAACACGGTCCAAATGGACATGGAGAGTTGGACACAAGTAAATGACTAAACAACAACAACAATGACAGTATATGTCACTCATAGTGGAAACTCTTTTTTAGTTCACTGTACCACTCAAAGAAGAGAAATATCCTTCCAGTAGTATATAAATTGGAACTCACTTAAGACATACTACTTGCTCACTGTTGCTAGCAGGGTCAGTAGCACTTCTATAATGAGGACCAAATAGGATGTCTGGAGTTAGCTGTTTTTTTGTTCATGTGTGAAATTCCTGTGAGTTCTTTTGAATGGCCTTAGACTGATATACTACAGCATATCTCTTCTGTGAAAGGTATAGTGATCTAAACATGAGGTTGTACTCCGAGTGGATGATATTCACATACTCACAATGTGTAGTCCTAAGACCATGCAGGAATTAAGACACTTCAACACCCTATTACAAGGTCATAATTAAACCCTATCCTTGTGTTATAAATGTATACTGTAAAAAATGCTTTACCATATGTATAAATGTGTATTTCCTTTCACTTTCCTGTTGATTCTATCTTAACATACAGTATATTTACTTCTATATGATATGATGAATGTCTGTAATTGATGCATGAAGGCTGACTATTATTCACCACATAATGAAAAGAGATGTTCTAATTGCTAGAAATCCAGGGACTATAGATTAAGAAACATTTTATGCACTTAACAAAACCATTTTTCTGCAAATGGCCAACTTTAATAAATATTTAATTATAAACACTGGCTCAATAGCACACCAGGGGAAAATATGATATTAATTACTTTAGAATCACAACAAGCTAGCTGTTTCAAGTGTTTTTATAAGATGTACAACACAGAAAAGTGTATTATTTTAAGTCTTAGCTTTCACCGTTTTCCAATTTCTTACCTGTTTTAATTTTATACAACCAGAGAATTATGTTCACTTATCTACTTCTCAATAGTGGAATGGCAGTTTGGTTTCTTTTCAATTTCATATGGTCAGCTCCCTCTTTTCTGAATAGGCTCTGTACAATACCACATAAACTGGAAAGGTCTCATGTCATTAGTGAGAAAACTCTTATGTTAAAGTAGTGGTCAACAACCTATGGCTTTATGTGGCATCAGTACAGATATAGATACAGCTCTTCTGCCAACCCCAAATATGACAACATGAATTAATTTAATGTTTAGCTGTGAATTTGAATCAGTATTAGTTTGTATGTGATTAATATGAAGGAGAATTGGAAAATTATATAACATTTTGGACTTGTTGATGTGGGTTTATTTTTAAAGGACTACTGCAGCTTCAGAAAATAGACACTTATTTGTCAAGTATGTACAAAACTAACAATAATAGCAGCTGTGTCGTTCATGGACATGACATTTTTTTTAGAAAAATTAGTATTTTTGAAGACTTTATTTATGGATAAAGTAATCCATTTTGTGTTTGTTATATCACGTTCCAAGAGCTGAATCATGAGGGTGTGTGGAGAGAGGAATGGGGACGAGGGAACAAAGAGTCTTTGTTAGAATAATTGGATAAGATTGAAATTGACACCACACGTTTCCCCTCATAGACCCAGAAGCAGACTCCTTGCTTCAGAAAATGCAACCATATCTCTCCAGAAATGTAAACACCCCTCTCACCCACACAACTTCTACCTGCATATCATGGATACCCCTATGGCCCATCGGAGCCTCCAAAATTATTTATTTCTAATAAAACCTAGCTGCATGACCTTTTCCTGTTTAATTATGTTCTTAGCTAAAACCAACATTTTCCAAAATAATTTATTTAATTCTGCAGAGGACCCTTAATTAAATAAATTGAATATAGCCAATAGCATTTAATACCTTGCTTGGACGGGCCAATCTATAATAACAATTGTACAGCAAAGTATCAATAAAGAGATGGAACTTTTAAAATGTATATTGTAATATCATTTTTAAGGATTTACCAGCATTTAAATTCTCCCTGTGCATAGTATAAAATTATGTATTATAGAAAAAACAATTGAAAGAACAATGCAAGGATCCTGGATGGTAACTCTCCTGTCAAGAAGCGGCCAGTAAGTCATATATTTTTAGACTATACTGAAAGGAATGTGTCTTTTACTTAGCTTTTTATGGTTTACCACAAGATGCAATTTTCTGGCCTTACATGCAGTAGTAACAAAAGTCAGAGAGATTTTATGATAGCTGCCACAGTTCGTAAATGATGGCATACACTAAAATATTTATAGAACTGTAAAATCTTGATTTCTCTCCGGTATAGCAGATGGGGTTCTAAAACCTGTTCCCAGATTGTCACATTTCTTTACCATTTGATGACAAAACAGCCTGTTATCACTTTGATTCCTGTGAAAATGTTAACCGGTGTAATCAAGTTCACACTTCTATCCAATTATCTTAAACATCCAGGAGTGCATTAAGTAATGTGACCAACATTATGTTGATAATCGTTCTAGACAGGCCCTTTATCATCTGATACTGTAGTGCTTTGGAATCAGTCTTCTCCTTCTATCATTTTCCACAGTCCTGCTGGCTTGCCCCAAAATTACTTTAAACACTGCATGTATATTTGCATTTTTATCACTTCAACATACTGCATTTGATTGTTGGTTTAAAATGATTCTATATTGTGAATTATTTTATTTCCTTAAAAAAGAAAGTTTGTAAAGTTTCAAAGTAAAAAAAACAGAACAATAAGAGTTTTATTTGAGAATATAATTGTTGCATGCCCTCAAGAGGTGTATTTGATGATTAAAGTATAAAAATATGTGTTTTCTTAATTTTGTGTATGTAGTATAATTACTGTTTTAATGATATTTTGCTAACAATAGACCACAACCTTTTTGAGATTGTTGAGACTGGAACAAAATAGGACAGCTGTGTATAACAGTATATTCATATTGATGTACAGCCAATGGATGAACACAAGGATTTAGCATAATCTTTTATGCAGAAATCTGTATAGTTAATGCTGCATTATTGAGTTAAAGAAATATATTTTATGTACTGTGTATAATCATATGCTATAAACATGCTGAATTACTATATGAAATCAGTAGTAATGCTCCTACAATGAATGTTCTTTATTTACTTTGATTTCAACTGTAACTTTTACTCATGTTTTATTCAATATATCATTTATATTATAGTAAGCATCTTCAGTCAACTTTATACACAAAAACAATATAAAATATCTAGAAAAAATAGATGAAAAAGAGTATAGTAGCGCATCTTCTATTTTGTCTTTTTAGACTACTAAGGAAATGTGTTGGTAAATCAAATCAAATTACTATTCAATTCCAGAGAACAACAGTGATTCACATAATCACGCCAGCATTTTCATCCTTGTCAGTTGTCACCACAACAGGAGTTGACAAGTGATTCATTAGCCTTGGAATGTAGTACAGGCTATGTATATTTGCATTGCACAGCATGATAAACTGTTCCATTGTATGTGATTTACCAGAGGTTGGTGTATTTATTTAGAGCAAATAAAGAGACACAAGTTTAATAAAAAATATCTTGTTTAAGCTCATAAAGTGATTTCCACTGACTTTCCACTCTTAGTACCATAATAAACCTTAGGGCTCATTAATAGGAGGCATGAGCAACCTGGCTGTAATTCAGTCTGAAAAACAGTTCACTGAATATTTGCACGAGAAAGAGCCATGTAAACAAAAGATGGAGGAAGAAAACAATAATACATCCAGCTGCTTCAAGAATATTAATTTGAGTACATGTATTTTGATATTTTGATGTATTTACAAGCCATGTGCTTCACAGCTTTGCTTAATGAAATTACTTCAGCTTACAATAGATATAAATTGAGGTACGACACCAAAGAAAAATAAAGAATGCGCTATTCAACTATTTTACTTTAAATACCAAAATAGGAATCAGTGCCATGAAATGTTGTAACGTTTGTGTAAGTCTGTCAGAGTATACTGCAAATCCCCTCAGTAGTCACCGAAGCTATCTACAGATTGCAGGTATTCCCAGTACTCAATATAGAGTGCTTAATCTACCTTGCCATGTTGATTTAATAGACACAGCACTGAGCAATCTAACCCATCCTGAAGGTAATATTTTGTACCTGGGGTAACATTTTGAGGTTTTCAGAAAGGTATCCTTAGCATGACATGAACACCTCTTTAGCTGGTGGATTAAGACTATGGATTATGGTCTCCTGGCCCATCCACGTTTCTTCCTGATCACTGTAACTCCTCAACTGAATTGAGCAGCACCATGAGCAATAGCCAACATCTAAGGCCTCTCATCACCACACTTGTTTCTCTCTTAACTCCTCAACACTGGAACTAACTTTTCATTTTAAAGTTTACAAATATTTGCCTTTGAATTCTGACTAAACAATAATCCAGAAATCCAATGACAATGAAATACCTAACTCTATCTTATTGATAACACCATCTGAAAAAAAATTCAAATAGCATTTAAAAGAATATATAAATGCATTAAAAACACATAATTATTGTATGTAAATACCGTATTTACGCAAATTTAGTGCACCATCAAATCTAATGTGCACTCCAAATTTGGAACCCATGAATCAAAAAAAAAAGTTTTTGCTGGCAAATGTAATGCACATTTGTCATTTGTACAAGAAGTACTGAACAGTGAGTTTATGTTACCAACTTATGCCACTGTGCTGAGGCTCTTTGGGTGCCAGGTCTTATTTTCTTTTGGCTGTTTCTAAATGGGTAGTTACAGCCTTGCCTAATTGATCATGTTCACTCTCTGAAATGCTACATACGATTGCGTGGTTTACAGATTTGGCTTTCGGCCCGTAACTTGCAGGCTTGTTCAATTGAATCGCAGACATATGGCCTGTATACTGAGAGTTGCGGCCTTGCAATTGAAGGAGGCTCACTGACTGTTGAATGTGGCAGATGAATCTAGTGGAGGCATTCATTATAGATTTGACTGGAGACAGATGGGTGATGGGGAGGCCAGCAAGAAGAGAGTTGCATTAATCGAGGCGAGATACGATGGGAGAATGTATTCAAATTTTAGTTTTGTCATGTGTAAGATAGTGATGTATTTTGGAAATGTTTTTTAGACGAAAAAGACACAATTTTGTTAGTGATTGTATATGAGGAATGAAGGAGAGGGCAGGGTCCAATAGAACCCCAAGACAACGGCCTGTGAGGTGGGAGTGATGATGACATTGTCGACAGTGAAATATATCTGAGTAGTAGAAGCTGTAGTAGAGGGTGGGAAGATTAGGAACTCAGTCTTGGACATGTTGAGTTTGAGTTGACGGGCCAACATCCAGGAGGATATGTTTGAGAGGCAGTTGGAAACTTGTGCTAGAAGAGAGGGGTATAGATCTGATGCTAAGATGGATTTATTGGGATGGAATGACATGTATGTGCATCTCATGCCTGCCACCCACCCAATGTACCTTAATGGAAATAATTGATCTAAAAAGGAATTTCCATTTTAATACACAGTTAGACCTGCTCTCTTTATTATAACTCAAAAGTTAACGGATTTTATATGAGAGGCAGAGATAATGTTAACAATGCAAAAGAAACAATACAAAAGAATTGAGCTATTCAATTAAATTACTAGTGGCAAAAGGTGTATAGTAGTTTATTTATATAAACTATTAGTAAAGTATTTAAAAATCATATATAAATCAAGATCATACAGCACACCCGCATTATTGTGTGTGTAGTTTTGCAGGACCAGTTTCAATCCTAGAAATGAGTTTGTGATAACTTTGAATGTTTTGTGATGTTATGGCCTTGAACCTGATAACCCTGCTTTAACAATTCATAACAATAGATAATTTGTATTGTGTAAATGTAAGACAAAAAGGTGGACTGAAAATAAATAACTTTAAAATTATAAAAAAGAACAGATTTTCTTAGAACCTACTTACAGTGTTGGTGAGGTTAGATAATGAGCTGAACCTTTAGCATTCTATACTGTTATGGACTTGTATTAATCTAATATTAATCTGATTGTCAATTCGATGTTTAAATTAAAGGATCACTGTAGTCCTATTTCTATAATGTTTACAGTATATCAGTAAAGAGCCACATGTGCTCCAGGGTCCCATGCTACCTTCAGAGGCCCCCCATGCACCACAGACTAGTTTATGGAGTTGCACAGAATGCCTCTTCTCATAGCCTAAAGCTTTTTTTCCATTCCCACTCCTAATCTCATAGACATGTTAAAAGATCACTATTCTGTGAAAATATAAAATAATTGGCAGTTGTGTCAGCCATGAGCATACATTTTTTTTGGGCCAAAATCTTTAGTTTGGATTGCATAGACAGCTTGCTGGTCTAAAACCTGAGGGGAGGGGTATTCTGATGTGGGTTGCACTTCTATTTAAATGCCATAGCAATATGTCAGTCTTTTGAAAGACCTAATCAGAGATCATTTATGTATCCTAGGTCACTTGCAGGTGACTAATTATGTCAGGATAAAAAGAAAATGGTCATCCTCTTAAATATTTATACTATTATATACTACTACATACAGTACTTATATACTGTAAGTAATTTATTACAGCATGTATACTTAATACAATGGGGAACTTATAATAGGCATATGATGTATCTTGCAATTAATATTAGTACAATGAGGTGTTGTAATATTCTCTTAAATGCAATGTATAATGTTATTTAATCTTAATAATTTGGTTTGATTTTTGTCTGGTCCTTATCAGCATATTTAGTCTTTTTGTGAGGTCTTGGCTTATACCTGTATTTAGCATATGATCATTCAGATCTGTTGGGATTGTACAAAATGCATCTTACTGCAGACATCAGTTTGTACATACAGAATAGAGGAAAATAAATATGTACAAACATTGATATTTTGATAGCAGTCTTCAAGACTGTGAGTATAGAAACTAAATGCAAGCTATATCAGCTCACAGGAACACTGACAATGCCAGCTGGCAGGTCCATCCTACACCAATGCCAGGGAATAGGACTTGGATTGCAGTTTACCTTCCATTGTGAATATAGTGTAGCTGCCCAGGCATTCTACAGCTGTGAGATTGGCAGCTGCCAGTAGGTGTGCATGAACAGTTGGGTTCCTCCCAATTTGGATTCAGCAGGTAAGAGACTGTATCAGTACACAGCAATTATGAAATTGGCATGCATT
Source organism: Discoglossus pictus (assembly GCA_027410445.1). Lineage (NCBI taxonomy): Eukaryota > Metazoa > Chordata > Amphibia > Anura > Alytidae > Discoglossus > Discoglossus pictus. The sequence continues at coordinate 174,662,338 of CM050166.1, read as the reverse complement.
AATTGTTTACCCACTGCAATATTCCTACTGGACTTTATTAAAATACCATCTGTTCAAACAAAGAACAGTGAGAAAGAGCAGAAAGGTTCCATCTTTTCTCTTTAAGAGTTTAACACAAGATGATCTGTATTTAATTCTTAAAGTATATGCTATTTGTGGAGCTTCACAGATAATACTATAAATGAAAAGAATAGTTCATAAGTATTTGAGATGACAGATTAGTTGAAGTTGGCTATATACATATATATACAGTCGATTGAATGCATGCAGTATACTAGAGATGACAAGTGAATGTAGCTATGCCATTGACAAATTATTTATTTAACAAATATTTTCACACACATAAATATACCAAGTCTATGGCTATATTAGCTAAAAGAGTTTTTCTCAAGTGAGTGTTATCTATTGTATGTTTAGCTTTTCATGGATCCTACTTATTAAAATCATTTCTTGCATTAGGGACATACTCCCAATATATAACTCCATTGTTAAGTATGTAATATAATGGCTCAGTTTTTACAGGATATAATCATAGCTCAATTATGATATAGCGTTCTCTTATCTAATATTTTTACAACCCGGTAAGAATGTGAGATTTGTAAGTAATTATAGAATTAATTATAGAGTAAACTTGTTAGGAAGCCTGACATGTGAAAGATGGATTGTTAGGGTGATTATATCATCTAATATTGTTATATAAGAAAATTAAGAACAACTAGAAGGTAAATGGAGCCATCACAAGATATTTCATTGCTCATTTCTAAATGGAGAGACTTTGATTTATATATTTGAGCTGATGTTCACCTTTAAGAGTGACTAGTCAAAACAATATGAATGGCCTAGCCACCCAAGCCAGAAACTCCACACCTCTCGAGGGAGAAGATGCTCTGGACTGCATATAAGCATTTATGGTGTACTTCTGTCTCAAACAGCTATGAACAGCTATGAAAAAGATAAACTTGAACTAAGCATAAGTAACATGGTACATGTACCAGAAATAGACCACTGCCACTTTAACCACAATAAAATGACAGACACAAGAAATGGGATAGAACAGGCCACAACTTTATTTGAGTGACAGAAAACAAATCAGAGGTGAATGCTCGCAACCAATGAAGGTACCCCAAGATTTGAAGTCTTCACCAAAATTATGCTCCCAACTTACCAAGAGCAATTACCAAGCCACGGGTGAGCCAAGCACGACTAGTCCTGCCATCAAACAAAGGCAATGCCTGTTGAATGCACTCCCTAAGTGCAAAATTACAAACCCTAAGACCAACCTCATTAAGGTGCACATCCTCCTTCATATAATACTGAGGTGCGTCTGCAATCTCCAAATCTGAATACCTAATTGCTACCACCCCCATTCATCTAACAAATGAAGAAATTATCTTATTTACTTTCACCTAGCTCTCTCAAGTCTTCTTGGATCAAGGGCCACCCTCCAATCACCAGCCAGGGGAACAGCCCAACTAACCTCCTCAAGTCCCTCTTGATAACCCTGATCAGATCTTTCATGGGAACCAAACCTAAATAATTTCACCCTAAATAAATGAGAACTCCCCTAGGAGGCCCGACCACCATTGAATAGCCCACTATTTGCTGCAGCAACTGATGCCATCACATACCCCGAGTCCCAAACCATTTTATATCCAGTACAGATGGGTCAAACCCTAATAAAATTCCTCTGTCCTGCACCGCTGCTGTTCTCCTGGCCCAATAAATAAATGAGTGGCCAAAGATCCAAAGATGAGAAGGAGAACCTGTAAAATAAATTAAACCAGCAAGTGAGGGCGAATATAAGAATGGAATCTATTGGAATTCCATCTCCCTATCCTCTTTGCAGTTTTGCTATCCAAACCAAGCCTAGCTGCCTCTGTTGCAGCCACAATTCTTAATGAGTGAGTAGCAAACTGAGCAGGGTCCAAGTGCCGAGATGCAAAACTTAAATACAGCAGAGAATTGATATCTGGACCAGCCATCCCTATGCACTAGTAGCAACACAAGTAGCAACCCCCACCCACCAGTGTGCGCTAAATAATGAGAAACACAAAGGAGGGTCCAAAAGGGCTACCTGGGACAGGATAAATAATAACCCTTTTTCCCCATCCCAGCTGATCTTTTTGGACTTACCAACCCAAATAGATAAAACATCCTGAACCATCACATCTGAAAGCAGTAAACCTCCAACCACTGATCTGGCAGTCAATACCAATTCCCCAATCCTAAAGCTCCAAAAAATGCTAAAACAAAAGTTGCTTTAAACAGAGTTACTTCAAAGTCAGCAGTGCAAACAGATTGTAACGCACCAATTAATCTAACCAACAGTGCATAAGAAACTGGTTTCCTCTTGTCCCCCATCTGCCTGCTTATCCCCTTACATAAACCCTTCAAAACTTGGCGCACTATGAAACATTTTGTCACATCCTTCTCTCCATTTAATTTGAAATAGAAGGCCAAGGTCGTCAAGCTCTTTGCCATGGCAGTAAAGGAAATATCCTGTGAATATTAGCACCATATGAAGGACAACAACACTTGGACAGTATTACCTTGCAGCACCTCCCGTTTTGCCTCGTTAAAGAAAAACGCCTATTCTTTCCAAATTTTGTTGCACTGGTCCCAAGTACCCGTGGCCAATGAGTTATGAATTAGCGAGTCTATGCTTGGAATGGTAGCACCCATAGATCCAGTAGAAAAGGCGTTTTCAGACCGCCTGCTGCCGGCGCAGTTGCTCGAAAGCTCTGCAACTGAAACCGAGATAAAGGTCATCAGCTATAACATTGTGCTCACCCAGGATGTGAAGCACTCTACAATAGATGTTAAACTCTAAGCATAAACGTAATCAGAGCCGAAGATCTTTAAGTTCAGCGGTCACCCTTATATGATGGTGAGCCTGTTTTACCCCTGCAGCAGCGAGGGATAGACGTCTGGAAAATATCGTGCCCATAAGCATGATAAAGCATGCAAAATTCAATTTACCCAGAAACAATAGCATCTCCTTCAATGTCACCTTCTTTGCGGCCATAATGCGTCTAACAGACTCCAAAAGGTCTACAACTTTTTCCATCCGCAACCTGCAGATCATATTTTGTGAATAAATTTGAATTCCGAGAAAACTCAGGATGGGGGTAGGGCCCTCTGTTTTTTTCAGGTACCAATGGAACACTCCGCTGCCAGTTCAGAAGACTCTTTGAGAAGCCTAGTGCAATTACAGGAACTGGGCGGGCCCACAGAGAAAAAATTGTCCAAGCAATGTACTAACAACGTCAAACCGGACCTACTTATGGCAACCCAGTGTAGGAAGGAACTAATCTTCTCAAAGTAGTAGCACGGCATGGAGCAACCCATTGGCAAGCATAAATCGATAAAGTATGTCTTGTTAAGTTGACAACCTAGTAAGAATTGCAAGGACGGGAGCACTGGCAGTAAGCGGAAAGCGGACTCTATGTCAACTTTTGCCATCAATGCCCCCCTGCCAGTCCTCCTTACCAATTTTACCGCATGGCAAAAATGGCACATAAGTCACTGCCGACAGGTTCTTACCGAAACCGCCATTCACAGACGAACCTTTTGGATATGACAGATGATGCATCAATCAAAATTTTCCCGGGTCCTTCTTCGGAACTAGCCCCAGCGTGGATATCCTCAGGTTAGGTAACAATAGTTCACTAAAGGAATCTGCTATCCTGTCCTTCTCTACCTCTCCTAGCAGCTTCTCCAAGACTAGTGAAGGATTCTCTCTGGCAGACTTCAAGTTAGGAGGACAGCGGGTGTTTTTCGCCTATAATGCTGACCAAGATTACGTAGGCTTGCATCCAATTACTGAAGTTTTTTTTATTTTTCTAAAACGCTTTTTGCGTTCATCCTCTTCCATTTTTGAATCCTCCTTCTTCTCATTGTAAGTGAGCTTTCTACAGGCACATATTATAATTGTCAAACTGCGATTCGTTGTCATGCTGTGTGACAAATCGCAGTTTGACAAAGATCCGATCACATTACGCATGTGAGGTGCGTAAGGGGAGGGGGAGGAGACACAGAGGGAGAGGGGGTAAGAGACACAGGGGAGGGGGAAAGAGACACGGGGGAAATAGACACGGGGGAGAGGGGGGGAAGAGATACAGGTGGGGAAGAGACACGGGGGGAGAGGGGGAGAAAGAGACACAGGGAAGGTGGACAGAGACATAGAGGAGGGAGTGGTGGGGAATAGACACAGAAAGTAGAGTGACACAGAGGAGGAGCGGGGAAGAGACACAGGGGAGGGAGAGGAGGGGGGAAGAGACACAGGGGTTGAGAGGAGGGGGAAGAGATAGGGGAGTGAGAGGAGGGGGAAGAGACAAAGGGGAGGGAGAGGAGGGGGGGAAGATACACAGGGGAGGATGGAGGGAAGAGACACAAGTCGAGGGGGGGAACAGACACAGGAAGAGGGGGAACAGGTGGGAAAGAGACACAGGGTGGGGTAAAAGACAGATGGGAGGGAGGAAAGAGACACAGGGGAAGGGGAAAGAGACTCAGGGGAGAAAGAAAGAGATGCATGGGAGGGAGAGGGGGAAAGAGACCAGGAGGGAAACAGACACAGGGGAGGGAGTTAGAGATACGGGAGGGGGTTAGAGACACGGGAGGGAGGGGGGGAAATACAGGGGGGGAAGGAGACACAATGGAGGGAGTGGAGGAGGAAAGGAGACAAAAGGGAGGGAGAGGAAGGGGGAATAAGAAACAAGGAAGGATGTAGACAGGGGGAGAGACTCGCAATGAGCGCCAAAGATAGGCCTGTGATGAGCTCCAAAGGCACTCATCGTTAGGCCAGTAAAGTAGACGGCGGGAGAAGTAGAGGGGGGAGGCTCGCAATGAACGCCCTAGGTGCTCATTGCAAGGCCCATGATGAGCGCCAAATGCGCTCATCGCAAAGCCAGTAAAGTAGAGGGGGAGATGCTTCTACTGTGTGGCAAACAGCATTGGCAGGCTTCACTATTTATTGCCATCATTTTTGATGAGCAAGTTGCTAGTATATAAATATATATATAGTAAATAAATTGTACATCTGTGTTCACACCTGAATGTCTAAAAAAAGTTAAAAAAACAGCTTCCTGCTCAGAATTCTGAGAAAAACAGTTATTGCAGTAAGCTTATGCATGCTGTATTACAAAGCTTTAATGCAAAGCCAAGGTTGGATTAAACACAAGCTGAGTATCCTATCTATGTATAGCTGTTTCAAGCTTACTGGCTATCATGATCATTGTGCGGGATCTCAGCTTGTGTTGTGGTAGTTCACCACAACAATCATTCATATTATGGTGGGCAAAAGAGCGATAGAAGCCCTCCATCGTACAGTAGTGCAGTAAATAAAAATGACATCTGTGTTCACACCTGAATGTCTAAAACAATTTACAAAAACCTGCTTTCAGCTCAGAATTCCGAGAAAAACTGTTATTACACTGCATTCTGGGAAGCTGAGCTGGGACATGCAAATGTGCCCACAAATGCCTCATTCTTCAATCGATAGCCATTATCAAACATGTCTTCCTTTAAGATTATGTATGCTGTATTACACAGCTTTAATGCAAAGGTTATAAAATGGTTATTTATTCCCAAATATATGAAGTAGTAGCAAGCCAGCTGCATGGACAACACTGGTAGTAGAGTAAGAGAATAACTTTTTGATTTGATTTGATGTGTCTGACCTCTTGGGTGACCCTAAATGGTATAGCTCTCACTGAGATACACAAGCAATCCAGAATGGTATATATATATATATATATATATATATATATATATATATATATATATATATATATATATATATATATATATATGATTTTGCTTTAAAACTGCACTTGTGGCTTTATTTTGGAAAATTAAGTTCATTGTTCCACAAGGAGTAGGCAATTTGCAAAATGGAACAGCTAACTATTTTTAAATGTATAACCATGGCAACAAGCAGCTAATTACCAAATAAAAGCGTAGAAAATGATAGTGTATTGAACATTATTGAATACTAAACCGGTTTAAGGCTGGCAATATTTTGTGTGGTGAAAGACCAAACAAAACTAATGTACTAGCCAAGGATCATTTACTGTGTGATACGTTGCTATTATTTTTTATTTAAAGTCGATTAAGAATGAACACATGTGAGCTTCAAATTAATAAATATTCTGCTAAATCTACTCTAAAAATATCATAATGACAATGAGAATGTATAGTTAATATAAATTAGATAAAAATTTAATAAAAGTTAAATAATCAGTGTGATTTCTATGTTGACATACATTGGAAATATAATACATCCTAACAATTCGAATTATTAATTATGATCACTCCCATTTCCCATTTTTATCATTAATGTAAATATATTTAGCTATCATTTAAATTAGCAGAATATAATAATTACTGTTGCAGTGGGAAATATATTTGGTCTTCTAGAAGTTAATTAGATTCTCTGAGCTAGATCCTCTGGAGTTCTCTAAGTGGCTATGAACAAATGCTGAAATTATTTTATATCTTGTTAAAGAAGAAAGAGCTTAAGAATTTGGTATTAAAACAAATTTAATTGTACTACTAATGTAAAAAAGACAAAATTATAAATAAATAAATACTGTATATATATATATATATATATATATATATATATATATATATATTAGCCTCTATTTAAACCCATCAGTCCGTGAGCGTTATGAAGACCCTCATGAGACAATTAGAACCCTAATCTTAACCCCATAAGTGCCATGAGGGTCTTCGCCCCCCCAATATACCACTAAATCTAAACTAACCTCCCTCCACCCCAAGCTATTAACCCCTACCTACCTAACACCTACCCTAACCTATTAACACCTACACTACCCACCTAACCCCCTATTAAACCCCCCACCACACTATTTACAAAAAAGAAAACCTATGTTAAAAAAAATAAAAAAAGAGCATTACACAAACCCTCCCACTACAAAAAAAAAGAAAAAAAGATTGACGCAACTTCAAAGGTTATACATACACAAATATACATAACATTATAGTACATCAATAAATACAGTACAACTATACCCCTAACTACATACTATTAACCCCCTAACATGCAATACATTCCCCCCATCTACATTGCATATCCCTCTAACTACAATACATTACCCCCTATCTATAAAACATTACATCCTAACTACAATACATTTACCCCATCTATAAAACATTAACCCCTAACTAAAACACATTAACCCTATCAACAATACATGAAACCCTTTCTACAATACATTTAACCCTATCTACAATACATTAACCCTATCTACAATGCATTACGCCTTTCTACAATACATTACCCCTATCTACAGTATAATGCATTAACCCGATCTACAATGCATTAACCCTATTTACAATACATGTAGCCCTATCTACATTACATTAACCCTATCTACAATGCATTAAGCCTATCTATAATACATTAACCCATTCCTTATCAGTTGTCAAACTATAGATGTTGTCATGCTTTGCGTGGTACGAACAAGTTACGCGATGAGCGCCAAAGGCGCTCATCGCTTGCGAGCCTTGCGTAGCGAGGCAAGCCCATAACTCGCAGCACTTAGGCAAACCGACTGTTAAGGCACTAAAACTCACAGAACAAAAGCGATGAGTTCCGAAGGTTGCTCATTGCCTGCGAGCCTCGCGAAGCAAGTAGAGCAGTGAAGGCAATGAAACAAGCGGGACCTAGCCACAAAGGAGCGCCGATCAAACATTGAAACATGCGGGACATAGCCAACAAACACTTAGTAAACGTGGGATCACATTAAGCTGCAAATAGTTGACCAACGCAGGTCTTAAAAAAAAAAAACGAGACGCAAGACTTAGAGAAAGAAAATATGAACCGCGCAAAACAAAAAACACAAAAATTACAAAAACAATACAACAAAAACATCACACACAGCATGGGGGAACAGCCAGGACGTCTGGAAGTCAGGTGGAACACAAATTTAAGTCGATTTGGACGAGTTTGGCACTCCAAATCGCCAAATCAAGGAAAAAAATGTCCACCAAAAAAAAATGAAAACGAGTCTACACGACCCCGGACCGTGCAAAACACTGCCAACTGCGTAGCACTTTCACATAGTGTATTTTGTACCTTGTACATCCCTATTACAAATGACGGAAAATTGTTGTGAACTGCTTAGACAAACAACGCCAGTTTACAACACTAACTTGCAACTAATAACTTTACCAATCTAAAATGGAGCTTTACAGAACTAAACCAACGGTTTGCTCACGCGCCCGCAGCATATTTCTAATGCACATTTGGGACATTCATTACTCTTTCAGCAACACTCCAAATGTACATTGTATGCTGCAGGAAAATAAAAACAGAATGTTAGCTCTTCAGGCTATTGATTGCTGGATATACTAATTAAAAATAGGTAAAGTATATTAATGTATTAAGTAACTGGTTAATTATTATTAGTTAACAAAATATAGATATGTATATCTGTCTTTGTGATGAGCGCCGAAGGTGCTCATAGGAGCAAAAGTACAAGAGAGGAGAGGCTCGCAATGAGGGTTCTCAGAGTACAAAAAGCTTTACATTTTGTGGCAAACAGCATTGCCATGGTTTAAAATTTGATTGCCCTGTCATTTTTGACAGGCAAGTAGCTAGTAAATATAATATACATTAAACTTACCGTATATACTCGAATATAAGCCGACCCGAGTATAAGCGGAGGCACCTATTTTACCACAAAATACTGGGTAAAACGAGTGACTCGAGTATAAGCCGAGGGTGGGAAATGTGCTGCCCCCTGTGTCCCTCTTGTGCCCTCTGTGTCCCCCCTCTCCCTTCCCTGTGTCTCTTCTCCCCTCTCCCTTCCCTGTGTCTCTTCCCCCCTCCATTATCACCCTCCTCAACCCCCCCTCCTCATTCTCAACCTCCCTCCTCATCCTCAATCTCCCTCCTCATCCTCAACCTCCCTCCTCAACCCCCTCATCCTCAACCCCCTCATTCTCAACCCCCATCCTCAACCTCAACCTCCCTCCATAACCTCAACCTCCCTCCTCATCCTCAACTCCCTCCTCAACCTTCCTCCTCATACTCAACCTCCCTCCTCATCCTCAACCTCAACCTCCCTCCTCAACCTCCCTCATCAACCCCCCCACCCTCAACCTCAACCCCCTCCTCAACCTCCCTCCTCCTCATCAACCCCATCCTCAACCCCCTCCTCAACCCCCCATCCTCATCCTCCCCCCTCAACCCCATCCTCATCCTCATCCCCCCATCCTCAACCCCCCTCAACCTCACTCCTCAACCCCCCTATCCTCATCCTCCCCCTCAATACCCCATCCTCATCCTCAATCCTCACCATCCACATCCTCAACCTCCCTCTTCCTCATCAACCCCCTCCTCACCCCCCCCCTCAACCTCAACCCCCCTCCTCAACCTCACTCCTCCTTATCATCCCCCTTTTCACCCACCCAACCTCAACCCCCCTCCTCACTTTCTCCCCTCTAAATACCTACCCCTCACTTACCTGCTTCTTCTCTGGCCTCTGCTCCTTCCATCTTGACCCCTGCACCCGGTATATGTTAATGACGTGGCGCGCATGTGACGTCCCATGCGCGCCGGGGTCAAGACAGAGGGAGCAGAGGCCGGAGAAGAAGCAGGTAAGTGAGGCGGAGGTATTTAGAGGGGAGAAAGTGAGGAGGGGGTTTGAGGATGAGGAGGGGGGTTGGGGATGTGGAGGGGGATTAAGGTGAGGAGGGGGGGTTTGAGGATGAGGAGGGGGGAGGGAAAGAGACACGGGGGGGTTAGAGAGACACAGGGGGGTAGAGAGATACAGGGGGGTAAGAGAGACGCGGGGGGCGGTTAGAGAGACACAGGGGCGCGGTTAGAGAGACACGGGGGGTGGTTAGAGAGACACGGGGGGTATAAGCAGAGGGGGCCCTTTTTAGCCCTAAAAAAAGGGCTGAAAAACTCGGCTTATACTTGAGTATATACAGTACCTTGGCGCATGTCCTCTTCTGCCCCAGCTGGTCCCTTGAAAAAATCTGCCGCGCTAAGAAAAAATAAAACTAACGGAGCTCCACCCTGGAGGAGCTCCCCCATGCTAATGAGGCTTCTTCTAGTATAAAAAGCAGAATGGTGCCTTATGATTGGCTGTAATAGCTGTCAATCAAATTTCAGTCAATCAGCAGGCGCCAAGGTGTGAACCAATCAGTAGAGCATACACCCCTATATCCCATTCTGATTGGCTAATGGACCTGCCAATATTTTTAAAACCAATCAGATGGGACTATTGCCTTTAGCCAATCAGAATGGGATACACCCCCACAGGGTGATTGGCTGAAGGCATCTGCCCCTTCTGATTGGCTGCAGTCTGATTGAGATACCCCCAGTGGGGTATATCCCATTGTGATTGGCTCTAAGCATCTGCACCTTCTGATTGGCTGTTATCACTGTCAATCAGACTGCAGCCAATCAGAAGGTGCATATGCCTTCAGCCAGTCACCCTGTGTGGTGTATCCCATTTTGATTAGCTGAAGGCAATAGTGCCTTTTGATTGGTTTAAAAAAGATTGACAGGTTCATCAGCCAATCAGAATGGGATATAGCGGTGTATCCCATTCTGATTGGCTCACACCTTTACCGGAAGCAGCGATAGAAACATTAAATTCATTGTACATAGGATTAATGCATTATAGATAGGGTTAATGTATTGTAGATAGGGTTTCATGTATTGTAGATAGGGTTAAAAGTATTTTAATTAGGGGTAATGTTTTATAGATAGGGGTAAATGTATTGTAGCTAGGGTTTAATGTATTGTAGATAGGGGGAAATGTATTGTAGTTAGGGAGTTAATAGTATGTAGTTAGGGATATATTTGTACTGTATTTATTGATGCAATATTATGTATATTTGTGTATGTATTTTCTTTGCAGGTGCGTATTTCTTTTTTTTATTTTTGTAGTGAGGGGTGGTTTGTGGTGCTCCAAAGGCGCTTTTTGCACTGCAAGCCAAAGGCGCTTATTGCACTGCGAGCCTCGCAAAGCGAGGTGAGCCGTTGAAGCATGCAGGACTTCTGAGGGTCGCAACTGCGAGCCAACAGCGTAACTCTAAAAACCTGAAAAAACAGCTAAATAAAAAATAAAATAATAACACACTCACACACAGCACAGGGGGAGAGAAATATTTGGAATTTTTCATCAATTCAAATTCGGCTAAGCAAGGGAAAAAATAGCGTCCGAAAAACCTAAAAAAATCTGAAACTGGATGAAAACGAGAAAATACACGACGGTGAAGACAGTAACACACCCACAATGCCAGGCACGCAGGACCAACAGCAGTCAGCGCGTAACATGCAAACATACAGCAGACACAAAGAGGAGAAAGACACAGGGAAGGGACAGGGGAAAGATGGTGGAAAGAGACACATGGCATTCACAAGCACAAAACTTGCACGTTAAAAAAACTTGCAATGAGCGGCCCGTAAAGTAGGTGGGATGAAAGGCTTGCAATGAGCGCCATCATTGTGATGAGCACCGCAAATGGGAGAGGCTTGCAATGAGCGCCGAAGGTGATCAGTGCAAATCAGGAAAGTTGAAGTATTCCCGTCATTTTTGATGCGCAAATTCCTAGTTTCATATCACAGTGATCCACGTCTATGCTCAAGCCATGGATGCTGAAGAGGTTGAAGTTGTTCAACCCTACTAGGATATCCAACTCGTCATAAAACCAAGAAAATATGTTACTCTCATCATAGGAGGTTGAAATGCTAAAGTAGGGAGCAAGTTTGGCCTTGGCCTTGGAGTAAAAAATGTACGCAGATCAGAGGATAGTTTTTTTCAAGTTAATTCTCTGGTCATAGCAAACAACATCTTCCAACAGTCTCAGAGACGACTCTACAAATGGACATCACCAGATGGACAGTATAGAAATCACCTTGACTTCATACTTTGTAGCCAAAGATGGAGGTGCTCCAGTCAGCAAAAACAAGACATGGAGCTGACTGTGGCTCAGATCATGAGTTTTTTATTGCAAAGTTCCTAATTAAACTGAAGAAAAGAGGGGAAATCATCAGACCAAGCAGATACAAAATAAAAATTATCCCTTGTGAATATGCAGTGGAGGTAAATAATAGATTGAATGGACTAGACAAGGAAGATAGAATGCCTGAAGAACTTTGGACAGAAGTTTGTGACATTGTCCAGAAAACAGCAACAAAGAATATCACCCCAAAAAAGAAAACTAAGATAAACTGACTGCCTAATAGGGCTTTAAGCCCTGGAAAAAAGATGTGTCAAACTGAATGCAGGACTCCAGAGGATAAAATGAAGAGTCAAGGAGACATTATATAATGAGTGATGTAACAAGCTAAAAGATAACAGAATTGGAAAGTCAAGAGATCTCTTCAAGACAATTGGGAATCTCTGCGGGGGCAATGCTAATTTTTTTTTTTTTGTATTATATTTATTTTCTGTTGTAAAGTGGACCCCCCAGATCAACTTTGAAAACCTAGGCTCTAGGTGATTTTCCTTTATCCATTATAAAGACTTTATTGAGAAGAGATTAAGGGAGGTATTTACTACACTGTTGCTGGGGCTGGGACGGGTTGTGAAGGGCTGAAATGATAATTTTACACATCAGGAGATAAGGAAAATCAAACGCAGTGATGCACATTACATTTTGGTGGCTTCATGTTGCTTAGCTGCAGCAATTTATTTGTTTACTTGAGGTAAATAAAAAATCCTAATCTTACCAATTTGCATAATCAGGAGAACTATATCCAGGTGGTATATTGTCACATAGTCCTTATACTCACGTGGAACCATGGATTCATGTTGTTATCACAAACTATGCATAAAGATGAAAACTTTACATAAGTATGCAATGTGAGGAATATTTTTAAGTTTCCATACAAAGAACCTACATGTTTTTGTTTTTACATATAGTATAATTTATTAATTAACTTGTCAATAATATTAATAAGGTAAACATACACAAGCTATATACCCATATTAGATAGTCATTTTCTGTTATACATGTTTATATATAATTTCCAGAGGTAATTAATAACTTATTTGGTAATAAAATAATGAAAGTAGGTTTCCAGTGAACTTCTAAAGGTTTAGTTTACTTTAGGAATAACTTTGTTAAATCTTAAATTTTTTATACAAATATGTCTTCTTGCATCAGAGGATATCCAATGTTATGAATATTTTATCAAGTAGTGTAAATACATCTATGCATATATGGACATTAAACATTTAGGCTTTTATACAGAGGCATGAAAGAAATGTTAATAATAACACTGTTTTATATATGAAGTGGAAACATATTTAATGTTTGAAATTGCTATAATGCATGAGAAGAAGCTTATATCCATAACAATTTCAGTTGAATACTGCTTTTGCATGCCATATATCATAGATGCAATTTTATAGCTCTGTTTAAAAATTAATTTGTGTGACCTCTTTGCAGCTATTTCTTAGTGCCGCTGGCCTATTCATTGATGTGCCCTCATTCACATTTCTTCCATTACCTTAAAGTAGAGAGACCGAAAAAATTACATTCTTTTAAACTATCTTACTTAGATGCAAGGCTGGCACGTTATTAAAACATATGTAGATGAAATGGTGATTAAAATGTATTCATTTTATCATATATAGAAAGGCTGAAACAAATAATGAAACAAATAAAATATATAGATTTCAGTCCCAGCTGCTACAAACAGTACTGTAAATGTATTATGATCGAAATGCAGTTAATCAGAAATGTAATTGTGTAGAAACCATAAATATTACACACAACAATGCTGGCTTTCCTGTTCTGTAAGTATAAATACCTTCTTTGCACACGTTGTGCTAAGGGTCAGTCGCGGTGGCGCACAACAAAATAAGGGCCCTCTACAACTGGTAATTGCATGAAAATTTTTTTGTTAAGGCAGAGAGAAAGGTGATCTGATCCCCAAAGGGGTGTTTTAATAACTTATATATAATTTTAGATTTAATTGACCCCTACAAACACCTAATAGGCCCCCAAATTATTTTGCATTAGAGCTTCACTATATCCAGCACTGCCAAGGACATTAAACTGTTGATGTGCCTGTTTCAGCACTTATTAGTATATAGACATGTAAATAAATATTGTATAACTAGCGACTTGCCCGTCAAAAATGACAAAAATTGCCACAGAATGCGATGCTCTCCCTCCTCTAACTTTGCAAGCCTTGCGATGTGCACATTCGGCGCTCATCGCATGCCTTGCAATGAGCGCCTTTTTTCGGCCAATCAGAAGAAAAAAAAAATCTTATTTAAGCATCAAAAGTGCAGCAAAAGCCATTTGCTGGAGTGTCTGCCTTTTTAGGAGGAGCGCCTTGTGAAAGGCCCAAAAGATGAGGATCTGCTGGTTTCAATCAAGATGGAAGAGGACCTTAATCTTCAATCAACATGGATAGTGCGCCAGATCCAGTGCAGAAGATTGAGGACCAGGGCATTTATGATCATTGCTGGATGGGCGTTAAGAGTAGTTAAGTGCTGCCAGTCACATTGTTGCTGGGGTCACAGGTTATTTCTGTCTTGCTGTCTGCTTGTGGGCTATTTAAATACCAGCAGCAATGATGTAGGACACAGACAAGCTACAGGTGTAATCTACTGTGAATGTGCTTTCACAGATTGGCACATGTTTGAAAGTACTACGGTATATACTCGAGTATAAGCCGACCCGAATATAAGCCAAGGCACCTATTTTACCACAAAATACTGGGTAAAATGAGTGACTCGAGTATAAGCCGAGGGTGGGAAATGTGCTGCCTCCTGTGTCCCCCTCTCTCTCCCGTGTCTCTTCTCCCCTCTCCCTTCCCTGTGTCTCTTCCCCCCTCCCTTATCACCCTCCTCAACCCCCTCCTCATTCTCAACCCCACTCCTCATCCTCAACCTCCCTCCTCATCCTCAACCCCCTATTCCTCAACCCCCCCATCCTCAACCTCAACCCCCTCCTCATCCTCAACCTCCCTCCTCGTCCTCAACCTCCCTCCTCGTCCTCAACCTCCCTCCTCATCCTCCCTCCTCATCCTCAACCTCCCTCCTCATCCACAACCCCCTCCTCATCCTCCCTCCTCAACCCCCCCATCCTCATCCTCCCCCCTCAACCCCCCATCCTCATCCTCCCCCCTCAACCCCACATCCTCATCCTCAACCCCTCCATCCTCAACCCCCTCCTCACCCCCCTCAACCTCAATCCCCCTCCTCAACCTCCCTCCTCCTCATCAACCCCCTCCTCACCCCCCGTCAACCTCAACCCCCCTCCTCAACCTCCCTCCTCCTCATCAACCCCCTCCTCCACCCCCCATCCTCATCCCCCCTCACCCTCAACCCCCCTTCTCAACCTCAACCTCCCTCCTCCTCATCAACCCCCATCCTCACCCCCTCCTCAACCCCCCATCCTCAACCCCCCTCCTCAACCCCCCATCCTCATCCTCAAACCCCCATCCTCATCCCCCTCCTCACCCCCCCCCAACCTCAACCCCGCTCCTCAAACTCCTTTCTCCTCATCAACCCCCTCCTCAACCCCCTCCTCCCTTTCTCCGCTCTAAATACCTCCCCTTCTTCTCCGGCCTCTGCTCCATCTTGACCCTGGCGCGCATGTGACATCACATGCGCGCTGTGTCATTAGCATATACCGGGTGTTGAGGAGGGGGTTGATGAGGAGGAGGGGGGTTGATGAGGAGGAGGGGGTTGAGGATGAGGAGGGGGAGGGAAAGAGACACAGGGGGGTAGAGAGACACGGGGGGGGGGTTAGAGAGACATGGGGGGGTAGAGAGACACGGGGGCAGGAGGTTAGAGAGACACTAGGGGGAGTGACTCAAGTATAAGCAGAGGGGGCCCCTTTTAGCCTTAGAAAAAGGGCTGAAAAACTCGGCTTATACTCGAGTATATGCAGTATTTATTTTTATATGAATCTGACTAAATTTCCCAGGCTGCTTTATAGCACAGACAGCAATGCCAAATGTTTCAACCTCTGTTTCCTCCTGATTGGCCAAAACATTTTTTTTAAATTAATGCTCATTTAGCCTGGGTTTGGAGAGGGTGTTAACCCCGTTTTTCAATTGTCAGAAATTACAAGATATTTTGCTAAGTTAAAGGTAAGTGTGTAAATGTTTATTTTGGTATTTTTGTATGCAAAAAAATGTTTGCATACACTACTGATTCTCCTATATCAAATGCATTCAGAATCCAGCTCACTTAGATATGCCTTTAATGTATTAGTTTTATTTATTTTTTAATTGCAATTTTATTTTTTATTTTCCGTAGTTTTATTTAATTGTGATTAATGTTTTATTTTTGTAATTTAGGTATGTTATTTTTTGTTACTTATTTATTTTAGTAGTTTATTAGTTTTTTATTTTATTTAAATAGTGTAGTGTTCTATTTTTCCTTAAGGTGCTATGAAGACCCTTGATCTGATGCTTGAATCATTTTCAGAGGGATTTTTCTGCCTATATAAGTGGTACTTATGCATAGTATGTAACTTGCATACAGCACCCTTAAAAGTGATTGGATTTGTTTAAAATATTATAGGGCCACTTTAGTTCTTATAAAGGGCTCTCTAAACAATAGTTAGGTAGGTACTTATAGGAAAAAGCTATTATTAAAGTTTTTTGTGCATTTAAACAATGAATTACTGTTTATACTAAACATAATATAACTAGCAACTTGCCAGTCAAAAATGACGGCACTAAAGAGTGAAACCTGGCAATGCTGTTTGCCAGACAATGGGAGCCTCTCCCCTTCTACTTCGAGCCTCCCCCTCCCCACCTCTCCCACCATTTATTTTACTGTCCTCACGATGAGCGACTTTGGATGAGCGACTCATTGCGAGTCTCTCCCCCTGTCTACTTCCTCCCTTGTGTCTCATTTTCCCCCTCCTCTCCCTCTCTTGTGTCTCCTTTCCCCCTCCTCTCCCTCCCTTGTATCTCCACCCCATGTTTTTACCTCCCTCTCCCTCCCGTGTCTCTAACGCCTCCCCTTTGTCTCTTTCCACCCTCTCCCTCCCATGGGTCACTTTCCCCCTCCCCTGTGTCTCTTTCCCCCTTTCCCTCCCCTGTGTCTGTTCCCCCTGCCCTGTGTCTCTTTACCCCCTGTCCCCCTCCCTCTGTGTCTGTTCCCCCCCTTCCTTGTGTCTTTCCCCCCATTTACCTCCCCTGTGTATCATCCCCCTCCTCTCACTCCCCTGTGTCTCTTCCCCCTCCTATCACTCCCCTGTGTTTCTTCCCCCTCCTCTCCCTCCCCTGTGTCTCTTTCCCCCTCCTCTCCCTCCCCTGTGTCTGTTCCCCCCTTCCTTGTTTCTCTCCCGCCTATTTCCCTCCCCTGTGTATCATCCCCCTCCTCTCACTCCCTTGTGTCTCTTCCCCCTCCTATCACTCCCCTGTGTCTCTACCCCCCTCCTCTCCCTCTCCTGTGTCTCTTTCCCTCTCCTCTCCCCCCCTGTGTCTTTTCCCAACCTCTCCCTCCTGTGTCTCTTTCTATCTCCCCTTTGTCTCTTTACCCCCCTATGTCTCTTTCCCCCTCTCCCCCCTTTGTCTCTTTCCCTGTGACTCTTTTACCCCTGTGTCTCTTCCCCCCGTGTCTCTTCCCCCCTCTCCCCGTGTCTCTTTCCCCCCTCTCCCACCTTGTCTCTTTCCCCCCTTTACCCCATGTTTCTTTCACCCCCCTTCTCCCCTATGTCTATTTTCCCCCTCTCCCCATGTCTCTTTCCCCACCTCTCCCTCCAATGTGTCTCTTTCCCCCTCCCTTGTGTCTCTTTCTCCCCCTCTCCCTGTGGCTCTCCCCTCCCCCTCTCCCTCTGTGTCTCTTAGCCCCTCATCTCCCTCTGTGTCTCTTCCCCCCTTCTCGCTGTGTCTCTCCCCACCTGTGTCTCTCCCCACCTGTGTCTCTCCCCCCTCCCTCTGTGCCTCTTTCCCCTCTCCCTCTGTGCCTCTTTCCCCTCTCCCTCTGTGTCTCTTCCCCCTCTCCCTCTGTGTCTCTCCCCGCTCTCCCTCTGTGTCTCTTCCCCCTTTCCCTCTGTGTCTCTTCCCCCCTTTCCCTCTATGCCTCTCCCCCCTTCCTCTGTGTCACTTCCCCCCTCCCTCTGTGCCCTTTCCCCCCTCTCCCTCTGTGTCTCTCCCCCTCTCCCCCTGTGTCTCCTCCCCCTTTCCCTCTGTGCTTCTTCCCCCCTTTCCCTCTATGCCTCTTCCCTTCTCTCCCTTTGTGTCTCCCCCCCCCCTGTGTCTCTTCCTTCTCCTTAGGAGCCGTGCATGCGCATCTTGCGTCTCACATTGCGTATGCACATCTTGCGCTACGCACTGCGTATGCACAGCTCACCCCGCGCATTGCATGCATGCGCGAGATCCGACTGCCTTTGCAATCGGATCATTGTCAAACTGCAATTCGTTGCAAGCTTGATGACGAACTGCAGTTTGACAATTATAATATGTGATATATAATATTTGATTATTTTATTTCCTATCGTGTATATGCTTAGAATAGCATTTCTGTATAGTTATTTAACTGAACCATGTTTTATGAAGATGGGCCTGCTTACAACACAATGTTTTTTTTTATTTATGAGGAAAAGAATAAATGAATTTTGGTTCTTAACCAAAAAGGTTTTTTCCCACACAAATTTTTCACTAAAATATTTCAACTCAGACTAACTAGGTTTCAGATGAAGAATCACATTTTCTAAAACATCAAAATGCTCAGAACTTGCATTTAAAATGTATTTTAATAACAATCTTATATAAAGAAATGCAATAAGGAATGTTAAAATAAGATTTTAGCGGAGCTATCTTTCACCTAGAAGATTCGTGTATCAATGCAAAAGTAGCCAAGTGATGGTCTAATAATTTCAATAAACATGAATTGAAGTTCCAAAGTGTTCACCACAAATATTGACTTAAGTTTATATAATACTAAAAAGTTTAAATATTTTAGCATGTGGTTGTTCTTTTTTGTAGTGTACTGCCTTTTTCCCAATGAAATAAAAGTAAATGGACAGCATTACAACTAGATTAATAAATTGTAGCTATTGCCCCATTACCTACTACTTTTAGTTTAGCTATAGAAATTCTTAAAAATGTAATATCATGACTTTTGATAAATGAAGTAAGCACCAGTACAGAACAAAGTAGTAGGATAGCATGTTCTTAGCATTCATTCCAGGTAAAGCACCAAGGTAGGCAAAACAGTGCAGCAGAATGTTGTTTATATCTCAATGCCTTGGGCAGTCACAGCATGTAAAAGCAGAAAAGTATCAGAGGAGATGAGCCAAATAACAGTTGACACCCAAATACCAATGTTGGAAAGTTGCCTTGTAAAAGAAAAAACAGACGATTTGTAAAAATAAAAAAAATCTTTGGGAACAAAAGCAAAGATATAGTGTAGCTATTTATAAATAAAAACAAAAATAGAGTAACAACTGAAAACTAGTAATCCTAAGTAGAGTGTCCTATGGGTTTGTATGCACACAACCAGCAGTAACTTATAACATTACACAGGTGAAATCTGTAAAGAATGAGTCTGGTTTTGCCCAAAGCAGACACTAGCACTAAAATGCCAACCAAATCCCTCTCTGTCTTTGTCAATTGTGCTGCTGATCTCCATAGGCACAGTGATCAAGAGACCCATGTCTGGATTGCTGATTGAACTTTCGGGAAAACATA
Source organism: Discoglossus pictus (assembly GCA_027410445.1). Lineage (NCBI taxonomy): Eukaryota > Metazoa > Chordata > Amphibia > Anura > Alytidae > Discoglossus > Discoglossus pictus. Next base: position 174,642,678 of record CM050166.1, on the reverse strand, counting down.
AAGGATATTTGTTAAACAAACACACCAGAGAACAGGCGAAAATAGGTCAATGTCCTATTGGATGAAATCTGCTTAGGGTACAGTCTTTCAAGTTTTCACTTCTACCATTAAAGAGGAAAGCTCTTTGGCAGTATAATATAGTAGTTGCCAAGAAAATTTGCCTGCAATGCAGAAATAGCCTATGGTATTTGTTACAGGCTCAAAATCACTGCTGTTGTCAAAAACGTAACTCGGTCCTATCTCCTCCTTTGATGTTTCAAGGTCATACATGTTACCTGTGCTAAAGACACAAAATCCAAATTTAATAACAACAATTCAACAAACCGCAATTGCCTTCAAACCTGTAAATGGCAAATGTATGAAAAAATTATACAAGTACTAGATAGAACTCACAAGTGGGTTAACAACCTGTTTGTAACACTGCAAAAGCAAAGAAACACACAATACTGTATTTAAAAAAAATGGGAAAACAATGAAGGCATTAGAATTAATTGCACAACAGTCTCAAGCTTGCAAATCTACAATAAATATATTTAATTTTATTTCCGTGTTATATGGATCCCGGGAATGAAGGAGTTAATACATATCATGGAACCTGCATGGACTAGAATAGTTGCTTTATTGATTTTTATTGATTTCTACATTTCTGGATTGCGAGTCCGATTGCACATCGGAATTCTAAACACTAATCAAATGTAGTTTAAACTCCATGTTTTCTGACGTCATGACCACGGTCTCATTTACTATTGGCTCTGTCTAAATTGTAACTTACGGGCTTGCTTAATTGATCATGCCCTGAAATGCTACTTACAGGTTCATGGTTTGCATTTTGGGTCTGTGAGCATGCAATTGCGGGCTTGAGTCAATTAAATACATCTATATGTGTGAAAATTTTGGAACCCACAGCCAAAAATTCAGTTTGAAGGTAATTACGGGCTTGTAATTAAATAGGGGCCATATACTTTAGTATTTTTTTATATCCAAGCAACTTGGAGGTGACAGTCTTGCTTTAAGGATAAATAAAGAACAACTCTATAAACATGGTGTTATACATAACATAATAATTTCTATTTTCTTTAAATTAAGGATCTTGATAGATATATTAAGTTTATATTCCTGAGAACTAAGCCATAAACTGGCATTGCTGCATTATCCAGGTAAATGTTTATGTCTATTGCTGCTTGAAGACCAGGTGACATTCAAGTTGCTTACAAGCTGGAAAAAGTGCTGATAAGGAAATTGACTTCCATTTTAATGGGCACCATAGCTTTGTTTTAATGGTTTGTAAAATGTGTACTTTAAATTGCTCCACTTCCTTACAGTAACTGAAATAACATTTTAGATACCATTTAAGTATATATGCAAAATCAGCTTTTCTTTTGCTGTGCTTTGCATGCACCTTTCCGTCTTCCAGTCAATAGAATTTAATATATTTTTTTGCATAAATATATTTGATTTTACTTATTTTATGTTCTTTAAAATCGCAGCACTAGCACTTATTTTTCTGAACTTTACGCACATGGTTTGCTATGCATGAATAACAGTTTTTTTTATTATTATTATTTTGTTATTAGTTGGGTTTGAATTCTGGGTTATGCATTAACTTGTTATGGCTTTTCCAATAGAACAGTTTGTGTTAATGTGATAATGAAACAATTATAGCCCATAAGGACATAAAGGACAAAAAAATTCAACATAGAGAAAATTGCCAGCTGCAACCCCCTGACATTGTTCACACTGCGTTATTGAAAACAATTTGCTGTGACCTCTGCAAAGTGGAAGCCGTCTGAGATATCATTGCCTTGAATGAGACAGTAGTTGTTGGCCTTTTCTATTAAAATTATACTCCTCCATTAAGAAAGTAGAGCATATTGTATTTTAGATGAGGCGCTGAATGATAAAAAGAGATTAGTGCCTAGGACATGTTACAACTGTTCATATAGGAATTTCAGATTCACAAATATATGTACCGTAAGTAAATGCTGTATTCTCAAACACTCGAGGGAACGATGACTTTAACAAAAGTAAATGATATTTTCATATCTCACTCCAGTAAAATGTAATAAAATAAAATGTATCCCTCCACCGATCCTTAATACTTTAGAGAAATATATGGAGATGCCCTAATGCATCAAACCTATGCAAACAAATAGGCCAAATTATATATTATAAACATATATATATATATATATATATATATATATATATATATATATCGACATATGTATATATCACCAAAATTACACCTATTAAAGCAATGTGCCGATTCATTTATAATACCAATAATATTTCTTGAAATAAAAGTAAATTACTTGAAATCACACGTACAATTACAAAACTGCATATAGCAAGCAAATCCTCACATCCTACTTTACAAACTTAAGGACAAAACCAATAAAATAAATATCTATGACTTATGCAAGAAAACATATTAAAAAAAAATCTGGTTGGAATCTATAGATATAAAACCATTCAAAACACATAAAGAATAAATAACCTGTTCATAATGTAAGTATTTTCTCTCAAAGTTTTATTACCCACATGATAACATATAATAAGTTTGTACTTATTGTTTCATTATTATCTAGTGGCGACTTGCCCTTCAAAAATGACGGGGCAATAACATTTTAAGCCATGGCAATGCTGTTTGACACACAATGTAAATCTTTTTCTACTGTGAGGACCTTTGGCGTTCATTGTGAGCCTCGTGCTGATCGCCTTGGGAGCTCATAGCGAGCCGCTCCTCTGTGTGTAGTTTTGGTCCTATGACGGCCTCGGCGCTCATGACAAAGACAGATATATCTCTTTTTTCTATAATTATTAATTACTTATTTACTTACTAAATTAGCATACTTTACCTATTTGTAATTGATATATCCAGCAATGAATGGCCTGAAGAGCTAACTATCTATTTTTATTTTCCTGCTGCATACAATGTACAGTTGGAGAAAGTGTCATCAGTGTCCCAACTGTGCATTCGAAATATGCTGGGTGCGCGAGGGCACACGGTTGGTTTAGTTGTGTAAAGCGCCATTTTAGATTCGAAATGTGTTAGTGTTGAAAAATGGTGTTGTTTGTCTAGGTGCTACGCGGGATGCTAGCATTTTCCGTGCTTTCTAAGTGTGTATTTTTGTACCTCGTACGTCCATGGCAAAAGTTGTATGTGCCTAGCGGTGTTTTGCGCATTTCGGGGTCGTGTAGCCTCGTTTAAATTTTTTTCGTCCGCCATTTTTTTTCTTGCTTTGCAAACTCGCAAAGCGTGATGATGACTCGCAGTTTGACAACTATTATATGTGATATGTATTATTGTACCTTATGGATCGATATGTTGTCATGGTGAAGGGCCTTTTGTACCTCCCTACAACTATTAGCTGTACCATGTAGGGTCACCAAGGATGGGCAGGTCATAGCAGAGAGGTCAGACAAATTGGGGTCCACTGGAGAAGGAACTGGTAACCCACTTCAGTATCTTTGCCAAGAAAACCATATGGATGAGCACAACCAGACACAAATGTGCCTGGCATGCTGCTTCCATATGGTCACCAAGAGTTGGGCACAACTGAAGGACTGAGCAACAATAACATTATTGTATCTTCTTCTATATGTTATTATTCTTTTAACTAAAGTTTATGGTACTAGTGCTTCTTGGTGTGAATACAAACTGTCTATTGAGTCTAATGTCTTAACAGATCTATTTGTATTATTATAGTTTTTCATAGTAGTTTTGCAACCATAACACTATTACCAAACTAATATTCAACATTTTAATAATCAGTTCATGCCTTTATATGGCCTGGTACTGTCTTTGAGAACAAGAACATTTTAAAGGGTCAATCTGCAATGAAAAAATATAAATGTTTCAAAACTTTGAGTCGGACTAAGAGAATAATTAAGCCGAGGAAAGGTCATGAGATCTGATTTTAATTAGAACATAGTAAATTTAAAGCCTCTGATAGACCTTGTATGCATTCTTGATATATTAGTTGAAGTTGTTTGTGTGAGAGGGGACTTTACATATCTGAAGAGTTATTGATGCAAATGTCCTCTTTCTGGGCCAATGAGGGAAAAGTGGTCTAATGTGATTTTCAGTGTGAACCAATTATCTAGCAAAACCCTCTGATTTCTCTCTTTCTTCGCTTCCTTTGTCAATCTCTCCATTGAAACACACCCTCATGATCCAGCTCTTAGGAAGTGATGTAACAAACAAAAAATAGATTCTTGCACTCATAAGCAGAGTTTTAAAAAATTCTTATTTTTAAAAAAATATTATTATATCCATGACTTACACAACTGCTAATGTTGTTAGTTCCGAAATACAAAAAATGGTATAATCTCTTTTTTTCTCAAAATGGATAATAAACAGAGATTTAAATAGAAGCGCTAAATTATCCTACCTTTTTAACAGTATTTTTCAATGATATTCCTTTTAAATACACAGGAATAAATTGTTATCATGTGCCTTAATGTATAAATACAATGACAGATGTTAGTCTATACACCAGATCCTGGATATTCAAACTATAGTATATGGACTATAAAGAGTGGTACATACAGGTAAAGAAAAGACCCTTCTGTTCTTATGGTATAAAGAAATATATATCCCCAGCTCACTGAATATCAATATAGTCCTTTGAATGATCCCAATGTGATGGTAGTGCAGTCTTTGTGGTTTGATTGTCAGTTGAAATACTTGATTATTGATTGAAGTCATCCACTGTTTCTATATACTGGATACAGGGTGGTATGCTGTTTTCTCAAGAGGCACCGTCCACATGATATGGAAAATATAAAAGGAAGAGGAGGGAGAGAAGCGCAAGACTGCCTAATAGTGTGATACAGTATGATATATTGATAACGACACAAAAAAACATAAATGAAAACACACTAACATTTTATACCCTCAGAACATAAGGTATACAGTCAGGTCCATAAATATTGGGACATGGACGCAATTCTAACCTTTTTGGCTCTATACACCACCACAATGGATTTGAAATTAAACAAACAAGATGTGTTTAACTGCAGACTTTCAGCTTTAATTTGAGGGTATTTACATCCAAATCAGGTGAACGGTGTAGGAATTACAACAGTTTGTATATGTGCCTCCCACTTTTTAAGGGACCAAAAGTAATGGGACAGATTAACAGTCATAAATCAAACTTTCACTTTTTAATACTTGGTTGCAAATCCTTTGCAGTCAATTACAGCCTGAAGTCTGGAACGCATAGACATCACTAGACGCTGGATTTCATCCCTGGTGATGCTCTGCCAGGCCTCTACTGCAACTGTCTTCAGTTCCTGCTTGTTCTTGGGGCATTTTCCCTTCAGTTTTGTCTTCAGCAAGTGAAATGCATGCTCAATCGGATTCAGGTCAGGTGATTGACTTGGCCATTGCATAACATTCCACTTATTTCCCTTAAAAAACTCTTTGGTTGCTTTTGCAGTATGCTTCGGCTCATTGTCCATCTGCACTGTGAAGCAACGTCCAATGAGTTCTGAAGCATTTGGCTGAATATGAGCAGATAATATTGCCCGAAACACTTCAGAATTCCTCCTGCTGCTTTTGTCAGCAGTCACATCATCAATAAATAATAGAGACCCAGTTCCATTGGCAGCCATACATGCCCACACCATGACACTACCACCACCATGCTTCACTGATGAGGTGGTATGCTTTGGATCATGAGCAGTTCCTTTCCTTCTCCATACTCTTCTCATCTCATCACTCTGGTATAAGTTGATCTTAGTCTCATCTGTCCATAGGATGTTGTTCCAGAACTGTGAAGGCTTTTTTAGATGTTGTTTGGCAAACTCTAATCTGGCCTTCCTGTTTTTGAGGCTCACCAATGGTTTACATCTTGTGGTGAACCCTCTGTATTCACTCTGGTGAAGTCTTCTCTTGATTGTTGACTTTGACACACATGCACCTTCCTCCTGGGGAGTGTTCTTGATCTGGCCAACTGTTGTGAAGGGTGTTTTCTTCACCAGGGAAAGAATTATTCAGTCATCCACCACAGTTGTTTTCCGTGGTCTTCCGGGTCTTTTGGTGTTGCTGAGCTCCTTGGTGCATTCTTTCTTTTTAAGGATGTTCCAAACAGTTGATTTGGTCACACCTAATGTTTTTACTATCTCTCTGATGGGTTTGTTTTGTTTTTTCAGCCTAATGATGGCTTGCTTCACTGATAGTGACAGCTCTTTGGATCTCATATTGAGGGTTGACAGCAACAGATTCTAAATGCAAATAGCACACTTGAAATGAACACTGGAGCTTGTATCTGCTCTTTGTAAATGGGATAATGATGGAATAACACACACCTGGCCATGGAACATCTGAGCAGCCAATTGTCCCATTACTTTTGGTCCCTTAAAAAGTGGGAGGCACATATACAAACTGTTGTAATTCCTACACCGTTCACTTGATTTGGATGTAAATACCCTCAAATTAAAGCTGAAAATCTGCAGTTAAAGCACATCTTGTTATAGTATATACCTATATCAGTATATATACCTATATAAGGGAACTAGTAATGTATTTGGGTATAATGTCTTCTTGTGCGCAGGGAAGCTCAATGTGATCACTTCCCATCTTTCCAACCATACCAAGCAGAACATGGCAACTCCCAAGATCAGCTTAGAAAAGAACAAGTAAAGAGGAAACCAGTCAGAAAAAGCAAAAAATTACAGGAAAATATAAATCAGGTTCAAAATAAGAGAGACATTAGAAATACCCTAATAAATTCTTTTAGATTTCACCTGTATGCAGATGACACCCAAATCTACTTGTCTGCATCAGAATCAACCCCCTTTCTTAAAGCTGAATTTGCCAACTGCCTCTCTAGCATATCCTCTTTCCACCCTTTTCCACAGCTTCCACTCCTCACATATCTCTCACTGTTGACAACACCATCATCACTCCCACCTCCCAGATCAGTTGTCTTGGTGTTCTATTGGATCCTGCATTCTCTTTCATTCCTCACATAGAATCAATCACAAAATATTGTCATTTTCACCTACAAAAACATCTCCAAAATACGTCACTTTCTCACACAAGACACAACCAAAATTCGAATTGACTCTCTCATCATATCTCACCTTGGCTACCAATCCAGTCCACTAGACTCATATACCATACTCAACATTCAGTGTCTGGGGTACCTCTCGGTCGGTCACTCCACTGGCTTCCCATAGTCTCCAGAATAAAATGTAACATTATGACCTACACAATAATGCACCCTCTTATATCTCTGCTCTTGTCTCAAAATACTCTACCAACCATCCTCTTCAGTTTGCTAATGACCTTCTTCTATCCACCTCTCTTCTAACCACCTCTTACTCCCGCCTTCAGGAATTTTCTTGTGCTGCCCCTATTCTTCGGAACTCCTTGCCTCGCTCCACTAGACTATCCTCCTGCCTCAAATCCTTCAAAACCTCACTAAAATGTGTTTAAAGAAGCTTAACACCTTCAGTTTTAATATGCGCAATGCATTGTACCTCACTCTTCTATACCTCATCCATATACTTTAGTCTGTATGTTTGCAAGTTTTTGATCTTGTTAGGTGCTTTAGGGAAAGCACTTTGTACGTTTAATTTTAAGCTCAATAAAAGGGCCCTCTGTTCTTTTGCAAGGTGTTTTGACTTGTTTTTACCCCTGTATAGAGCTACGGAATATGTTGGCGAATTACAAATAAACTATAATAATAATAATGTAGAGTACATAAGCGGTTCATGGGTTTATCAAGACGCAGTTCATGGATTAATCAATTTTACCAATAGTAGCGCCTGCGTGCGCCTGCACACCACGCAGGCTTTAGACACATATCGATCATTATTATAGTGGATTATATGTTATATTACATAGTTTATATAGCACCTTCTATGATATTAGGTGCACAAAGAAAGTTTTTTATTATCCGCCAGTGCAGTTTGTAAATTGCTTTAATCGTAGACCTCATTTCAGTGAAAAATTCAGTGAAAAACTTAAATTACAGAAATATATTATATGGAAACGTTACTTTTTCGAAACAAAATTCAGAAAGTGCAAATAACAAATGTATGATAAAGGTACACTCAAAAGGGCTCTTAATTAAAGGCATATCCAAGTTTCATGGATAAATACATTTCTGCAATCCTTGTGCTGCATACACATAAGCTAATTTTTGCCTATTTTATTTTTATTTAGATCTAAAAAACCCTCTATTGATTATGTTGACACATCCAGGGGGTGTCTACACAGGCATCTGATCCCCCCCCAATCAACATGCAGCATAAGGGGGGTGAGATTAACCCAATATGTACCTGCTTTTGCTTGCTCAGCCAATCTCCTTGCAGCTTCCTCTCTGTATGTCAGCAGCAATACATAGCACATATCAATGATACACTATATATCACAGGCTGCTTTTCAGCACAAACAGGAACCCAGAGTTAATTCAAAAGTTTCAGCTAACGTGATTGTCCAAAACAAATTATTTTAAATGTGATGCTTATTTAGCCTCAGTTTGGAGGGTGTTAACCATAATTTGCAATTGTCAGAAATTGCAACAGATTTTGCTGACTTCAAAATAAGTGTTTAAATGTTTATTATTGTTTTTTTTATGCACATTTTTTTTTGCATACACTGCTAATTCCCTTTTATCAAATGCATTCATAATCCATCTCACTGAGATATGCCTTTAAGATAATAAATGTACTAATTAATCATTAACCTCATCATTACCCAAGTTGATGGAAATGCATTTATATATATTATAGTATGTATGATTAAATATGTAAATTAGACATGTTATTGAACATAAATATTCTAATTATGTGCATGTAAGTAGAGAGCACATATAAAGGACCACAGCAGTTTAAGAAAAAGTCTGCTTGTTTGTCAAGTATGTACAAAACTAACAATATTAGCAGTTATTTAAGCCATGGAAATAAAACATTTTTGGATAAAAATTGGAATTTCTGCAGACTTTGTTTATGAGTACAGGAATCAATTCTGTGTTTGTTACATTGCATCCTGAGAGCTGTATATGGATGTGTGTTTGTAATTATCAGTGGAGGGAGGGGTGTGGAAGGAAGGGAACAGGCAGAAGTCTGGGAAATTTGTTTGATAACTGGGTACAAGTAAAATTGACACCACACCCCTTTCCCCTTCTTGGCCCAGAACCAGGTTATTGCATCAAAGAATGCCAAGGCAGCTCAACAGAATTGTAAACATTCCTCTCACACACCCAACTTTCACCAATGGATCCCTCAAAGGTTCTACAGAGGCATCAAAAATATATTTTTCTAATCAATAACAATCTGCATTACTTTTTCCTGCTTAATAATGATCTTAGTCAGGTTCAAACTTTTCAATCATATTTTGATTTTCAATCATATTTTTGCATTGCGGCTGGATACAGAAAGTAGTTTCTGCGGAAGGACCGGATCTGCAGAGGCGGTGAGTGCGGCGCTGCTGGCAGGGTCCCCAGGTTAGAGACACAGGGGAGGAAGAGAGGGGAAGGAGACACAGGGGAGGGAGAGGGGGAAAGGTGACACAAGGGGGGAAGTAAGAGGGGGAAAGAAGAAACAGGGGAAAGGGAGAGGGAGAAAGGAGGCGCAGGAGAGGGAGAGAGGTGAAAAAGAAGACACAGGGGAGGGAGAGGTGTGAAAGGGAGAGGTAGAAGAGGTACAGGGGAGTGAGAGAGGGGAAAGGAGATACAGGGGAAGGAGAGGGGGAAAGGAGACTCGAGGGGGAAGTAAGAGGGGGGAAAGAGGACACAGGGAAAGGGTGAGGGGGGAAAGGAGGCGCAGGAGAGGGAGAGAGGGGGGAAAGAAGACACAGGAGAGGTGTGAAAGGGAGGGGGAAAGGATATACAGGGGAGAGAGGGGGGAAGACGACACAGGGGAGGGAGGAAGGAGACACAGGGGAGGGTCAGGGGGAAGGAGACACAAGGGAGGGAAAGGGGTGGAAGGAGACACGAGGGAGAGGGGGAAGGAGGTACTTGTGAGTGAGAGGGGGGAAAGGAGACACAGGGGAAGGAGAGGGGGAAATGGGAGAGAGAGAGAAAGGAGGCACAGGAGAGGGAGAGAGGGGGGAAGAAGACACAGGGGAGGGGGAGGTGTGAAAGGGAGGGGGAGGGATATATAGGGGAGAGAGGGGGAAGAAGACACAGGGGAGGGAGGAAGGAGACACAGGGGAGAGACAAGGGGAAGGTGACACAAGGGAGGGAGAGGGGTGGAAGGAGACACAAAGGAGAGGGGGAAAGAGACACAGGGCACAGATGAGGGGGAAGAGACACAGGGGAGGGAGATGGGGAGGAGAGACACAAGGTAGGGAGAGGGGGAAGGAGACACAAGGAAGGGAGGGGAAGAGACACAAGGGAGGAAGACGGGGAAAGGAGACACAGGGGGAGGAGAGAGGGAAAGGAGGTACAGGGGGAAATGGAGAGGGGGAAAGGAGGTACAGGAGAGGCAGAGGAGGGGAAAGAAGACACAGGGGAGGGAGACAGTGGGAAAGGAGACACAGGGGGGGGAGAGGGGGAAGAGGGAGGGATAATGAGGCACAGGAGAGGGAGAGGGGGAAGGAGACATAGCGGAGAGGGGGGGAGGAGACACCGAGGAGGGGGGGTTTATTCCTGTCATTTTTGATGGGCAATTTCCTAGTATATACATATGTGTGTATGTGTGTGTATTCAAAATGAATGCATACCTAAACCATACCATTATTTGTGGGAGAGAAGCAGCACAGGTCTTTCAATATCCATTTATAACCAATTTTAAGATTACTTTGAGATTCTTCACTCCCTTGTATGTGGTGGGGACGTAGTAAATTTTATTATAGTGGACGACCCCCCCCCCCCCCGGTCAAAAATGTAGAATCAGTGTTTGGGGGGGGGATTATAAAGGTCAATCTTTCTCCCCACCACATGTTATATTAAGGTGGGGGAACTAAAAGTATATATAATAAATACATTTCCATACCATTGGCCTAAATACATGGGGGGATGAAAGGTGGAGCACAGTATGTTTTATTGGGGAGGGAGGCAAAGGGAAGGGGTTATTTATTGGATGGTCCCAGAATACAACTGTAACCTGAAGATGAAGCATCACACTTTTAACTACTAAGGTTTCTGCTACCCTAATTTTCATATATGGTTCTACACATTTGTGTCTTGCTCTTCTCTGCATATTAAATCATCAGTCAGATCATTTATTGTTTTTTAATGTATATTTCTGTGAATACCGGAAACTGATATTTTATCCTTTTGTTTCTTTATCTCTTTCAAACTGCCCCCTTTCACACTGCACTGTCCACACTCATAAGGTTTCAAGCATGTAAAAACCAAGAAAGTAAGGTGATTTAATGTATTTGGAAATATAACTATGTTTGTAATTACATAGCAATATTAAAGCGATGATAACATATTGTTTCCTTGTTGCATCTTAAAAAAATGTATCTATGCGTGACAGCATTTTTTTTAATGAAGGACACAGATCACGAAAAAAACACATTTAAATGTTTAATTGCTTTAAGGGAGGGGTTAACTCCTATCAACCAATGAGGAGTAATAATAAAAGCTGTATGAGTCATGCTTCTCAGATAATTGGATCTACACAATTAAATATGCCCTGTAAATTTCTTTCTAGTTTTAAAGAAGTTAAAACAGCATTTACTTATTTTTGTCAATGCTTTTTTGAAATTTATTATCCTTTCTGAAATATTTTGAAACAGAGGACAGACCATATCTGATAGTTCATTTTGTTGGTATATCTGAAGAGATATACTTAAATGTAACTTAAAGAAAAAAAAAGATATAATAAGACAACATTGATACAAGTACAGTTAGAAGGAAAAGACATACTGTGTTAAATAAATAGACAAAACAGATTACATGTACAATGGGAGGAAAAAGGTAGAGTGTGCAATGGAAAGGAGTATTCTACTTTTCCTCTTAACTATATTTCCCCTTAAAGGGCCACTTCAGTGTTGTTATAAAGCGCTCTCTAAAGAATAGTTAGATAGGGCCTGATAAGAAAAAAAAGTATTTATTAAACTTTTACTCTGCATTTAAACAATTAATTACTATCTTTTACTTGTGCCCCCAGGCTCCATACCTCTCCACTCTCTGAGTGATGTATTACCTCTAATTAATAACCAGAGGTATTACTTTTTCCTGCTTAATCATGATCTTAGTCAGACTCAGACTTTTCAAACATATGTTTTCTTATTGTAAATGGGTCCTTCAAGTGTGTACATATATGGTGGGAGCCACCCACGTGGGAATGCTCTCCAAACAGGCATACCAATTTACAGTATGATAGTGGGAGATGACTAGAAAGTGTATTTGTGTACATTGCTAGCAGCTCAGGTTACACTACTGCCTGCTGCTAATGTGTGTTTTACAGAGTAGTCTCAAAAGATTTTCAATTTTGTACTCCACCCTGGGGGTTGTTATTTCTCCATGCAATGGAGAATTGACTGAAATTTCAGTACTGGCCAGTCAGTAGGGATGGGTTCAGACTGATATGCTGGAAATGTCTCCTATGTAGTGAACGAGTGAGCAAAAAGACTATGGGTTAGTGCACACTCTGGGATGGCATTATACCACAGAGCACAGAACTATGATTACCCTTACATTTTCATCTACATTTTACCAAAGATACAATTAGTGAACAGATTAACAGCCTTATTAAATTGCTATTCGGCCAATTGAAAAGGACTGGATCTATCCCTCTTTGCCTGCGCATTTATTCTGCAGCACTGACAGCTGCAGTTACAGGTGCCACCCGCCAGAGGGCGCTGTGAGTTTTCGGGCGCCATCAAGTTCCAGGGAAGGCAAAAAACTATTCTCCCCTCCAATGTGGCGAAACTTGATGGCGCTGAATCAACAGTGAGGCCATCACTATGTTTGTTGCGGGCACTTGGCCCCCCAGGGCCTCGGGCGCGCCTCTCACAGCTCAAGGCCTTTTCTGTCAGTGCGCCTTATATGCTAAAATCGGCAGCGCCATCTGTCGGTCGGTGGCGGAACAGCAGCTGTCAGGTTTTGCGATGGTGAAGAGGGAAAGGAACGAAGGGTTCTATATAAGCACAGAGCATATTTTTTTACAGAAGTTTTTAGTTAGTGAACTTCTATCCAATAGCAAGGTCTTCACTATCTAAACACTTCTGTAAAATAATATTCTATGTGCTTATATAGAGCCCTTTTCAATTGGCTGCTAGCTATTTGCTTGTGTTTTTAACATAATTGAATAATGTCCATTGCCCTGCAGGTGTTCACACAATAATATAGAAAAAGTAAGAGACATTCCGCAGTTTGACTGAGTCACTATGACATCATCTGTATGACCTCAGAGCCCTTCTGACAGCCTTCACTTCCCTCACACATAATGTAACCCCTGACTACTTTTGACAGAGAGTCTATCTTGGAACATGATGGCTCTGAATTAAATCAGATTCAAAATCAAAGAGGTAGCAATTGAAGTCTTCCCCTCCTCATTTTCTCTTCTATCTTTCTCCATCTTATATTTCCTTTTTTAAGAGCAGACATCACTATATGCTATCAGCCTTATTAAATTGTGATTTGGCCAATTTAATAGGGCTCTATATAGCACATAGCATATTTATTTTTACAGAAGTTTTTAGTTAGTGAACTTCTATCCCAAAGGAAGGTCTTTACTAACTAAAAACTTCTGTAAAAAATATGCTGTGTGCTTATATAGAGCCCTATTCAATTGGCCAAATCACAATTTAATAAGGCTGTTAATCTACAATAAAATATAATTGTGATCTGCAGGTTATTATTCTGTTATTACACCTTCTGATTATTATATCAACTTGCCAGTAAATTTCTCTGGACTGTTAAATGTGCATTAGTGTAGAATATGAGGTAAATACATGATAACCACAACATAATTCAATTACATACAAAGATAGATAGATAGATACTTCCAGGGCTGTATGTGACCTTGTAATCTAGTGAGTTTCTCTATAGTCCTGCTGTATATTGGCAGATTGTATTGCCATATTCCCACTGTGCAATCACAAACTTCCTGTACGTTCAAAATCTCCTCCCACCTCAGGAACTGGCCTGCTAAAAGCAATAAGGCAGATTCCACAGCAGCATAAATGCACCTTAAATATAATAAATTAGAGGCGGGTTTACATTTTAAAAACATGTTGTATATTTTCACGTAATTCTTCAAAACAGTACATTTTAAAATCAAGAAGACAATGGTCCTTTAATTGTCAGAATGTTATAGCTGACTGAATATTAGGATTTTAAGTAAAAACCCTAAGTACAGACTATTTCAGACAATAATGACTCAGTAGTGAAGTGATTACCCAAGACATTAATGACATCTGGAAATAGCTTGTGCCTTAATTCTTTTTTTATAGAACGCTATCCAGTAATTAAGCAATAATCTTGACTAGACATACTGTATGTCACGACCGGCCAATTTGGGGGACCACGCTCACCCCAAATCTCTCTCTCTCCACGGTCGCAACTTTTTGTTCAGATCTCAACACCAGCAGACACTTCAGATGACAGCATCATTACTGCAGAGACACGCACCTCAGACCCCTATTCTTAGGATCTAAGAATCACACCCATGTACCTTGGATTAGTACAAGCAGACTCTGACACCACCTGTGTTTAGTGTGTCCAAAGTCAGACTGGCCACTTCTTTATTGTTACAAAGATATATATAAAAAAAAACAGAAAGATGTCACAAAACACCAAAGACTGCCCCCAGTTCTAGCCCATCCTCCTAGGCAAATAGCTTGCTATTCCCCCTCACCCACATGATTTCCTGATGTAGAGAGGCATCTAACTTTCTTCTAATTACACCTTTTGTTTCTCCTCTTACAGAGCCATAAAACTAGTTACCCCTTTCATGAATAAAGCCAGAGCCTTCACACGTGGCCGATCGCAGGGCCATATAAATTCCACTATCCTATTTCTAACACAGATACAGTTTTGCAATGTTAGTCAATTACAGCACCACATGCACTTATTACATCCATGATATAAATGTTAAGCAAATTGTTAGTACCTTCTAACCACACATATAATAACTGATGAACCCCAAATAGTCTAGTGGGCCCTTCTGTTCATAACAGCTAGTTTCCCCCATCCTAGTGTGGCCTAGGAATTCGTCCTGACGGACAAATTTCTAGCCACACTGATCTCACTTGTGCAAGTGATGGTGATTGTAATTGCCTCACAGTCCACATTTCTTCCAATTCCAATGGGCACACAATTTTGGGCATAGCCTCCATGGCTCAATTGCCAACCGCCTTCCTTGGGCCATGGCACATGCCCCCTTCCTCCCCATCCATTGGGGAAAACAATTTAATTGGGCAGCAGCATCTAAAACAGTCCTTGGGCCTATTAGTTCACCCAGTCCAAAGGGTCCCAGGGTGGTACAAACTCCAGGTGACATTTCCCAAGCTGAAATGGCTCGCCCCCCTCCCAAAAACCAGCGCCAGTGCCCTCCTCTTCCCAATGTCTGAGGGGAAAAATTTTTCTTGGGAGTCCCATAAACTAACACCTCCAGGGAGGAACATACCAGTCTGATACTGAACTCAGCATCCATTATGGTGGTCTGGAATGGAGGCTCCACTTTCACCTGCACCGCAGTCTGGGCACAGTAACCCCTCTCACCTGCAGCAATGGTCTGGGCATGGGACTCCATTTCTCCATCTCCTTGGACCACAGTTGGTGCGCTGTATTCCATCTCGCCTGGATTGGGCACACAATAAGGAATGCGGTCCCTCTTTAAATGATTTGCAGTGTCTCTGTTTGGCAGGATCTCAGGGATCATAACCTCCCCTGCCCCCTTGTCTGTGGCTAGCTCTCTGACATTTTTTATCAGAGGGAGCTCCATGCTAGGCCCAAATTCTATTCCCAGGGCACAGTGAACATAGCTGCTCCTATCCAGACTGTTTGCTTGGCCTGGGTTCTGCCAACAGACCTCTGTGCCAGGGTAATCAATGCAGTTCAAGGGTGCCATTGCCAGCCCACCCCCAAACAACCAGGGCCCATACACTCTTCTGCCCCACTGCATGGGTAAAACACTCCCCTGGGGTGCCCAGAAAAATAGTAATTCCAGGGGGTCATTAACTGGACAGATCTGGAAGCTGGCACCCAATGTTGTGGTCTGGTCTAAAGACTGCAAATATCTATGTGGTATCTGGATCAGCACATCGCCTCCCCCTCTCTCTGGAACCACTGCCTGGTCACAGCACTCACCTCCCTTGGGATCTTTGGTCACTGTGTTCCCTGGCAGGACCTCACAGCTCTCATCCAGACATCCCCTTGGGCCATCAGTTTTACAGAAATTCTCTGTCTTCTCAATTGCCTTGTTATTAGCAATTGTGCCCCAGCCATTTGGGTCTGGCTGGCCCCCTTGGTCTGACACAGTCCCAAGGTTGTTCTCGGTGTTCGCCCCTGTACCCATGGCTGGTTCCTGGACTGTAGTTATCCACGGGAACCCCATGATAGGTTCACAATCCATCTCTGGTTCTTTCCAGAACTCTCCCAGGCCCTCCATCTGGCCTGTTATTCCTGTCTGAGACTCAGACTCCACCGGTTTTGAGATGTACCCATAATGTATGGTACCCTCCTCATCTGTCCCAGTTGTAGCAAAAATTAACTGGGCCTTGTCCATTTGTATCTCCACATTGGTATTGTCCTGGTCAGAGTCCACAATATCCTCTCCCCAGACCTCTGGTAACCAATCATTTTCCTCCCTGTCCGCCTGACAGGGTTCCTCCCAACTGGATGGCCAAAACCCCTCCATGGATGCCTCATCCAGCAATTCAACATACTCAGCCTCCAGCTGCAGCTCTTGCTGAATCAGGGGTTCCAGCAAATTAGCCTCCGGGGACCATGGTTCTAATCCCAGACCATGACAGCGTTTAAGAAATAAGTTATTTTTCCTCCTTACAGTCCCCATGCCACATTCAGGATCACCAAAGACGATCTCCCAGAGCCCATCTATTAGCTCCAATTGAAAATAGAGATCCTCTTCAAGGGCACCAACAGGCCCTATCCTGGCATGATACTGTTTCTCTAAGGCAATCTCTTTCCATACCAGTTTCTTCAGCCAGCATGACAGCTCATGGTCCTGCCACAATCCCAGGAACGCCATCCATTGCTTTAGAAGGGCCATTCCTCTGCAGTCCTTTGCCTCTGTCACCTGGCTCTCTTTCTCTACTGGGGATAAGCATTTCCCCTCCACAGGAGCTGAGACAGGGCCATTGCTTACCCTTCTCCTGTTCCCCTGTACCTCCTGTGTGATTTGTATCCGGAGTTCCCTCTGCTGATCCTTAGTAAAACCTGCAGGCATTACCTCCATCCATCTTTGATACCGTCTGGACACTTCCTCCTCCTCTGCTGCAGACATTTCTTCATAAGCTGCCATCCTTCTGTGTTTTATACAGAGATCCCCACCGCTGCCAGCCAAATGTCACGACCGGCCAATTTGGGGGACCACGCTCACCCCAAATCTCTCTCTCTCCACGGTCGCAACTTTTTGTTCAGATCTCAACACCAGCAGACACTTCAGATGACAGCATCATTACTGCAGAGACACGCACCTCAGACCCCTATTCTTAGGATCTAAGAATCACACCCATGTACCTTGGATTAGTACAAGCAGACTCTGACACCACCTGTGTTTAGTGTGTCCAAAGTCAGACTGGCCACTTCTTTATTGTTACAAAGATATATATAAAAAAAAACAGAAAGATGTCACAAAACACCAAAGACTGCCCCCAGTTCTAGCCCATCCTCCTAGGCAAATAGCTTGCTATTCCCCCTCACCCACATGATTTCCTGATGTAGAGAGGCATCTAACTTTCTTCTAATTACACCTTTTGTTTCTCCTCTTACAGAGCCATAAAACTAGTTACCCCTTTCATGAATAAAGCCAGAGCCTTCACACGTGGCCGATCGCAGGGCCATATAAATTCCACTATCCTATTTCTAACACAGATACAGTTTTGCAATGTTAGTCAATTACAGCACCACATGCACTTATTACATCCATGATATAAATGTTAAGCAAATTGTTAGTACCTTCTAACCACACATATAATAACTGATGAACCCCAAATAGTCTAGTGGGCCCTTCTGTTCATAACACTGTACAAAGCGAGCCTCTTTGCATTGCCCTCAGACACTTTTAATACTAAAAGTTCCCTATTGTGAAATCCCTGCCATTTTTGAAGATTATATCACACAATGTATTCCTGGGTCGGATCCTTGTTATGATAATGTCAATATATATGGTGTATGCTTTTGTATGTCTACAATTAAGTTCTTTCTATTAACTTTATTCTGCCCAATTGAGTTTTTAGCACATTTAGTAGATTAGAAATCTTTAATTACTTCATAGTGAGGTAAACATATTCAGAGTTGTATTAGTAGAAAGGTTTCACTAAGTACTGTGTATGTGAGTGTACTTTAAACTGTGTGAATTACAGGCTGGTATGCATGCCTGTGGGACACATCAGAGCTGAGTCAGAGCCTGGAACAATCGCAGCGTTGAGCAATAGGCAGCAATAGGTGATAAAGGCATGAATTAAACCTATGGAAATGTGTCCAACCCTGCACATTAATTGCTCGATAATGCACAGTTGAAAGGGTTTACTGCAATTGAGCTCAAGATTTGCTCACACCAAGTTGTTAACCACAACCAATGCTGTAGTGATAATGGTACTAATACTGGGTTTATGGGAAAATATAATCCTATTTTAATTACAAACACAAACAACCGCTACATAACTATCATTGTTATTTTCAATTGATTTAGGTTTCTAAACACTAATTTAGTTCTGATCATTTTGTATAGTAATATGAGCCAATTAGTCAAATTGGCAGGTTTATACAACCTATGGGCCTCATTCAATTGCTATTTGGCCAAATGAATAGGGCTCTATATAAGCACAGAGCATATGTTTTACAGACGTTTTTAGTTAGTGAACTTTTATCCAAAAGCAAGGTCTTCACTAACTAAAAACGTCTGTAAAAAAATATGCAATGTGCTTATATAGAGCCCTATTCAATTGAATGAGGCCCTATGCCTTTAGAGCAAAGTGTGGCTCAGCTGAGATCAACATATTACTTTTTTTTTTTTATATCACATTTGGAGAAGTGACAGCAATGAAGCATGACCTATAGACCCTGAGCAAGGGGATGCTTTTCTCTGGCTAGACATCACTTGTTAACATTTAACCAGTATTGCTTTTGACTTGAAAAATAGAGTTGATAGACTGTCACTCTAAAATAAAATGTCTATAAAATGTCTAGTATACTGTAATACCGTTATTACTCATTTCAGCTCAAAGCCCGTCTTTAGATGAATCAGATCACAGCTGTAAATTTATATATGTGTAAATGTGCTTTGCTATTATTAAATAACAAAAACATTTTTTATTATCAATAATAATAATAATAATAATAATAAAATGAATATATTCTAGTATGTGAACTGTCTTTCTTGATCTCTTGTACATAATTTAGCTTTTTAGTGGACCACTGTAGTTCCTGTTATACAATATTCGGATCTATCCAGTTATGGTGTCGGGACAGGTCCGCTGCTGCAGTGCGGCCTCCAACTGCTAGATGACGCTGCTGGTATTTTGCAGCGCTGCCGATATGTGAGGGAAGTTCTAAGCTTATAATGTTAGCCTAACCCTAAACCTCATCTTAACCCTCACCCTAACCCTAACAGTATACCTAAGCCTTGACTCTATGATATGGCACTGGAGTATCAGCAGCGCCATCTTGCGGATGCTCACCGCAACTGTTGATGCCTTGTGTTGCGCCAGCATAACAGGACAGGACCCACTATTATGTTTCAAAGAATTAAACTTGGTATTGGGAAAAATGTTTTTTATAAAGTAAAAAAAAAATGTATTTAAATACTTAACACGACTGCTTGTTCCCATTCCCTCTTTTGATCTGAATGTTTCAGCTGCTTTCTGCACAGGGTGTATAAACTCATAAAATTGAATCTAGTCCTATTAAAAACATTGGCATTATGAAATGCCACTATTCTTTCTAGAAGATTAATGCTTCCTAAACTTCCCCACCTGTAGAAGCAGAGAAGTGGACACAAAAATGGAAAATTGTAGTTTCCAATACAGCATAAATGCATATAAAGGATAATAAAGTATAGGCTGATTATGTTTTTACTTTCTTTTTGCCAGTTTTTACTTTCTTTAACACATTTTGCCAATTATTAAAGAAGCTTCTTCAATGCAGAGTATATTAAATATAGTTCTACGGTATCTCTTTAACAATAAAACTCTACATTGCCTTATCACTAGAACATTATAGCGCACTCTGCACTTTGAGATCACTAATACGTGGTAACATTCACAATCAAATTTAAATCTAGTTAGAAAATGGAGCTAATTGTTATGTTTTGGATCAGTTTGTAATAAAAACACCGGCATTTTATATTGCATTCTAAATGAAACACTTGACATTTGTATTTACAAATGACTGTATTCTCAATGTATATTGTATAGCTTTATATTTCTTAATCTGCTGCAATATAATCAAAGCTGAAATTGAAGCATTTATATCATTACAGCAATTGCGACACGTTGACCTCAGAAAGTATCTCATCTGCCTCAAGCTATTAGCTAAGGGGAAATAATTTGAATAGCGAATTAGAGCACAAACACGCTGAAATGTTTAGCAATATTTTAGATTATATATGCGTGATCCAATCTATTGTTATTTTTTAATTTTAGTCGATATAGTAACATATGTCAATGATTTATTGCTGATAGATATTACTGTATGGAAGGTGTAATAATGAAAAGTTTCAGTAGATGGCACCTTGACACAGCTCACGCCACTTGCAACGAGCTCTTACTGTTTATAAATGTAAACACACAGTACACAAAAGTTATGTGAAAATTGGATGCAGTCCATCCATTTATTTAGGTCCTCACTACTTTATGCACATTAATAGTTTAAATACTTAAAATTTGGATAGTTGGGGGTTGCTTCTACAATAAAATTTTGTTTTTCAGTAGGAATAATGGAAATCTCATCAGTATACAATGTGAAATCAGCTTAAACAAGTTAACAGTGGCCAATAATAAATTATAATTGCATGTAACAGTTAATACATATACTGTTTTTAATTTATTACATTTGTATTTTTTTATATTATTTTACTTTGAAATGTTTTTCCCATTACCAAGTATAGTTTTGTTTCAAAGAACATATTTAAATATTGGGCTATGGTGGCCCTTTAAGTACTAATCATCTCTGTATACTATAAGTCAGTGTTGCTTGGATCATTTCAGACATAACCGAATAATATAGGAGGATGTTCTCAGCATGCATTGCATCCTCTGTGGTTAGTGGTTAGTTTGCAGTTACATCATCTCCAAAACAATGTCTTAGCATCCAAGTACTATGCCTCCATTTATCAAGAATCACATGAGCATTGAGTTTTTATGTTGTGATTTCTCTTTCTTGTCATTTTACCGGACGAATAAGAAGAGCCACTGTGAATTTCAGGAATGAAAGATGGCAGTATCCCCAGAAACCCATTGCTAGCCCAGAATGGAACAGACTTTCTGATACAAAGCTGACCTAATGAAAGTCCAGCATGGGGCTAAATGAATTTCCAACTCTGCTGACTGAGGGGCTAATGACATACATCTCCCTGGGCTCTTTACTACTGTTCCTAGCTTTGTCAGGGCCTATGGCACTTGGCTACTTGCCTTTCTTCTGAGATTTCAACTTACTGAGTGTGGAATCAAGTTTATTTTCATATGATATCTTTCTTCACACCACATTCGTGCTACAGTAATTTTTCTCTTTGATTGCAGTATTTTATTGTAGGATATCAATTTAATCTTTTTATTTATTTTAATGAATATAGGGAAATGCACTTCATATATATATATATATATATATATATATATATATATATATATATATATATATATATATATATTAATAATATTATGTTAAAGGTACATGGAGCACATCTGTTTTTTTGCAAGCATTTAAAATAGGATGTGTTAAGCATAACAAAGGTTCATTTTCTTTGAAAAAATATTAAGTAAAACCTGTTTAAACTTCACTGAAGAGAGCATAATTTCTTCGCGGGATCTCATTGGCTGTCAGATGGCAAGCCCCAAAGTGCAGTTAAACTTCTGAATACGAATTTTGACACCTTTGGAAAAAAAAAAAACTTTGACACATCATAGCAAATACAAAAAAAAACTATCTCTTACATTTCCTTTTAAATCACTATAATAGTTGTGGATCTACAAATGTTGGTGACATTTGCAGGGTTGGTAACGCTTTGCGGCCCTCGCTGTGCGAGGGCCACAACTGCGAGCCTCACGAAGCGAGGCGAGCAGTTGCCTGCATGCGACTGCAAGGCCCATGGGAATTAGGCTGCAATGAGCGCCAAAGGTGCTCATTGCAGGACCCGCAATGAGCGCTGCAGGCGCTCATCGCCAGTGGCGCAGTACTTAGGCTGCACTGAGTGCCAAAGGCGATCATCGCCAGCAGCGCAGGACTTAGGACCGAAACATGTAAAACGTCCGAATTTTGCAACTGGAATCACGAGCCCCATGGATTTAGGACGAAGCACGTAAAACGCCTAAACCACACAACTGGAAAGACCCTCAAAATAACACAATTGTGCCTCAAATTCACTTACACACTCACACACTACACAGGGGGAGAGCCAGGGTGCCTGTGAGTGAGGTTGCAAGTTAGAGGCATATTTGCCGTTTTTTCACAATCAAAAATCGACCAAGCGAGAAAAAAAATGGCGGCCGAAAAAACGTAAACAGGATGAAAATGAGGCCGAAGGCAGTAAAAGAGAGCCTGAAGCCAGTAACACTTAACACAAGCCAGTAACACTTAATCCAATACAGAAACATTTAACCCAAAACAGTAACATTTAACCCAAGGCAGTTACACTTAACCAAAGGCAGTAATGCTTACAACAAGGCACTAACACTTAAACCAAGGCACTAATACTTAACCCAAGGCAGTAACACTCATCGCAAGGCCTTTAAACTACACAAAGTAGGAGAGGCTCACAATGAGCGCCAAAGGCTCTCATCACAAGCCACGCAATGAGCACCGAAGGCGCTCATCACAAGCCATGCGATGAGCACCAGAGGCGCTCATTGCGGGGGCCCGCGATGAACGCCGAAGGTGTTTAAGCACGAGGCCTATAAAATACACAGGGGGAGAGGCTCGCATTGGGCGCTGAAGGCCAAAGGTGCTCAGAGGGGCCAGAATTGTGTGGCAAACAGCATTGCCAGGCTTACAATTTTAGTCCCGTCATTTTTGACGGGCAATCTCCTAGTTATAGTATAGTATGTATTCTATTCAGCAGTACAAGTTAATTTTGGGGATCCTAAAGCTAAACTTCGGCAGACTGCAGATTTGGTCACATTAAAATATCCATTAAATGAATTTATCTTGCAGTTATTTTAACAGTTCTGTTCATTTCAGCTTCACATTAAAAAGTACCTATTAACAAACACCTTTGTTAGCAGTGCATTGTAACATTAGGATTTACAGCTAAAGACAACAAATAAGAGTAATACATTTCACAAGTGACCACACAAGCACATGTTAATAGTAGTAACGATCATAAGAGTTCTTGAAGTTAAAAAAACATCCACCAAGATGTGTGCACACATTTTAATGGGCCAATAAGTAGTTAAAGCTCTAGATAGAAGGAGCTGTATAAATGATAAGCTTTCACATATATCATGTCCAATGGGGAGCTAAGAGTCACTAATTCTAATTCATTATTTTCAGGATGTTTGCCAGTAGCTTACCAGTTATGTGATCTTTGGATAAATACATTAGTGGCAAACATTTTAAAAATGTGGGTTTGCATGTGATTTTTCTTACTAGAGTTCATGCCATTATTAACGTGACAGAGACCTGTGTGTGGCTAAGATAAAATTGATGTATGTATCTCATCATTAAATTATTGCAACCATTTGCAATAACAAAGAAATATCTGAATACAAGACAGCAAATTATCCAAATACCTGATTGACAGCATTCCAAAAACTTCAAGGTACTCAAAAAAGCCATGTTGGATAATATAAAAAGCAATAACAATAAATACATAAACAGCTTTTAAAATACGTAAGTGCACTATGTATCCAACATATACCCCCTTACCATTGCGGGGGCTGCAAAGCGCTTAGATGAGGCTGCAATGCAATTTTCACCATAGGAAATAGCCATCACAAGCATCAGTGGTCTGCTTCACCACTTCTGAATCTAAGGCATTGTCTTCTTCTGAAAACTGCTTTATAAACTCTTATTATTATTATTTTTATAGACACCTTTTATTCACTATCATGTAGTCCCTTCTCTTGTGCATAGATTAGACATTGCTAGAACAGTGCACAAATGCTCAAACTTTGCTTAAATAGGCGAAACAGCCCACCTCTTTGTGTTACCAATCACTCTCCTGAGGGGAAGTGTCATTTATATTAACTTGCAACTAAATGAATGGTGGAAATAGGAAAATAATTTTTGCATTCACGTCTCTGAAGGTAAACTGTGCATACTTGCATAGACTGGGTTGCTTGCATCAGCAGTTTAAAGTACAAAGTTATGCTTTTAGATTAAAAGCTTAGCAGCAGCTGTGACAGTCTGACAAATAGGAAACCAGATGTAGGCTGTTCTGACATCTCCAGAAAAATTGTACTGTACAAGTTAATGAAACCAGCAAAAAACGAACTTTAATATAGCAGAAAAGTTGTCCAAATTAGCAGCATTCGCAACTATTAACATTTTGATGAGTTTCGATTTTTTTGTGAAATAACTAAGTACTTAACCAGTAACAAATAATGTTAATGTGTTATAAACTTTCTTAAACTTGCAGACAGTGCAAACATTTTGAAATATAGTACTGTGAATTTAATATGGATGCTACTTTATATGTCCAGCTTTCGTGTGGTGGACCTACAGCATAAAGAAACTGTGTTGAGAAAATAAAATAGAAATTTAATGATGACTGAAAGTGTTTCCCTTTACTTTAATAATTCTATCAACTCCACACTGATTTGACTGTGTTGTAAGTTTCTGAAAATGTTTGTAAATGTTTTCTTTGTTTGCAAAACCTTACAAAATGTAAGTTTAATTCCTGTGCAAACTACTTTTGCAAGTTTTAGGCCCATACTAAACGCTATAATGCATGTATCAGGCTCAAAGTCATATTTAACAGGTGCAGCATGCTTCTCATACTCATTATGCAACATGGGGTCTCCTCCTACCGCCCTCTCTCTTACCTGACCTTGGTCCCCCATCCACCATTCTTTCAAAGCAAATATGTTATATTATACATTCATTTACACATACCCAGCAAAATTAGAGGTAAGTTTAAACCACAAGATTTGGTGCAGAGTTTTATACCATCATTGTGTAGTCGACAACTGCATACAAGGCAGAAAATCCACTATATAACGTAAGAAGAACAAGAAAAGTTACTGGAATTTGTGCAAACATTACTGGTCCTTGTGAGAAAAAAATCTAATTTTGCCCCTTTTATGAAAATGGTAGACACCCCTGGTCTCGAGGCAGTGACCACAATTCCATAATTGCATTGCCTAACAAACACTAATTAGAGTTAGTCAACAGGAGGCCCCAATGTTGTTACCAAGCTCAATATCAAATGTTTTTGGCCCCTTGCAGTACCCATTTTTATTACAAGAATTTGTAACATTAATATTTTAAGACTGCGGGAGTTGATGGAATCCCTATTGAACAATTCTAAGATGATGCAGTGAAAGTGTTACTTGCCCTATGCCAACTAATTTGGAAAACTCATCAATGACCAATAGACTGGAAAAGGTGAGTCTACATCTCAATCCAAAAAAAAGGCAGTGCCAAAGAGTGCTCCAATTATCGAACAATTGCACTCATTTCTAATGCCAGCAAGGTAATGCTTAAGATTCCACAAGCTCCAACGATATATGGACCGAAAAACTACCAGATGTCCAAGCTGGGTTACGCAGAGGAAGAGGCACAAGAGATCAAATTAACAATGCCCAATTGATAATAGAGAAACTAAGAGAGAAAAAAAAACATTTACTTCTTCTTCAAATACTATTCTAAAGCCTTTGACTGTGGCAAGTTATTAAAGAGATGGGAGTACCAGATCATCTCATCCTCCTCCTAAAGAATATGTATGTGAACCAAGAAGCTACGGTCAGAAACGAACATGGGACAACACAGTGGTTCAAGATTAGAAAAGGTGTGCGACAAGGTTGTATATTGTCACCTTATGTATTCAACTTATATGCAGAGTACATCATGCGTAATGCCAGGCTAGATGAATCCAAAGCTGGAATCAATATTGCTGGAAGAAATTTCAACAACCTCAGATACACTGATGATACAACTTTGATGGCTGAAAGTGAGGAGGAACTAAGGGACCTATTAATGAGGGTAAAAAAGGATAATGCAAACGTTTACCTGCTGCTCAGTGATAAAAAGACGAAGATCAATCCCAGTTCCTGGCAAATAGGCGGGGAAGAAGTGGAGGAAGTGACAGATTTTATTTTGCTGGGATCCAAGGTCTCTGCAGATGGTGGCTGTAATCATGAAATTAAAAGATGTTTGCCTCTGTGGAAGAGAAACTATGGCAAGCTTGAACAAGCTAGTAAAAAGTAAAGATAACAATCAACAAATTCCCATTTTCCAGGTCATTTTCTCAGATGAAGACAAGCGAAATCTAGAACTGAATTACAAAAACTATTAAGAAATTCAGCAAAAGGGGCAAAATGCAAACGTATGCAAAAACAAAATATTAAAAAAAAATATTGTATAGAAAATGTATAGGTATCCCAGAAGTAAATAACATTACAACACAATTACAGGTACGGTATATTGGGTGTCAATTGTCCTTTAATATATATAATTGTTATTTTAAAACATAAATGTACTAAATTACTACATATATTTTTAAAAGATTAATGTTCAAAAATAAGCACTAATAAAACAACAAAATTATAGCATTAAAAGAAAAGTTACGATTTGCTATGCTGACAGACAAGTTAAAAATACAAGAACAGATACAGTGAAAAGTTGGAAACTAAAACATATTAAGGATCTAATTAGTTTTCCCTATCTTATTTACTGTACTACGAACCATAAAATGCTGCATCTGTTATTAGAATGTCCACTAGTAATGTTTCTGTCAAATTAAAAATCAAGGAAAAAATAAGAAAGGATGTAACATTTTTCTTCAACGCACTGGAAGTAGGAGTTACGGAATTTGTCTTCTATCGCCAGTTTGACCAATGAGCAGCACAGCAGGGCTTTGAAATAATTGCACTAGATTTTATGATGCTTAAAAAATATCCTACTCAACATTATAATTTAAAGACTTAAGACTTTGCGAAAGGGAAAAAAACATCTTGCTAGAAAATGCTTGAGTGTTAAAGCCTACAAATTTTTTAAGAGAATTTAAGTTGGTCCATTAGGAACAGCATTATCTGTTTAATCTATTTAAATGCGGTAATTTGTGTTTGAGATAATTGAGAACAAATGTATATTTAAGGTTTCAGCACTACCACACTATATACAATACATCACATTTTAGTAATTAGGCAGGCATTTACTGGACAAATCTGTATCTTGAGGCCATAACTTAGAAGACTCTTAATCTCTTCAGAATCTTAAATTTCATGCTATTTTTTCATCAAGTCAGTCAGTTAATCAAAGTCCAAGTATGGTCAACCTAGAGTCATAAGACATTTAATGTTTGCCAATGGGCTTATCTGGGAAAATGACTTTCTTTATTTAGATTAGGATTGCAATGTAATTAAAAATCATGTTTTGAACTAAGTCAGCACATATAATTGTAAGTGATTCAAATCAGCTTCAGGGTGTTCCTTGAATGACTTGCATTTCATTTTCATTTAGTGTTCTTTGTAAACAGTACTGTACTGCACATTGCATTCGGCTGTATGTGGAATTCGCCACTTCCTTATGTAAAAGACACAATGGTAACTAAAATGTCCATCTAAAGGACCACTGTAGCGTAAGAAAGCATCAGGTTATTGATGTATGTAACTAATAACATTAGTGGCTAAATAGGCCAAGAACACAGAAAGCATTTTAAGAGAAAATCATACATTTACCATATTTTGCTAGTGTTTAAAGATTGACATGACTAGTACATGGGGAGAAGGAGGAAACAGCATTCATGTTTTGAAGTTCGATTATCTTCTTCTGATTATGAGAATAGTAGAACATTGCTAATTGCTTAAGAGTAACTGCAATCCACAATAAAATAATAACAACAGCCTTATTAAATTGTGATTTGGCTAATTGATAAGGGTTCTATATAAGCACAGAGCATATTTTTTTACACACATTTTTAGTTCGTGAAGACCTTGCTTTTGGATAGAAGTTCACTAACTAAAAACTTCTGTGAAATAAATATGCTCTGTGCTTATATAGAGCCCTATTCAATTGGCCAAATTGCAATTTAATAAGGCTGTAGATCTGCATGTCCAAACCCTCCTCTGCTCTCTCATTGTCAACTGATAATGTTGTTAGTTTATTACACACTTTGCAAACCGGCCTTTAATACTTAATCACATGTCACGTCTTATTGCCTGTGCCAATATGATGAATCAAATTTGTTTCCCTACATTTTTTCTAGAAATTATGCTCAGGATTAACAAGCCTCATTTTCAAAGACATTACTTTTCCTGAGTGGTAACTTGTCAGATACACTTTTGTGGTCCTTGAAGTGCATGGAAATGTGCTTAATATTGTATTAACCATTTTCCCAACATTAGAAAATTATATGGTTGCAGTATGCTATTTTGTGGCTCCATGTGCTAATTTGTCTTGTGAACTTGATTCATGTAGGGGAGGGGATCTAAATTTATAAATATGGGGTATACTGTGTTTGCTATCACAGAAAAAGTAAGCAATCTGTGTTACCAATAAGCAAATCAAAGCCACACATTGTATAACAGAGAGGTACATTAGCATAATAAAACAGCACAAACAATTGAGAATGACTCAAGAATTACACTTTATAATGTGCAATATTATCACATTATAAAGGCATTTAACCGATTTTATAAGTGAAATGTTTTCATAGTTAGATGATATTCTGTTTGTTTTCTTTTCTTAACTTCTGATCCTGGCCAGATTCATCTATTTGCTCTCTGTAAAAATATAATATATGATACATGTAAACAAACTGATCGGGCTTGGCATTAGAAAAGAAGGGTGGAATTAATTTCATTGCTGTTCAGTCTGCCAATCTATTATATGGTATATCCTTTCCAGGCAATGAGACTATCAACAACTGATTTTACAATTCATGCTTGACTTCTTTGTTGAGGCCCAGATAACTATTATTTTCTGTTTTAAATGTAAATGCATATTAAGCGTTAGTGGCTTTAAAAGTTAGGGTATGTTGTGGTAGCCTCTGTTTTGTACATATTAATCCTGAGATCTCTAATTTTTAAAGTTAAACCCTAAGGTCTGGGGCGTTCATTTTAAATGAGCCTCTTTAAGATCACTCTTCTTTTCTTAAACAAGTTTAGGTGGTTATCAGGATGACTAGGAGCATTGGTACTGAAGCTTTTTTGGCAACGACCCTGATTTTGAGGTTTATTTTGTTTTGGCAAAGATGTATCTTCCACATTTTAAATGGAAATCAGGTGAGTCTGTCAGACCATGTTCTTCAGGATAAAACTCCTATATATATATATACTAGCGACTTGTCCGTCAAAAATAACGGCATGATATAGTGTTATACATTTAGTATTCAGTCTGTGTATGTACTATCTCTATGTGTAGCACACTTTTTTTCCCTTCTGTTTCACAATAATGCATAATTCCTGATATAAATAAAAATGTATTCTTTGTTTTTTAATTAAAGTAGTATTTTATTTATCTCTCAACCAATAATGAACAATATCTTCATATGAAACGTACATTTTTTTTTGTTATAATGTACCTGTTCTTTTGAATTTGTTGTCTGTAAATTCCTGCAGAGCTGACAGTCTGTCTTTCTATCCGGCCACTGCTGCAAATCTTTCTGTGACACTCTTTAGGCAGATGCAAATGTTCAAATCAACTGTAAAGATTTCCTAATACGTTTTTGACTAAAACAATATTTTTTTTTTAAAGAAGTTTTTAGTTAATGAAAACCTTGCTTTTGGATAGATGCTTACTAACTAAAAACTTCTTTAAAAAAAATATGTTATGTGCTTATATAGAGTCTTATTCAATTGGCCAAATTGCAATTGAATGAGGACCATATAGTGCAAGCTCAAGGCCAAACCATTCTTTTTGGCTCAAAACGCACTGCGCATGTGCGATTTTTGGGTTATCAACCATTTTCAAGTGTAAATTTCCGTTTTTGCGAGGTATGGGCTTGCTCACTACAAAATGGTGGCGGTTTTCTATGTATTACTGTCCTTGTGATGAAGTTTCTATGTGTTACGGGACTCACAATGAAATTACGTCTTTACAGCCGTCATCTTCTGTGCACATTGCCAGCCTTTTCCAAAGTGTTGCGGGTGATGCGATGAGCACCTTCTGCGCTCATCACGAAGGCTAAAATGAGCAGCTTTGGAGCTCATTGCAGCCAAGTCGAGCGGGCCTCGCGATGAGCGCCTCTGTATCTTTTAACATAGCGTTACCAACAAACTCACAATTTCGACAACTATATATATGATAAAATACAGTCCAATGGTTAATGAAAGTTTAAACTATTGATACATAAATTTGTTTGCTTGGAAAAAATAACAACATCTGAAATTCAACTGATTTTGTACATTTAATTATGAATATTTGATTTATGGCTGTGGGTCTTAAAAATGTAACACTGGGAACCTAGTCACTTATTCTGATAAAATAAAGTTTGTCACATTTCCATGAAAATTGTGTATAAAATGTAAAGTTGCCATATTAATGAGATAAAATCTGTAATTAGACTATTTTGCACATTTATTGAATATTAAAACTATTTGTAATTTGTTTCACCTATTATTGTGTTCACCACAAATGTAACAGAAGGCCAAAAACAAGGTATGGTTTTAATTACTCAGTGCTCATTAAGAACAGAATGTTAAAAAAGATTTTTCAAGTATAAAATACTGACTCAGTTTACTTTTAAACATATTGTAAAATTACATTATTTTTAAATGCATTATAATAAATGTATTAGTTTAGCAAGCATTGTTTTAGTTATACATATATTTAGAGGTCAGAATTTAATGTGTCAAACAAAAACTTAGAACACATCTCACAAACCCTTAAATATATTTTATTTCTGTGAAATATTTACTGTATTAAATTTTGTAGGAAGTGTAATTGTTATGCCAATAGTTTTAAGGCATTGTTCTATTGTGCTTTTAACTGTACTCATCTCAAAGCCATGTGTTGATTAACAACATGTGT
Source organism: Discoglossus pictus (assembly GCA_027410445.1). Taxonomy (NCBI): domain Eukaryota; kingdom Metazoa; phylum Chordata; class Amphibia; order Anura; family Alytidae; genus Discoglossus; species Discoglossus pictus. The sequence goes on along the minus strand of CM050166.1, from coordinate 174,611,233 downwards.
TGATTAACAAAAATATTAATTATCAACTCTAAATCCTGTGAAACCCAATTTAGGCTAGACTTTTTTGGGATATTGCACACTTGTTCCAAAAAATCTCTGCAGCAGAGACATTCACCTCAATTCTCTCAATAGCCCTATCCATAATTTAAGAACAAAAATCTCCCCTACTCGTCACTGAATGTTCCTTACTGCATTACTCTAGAGAATTTACTGTGTTACCTTCCTAATTAGAAAGCTACTTGGAAGCTGCTAAAGTGTGTCAGATAAAAGACACCTTCCTATTTGCCTTGGCCACTGACTTCACAGCCCTCTCCATTCTACCCAGGTTAGGTTGGCCAAATATGCATTGGAAACCATTTAGTTAGATAAGGTAAGACTATCCCTTGATTATGACAAAATCAGGAGATTTGGTAACAAGGAGGGTAGCATGCTGGCTCCATTAATCAAGCGGACTAAAGAAAAAACATGCATATCCTCAATGAAGTCAGGCACCATTATGATGCACAAATCTTAGGGCATTGCAGGTTTTTTTTCAATCATAGACAAGCAACCACTTCAATATTTACTCTGAGAGGGCACAAAGTCCCTAGGGTAAACCAAGACAAGCTAAGCATTCTAGATGGAAGCATCACAGATCAGCCACTTTGCACTTTGATACTGAACATCTGTCTTTTGTCTTACAAGGAGGTACATTTTCAGGGCTGCCCTCTTTCTCCTGTTTTCTTTACTCTGGCCATAAAACCTATCTTCAAGTTTAGTTTTAGGGAGTGGCAATAGCTGAAAGTTAAATAACTTACTTTATGTGAATGGCATTTATATCAGACAGAGACGCACTTTTAGAACTAATTGACATCTGGGTATCATGGGTTTAACTGGGCGTGCTTGTCGGGATCCCCTTAGAATGGATCTCTTTACATACTGATTTGCAAATCCTTGTCGCTCCTCAGATCTCCAGACTCTGTCCAATGCATGCCAAATTGGCGGATGTCAAGGGAACACTGGACACACTTGAACTTCTGCAATTCTTATTGTCAGGATAATATTGGCTTCGCATATTTCTTGAGATTTGCCATAGATGCACAGATAGTTTAAGAATACAACACAACCCCAGACTTACCCCAAATGACAGGGACGATACAACAAGTTTCAACTAGGTGACGTCAGAGTCTGGAAATAACTTGAGAGCTGCAATTTTGTAGACTCAACAAATTAAGTAATTTTAAGATATCTGGCTGGAATACCACCTTCTTCATACACACCTTTAAGGTTACATATAGATAAAGACACATAGGTAACTTCACATTATGAAGTGCACAGAACACTATATTTTTAAAAACAACTATTACAAGCTCAAACTTGAGCTTATACTGAATTTTCATTTAGGTAAGTGAAACACAATCTTGCAAAAATAAGCAGAAACCAAATTCTCCTTCAGATTCTGGGGTGCCTTTCTAAATGTCCTTGCTAAATGTCCTCTACCAAAACCCCTACTTCAGGTCAATTGAAGAGGAGATTGGGACTCGATAAATGGTTGATTTTGAATAAATAGTTTAGCTTGGGGAACACCTGGTATAACATAAAACTAATTTAAAATGAACAACATTACATACAGAGGAAGTGTAAAGTGCCTAGATAAGAGATATTACTGTTGAAAAGTGAATATGCTATACTATAACACAGCAAGGTCCTGTGCATTTCAAATGTAAAACAGCAGGCAAAAACATAATTAAATGGTCTACCAAGTCCCTCATCAATTCTATATTACCCTTTAAAAACAATGCAATACAATATATACACATACACAAAATTAAAAATATGGATTCATTTTGTAGTCTTCACCTAAAATCGTACCATCGGGAAGGTGGTGGAAAAGTATATGGAAAAGTATTTTCTTTTTAAAAGTGTTGAAAAATTAAACTAATCATGAGCTTCTAAAGCTTCTAAAGGTTTTAGATCTTTCAGGCTCTGGCAGGAAACATAATGAGTTGAGTCAAGCTGCGGCTCCAGAATCAGGTGGGTAGGTTGTGGACAGAACCGTTACAGTTTAAGTATTAGCTCAATATTATATTCCACAAAACAAAATGCTTAATTGCATTTACACATACTACTTACTTATCTGTACATGTGAACTTTGTGACTTACGGCATATAAATTACAAGAAAATATAAAGTACCATTTATACTTATACAACAAAAAGGAGTGGCAATCAAACCCAGGACTTCTTAGCTACTTACACTTACCACTATATATAGATACATTATTGTAAAAAAATATCTGTACACAATGTGTATAAAAAACAAGAAGGGTGTCAGGTTGAGAAGCGCAAAAGCACAATGGTGTAGTATATCAAGGAATAATTTATTAACATAAAACAAAATCCAATGCACTCACATGTATCAAATCTAAAGCATGTATTGAGCTTTGACACACCGGTGTGGATCTGTCCTTTAGATTGTGTATAAAGCAATAAGACTAAAATGAAATAAGTGTGATGGTTGCAGTATGATTATTATCTTTGCAGAATATTATGGGACGGCTTCTTGAGCTAAAGGGTAAATTTATCATCAATATAAACACATGTTTTTTACTCTTTATCTAATGGTGCACAGTGCATGTGGTGACTTCAGTCTCCCTTTAAAACTATTTTAGATGCAATATTTTAATGTCAGTTTATTTTAAACACAGTGGGACAGTGTGGAACTTTGAAAATGGGAATTTAGTCAGAACTGTTCTATTTCTTATTAAATGTGTCTTCTGGTAAACATGTTGTAATAAATATTTGTAACAACCAATCAATTGGATAAATATTATGTATATGTTCTGTAATTTCTGATATGTTCTTGCCTTTATGTATTTAATACAACTTGACATTCTACTATTGTCTATTTAATGCTCTAATAATTATCAAAATATTATGTTAGTACTTGCTGCTATTTTTTTATTTTTTTATTTATGTTTTAAAAAATGCAGTATTTACAGATTTTACTGATTGCGCTTTGGTAAGCCAATCAAAATCACCAAAGATATTCTTATATCCTAGTTTTCTAATGGTAATTGATGACTAAATGTGCTACGTGACTAATGTAAACTATATTTTACTAGTAACTTTCCTGTCATGACGGTATCATGCACTCTATGTGCCCTCTCTCTGTGCCCTCTCCCTCTCCGCCCTCTCTCTGTGCCCTCTGTCTCTCTCTGTCCCCTCTCTGTGCCCTCTATCTCTGCCCTCCCTCTCTGTGCCCTCTGACTCTGTGTGCCCTCTCTGTGCACTCTATGTGCTCACTAACTCTCTCTTTGCCCTATGTCGCTGCCCTCTCTCTCTGTGCTCACTCTCTGTATCCTCTGTCTGTCTCTGTGTCCCCTGTCTCTGCCCACTGTCTCTCTGCCCTCTGTCTCTGCCCTCTGTCTATCTCTGTGCCTTCTGTCTCTCTCTCTGTGCCCACTGTCTCTACCTTCTCTCTATGTGCCCTCTGTTTCTCTTGGTGCCCTGTCTCTGCCCTCTGTCTCTCTCTCTCTCTCTCCCTGTGCCTTCCATCTCTCTCTTTGCCCTCTCTGTGCCCTCTGTCTCTGCACTCTATCTCTCCCCTCTCTGTGCCCCCCACTCTCTGTGTGCCCTCTATGTGCCCTCTCTCTCTCTGTGCCTTATGTCTCTCTGTGTGCCCTCTCTCTTTGTGTGCCCACTCTCTCTGTGTGCTCTCGCTCCCTCTTTCCTCTCTCTCTCTCTTTCTCCCCTCCATGTGCGCATCTGCAGAAATAGCTCATGTGCAACGAAGTTGCTTCGTATTCATTAATTATTTTATTTCTAGGAGATTGTTCGTCCTCCTCCTCCTTTTGCCTCCTTATCCTCCATCCTTCCCCCCTTTATCCTTCATCCCCCCGCCTTTATCCTCCATCCTTCCCCCTCTCCAAAAACCTTACCTTTCCCCGCTCTCCTATCTTCTTACCTTGATCGCTGTGCCCCTGCTGTGCTGCAGGCACGTCTTCTGCCTGTGTCTGGAACCGGCTTATGCTAATGAGGTGAAGGGGAACGATGGAGGATAAGGGGGCTAGGAGGGAGGAGGAGGATTGCGGCCCAAGGGGATTAGTAGCAAGGGGGAAGAGAGGCCCGTGGGCCTCGCGGTTGCGGGCCGTAACAGCAGCAGAGGGGGAGATGAGAGTACCGCAGAGGGGGAGATGAGAGTCCAGAGGGAGATGATGCAGCCTAAGTCCCACCGGCTCATGGTCGACGGCTCGCCTCGATTTGCATCGTGACCAACATCGCAAACGTTACAGACAGGGTTCTTAGGATTATAGGGATTGTTGCGGAATGGAAAATTTGCAGATAAATAAAACAATGTTACCTATACCTGAACATTTCATATGGAAAATCTATTTTTAGCTAATTAGCTAATTATTAAAATGACTATCTTAAATATCACCAAAAAATATTTTAGAATTTGTCTCAATTTTAATAGAACTATGAAAAGAGTGGCTTTTTCATATATTAGTGATTATATATTAAACTGTGACGTTCCTGCATGTCTTTCATCTACTGTGCTTTGTCACAAAATGGTAGATTACTGTGATATTGTTGAATTACAGAAACTAAGATGAAGTGAAAACAATATATGGCCTGCTCGTCCTCTTTTTACCTTCTTCCTTTGTACTTACAAGAACTATTTATCACAGTCAGATCAAGAGTCGTTATGAAGAGGTGTATAACAGATGGGAATGTACTTTCAGACATTTAATTACTCATTTCTAACTTTTTTCTATAATGAGGATTGTCTCACCCAAACAACCACAAAGTTGTTCCCTTACAAAATCTTTCACCTTAAACAATCTGGTTTGGTCCACACCCTAGTAATTCTGATATATGAATGTAGACAATCCCAAGCACTTACTAGCTGCTACATGTGACAACTCCAAGAAGCAGCATGCTTCATTTTTAAACTGCTGTAATGATACACAAGTTTGGCTCTGCCCAAACAGGCTTGAAGTATCTTGTCAGGATCAGGGGGATGTGCTGTTCTGGCATAAATGCATTGTTAGATTCAATAGTCATTTCTCCACTTAAAGTTTGTCATGTTCTGTACTGTTCTTTGATAATGTATCTTTACCTGGCACCGCTTGTGCATTATTACTCTTTACTTCTGTTTCTGAACTTTGTGGTTAGAGCCAACCACACCTTAGAAGTACATTTTCTGTGTTGTTCTGCCAATGTTTGTGTGTTAAGCTGTAAGAGATCTCAACATTGATTTCAGCATTTCATTCAAGAAAATAGTATCTACAATAAGATAAATAAAGTTTAGGAATGGACAAAAACAGAAATTGTATGTATAGATTATGCTACAAGGAAAACATGAATATACAAGCTATAAAAGTCATGTATATGTCTTAGTACTAAATATTCTGGTGTGCTAGGAATTTTTCTCTAAAATAACGTGGTCTTGCTTTTTCCCTTCAAACAAGAAATGGTAAGTGGGTGTCACTATTGGGGCATTTCTATAATGTTGGCGCAGAAACTCAACTGGATCTGCTGCAAGAACTAAAGAAGTTTTGGAAACTAAACTTTATTGAAATGGCAATGTGTATAGATAGGCTACTTATTTTAGTTTAGAGAAAATGTCTTGCCATACCTATACTCTAAATTTCTTATCATCAAATTCTATGACAATACAAAAATCTAGTGTATTCACCTATTATTTCACTATAACTGGAGGCATTTGATCACTTATTTTCTTTTTGATAGAACACATTTATCTCCAGCATGTGAATTATGTACAATTTTACACCGGAGCTCTGTGCCTTCTGTCTCTGCCCTCTCTCTCTCTGTCCCCTCTGTCTCTCTGTGCCCTCTCAGTCTCTCTCTGTGTCCTCTCTGTGTGCTTTATGTGCCCTCTGTTTCTCTCTGCGCCCTCCTTCTCTGCCCTCTGTCTTTCTCTTTCTGCCCACTCTCTGTGTCCTCTGTCTCTCTCTGTGCCCTCTCTCTGTGCCCACTGTCTCTCTCTCTGTGCCCCCTCTGTGCACTCTCTGTGCGCTCTGCAGTAGCACTGAGTGAGTTGAGTTGGCCATTTACGACCTCCACCACTGATTTAAAGAACTTATTTTAGATTTTATTGTTTTATTGTACTAAATGGTTTAAATTTTCAGAACTTCAGTGACTCAATCATGTCTTTACAAAGCAACATTCTGAACATCTGGCCCGATCTGGGCCTCGAGTACTAAGTAAAGGACATTATAAAATATTTCTTCATGTAAATCTTATTTTATAAATACATATACATGTTTTTCTTAAAAAATAAAATCCAAAATATTCATAATCAAAAACTGCACACAGTAATAATAAAGATACACATATTTGTATTCTTCATAGAGATCAGACACTCATTACAACTATATGATCCTTTTAGTGTTTCTACAAAACCATTAGCAGAAAACTCAGATCCACAGCCTGATTGTTATTGTTGATTTCACTGAGCTACTCTGACTATGATTGCTTACATACGGGCTTGATTTACAGAAAACTTTTATATCAAATAGAAGATTACAGCAAGTAAACTAGACAGACTACAGTTCTCTCCAATTACAATAATTGCATCCACTGATCTGACTTTATTTCCTTCCTCTTTAATTTTGTGGTAAAATGTTAAAATTGATCCTACATTCTATTCATAACGGTGTTCATCTTTTTATCCCTGGTATTTACTGAAATTGCAGATTTTAGCTACCAAAATTCTACTTGGAACTTTAGTGTATACATACGTAAGATTCCATTAATTCAATAAATAACAAATAGAATATTTTCCTTTTCAGTATTCAAGAGTGATAAATCTGTGTTACTGATACTCAGATTAATTATTATAAAAAAGCACTGTTAGATTCATGCAATGTCTGTGGGCTAAAGCAATGGAGGGAGAGTCAATAGAGTTTAGCCACTTTACATTGGATTTCTGCACCCTCTTTCTATTTATTATTTATCTGTCCTGAAATGTTTATATCCTCTAATTACCTATTAGTTTCTCTGGATTTTATTCACTATACAAAGTTTCTTTTTGACCCACTAATCATATATAAGTGAGTGGAATGTACATTACAAGTGCTTTAATCTTGATAATTTGCCTGTAAACTGCTTTAGAGAGTCAGTACTTTGGTAGGCTATATTATCTACATACAACCCTCTAGCACTCCGATATGCAACACCTCTTTTGATTGCCAGTATATTAACATATTTTTGTGTGTCTATGCTTAAAAACTTAAGTTTAGACCTTGACATCATACACACAAACACGTTTAGAAAGAAGTGATTTCTGTAAAAGAATAGATTGCCCCTGCAGTGCTGGTTGTGAAGAAGTAACACAAATATTGTGTCAGTTTCATCTCCTTCAATGAGGAGTATAGGGTGTTACTTCAAATCTGTTACATAGTTACAGAGTAATTTAGGTTGAAAAAAGACTTTAGTCCATCAAGTTCAACCTTTTTAGATCTCCTCTGATCTGCAATATGCAGATTTATTGTTAATTGATCCAGAGGAAGGCAAACAGAAAAAAAAACACCAGTGAAACTTTGCCAATTGTCTCCATCGGGAAACAAATATAAAATGCCTTCCTGACCCCAGATACTGGTGATCGAATTCATCCCTGGATCAATCCTCCAGGAAAGCACTTAATGCCCTTTTTATTTAAAAATATATCCAATGCCATTTTAAAGATATCTAGCGAATTCGCTTTCACCACCTCCTTTGGTAGAGAATTCCACAGATTAACCACCCTTACTGTGAAGAACCCTTTTCTTTCTTTAAGGTGAAATCTTTTTACTTCTAATCTCAAAGGATGCCCTCTTGTCAGTTGAAAAAACTTTTGGCACAAAAAGTTCCCTTGACAAAGCCTTAAATTGACCCTGGATGTATTTATATAAGGTAATGATATCCCCTCTTTCTAGAGTAAATAAGTTTAATTTGGTTAGTCTTTCTTCATAACTTAGCCCCATCATTCCCTTTATTAGCTTTGTTTCCCTTCCCTGTACTTTTTCCAGCTCTAAAATGTTCTTTTTATGTAGTGGTGCCCAAAATTGGACTCCATATTCCAACTACTAGTCCACTATTCTACTATTCTTCAGCACAGTAGGATATTTTCATTTCCACTGGTGTTGCATATCGGAGTGCTAGAGGGTTGTATGTAGATAATATAGCCTACCGAAGGTGGTACAGTACAACCATGTAATGACTCTCTAAAGCAGTTTACAGGCAAATTATCAAGATTAGGCACCTTTAATGCACATTCCACTTACTTATATATGATTAGTGGGTCAAAAAGTTGAGTCACCACTCTGCAGGTGGAATTGATGAGGAACTGCATTTTTTGCAGTATTTTTGAAAAAATTATGAATTTGGGAGATTGTTTTAAGCAGATGTGTAATTAACTAAACATGAGTTAAGCATGACTATGGATTTATGCTATTAGTAGTATATAGGTTTTGGTGTTTCTAAACTGTGAAGCTATATAGGAAGTAATATGTCATGTTTGGTTGACTGCACAAAAAATGGGGATGGGGATGGTTAACTGGACAAAAATGTGGATGGGGCTGGCAAGAGTTACATTTGCCTATCATCAGTACAGAGATAATACTGAAACCCAAAGCAGTTTCAGTTTGGTTAGGGAACCCTTTATATGGATTTGAGAAACTGGACAGAACATTGTTGCATTCCAAATAAAAATGGGCAACGGAATGGAAGAAGGGCCAAATAATTTAGACTTATAAACAGTGATATATTAACATTTTGTCCTGTACTAGACTCAGGGCATGTGACAATTCTCCATAAAGGACTTTCAAACATATCTTATAATACCACAGCCTCATCTTCTTATGTATCTCCCCAGCTTCCCTTTCTGGCATTTACACACATCCAGTCACAAACATGTATTTACAGCCATTTGCAGACATGATTATTACTAAATCTAAGATTTAGTTATGTCTTCATGAAGCTAAGGAAGACTGTAGAAATGCATAAGAAACATTGTTTATGTTCACATTTGTGAACACTTCTCTATGGGACAATATCTACTTGTCTATTATGTTGCTAATGTAAACAGGGGCTACAGTAAAGTGTAGAAAACATGCTTTTAATCTGTAAACAAAACCATCTTTAAACAAAACTCAGTGGAGGGTGCGTAAAGTAAACTTCATCACAGATTGCCCCTGTTGCGTTATTGAATAAATTACATAGAACTAAATGGGTAGGTTTAGTGATAAGTAAAGGGATGCAAGGTTTGTAGTCTATCATTGTATCAAGATTTCATAATTTCACTAAAATTAACTTATTATAAAGAAGGGTAGTGAGGTTCACTAGCACCTAGGTATAGAAGCATTGCTTCCACTAACAATAACGAATATTGGAACTGTATTCAAAGATTGTATGGAAATCACTGGTATACTTTATAATGCTATTCACCAAACAGAGAATAAACTTAGAGTCATTTGTAATCAGGTTTTACTACAAAAAAATGTCGTGAATAATACAAGTGCATTGCATTATATGATATTGAGTATAAACAAATATAATAACAGGCATCATTCTTGGAATAGGCTCTCTTGACTTTGCTCATTATTTCCCTGCTGTTGAATGAAGTAGCAGTAGTTACTGGTATTGTTTTACATGTAAACAGTACAACAATTCATGCAATACATGCAAGGCTTCCTTTTCTGTAAGTTCAAATTAGATAAGCTCCAAAGAGAAAGTTCAAGTGCTTAACACCAAAAATAGGTAAATATCAAATAAAAAAAAGGAATGGTAAACTTTATTTTGATGCTTGTTAAAATATTAAAAACACCACAAAATAGTATTGAGAAAGCTGACATGTAGTTTACCGAAACGGTCCGTCAGGAGCTTTAAATGCAATTATTTTGTTTATACCCATCTAGGGTCAGTTGTTTCTGAATTGGCTTTTTGATGAATATTAACTGAGTCACCAGTTTGTTTGGTGACTGCTAAATAAGGGCAACATTTGATACACTTACAGGGGCTGTATAATTGGTTTGTTTCAGTTTTTAAAGTGTGTGTATGTTTTTATGGTTTGAATGGCACACTGTGGTGTTGCATAATTTACTGAGGGAATACAGCATATAGTAAACTTGCGATCACACATCCCTTAAATTGGGAGGTTCCCAAAAAGTGGGACATAGGCCTTGTGTGGCTTCATGTATATCTTATGTTTCAAGTCAAAAATATTATCTACCTCATACCTTTATGAAGACCATACCCTCATATATACTTTTTGAGTGTGACATCTAGTCTGCAGCATATTTTATATTTTAACAAGAATTGAAATAAAGTTCCCCTTTGGTATTTCTCTGTAAACTCACTAAAAACACAGGTTTCCAATACTTGTTCACAACCACATCACACTTTTTTGAATCCAAACCAATAAGTTTGTCAAAGCATTAAAAATGCCTACAACCTCTTAAGTGGTATGTTTAAATAAAATGTCCATTACTGTTTAAACATATTTGGTGCAGAATAATATATATATATATATATATATTTTTTTTTTTTTTTGCACCAAATATGTTCCATGTCTACCACGTTACTCGGGAACAGCAGAGAGCAAACAGCACCAGATCTAATGAAGCATTTGGGGAAAAGTTAAGAGGGCACCCAGGCACGGATGTATATGGAGGGGAAAGTCCACTGCTGCAAAGGACAATTCGGCAACCATTCAGTAACCTGGAATGTTAGAACTATGAACCAAGGCAAACAATTAGATGACAAGGATAAACATTGATATATTGGGAATTAGTGAACTCAAATGGTCTGTAATTATATATATATATATATAGTATTATATAATCCCTTCAGGATCGCTACCTTGTCAAAGTGAAGGGGCTTGTGTACTTCAATGAAGCTGTGAGCTATACCATGAAGGGTCTCCCAAGATGGTCATGGCTTAGAGGTCAGAAAAAATGTGGTCCCCTGGAGGGGGAATTGGCAACACACTCCAGTATTTTTGCTAGGAAAAATGTAGGGATAAGCACAACCAGAGAAGGCATCCAGCTACGAATGTGTCTGGAGGGAAAGTCCACTGCTGCAAAGAACAATTCAGCATAGGAACCTGAAGTGTTAGAACTATGAACCAAGGCAAACTGGATGTGGTCAAACATGAGATGACAAGAGTAAACATTGATATCCTGGAAATTAGTGAACTCAAATGAACTGTTAATAGGATTTTTCATATCAGACAATCACCAGATCTTCTCCTGATCTTTTATTCTTAAAGAATCCCGCAGAAGAAATGGAGTAGCAATCATAATAAATCAAAGGGTGGCTAAATTATTTAAATGTGATTCCAACGCAAGCCATTTAACATAATAGTGATCCAAGTCTATGGTCCAATCATGGATTGGAGATTGGAATGCTAAAGTAGGGAACCAAAAGAAACCTGGCATAACTGGCAAGTTTGTACTTGAAATAGAACATGAAGCAGGTCATAGATTAGTAGAATTCTGTCAAGAATTCTGTCAAGAATTTAGCAAAAACCCTTTTCCAACAGCCTCTGAGACAACTCTACACATGGAGATTATAGAAATCAGGTTCACTATATATTTTGTAGCCAAAGATAGAGGAGCTCTATACAGTCAGCAAAAACAATACCTGGAGCTGACTGTGGCTCAGATCATAAACTTCTTATTGCAATGTTTAGAAATAAACTGAAGTAAAAAGGGAAAACCATCAGACCCTGTAGATATGAAATAAACAATACCCCCAGTGAATATACAGTTTAGGTAAAGAATTGATTTAAGGTCACTAGACATGGAAAATAGAATGCCTGAAGAACTGTGAACAGATGTTTGTGACATTGTCCAGACAATAGCATCAAAGAATAACCCAAAAAGAAAGAAAACTAAGAAGGCAAGTTGCCTGCCTAATGAGGCTTTCAAAGTAGCCCAGGAAAGAAGGTAACTAAAGTGGAAATAGGAAAAGATTTGTCCAGCTGAATACAGAATTCCAGAGGATAGCAAGAAGAGACAATGAGTCATTCTATGATCAGTGATGTAAAAAGATAGAAGAAAATAAAAGAATGAAAAAGTCAAGAGATCTCTATAAAAAAAAAATTGGCCATTTCAAAGGAACTTTTCAGACTGTGATGCTGGGAAAAATTGAAGGCACACATAGAAGGGGGCGACAGAGGCAGAGATGGATAGATCTGGTCATTGATGTAGTGAATATGAGTTTGATGGATCTCAGGGGGACAGTAGCTGATAGATGTGTCTGGCATATATATATATATATATATATATATATATATATATATATATATATATATATATATATATATATATATAATTAAATAGTACATTTGTGTTCACATTTCAATGTCTAAAACAAGTAAAAAAATGGTTTCATGCCCAGAATTCCAAGAAATACAGTTATTACATTGCATTCTGAATGTGCTCACAAAGGCTTTGCTCTTGCAATCCATAACCATTCCAGTGCCTTGCAAAATATATATACAGTGCCTTGCAAAAGTATTCACCCCCTTGGCATTTTTTGTTTTTTGTTGCCTCACAACCTGGAATTAACATTGTTTGAGGATTTGCATCATTTAATTTACAGAACATGCCCACAACTTTGAAGATGTTTTTTTTATTTTTATTGCGAAGCAAACAACAAATAGGGGCTGAACAGCAATCTTGACCACAGATTTTCTATTGGATTGAGGTCTGGGCTTTGACTAGGCCATTCCAACACATTTACATGTTTCCCCTCAAGTGTTGCTTTAGCAGTGTGTTTGGGGTCATTGCCTTGCTGGAAGGTGAACCTCCGTCCTAGCCTCAAATCACGCACAGAGTGGTACAGGTTTTGCTCAAGAATATCCCTTTATTTAGCACCACCCATCTCATGTCTCCCACATGCCTTTTCGCAAACTCAAAACATGCCATTTTGTTTTTTGCTGAAAGTAATGGCTTTCTTCTAGACACTCTGCCATAAAGCCCAACTCTGTGGAGCGTACGGGTTATTGTCATCCTATGTACAAATACTCCAGTCTCTGCTGTGGAACTCTGCAGCTCCTCAAGGGTTACGTTAGGTCTCTGTGCTGCCTCTCTGATTGATGCCCTCCTTGCCCGGGCCGTGAGTTTTGGGGGGAGGCTGTCTTGGTTTGCTGTTGTGCCATGTCCTTTCCATTTGGTTATGATAGATTTGATGGTGCTCCTGGAGATCATCAAAGATTTGGATATTTTTTTATAACCTAACCCTGATTTGTACTTCTCAACAACATTGTCCCTTACTTGTTTGGAGAGTTCCTTGGTCTTCATTGCAGTGTTTGGTTAGTGGTGCCTCTTGCTTAGGTGTTGCAGCATCTGGGGCCTTTCAAAAAAGGTGTGTATATGTAATGACATATCATGTGACACTTAGATTGAGCACAGGTGGACATCATTTCACTAATTATGTGACTTCTGAAGGTAATTGGTTGCACCAGAGCTTTTTATGGGCTTCATAACAAAGGGGGTGAATACATACGCACATGCCAATTTTCTGTTTTCTATTTCAAAAACATAGTTTTATTTATATATTTTTCTCATTTCACTTCATCAACTTAGACTATTGTGTTCTGATCCATCACATAAAATTCAGAATAACAAAACATTGAATTTAAGGCTGTAATGTAACAAAATAGGTAAAAAGGCAAGGGGGTGAATAATTTTATATATATATATATATATATATATATATATATATATATATATATATATATATATATAGCATTAAAATAGTAAAAAATATTGTAAAAAAACAATATTTATTTTTATGCTGTAGGGGGCTTCTATCACCCTTTTGCACACCATAAGTTAAATAGTGTGGTGGTATATATATATATATATATATATATATATATATAGTGATTGAGTGTATGATAGTATGTGCATTCTAGTACTTGGAGTTACATTTAAAATATTACGACGCATATAATTTATTTTAATGAAAACCTACCCTTTCCATGTTATGTATACATAGTTTCACATTGTATTAAACACTAAATTAACATAATATATCTGCAGATCTTCTTCAACAGATTATATATATATATATATATATATATATATATATATATACACATATACAGTTTCAAAATGTTGATTAAATGAATTATAGTTGTAGTCATATAAAGATAGAATGTAGTTCATTTTTTGAAGCTTATAATAATTGTAAAGAAGGCATTTTCACTAGAAAGATACCAGCAGGTGGGTTGAAAAGTTATTGGTGACACCATATTACAGAATTAATACATAAAATTCTTAAAGTATGCATATGGATTAATGAGACAAAAAGGTTAAGAGATGGAAACATGCCTCAGGATAAAGCAATGCATTATGGTCACACAACCCCCAAACTGATAGCATGAATATGCAAAATACATTACAGAAATAAAGGCTGTAAAATACTCATTTGTAAGCTTTTTAAGTGAATGAGTCAAGTGTAAGCAAAGAAATCTTAGTAAAGTATAATATATGCAGAACTATGTTATGTCAGCTTTTTGCATGATTACTTAAAGAAATGTAACAGTGCAAATAATATTACTATATTCTCTTTTGCAGTCATATTTATATTGATTTCCCTCTGAAGAAATACAGGATATTTATGTACCTTATAGCTATTAGCTATAAGGTCCTCTACAACTAATCTGTATTCAGTCAGTTTATACCTTACTATTGATAATGGAAACAACATTAGTTTGTCAATCAGTAGCACAATATAGTTCTATATTACCATAAGCTTCATTTATTTCAGTGCAAAACTGGCAAATAATAAATTAAATTGCCTCTTGAATGTGTTTGGGGGGATTTTCTAGGTCTATTAGGTAAGTAAGTTGCCATGCAATGGTATGTTAACTGTAATGGGATGTATCATTATCATCTTTTTACTGCTTATGATGATTTATTAAACACCACTAAATATTTGCATATGTTCACTGAAAACCATTTAGGACATTCAAATCAAAATGCTGTCAGATGAGACTTTTTACATATTATTGAAGTCTATTATTGTTCTAAACTATTTATACAGTGGGTTTTTTCTTTGTCTTTTATTATGATCTACAGCAGTGTTATCAAACTTCTGTATTGCAGAAGGCCAGAATTTATTTGGCCAGTGAGCTGGTGGGCCAGATTTATATTGGCAGGCCAGATTTAAAATACTAATAACAAATGTACATCAAGAATATAAAAACTAATATATTTTTATATTTTGTATGAAACATTTGGGAATTTATATATAATGGTCCAAATGTTTAAATTGTCACAAGTGTTTTATTTTAATTTGTGAGAAGATTCTCCTTGGCAGTTTGTGGGCCACAGAAAACAGCTAGAGGACCTCATCCAGTCAATGGGCTACCACTTGGACAGCACTGATCTACATGTCCCCAGCACTCAAGAGAGTCATACAAGTGAATAATCTGCTTGCTGTATTATTAGTTAAATAGCCTTCAAGTCTTATAAATATCCAAATAGCTATCATCTAAGCAAACCAAGGACTATTTTAACTCCATCAAAGTGTTTTACTTAATTACTTTTTGGGATCTAGGGTACCAGTAGAAAATATGAGTAGTTATATGTGTTCTTCTTAGTCAATTTAATTCCCTGTGTTGAGAAATAAATAGGATATTATGGCGGTCATATAATTTGATTTCAAACATTTTTTTGGAGTCACCTGAAATATATTGACAACAAATCTGTCATTCCTGTCAATCTGACCACCTGCACCCAAGATGAACAATGACTGCAGTTTAAAAAGTAAATATTGAAACATATTGATTTTTTTTTTTTACATTGAATCAATTTATCCTTATTACCTTAAAACAATGTTTTAGGGAATATTTTGGATACTTTATTAAACAAATAAAGTGCAATGCATATTCCATTAATATAAATTAAAATATACTTATCTAATGCCAGTAATTATGTAAGTAAGTATTTTTAATAATGCCTGGGTTCAAAACGATATATAATAAATATACATAACTGTTATATATAATATACATATACAGGAATACCTTGTTTAATGCTGTCGATAGTTCAAGGCAATCGGAGTGTTCAGCGAAACAGCCTTTAAACGGGGCAGTTTAACATGGCAAAGATAGAGATAGGGGAACTCATGAAAAAAAAACACACAATTTCAATTGAAATTTAAATTTTTGGGGTTTTATATGAACTATGTTCATTACTGACTTCCCCAAGGTTTGCTGGGAAGGAATCCAGGTGCGAATTCAAGAAATGGATTTTCAAATACATGTTACATACCATGGTCTAGTAAGATTGCAAAAGAGCATCCATTATTTCTTTGTAGTTGTCTGCCTTATGATTCCCTAAGAAGTTCTGGCAAACACTCTTGAAAGATTTCCATACAGCCTTTTCAGCCGGGTTCAACTGACTATCAAAGCTCTCATCTTTAATCAGTTGTCTTATTTGAGGTCCTACAAAGATCCCCTCTATGATCTTTGCATCACTAATCATTGGGAATTTTTCTTAAATATGTAAATCCAGGTCCACTTCGATCCATCGCTTTGACAAAGTTCTTCATAAGACTCAGCTTTGTATGGAGTGGAGGTGGATACACTTTTTCTGGATCAACGAGTGGTGTATTGACAACATTCTTCTGTCCTGGAGTTAGTGATGTTCGTTTTGGCTAGTGTTTCTGAGTGTTTCTGCGGTCTCTGCTGTTCCACTCACAAAGAAAACAGCTATACTTTGTGTAAACAAGTTGTAGTCCAAGCAAAAAAGCAACTACTTTCAATATTCTTTTTGTATTCTACATATTTGATTTTTTCAAGCACGAGTTTCATGCTCTCATAAGTTTCTTTGAGCTAGTGGCACTGATGTAAATATATTTCCTTTGTGGAGAAGCACAGCTTTCAAGCTAACTTTAGAAGAATCGATAAAAAAAGGCCAATCCTCTGTTTTGTACTCGTGACCAAGTCCTTCCCTGACAGAATAAGCATCATTGCAAAAAACAAGTTCATCGTCAAGGGAAAAGAAATCCTTAAAGTCACTATGCATATCTCTAAAAATAGATGAACAGGAAGCCTCAAAAGTTTGATCAAGCATTATATCATCATCACCATGCTCTAGGAGATCTTTTTCTTGTTCATCATCAAGTATTACTTCTTCTGGAGGAGTTGGCACAGGCAATTCTTCACTATTTTCACCAACTGGGCAGGAGCGCTGATGTCTACAGTAAACAAGCAAACACTCATCATACCTCAAGAGCATTACATGACAGAATATGACTCAACTGTTTATTACTCTGGGGCCTTTTTATGTTGACTAATCAGTAGAATTTACAACAATTAAAAATAATACTAGGATTTTAATGATGAAAAATTAACATATATTAATGCTGTAAGAATGTGTTATAGCACAATGTATTATATTAAAGAGGACGCAACTTTAATACTATGGGCGATAGAACAACTGTGAGACCATTTTCTAAATCAATGGTATAAATTACATATCGCACAACCCTTATTTGCTCTGAGACAAAATATTTGTTGACCAGTGAATTGGAACTTGTACATTTTATTGATAATTTATATTTCATATGTTTAATTGGTTGATCTAGAAGAATATTTTGATGTTTAACTATTGTTTTAAATTGTGATAATGAATAAAATGCTTTTATAAAGTAAAATAAAACACCTTTTTCTAATTTCACTTTTATATACAATAATTTTTTCTTACTGCCTTTTCTTACTTGCAGCTTCTGCCTCAACAAGATATGTCCTTGTAAACTAATGAGATTGCATTTAATTTAATGAGTGACCAATGTATATGCCACATTCCCATTGTGCAGATAAAAACTTTCAAACACAGTTTTAGTACAATTTGTTTAAACTCAGTTTTAGTACAGTTTTAGTACAATTTGTTCAAACACAGTTTTAGTATAATTTGTTCAAACACAGTTTTAGTACAATGTGTAAGTAGGTATGATATTTTTTGACTTTCAAATAATTCTGAGACATTCATTATATAACTGATATTATGACTCAGGCTTCTGTATTTAAACCACCACAAAATGTACAACCCCGAAATAAACCTAAAATGTAACTTTTACCAAAAGTAACACAAATCTTTTTATTTGTAAAAGTAAATAACATGATTAATAAAAAAACACCCTATTTAATTGAGAGTTTTACCAAGAAACCATGGCACTAATTTGTTTAATGGAAGCTGTGTGATTGGTGCCATTTAAGCAATAAATAAATAACATAACTCTGAATCAGTACCTTGTCATGCTAAAGGTGCTTATGTACATCAATGAAGCTGTGAGCTATACCATTTAAGGTCACCCAAGACCAAGTCAGACAAATCACAGTCCACTGGAGAAGAAACCGGCAACCCACTTTAGTATCTCTGCCATGAAAACCTTATGGATGAGCACAACCAGATAAGATGTGCTCTGCATGATGCGGTCCATAGGGTGACAGAGAGCTGGACATGACTGAATGACTGAACACAAGCAATAAGATCTATGTTTTTGTTACTTGTAAATCCATATGTGCATTTAATGGTGGGCTCTTAACATGCTGAAGAGAAATAGATTGTAGAGGTTAAGTTTACATTTTTTATAAGTTTTTCCAATTTTTGTCTATTTTTTATTATTTTTATTGTTTACTTAATTATGGTATATTACTCATCAAGATTCCTTCTCTGGTAATGCAGCAAAACTGACTCTGGCGCTTCAGAAGGGGTGTGGTGAGAAATTGTACCATGTGTATGTGACCTAATGTGATGAATTCTTATATCTGAAATAAAAGTTGTTCATTAAGTTACCATATGCATGCAAACTAGTGATAAATCAAAGTTGAAGTGGAAACTTAAATAAAAGGTATGCTGTTTTGCAACACTAAGGTAGTACCTATCATTTACAGTAGGAACAGGTTTGGTGACTCATGAGCACATTTCAGAATGATTTACTTTGTTCTTCACAAATGTTAAAAAACATAATAATAAAGAAGTCCATCTCAGGTTACCACAGGTGGCTATGAAGCAAGCTCTGCAGGAATGTTTCTCAAACATTAATCTGGCAGATAAAGAGGCAGTAGACAGATCAGTAATAGATAGTAACTGACACTGTCATTTTTATCTTGCCATCACTGCTTCACTTGACTATAAAATAGGTTAGCTTGGAGACTCCATCTGTTTTAAAAATTTTGTTTTGTACATTAAGAAATACCAATGGGACAGTCCAATTAGCATAAAATATGGTGCATTTGCTGCTATTATATAACATTCCTCAAGTTAAAACTAGACTTTAAATATCATAAATACTCGTCATTTTATAAATTATAAATGCGTGTTATTTTTATTTTTGCTTCGTGATGTATTTGAATATATATATATATATATATATATATATATATATATATATATATATATATATCATTCAACTTATGGTGGGACATGGAGTGAAAGAAGCCCACCAGCGTGCAAAATACTGTATGAAAATAGCACATTAAGTTTAAAAAAATATCTCAAAAGATGCAGTTTTTGAACTGGACTCTGGGAAACTTGGGCGGAGAGATTGAAATTAGTCTATCAGGTATTTTCACTCTTTAATCCAATATCACTTTATACTTGGCCCCTTTTAAGCATCCTATGATATACAGTTAATCTATGTTATAACGAGAGGCATATGCAGCCACGTATATTAAATACGTCTGGGTCCTGAAGAATACACATTTCTGAAGAGAACAAAGACCATTATGATTGCGGACAACACCCTTGTTCTTACTACTACATAGCCACCCATTTTTGAGTGTCTACATTTAATAGATGGTGTGGAAAGTTTTACTCAAAGAAGAGTTAGAAAAGCTTCAGCAAAGATGCTTTACTTACATGCCATGGGAGGATTTACTAAACATTTTCTCACCTGAAATGAGAAGAACTGTTTTACCCTATAGAAAATAGTAAATCAAGGTAAGATGTTCAATGCACTTGAGATGGTTAGTAGACTCCCCCCATATAATAGTGTGTTTGGATCTGCTTACACTTAATACTGCAAGCAACGCGTATGGTCATACTAATCTGGTAACTTTGAGCAGCCTGCAGCCCCTGAAAATGTACTGCCATAGCCCTGGGCTTGTTGGCAGTGGCAGAACTATTATTGATGCAGGAGGTGCAAAGCACCAGGGCCTAGAACAGGGAAGGGCCCTCTGCTACAGGCAGTAAATGAGGACTCTTCATTTATTAGATGTATTTGGTAATTATTTAGTTTATAGAAAGTTGATCTGATTACTATAGGGTTTATATGATCACCTACATATATTTTTGGCTTTTTTATTGACCTCCATGGAGTGGATAGAGAAATTCCAAGGAGGGCCCCAAATTATTTTGCACCAGGGCCTTCTATTCCCTAGCTCCTCCACTGCTTGTTAGCCTTGACAGGAAAATATCAATATTTAGAGATTAGTGGACATGCAGATTCAATTTCAGGCAACCTATTGGCTGAGTTTTTTTTTTATAATAATGCTACCAGTCTAGCCGGACGGCTCACTCACATGAATGAGTTACCTAAAAACAATACCATTGACTGTGATTTCTCACAGCCTTTTAAAAATAGCCTATTGGGAGAAGCATAAACTATTGGCAGTCTAAAATGTATTTGCCAGTAAAACAAGTTTAATAAAATGTTATCAAACATTCACATTTTTATACTAAAGTAATGTATGGCATATAGTTCAATATTTTTTGTGAACAATACACACATGGAGACGGTCAGTGTCAGGACAGCTTCAGTACTCTGACATTTGTTTATGCCGAGAGCATTCATTCATGACAGAAATGGGGAATCTGTGTAAACTCTCCAAAACAACGCTCAAAAATTAAAATACTTAGAAGCTGAAAACTTAAAAGCATTAAAAATGTTCTGATTACATATACCGTACTGTATTGAGGACATACTAAAATATATTATTCATTTGAACCACATATGTGCTTTGTAGTATCTCTTAGCTAATTAAAGTTTATAATGGGCACATAATTTGCAGATATTCTACATGATGAGAGACAGAATAAAACAGTCACCTAACACCTTCTGATTTACTTGATCTTTAATTTGTGGGCTAGAAAAAAACAAAACATTATTTCTTTGTGTGTATATTTATATTCATACATTTTAATTTATGTTCATTAGCCCTTATTATTAAAATATGTTAGCTGAGTTGTTTGTGAAAATGTAATAGAGTTTTGTACTTAATATCTGTTATCTAGCATGCATATCTCAACCACTGCTTCTCATTCTCTGTAGTGCTGGGTTATAGCAGATTCCTGTAAATGCTAGCATACCTTAGAGCAGCCCTCAGTGTAGCAAAGGTAACCTCAGCATAGGGTTCACAATAATCTTCCAACCAGAAAGAAATTCTGAGCTTGACGACATGACTCCAGTAGGAACTTTTGTCAGACCAACTCGCAAGTTTGAAGAGCTATTACAAACTTCCCAAAAGTACTACCGTAACACCTACTAACTCGCACCCTTGGGTTGTTTCCCATAGCTCCCTAGCTCTAAAGTGTACTTGCCACTTACTTATGTACATACTTATGTATATCTGTAGCAGACTCCGAGTGTGAAACCCACTAGCCTGCATAGCAACGCCATGCAAAGCTACCCACCACCAAATGTGAAAACAGTACACTGGTGATTGTGGCAAAAAAGGCTATAGATTTAAATGCTACTTGTCACATAATAGTTATTAGTTGGGCCTTAGCTGGTTCTGCCGGAGGTTGAGTTTATGTATCGGGTTTAGGTTCACGGTGAGCGCCCGCAGGGCTTTATCAGAACACGTAGGATGACAGTGGATTTTGTAGAGGTGTCATGTAATCAAACTTTAGGTTTAAATAGATGTAGAACAGGAAACTTATCACACATAGGATCTCATTCAATTGCGATTTGACCAATTGAATAGGGCTCTATATAAGCACATAGCATATGTTTTTTACAGAAGTTTTTAGTTAGTGAACTTTTATCCAAAAGCAAGGTCTTCCCTAACTAAAAACTTCTGTAAAAAACATATGCTCTGTGTTTATATGGAGCCCTAGTCAATTGGCAAAATCGCAATTGAATGAGGCCCTTAGTGATTACATGCAAATATAAGGCTTGCATTGGTATTGACTCATCAGATTTTTTTATGGGGCCATCTAATCAAGCTCTGTGCTGTAAGATTGTTAGACATATATCCAGCAATCCTCAAACATGAACATGAAGAGCACAGACATATTACCCTACTAATGATATGTAAAAAATATAAAACTATTTTATTTTTCATTATCTTTAAAATAATAGGCAATTGTTATTACTATTAAACTTCAGTAAAAGTTGGTTGTTGTACCTGTTTTTAGACCTCTAACATATGTGTTGAATATTAATCCTGCTGTCAGTTTGTGCAACATTTTTATAATATTCTTAATATAGTAAAGATTTATCTCAGCAAACTCTCTAGAAATGTTAGTGTATAATTGTGCACATTACCCTCTGTGAATAAAGCAAGGATGTTATTCATCAATATCCTCTGTCAAGCATTAGTGAGGTACTGCCACTTCTAATCCCCGATCAATCTTCCATGTGTTGTCTCTAATCAGGATCACTGAGTGGCTGTATTTCCATAATTGGTCTTCAATAATCTAGATTCAGATACCCTTCATATGTTGTCAACCACCTCCTGTTATCAAAGTCATTTTAAAATGCACAATTATATTTGTCTAATCTCACATGTAGATTTGCTTGATTAAGCACAAAACAGGAGACCAAACTTAATAAATAAAATGTATTATTGTGGTATTACACAGAGGTTATGGTAAATATCTTCTCATTTCTTTTAGCACCAAATACCGAAACCAGCAGAGAAAACAGAAAATGAACAAAAACGCATCTATTTTATTGGTAACCAAAAGATAAGATATGTCCTGTAATTAATATCAGTTTAATCTAGGATACAATGAACTGTATAAAATCTATTATCTTGTCTCAATGAATGTGCCTAAGGTGGTACCAGGCTGACTCAACAAGTATATATTTACGCAAATTATAAATGGAAAGGTAAACTGGCCAAATGTAGGAGGATAGACTGTAACAGCACTGGTTAATTGTTTCTTCACAAAATATTATGACTGTATCTGTGTTACAGAATGCTCATCTGGTTTTATTAATTAGTGTTTTTGGTAAATGCATAAGACAAATAGTTATTTTTTACTGTATACTGCTCAAACATGGAAATATAAAGAAGATATAGTACACGCAGTCAGTGGCGTCTGGTGACGTTTCAATTTGCTGGGGCGGAAATCTGGCCCATCCTGTTACATTAACTCCACCCAACAGGATAAACTCCTACCCTTCAGAATATGTTACCTCTATAAGCCCTTCCCACTGAGAGACTCCGCCCACTTGATCTTTTTTTCTGTCACTTCACTTAGTTATCTTGATGAGGGTGAGGTGGTGCTGGTTCTGCTCACTATTCTTATGCTAGGGAGTGTCTGCATTTTCTTGATAAGGGTGAGGAGGTGCTGGTTCTACTCACTTTTCTTATGCTGGGAAGTTCCTCCGTTTTGTTGATGGCATGCAATAATTAAATAAAACACATATTAATACATATTAGATCAGGACACATGTTTCCCTCCCTCTCTATCTCCCCTTTATCCCTCCTTCTCTCTCCCTCTATTCCTCCCTCTCTCTATCTCTGTATATCCATCTTTCCCTCTCCCCCTCTATCTACATCCATCCTTCTTTCCATCTCCCCATCTATCTCCCCCTCTATCTCCCCCTCTATCTATATCTATTTCTCCCTCTCTGTCTCTCTGTCATTTATCCATCTATCTAATAAACGCACAGCAAGCAGCATATATATATATATATATATATATATATATATATATATATATATATATATATATTACACATACACATATACACACAGACGCATATATATATATATATATATATATATATATATATATATATATATATATATATATACATACTGTACATATATATACTGTATATACCATATACAGTAGAACTGGGAAAATGAATGGTGAGAACATACAAAAGTATATCTTTTTTGACTAAATGCAGTTAGATGACCGCAAGCAGCAATAACATTGTTGGGCCTCCTTATTTCAGTTACTTTTTCTCTCAAATAGTATATATTGAACCAGGGATGCCTCTTACCATGTCAATATAAAAATATTCACCCAGGGGCCCATTTAGTGATGAATATATGCACAGGATGGAGCTTTTCATACTCTAAGAAATACTTATACACAAGGTCAGAGGCATTTATATATTAGTTGTAATAATACATACGCAGGGGTATTTACACCCCTAGAAATAAATATATACAGATGCAGGGATATTATTCTCATAGAAATAAATATACAGGAAGACATGGGCATTTATACTCATAGAAATAAATATATAGGAAGACCGGGGCATTTATACTCCTAGGAATAAATATATAGGAAGATAGGAAGGCACTGCTATTTATACTCATAGAAATAAATATATAGAAAGACAGGGGTATTTATACTCATATAAATAAATATATAGAAAGACAGGGGTATTTATATTCATAAAAATTTATATATAGGAAGGCAGTGGTATTTATACTCATAGATATAAATATATAGGAAGGCAGTGGTATGTATACTCATATGAATAAATATATAGGAAGGCACAGGTATTTAAACTCATAGGAATCCAAATATAGGAATGCAAGGGTATTTATAGCCACAGCAATATATATACACTCAGGGGAATATATAAGCATAGAACACTACACACACACATAAGTAGGGACAGTTATCATCCTAAAAGGACATATACCCAAAGGCAGAGGAATTCACAATCATAGAACACTATCCAAACACAGACAGGAGCATTTAAACTTAATACACATATATAACTCAATCAGCATGAAGGAATATTTAATACTACTTACTAATTCCAATGATTATTGACAGTCTCTTCACTAACAGTCTCAGTTCCCTGCATAACTTCCTTTCTGCTCTCAGCTACCTTCATGAGCAGCCCCTCCCCTCTCCATTGACACACAGTATGTGAATAACAAGGCAACATGTGTGAGAGCTCCCCCTGTGTCTGTTGGGACGTTTATATCAAACGTCCAGCTGCTCTCATTAGAGCTGCACATAAAAGCAAGTCCTAGCCTCTCCGTCTCACTTGGCTTACTGTGAAGGGAGATTCAGGACACTGTCCTAGTGCTCACTAGCTTCCCCTTTTTTCTTTTAAGGGAATAGCAGAATTAACAGACAATTTTCTATAGCATAGGTTGGAAATGTATAATCTTAAAAATATAAAGCTGATAATTTTGTAGCATTTATGGGGCAGAATGGGAGAGGTCATTGTTCCAAAAATGTTGTTAGTCACAAACCAAATGTAATAATAATAATAATAATAATAATAATAATAATAATATTAATTCAAATAATATATATAATAAGTATTGCCACTGCCAGCTAATATTTTGGGAGGGCGGTTGCCCAATTGCCCCAATGCACCAGCCACCCCTTTACATAGAAAATATTGTTTGTCCAACAAACAGCACCACAATGTGACCCACAATTAATTTTAGTCTTTCAGTGCTGGAAGCTGAAAACTGTTCTTGTGTGTTCACACCTGAAATGTATTTTGCAGCCCTTTTTTGGAAAATAACTATTACCCCAAGCTCCCAAATACCCCTCTCCCTATCTCATTCTCTTTCTAGCTCCTTTCATCTTACATCACTCTCTTTCTCTCTCTCTCTCTCTGCATTCCTTATCTCTTGCCCACAGCTAACAAACAATTCTGAGTGGGGTTCCAAAATGGATTAATAGGCAGTTATTTTTTTTAACCCTTATGTTTTTCATATAGATAAAAACATTGCAGTATTAAAAGTCAGCTTTGGGAAATAAATAGTTGAGAACTTGTAACTTCAGTGTCCTTCCAGTTTGGCACAATATGACAGTGCTTCCATGTCATGGGCGTTTTGTACATATTCAGACAAAGCTCCAGATTTGATTGGTTACATCTGTAGTAACTAAGCATCAGAGGTACTAAATGAGGTGCTGCATACATGCCAGACACACAATCTCAATTAAGTATAGCAGCAGCTCTATTATCTATAATTATCACAGTAATACTCAATAGTGTAACTAAAGGGAACCTTTACTAAACAGCTAACATGGCAATAAACCAACAAGCATAAGCAAGCATAATTATAAGGACTTGGGCTTTCTACTTCTAAAGGATTATAAATTACTAATTTGATAGATATTATGAGAATTATCTTTCAATCAACATCCTACGACCTTCCATTGTACAGTTCACTCCTTATTGTTACATGACCAAACACAATGGGCCTCATTCAATTGCAATTTTGCCAATTGAATAGGCCTCTAAATAAGCACATAGCATATTTTTTTTAAGAAGTTTTTAGTTAGTGACCTTCTATCCAAAAGCAAAGTCTTTACTAACTAAAAACTTCTTTAAAAAAAGTATTCTATGGGCTTATTTAGAGCCCTATTCAATTGGCCAAATTGCAATTGAATGAGGGCCAATGAAAACAAAATTAAACATTGATGAATGAGGGAAAAGTAAAATAAATAGAAAAAAATAATAAATAGAAAATTGTGTTACAAATAGGATTTGATAATCTTGTTATTTGAAAAACATATATATGAATTATATAGTAAAACTATGACTTTTGCTTCATAAGATACATAGAAACAGAGGAATGCTACATTCAGGTTCTGTTTGGATTGATGACAAGTGTGATAGATTTAGAGGTATCTTTCATCCTGGGAATTCAGATAAGAACTTTTTTTCCTTTAAATGTCAGCCTGCTTCCTCAAAGTTGTAGTGTATGACTTTTACGTTGCCTGTGTTGACAGCATATATCAGGCAATCTGCTTTTTGCTTTCTCCAATATGGGAGCAGGTACACATATATGCAGTTGTTAGAGTTTGTATACTAGCTGAATTTTAGAGAAAAGTATACAGTAAGTGAATCATTAAACCATATGCCATATTCTTCAGTTCCTTGTGTAGTTTGCACAGAAAATGAAAAAGATATTTAAGGTTAGCATAGATTATATTTAAATAGATTAAATATAAATAGATTATTTTAGTGGGCAGAATTGTTTCCATTACTATAATTATTTAATATGAGGCAATGTTGTTGACTTTTGCAATAGTGATATTAACTTTTTTTTAAAATGTGTTTGTTTATTTTGTGTAAGTAGTTCAGGTACAGTGGATATAAAAAGTCTACAAACCCCTGTTAAAATGTCAGGTTTCTGTGCTGTAAATAAATGAGACAAAGATAAATCATTTCAGAACTTTTTTCCACCTTTAATGTGACCTATAAACTGTACAACTCAATTGAAAAACAAACTGAAATCTTTTAGGTGGAGGGAAGAAGACTAAAAAATAAAAATAATGTGGTTGCATAAGTCTGCACACCCTCTTATAACTGGGGATGTAGCTGTGTTCAGAATTAAGCAATCACATTCCAAATCGTGTTAAATAGGAGTTGGCATACACCTGACATCATTTTTTTATTTTTTTTATTAAAGTATTGAAAAGTACAAGCATAACATCATACATTCAACATAAATACACACAATATGACAATAAATACATAATTACAGATATGCAATATTACTTCGTCTTTAGTGATCCAATTAGTACACACAAACCACATTGTTACCTCTGGGACTCTAACATCTAAGAATTTTGTATATATTCATCCCACTTCTTCCACTTGTTTTTGTCCTTGTTACATTTAGCCAGGGAGTTTTGGGCAAAATATCTCTAGATCTATCTATTCCTTTCACTTTTTTTTTTTTTTTTTTTTAAGGATTGAATATACAAAACATTGCTAGCTCACATAAAGGTATACATTACATCATTAATTTCAATCCATTCACTTAGGAGTCCGAGCGGTAATAGAAAAAGAAAAAAAGGAAAATACAACATTGTTCAACTTATATCAAACCATCGATTAATGTTTAAGCAGAGTTAGGTGTAAACGAATTTAACATATATACATATTTAAAATATGTCTTGTTGCTATTTCTTTTTTTTTTTTTTTTTTCTCACCTTGGATCCCGATTAGGAGTGTCATTATTGTGGAGATTACCACGTATTATATTTATTCTCTCCAATCTTCATTCAAACACTAAACTTCTCACTGGCACACTTCATTCATTCTAGCCGAGGTGGATGGGGGGGAGCAAAAGGAGTCAGGAAGGAGTTGAGCCCAGGGGGGAGAAATCTGATGAAGAGAGACTACAACGCTGGGGATTTAGTTAAAGTAGTATCCCAAATGGTCCATTTAGAGGGGTCTATTTTTATTCTTAGTTCGGAGTTAAAGTCTCTCTCCAACTCCCGATTCCTGTCTACCATGGTCAAAATTTCGGATAGTTTAGGGAGAGATGTTTTCTTCCAATTTCTAGCAATAGCAGTTTTAACAACTATAAAGATTTGGGTCATAAACCCTATATTTTTAGTTGACATTTTAGTGGGAAACAAATTAAACAATGCTATTTGTGGAACAGCTGTAATATTTGTTTTCAATATATTGGATACATATTCAAAACAGTCCTCCCAAAGTGAGAGAGAAATAGGGCAGTTCCACCATATGTGATACATGTCTGCTGGATTTCCACAGTTCCTCCAGCATAGTTTGGTTTCTGGGTTGAATGATATTGAGTATATTTTAACAGGGACCCAGTACCATCTATTTAAAATTTTAAATTGAATTTCTCTTTGATTTACATTTTTCACAAATCTGTTTAGAAATAACAGGGCCTGTCGCCATAACTCTTTTGACAACCGAATATGCATGTCTTTTGCCCAAATTTCCATCGGATTAGTTATGTCTCCCTGAGGTTGGATGTGGATAATTTCATTACATTTTGATATCAAGTGTTTGAAGTTTTGAGACTCTATCAAAGTGATTAAGTTGTTTGAGCTAGTTGAATTGTTAACCTTAGTTCTTTGACTCAGAATCTGTGATAATTTATACAAAGTAAACCATATTTTATTTGAGATGTTATATTTCTTTTTTAACGTGTCATAGTCTAGTGTTTTTCCATTGTATTTATCTACAATGTGGCCCAATAAGTATATCCCCTTCTCTTTCCACTCTGGTTCCAGAAGGATATGATTTAGAGATGTTATAGTTGTCAAAGGGGTAAGATCACTATAACTCTCTAAGAGTTTGAATTTCTTATTCATTTTTATCCAATCCTTTACCATGTTGATTAAAATAGTTGCGTTAGGGTTAATATGGGGGATAGCTAATTTTGGAAAATAGAAAAGGGCATTTAGATCAATGGAGGTTAGCATGTCACTCAGTTCTTGATTTACAGAGTGGCCCGCTAAAGATTGGGTCCATTTTATGTATTGCGCTAATTTGATTGCTTCCTGGTAGTGAGAAATCATAGGGTACGCAATTCCTCCTTTATTAAATTTTCTACACATTATTTCTCGTTTCACTCTAATCTGGCCCTTCTTGTTAATATATCTGTCTATTAGCTTCTGGAATTTGCTCAACCAATGACTATTAATTGGGAAAGGGAATGATCTTAACACATTGTTGATTTTGGGTAAAAGAGACATTTTTACAGAAGCGATTCTGCCAGAGAAGGAGATAGAGTTTCTCGGCCAGTTCTCAATGAGGTCCTTAGATGTTTTGTATAAACTATTCAAGTTTGAGTCTAGCATAATTTTAAAGTCCAAATTGAACTTAATACCTAAGTGAGTAAATCCTTTTGTATGGGCTAGATGATATTTCTCCAGGAGGTGTTCATCGTCTTTACTAGCCATGTTAATACTCAAGGCTTCTGATTTTCCTATATTTAATTTATAGTTCGATACTTTGCTATAGTTATCGATTATTTCCATTAAGACTTCCATAGATTTAAGTGGGTGCTCCATATAAACCACTACGTCATCGGCAAAGAGGGAGATTTTATATTCATTTTTGCCTATTTTAATCCCTTTGAAATTTGAAGAATTTCTTATTGCTATTGCCAAGGGTTCTAAAATCAAGGCAAATAAAATGGGAGACAGCGGACACCCTTGACGGGTGCCGTTTGATATCCCAAAGTAGTACGACTGCACCCCCTTGCCCAATACTGATGCCGAAGGGGCATTGTATAAGGCCGCTATAGCCTTCGAGGCAAAGGCTTCAAACCCATATCTAAGAAGGGTCTGCATCATGAAGTCCCACCCTAGCCTATCAAATGCTTTTTCGGCATCCATTGATAGGAATAGAGTGGGAGTGCCTTTGTTCTTAGCTAAGTTGATTAGGTGAATCATTTTATGTAAATTGTCGGAACCTTGCCTCTCTGCGACAAAACCTGTTTGATCCGAGTTTATTAGTTTTTTGGAAATTTCTATAAGTCTTAAGGCCAGAATTTTCGCGTATATTTTGGTGTCTATGTTCATAAGCGAGATTGGTCTAAAATCTTTACAGGTATGTGCTTCCAAGTTTTGTTTTGGGATAGTTATAATATTTGCTCTAAGCATCTCTGGGGGAAACTTTCCTATATTTTTGATTTCGTTAAATGATAGTAATATAATTGGCATTAAGCGGTCCATAAATTTTTTATAGAATGCTGTAGAGAAGCCATCTGGGCCTGGGGCTGTATAATTCTTTAAGTTCTTGATGACTCGTCTAATTTCTGCCTCTGTTAAGGGACTGTTTAGTGCCTCCTTATCTACTTCTGATATAACTGGAAAATGAATTAGGTCTAAATATGACGTTATTTCTTTTGAATTGGGCATTATAAAATTATCTCCCGGACTTAAGTTATACAGAGATTGATACAATTTGGAAAATGAGTCAGTTATTTCTTTGGGCTTAAAGATTTTTTTACCCTGACATTCTAAATAGAGGATTTTTTGATTTTGATGATATCGTTTTTTGATTTTATTAGCAAGGTCTCTCCCTATTCGATTGTCAAAATGAAAGGATCTCTGTTGTAAGCGCCACAAGCAGTTATCTGACCGTTTTTGGTTTATTTTATTAATTTCCTTTCTTGTTGAATTTATCTCATGAGTTAAAGTGTTGTTTATTTTTTTTTTATTGACTTGTTCTAGTCCATACAGCTTTACATATAATGATCTTAAAGATAGTCCTCTCTGTTTAACCCAGATACTTTTAATCTTGATAAGAATGCCTCTTATGTATGCTTTCAGAGCATTCCAGATTATTATGTCCGAGGATACTGAGCCCATATTGATATCTAGAAAAGATTTGATTTCCTCACTAAGAGTGTCTAGACTAACCTCGTCTTCCAAAATTTTATCATCTATTTTCCAGGTCCTTCCAAAGTGAGCAGTTCTTATTTCCTGTAATTGAAGGGAAATTGGAGCGTGGTCTGAGATGGTTATTAAACCAATCTTTGCTGATTTGATTATATTTAACAGAGACTCGCTTACCAAAATATTGTCAATTCTTGAGTACATCTTATGCGAGCCAGAGTAGTATGTATAGTCTCGCTCAGTTGTATTTAAAAGGCGCCATGTATCATACAAATGGTATCTCGCCAACAATTTAGAAAAATCATGAGATGTTTTTTCTATGTGTTTATAATGTTTTGGTAATTTTTTATAATTTCTGTCTATCTGGGGGTCCGGAGTCATATTAAAGTCTCCTCCCACAATAAGACCTCCTTTAGCTATCTTTTTCAGTTTTTTAAGTACGCCATTGAGAAAGGAGTTTTGTTTACAATTAGGGGCGTATACATTTACTATTGATAGTTGTTGACTATTTATCTTCCCTACCCAGATAATGTACCTCCCATTGTCATCAGCGACCACTAGTTCTACTTCTAGACTTAGATTTTTGTTGAACATCATTACCACTCCTCCCGAGTTTTTTTTTTGGCAAGCGTTTAATACATGGGGATATTTATATTTTGCTAACTGTGGGATGAATTAACACAATGTCTGGGTTGGTTTTGTTTAACATTCTAGTAATGGAGGCTCTTTTAGAGTTTAAGCCCCTAACGTTATAGTTCACTATTTTCAACCCCCTGGAGCCCATCCCCTCACCGAGACCCCCCCCCCCGCCCCCCTCTCCCCACACCTACCGGCTACAGACATCCTTCCAAACTTACTCCATCCATTCCAAAGACCTATTCGGACCATTCCTTCCATTCAGGCGTCACCCCTTAAAGATGAGATGAAACTTCAGTCACACACAATAGGCGTACACAGGGTAAGATGTGTCCAGTCCTCTATGGAGGTTGTTCCCACGCCTTTAAATCTTATTGTGTCTAAGTGCCCCACTTAATTTCTTTTCTCTTTCTTCCCCTTTCCATTTTTATTCTTGCCTTCCCCTTGCCTTCTCTGTTTTCTTCCCCTTGACTTTACAATTCCCTTCATTGTCTTTTCCTTCTACCCCTTCCTTCTTAGCTTTTATTCAGTTATGGCACTGTCCACTGCCAATAGTCTATTTATAAGCAGTTTGGGATTTTCGTATTTCTCAGCCTTTACTTATTGAATTAGGATAGTTATCTATTATTCGGATTTTCTCTATATATCTTTCTATTACTATGCCTGTTAACATGTATTATTTTATGTAGAATCGAGTATATCTTATGCTCTTTGTCCAGTGTTTTATTATGTTGCTACTTTACCTTCTCAAAGGAGAGAATATAGTAGTTGGCACAGTTTGATCTAGCAGCGTTTTAAAGTGCAAAATTTCAAAGTGCTGTGTTTATGTTCGAGGGGAGAGTGGGTATATTTGTTAAAAGGCAGCTAATATTGCATAACCTCTTGTTGTTTAAGTAAAAGTGTCTATATATCGATCGACTTTGCACGATCTATCTTTCTTGTGCAAAACAGTGTTAAAGTGCATTCTTATAATAAAGTGCTGTGCATGTCTAATAATAAATTATAACTTGTTATAAGCCCATTTATTCCCTACATTCTTTCCCCAAAAAACAGAATACAATAGTTAACCCATAATTTCTATTACTATGCCTGTTAACAAGTATTCTTTTGTATAAAGTCTTGTATATCTTATATTCTTTGTCCAGTGTTATATTATCTAGCTACTTTACCTTCTCAAAAGAGAGAGTATAGTATTTGGCGCAGTTTTAGATCTAGCAGCATTTTAAAGAGCAATATTTCAAAGTGCTAAGGTATAATTGTTAAAAGGCAGGTAATATTACATAGCCTCTTGTTATTTAAATAAAGTGAAATATATCAATCAATTTTGCACAATCTGACTTTCTTGTGCAAAACAGTGTTAAGGTGCATTCTTTTAATAAAGTGCTGTACGTGTCTAATAATAAATTATAACTTGTTTTAAGCCCATTTGTTCCCTACATTCTTTCCCTAAATAACAAAATAAGATGATTAACTCATGATTGAAGTGCCATCCTTTCATCGTGCTGTGCAAGGTTTACAAGTGAGGGACTTTCTTTTCTCACAGAGGAGAAGGAATTAGTAAACAAATTTTTAAAGTGCAAACCTTTCCAGGTATTGTGCCTGTGTTAGAATAATATATATAAGCTTTATGAAATATAACAATTGTTTGGTTTAAAAGTACTGTTTCCCCTATGGCTTCTAGACAGCGTAGGCAAACACAGAAAGCAGGTAACAGTGAGTAAGAGAAAATCAAATGCAGGAGGTAGTGAAGAGACTTTCCCTATTGCAAGAATCCACCAGGTGTCCACCAAAAATTAGGGTTATCCATTCACCAACCCCATTTACTAATAATTTCTTCACCGTCTTTCGGTGAGCTAACTTTGACCCATCTGTTCTCTCTAAATATTAAGAGACCTATAGGGAATACCCATTTATATGGGATTTCTTTGTCCCTCAATTTCTGAGTAGTCGGAAGAAACAATTTTCTTTTATTTCTTGTAGAGGAAGAGATATCTGAAAAAATTTTGATGTGCGAATATGGCGGGTCGTAGCATGTTTTCCCATAGCTAGCTCTAATTATTTGATTTTTTAGTGGCAGATGGTGAATTCTTACCAATATGTCTCTAGGGGAATCTGCATCAATATTTTTGGGTTTAGGAATCCTATGCACCGCATCAAATTTAATTTTAGTGTCCACTAAGTCCGGTACTAAGTAGGCAAAAAAATTAGTAAGATATTGATCCAATTGATCTTTGGAGACTTTTTCATCAATGCCTCGTATTTTCAAATTGTTCATTCTAGATCGATCTTCAAATGAGTCCATCTTGTTTTCCAAAGTTTTTATCTTAGCATCCATGATTTTAATCGTTTCTTTGGAAATAAGTAGTTCTTTTTTGGTTAGTTCACACGTACTTTCTAATTCTGTTATTTTTACAGTGTTTTCTTGAGTTAACTTTAAGTTTAGCAGGATTTGATTTTTAAATTCGTCAAGAAATTTATTTTGAAATGTCTCTAGAATTTTTTCCAGCTTGGCCACAGTCAAAATTTCCTCTTCTAAATTTGCCGTGTTTGTATCCGGCGAAGTCTCACTCATATTTCCTCCAGTAGCCTCTATTGATTTGTCACTTATTGGAGTAGCCAATAAGGACACCTCCGTAGTTTTAGATGCCATTTTGGGCGAGAAAAATAATTTAGATTTCGGCGGTGATCTAGCTTTATCTTTGTTTTTGTTCTTAGGAGGCATATTGTTCTTTATTTCAAGATTCCAATAATTTATATGGTAATAGATGAGATTGTATAGGCCAGGGGAAATAACCAAGTCAAATTATATCAGGGAGAGCACCCTTTCTTTTTTCCTCCTCTTTTATCCCCTTTTACTTCTTTTATTTATTTTGCCCTTCCCCCTTAGGACTTAAAACCCGTTATGGTTTATAAGGACCTTAGGGCCATAGAAGTAATAGTCCAGGCTAGCTCAGTTGTTTGCCCAAATAGGCATATACAGAGTCACTGTGGAACCTATACTCCGCTATGCATAGTTTGTTCCCAAACAGCACATAAATGTTACACTTTCAGTATACAGTATATAGAAGGGTGCTCTACCAGAGCCTTACCCAGCGTCAGATGGTGGTGTCTGCTCCCAGCAGCATCTCTACAGCAAGGGGGAGAAGATCTTGGATCTCAGATCTCTAAGCTTTTCTCTCTTGTTTTTATTTTTTGGTTTTGTGGTCTGCTTACAATTTGGAAGTGCTTAAGCGTGGATCCTGGGCATCCTCTCCAAAACTTATCCTTTACCCCTACCTAGCTCCGCATTACCAGCCAGCACTTATCTTTACCTCTAGACCCTTGTATTCCCTCTTGTGTTCCCTCTGAAGCTGCAGTGCGTGATGGTTACTGCGGGGATTTAATACAGGGCTGAGATAATAATTGTTAGACCTCTCTGAGGCCACTATTGCGTTGGCTGATGTTTCACCCCCCTTCAGCTTGTGTCGCTTTTCCTGCCGCTAAGAGCAAAAGGAATTTAGGGAGGCATAGAAGGAGGGATAGGGAGTGTTTCAGGGGTAATTCAGGAGTGCCAAGGGGTGTTCAGGAGCTTACCGCGCCGTTCAGCGGCGTTGTCGGTCGGGCGTCTCGCGTCTCGCGGTGCTTCCACTCCGCTGCTCCATCAGCTTCCGCCAGCCTCCCTTGCCTGAACCATCACGGAAGTCGCGGGAGTCTGTGCGTCTCAGCGTCTCAGCAAACTTTGTTTTGCCACGAATCTGGCAAAGAGTAGACACCCCAAATAGGGTCCCAAAATTTAGATGTAGGGTTCGGGGGAAGGCAAGACAATCACTTTGAGTGCTTTAGGGGGTTCCACTGCAGCATTGGGAAAATTTGCAGCGGATTCAGGCAAATTGGTGGAGGTTAGACTCTGCAGCTATCCTGTTTTCGGTGTGGGCTTCTCCATCGGGCTAAGCGAGCCTCAGCTCACGTAGGCACATCCGGTACCGCCCCCATCCTGAACATCCTCTCTCTCTCACCTGCCATCATTTAAAGTGCCTCTGATTAACCCCAAATAAAGTTCAGCTGCTCTAGTTGGTCTTTCGTGAAATTTTCTTAGTCACATCCCACAGCAAAAGCCATGGTCCACAGAGAGCTTCCAAAGCATCAGAGGGATCACATTGTTAAAAGGTATCAGTCAGGAGAAGGGTACAAAATAATTTCCAAGGCATTAGATATACTGTGGAACACAGTGAAGACAGTCATCATCAAGTGGAGAAAAAATGGACCAACAGTGACATTACCAAGAACTGGAGCTCCCTCCAAAATTGATGAAAAGACGAGAAGAAAACTGGTCTGGGAGGCTACCCAGAGGCCTACAGCAACATTAAAGAAGCTGCAGGAATATCTGGCAAGTACTGGCTGTGTGGTACATGTGACAAAAATCTCCCGTACTCTTCATATGTTTGGGCTATGGGGTAGAGTGGCAAGACGAAAGCCTTTTTCGTAAGAAAAAAAACATCCAAGCCAGGCTACATTTTGCTAAAACACATCTAAAGTCTCCCAAAAGCATGTGGGAAAAGGTGTTATGGTCTGATGAAACCAAGGTTGAACTTTTTGGCCATAATTCCAAAAGGTATGTTTGGCGCAAAAACAACACTGCACATCACCAAAAGAACACCATACCCACAGTGAAGCATGGTGGTGGCAGCATCATGCTTTGGGGCTGTTTTTCTTCAGCTGGAACTGGGGCCTTAGTTAAGATAGAGGGAATTATGAACAGTTCCAAATACCAGTCAATATTGGCACAAAACCTTAAGGCTTCTGCTAGAAGGCTGAACATGAAGAGGAACTTCATCTTTCAGCATGACAACGACCCAAAGCATACATCCAAATCAATAAAGGAATGGCTTCACCAGAAGATTAAAGTTTTGGAATGGCCCAGCCAGAGCTCAGACCTGAATCCGATTGAAAATCTGTGGGGTGATCTGAAGAGGGCTGTGCACAGGAGATGCCCTCGCAATCTGACAGATTTGGAGTGTTTTTGCAAAGAAGAGTGCGCAAATCTTGCCAAGTCAAAATGTGCCATGCTGATAGACTCATACCCAAAAAGACTGAGTGCTGTAATAAAATCAAATGGTGCTTCAACAAAGTATTAGTTTAAGGGTGTGCATACTTATGCAACCATATTATTTTATTTTTATATTTGTTCTTCCCTCTACCTAAAAGATTTCAGTTTGTTTTTCAATTGAGTTGTACAGTTTATAGGTCACATTAAAGGTGGAAAAAGTTCTAAAATTATTTATCTTTGTCTCATTTTTTTACAACACAGAAACCTGACATTTTAACAGGGGTGTGTAGACTTTTTATAACCACTGTATATATAACCAGATTTAAAGAAAATGTACATTTCCTGCTAGGTCCTTTAACATTCTTACAATTTAATTAACTTGCATAACTCAGAATACTCCAAGGGTCACATTTAGTATCACATGGGGCTGCAATATGATTAATTTTTCTCTATTTCTTGTGGTGAAAAAATGCATTGCCTCTTTTAGTATTCTTTCACAACACCAGCCGTAGCTTAGCGGTTTTTCGCTGTTAAGTATATTTTTATGGAAAATGAAGGTCCATATATGTAGTCAAAATTAGTGAATTAGTGAATATATATACAGTACTATGTAACTATATATATATATAAATTATGACATTTAATATAGTTGAATAAGCAATACTATCCTATTTTCAAATGTAAAATTATTTAAGAAAACTAGAGAGCAATGGTCAAATATGGGAGATCTAAAATTATTTAAAAGGACATTATCAAATTAGAAACAATTCAAAGATGGGCAACTAAATGGTGCATGGGCTAAAATACAAAACTTATAAGGTAGACTTTTTGACCTGAATAGGTATAGAGGACAGTAGGTCAAAAGGTGATATGATAGAACCTTTAAATATATCAATGTATTTAATAAATATCAGGAGGTAAGTGTTCTCAATAAAAAGAGGCATTCAAGAGGTCATTGAAGAAGTATTAGAAGTAATATGAGAAAAAGCTAATTTAAAGAAAAGGTAGTAGAAAAATAAATCAGTAGATCTGGTAGGGTAAAACACAGGTTAGGGATTTATGCATGCCTGGGATAAGCATAAGGTTATCCTGAGGCCTAATTAAGCCAAACATTAGGTAGATTGGATGTGCATAGCAGTTGAGCTATTTTGTTTCTTATCTGACATCAAATCTGTGTTTCAATGTTTAGGTTTCTATGTTCATTCCATTTAAAAAGTAAAAACACAAACCATAAAACAGGTGTTATTAGATAATGCAACAATCAATTGTTTTTTATATATTTATAGAAAGATACATATAGATACACATAGGTATATATGCTCTCAGCTTTTTGCTTTACTGCAGTTTTTTAGTGTATATATATATATATATATATATATATATATATATATATATATATATAAAATATGAGTATTGCAGTATATAGAGGTACCTTTTTATTTGATAAACATATTCATAATAATAATGACAAGCTTTTGAGAGCAACCTCTCTTTATCAAGTCCAAAGTAATACTCATTTTATGCTATATATATATATATATATATATATATATATATATATATAAATATATATATATATATATTCAAGAGTATATCTAGCATTAAAAGATTTTGTTGAGCAAGGTAATTTTCATAAAAACAAAGATTATATTGTTATATATGGTTAAAGATAGCACCCTATCTATAGGAATGTGCAGATGTTCAAGAGACTCTCACTACCGTTTCTTAATTGCCTCTTCCTGAGTCAAGTCATGTTTCAACAAAGACCACATTAGTTTTTGTTAAATTCTGTTCTCGATTTAACCCACATTTATCTAAAATCTAACCACTTTTTCCCTGGAAACTCCCAAACAACTAAATGATTAAGTTTCTGGTGGTACTCAAAGTGTTTATGTTCAATCAGTTTCAAAAAAAATATCCTTTTATATTATTCAAGAAATATATGAAATATTAGCTAACAAAATACACCAATATGTAGAGATATACATTGCACACAACAAATAATAACTAATGGTTGCAGATTATCATAAGATTTCTGCACTATACAAAGTGAAGTATGTGAATTTAGATACTAAACATACTAAATTGTCCTATAAGTTAATAAACATTATTATTCATTCAGTTACTAAACACCCATATGGTCATATGATGCTCTCCCTTGGTTCTTTCTATACTCCTTTACAGTGTATTTTGCCAATTTCTAATCTACACTTTTCAATCCATGTTTTTTGTAAGTTT
This sequence comes from Discoglossus pictus, assembly GCA_027410445.1. Lineage (NCBI taxonomy): Eukaryota > Metazoa > Chordata > Amphibia > Anura > Alytidae > Discoglossus > Discoglossus pictus. Next base: position 174,572,043 of record CM050166.1, on the reverse strand, counting down.
CTCTAGTCTGTTTAAACAGTAAATGGCAGTAGAGATGTCGCGAATAGTTCGCCGTGGACTTTTTTCGGCAAACATAGCATGTTCGCGTTCGCGGCGAACTGCGAACATATGCGAGATTCGACCCGCCCCCAATACTTTATCATTGAGCAAACTTTGACCCTGCATGTCACAGTCAGCAGACACATTCCAGCCAATCAGCAGCATACACTCCCTTCCACACCCTTCTACCTCATGGACAGCAGCCATTTTGGAATCATAAGTAACTTGCAGTCTTACTGAGAGGAGGGACAGTTTGGATGATACTGCATCAATAGGGAAAACCATAGCTAGGCAAGTTTATTCAGTGTCCAGTGCAGTGCTGAAGGACTCTTGTGCATTATTATTATTATTATTATTACTACTATTTAATGTGTAGATGTACCAGCTGGGCATGCATTATTATTATTATTATTATTATTATAATTATTATTATTATTATTATTATTATTATTATAATATAATGTGTAGATGCACCAGCTGGGCATGCTCTTATGCATTATTATTATTATTATTAGTAAAATACTACTACTACTAATAATAATAATGCACAAGAGCATGCCCAGCCAGTACATCTACACATTATATAGTAATAATAATAATAATAATAATAATACACAAGAGCATGCCCAGCCGGTACATCTACAAATTATATAGTAATAATAATAATAATGTAGAAGAGCATGCCCAGCCGGTACATCTACACATTATATACTAATAATAATAATAATAACAATAATAATAATGCTCAAGAGCATGCCCAGCCGGTACATCTACACATTATATAGTAGTAATAATAATAATAATAATAATAATAATAATAATATAGAAGAGCATGCCCAGCCGGTACATCTACACATTATATAGTAATAATAATAATAATAATGCACAAGAGCATGCCCAGCCGGTACATCTACACATTATATAGTAATAATAATAATAATAATAATAATAATAAAGCAGAAGACCTCCCCTGTGTCTCCCCCCACTCCCTCCCATGTGTCTCTCTCCCCCCTCTCCCCTGTGTCTCCCCCCCACTCCCTCCCATGTGTCTCTCCCCCCCCTCTCCCCTGTGTCTCTCTCACCCTTGCCTGTGTCTCTACCCCCTCTCCCTTCCCCAGTGTTTCTTTCCCCCCTCTCCTGTGTCTTTTCCCCCTTCCCTCTTCTTTGTGTCACTCCCCCCTCCCCTGTGTCTCTACCCCCCTCTCCCTTCCCGTGTTTCTTTCCCCCCTCTCCTGTGTCTTTTCCCCATTCCCTCTTCCCTGTGTCACTCCCCCCTTCCCTGTGTCTCTACCCCCCTCTCCCTTCCCGTGTTTCTTTCCCCCCTCCCCTGTGTCTTTCCCCCCTTCCCTCTCCCCTGTGTCTCTCCCCCCTCATCTGTGTCTCTTCCCCCTTCTCCCCTGTGTCTCTACCCCCTCTCCCCTGTGTCTCTACCCCCTCTCCCTTCCCCTGTGTTTCTTCCCCCCTCCTGTGTGTCTTTACCCTCTTTTCTCTCCCCGGTGTCTCCTCACCACTCCCTCCCATTAGTCTCTTCCCCCCTCTCCCCTGTGTCTCTACCCCCCACTCTCTCCTGTGTCTCTCCCCCCTCCCATGTGTCTCTTCCCCTCACCTCTCCCTTACCCTGTTTCTCTTCCCCCCTCTGCCCTGTGTCTTCCTCCCCCTCTCCACTGTGTCTTCCTCCCCCTCTCCTCTCTCCTGTGTCTTCCTCTCCCTCTCCCCTGTGTTTCCTCCCCCTCTCTCCTCCCCTGTTAGCTTCTATACACATACATACATACAATAAGAAATCTGGGGGGGGGGGGGGGTTACCCCTTACCCCCCCCCCCAGTTCCAACATCCATGTGTACTGTATAATATTGTATTGCATTATGTTATATTATATCACTAGCGACTTGCCTGGCACAAATGATGGGGCAATAAAGTTTGAAGCCATGGCAATGCTGTTTGCCACACAATGTGATGCTTTTTGTACTCTGAGGACCTTCGGCGCTCATTGTGAGTCTCTTCCCTCGTGTCCTTCATGTTTCGTGCTTTGCAACGATCAATCTTCGGCGCTCATCGCAAAGACAGATATATAAGTACAGTGTTAAATATATAATTTTTTTTGTGCAGTGTAAATTAAAAAATGTATTCAGGTCTCAGAGCATAATAAAGTGATTTAGATTTGTAACTGCTTTGAGAGTGCTATCGCTGGCAGCCAATGAGCAGTAATCCCGATATATAACTGCAGAGTAAAAAGTAAAACATTTTAGTGTAGTGTAAAGTCTAAATTTTTATTTTCCATTACTAATTAATACTTATTAAATGAATGCACGATAATAACTATTGTGAATGAACAAATGTATTAGGAAGTGCGAAGCGTTAATGTATGTAAAGTAACCGCAGTGTAAAATATGCTATTAAGCGTATTTTTGTTATATATATATTTTTTTAATAATAATGAATTAATTAATTACTAAAATACTTTACCTATTTGTAATTAATATATCCAGTGATCAATAACCTGAAGAGCTAACAATCAGTTTTGATTTTCCTGCAGCTTACAGTGTACATTTGGACTGTTGGTGACCTGAGGTGTAAGTGTCAGCAATGTGCGCAGTGCACGAGGGGAAACCGCTTGTATAGTCGTGTAACGCGCCATTTTAGATTTGTAATGTTATTAGTTGCAAGTTAGTGTTGTAAAATGGCGGCGATTGTGTATGTGTTACGCGGCTCGCCAGCAGTTTCCATTATTTATAATAGTGTATTTTGTACCTCGTCCGTTCCTAGGTAAAAGTCGTACATGGCTGGCGATGTTTTGCGCGGTTTGGGGTCGTGTAGCCTCGTTTTCATTTTTTCCGGGCGCTATTTTTTTTGTCGCTTAGCCGATTTACAAGTGCCAACTGGGGAAGACGTTACAGATATCACATATATAGTTGTGAGTAGGCGGGTTGTTGCTAACGCTGCGGGCTTGCGAAGCGAGGGCCAGAGTTGCTGGCAAGGCTCCCACGTCGGCTGCAATGAGCTGCAGGCGGGACTTACACCATCAAATTTACGGACTTACCATCCCAAAATACGGGACTTATAAAAAAACATTACGAGCTCACAAAAATACGACCTTAACGCCCGAACCGCACGCACTTAAAAACATTAAAAACACAATAAATACACACAACAAACACATAAAAAGCTTACCCACAGCAAGGCGGGCGCCGAGGACCTCTGCAAGTGAAGTTACACCTCCATTTAAGTCCAAATTCATGAGTTTAGACACCCGAAAATCACCTAAGTGAGAGAAAAAATGGCCCTTGAAAAAAAGAAAACGAGGCTACAGGACCCTAAACACGCAAAACACATACGGATTTTCCAAAAAGCTGTACGAGGTAAAGATACACTATTAACAAGGACGCTAAATCCTCCACACCCACGTACCACATACACATTCCCCGCCATTTTACAACACTAACTTACACAATGCGGAAGTACCCAGCTACCCTAACGGCTTCCCCTCACGCACGCAGCCTATTTACACTACACACTGCACACATTGCTGACACTTACACAGCAGCTCCACAGCACTGAAAACCTACATTGTATGCTGCAGGAACATGAAAACAGATTGTCAGCTCTTCAGCACAATGCTTTCTGCATATATTACTTACAAATAGGTAAAGTATATTCATTTAGTAATTATTTCATTAGCATACAAAAATACATATACACAAAAAAAACATTATCACATTAAACATAAATCCATTCACTGCGCGCCTCACAACGAGCGCCAACGCTGCTCATAGCATACAAAGCCGTGCAATAAGCGCAAAAAACACAGCACCGCCGACCAAAGAATAACAGCAAAAGCGCCTATCAGAAAAAAAATACAACCAACAACCTCGCAATGAGCGCCGAAGGATCTCCGACCGCCAACAAAATGAATGTCTCGTCCAAACCATTACCTGCCTTACAATCTTATTGCCGCCATTTTTTGATGGGCAAGTCGCTAGTAAATATATAAATATCAAGATAATAAAAGTATCAGGAAATGTAACACAAAGATGCACGCGCGTCTGAATAATACGACAAATACAGATTTTTGTCATAAGTGATATGATCGCAGTATTGGGTCATAAACCCTAAACACTGTTACATACAATTTACTGATGATGTCATTAATGGGCTTCAAGGGGGGGGGATCTCTTTTCATACTTTTTGAGCGGTGCAAATCCAACATACGCAGAGCGGAAACGCCACATCTGTGGGACACACACAAAGGGGTTCGCCTTTCTATGATGTCACACGTTCCCCATTGAGCTACCAGCAAGGATTTATGGGGTTTATGTTTATCTAGGGCATAATTACACGATTGTGTTATATAATTATTTGCTAGGCCCTGTGCTAGATATATTGTGCAGCATAGGAGGTCATAGTAGATTAGGGGCATAAGCCACTACACCAGAAGCTGTAGGGAGTACAGGTAAAGGGATAGCTTTTATAATAGGTAGGACATAGGAGGATAGTATAGAATAGATATGTGGCATAATTTAGGGGGCAAGTAGTGAGTCCTAAAAGCTACTGAAACAGACACTGTAAGGATTGGTTTATCCAAAATATTTTGTTGAGTTTTACTATATCTGGCGTGTATTAGTGGATGAGATGAGTAATAATCTTATGCTATTGAAGTTAAGTTCTTGTATTTATTTGATGCATTATTATACTGAACTATACGAATCAACCAGAGACTGATCACATATATAGTTGTGGATCTGCGTGATTGTTCATAACGTTTGCAATGTTGGTCAGGCAGTTGCGTCCCTCGCAAAGCGAGGCTAGCCAGTGCCGCTGTCACACATGCGAGCCTAGCAAAGTGAGGCGAAACAGCCACGCAGCACTTAGGCTGCAATCAGAGCCAAAGGCGCTCATTGCAGCCAGCTGGGCCATCACACATGCGAGCCTCACGAAGTGAAGCTCGCCAGCGTCGCAGCACTGTTCAAGGGCGTAACTCTAAAAACCCACCAAAACAAAATAAAATGTACAAAAGATTCTAACACACGCACACACAGCACAGTGGGAGACACAGGAAGCCTGGGAGTGAGGTTGCAAGCGAATTACACCCATATTTGTCGTTTTTGGTCACTCGAAAAGTGAGGAAAAAAATGACTAACAAAAAACGCAAAATTTCAGAAACAGCATGAAAACGAGGCTCCGCAATGCCAGGCTCGCAAAACTTACAAAATACACAAAGAACAACGCCAGGCATGCAGGACTTCGAAAACACACCACACCGAACACACTAACACTTACAAAAACAACGTCAGGCACGCAGGACTTTATAAATAAAACCAACGGCAGTCGCCGCGTGCCACACAAACATTCAGCACAAACACACAGGAGAAAGACACAGGAAAGGGACAGGGGGATATGCTGGAAAGAGACGCATGGTATTCCCAAGAACTAAACTTGCAGGTTAATGAACCCTGTAATGAGCAGGCCCGTACAGTGGGCAAATGGGAGAGGCTTGCAGCTGAGCATGGGGCACGCAATGAGCGCCGAAGGTGATCAGTGCAAAGCAGGAAACTTGAAGTACACGGGGGGAGAGGCTCCCAATGAGCGCCGCAGGTGCTCAGAGGACCAAAAGCCTCACACCATGTGGCAAACAGCATTGCCAGCCTTACAAATTTAATCCCGTAATTTTTGACAGGCAAGTTCCTAGTATATTTATAGTCAGCAATTTGTGCATCAGTGTCTTTTGTATCTAGTTGTATTTTCTTACATTATACTAAACAATTTTGGTCATTATATTTTTGGACCTATGCTAATAATACAACAATATTGATGAGTATAATGATTGTATCATTGGTTTGTAATTGATGAACATATCCACCTGTCAATTCATTAGATTGTTGAACATCACATCAATATTTGATCTGTCTTTGTATGCTGTACTCATATCTATCTATACTTACCTGTTCATTCATTCAGATGTAGGTAATCATAACGTTTGATTTACCATTGTGTCATATTTACCTGGAAATTCATTTGATTATTGGCAACTCTATTAATTACATCATTTTATATAAAAAGATACATCAGATATATACATGTGCTCCTATTTAATCTGTTATGTTTAACATTGATCTATAATCAAATAATTATTAGTTGTGACTGTCATAGAGTGGTATATGACAACTAGTTTTAATTTTTTACCATCATATTTGTATTTTATTTATTTGTTTTATCTTTTGAATCAACAATTGTTACATTTTAACTAATCTATTTCTTCTTTTCTGTGTTACTATAATCAAGTTACTCCTAATAGGTGAAATTAATTTGGTTCAAAGGAGTTCCTTTCTTTTTTCTTTTGGTTTATATTCAATGTACACAGTGCAAGCAACAGAAGGACAGTTCTTTTTAGCATTTGTCCTGTAGTGTGCATATGCTTTAAGATAATATCTATCCAATTTTGCCTCTACGATAAACCTACTTTATGTAACTGGGGGAATTTAAGTAAAGTATACCAAATAAAATTTATTAGGGGAATCAAGCTGAGATTAAAAATGTGGTGGTCATTTTTCTGGAACATCAATGAAACCGAAGGTGATATTCTATACAATTTTCACATCTGCTTTATTCAGTGAAAAGTGTTTCAACATTTCCTCGGTGTTATGGGATAGTTTCCATTTACCATTAAACACCTCAAGCAAATGGCTCAAGATGATAAAAATGTGATAGCACATGATGGCATAAAACATAGGATCAAAAATATTTATAGAATAGAACTTAACACTTAAAGAATAAGTTGTTTCTTTATATAAATAATACAACCATAGTGCCGTACAGTACCTTACAATATGTACTGTAAATAATTGGTGGAGGCTGGAAGTTAAAGTATCCTAGTAAATAAATGTCTCTATTGGCATCTGATAAAATATCTGCCCTCTTTGCAAGGTATTGTAGACCTTTCATTTTTATATCAGTTACTTTGATGAAGTTTATAGAAAGAAAATGCAATTAGACACATGATTTCATCTGCTTTCTGTGTTGTAAAACAGCCATACTTGCCTGCATGTCTGAAACAGATGGTATACATTGTATCCGAATTATTACAGTACTATGGAAATAATCCCATGCTGTAAATAATGCAGTAAAAGCTTGCAAATGTTACATTTTAAGCCATTTCCATATATTAAATGCAGGACATGAGATAAAGGTGAAGAAACCCCACCTTTCACAGTAAGCACCACATATATTTTTACGTGATCCCAGGCTTAGCAGATATATTTAACATATCACCTCATGCCCTGTTAGAAACCTGGCCCTTAGCTTTTAGTATGTCTGTATCCTCCTTTATTGGGTGGAGTGTTTCAGGGTGAACCGTAGTATAATCTGCCATCATAGCTGTAACATTCGTGCTGACAGATGTATTCAGAATAGAGGAAAGAACACATGCTGACATTGTTTCCATAGGAAGAAAAAGCAGTTTCACCTGCTGAGCTAATGAGAGAGGTCTGGACTCCATCCAAACTAGCTCATGTTCATTAGATTATATGTATGCTTGATTTAGAGCTGACTTTCCATGTTTTACGTCTCGGGTTGTAGATATGGTAGTATACAGAGATTGCAAAGCAATGTTCTTCACATATTTTGTCATGCAAGGAGTTTACACTTTACTGTAGTGTCAGGTTTTGAATGCATTTTATAATTTTTAAACATGTTGCATTCCCCATGGAAGTTACACAGAAACATTGGGGTAGTATCACTAAGAATAGTTGCAATAAGCTGACATAGTTTGCTAGTATATTGAAGCTCATCCCAACAGACTCATTCACTCTATTCACTAAATTTAATGTATTCAAATTAATTCCACAAATTAAATCTCCATTTTTTTTTTTTACTTTACAGCGGAGGTGATTGTAGTTTTGCACGTGCAGTAATCAACATGAAGAGGAATTTCAATTTAGTGTTTCTATTAAAATAGGAATCAAGCAGAGGCTAATAAATACATTTCAATAATAAAAATAACCATTTTGTTTTTGTGAATCTCACACTGAATTACAGATTTTAAAATGAGTTATACTTATGGATAAAGTTATTTCTCAAGGTTTCAAGTTCCAATGTTGGATAGCTGCATCACAGTGGGCATAGATGAGAGAAAGGGATATGAAAGTTTCATGGATTAATACATTTCTACAATCCTTAGGCAGAAATCAGCCTATATATATGCAGCACATCTCATAATGATATGCAAAAATCCCTCTAATGATTATGTTGACATCTCCAGGGGTGTCTACACAGGCAACTGCCCCCCCCCCCCAATCAGCATCAGGGTAGCATTATTAACCCATTATTTACCTGCTGTTGCTTGCTCAGCCAATCTCCTTGCAGCTTCCTCTCTTTATATCAGCAGCAATACATTGCACATATCAGTGATACACTACATATTCCAGGCTTCTTTGCAGCACAAACAGAAACCCCAGAGGTAATTCAAAAGTTTTAGCTAACCTGATTGGCCAAAACAAATTATTTTAAATGTGATGCTAATTTAGCCTGGGTTGGAGGGTGTTAACCCTGATTACCAGTTGTCAGAAATGTTAAGACATTTTGCTGACTTCAATGTAAGTGTTTAAATGTTTATTTTGGGATTTTTTCATGCAAACAGTGTTTGCATACATTACTAATTCTCCTCTATTAGATGCATTCATAATCCAGCATACTTACATATCCCTTTAATACAATGATGTTGATTAAGCCAAGTGTTTTACATGCAGCAACCTTTAACATGCCAATAAAACACCTATAATAAACCAACACTTCAATGAGCCTGTGTGATTTCTAAGGAGTTAAGTTTAGTGAATACTGAGCTGTGTGCATTACAGCGCCTTACAACCCATCTCGCTCCATGCAATGAGTTGTTGACTTTCACCCATAGAAATTGCTTGGGTATAGGAGCCCCTTTGCCTGCCTTTAATCATCAATCCACTATTATATTTACAATAGCTGTGTGTAGATCCAAAGCATGTGTTGGCCTTAAGCAGATACCATCTCTGTTAAAAGACTGTTATATAAATAACTTCAATTAATTTTACCTGAAAATGCTTAATATTATTTTGAAAATAAAACAATAAATACAAGATAGATCAGCCGAATGATAAAACAAAATTCAGTCTGACCTAACCACAGCGCTAAATATAACAGGGGATATCACAAAAAGGAATACCAATAAAAGATATATATATATATGTATATATATATATATATATATATATAATAATTAATATATGCACACAAATGAAAGGTAATATATACCCCTTAAAATGTGTATCAATGAGGACAATATGTGAAGTTATAACCACAAGAATGTCACTCTAAACTAGTGTAATACACATAATCCCAAATAACCCAAAAGGTCTCTCAGATAGTGTGGTAAAGTCAAAAAGTCAATGCATGAATAATCCTGGAGTGAGGAAAATGGAGTGCAATGATTCATTGAAGTTCTACTTCCTTATTCAGTATAGTCCACACTTGATCCACTTATTATTATTATTATTATCTTTATTTATATTGCGCCAACATATTCCGTAGCGCTGTACAGGGGTTGAGTACATAGCAGAAAACAAATTAAACACCTAGGGCCTCATTCTATTATCGGCCGCAGCCGTTGCGGGGCCGCAAGGACCGGGCCGCAAGCTATTCTGCTATTCTATTCCCCTTCGGCCGGGGATTCCGGCAGGCTTGCGGCCGGTGCCTTGCTATCACTTGCGGCCACTCGCGCCGGAGGAAATCCTTTGATCTAAAACGTCCGCAAGGAAATTGGCCGTAAGAAAATCCTATTTGCAATTCAATTGCTCCGGGAACCCTCTCTGCAAGGCTAAAACCGAGCCGCAGCTTACTTGCAGGAAAGAGGTCTCGCCAGCACCAATTAAGCACGAAATATAGCCCAAATAAAGCCATCCTGCACTCTGAGAAGACTATAAAGTGATTTTCGGTGTTAGCAAAAATAGCACAAAATTCCCCTATACTCAAATCCGTAAAATATTTTTTTTTAATATACGTCAAATATCCATGTAAAAAGTCCAGAGGGCTTGGAGCACCTCAGACCCGCCCACGCCGCAGCCGGAAAATAAACAGTTAATTTAAACTCGGGTTTGGGCTTATGTGCAAGCTTGAGAGTGGGTTACTTTTAATCCTCATGTCCCCCAATATGATCCCTAGCATTTACAGAGCTTTACAGAGCTGTCTTGAATTTATTTTTGACTTTTTAGATTTCAGAGCTTACGGCCGGTTCCAAGATTTACGGCCGGCCGTAAGAGGAGATCGCAGCCTTAAGGACGGTTTACGGCCGATAATAGAATGAGGCCCCTTGTAAGGAATGGAGGGCCCTGTTTTTGAGCATAAAATCAAATGTACATAGAGCTTGTTTCCAAGGCACTGACACAAGATTGAAAACTCGCACTTCTCCCTATCTATAATATAGTGGGGCAGCTTCTCTTATAAACTCTGGTCACCACAGAGTTTCAGAAACTAGAAGATACGAAAACACAAGCAAAGAGTGCACTCTTTTATGTGTTGTTATAACATTATAGGCTGTTGCTGCAAACTCCATCTATATACACTGAGGCCCTCATTCAATTGCAATTTGGCCAATTGAATAGGTGTCTAAATAAGCACATAACATATATATTTTTAAAGAAGTTTTTAGTTAGTGAACATCTATCCAAAAGCAAGGTTTTAACTAACTAAAAACTTATTTAAAAAAAAAAAAATGCTATGTGCTTATTTAGAGCCCTATTCAATTGGCCAAATCGCAATTGAATGAGGGCCCCAGTTAGTTGTGGCCCCTTTTTATAGAGGTTGAGTTACCTTTCCTGATACATGCATATATTTGGGCATACCACCCCTGAGAAGATCTGTAAGGAGACTAGGGTTCTATAAGACCCTAGATGTAAACTAAATCTGCTATAGGAGCCAGTAACCACTATACCCCATATGGAGCATTAAGTATAGAAGTGTGGCTATCCGCCTGAGTAATATCTTTGACACCATCTAAATAGTTGTGCCGATCATCGGAACTGAGCTGACTTGGGTTGTGTATATATGTTTATACAATACCTCTTGATACAGAGGTTGATTAATGTGAGTGTACATTTTTTATGTCTGTTTTATGTCATTTTTGCAACTGGAATAAAATTGCACTAGGAAGTGACGTGCGCTTTCTTTTTGTTTTTTGAAAATAAAACAATAATTATTAGGCCATTAAATTAGAAAAATAAAATAATGATTGCTTTGCATAAACCAGGGAAATAGAGATCCTCTGAGGAGCCGTCCACTTTAGCAGTACTGTTGTACAAACACACAAGCACATTAATTGCTGCATTATTTTATGCAAGCACAGAATCACATTCAATGGAGAAAATTCTTTTACAATATAATTTGCATTTTTATTTATAAAGCAACACTTACAGCGCCCAAGTACAATGAAAAATAATAATTTGGTTGAAAACTTTATCTGACTCATCTGAATAAATGTTGATGTCTTTGCAGGACCCTGGAGAGGTCTATCATACATTAGTGGAAGTTGTGTGTGTGTGAGAGGCATTTACATTCCTGGAGAGCTGTTGCTGCAGTGAATGATGCAAGGGACCTGCTTCTGGACCCTATACTTTTAGAAGCCCACAAATGCCTCAAACTCATACAATATTTAGATGTATTCTATTGACTCCAGCTCGCAAATTTTAACCTCAAGGCTGAACCCTGCCTTTTTAAGTCGGATTTCAGGGGGCGTGATCATATGATTTTACAATATTTAAGCAAGCCCGTAATTTACTTCTTAGACACAATAAATGAGAACGTCATCATAACGTTAGTAAAACATGGAAGTTAGATGTAACCTGCAATCGGAAGCTACAAACTAATGCCAATAAGTAATATTTGCCAATCGAGCTCGCAATCAAGCATTCTAGCAATCTGCAAAATGCATTAGATCCTCTGTTTTAGGATTCATGATATATATATATTAACCCCTTCAGTTTCGGGATCAATATTTTTTTTGCATATTTGTGGGTTTGAGACTGTTCTGCAATTATTTCTAATGTATTTATATGCCTTCCCACACTTTAAAAGTACAGTATTGTGTGTTTAATTGCTTTTCCAGCTTAAATAAGTACTCATAATATTTTTGACAGAAACTTGATAATTTTTCAGTTGCGGGTTAGACTTTATTTGTGATATAGAGCTACGGGTCTATTGATTTTGTGTAACTTTAATTATTTAGAGTTTTTAATATTCAAGCTGTGCTAAAAGTTCAAGCTGTGCTAAAGAGTTCTAAGGCAGAATTTGCGGGTTTGACTGACCCGTAGTGATTGTGGGCGGGCAATATTAAGAGCAGTTTTAAGTGTGTACAAATTTACGAATTGACCAATAGAATAGGGTCCATTATTAGTTTGGTACATACTTGACAAACAAGTGTCTTTTTTTCTTGCACTTCAATGGTCCTTTAATATGAAAAACAGACTCATTGTTGTAGAGCACAAAATTCAGTTTTGAACAATATGCTTATTTAAAATTTGCACAAGTTGCCAGATTACCTATATGTTTGTATTTATTGTGCTATTGTATTAAAATGTTATTTTGCATTTCATTATTGTCTAAATCAATAGCGTAAATGATTGTGTTTAGATCATTTTGTAATTACACTAAATTGTATCCTTGTTTGAATTGCTGATTATTAAAAGATTAACACAGATGATAACAAGAAATGTATCATAAGCACACACCTTAAACACCCTAGTAATATTATTATAACCATTGCATTTTTTTAAGTAGACTGCTTCTCAACTTGAAATTTCTAGTCTGTCATTTCCACAACATGCTCACAACCTCCATTACTAACTCTAATAGCGAATCAATACTATTTCTTGTTGCTCTGAAACAAGCACATGGGAGCAACCAATTAAATGTTGCAGAGCACATTCCAAATTTACATTTCTCACTGTAAATACAGTAACTAACATAAATATTAAACATCTCTCTGTGATCCTATGGATTGCAGCATGCCAGGCACATCTAAATTCTAGTTGTGGTAATCCATAAGGCTTTCATGGCAAAGACACTGGAGTGGGTTGGAGTATGACCTGCTCATCTTGCGCGACCCTACATTGTATAGCTCACAGCTACATTGAGGTACAAAAGCCCCTTCACCACGACAAGGTAGCAATCCAGAAGGGGTCTAATTTATTATTCCCTAAATTAGGGGAAAGTCCAAGGAAATGACAGGATAGTCAAACCCAAGAATCACTAGGAAGCTATTGATGGGATATACAATTAAAAGGGTGTTGCAGACCATTTTTTATAATGTAACAGTCATATAGCTACAGTGTAACAGTCAAATAAGCTACATTTTTTTTAAATCTAAAAAAAGCAGCATCTAATTTTTATTATTGTGTATGCATTTATGATGCTGAGAAATCTACCTTTTAGTTCCCAGTGATCTACTAACTGAGATGTGAGAATACTTTAACTACACTGGAAGTTCCTGCCTGCAGAATGGGGATATGGTTTATACAACTGTAAATGCATTTATTAAATATAATGGAATATTCAGTCGTTTTTTAGGACACAAACCTGTTGGGAATCAGAGCAAATTGCATGTAAAGGTAAAAATGTAAAGTCTGTGCTTATCTTTCACTCTTTAAAAATATTTTGCCCTGGAAAAAGTCAGAAAGCCACCTGTGCTTCAGGGGGTGCCAAGCAACAGGGACATTTACCCATATATGGTGGACTTGCCCCCAGGTAGTAAAAGTCTGGGATCTAATCTCAGAGTTAGCCTCGGACCTGTTCCATACCCCAGTGGACAGGACTATTGACAACATGCTGCTGGGGATTCCCAATAGCACTCTTGCACCATCCCAAAATAGGCTGCTTCAATATATAACTTTGGCAGCTAAGAGCCATATTGCCAAATCCTGGAAATCCAGCAACCTTAATTTCCAGTTGGTTAAACAAAAGATTAACTATATTGCAATCAACGAAAGAATCACCCACCTACTGGCTGACTCTATGGATAAGTACAGGAAAATATGGGTCCCATGGATAGTACATACAGGCATAGCCTTAGGGAGTTAAGGTTAGTGATTGGTATATAACTAAGACTATGTCCCCAAGAAGGTTGCCCAAGGGGGCCGGGGAGGGGAAAAGGGAAGGACTTGGGGACAATTTCATTAAGGGTTTTCTGCTCCTAAGGAAAATATAGGAAGGGAGGGAGACAGGGTTGGCCAGCAAGCCGTTCAAGCCGTTTAAGTTTTGGGTTATGTTGTATGAATCTAAAAAGTTAGAGTTCAAAAAAAAAAAAAAGAGAAAGTCACGCATTATGTACCAGTAACAAACTGTTTTGACCTATAACAGTCTATTCTTCATCTTGTCTTCGTTAACAGTAATAGTTCAGAGTTCTCACTAATCAGGTAAATATTAATGTATCTATAATGGGTCTCATGGACTTATGATAAACTGTCAGGCCTGCGTGCCGAGGTCAAATCTGTGAATTGTTTCTTGCAATTGGTGACAATAAAACTCATTGTTTAAAAAAAAAAAATATTTTGACCATTATCAAGGGTATTTGTAAACCCTTCTATATATGCTTAATGACAACACAAGTCTATATGCCTCATGATAATGACATCAGTATCTATATTGTACAATGCAGCTAGGTTGCTGCTAGTGCCAACTATACATACACTCATCCAGTACTGTTTTAATATGGAGCAGTAGGGCCTAAGGCAGCTGTTTAAGATGCAAATCAATCAGATTTTGGTAAAGGAAACCAGGCAGGTCCTATGAATTAGACAGGTCAGGAAGTGCTATTTACAAAACTATCTTTGAGGTAGTGAATATTAGTTAAAAATAGGGGAAGTGATGATATAACCCTAATACTCACTAATTACCATATGGGTCAGTTCTCTTTAAGTAATGTTATTATACCAATGTCTCTTATCTGAGCACAGTAAGAATGGAGAATGATAAAGTATTTTTTTTTTGAGGTAGGAAGACTTTCTGTGTTACTTTTAGCTTTTGGAAACAATAATTTTCAGACCTTCATGTTACCATGTAATCAAAAATAATATACTATATTTATATAATAAATTAAATAAAATTCAGTTATAATTTTAAAATACCTAATAAAATATGTTGTAGTTGTAGAGGTTGTATAGTAGTATTAAAATGGCATTGATATTCACTATTAGAAAAGCCATAATTAGGTCCACGACATGGTGAAGTAATGTTTAATAATGCTGAATGTAGCATTGTGTATCCACCCCTTTAAACATCACAAACTGAGTAATGTCTTTTGAGCCTGTAACTCGCAATTATTATACGAGTGCAAAAAAATTATTGTTTAGTAAGCAGAATCATTTTGATGAGGAGTGCTGGTAATTTGGCCATGTTTCAAGATCTTGTTTGAGGTTTCTTGACATTCGGGTTAGTTATAGATTGCTACAAGTATGAACTCTTATGACGAAGACTCACTGCTAGGTAGGAGATCTGCAAATGTCTTATTCACAATAAAAGGCTTTATGTATTGGGCAAAGCCTACTGTATCATTTGAACATTGGTTTGATGATGACATTGAGCATGTGAATTTGATCTTGTGCTCAAGGTTTGGATTTGAATATAAGTTACTGGAAAACATTGTAGTCTTGCAAAACTTCACAAAGACAGTTGTGAACTTAAAAGTCTTCACTTCAAGAATAGCTCTAAAAAGTTCATCTTGAAATATTTTCATAGTCATTGCAAATTATGGATTACCAGCAAAAAAAAAGTCCACAACTTCAGATTTTCTTTATTTATTTTCCTTGTGATACTCTGGGCGACTATAACTATAATAACAGGCTAATATAGACATTACCTTTAAAACATATGGCTAAAATTTTATAGTATATTTTAAAAACATGAGCAATCGACCCACTGGGACACATTGTTTCTTTGCCAGTGCCTAAATTTGCAAGTTTGGATTTAATGAGAATGTATAACATTTAAGGAATTTTCCAAGGCTATTAACACTGTTAAAAAAAGTGAACATCCATGTAGGTTTTCAGTTTACTGCATTCCAATTTATTAAAATGAGATCCACAAGTATTGTTGCTGCTCTCCCGAGTACATTTATGTCACAGATGAAGGTGTGACTGAAACAAATCCAATGAAAAGAGTGCCTGCATTGCTAACATTTTCAATTTTTATTTATCACAATTCTGTTTTCTTTTTCATTTCGGAAACTGGGATAAGCGAGTAAGAGCAGTATCAATTCTTACTAAAGCTGGAAAAATCTGGTACATAATAGCAGGTCTGGTTTTGATTATATCTAGTAATCAAAGCGTGTACCAAGTGGCTTGTGAATGTTAGAAAACATGTTGCTCTTAAAGAATCACTTAAATCTTATAATTACAATATGGTATTTCGAGCCTCACTTGTTAATGGGCAAAATATTTTAACAAAGAAAAACAATGCACACCTTAATTTATGAAATATTATATGTCATTTGTCTCAATTGCATCAGTATTTTTTTTCTTAACCTGATTTGCCATCTATGAAGAGAGCTTGTTTGCTGATAGGATTCCCATTCTATTTGTTTGGAAGGAAGAGCACTTTAAAGTGCAAGTTTTCGTAAGAAATATTAAAAGTCTATCAACTTCTTATTTAACTTCCCCTCTACTGTAACCAGACATTGCAATAAAATCTCCCTGCACAACATAATAAAGGAAAATCTATATTTATTTATTATACTCTTTAACCTTCCTGGCGGTATGATTATTTCAGTATTTAGAATGTTAAAGCGGTACATTCTAAAATACTGACAATCATACCGCCTTTAGATACCATTACCCCTTCCCCCTCTCCTCCTCCATTTCCCCTTATCCTCCTCCATTCACCCCCTCTACCCCTTATCCACCCCTTTACCCCCCTATCCTCCTCATTCCCCCTTATTCTCCTGATACTCCCCCTCATCCTCCTCATCTCCCCCCTCATCCTCCTCCTCCCTCCTCCTCCTTTACCCCCTCATCCTCCTCTTCCCCCTAATCCTCCTCCTTTCTCCCCTCATCCTTCTCTTCCCCCTCATCCTCCTCTTCCCCCTCATCCTCCTCCTTTCTCCCCTCATCCTCCTCTCCCCCTCATCCTCCTCTTCCCCCTCGTCCTTGGCTTCCCCCTCATCCTCCTCTTCCCCCTCATCCTCCTCCTTTCTCCCCTCGTCCTCCTCTTCTCCCTCATCCTCCTCTTCCCCCTCCTCCTCCTCTTGCCCCTCATCCTCCTCTCCCCCACTCATCCTCCTCTTCCCCCCTTCCCCACTAACCCTCCTCTTCCCCCCTCACCCTCCTCTTCTCCCCTCACCCTCCTCTTTCCCCTCACCTTCTCTTCCCCACTCATCCTCCTCTCCCCCCTCATCCTCCTCTCCCCCCTCTCATCCTCCTCCTCTTCCCTCCCTCCTTCCTCCTTCCCCCCTCTCTGCTTCTTAGCCTCTGATCAGCTCCTGATGATCTGAGACTCGCAGCGCGTCTTATGCCTGTTTCTTGTACCGGCATATGCTAATGATGTGATGCACTTGTGATGCCATTAGCATATGCCGGTTGCAGGCATAAGACGCGCTGCGAGCCTCCGATCAGCAGCAGGAGTTGATCGGAGGCTATGAAGACTTGAGAGGTGAGAGGGGGGAAGAAGGAAGAAGATAGAAGGAATGATAAGGGGGAGGAGTAGGAGGAAGATGGGGGGAGGAGGAAGATGGGGGAGGAGGAAGATGGGGAGGAGCAATGGTGTGCTGAGGGGGCCCAGGCAAACTCGGCAGCACTGGGCCCCCTCCACATCCTCCCTGCGGTAACCCAGAGTGTGGTTCGGGGTTGCCAATTTAGGAATAGAAGATTAACCCTGAGCCACACATGGGGTTACCGCTAGGAAGGTTAAAACATGCTGCACATGACTACTATGCAGTATACTTAGCAAGTGAGGTAAAAAGTGGGGTTAAGCAGAGATAAGCTATAAGTAGAATTAAGCTGAGTCTATACATAAAATATTGCAATGTAGTCTATGGAGCCTATCTACTAAAATGGGATAAACTTAACTCTGTTTTATAAATAAACTGCATAGAAAACAGGAAGTGGGGATATTTAACTCCCCATTTTACCCAATTTTTTTCCACTTTGATGAATATATACCTATATCCTCAAAAGTGCATAACTGTAACACTACAATTGACATCTATGGTTCCTCAATGCACTGACCTGACAATTAACTTAAATAGTTAAATATGGGATGTTGAGTCCAAGTCAATAATTATGTAACCCTCTATTTTACTGCATCTTGAAGATACTTATGAAATTAAAAATATTAAATAGGTTCAAATGTAAAGAAACTTCTTTTATATAGAAGTTAAAGGATCCCTATTTATACAATAAGGTTTATTTTGTTTATTTAATAATAGGTTAGCAACAAATCAGTATTAAAAAATAATATAGTAGAAATACAATATAGTATTCTCTCCATCACTATCATAGTTCAAATATGTTTTAAAAGCTGTATTGAATTTATGTTCTTCAGTTATGTATTGTATTACTAATTAGTTACTAAAAAAATAAATGAAACTGAGTTGAATGATTACTACATTGCTCTCTTAAGGTCTGATACAATTTCATTGTACAAATACATACCTCACATTTTCTCATGTGCATAGTTAACTTATTATTTAATAACAAACTTTTCCTTATTAAATTATACACAACTAAACTGAATATTTCTCATCTGCTTCATGGCTTCATTATGTACTTTTAGCTGCTTAACACACAAAGCAACAGCAGTAATGTGTTACTTACACTACCATGGAATTAATCTTTCACCACATCCTAACTCTGCATAAAGAAATCCAATGGTTGAGGTGAAATATATATATTCTAGAACAGCATGTTACACACAAGACTATGATCCCAACACTACATTTTAGGCCAAAATACTGCACATCAACAGTTAGTGTGTTTAAGAACACAGTACAATATATGTCATAAATGACATCATGTTCTATGCAGACTACTGCTAATTTAAGACACTGAAAATGGTCATTGTAAGATATGTCACAGAAATACAGACAAAAAAATATATCAATCTTGGAATCATTTCTCATATTGTAAATCTTTTGTTATTGGAAGGAATACATAAACTATCGATCTTAATATAATTTCTTATTTTATAATTCTTCTATGGTATAGGATAAAACACATAGGGCCATATTAAAGCCCGCAGCGGCACTGGTACACCCGCAAAGCCTGCGGGCTTGAAATTAGGCAGAGTTACTGAGCAATAAAATTAGCCAAGCCCGCAAAAGACGTGGCCGACATCCAAACCCGCATTTGCGGCAGCGAACATGATGAATTATTTAAACCATAGTTACGGGTTTAGACAGAGCCAATGGCAAATGAGATTGTCATCATTACTTCACTGAAAAATGGAGGTTAGATTTCAATCCCTTACGGTTTTGATGTACGAGTTCCGATCGGGCCCACATTCCAGAAATAATGCAACATTAATAAATCAATAAATATTATATTCTAGTCAATGCAAGTTCTATTATATGTATTAACACATTGATTGCCGGGATCAATATAAAACGGAAATTAATCATAAAAAAAAGTATTTTATATTGCAGATTTGCGAGCTTGAGAATGTGGTGCTATTCATTTTAATACCTAACATCACTTTCCCTTTAATTATCAGTGCAGTAGTGTGTGTGTTATGGATGATAATTAGGAAAATGTCTTTTCATGTTAATATGTTTGTCTGGTTTCCTTACTCACTTATATATTTATTAATGAGAAGAAGATTACCTAAAATGGAGGATGGACTACAAACATGGCTACAGAACTACAAATGGGAGTGGCCTGATGATGCAAACATCCGTGACCAAATAAGGACAAATGAACGGTTCCTCCCTCTACTGACCAGTATGATGACGACACACTGCAGCAATTTTGAACCAATCAATAAAGCTATTAATTCCTAGACAAAGGAATCATGTGACGTTTGATCAGATAACGTTTTTACATATAAACTTGTAAACTGCCATTTTATAATACAGAGCGCTTTGAGAACTACTATACAGAAACACCGTGTCTGTGTCTTATTTCTCTGGAATGTGCACATTCCACACTAGTTGGAAAAGCAACAGATATCTAATACAGACTCTGCAGTCTGATCTAACTCAGTTGGCACCCAACGTGAGGCCTTGAGTTTATGACCTGACAATAGCCGAGAAGGAGCAAAGTGGTAACTTTCAACAGCAGAAGGAACCTTCATGAAATATGTCTGGTAAGGTTGATAATTAGTACGGTGCAAGCCACTATCTTTGACTACCACTCGGCTATTGACAGGCATTCAAAGCACAGGTGGTATAGCTTGCTCAAGGTCCATTTAAAAAAAAAACTGTGATAATAGATATCTGTTGCCTGTGTGTGTGTGTCTGATGGTATTGTGAGTTGAAATGATTTAGATTCCTTAGACATATAATTCAGGACACACACATACGTGTATTTGTGACTCTCTGGAAGACGGATGACTTGTACCCAGAGACGTACATAAACCAGAGGTCACACATACGGGCTTACATATATGTGCCCTGGGAATTGAGATTGTTTTATATACATATTTTTTCCTGGGAAATGTCTATGCATGCTGGATAGACCTTGAAGGTCATGATGTTTAGGCCGTAAAGTAGCTTGAAAACTTCAAGGGACGTCTGTCATTCACTGTGGGTGGTTAAAAACGTGTGTGTGACGCATAATTGTATAATGCGCATGATCTTGAAATCACATGTCTTTTGAATCTAAAGTTTTCTGCAGAAAAGGTTTGATGATTATAATGTTATATGCTATGTCATTGCTGGTTGTGATGCATGTTTTGATAAGAAATGCAGCTTAGAACTTCTCTCCCTAAAAGCTACAAGCTGATCTCTCTCTGTGTGTTTTTTGACCTTGATCACAGCTGTAGAGAAAGCACAGAGAGAGACAGAGAGAGAGAGAAATTCCTCATCCACCCCCTCCCATCTCGTTTAACTATTTGAAGGACGAATCTTAGAATTCTTCCTACACCAATGTTAGGTCGTATTTGAAGGTGTTAACATATTTTACTGTATTGCTATGCTGTTTAAGGTAAGAACACAGAAATATTAAGGAACTTTTCCTTACATACATTTATATAATATTCTGATTGCTTTCGTTTATAAAGTAGATGGATTGTCTTGTGTTTTGCTGCAAGTAAATGTGTGAGTATTTGCTGTAATTTCTTTTCTTTGCAATACAATTGAGAAATGCAGGTTAGAGAATTTGTGTCCACCACTGAAATCAGTGGAGGATTTATAGTTTATCTTGTTTGTAAGTGTAAGACAGGTGTGTTTGTAAAGTACATACATATGTATATGTATGTATATGCGTGTATTCTTTTGAAATATTTTGTCTGAAGTTTCTGTGTGTTCGATACTGTACTCTTTGAAGAGGGAGGTGACCAGTTTGCATTGTATGAGAGGGATTGGCCACCCCATCTTATGACAAAGCAAAGCAAACCACTCCCCTTCCCTCCTCCCATCTACTCTGTGTGCGTATTAGGGTTTTATGTGAAAATATGTCTGTCTGTATTATTGAGAGAAGAATGGTGTTTGCTACATTTTAGTGGTTTGTGGAACAAAGAAACCATGAAATTCTTAACACACAGCCACCGCCCCATCATGGCTCCCAACTTAGGAAAATGGGAGTTGACTATAACTTTAGGACCAACCCCTTTTAAAACCTATGACGAAGCATTTACTATGCTACCTCTGCTGGAGTCAGTGCCCTGTATCCACTACTCCTTGGGAATATTAATCTTTCTTAAAAGGAAGGTATAGGAGACATTCAATGTTTTATTAAGCTTCCCTGCTAATCTCTGCTCATGTAAATCAGCTCCTACATGCCTGTCTGCAACGGTGATACAGAATTCTGTGAGTTATTAATAGCATGCGCTCCGGATGAAACAGTAAATCAGGCTATTAATTTGTCAGATATTATACAGGATAAAACAGTCAGTGGTAATATATCATTCCAGACACGAGTCTCAGATGCTGGGAGCAGCCTTTACGGAAGGATTGAAGAGAATCCATCAGGAAAGATTTATAAACATCTTGTCCTGAGTACAAGGTGTTGCCATTAGAGACAGTAAAAAAAAAAAAAAAAAAAAAAAAAAGAGTTTTTATCTTATGCCCAAGAATAACACTGTTAAGCATGGGGTACACTCTCTGGAGGGAAGTTTTCTCTGTCCCCTCAGGAGATCCTTATTATCCTCAGCAATTGAAGTTTAAATCTGATGTATTTGTTGATTATGTGATTGCTTTATCTCAAGCACTGACTAAAATACATGCACAAGTGTTTTCTCCTATTCCAGATCCAGAAGTAGACACTGGTACTCATCAACTACTTCCTGGAGCTTGGGTCCTGGTCAAGAGATTTGTGAAAAAGAATCCTCTGGAATCCAGATATGATGGTCCCTTTCAAGTTCTTCAGTTAAACTTGAAGGACGGCCTACTTGGATCCATGCATCTCATTGTAAGCAGCACCAGACCCATAGCAGCCAACATCATGATGATCATAACACATATCCTTTTCTGTCTGTTCTTAACTAAAGTAGAACCCTCTGCATTCATTAGTGAGAAGAAAGATGGTATTACATTTTGGTACAATCCATCTAAACCACATATGATCACATTCTCCTTTAAGTTATTGTCATGTTGTATGTTGCCAACAGCTAATTGTGGCTCAACAATGTAACTTGTACAAAGACACTCACAGCACATGTATATACATATGTGTTACAGACCAGACTTGGGGAAAAGATTGTAGTCATTAGGAAGCTGTACGATGGAACACTGGGACAGCTTGGGGCTACAAACCAGAGAGTGCCTTAGATAGAACAGATTTGAGTGGAAGCCCTTTACTTGAACGTATGACTCTAATAAAGCCAGGCAAATGCTCGCCAAATGGTAAGACTGGAGCTAACATGCGACTTACCCCCCAGACCCACAGACGCAGGTACATACCTAATGGGTGGCTGGGTTAGAGGAGAAGCAAAAGGACGGTTTGGTAAATTTATGCTCAGAGATCTAAATGCACCACTCATATCAGAAGGACTAATGCAAGTACAACACACTCAGGCATTACCCCAAACGACTGATATCAGTAAACCTACGTACGAAGGAACCCTAGCAAATGAGACTGGGTTCACAGACCTCAATTTATGGCTGGAATGGATGAAATATAACGTAGAGTCACATAATAAGACTAATTGTTATGTTTGTGCAAGTGCCAGACCTCACATAGGCACTGTTCCACTTATAGTAACTATGAAGGAAGAAGTGGAGTGTTAGTTGGGAATTATTGTAAGTTAAGTACGGGACTGAAGCGAATAGTTCCTAGAATGTTATAGTAAGTGATTTGGAAGAGAGATTTTGCATGTGAATTTGATCCAAAATGGAGTTTATTTTTGAATAGTTTGCAAATATTAAATACAGAAAAAGAAAACAGGCAGCCCTTAACCCCCGAATTAATCCTTCTACACATATGATGTATATAGTCCTTGGCTATCCTCTGACAGTTCTGGCACCACATAATATTGTGGCCATCATACAGCAGACTCAACCTAAGCACATGACTACAGCCAGACACTTCCGTCTGCAATGTTCCCTCCTTCTGCCAGACAATGTTACTTTACAGAGATGTTATGTTCTCAATCCAGCCACTCTCTTACCATTTCCAGAGGGGGGAGATGAGGAAGATGGATACTTTTGTACAGCCTGATTGTACAACTTGGATGGATGAAAGACATTAGGAGCTGCATTAAAATGGTGGGAATCTGCAGAGGAAGAGGAAGGAGTGGAAAAGAAAACTCTCCACTGGCAAGCAGACAGCACTCCCTATATACAAGCCAGAGACCCATATGCAGTCCCAGGACTCACAAATCCACTGCATGACCGCCTTCAACAAATGGAAATGGAGACCTCACACCTTGCGAATGTAAAAGACCTTGCCCTGACAGACCCAGACATCACTCTGTATGTAGATGGATCAAGGTATGCTGATGAGAATGGAAAATATCACACAGGATATGCTGTGACTACAGAAAAAGATGTGATGCGAGCCTTCTCACTACCTCCCTCCATGTCAGCACAAGAAGCAGAGTTGATTGCATTGATTAAAGCCTGTGAGGTTGCGACAGGAGTCCGAGCCAACATCTACACAGACTCAAGATATGCTCTGGGAGTGACTCAAGACTTTGGAGTAATCTGGAGAGCTAGAGGATTCATGACAGCCGCAGGCACTCCAGTGAAGCATGACAAAGACATCCGTGAACTACTAGATGCTTTAGCACTCCCAAAGGAAGTAGCCATACTGAAAGTAAAGGCACATGGGAAGCTAAATTCAGACAAAGCACGAGGAAACCATCTAGCAGACCAGATGGCTAAGAAGGCAGCAATGGTATCACAGGAATGGAAAGGGGAGAGGTGGATGGAGAAATAAACATTTATACAATACAGACTCTGCCAACAGATTTAAAATTGCTCAAAGAATTGCAAGAGACGGCAGGTCCAGAAGAAGTGAACAATGGAGGAAAACATACCCCGTGATGACTAGTAATCCCCACCCAGGGAGAGGTATAACTGTGTACCCTGGAAATTATACGTGTTACAGGAGAAACGTTTCTCAGGGGTTCAACTTACAAGAGGTTCCCAAGTGGGTTTTGTCACACATATAGAGATGGTTCAGCCACCATGCTAGTCAATCAGACACAATCTTTGGGGGACATATATTGGTTGTGTGGAGATATGAAACTCAGGGTAAGACTGTCAGGAGTATGGCGTGGGGAATGTACCATGACTAAAGCCATAATGCCGTTACACATTGTTCCAACCTATTATGGTGATCTAGATAGTGTTCCTCAGACACAGTCCAGAAGGAAGAGACATACATCATCTGAACCTAGAGAAAGTTTTGATTCCCATGTGTACATAGATTCTATTGGAGTCCCAAGGGGGGTGCTGGATGAGTTCAAGGGCCGAAACCAGCTAGCAGCAGGATTTGAATCACTGATACCAATGATTGGTGTAAATAAAAATGTTGCTTGAATCAAATATATATATATATATATATTATAACCAACAAAGGTTTGTGGATTATACAAGAGACGCTCTGCAAGGAGTTGCAGAACAATTGAAGGCCACATCACACATGGCCTTCCAGAATAGAATGACACTAGACATGCTAGAAAGGGAGGGGGGTGTAAAATGCTCCCCGACACTGACACTGGCAACTGTTGCACCTACATACCTGATAATATGGGTCCAAACGGTAAGATTACTTTAGCCATTAAAGAACTAAACAACTTGACACAAGAATTGAAGGAGAGTTCTGGAAACACAGACTATTGGGATAAATGGTTTGGGTGGATGAACAACTGGCAGAGGGTATTGTTACAGGTTGGAATTGTCTTTCTTTCAATACTGATAATTCTTGCATTTGTTACCTGCTGTATTATCCCCTGTGTCCGAACATATTTTTAAGAAGTCAGTTACTGGAGTCACACCAACCTTTGTGCACCGAGAATTTTGTGATGATGACAACTGTGAGGAGTCACATAGAGTGTTACAGTCTATTGTATCTAGGAGTGAGGTTTCCACATAAACCCCTTGTCCCACATGTTCCTGATACAAGGGGCTAGGGAAAGGCATCTGACTTGTCTGTGACAGTGGCAGGAGGGGCCGTGGGTAAGCCATGGCTACTCAAATGTACAAAGAAGAACGGGCGTTCACAGCACAGATATTTAGGGCTTTCTAGCAGTCATGCACCTCATCCTCAGGGACAGATATACACCTAGTGTTTAGGGGGGAGTTTACCCCTCATCACGCATTAACATAAGTACAGCTGCTTTTCTTAGGTTGCACACTCATTAATAACATAAAACAGTACATTTTAGGGGGGACTGTTATGGATGATAATTAGGAAAATGTCTTTTCATGTTAATATGTTTGTCTGGTTTCCTTACTCACTTATATATTTATTAATGAGAAGAAGATTACCTAAAATGGAGGATGGACTACAAACATGGCTACAGAACTACAAATGGGAGTGGCCTGATGATGCAAACATCCGTGACCAAATAAGGACAAATGAACGGTTCCTCCCTCTACTGACCAGTATGATGACGACACACTGCAGCAATTTTGAACCAATCAATAAAGCTATTAATTCCTAGACAAAGGAATCATGTGACGTTTGATCAGATAAAGTTTTTACATATAAACTTGTAAACTGCCATTTTATAATACAGAGCGCTTTGAGAACTACTATACAGAAACACTGTGTCTGTGTCTTATTTCTCTGGAATGTGCACATTCCACACTAATTGGAAAAGCAACAGATATCTAATACAGACTCTGCAGTCTGATCTAATTCATGTGTATATTTGCATTTACAGTGCTACGGATAGGACTTTAACCCCCTTGCTGGTCCTCTCTAGTACCCGCTGGATTTATGGCTCCATTTGCAGGTTACGCTACAGGGTTGAACGCCAATGGATTTGTTGAAATTTAATTGCATGATTGGAACGTAACAGTTACGGGCTTGACAGAACAAAGTATTTGCGGCCGCGGACTTCAATATTCAACATCCCGTAAGTTTTTTTTTTGCCCTTACCCCGCAGGTCATTGGCCGGTTGCTTTACGGGGCCAATTTAATAGCCACAAGTCTTACGGGCTACGTTACGGACTACGGTTTTACACGTTCAGGGGATTTAATTGGGCTGTATATCTGCAAATGGGATTTACAATATCACCTCCCTGACAGGAAAACTAGCTCATGACAATCACCCCTTTTCAATGTGCTAGTTCAATCTTATTAATCATATTTTAATAAAACTGGAGTTGTGGAATAATGTATAACCCCTCTTTCATTTCTGTACCAGGATAAGCCTACTAGAGAATATTTCCCTAGGAGTAAATAAGATTTACTGTGCTCATACTGCGTTGACTCCTTAGGTGGAGATATGGTCATGTTTAGGCATGTAATACAGGATTTCTCCTGGGGGTTCTAATAACATATGTTATGTGGGACTCACAGGGAAGGGGCCCACACATTGTAGGGTACTTGGTAACCAAGGAAGGATTAGGACTAGCAGCATGGACCATGGCCAGCAGGGGGTAATCAGAGTGGATGACATATTTTGATGGACAGGTCTTCCCCTTCCCCTGGCCAAGAGCATTAGCGAGGAGGATTGGCTAGTTCTATGTTTGTCTAGGGTTGTGGTTTATTATAATTGGTTGCTGTTATCTTTAAAATTTGCTGTGTGTTCACCAATAAAGTAGTTGTCAGTTTTAACTACAGTAGACCCTCAACATTCGCAGCTTTTACATTTGCGGATTCCACATGCACTGTTGAAGAGAAGGGTTATGCACCTGAGCAAGTGTTCATGCTGAAAAAAAAAGCCTCTACGTTGTGATGTCGTGAACATCAAATTTTCGGTTCGCGAACAGCGGACACAAACTTCCATCAAATGTTCGAGAACGGGCGAACCCGGCGAACCGCCATAGACTTCAATGGGCAGGCGAATTTCAAAAACCAGAGGGACTCTTTCTGGCCACAATAGTGATGGGAAAGTTGTTTCAAGGGGACTAACACCTGGACTGTGGCATGCCGGAGGGGGATCCATGGCAAAACTCCCACGGAAAATTACATAGTTGATGCAGAGTCTGGTTTTAAGCCATAAAGAGCATAAATCACCTAACATTCCCAAATTGTTTGGAATAACATGCTTTAAAACATCAGGTATGATGTTGTATCGATCAGGTAGTGTAAGTGTTACACCCGCTTCACAGTAACAGACCAATCTCCCCGTTTAATGCACCGCAAACAACCGCAAACAGTTCCTTTGCACAACCGCAAACTCCCCATTTGCACAAGGTTGGATACCAAGCTAGCCATGTCCCGTTCCTTGTCCTCACTGATGTCATTGAAGATCTCTTCCTCCACCCAGCCACCAAGGGTCCCCGAAAGGTGACAACAAGTCCCCTGGGACGTCTGCTGTGTTTGGTCTTCCACCTCCTCAAAGCCAGCTTCCTCCTCTGACTCCTCTTCTTCAGACTCCTCTCCCTGCGTTGCCTCTGTCTGCGTTATTATAAGGTGTGTACTGTTAAGTAGTACTATTCCTATCGGTTTAATCCCTGTTACGTCCACTATTAGGGGACGTGTATATGGCATTGTTTTTTGCAACAGGGAGATGGAAAAAGATGCTTGGTCGGACCTCTTACTTCAAATTTGGGGCACTGAGCGTGCAATCTAAGGTGCCACCAGATATGAGTGTCACTGTGCATTGGCAAAAGTTGGCAGAGTAGATGCAATAGGCTTCACACACACGCCTGTAGGCAGGCAATTGCTATTCAAGCTTTTACAGTCAAAAAAGTGTTGTTTTATTTCACTGAGCACAATATAAGCTGTGAGCCTGACACAGGCAGGCAACTGAAATTAGATTAAAGGAAAAAAGGGTTGTTTTTTTTCAATGTATGGTACACCAACTATGACTGGTGAAACAGAGCAGAATATTAGCCTGTCCTTCAGATGGAAGGCTCTGGAAGGGAGTGTATGCTGCTGATTGGCTGGAATGTGTCTGCTGACAGTGAGGTGCAGGGTCAAAGTTTCCTCAATGATAAAGTATAGGGGGCGAACCGAAAAGCGCATGTGTTCGCCGTCCGCTGCGAACGCGAACATGTCAAAATCGCTGCAAAGAGTCCGCGGGCAAACTGTTCGAGACATCTCTACTCTACGTACATTCATCAGTGAAAAGGAAAGGCAAGCTCCAGGCTTTAAGGCAGGCTGGGATAGGCTCACTGTTTTTCTCTGTACAACTGCATCTGGATTTATAATAAAGCCTACCATCATCTTCAAATATGCAAATCCTAGAGCAGTGAAGGGAAAAGATACGTCCCAGCTCCCAGTTTTTTGGATGAGCAACAAAACAGCTTGCAGCCTCATTAAATTGGGGCTACGTTTTAAAACGTAGCCCCTAACTCGAGATTAAGGGGGGTAAAGTACAATACGTAGCACTTGTAATGCAAAAAACAACATTCTACTGTACATTTATTATAAGTGAAAGTGATGTTAGGTCTTAGAATTAATAGCACAACATTCTCAAACCCGCAAATCGGCCCCGAAATATACTTTATTTGCATGATTATATTTTGTGTTATATCAATCCCTGCAATCAATGTGTTACGACATATACATGTAATAGAATATCATATTTACAGCTTTATTCATATTGCATTATATCTGGACTGTGGGTCCAATTGCAAACTGCAAGCACGTAGGACTTTGAAATCTACCCTTCCCTTTTTCAGTGACGTAACGCTAACAATCTCCTTTTCCATTGGCTCCAGTTGAACCCATAACTACGTGATTGCCCCACAGCCGAGAACAGGTTTACAAAATAGCTGCTCTCACTCATAGCTTGCAGCCCATTCTAATTCAATAACCACGTAAAACAGACAAATTTGAAGCACGCACCCTTACGTGCTACACGTTGGACTTACTAGGCTGAAATTTATTATGGCTCTTGGACCACAAGAACACTTTTCCTTAATTGGTGTAAAAAGTGTTTTGTTGTGGAGGTCAGAAAATACCTTGCCAGTAAACAAATGCCTTTCAAAGTTTTGTTTTTACTGGATAATGTCCCAGGACACCCAGATGTTACAGAGTTCAAAACTGAAGGCGTGGAGGTCCTCTACATGCCCCCAATACAACATTGATAATTCAACCACTTGAACAGGTTGTGGTACGAGCATTTAAGGCCTACTACACAGGGTATTCAATGGAGAGGATTGTGCAGGCTACCAAACAAGATCCTGGTGTAGAAAATGTTATAAACATCCTTAAGGATTACACTATAGCCGATGCCATTAGTGTCGTTGAGAGAGCCGTGAAAGCTGTTAAAGCTGAAACAGTCAACTCATGTTGGAAGAACCTTTGGCCTCAATATGTAAACCAGCACACTTCCATGTCTTATGAGCCAATCCAAGAGATCATGAGAGATACTGTGGAGTTGGCAAGTAAGGTGGATGTTGAAGGGTTCCACGATATGGAAGTCCAAGAAATTGAAGAAATGATTGACAGCGGATCCACTGCATTAATGGAACTGACTGTTCCTGAGGCCGAGACAATACCAGATGCAGAAGATACAGAAGAAGTGCAGGACAAGTTTACCTTGAACAACATAGCAGAGGGGCTACATATGGTCAAATCTGCAATGGATTATTGCCATGACATCGACCCATAGTTGGTACGCTCCTTGCGTGTAAAAGAATTGGTAGTTGAGGCTGTGTTAACATACACTAACATTTTTAATGAGATAAAGAAACGAAAAAGGCAAACAGAGATACCAATGTATTTCAAGAAGAAAAGACCAAGAAGTCCTGCTTCCCCTTCCACTCCTTCTACCTCTGCCGCACCTGAGGCACCCTGCTCTTCTGTGCCCACTGTACCCCTACAAAACCTGGATGCAGACCCTGATGATCTTCCAATGCTGGACTAAATACTGTACAGTACAGTAGCTACATACAATAATCAACAATAAACATGTTTTGCTCTTCTGTTCGTGGCAAACGAACTGTGATGTAACTTTCATATTGACAAACAGAGAGAGAAAGATAAATACTGTAACCATTTTATGCTGCGCTCATGATTGAAGTGAAGGTGAAAAAATGAATCTAATCATTCTAAAATATAAAGGTTATTCACCGAACTCTAGAAATTGTTATACAGTACAGTCTGTGAATACTGCATAGTACTGTACTGTATAAAGTACAGTATACTGTATACGGAGCAAAAAAGATAAATGTCATTGTAATCAGAACGTGGACTCCGCTAGACTGTAAAGGTGTATATACCATACTCCATGTGACTATTTTATTGGTTTTAGGTCACTTTGGGTATTTACCTTTGACTTTATATTCTAGAGGACATGGTCTGATTTTAATTACATTTTCCTTTTTTGCACCATTAACAGTGCTATATAGTCTACAGTACTGTACTGTACCAATTTCTAGAATTTGGTGAATAAAACATATGTTTTACGATTATTACATTTATTAGTTCACTTTCCCAATATATCATGAGAGCACCATATAATGGTTATACTCTAATTCTCTTTTTCTCCCTGGTTATGTTTCTATTTATTATTAAAATAACTATTCTACATCATTGAAGCCGTGTTTCAGTTATTCAAGTTTTTTCAGCATTCGCGGGTATGCCGCAAACGTAACCCCCACAAATGTCGAGGCCCGCCTTTATATCATTTACGTATATGTTTCATTCTGAGGCAATAAAAATAATCCTTACTATTGGGATTAATACTGCCGAACCTGTAACATTAGCTGGGTGACTCTACTGGTTCCTGTGATCTACTGGGCGCTTTGGTGGATATAAGCTGTGTTGGTTCTGTTCCTGCTATCAGGGATATAGAATGGACCACACGTGGTAGTGTTAAACTAGGTTCTTATCAAGCCCAACAGAAGTAGTAGGCCGTCACAGTCACCCATTCAAAAGTATCAAATTGTGTTGTTGGAGAAAATGTAAGTAAATTTGATAATACTTTATAATGGGTATATTTTAGCTGAAATTTAGATACATTGAATATTATGAGTAAACTATCTTCTTGAGCCTGATAACCCTGAATTTGGCGTTCCTTCGAGTCATTTTCCAATTGTTGTCCTCTGTAACATGATCTCCCCTGATGATGAGTTGCCTGATATTGATTTAACATTTGACAATGGAGTACAGCAGTAATAGATGTTCTAGAATTAATATCCCGGCATGGGAAGCTTTAAAAGGCAGTAGAGGGGCGTGTTACACTACCAAATAGGGACAGTGTGAGTATGATCGGCTCATAGCATGTAACATGCTCTGTATACAAGGAAACATGGAAAAAAAATATATATGATACATTTTTCCAGGCATTCTGAGAAAATATTATAATTTCAAAATGTTGCCAGTTTGCCTTGGTAGATTATATTCAATTATTAAAAAGCATTTTTTATGTATAGGGCAGTAAAGCCAATATTAAAGTAATTAATTTATAAAAAATATGATAATAACATAATGCATATAAGAATTAGATTATAAGGATTCACTAAAGATTTATTCTGGGACCGGGATCATTATTTGTTTTTAAGTGGTTTTAACTTTTGAACCACTTTACTACCATTTATGGGAACTATTGAAAAGATTTATTTTAATGATAATTATTAAAGGTTGGTTTTAAACAATTACAGCCTTATTAAATTGTGACTCTGCAAATTTAAAAGGGCTCTATTTAAGCACACAGCATATTTTTTTACAGAAGTTTTTAGTCAGTGAACGTCTATCCAAAAGCACTTCACTAACTTCACTAACTAAAAACTTCTGTAAATAAAATATGCTGTGTGCTTAAATAGAGCCCTCTTAAATTTGCTGAATCACAATTTAATAAGGCTGTAAGTGTTCCTGGATGTTTTGTATCAAATAGGTATGCTGGATTTTGTTTACTTATATGCCATCTATTGTAAGTTACTGTTATATGTATTGCATTATATACAAACATTTTTCCTGTTTTACTTCTACATTTTTATATTTTACTGCTTACTACAAAACCTTTGTACTGTAACTTTAGACAGGTTATTTGAAAATTATGTGATCTGTTTAAACAAGCAATAGTTTACAAAATATTGCTAAAAATCTGTTCAACATCCTGCCTTATATACTGAATAATAACATAATTATGACTTATCCTGTAAAAAGTGAGACATGACAGAAGATTTTGTATCAGAGATAAATTTCTTCCGGGAATGTAGGAACCATTTGAAAATCTTACATATTTGTCAAAACAAACCACTCATATATGTTTAAATCCTAGTGAATCAATGAAGATAATCAGTCACACTGAAGTAGAGCAAATTTTGCATTATAGTAGCTCCTTCTTTAAAGTATCATCAATCACCCAAAGTAGGAAGAGGAAGGAAGCATTACAAAATGGTCCTTTGAAAAAGTAGACTGAGTTTCACTGAAGGTGAAAACTGTGAAACACCAAATTCTAATTAACAGATCATAGAATTCACATGGAAATAGCAGAGAAAACAGATGAGCAAAACAGTTTAAATATACAGCAAAAACTAGAGCTAAGTGCTATGGTATTCACCTTAAAGCACCACTGCAGTTTAAGAAAAAAAAGGCACTATTTTTGGAAGTAAGTAACAAACTAACAACATTAGCTGCTGTGTAAGAAATGGACATAACAATTTGAAAAATTCTGAATTTTTTAATACTCTCTTTCTGAGTAGAAGAATCCATGTTGTGCTTGCCACATTACTTGGTGAGAGTTCCTGAGGGTGTGTTTATTTTGTATTTATTAACTTATCAGGGAGTTGTCATATGACTGTTAGTTAATTGGACTGGATTTACACCAGTCCTTTTCCCCTTAACTGACCCAGAAGCAGACAGCTTGTATCTTGAAATTCAAGGAATGCTCTCAAAAAATGTAAACACCCCTCTCACACACATGCATAACTACAGGGTCCACAAGAGGCATCAATATTTAGTTTTCTAATTACAAAGTACTATGATGACATATTCCTGTTATGTTCTTAGTGAGACCCAAAGTTTTAAAACATATATATTTTTACTTCTGATTCTGGTCTTCTGATTCCCAGTCCTTGACTGCAATCATGCTCTGCACTTGGGATGGGTTTGTAGAAAAATTAAATATTGTTACACTAATTTAGGGGATCTACATCCCTTAGATTGTAAGTTTGGGAGTTTTCAATCTTGTGCCAGTGCCTTGAAAACAAGCACTATGTACATTTGATTTTATGCTCAGAGGGCCCTCCATTCTTTATAAGGTGTTAAGTTTGTTTTTTGGCATGTATTCAACCCCTGTACAGCTCTACGGAATATGTTGGCGCAATATAAATACAAATAATAATAATAATAATACCTAAAACGTGTATAGTTTTGAGGTAGATTGGTGGAAAGACTTCCCTCTGTTGTTCGGAGGATGACTAACTAAAAGTAGAAATGAAACTAAAAGTATAATTTTGCTTTAAAATAGTTGCATTCATTTCCAAAATATTTTTTGTGGCATGAATAATGTTTTAAAATCCCCTCAGGCATATACAGAAGTCCTTCTAAATTTTTCAGACTAAAAGGGCAATTAACGCTATATATTTCTTCAGCTTAATACCACATTCATGCAAATTGCTTGTATACAACTTGTATAGAAACCGCTTGGCCTATTTGATTTTCCCATGATATCTACCTATAATCTTAAGATAGCTATTGTCCAACATAGGCATCTTCACATGGACATTTGAACACACAAATAACATTAGTATTACATCATTTAGTACAATCATTACAGTATTGGTTTAACAATCTGCTGTCAATGTCTATTTTTCATTTCTCTAACTAATCAATCTGTAAATATTTTTTTACAGATATTTAATTTACAAATTGGCTTTATAGTCCAAGCCTCATTTATTTTTTTAATAACTGATTAGCAATACAATCTGTATTTGAAGTAAAAAAAAAATACAATGCAGGATTCAAAACGTGCATATGAAATGTAATCTTTACAGAGGTAGATAGGGCAGATCCTCACCTCCTGGACACCTAATGGGGAAGATTTTCTAGAATCTGAAACACTAATATTCAACACATCTTGCAATTTTGTTCTTACAAAAGTTGTTGTATTTAAGTAATCTTTCTCTTAGGAATGTCAAGATGCGTTTTTTTAGTCTGTGACCTATGTTTTAAGCCAAAAAAATGAAATCACAAAAGTCATATATATTCAAGGCTATCTTCAAGCCTACAATCAGAAAACCTTGTTTTTAAAGGGAAAAGTCGAAAAATCTATTTCCTCAATATGCTGTTACTTGTCTAGATATCTCACTAATGCGGATATCACCTATTTTACATAAGCATGTTCTACCTCCATGTCTGGTTTCATTCATTTCAGTGGCCCATTTCTTTCTTCTTCACAAGAATCACACTATTCCTAAAATAGGAGGTAGAAATCTCAAAAAAGACTCAAGTGACCAGAAGAAGTGCATTAGGATCTTTCAACTTCCACATATGGGAGTTAATTAACAATTAATCCAAATATTGCAGATCAGAGGAGATCTTAAAAGGTTGAACTTGATGGGCTAAAAGTGTTTTTTCAACCTCAATTACTATGTAACTATGAAACTATATGAGAGGTTGACTCCTTACACTTATCATAGATCATTCATGGTGGCCTTTACCATTTTGGTTATAGGGCTCTGATGTTTCAATGGTAATGCATTAAATATCAAATCTTTCTAACATTATTTATAGCTATATTATCGTTACCTTTTTTACATTTAAGTTTTGTTCTGTAATGGTATACATGGTTAAAATGAATGTGTTTGGATTTTACTTTCTTTAGCAAACAAATTAAGATTTTTTTCAATATTAAACTTTATTTTTTTTAAAAAGAAGCTTCCAAATCTTAAATCAATAATGTCAATGGCTTGGACTGCTGTTTTGTTAAAGACCACTAACTTCTGATTTTTATTCAAAACTAGTATTAACTCACAGTGGAGCTTTGTCAGGACTTAAATGTGAAACAAATAATTGTCTGAAACAAAACTCATACAGAGGAACAGTTATGTAGTCTGAAATCAACAGCTTGTCAGGCTGATATCTTGCTTTAAGTAAGTTTTTTTTTTAATTCCCTTAAATAGATATTAAATAATAAAATCTGTTTGTTAAGAAGATATGACACGCAAAGAAAGAGCACATACAATAGTAGAAAGTGATAGGGAAAAGAACAGCCAGGTTAAATTCCAGTCATTTAGAGAACAGAAGTTTTAATTCCCATGATTGCCCAAACAAAGGTGGGGTACACTAGTTCCCCTCCCCATGTAAGTTGTGTTGGTCAAGGTTTTAGGGCTAGGAGTTCTAAAGGCCATCACTTTTATTTTATAGGAAGGGTAGCTAGATACACCCCTATCTCGACCACTGTGTAGGGGAAATAAATAAGCAGTGTTCCACTATAACGTCCATGTTGTTGATGGTTGGATTTCTTTGGAGCAGAATAAATCATGATTCCATGTGGCTGATATACCTTATATGTGTGAGTCAGTGTAGCTATACAACTTTCAGTTTTTATAAATGTTTCTGCACTAGGAAATGAAAGTTTTTTTTTACCTTGGTTAAATTCTGATTTTGTGTGACTTTTAATAATGTTATTAATTCTTATTCCCTGGTAAAATGGCTTAGCATGATTGTTAATGGGCTTAATGTGATCATTACTAAAGTGTCAGCAGCACAGGCCACTCTTTTCATGGCTGCCTAGCTGGTTTATCTGAAGAAACTAAGACATATTTTTGGATTCCCATGTTGCAGATTCACTTATATCATATACCTCAATGTTTCCCAGTGTGGTCATTTAAACTGCAGCCTCAGGTTTCAAGATTATAGTCTTGGAGTATTGTAGGCATGGTGTGTTAGGCCAAAAAAAGCTAGCTGTGGTAACACACTTGAATTAACTGTAACTACATTCTGCGGAGCAAACTGTCAGCTTTAAATGTACGGATTGAAACTCATAATCCAAAATAACAAAGAGGCCATAATCTATACACAGTCTAAAATAAAATGCAACCCCACCATTATTAAAAAAAACACAAGATTATTTTTCATACATGTAAGTTAAAATGGTTTTAATCTTAGAGTCTCTGGAAGAAATGTTTTTTAAATATTCTACAAAATTCTTGGATGTATAGAAGAAATATAATTACACAGTCAATCAAAATAGTTGGGGGGTTGCTGCAGGTATGAATGAAAATATACAGCATGGAATAACATTGCTTATGAAATATCATTTTGCATTTTCCATTTAACATGTCCTGTTGGTTTTATTAAAATAGATTTTTTATTTAAAATTATATTTGAAAATATAGAAATGTGATTTACTTCATTTAAAAAATGTTCTAATGCTGCAAAGTTTTGAGACATATTTCATTATATTACTAATAATATCTCTGTTCTGGAAAAAAATATAATATAAAATGTAATTTATCTAAATCTAATATGTAGCATTAACAATATAATTTATGGTGACAGTGGCAGAAGGCAGGTGATTTTCCTAAGATCCTAATGAAGAACATTTAGCAACTAAGCCAATTCCTCTCATTAAAACATGTATTGATAGATATATAACACTGTTTATTTTAGAAAATATATAATTAAATGTACCAAGTATGAAATAACAGCAAAATAAATAAGATGTATTGTCTTTCTGGTTTGTTTAGTGGCCTATTGCCAGGAGAGGGCAGGCATGTAGCAGTTTGCATGAAAACTGCCAGCTACTGTAATATTACAGAGATATTGTATGGTCAACAAAAGGGTAATTTCAAATGCAGCCTGCAGCCTGTTCAGTTGAATCTTCCATGATACAATTACATTTGTTGTGAGGTGCCAGTGTAGCTCAGAAGTAGGGAATCCTGTCACACCATTGTTGACTGTTTTCTTCTGGGCAATATTTTTGTTTAAATACATAAGACATGGCTGTTACATACCAATGTAAATACTGTAAATGGGATCAATGTAGAAAGTATTTATAAATGTCCTGTGAAAGAGTAAATAAACACAAAATACCAATAAAGCTGGAAAGTGGTTCAATTACAATGACATTTTCTGTTGTTTAGTCGTTCAGTCGTGTTCGACTTTCCGTGACCCTATGGACAACAACACGCCAGGTACATCTGTCAGTCACTGCCCCTCTGAGCTCCATCAAGTTCATACTTTGTGTGCCTTCAATCTTTCCCCACATCACAGTCTTCTCTAGGGAATCCTGTCTTCTCATGAAAGGACAAAATGATTTGAGATTCAGTCTCATTTTCCTCTGAACAGTTTCCCTTGATTTTCTGAAGTACTGATTTATTGGATCTTCTTGCAGTCCAACGGACTCTAAGCAGTTTTAGCCAACACCACAATTCAAAGGCGTCAATTCGACACTCATCCTTCTTTATGGTTCAGCTCTTGCAACCATATGTTACTACTGGGAATACCATAGTTTTAAATATGCAGACCTTTGTTGGTAGTGTAATATCTTTAATTTTGAAAAAAATTTGGTATGCTTTTAAAATTACTATTAGGTTATAAATACATATTTTGTTCTTTGTGAACCTTGTTAAGATGCTCACAGCTTCTTAGAAATATTTTTCTTATCTTTTTTAAAACTCGTTGAGCACATGGTTCACAGGCTATACCAGGTGTGAAATTGGTGGACATATCTGTATATACCCACAAACAACTCTAGCACACCGCTATTTATTTATAAACTTATATCAACTTTTACAGTCTCTGATTTACTGCCCCAGCAAAAACCACTGCAAGAGAAATATTGAAAAGGCAAGAATGAGTGCAAGATGGGACCACACCGACAGGCCTACAGATAAGGAAAATGGACCATTGTGTACTTTCAAACAATTTTCTAATGAATTAATCAGTGAACCTTTATCTAGCTAACTGGACAGGTTCCATAATTCATAAATCTTTAGTACTACAAAAATAATTGAAATCAAAATCAATGATAGAATTCCAGTAGATGCTGTCTCTGCTTGCTCCATGTTGAATAGTTCTTATGTTGGAAACACTTTATGGAATGCACAAAAATAGTAATAGAATAACTGGCATATCATCATATGAAATATATGTAATGATTGCTTTATAAACTACTTGTTGATATATTGGTTAGATAATCTGTGGTTTTGATGATGAGTTATCTAAAATATATGCCTTTGTATGTATCCGATTTGGGCCTGACCCACGAATTATGACTGAAGCCACCACACATGCTCTGCGTCATTACCAATAGTGTTGGAAATGTTGAAAAGGCTTGCCTTTTTGAAACTGTTGCTAAATGGAATTATTAGTATTTGTAGTTAGGGATTTTGGACAGCTGAAATCTTCAGCTATATGTTTAATGAGCTGCACTCTCTGAATTGTGTGCAGTTTCATCACTGGGAGGGGAGAAAAGATGCAAGTGCAATGAAATAAAAACATTATCTTGCATGGTGGGGCAGTGCTGGGATACCAGCTAATGTGGACCCTGGTGCAGAGCATTGGATGGACCACCTTTAGCTAATCTCACTACAAACTTTCCTGGACAGTTAGACTAGCCTATATTCCTCTCAATCTAATAAAATAGGAGATTATAGAATATCAGAAAAAAGCTGGAGCTATATTGTTAAAAAAGGTTTGAGTCATAAAGTGGATTTTGTGTTTCCAAACTACTACAAGTGCACAACAAACATGGAGAATCCATGGAGATTAAAACATTGGTTTATAATACTCACAGGCAGGGGTGTAGGAGCCAGAATAATTATGGGGGGGATACAGCTCATTGTGTACACAGGTCATAAAATAGCTTATTTATACATACACCCATGCTCACAGGAAGGCAAATTCTTAGATATTGACACACATTAGTACTTTAATCACAGTCTGTGTCAGCTTATTGTATAAGTAATTGAAGATGCCTTTGATGTATAGATAATGTAGTGGGTACAAGTTAGAGCCCAGTATGTGTAGTGGTGAAGTGAATACAATAGACTAGACCATATTTACATGGATGAATTCACCATTCAAAACATATATTTGTTAAAACTGTTATAAACTCTGAATTTATTGTGATTCTGGTTGTTTACTGTTGTTATATAAAGTCATATAAAGGTTGAAAGGTGCTATGAAGATAACCTATTAATTTTGGCCCATATATGTATATATATTGGGCCAAATATATATTGTTTCTTAGAAATCTATTACATTAATTTCTGTTTTAAACGCTGATCAACAATGGTTTAGTGTTCTCAGGAATAATTAACATTGTCATCTTTCATAAAACCCGAAGTGTATCCTCAGAGGCAGATTACCTATATGTCTGGATTTTATTGTTTGTGCCTCTTTTCCCTTATAATTTCAAGCCTGAATAATTTCTCTTGCAGTTTATTACATTATAATTTTATATTGCGAAAAGATTAACAAAAACTACAAAGACTATTATTATAGCTTCCATTTTACCAACGGTTTTAACAATTGAAATCATTATTCTTCTTCTCTTTACTGTGATTCAGACTGTTGCTTTTATTTTCTTACCTACTGTTCATGTGGATGAGAAAAAAATGTTCTTGTAAATGTAATGATCGATTGCATTATTTGAGGATACTGTGTGGTACATAACCATATATGTGATTTTCAGTTTGTTTTTGATATGACAACCTCTGAATTACCATTGGAATGAATTGTATGCCTCATCTACCAATAGTTGTCAGTCATACCTCAATCATTACTGTTATAATACATTCTGCATGCTGAGCACACGGTACGTGTATCAAGTAAACACTCAGCACAACTGCTTCCTAAAACCAGTTTGTTGTCCATCAGCACTATCAACAATCAGAAGCTGCACTAACTCAATGGAAAATGATCTTTTGTTCTGTATATTTAGGTTTCTTCCAGGTGGAACATCAAGACTCTTGGCTTTCCCAGAATAAGAAACAACAACTCTGGAATAGCTTGACATCTGCTGCTTGGAAAAAGAAGTGCACTGCCAAACCTTCTGGATCTGTGTGAGATGTCACATCAGTGAAGATGACTTACTGGACTGCATTAACCAATACAAGGCTTAAAAGCACACCACATTTACCATGCAACACAGAGTACAGATTTCCACTTTCATATTCTAAAGCATTTAAGGAATACACTGAGGCCATTGTTCAGAAGTGGGCTTATAAGGAAGTCCTACTCTCTGGCCAGGGCAGGCTCTTCTTCATGACCAATAAATATGGGACACTTTGCAACCATAAATAGCCTGCATTGCTGATATGCTTGAATGCCTATGATAAAACACTCTCTAGACAAAGTTAGACCTCCATGGGGCATACAGCCTTGGTAGGATCCATTAAGGAGACAAATAAAAGACTGTATTCAGCACCTTCAACACTGACAGCAAGTTCAACTGTAGTGACATTTGGACAGTGACCAAGCAGCGTTGCATGACTTTGTGAATGAGGATTTCAGTCAAATACTTTAACAATCCATCATTGCCTATGTACTGTAAATTATCAACATCCTTGTGCTCTTAGGTGTGCCTGACCAATACTGCAAGTCTGAGGGACTGAACATCATCTTCCTAGTTAATTTCAGATTGTAGATGTATCTAGCCAAAGTCTCGTCTGTAATGAACTGGCTCCAGACTATAAATTCTCCAGTCCATCTAAAATGTTCTATGTTTTACCAAATATTTCACTATAACAAAAATTACACTAAATAAGAGATATTCCACTTATACTAGCATCTCAGTAGTGGTAGAGGTGTTCTTGCACTGTATTTGCAATATTCTTACAGCTGTTCATAGCAAAGTTTACATAAAAACATGGAATATAGTATACCTTTCTTGAATATAGGTCTCCTTTACACACAGTGTAGGAGTTACTAGTCTGTCAGTAAACCTTCCTTGTGCCCAATTAGCTTGTTCTGTGCAATCTCAGACACAAATTATCTAATCAAACTCAAAACAATAACTTATAATAAAGGGTCTCTGATAAACTGAGAACATGTATAAACTGTAAGGAGTGTGTGTTGGGGAAATTCACTGATTACATTTGTGACTGCCGGGGTAGCCCTGAACTTTGAGGACGTAAGAGATATGGAATTTCCAGGTTACCATTGTACCAATTCTTTAATTACTGCACTAATAAAGGCTGGTCCATTATCAGAATTAATTTGTAACGGACATCCGTATCTTGGTATAATTTTAGTAGTTAATATTTTAGCTACTGCCTTACCATCCTCTCTTTGTGTTACAAAAGCCTCAGGCCATCGGGAAAACTGTTCCACTATCACCAAAAGATATTATTTTTTCGATCTTGTCTTTGGGATATGAGTAAAATCATTTTGTAGATGAGCAACACATTGGGTGGAGGCAAATGATCATGCAATGCTTTGTTGGGTACTGTAGAGTTATTTTGTAGGCATTATATACATCTTTGTATGTATGTCTGGCAGTGTAGCTTTACATTTCTGATGCAAAATGATAGTTGTAGCTGCTGCATGGTTACCATAATTCATTTATGTCCTACCCCGGGTGCTTGTCCTATGAATATTGGGGCACTGCTTTCAGGTATGCCTATCTTTCCCTCTATTGAGAAAAGGCCATTTATGTCCTTTTCTAAAACTTGTGAGTGCCAGTATGATAAATCATCAGGTGTGGCAAACCCTTGTAATTCATGGAAAAGAAGGTCAGAAGGATAGGAGGGGGGTTGAAGCATAAAGTAAGTAAGGCTAGGGGATAGTGGCATAAGTGCAGCTTCTTTACCTTCTCGATCAGCAAAGGCATTACCTCTAGAAACAAAATCACTGCGATTAGTCTGGGCACGGCAGTGGACGATGGCAATATCTTTTGGTAACTGAATAGCTTCCAATAAAGAGTTAATAAGAGTCGTATGAGAAATTGATTTACCATCTGCAGCAACGAAGCCTCATTGTTGCCAGATTTTTCCAAAGTCATGAACCACACCAAAGGCATAACATCAGTCAGCATAAATATTATCATATTTTCCTGCAAAAAGGTGGCATGCTCTATAAAGGGCGACAAGTTCAGCA
This sequence comes from Discoglossus pictus, assembly GCA_027410445.1. Taxonomy (NCBI): domain Eukaryota; kingdom Metazoa; phylum Chordata; class Amphibia; order Anura; family Alytidae; genus Discoglossus; species Discoglossus pictus. The sequence goes on along the minus strand of CM050166.1, from coordinate 174,529,282 downwards.
GTTCGGTCAGAAGAGTAAGGACTAGAACTTGCCTCAAGGGCAATATCTGGTAGTTGGACTACAGCAAAACCTGTCTGATAAACTCCGTCTGCTGGTCTGGAACATGACCCATTAACAAACACATTCTCAGCATGTTCTATAGGTCTGTCAAAGAGGTCAGCTCGGGGGTAGTAAAATCATGTATAGTAGTGAGTCAGTCGTGGTCAGGGAGGGACTCTTCCTCTGTACTAGGGTGACCTGTGACTATAGCATTTAAAATAGCTATGGGACCAGAGTTGAGGGCACTGTATTGTATTTGTAAGTTGGTATGATTGAGGAGGATACATTCATAGCCACTAAGGCACTGAGCTGTCATATGTTGTGTGAATAAATTCTTAACTAGCTGCAACACCTGAAGACTAGTGTGAAGGATGGTGAAGTGACCTAAGGTGATGGTATTAGCTGTCTCCATGGCCAAGCTGCTAATGTTTAGAGACACGCCGGCATCACCCGAACCGGGATAGGAACTACTTTGGAAAGGAATGCTACAGGACCCATACTACCTCCGTGATCTTGGGTACACACCGCGGCCATGATTTTACAGTTGTCCCTCGCATACACATGAAATGGTTTATAATAATCAGGTAGTCCTAATGCGGGGGCCTGTATAATACTAACTTTTAAGGTCATATATGCTTTGTCCATGTCTGGAGTCCACTGAATATGCTCTGGACTGTCCAGCTTAGCAGCCAAACGTAAAATGGAGTCATAATGTGTGCAATCAGGGATCCATTGCCAGCAGAAATTGATCATGCCGAGGAAAGAAAGCATTTCCTTCCTAGTTCTTGGTTTGGGTATTCTCTGAATTTCCTCAATTCACTTTAGGCTGACAGAACGTGTGCCATGTGACAGAGTAAAACCCAAGTATTCAACATGTGCTGCCCCCATCTGTATTTTGTGTTTGGCTACCTTGTGACCTTCAGCTGCAAGATGTTTTAGCAAACTGACTGAATCCTGTCTATTAGCTTCCCCCTTAGGACTACACAGCAGTAGGTCATCAACGTACTGAAGGAGGACGGAACCATGGCTCGGGGTCCATGACCGCAAGGTATGTAGGAGCACCAGCGAGTAAGCAGCCGGTGAGTCCACGTAGCCTTGAGGAAGACGGGTCCATGTTAATTGTCACCCGTCAAAATTAAAAGCCATAATTAGTTGTGTCTCAGGGTCCAATGGGACTGAAAAGAATGCATTTGATAAATCAATAACTGTAAATATGGTGGCGTCATGTGGAATGGCAGTAATAAGACCTGTGACATCAGGAAAAATAGGGGCAATGGGAATAACTAGATCATTAAATGCCCTAAGATCTTGGACAAATCTGAAGTCACTATTACCTTTAGGTACAGGGTTAATCAGGGTATTAAAAGGTGACACAATAGGTCATAATATACCCTGTTGCAAGAAGGATTCAATCATGGGGCGAATCCCAGCCTTCTTTTCCTGTGATAAGAGGTATTGTTTAATGTACACAGGAGTAATATTTTCCTTTAACGAGGCTTTATATGGTGTACAATTAATAGTCCCTACATCCAATTTGTATGTATGGAGGAAGCCCACACCAAAGCGGGGACCTCATCCAAGTTGATGTCTAAGAAGCTCTGAAGTGGAGCATGTAAGGGGTCTAGTGAGACACTCATTCCTCCTCTATTATTCAATTCTACTTTTGTTCCTAGCAAACCTAATAAATCTGATTTACTGGACACCCAGTAATGATTCTGAAAGCAGTAGACATAGGCTTTTTATCTTTCCACAACCTTTCTATTTTTTCCAGTACCAGGTACCAGTACCAGGTGCACAGAGTTGATCACATACATACACATTCCTAGAATGTTCTCAGGATCTATGTAACAAAACTTGTAAGAAAATAATTGGGAGATAGCAGTTTCAAGGATGCATACTTTAGAGATAAGTGAGCAGTTTCTTGCTGAGCTAACAAAAAGTGATTTTGCCCTAAACTGAAAAAGACAAAATATAACCCTTCAGTGTGTATATAGGCTCTGCAGTGAATTGACAGTCAACTGTACTTCCCATCAACTTTCCATTTAAGTCAACAAAGATGGTTATCACTTTGAGATATTGCACTGGTGAATAACTGGTGAATGTGCTTTAGCACGAGCATACCTTCAGAGTATCACTCCTTACAGCACTACAGGAGCATTTCAGAAGATCAATTATTCCCTGCCAGTTTTGCAGAGCATGCCAAGCCTGCTGCACTGATAAAAGCTTGCACAAAAAGGTATATGCATAACATCCTGTAGCTATTGAGAGACAGAGAGTACTGATTGATGGTTTGCCTAGCATTAGAACCCAGCAGCTGTTTATCTCTCCTGAGAACCTAACCAATCGATCTCCATTCATTTAATTTGCTAACACATGCAGCAGCTCATTTGCTAATTTTCTTTTCAAATTATATACAAGAAAATAAAATTATGTCAACATACTTTTCAAACATCTATCAGATGTGCACATCAGTTTTGGTGAGTTTCTTATGCATTTAACAATGATTATCTCTATTAACAGCCCGTTTCTATAACCCCACATAAGAATTAGCATTTTAATTAGCATATTTTATCAAAGTATTAATTAAACGTATATATTTATTAAACATATCAATTAAGTAGGAATAAAAGTTGGGTTAAAAAATTAGAAATAACTTTCCCAGTTTCATATATTTTCTATAGGGGCTATTAATCAAATAGAGCTAAAGTTTATCCCTGCTTTATAAGTGGAGGTATTTTATCTTTTAACTCTGATTATCCCTGATTATCTACAATTTTCCCACACTTTTATCGCCACTTTTTTCAATTGTCCCTATAGTACCATGGACAAAGCTTTAGGCTACTCCAAACATTATTTACTTTAGCAATGCAATGAGCCTTGTTCAATTGCAAGGCCATAACTCATGGTTACGGGACGAAACCAAAAACCAAGCACTCGTATGTAGCAGTTCAGGGTGGGAACAGGATCAATTAAGCAAGACAGTAACTACCGATTTAGAAACAGCTAATAGAAAATGAGACCATCATCATTACGGCAGTGTAAGATGGCGCTTACATGTCAATCAATTAGCATTTAGAGGTCCGATATGTGACGGGAATCGAAGAATTGCAAAATACAAAATAATAAAAATGAATGCCAATACTGTTCTAGTCCATGTGGGTGGCCTGATATGTTTTAACTCATTGATTCCTGAGATCAATATAACCCCGAAATAAAACATAAAATAATTTTGTATTGCCGATTTGCGAGCTTGAGACTTTTGTGCAATTCATTCTAATGTCTTTAATCGCTTTCCCCATTATTTACAGAGCAGAATTGATTTTCTATTTGCATTTACAGTGCTACGGACATGTCTTTAACCCCTTTTGCGGGTCCCATCTAGTACCCGTAGGATTTTCTTCTACATTTTCCGTTTACAGGTGTGAAAACATTTGTGGGCTTGTGGAATTGTAGCAATTGAATATCGGGCTACATTACGGGTTTCAGTAAGCTACAATTTATCAATGGAATCAGGCCCAATATGTTTAAATTCATGTACCTTGTTTTACATTAGCTTTATTGAAAAAGTTTAGCCAAGTTTTTTGTAATTAAATCCAAGATATCTTAACTATTTGTAAATCAAATTTTAGCCGAAAGATTTCAGTGAAAAAAGAAATACCTTTTAGGATTGCCCAGAAATAAACAAATTTAAATAAAATGTAACCTTTATTAATGTTTTTTTTTTATTAAAAAGGATCTGAGATAAAATATGGAAGGGTAATCCTATGTGGCGACCATTATTATAGTGTTCTGACATCACAGGAGCGGCAGCAGTGTTTTAAACGCTGGCATTAAATTCTAGGGGCCTTATTCAATTGCGATTTGGCCAATTGAATAGGGCTGTACATAAGCACATAGCATTTTTTTACAGAAGTTTTTAGTTAGTGAAGACCTTGCTTTTGGATAGAAGTTCACTAACTAAAAACTTCTGCAAAAAAAATGCTATGTGCTTATATAGAGCCCTAATCAATTGGCCAAATCGCAATTGAATGAGGCCCTATAAGTTTAAAAAGTGAACAAATGCTTACTTACAAATGGGGCAAACACTAATGGATAGAACTATAAAGAGAAAAGCACATTGAGCTGCAACAACTGGGTTGACTCAAATTTAGGCAAGTTTATTTTTCAGCATTAGTCCTTTAAATTTAAAGGGATACTTACTTCTAAGATGAGAGGGAAATCTAGTAAGCATAAACATTATGCATATGAACTATGTGACTAGAAAAGGAATAATTAGATTTTCCATACTGATAAAATCAAAATGGTATAAGTAGTGATCACAATTAAGTGGACAGAAGGTACATTGGCAAATGTAGCAACTTATAGTAAGAGTCACACAGCACAGAAGATTATTCACCTATTGTTGACATTTTATTATAGTATTCAATCAGTCTAATTTATATTAAAAGAAACAGTATCAAGATTATAAGTACTATCAGTAATTAATATACAAATTAAGGAAACGGAAGTTACTAAATCACTTTATTGGGACATGAGAACTAAATACTGTGTTGAATTATTAGCCACTAACCTTAATTGGTAAAGAAGTGACATATTAGTCACTAGGTACATCAAGTGTAAAATTCATCAAATGTCATTATTTTAGATTCACACATTGGTAACAATTAGTGATCCAAGTATTTGGCCATGAGGTAATCTAGTGGGAAAGCATTTATTTATTACTCAACTATTCTATCAGCAGATTTTTATATAATATATGGTTAAGTGATTCATAAACTGAAGATTAACAAGCAAAAAAGCAATATCTAAGGCACTAAATAAATCAATGTAATATCGTGGTCTTATAAGTGGGTGGCTGAAGAAGGAAAGAAAGGTATCCTTTTATATTAAAGTGCACACCCTCTGCCCTAATAACAATATAGAACAGCAAAATTAAAACTTAACGTTTAATAATCAGTATTAAAATAGTAGTAAAATCCTGAAAGACTGACGAGATCCAATGTATAATGAGATCTGAAATGGTAAGGACTACCTAATTAAATGGGGAAAAATTGTAAACTGGGAATAAACACTTGATCCTCCTATATAAGGTGCTAGGTGATAATAAAGTGCAAATAAATTGTGGAATACTAATAAGTAGCAGAAACATAGTTCCTGAAATTCAAAGGCCTATATGTTTGCTTGATAATTATTCCATATACATAAAGTTACTTGTGCTACAAATGTGATGTCACTAGTGAATATTGCACCTTTATATAAATATGATATTCTAAAGTGCTAAGTGCTAATAACAATAGAATAAATTGATATAATAAATAAATATAATAGTAAATACAATATATATGTAGTGCCAGTGCTTATGAGGATATGTTCAGATAATCCAGTATAATTTAATGTGGGGAAGACCTATATCGTTGTAATTATTTATCAGAGTCACTATACGAACTTAGGAGCTGTGGTTTATTGCATTCCACCTATGTATCATATTAAGAAGTATATTGTACATTTAAGGTAGGTAGGAATCATATTATGCGATCTTTGTAACATCAGATATTGTCTTATGTCGGATTAGCACAGCTCCTGTGTTCCTAAGCTATCCGCACGAGGTCTAGGCGTCTGCGTGTGACGTCATGACGTGGCCACGCGGTATAGAACGTGCAACCCGACGCACGTTTCTGAATATTTCATCAGGGGTTACCGAAAGAGTCTCTTAGGGAGCTATTTATGCTCCGTGGTTGTCATAGCAACCTCAGGGGCTAATAAAATCATATGCACTAAAAGAAATATGCGATCTTAAAATGTTACTGTTAATATGGTGGGATATAGTTTGAGCCAGTGCCATGTTGTTACATGGCTATGTTATGGCAATATTATAATAAGTAGAATGATGATCCTGGCAGAAACTGGAAACAGGACAGTGTCCTACATGTAATAAATATTGATTATATTGAGAATGTGACAACCATGTATTAGATATAGGCTTAGATATATAAATGTAAATGCCCTACTATTATAGTGTCATACAGTCAATACGTCGAACTTTGGATAAGATTTATCGACGATATCTTGGTAGTATGGAATGGGAATCATAATGATTTAAAAATTTTCATAGAAATACTCAATACCAACAATATGGGACTATACTTAACCTCAGAAATAAGTGAAAATGAAATTACCTTTTTGGACTTGAAAATTGCAAAGTCAGATAATGGCAAACTCCAAAGAACTACATATAGAAAACCAACAGCGACAAATAGTCTGCTACAAGCAGACAGCAGTCACCCCAAATCATTGATTGAAGGGATACCAGTGGGGCAATATTTAAGAATCAAAAGAAATTGCTCCAGTCAAATTAATTTTGAGATGGAAGCCAGAGAGTTACAGCACCGTTTTAAAGATAGAGGGTATAAAAACAAACCCCTAAAAAGAGCATATCAAAGAGCACAAGCAGTAAAAAGAGAATCACTGCTGTCTAACAAAAATAAAGGCCAAGATGAAGTGGTTAGATGTATAGGTACCTATAATGGAAAATGGCATGAAATCAGGAAAATATTCAGTGATCATTGGAAGATCCTACTAGATGATGATGATTTAAGGCCATTTTTGAGTAATCAAGCTCAAATCACTAGTAGAAGAGCAACTAACCTGAGAGATATGCTAACTAGAAGCCATCTTGAAGGTGCTAGAAACAATACCTGGCTTAACAGAACAAAGGGCTGCTTTAAATGTTTATCGTGCAAAGCATGTAAATATGTTAAAACTACAAAAACATTCCCCTCAAAAGATGGAAATAATAATTTTAAGATCCAACAGTTAATAACATGCAAAACTGTAGCGGTAATATATCTCATGCTATGTAAATGTGGTATGAACTATGTAGGAAAAACCTGTAGAGAACTGAGACGTAGAATCTTAGAACATGTATATAGTATCACCAAAGAATATGACACACCAGTGGCAAATCATGTCAATTCCCAACATAATGGAGATTTAAGATATATTTCCTTTATAGCCATTGACGGCGTGAAACAAAATATTAGAAGAGGCAATATTGATAGGGAATTATTAAAAAAGGAGGCCTACTGGATTTTTACACTTAAGACCAAAAAACCATTGGGTCTAAATGATGGATTCACTTTTACACCATTTATTTAGGGCCTCCAGTCAACATTTAATATTTGTGATGTCCAACACTTCAAATATAATATAATACTTGATGAATGTGAATAAATGTGCTACAATGACATTATAAACTCTCCCCTCCATGTACTTTGTACGATAACCGTGAAGGAAATAAGGAAAAGAATCAAGGAGGTTATTATTGTAGAGCAATATCTTTCAATATTTGGGCATGTATTCTATAATACTCAATAACCCTATATATAGAAGAATATAGCATAATTTACATTTCATTATAGCACACGTGGAATACCAAGTATAGTATATTATATTGGACAAATGAATAACCATCCCTATCCTTCAATCATAATAGCCCTATTTATACATTAGGCTAATCTTTGAGCCATATGACACTATAATAGTAGGGCATTTACATTTATATATCTAAGCCTATATCTAATACATGGTTGTCACATTCTCAATATAATCAATATTTATTACATGTAGGACACTGTCCTGTTTCCAGTTTCTGCCAGGATCATCATTCTACTTATTATAATATTGCCATAACATAGCCATGTAACAACATGGCACTGGCTCAAACTATATCCCACCATATTAACAGTAACATTTTAAGATCGCATATTTCTTTTAGTGCATATGATTTTATTAGCCCCTGAGGTTGCTATGACAACCACAGAGCATAAATAGCTCCCTAAGAGACTCTTTCGGTAACCCCTGATGAAATATTCAGGAACGTGCGTCGGGTTGCACGTTCTATACCGCGTGGCCACGTCATGACGTCACACGCAGACGCCTAGACCTCGCGCGGATAGCTTAGGAACACAGGAGCTGTGCTAATCCGACATAAGACAATATCTGATGTTACAAAGATCGCATAATATGATTCCTACCTACCTTAAATGTACAATATACTTCTTAATATGATACATAGGTGGAATGCAATAAACCACAGCTCCTAAGTTTGTATAGTGACTCTGATAAATAATTACACAGATATAGGTCTTCCCCACATTAAATTATACTGGATTATCTGAACATATCCTCATAAGCACTGGCACTACATATATATTGTATTTACTATTATATTTATTTATTAGATCAATTTATTCTATTGTTATTAGCACTTAGCACTTTAGAATATCATATTTATATAAAGGTGCAATATTCACTAGTGACATCACATTTGTAGCACAAGTCACTTTATGTATATGGAATAATTATCAAGCAAACATATAGGCCTTTGAATTTCAGGAACTATGTTTCTGCTATTTATTAGTATTCCACAATTTATTTGCACTTTATTATCACCTAGCACCTTATATAGGAGGATCAAGTGTTTATTCCCAGTTTACAATTTTTCCCCATTTAATTAGGTAGTCCTTACCATTTCAGATCTCATTATACATTGGATCTCGTCAGTCTTTCAGGATTTTACTACTATTTTAATACTGATTATTAAACGTTAAGTTTTAATTTTGCTGTTCTATATTGTTATTAGGGCAGAGGGTGTGCACTTTAATATAAAAGGATACCTTTCTTTCCTTCTTGAGCCATTTAAGTTATTTATATCCTTAAGTAGCACCCCTTGTGTATTTCCCAGATTCTCTCTTTCACCTAGAGCCACCCATTCTCTTTGCATAATGTCTTATAAGTGGGGACTGAATATTAAACACAGACACTTATAAATAAGTTAATAAAAGTTTCAAATTATTAAAAATTGGTGGTTTCGATTGGTCATCAGAAATTAACACTTATATTGTTATTAGCTGTCCGAATTTTATCTTAGATCATTTTTAATAAAAAAATCTAAAATATTTAATATTATATAATATACCTATTTATCTATTTACTTTTATGTACTTTATTTTATTAGCAAGTGCTTTAAAGCTCTGTTTTTATCTGCCTAAATTATACAAATAGTACCTGCTTGGGTCTGCCCTCTGCAGCTCATGAAGACACAGTACTGGTTGTGCAGTGTCCATTGCTAGCCAATCATTTGCCATTGCTCAGCAACATTCTGCAACATGCTGATGAGAGATAGTCACTGGGTGGTTAATTTGAAAAACTGTATTTTGGAGTGTGTGTCTTCATGAGCTGTGTGAGTTGCAGAGAGCAGACTCAAGCATGTACTATTTCTATTATTTTAGGCAGAAAAACAGATATTAATAAAATAAAGTACATGAAAGTAAATAGATACATAAGTCTATTATATTCCTATTTAAATCCAGAAACCTTCCATATCCCTTAAATTGCATAAAAAATTGAAAAAAAAGTAAAGGTAGTGTTTTTTTTTCCTTTTCTAAAAACATTTTGCCTGTTATCATGTTTAATTATTCAAAAGACCATATAGAAAAAAATTTAAGCAGAGATCATTTAAAATACAGAGGGGCTTGATGGATTTTAAATTGAAATAAGGTTTATTAAATTGGGAAATATCTAATTAATTTTGAAAGTTTGTGTTATTTGTAAATGTTACTGAGCAAAACAGCCTTATTGCAGTGCATAGGAGATAAGGGAATACAGAAGTTTATTTCATTACACTTTATATGGGAATAAGAGGTGATGGAACATATTCACCGGGGGTGTCAGGTCTGGTGCTTCTTGTTCTCTCTGCCCACTTCTACCTTCACCTACTAAAAGGCCCCTAAGCTCTTCTAATATTCTCTTCCCTGTATAATTGCTTGAATGTCTTCTAAAGCATAGTGTAGTTTTGTTTCTGTGATAAGTACAATAAACATGTCTAATACGTGTGACATGCTTTGTTTCCTTTCATTTTGTGGTTGTTTCTCAATGGAGAGATGAAACAAGTTGCAACTTTGAACACCAGCTGAATTACTGGAAGACCTAAGTGACACTATGGCCTGGAATTTATTATATATTTATGTACTTGAGACTTAGCTTAGGATAGTGTAGAACTGTGTTCACATAAACCTACGCAAGGCATATGAAAAACTGAAGCGACATTGTTTGTGACTTCTATTCATGTAGATAGTCTGGCTTTACACAAGGAATCTATGATTCAAGCAACTATCTGCTAATCATGGATCCAACGATATTAGATTGTCAATCATATAGCTTTCAAGTTACAGATGCTTGAGCCTTATACATATAATTACTGAAGTCTTGGCTCCAAAACACATTTTCTTAACTAATCACCCCCTAGCCAAATATGTCTTCACTGCTGGTGAAGATGAGTATACATCCAGAAGATCTTGAATTTCTTAAATTTTAGGGTTGCTCATGGAAAACAGTGCTCTCTTTAATGGGGCAGCTTTTTTTCCTCATTTTAGGGAGCCATTACATGGCTAATATCCAAAACTGCCCCTCAGCATAGCTGATAAACACCAAGGATGTTCTCTGGCCCTAATATGTGCACACAGCCTGCCTGCAAGACACTCTGGTTCTCAAGCTCAGTAGTCTCCACTACACTAGCCCCAACACATGCCCTATTCCCTATCTATCTATATTGTCTCCTAACCATAGCTGGAAAAGGTTAATAAATATAATATATATGCAGGGGGTTTATGACCCCTCTGCCTCTCACCCCCTACCTCCTATGAGCTTAGGGATCTCGAGATTCCATCACTACATCTATGCTAACACAAAGGATTCCCTCCTCTCACCCGTTGAAGGGCACCCCCAGGATTATCTCCCCCGCTAACCCTACACACATATACGTATAACCATGGGGGTCTATATAGACCCACATGCAACTAATTCTCCACCCCCTGTCACAGAGGTCATTAAAGGGAGGTAAGTATTAAATGTATTCCCTTACAGATTTCATTTTTAAGCTATTTATTTTTGTTTTTAGTGTAATTTTGTATTTTATTTTTTGTCTATGTACCATATTTTTAATTTGTTTACTTTAACTTTAGGGCTATTTTCGACCCCCATGGTCGGTGTAATTTTTATGGGGGTCATATATGGACCCCTGTGTTAGTACAGGCTCTCCATGGCATAGGTGTTTAGGACCTCTATGGAGGGGTTCATACTTAAATGCATCAGGAGTCCTTACAGAACCTCTGTAGCATGGGGGTTTATTTTACATAGTTAGGGACTCCATGGTGGAGGTTAGAACCTCTGTGGCAGTGGGTTAAAATTAGTTTCCATGGAGCTTTATATAGACTTACATTGTTATAAGTATATCTGGGGATCGGGGGTACAGCATGGATGGAGGGAATCCCCAGGGTTCCCTAAAGTGTGTGAGAGGATGGAATTCATGGGTGTTGGGGGTGGGATCAACCCCTTAATTGTGTTGGATATGAGAAATCAAGCCTCATATTCAACTCAATTAAGGGGTTAAACTGATCATACCATGAGATCTCAAGCTTGTTTAATTTCAGAGGCCTTTTTTATGCCTCTACGGGTATGTCTCAGTACACATTAGATTTTTGTGCCATGTGAGGACTTGCATGCCCTCAGAGGGCATTGTCTTTCACTCGGATTTTTAAATGTTATGCTTTGGGGGGAATCTGAATCAGACAGCTACACATGGATTGCAATTGTGGGACTTTATACACTATTTGGCGTGCACTTGTGGTAGTGCTAGTTTTTTGTGTGTACTTGCTTAATTGTAATTTGCAAGTAAACTTTACTCTATTTCTTCAATGTGGGCCATAGAATAGAGCCCTATGTTAAGGTTTACAACCTTTTAAAATGGCCTAGTGTGAGCAGTCAATATACTCATTATGAGGTCCGGTGAGAGCTTCCAAAATAATACAGTTGTACATAAGTCTGGAAGCGGTCATTCTTGAAGTGCGGGGGTCTGTGATGAATCTGGATACAATTTGCTGAATATTAACAAAACGTGCTATGTATATAAATGAATAAAATATGATGTATGCTATTATACAAGCCTTTTTATTAATTCCACATTAAAAAAATCACAGTGACTAAACTATTAGTAAGTATTAGTTATTGTAGAAAAAAATAATAAATGTAAAAAAAAAATCCCGTTTTTTGAATACAAGAATAAAAGAATGCCACAAAAGCATTCAGTTTGGTGTACCCTCATTTTTTTTACATAAACTCTTTTTTTTGTCTCTGGAGACCTACAACACTGATGTTTAAGAATTCAGTTTGCCAATTTGAATTCTACTAGATGCAGATGTGTGATACAGAGCCACATGTTAATAATTTTTTCCGTCAATATAAAATTATTGTGCATTTTTATATGCCTTTGGGCTTTTGTGTGAACCCTGCAAATCAATACTGAAAGTCTTGGTACAGGTGAATTGAGAGGTTCTGAGCAAAATAGCTTCAAATTAAACAGTATTATCACATGCAAGCTGTATGTGCTTTCTGCAGGTCTGATTTATTTAATACTATATTTGATGTATATAATTTAATATATGCCAGTATATGTTCAGTAAAAACAGAGGCTTTCTTTACATATCACATCGACAAGGTGCACAAGATTCCCTTTATAAAAAGACATGGAACTTTGTGTATTTTCTAGCATACATCTGGAATGAAAGGTTGCAAAGATTACAAGAGGTTTTGCATGAAATGTTTATTCTGAAAAGTAAAAAAAACAAAAAAACTTTAATCCCTCTGCTTTTGCAACAATGAACTCTAAACATCATGCTAAAGATGCGTGGTTGTGTTTTACAAGCAATTACTATGATAGAGCTCTCACAAAAATGACCACCATTAACAAAACAATTGCTAAAAGAGCTTAGCCACAGTAGATCACTGTGTGTGTGTTTGTGTTGTTCAGTTGTGTCTGACTCTCCATGACATCTTTGTCTGTAACACACCAGGCACATTTATGTCCAAGGTCATGCTAATCCACTTGGTATTCATGGCAGAGATACTGGAGTAGTTAGCCAGTTCCTTCTCCAATGGGCCACAGTATGCAGCTCTTTGTATTCCTAGGTAGTCTCCCATCCAAGTACTGACCAGGCCCAACCCTGCATGGCTTCACGGCAGTGCAATCTCTTGGTTTCCTGACTGGAATCCAACCCTGGTCACAGTGGTGAAAGCACCAAGCCACTGGATCTCCAAGGAACCTACAAACTAATTAACCAATGAATTAACTAAATATGCAAATGGCAAAGTTAGCATACTACATACCACTAAATACTAATATAACCCCTTCATACACATACATAGAAAATACTAAACCCATTGTTATGAATGCAAGTGCAGTTAAAAATGTAGAATGGGTCATTGGATCACCCCTCACTGCCTACTTTGCAAGCAAGTGGGGGTTAAACATTAAAAGAGTGTGTTGAGGATTATAAAACCAGCTCCACCTAGGCTACCATTTGCCATAGGGTTGTCATTAAAAATATAAGAATATTTCCCCAACCCCCCTTTGGTAAATTTAGGTATGGGTATAATAGTTAGTCTGTATATTACTCGGCGCATAACAATTCTTAGATTTCATAATGGGAATCATTACACACTCACTAGGCATAAACAATGTTAGCTGCTCTTGGGTTGTATTCAATCTTAATGTAGATTGTGGTGGTCTTCACTAATGGTTTGCCAAGTGACAAGCTTGCAACCTGCCTTAGATGTACATGTAAGGCCCTCATAAAAATATCACCCGCAAACTATTGCGCGTTAGGATTTTATATACATAGCATAAAATAGAAACATTATTTTTTATATGTAATTATTAGACATACATATTCTGGGAATGCTATGTAATTGAGGCTTCGGTTTGCTGTTTTCATTTTCAGTGAGAATCCCATGCAGCTTTCTATGTCAACCTAAGTTCATACGCCCCAGATATTTTCTCTCATGATTCTGAACATTGGATTTTCACTTCAATGATAAGCTGACAGTAGTGATGGTAGTAAATATAATCTTTTATATGTCAGTCAATGTGTAGCAATGATACCTACATACATAGAAACATAGGGCCTGATTCAATTGCAAGCCCGCAACTCGATCGTTGTAGGCTGTATGTCTGCGGGTGTGTTACGGGCTCCCGTTCGTCTCTGATTCTGGAGCTATTCAATTGCTCAAGCCCGCATGTTACTGGCCCAAAGCCGATTCGGTAAACCATGCTCTGGTTCGTAGCAGTTCAGGGCGGGAACATGATCAATTAAGCAAGCCCGTAACCTCCCATTTTGAATCAGCCAATAGAAAATGAGACTGTCATTATTATGGCAGTAAAACATGGAGGTTACATGTCAATCAATTAGGTTCGGGGTCAGACTTGCAAAACAGCAAAATACAGAATTATGAAAATTAATGCCAATACATGGGTGACCTGATATGTATAAACCCATTGATACCCAAGATCGATTTAAACCGAAATGAGACATAAAAGTAAATCTTATATACTGCCGATTCGCAAGTTTGAGACTGTTGTGCAATTCATTCTAATGTCTATCATCGCTTTCCCCGTTAGTTACAGTGCAGTATTGCGGGTCCTCTCTAGCACTCGTAGGATTTTCTCCATTTGCCGTTCACGGGTGTGAAAACATTTGTGGGCTTGGAGAAATTGAGCAATTGAATAGCGATTTGCGATTTTTGTGATCGTAACTCTTGGGAAAGTGAAAGATCAAAGGCTTATGGAGACTGTAAATTACGGGTTTAACCATTGCAAACTTTTCATGGCCGTAACTCGTAACCTGTTTGGAGCCTGCAAACAGATGCCAATTGAATAGCAAATTAACTTGTGACCTCCCTTACGGGCTCCAGTAACATGCAATAGCTCAATTGAATAGGGCTCATAGATGGTAGCATTTACTAATAGTGCCAAAGGTAGTTTAAAAATGTTTAAATAAAATGTAAAAAGAAACATTTGTAAAGTCTAAAGCATTCACTATTAAATGTTTGATAGATGAATAGTGCACCCCAAGTATTTTTAATACAAAGTCTTAATAAATCCTGCACATTAATATGCCCTTTAATCGTACACGACAGCAACTGGATGCTGTTATATCAATATGTTCTGCATACAGATCTTTAAGTTTTAACAACTTTTTTTAAAAAAA
Organism: Discoglossus pictus; assembly: GCA_027410445.1. Classification (NCBI taxonomy): domain Eukaryota; kingdom Metazoa; phylum Chordata; class Amphibia; order Anura; family Alytidae; genus Discoglossus; species Discoglossus pictus. The sequence goes on along the minus strand of CM050166.1, from coordinate 174,514,142 downwards.
ATTCAAGAAAATAATTAAAATATGTATATAACATGCACAATAAATGCAAGCCGTGTGGGTTCGCTGTTTATTGATGCTTATAACATGAAGGGGAAGATGTCACCACACCTTAGACAAAAAATATAATTTTAATGAAGCAATAGCTGATGCATAATGATTACTTAAAGGTGGTTTCCTATTAGTATTTCAAAGGCATTTCTACCATTTCACTCACACTATACAGAAATGTGTGAGACAACTCATTTTCTGAAGGGTGTGTCCAGGAAGTGAATTTTAAATTATTTGCAGTTTATTCAGTTTTAAATGTCAAATATGTCTAGTTAATAAAAAGACATCTATTATATTTGTAATGACTTGGAAATACTTTTCAATAGAAAAATCTTTATTCTGACCTCTTTTCATTTCCACAAACTATGCTTTGGATGCTGCATGTGGTAGTTTAAAACAAGGAGGATAATCTCCTTTATTTCTAATCTGAGAAGGAGAATATTTCTGTATTTGCCTGAATGTATTCTGCTAGATATCCCTATAGACAAAGGTAAAAGAATGTATGTGTAGAAGTTTGTGTAATTACAGTATGTACTCCCAGAACAAGCAGAGATTTCTAATCAAGAAGCCATCTCAATGGAGCAATGCCGCCCTAGATACTTTATTAACAAGAGTTCAATGGAACACCCAAAGGAACACAGGGATATCCAAAGTTATTCCATACCTTTCATATCCCAGGAAATGATAAGTACATCAACATACATTTATATAACTTATAAATGTTAGTGCTTTTGAAAATAAATCCACCATATTACAGTGCCAGTATTTTTCAGTCTTTATGGAACTCTTTTTGTTATCCACAACAACATGGATATGGAGACATTATTGAATCATTGATTTTAACACTTAATAAGAAATATAATACACTAGCAGCTTGCCTGTCAAAAAATAAAGGCAATAAGATTGTAAGGCAGGTAATGGTGTTTGTTTGCGACATTAATTTTGTTGGTGTTCCGAGATCGTTTGGCGCTCATTGCGAGCCTCATTACGAGGGTGTTGGTTGTTTGTGTGCTATGAGCAGCGTTGGCGGTCTATTTTTGTATGCTAATGAAATAATTAATAGAAAAATAAATTAATATACTTTACCTATTTTGAAGTAATATATGCAGGTTGCATTGTGCTGAAGAGCGGGCAATCTGTTTTCATGTTGCTGCAGCATAGAATGTGTGTTTTCACTGCTGTGGAGCTGGCGTGTAAGTGTCAGCAATGTGTGCAGTGTGTAGTGTAAATAGTGTGCGCGCGGGAGGAAAATCTGTTAGGGTAGCTGTGTACTTCCGCATTGTGTAAGTTGGTGTTGTAAAATGGCGCCTAATGTGTGTGGTACACGGCTGTGGCTGATTTTGCATCCTTGTTCTTGGACCTCGTCCGGCTTTTCAGAAAATCTGTATGTGTTTCGTGGTGTTTTGCGTGTTTAGGGTCCTGTAGCCTTGTTTTCGTTTTTTTTCGGCAGCCATTTTTTCTCTCACTTAGGGGATTTTCGGGTCCTGCGGCTCGTATTTGTGGTTGCTAAGTCCGTAAATTTTGCGGTCGACGTGGGAGCCTCCACCTCCCCAAATAGCGAGGGTCCGCATTTGCAGGCCTAAAGTCCGCAGTTGCTGGCGCTCAAGCCCGCAGTGTTAGCAAAGACCCGCCTGCTCACAACTATATATGTGATAGTCATAATATATATATATATATATATATATATATATATATATTAGTTAGTTAGTTAGTTAATAGTTCACTACAGCAATCGTTTCACATATGCTGAGCTAAAGAGTGATATCAGGGTGCTGGTTCCGAGATTTCCAAGAACCCAATGGTCCTTGTGGATAGTTTACCTGTAGTCTATTGCAGGTGACCCAGGGTAAAAATAGCCCCTACCCCTGGATCATCACAGGTTCCTTAAGGCCACTCCTGGAAGTGCTGATTCTTGATGGAGAGACTGATACAAAAGCCAGATATCAGGGTGCTGGTGCCGAGATTTCCAAGAACCCAACGGTCCTTGTGGATAGTTAACCTGTAGTCTATTTCAGGTAGCCCTATTAAGGGCCCATAAGGGTTACTATTTTAGGGATTATAGTGACATTGATATCCATAGGAAACTCTACAGTGCAGGTTAGGGTACCCAGATGGTAGGGGATTCATTTTAGATGCCATGAGTTCATAAGGACCCCCATGAACATAGGTACCCCCTGTGGGGGTCCATTGATGTCCCCTTGACTACATTAGATATATATGGTATGGGGGTCTACACTGACCCCCATGGTAGCCAGTGATAGAACCCTTGGAGGCTGTAGGTTCTACCTTATTAGATATGTACATTATGAGTTTGTAGGGACTCCCATGGTACACTAAACCTCTATTTAGTGTAAGAAGGGAAATGTTATTGGTTAATGGGCTCCCAGCCCAATGCACAAGGGGGTGAGAGAAGGTGGGTCCAAATGGCTACTTGTGTGATGAGGGGGTCCCAGGGAAAACCTGGGCTTATTGTGTATGATAGGGGGCAGTGGGTCATAGGCAGAGGGATCCTAAAGAGCAGCTACATTAATTTTCTTTATTTTAACCAAAAAGGGTTTGGATTTAAAAGCAATGGGGTTGTTATTTTCCACCGCACAGTTCTCGGTAGGGGATTAGCTTTTACAGATGGTTCCATTTATACTTAAGGTTTAGGCTCACTAAGAGTCTCATTAAATAGCTCCAACTTTAGAAATCGTAGCCCGTAAAGGAGCCATCAAGAGTTACAACTATTAAATTGGCCTCATTCAGCTACCCGCAAACTATCTGTTGGTTACAAGCGGAAAATCCCTACAGGCTGTCAAAATCTGAATTCCATCCCTATGTCTTTAGTCTGTCAAGCCCACAAATGTTACAATCGCAAATTTGCTACGAGCCCCCAAGGATGCACTGGAGTTCAAAACCTGTAACCGGCAAATGGAGCTAAAAATCCTACCGTTACTAGAGAGGACACGCAAGGGGGTTAAAGTCCTGTCCGCAGCACTGTAAATGCAAATGTAAACACACTACTGTATTTTAAATTAAAGGGAAAGTGATGTAAGGTATTAATATTAATCGCACAACATTCTCTAGCTTGCAAATCTGCAATAGAAAATCATTTATTTAATATTTAATTTCCCTGTTATATCGATCAATGTATTAATACATATAATAGAACTTGCATATAATTGATAAGTTAATATTGCATTGTTTCTGGAATGCGGGTCCGATCGCAACTCGGACTTCAACACGTAAGGGTCCGCATTTGCAGCCTGAAAGTCGTACGGAGTAGTAAGGGATGAGCGCCTATGGTGCTCATCTCCACCAGCGCCAGGAGCGCCTTTGGCGCTCCTTGTCTGGCCGCAACCGCCACCCTCGCAAAGCGAGGGCCCAGTTCCCTGTTGCGTTACCAACGGATTTTGCCAAGCCCGCCTGCTGACAACTATATATGTGATTTCAATAAAACAATAGCTAAGTGTTTTATTAACCACACTACATTTCTTCTTCTTTAAACACCCATTATATTTCTGTCTGCTTTGATCATCCATTACTATTAGAAAAGTGTATAATGTGTGTAACATGAACTTATATAGCAACTTTCACGTTTTTTAATAAGATGTAGGTTTATTAGAAAAAAAACTTATCATTGCAAACTGAAAATCCAATGTCTATTCTTGCATAGTAATAAACCAAAAAAGACATGTCTATAAATTATGAGGGTTAATTTAAACGTTGGATGAGTTTGCCTTGAAAGATGAAATATTCAGTACTGAGCCTCTTCAAAAAGAGGAAAGTGGATCTAAGGCCACCACTTTGCATGACACCCCAACCTGTTCTATAGTGAGAGAGCATGACCATGTTCAGCAATACAGAGCCAGCTTTATTTCTCAACAAATAGCAAATGACTCTCTCTTGAATCCCAAAACAAATATCCTCATTATCTATACCTCCATTACCAATTAATCCACCTCTAACTCTCCCACAGTGCTTTTACCGATTTTGCTACACATAAAACACAAAACTAAAAACAATTGTGCAGTCCTGTTAATGACTCAAGGGTTTTGTGTTCAGTCCTTCAAGTGAAATAGGTAGTCTGTCAATGTCTTTAATGCTTTATATATGAATATACATACAGTACACAGGATATTTTAGTCAGAGCATTACTTGCTCATGATTTTAAGATATTAATCTGAAATAAACCCGAGAACAACTACTTGTGCAATGTAGTACAATGTGATTCGAATTCTAATGATTAAAAAAGAAGTTGTGGAAGGAAAGAGTTAGGATGAGGTGGGCCCTATGACCCCCAAAAAAGAGTAGTCTTCCTATGTAAGGAATGGCAGCCTCAAGCTTTGAGTAATAACGAAGGAAAATACCTTTGCATTGGCTCACAAACAGACCAGTTGGGCTCTAAGGGGAATCAATGTCTATTTAAGAAGCACAATTATGTTTTAAAGTACAGTATCTTCTCAAAGGGCTAACACATACATACTTACAACCTCAGGCATATATTCATGCTAAATAGAAAACATTACATTTCAGCTATAGATTCACTGCTAAAAGGCATAAAATTGAGTGTTCTAGGGCAAGGGGTGAAACTTTCAAATCCCCTATGGACTTTGCTGTGTATACTAGAAGTCTTTTAAGGGATGCTTGAGAATTAATGTTTTCAGCAACATAGAAAAAAACAAAACAATGGATCATATCAGTATTATGTGTATCTTCTAAATATTAATAAAACTTTTGCAACAGTTCTGTAATTTTTAATAAACAATGATAATGCAAAATAGTATTAATTTTTTGTTCCAAATCAGAAAAAAATCTTGAACCGCCAATTAATTGTATGGTATTTTTATTCATATATAAATCACCATTGTTCAATATATATTCTATGACCTCAAATATGCTACATTTTCACCTGGGTGACATATATAGCCCTCACACTGTCAGAAGTGGGAAGCTGAATTGAATTTCTTATCGTATTGACCATTTATCTAATTTTGAATCCATCAAATTCAAAGAACAATTAGAATCACATATTATAATTGTCGAACTACGAGACGTCATCATGCTTTGCGTGGTGCGTACGACTTAGGTGATGACTTAGGCAAGCCGTTAACTCGGAGCACTTAGGCGATGAGAGCTCGAGTAGCGATGCGAGCCGTTAACTCAGAGCACTTAGGTGATGAGCGCTAAAGGCGCTCATCACCTGCGAGACTCGCGTTGTAAGGCGAGCGGTTATCTCGCAGCAGTTAAGCGATGAGCACCAAAGGCGCACATCGCCTGCGAGCCTCGTGTAGCGAGGCGAGCCGTTAAGGTACTAAAACTCACAGCACAGCATTTAGGTGATAAGAATTGGCTACGTGTTGAGCTTAGCGAGGCGAGCCGTTTACTCGGAGCATTTAGGCGATGAGCGCTCATTGCCTGCGAGCCTCGGATAGCGCGGCGAGACGTTAAGGCACTAAAACTGTGAGCCTCGCTACGCGAGGCAACCTTTTGAGGCACTACAACTCGCAGCACTACGAGGCGAGCAGTGGAGCAAATAAAACACTCCGAACTTTTAGGAAATGATGGATCGCCTTAGGCTGCAGCAGTTGACGAACGCTCGACTTAGAAAAAAAAAATTACGAGACGCGGGACGAGATAGGAAAAATACGAAGTTAACGGCAAAGCAAAAAACCCGAAACACACAAAAAATACCCCCAAAAAATGCAACAAAAACATCACACACAGCACGGGGGAACAGCCAGGATGTCTGGGAGTGAGGTGGAACGCGAATTTAAGTAGATTCTCCCGAGTTTCGGCACTCGAAAATTGGCTAAGCGAGAAAAAAATGGCGGCCAAACAAAATGAAAATGAGGCTACACGACCCTGGACCGTGCAAAACACAGCCAACGTACGAGGTACAAAATACACTACTACAAAGGACAGCAAATGCTTGCAAACCGCGTAGCACATAGACAAACAGCGCTATTTTCCAATCCTAACTTGCAAATAACATTACACATCTACCATGCCGCTTTACACAAATAAACCAACGGTTTGCCCTCGCGCACGCAGCCTATTTCTAATGCACAGTTGGCACATTCATAAAACTATCTCCTCAGACCAGCAACAGTCCAACTGAACATTATATGCTGCAGGACAATAAAAAGAGATTGTTAGCTGTTCATGCTGTTGATTGCTGGATATATTAATTACAAATAGGTAAAGTATATTAATTTATTAAGTAACTAATTAATTGCTTATTATTTTTAAAAAAATATGGACATATGTATCTGTCTTTGTGATGAGCACTGAAGCTGCTCAGAGGAGAAAAAGTACACCAGAGAAGAGGCTCGCAACGATCGCGCCGAAGGTCCTCCGAGTACAAAACGCTTGACATTGTGTGGCAAACAGCATTGCCATGAGTTCAAATTTTATTGCTCCGTCATTTTTGACGGGCAAGTTGCTAGTGTTTAATGTAAACAGTTAGTAAAGGGCTGTGGTTTATGTAACTGATATATAATTTACATTGCACAATTGACAGAAGTTTAGACAACTTAAGTTTCTAATTTATGCAGTTCTCCATACACACAATTTGGTTGAACTTCAAGTTCACACAGCACTATATAACACTATCAGCCACATTAAATTGGGGCTACATTGTAAAACTTAGCCCGTAACTCCAGATTTATGTGTTCCGGCTATTAAACTGCCCTGTAACGTTGCTCGCAGCAGACTTGCGTGTTAACACGCAGGATGGCTGAGAATTGGCTATGTGCCGAGCCACGTTGAACTTTGCGCGCGTAAATCCTTTGATCTGACGAGCCCGTAACGGCTACTTGTTCAATTCAGCTATTAAATTGCAACGTGGTCACTCGCGACCAAGCACGTAACACGCAAATGGAGTCCAAAGGCCACTGTGTGCTCGAGAGCACCCGCAAGGGGGGTAAAGTCCAATACGTAGCACTTGTAATGCAAATAAAAACACACTACTGTGTATGTATTATAAGGGAAAGTGATGTTAGGCCTTATAATACTTCAACATTCTCAATCCCGAAAAACACTTTATTTCATGATTATATTTTGTGTTATATCGATCCCTGCAATCAATGTGTTACGACATATACTGTAACTCGCATGTAATAGAATATCATATTTACTGCTTTATTAGTATTGCATTTTTCTGGCCTGTGGGACAGATCGCAAACTGTAATTGAAGCACGTAGGACTTCGACTTCTACCCTCCCCTTTTTCAGTGATGTAACGCTAACGATCTCTTTTTCCATTGGCTCCATCTGAACCCGCAATTATGTGATTGCTTAATTCTTTGCGTTTGAGCAAGCAACCCTGACGGCCGAGAACTGGTTTACGAAATAGCGTCTCTCGCTCGTAGCTCGCAGCCCTTTCTAATTTAATAGCAACGTAAAACGGCCAAATTTGAAGCATGCAGCCCTTATGTGCTACACATTGGACTTACGAGACTAGTATTTAATATGGTTCTAAGGTAGAGCTCTTATGGTCCCATTTATTGAAGAGATTAAATGTATATATAAACATAGACATAATTGCAATTGGCGTGAACTACAAGTTCTAAGTAAAAGTGATTTAAAATTGGGATAAGCTATGTGTAAATTAAATAAAAAAGATGCACATTGGGCTAACTTCCTTATCAAACATTAAGATTAGCAATAAGGGATGCTAAAGAAGATAAGCATATCCAGTTGGTGAAAACAAGTATAATGACACAGACTTTTAAACATCTTTTTTTAATCAATTGTTTAACTTGTCATGATTATTTTCTTTATTTTCCCCACTGAAATGCTTTTGATAACTCCCTTACTCCAGGGTGGATCTTTCAGATAATTTACACATATAAAATAATAATAATTAACTAATTATTCATTTTAAGACACGTTCACAGAATTGTTAATCACAACCTATTGCAATTATGTATTTTTTTATGAGTACTTTCCATTTCTTTAAAAATGTGACCTTTTCTATATTACTTTAAGATGAATACTATACCTGAACAGGTTAGTATAAATATTGTTTAAGGTTGATGTAATAAAACTTCAAGCATTTGTATGGACTTGACCCAGCAAGATGTAAGTTTGGGCCTAGTGTGTGACTGCATCTGATTTACTCAGACAAGTAAAGTGTGTTTATTTCCTGTGGGCAGTGATTTGGTACAGGTGAGAGGGCAGTGTTTTTGCCTGGTTAAACTTGCATATACAATAAGTTTGGGCCTAGTGTGTGAGTGCATCTGATTTACTCAGACAAGTAAAGTGTGTTATATCCTGTGTCTAGTGATTTGGTACAGGTGAGAGAGGAGTGTTTTTGCCTGGTTAAACTTGCATATACAGTAAGTTTGGGCCTAGTGTGTGAGTGCATCTGATTTACTCAGACAAGTAAAGTGTGTTATATCCTGTGTGCAGTGATTTGGTACATGTGAGAGGACGTGTTTTTGCTTGGTTAAACTTGCATATACAATAAGTTTGGCCCTAGTGTGTGAGTGCATCTGATTTACTCAGACAAGTAAAGTGTGTTATATCCTGTGTCCAGTGATTTGGTACAGGTGAGAGGGGAGTGTTTTTACCTGGGTTAAAATTGCATATACAATTGGGCCTTGTGTGTGACTGTTTAGATGAGGGAGTTCAAAGAAAAGGGTCAAATTGTAGTATTTTTGTTTATTTTAATTTTTGAAATTATGAGTCAGTTCAGTGGCGACCTCACTCAGTGTACATCCTGTCATATGTATGCACTACTGGAACAGATGATCCAGAGTCCATACCTCTGTGAGAGGTGTGAGCATGTGACCTCTCTGGAAACTCAGATTGGAGAACTGGAGAGGAGAATTGCAGCACTTACAGATTTTCCACTGGAAAGGGGGTTGGTGCTCACTGAGCACAGTTTAGCTGGGCCTAGCATGGAGGGTGGAGCTGGGGCTAGTAAGGATGTCCAGGGAGGTAGCTGGGTTACACTTAGAAGGGGAGGCAGGGGGAACAGGAGCAGGAGGCAGGCCAATACTGAGTTGGCAAGCACCAACAGATTTGCCAGATTGAGTGAAACTGTTGGGGATGTCCATTCAGGAATGGCAATGATAGATAAAGCTGTTCCCTCTAACAGCCGGGAGAACAGATCTACTGGAGGAGTGGGAGGGCAGTTTAGGCAGAGCAACAGACAGGTTTTTGTGGTAGGGGACTCTATTATTAGGAAGGTAGACAGGGTGTTTTGTCACCTAGATCCCAGCAATCGAACAGGTTGCTGTCTCCCGTATGCTCGGGTTCAGCATGTTGTGGATCGGGTAGATGAATTATTGGGAGGGGCTGCAAATGAACTGGTGGTCTTGCTACATATTGGTACCAATGACAAATTTAGGGGAAGATGGAGTGTCCTAAAGAATGATTTTAGAGAATTAGGGAATAAGCTTTAGGAAAGGACCTCCAAGGTAGTATTTTCTGAGATACTACCGGTGCCACGTGCTAGCCAAGGTAGACAGAAGGAGATTAGGGAGATTAATACGTGGCTAAAGATGTGGTGGACTAAGGAGGGGCTTGGGTTTTTAGAGCACTGGGCTGACTTCTAACTTGGGTACAATCTCTATAGCGGGGATGAATTGCACCTTAGTGATGAGGGAGCTTTTGTGCTAGGGGAAAGAATGGTAGAAAGGCTGGTGGAGTTTTTAAACTAATTGGTGGGGGAGGGACTAGATAGTAGTAATGGGGTAGAAAGTGTAGAGGGGAAAAAGGGATGAATAAACTACTCATGGGGGAGGAGATGGGGAGGGGTTAGTATAACCAATAGGGAGGTATTACTAAGTAATTCAAGTACAGAGGCAGGCACCTCAAAACTACAAACTCATAACATAAGATGTATGCTTACTAATGCCAGAAACTTGCCAGGAAAAATGGGAGAGCTAGAATTATTGGCAATTAACAAAAAATGGGATTTAATAGGCATTACAGAGACATGGTGGGATGAATCTCATGACTGGACTGTTAATCTGGATAGTTATAACCTATTTAGGAAAGATAGGGGCAGTGGTAAAAAGGGAGGAGGGATTTGTCTGTATGTTAAGCCTGAATTTAAGCCTATAGTCACAGAAGATATTTATGCTGGAACTAGCGGTAATGTTGAATGTTTGTGGGTAGAATAAAAATAGCGGAGCAGCTAATTCCAAAAGCTTATTGGTTGGAGTATGCTATAAACCCCCAAATATAATTGAAAGTGAGGAAATACAATTATTGTTACAGATTGGAAATGCAGCTAAGCATGGGCAAGTTCTAATAATAGGAGATTTTAACTACTGAATTAAAGTGGATGAATGAGACCAGCAGTACAGGCAAAGGGAGCAGGTTTTTGAGTACACTCAGGGATCATTATCTGTCCCAGGTTTCACAAGAGCCTACTAGAAATGAGGCCATCTTGGATTTAGTCATCACAAATAATATTGATATGGTATCAAATATTGAAATAGGGCAACCTTTGGGAAACAGTGATCACAATACAGTCATATTTGAGATTGAATTAAAAAAACAAAACTGTAAGGGGCCAACAAAAACTCTTATTTTTAAAAGGGAAGATTTTAACGGTCTAAGGGCAGCGATACAAAGTATAGACTGGGACAGAGAACTGGCAGGTAAAAATACTGAACATAAATGGGCAACATTTAAATCCGTACTAAATATACATACACATCGGCATATACCATGTGGGAATAAAAGTAAAAGGAGTAAATTACATCCAACGTGGCTTAACAATGATTTAAAGATCAAGATACGGAGTGAAAAACAGGCATTTAAATTATACAAAAACGAGGAGACAGAAACTGCTTTATGGAAGTACAAGGAAATCAACAAGGCTTGCAAAAGGGCTAAAATAGAAAATGAAAAATTAGTTGCAAAAGTGAGTAAGACTAACCCTAAAATATTTTTTAAGTATATAAATGGGAAGAAGGCCAGGAAGGAATCTATAGGAGCATTACAATGTGACACATACCGTCTGACAATTAGTGACCAGGAAAAGGCAGATGAGTTAAATAGGTTCTTTGGTCACTGCACCATAATGGGGCTACACTACCTTCACCAAATAACTGGTTAACGCAGACCAAAAGAGGTTGGAATAAATAAATGTCAATAAACCCCCGGGTCCTGATGGAATACATCCAGGGAACTGAGGGAACTGGGTTCTGTAATAGCTAAACCATTATTTCCAATTTTTCAAGATTCACTCAACACTGGGTCACTACCAGATGACTGGAGAAAAGCAGATGTGATACCTATATTTAAGAAGGGGGCAAGAGCAAACCCGGGGAATTAGAGACCTGTAAGCCTCACTTCTGTAGTGGGAAAACTTTAAGAAGGGTTAGTAAGGGATAATATACAAGAGTATGTCTATTCAAACAGCATTATAAGTAGGAGCCAACATGGATTTATGAGGGATAGGTTGTGTCAAACAAACCTAATTAGTTTCTATGAGGAGTTAAGTAGGAAACTGGATCAGGGCAACTCAGTGGATGTAGTCTTTTTAGATTTTGCAAAGGCTTTTGATACAGTGCCACATGGGAGACTATTGTGCAAACTAAGGGATACAGGAATTGCAGTAAATATATGCACATGGATTGAAAGCTGGCTAAAAGACAGGAAACAAAGGGTTGTTGTAAATGGAACATACTCGGATTGGACTAATGTTGTAAGTGGGGTTCCTCAGGGCTCAGTATTAGGTCCTCTCCTTTTTAACATATTTATTAACGACTTAGAAGTAGGATTGGAAAGTAGTGTCTCCATTTTTGCTGATGACACGAAGTTGTGCAAGGTAATTAAATCAGAAAATGACGTACTTTCCCTCCAAAGGGATTTGCATAAATTAGAGAAATGGGCAATTAAATGGCAGATGAGGTTTAATATGAATAAATGTAAGGTTATGCATCTGGGAAGAAAAAATAACCATGCAATCTATAAACTTAATGAAGCAAATCTAGAGGTATCTGATATTGAAAGGGATTTGTGAGTGCTTGTGGACAACCACCTAAGTAACAGTTCTCAATGCCAAGCAGCAGCTGCAAATACCTATTAACATGTATTTAGAAGGGTATAGAAGCAAGAGAGGCAGATATAATTCTGCCACTATACAAATCCCTAGTACGCACTAATTTGGAATATGGTGTACAGTTTTGGGCACCAATTCATAAAAAGGACATTTTAGAGCTGGAAAAAGTAGAGAGAAGGGCTATAAAACTAATTAGAGGATGGAGGGGCTAAGTTATGAAGAAAGACTATCCAAATTAAACTTATTTCCTCTAGAAAAAATGTGTCTAAGAGGGGATATGATAACCCTATATAAATACATCCAGGGTCAGTATAAAGATTTGTCAAGGGAGCTTTTTCTGCCAAGAGGTCTTCAACTGACAAGAGGACATCCTTTGAGGTTGGAACTCAAAAGATTCCACCTTAAAGAAAGAAAAAGTTTCTTCACAATAAGGGTAGTTAATCTGTGGAATTCTCTACCAAGGGAGGTGGTGACAGCGGATTCAATAGATAACTTTTAAAAGGGATTGGATATATTTTTTTAATTAAAAAGGGCATTCAGGGTTATCCTGGTTAATGAGAGAGGGATTATTGATCCAATTTGATCGCCAGTATCTGGGGTCAGGAAGTAATTCATTTGTTTTCCTTTTTGAGACAATTGGCAAAGTTTCATTGTTGTTTTTGTTTTTTGCCTTCCTCTGGATCAATTAACAACTAATCCGCATATTGCAGATCAGAGGAGATCTTAAAAGGTTGAACTTGATGGGCTAAAAGTCATTTTTCAACCTCAATTACTACTGGTATGTAACAAAATAATGAAACCAAAACCATTTAGGTAAATAATTGAACAAAACCATATTGAGAGTACCATGGGCTACAGCATTTATTGAATAAATTACAACATAACAAACAATAACAAAAGGAGGTGGAGCCTGGCTAGCGGCAACAGCCTCACACCCTGAGCATGCATCTACAAGCCCATTTTTTACCACTGGCCTGGGCAATATCCTCCTCTTCCAGGGCCATAGCTTGCTGCACACCCTCTTTAAACTCGAGCATCATAAGCTCTTGGCCAATTTCTGTTAAATGTACCCCATCCGGCAGAAATAAAAAGTCAGCATGCTTATCCTCAAACTTGTGATGGTGAAGTGCCACAAACCCCATTTTCCAAATAAAATTGCTAACAGTTTGTTAACTTTTTGGAATGCTCTGTCTAAATTAGTAGATATTCTGGTGCTTCTCCATACTCTTATCTTAATCATTTCTGACCAAACTATGGACACCCCTAAAAACTTCTCCTTCTTCTTATGTCTCACTAGTCTTTTTATGAGAACCACTCCCAGATGGTTTCCCCCAGCGTGAATCAGCATGCTTCATGGGCATCCAACCTGGTGGGCATATGTCTCTATTAGCCCACTCACCTGTGACCAGTGTAAACCTCGGATACTGAACCCTGACACCTGTATATTCTCACGTGGAACGTCCAGTTGCAGATCATCTTGTGTAACTGCAGGAAAACCAATTAACCTAATGCACATATGAGTGGCTGACAATCCAAAGCTGCTTCTTCTGGCGTGCTAATGGTACAAATTGATATTAGTGTACAGCAGCTGCAGGTCTCACATAAATCTGAAACCGTCTAGATTCCGAACTCCCAATTCTCTTGACAACGTCATCAGGCAAACCCAAACGTGCTGCCTCAGTGACTGCACCAATTAGGAATAAATGGGTACCAAAGTCAGCCTGCTCAAAGCCAAGACTCTGTGGGCAAATTTTTTAAACTTTAGAAAATTGGAAGCAAGAATGTCCAAAGCCATTTTCATGAATTAACAGCTGGACAGGATAACCCAGGCGCTGCTGCAAATAACACATAACACTATTGTAGAGGCATCAATCTGAACCTACACAGTGAAGGATAACTTCTTACCCTTTTCCTTCCTGATGGTTTTAGAACTCCTGAACCAGTTTATGACACTATCACCTTGTAAACAAACATCCATCAACTGAATGCCTCCTGACCCTTGCCTGCAAGCCGCAACCAGTTCCCCGATTCTGAAAGCACCAAAGAATGCTAGGGAAAAGGCTGCGTGGAAGAGCAAAGTTTCACAGAGTGACAAACTTCTCCAAGAACCGATGACAATCGTAAAAGTAATGAAAAAGCAATAGGGCGCCTCTTATCTTGCCTGGGCTCGCCCTTAAACATTCCACATAACACATGCCTGATGACAAAGTCTTTGTCAGGTCCCTTAACTCAGTTAGCTAAAACATAATAGTTAAGGCTGCTCCCTGACACCTCACTGATCCCCGCTGAATTACCATCATCCTTGCATCTGAGCAAAAGCCCCAACAATACACTAAGGCCCTCATTCAATTGCAATTTCGCCAATTGAATAGGGCTCTAAATAAGCACATAACATATTTTTTTCAAAAAAGTTTTTAGTTAGTGAAAACCTTGATTTTGATAGATGTTTACTAACTAAAAACGTATTTAAAAAAATATGTTATGTGCTTATTTAGAGCCCTATTCAATTGGCCAAATTGCAATTGAATGAGGGCCTCAGAGTTTATTCCTCCGTATCCACACCACCTGCCAACACCACCAATTTGTTCCACTTATCCCATGCTTTTACATGCAATACAAGTTGCAAGAGCCAATGATTCTTATTAGTAGCACTATTTCTTTACTCTTTAGTTCCCAGAGCTGTTGGGGATACTGCTACCTTGCATTTTCGCCTCTGGGGCCAGTGACCTGAATCGATCCCAATGGAAATGAGAAAGGGTGTCAGTAATTCCATTCCTAATCCCGGGAGCACGCTTAGCTCTACACCACAAGTTCAAGCGAAGGCAGCCTAATACTAGATGGCAGATCAGACATAGAACGCGTATAGACAATGCTTTTTTATTAATTATTGTGTAGACCATCACTATGTTGTCTGTGAAAAAGACAATCTGACGGTCCCTTAAAGAGTCACCCCATATATACAATGAGACCACTATGGGGAACAGTTCCAGAAAAGCCAGATTTTTTTGACAGGCCCACAGTAACCCAAGCTACTGGCCACCTAGCTGCGCCCCATCTACCCATGTAATAGGACCCTAAGCCTGTAGCCCCTGACGCATCTGTGTACAGTTCATGTTCGATGTTAGACAGCTTTCGCGGATGTATGAGGGTTTTACTATTGAAAGTGGTCAGGAAATTAAGCCAGACCCTGACATCATTCTTCATTGTGGTTGAGACACCAATGAAAATATGTGGTCGTTTTATACCAACTGTTGCCAAAGCGAGCCTTCTACTAAATATCCCGCCCATAGGGATTACTTTGCATGCAAAGTTTAGCTTGCCTAAGATGGATTGGAGACGCCGGAGGGTAACCCTTCCTGCTCCTACCAGAGCTGATAGTTCTACCCTCAAGTTATCAACTTTTTCTAATGGCAAACTGCATTCCATACGAGAATCAATTTGCATACCCAAAATGGTTAACAACGTAGTTGGGCCTTCTATTTTATCTTGAGCTAAAGGAATCACAAATTTCTTTGCCAATTTCATAAATTCATCTAATATGAATGAGCAGGTATCCTGCTCTGCCGGGCCTACAAATGTGAAATCGTCCAAGTAATGGACGATGCTGGAGTAACCAGATTCCTTACATGTAGCCCATTGCAAAAATGTACTAAATATCTCAAAATACGTGTAACATATGGAGCATCCCATTGGCAAACAGAGATCCAAATAGTACATATTATTAAAGATACATCGCAACAAGTTATAACTGCCATCAATGCACCACAACCTACCTTCCTAACAAGCTCAGTGACAGAGTAAAAAAATGCATATGATACAGAAGGCAATTGTTAACTTAATTACCTTTTGCATATGATAAGTGATGAATTAGCCTAAACTTACCTTCCTTCTTAGAAACGTCACCCAAAGGTGAAATTCTCAGGTTAGAAACAGTAGCGTAAATGAAAGGACCCACCTTTCTGCCTATCTGCACCTCCTTGAGCAGTTTCTCCTGAACCCCTCCTGGAAATTCTGCAACTAATTTAAGGTTCGAAGGCTGCATACTCAAATAACCAATCTCAAATGGGATTCCAAAACCATCTCGAAAACCTTCAATCAGCAACTTAGCTGCTGCTGCTCTACCTCATATCTAACCATAGCATTCTTGCCATGGTAGCATTGCGTCCAGTAAGACCTGCCCTTTTTTAGTGAACTCACAGACCTAACTGCTCTCTATTGGTTTATTACATCTTGCCAAAGAATGCTCTCCATTGCAACTGGAACAGACAAAGGGCAGAATAGCGCGCATAGGGGTCATAACATTTAGCCAATAAGTGACAGCTTTATCGCTCTATGACATATTTCCACCAGGCCATGCCTCCATTAGTATGATACGCACTTCTAATCTCATCCAGGTAAATGATCAGCGATGAACACTGTTCAGGGTGTCCTCGATCCCACATGCTATACTAGAGAAGGCCTGAAGCCAGTTATCGAAAGTTCTTGGGATTCTCCTAATGATTCTACGTTTATACTGCCCCTTCCTGCAGAGAATCCCTATCCGGCGAATGTAAAATGCCATATGCGCTACTTTATATCTAGGGGAAGATGAGCCCATAGGATGTCTATAGAGGATAGTACTGTTGCCGGTGTAACTGAAGGAGTGTTTAAACTTGTCATGGATACCCTGCTAATCTCAGCCCTAGCAGGACCTATCTTCTGGGTACAAGCTTTGCTTGCTAAACCTACCACTCATTTACTAAATTCAGCATTACTAATCACAATCTTGTGACAGTCCAAGATCCATTTTAAACCTGATAAGAATTGCTGATTACCTTGCCTATGTTGATCACCATTGGTTACATTAACCTGATGTAAGTCCTGGCCACCCGCCATCTCACCTGGATCACAGATGGTGGGTGTTGTCATTAAGCCTTTATCTCCTCCTCCTTGTTCTGGACGAGATTTACCATACCTGTTCCTCTCTCGTCTCACATTCGGCTCTCTGTCAGAGCTGGAACATGCACCACTGCAGTGACACGATCTGCGGAAATGGTATCACCATCTATCCCCTGTAAGCCTGGGAGGGCAAGAAAAACTAGCTTGTCTCTGAGTTACTAGCTTGTCTCTGATCTTCTTTCAAAGAAGAATCACTTTTCGCTACCACAGATTTTGTGGGGTTTAGAAATTCCATTAAACCCAAACCCCTAGGGTCCAGGTCTGCAGTTCCTTCTGCTCCATTTGGATACCCAGTATTGTAGTGTCTGGTGTGTGTCCGTCAACTTTGTCACTGTAATCCTGGTGTTATATTGCAGAGTCACTATGTTCTCTTTTTTGTTAGTCGTAGTGAATGAGAGAGGCCTGTACCTTGAGGTAGCGTTCATGGCCCTGACAGGGCAAGCTTTTCTTGCAACCTTAGAAGCTTCTGCTTGGCCCTCAAACAACGCCTCCATCCTCATCTCATTCTCAATCTGCATTTTCTTCCCTCTGACTGTTGACATCCTGGTGTTAATCACTGCACCTTTAAGAAACCAAAATTTTTGCCACTTTCTGTGAGTTGTGGGAACTGTACGTGTTCTGTGTTTTCAACTGTTGAAGCTGTAATTGTGCTCTGACTTTTACTATTACCCTTAGTGCCCCTTGAAGAGGGGGGTTGGGGGGAGGGGTGTAGTAATGTGAGTCGGTGTGTCAGAAAGTATGAGCTGACTTAATGGTAGATGAATTAGGGGATGAGAAATGATGATAAATGATGCAGAACTACAACAATAGACAGACAGACAGGACAAAACAAAAGAACACTGCACAGAAAAGAACAAACACACGCATATGAGCCTGTACACAACAATGGAACACAAATAATAAACAAGGCATCTGCTCAATAGCTACTTATGACAGGCAGGCTGCAAACCAAAGAATCCGATCTGTCGATGCAAGCTCCAAGATGGCTGTCTGCAGAGTGAGAAAACGGTGTACTTGCGCTCCAGGCAGCAGGCCTCCAGCCCCTTCCACAGCCAGCCCAATCACCCTCCTCCAATCAGCACCCAGGCTCCGCTGGCTCAAGAAGCACCTAGTAACCTAGGGCCACCTGTGGAGCCCTACATCTCCAAGAATCACAGGCAACTCAGCATAGATGTATGAATCTCTGCATTTAAAATGAGGGATATCACAGAACTGGGGCATTTTAAGTCTTAAAATGCAAAATATATTCTTTATAGACTAAAAGTGGATAACCAGCATTTGTGTATATTCTTAAGGTGGATAAAGCAGGGATAAGCAAAGATAAGCAGATTTAAAACATAAAGCACTTCCACTTCCTATGTTTTCCATTGGAACTATTTATTAAGTAGGATTACACTTAAACTCTGTTTTATAAATAGTTCCTATAGAAAACATAGCGAATGGGGATATTTCACTCGCTTTTGTATCCACATGTTCATGTCTACTTGATAAATATACCCTTCAAAATACACAACATATTTTTAGAATGTAAAGAAAACGAATACAGTCTGTAATTTGTTAACTTTTAAATGCGATTATGTTCCTGTAGAAGTTACCATTTTGGTTTGAGCAGATCAACTTCCAGGAGTGGAAGTAGACTTAGAATACACAGGAAGTTTATGTCAAAACAATAGATATGTGGCTTCAGAAACCGCCATCACATATTATAATTGTCGAACTACTAGACGTCGTCACGCTTTGAGTGGTGCGTACGACTTAGGCGATGAGCGCTAAAGGTGCGAGCCTCTCAAAGCGAGACGTTAACTCGCAGCAAGGCGCGTAGCAAGGCGAGCCGTTAAGGCACTAAAACTCGCAGCACTTGGGTGATGAGTGCCAAAGGCGCTCATCACCTGCGAGCCTTGCATAGCGAGGCGAGCCATTAACTTGCAGCACTTAGGTGATGAGCTCCAAAGGCGCTTATTGCCTGCGAGCCTTGCGAAACGAGGCGATCATTTGAGGCAATGAAACACGCGTGACTTATCCTGCAAACTCTTAGGAAATGTGGGATCACCTTAGGCTGCACGCAGTTGACTAATGCGGGACTTAGAAAAAAAAAATTGCGAGACGTGGGACTAAAGACGAGATAGGAAAAATATGAAGTTAACGGCCGAACCGCGCAAAGCAAAAAACACGAAACACGCAAAAAAAAATAACATACAACAAAAACATTACACACAGCATGGGGTAACAGCCAGGACGTCTAAGAGTGAGGTGGAACGAGAATTTAAATCGATTTTGCTGAGTTTCGCCACTCGTAAATCGGCTAAGCGAGAAAAAAAATGGTGGCCCAAAAAATGAAAACGAGGCTACATGACCCTGGACCGCGCAAAACACCGCCAACCGCGTACCACTTTCACCCAGGAACGTACGAGGTACAAAATACACAAATACAAAGGACGGGAAATGCTTGCGAACCGCGGAACACATAGACAATACACGGTATTTTACAATCCTAACTTGCCACTAACAACATTATGCATCTAAAGTAGCGCTTTACACAAATAAACCAACGGTTTGCCCTCGCGCGCGCAGCCTATTTCTAATGCACAGTTGGCACATTCATAAAACTATCTCCTCAGGCCAGCAACAGTCCAACTGGACATTATATGCTGCAGGACAATAAAAAAAGATTGTTACCTCTTCTTAGAAAAAGGTAAACTATATTAATGTATTACTCAATTAATTCATTAATTAGTATTTAAAAAAATATAGAGGAGCCAAAGGACACGCAAGGAAAGGCTCGCAATGAGTGCCGAAGGTCCTTAGAGTATAAAAACCTTAACATTGTGTGCCAAACAGCATTGCCATGGCTTAAAATTTTATTGACCGTCATTTTTTGACGGGCAAGTCACTAGTACAGATAAAAAATGGATTGAGGGATCCTTTAAAGATGGCAATTAAAGGATCCAGCATCACAAGACTAAACAACCAAGCATGTAATGGAATAAAGAATTTGGCACTCTCAGAACAAAATTAAATATATAAATTGTGTTCTTTTGATAATGGTTCTTTGTGTGGACGTTCAGAAAAAAAGAAAAAAGAATATATATATATATATATATATATATATATATATATATAAAGTATCTCACAAAAGTGAGTACACCCCTCACATTTTTGTTAATATTTTATTATATCTTTTCATGTGACAACACTGAAGTAATGACACTCTTCTACAATGTAAAGTAGTAAGTGTACAGCCTGTATAACAGTGTACATTTGCTGTCCCCTCAAAATAACTCAACACAGAGCCATTAATGTCTAAACCGTTGGCAACAAAAGTGAGGACACCCCTAAGTGAAATGTCCAAATTGGGCCCAAAGTGGTAATATTTTGTGTGGCCATCATTATTTTCCAGCACTGCCTTAACCCTCATGGGCATGGAATTCACCAGAGCTTCAAAGGTTGCCACTGGAGTCCTCTTCCATGATGACATCACGGAGCTGGTGGATGTTAGAGACCTTGCACTCCTCCACCTTCTGTTTGAGGATGCCCTACAGATGCACAATAGGGTTTAGGTCTGGTGACATGCTTGGCCAGTCCATCACCTTTACCTTCAGCTTCTTTAGCAAGGCAGTGGTCGTCTTGTAGGTGTGTTTGGGGTCGTTATCATGTTGGAATTCTGCCCTGCGCCCCAGTCTCCGGAGGGAGGGGATCATTTCTTCTACAGTATGTCACAGTACATGTTGGCATTCATGGTTCCCTCAATGAACTGTAGCTCCCCAGTGCCGGCAGCACACATGCACTCAATAGGCCCAGACCATGACACTCCCACCACCAAAAGTATACATCTATACTGAGGAAAGCTAGTTGAAATAATCGCTCAATGACAGATAAACGGATAAGGTACAAAGAGCACAAAAACACTGATATGAGATGAAACCCTTCAACGTAAACAGTGATGCAGAGAAAGTGGAGGCAGCATCTGACATCATCAGATAAATGCATATTGGGGAAATCAACACAACATATTATAGAAAAACATATATACACATATAGACATATGTGTATATATGTTTGGTCAGGGCCTGCATTAGTGCTGCCGGCACTGGGGAGCTACAGTTCATTGAGGGAACCATGAATGCCAACATGTACTGTGACATACTGAAGCAGAGCATGATCCCCTCCCTTCGGAGATTGGGATGCAGGGCAGTATTCCAACATGATAACGACCCCAAACACACCTACAAGATGGCCACTGCCTTGCTAATGAAGCTGAAGGTAAAGATAATAGACTGGCCAAGCGTGTCTCCAGACCTAAACCCTATTGAGCATCTGTGGGGCATCCTCAAATGGAAAGTGGGGGAGTGCAAGGTCTCTAACATCCACCAGCTCCATGATGTCATTATGGAGGAGTGGAAGAAGGCTCCAGTGGCAATCTGTGAAGCTCTGGTGGACTCCATGCCCATGAGGGTTAAGGCAGTGCTGGAAAATAATGGTGGCCACACAAAATATTAACACTTTGGTCCCAGTTTGGACATTTCCACTTAGGGGCTTACTCACTTTTGTTGCCAACGGGTTAGATGGCTGTGTATTGAGTTATTTTGAGGGGACAGCAAATTTACAGTTATACAGGCTGTACACTTACTACTTTACATTGTAGCAGAGTGTCATTACTTCAGTGTTGTCACATGAAAAGATATAATTAAATATTTACATAAATGTGAGAGGTGTACTCACTGTTGTGATATACTGTATATATATATATATATATATATATATATATATATACACATATATATATATATATATATATATATATATATACAGTATATATATATTTATTTGTATAATTTGTAATTTGTAAAGACTTGCTTACATATCCTTTCCTGCATTGCAGTCTTTAACAATTTATAATATCTTCCAAAATATTTTCTTGTTATTTTATCCAAAGTTGAGGCTGGTAAGCATTTTAATATAGTACACTCTTTCTCTTTCTGACTGCTAATGATACAGCCCAACATGCTTCTGTATAAAAGTGTGCCTTTAAGCCAAGAGAGTAAAAGGGCAATGGTTGTCATTTTTCATGTGGCCACTACTTTAAAATGTTTGCTAATGCTAGAAGATGAAGTACAGTTCTATGAAGTCACAGAAACTAACATAAAACGAGCCATTATGAGAATGTCATACATGCCTCAAGCAGGTCAGCTACTATGTTTTACCCACACGTTTATTTAATGTAGAATGCTTCCATAGTTATGGTGGCGTAAATGATATTATTTTGAAGAAAATCTCAGTTGTGTATATTTTAAACTAGTTCAAAAACTAGGTCCACAAATGGGTTATGGTGAGAACAAAGTGATAAGTAGTTGAATTAAACCCCACACTTTATAAATTAAACAAATACTATTATAACTTTTTAATTTTGCAAAAGAACTCAAGAGGGGAAGAAGCTAGGGGATTAATAGTACAAATATTATCCTTCTTCTCCAATGTAACGTTTGAGGGTATTTACTAAGCATCTCATAAGATGTGAATCCCCAAATTTACTATGCAGTTTTGCCTATGCGGAAAAAATTACATTACAGCCCTTCACACCTCATACCAGCCAAATAAAATACAATTAGTAAATCCCCCTCCTTACTAGGACAGACACTGGAGGTATTTACTAAATATCTCTAATGGCTAAGATGTACATCCCTGTATTTTCCGTGGGAGAAAACTGCCATCAAGACCCTTCCCACCTTATCCATTTGAGATGCTAATTAAATTCCTCTCGCAATGTTTCTCTATTATCAGACTGCATCAGTTCTTGATACATTTTGTTCAATTTGAAACTTTCCAACAGGTTCAAGAGACAAAATAGGTCAGCTTCAAATTAAAGTGGAGTGATTTTGAGCTTCCATTTAAGTAAAAGTAGGCTGTACAAGACTTCTTGGGAAACCAGGGCAAGATTACTATTGCAGTGAAAAAAAACCTACTCATAGCACCTCATTAAATTGTCCAAATTGTAGTTACTGTATCCCGTAATGTAGCCCGCAAAAGTTACTCACACCCGTAGATGGCAAATGTAGCCAAAAATCCTATGAGTACTAGAGAGGACTCGCAAGGGGGTTAAACACCTGTTTGTAGCAAATATAAACACACTACTGTACTTTAAAATACAGGAAAACTATGAAAGACATTAGAATTAATTGCACAACAGTCTCAAGCTCGCAAATCTTAAAAAAAAAAAAAAAATCTGTGTAATTTCTGTGTTATATCGATCCCGGCAATCAATGGATTAATACATATTATTGAACGTGCATGGACTAGAATAGCAGATTTCTTGATTTTTTTATAATGCATCATTCTGGATTGCGAGTCTGATCGCAAATCAGACTTCTAAACACTAATTGATTGTGGTTAAAACTCCATGTTTTACTGACGTTATGACGACGGTCTCATTTACTTTTGGCTGTGTCTGAATTGTAATTTATGGGCTTGCTTAATTGATCACGATCATGCCCTGAAATGCTACGTATGGAAACCGCGGTTTATGGTTTTGGCTTCCCGCCATATATTTGTGGGCTTGTTCAATTTAATCGCTCTGTAACTGCTGCAAATTTCAAGCCCGCAGACTTACGGGCTGTATGCAGGCAACTGCAGGATTTAAATTTAATGAGGCCCTTGGTATTTTACCACTAATTCAAACTTCTAATTTTTGCCAATGTGGAAAAAAAAACAATAGCAATGCCTGGTGAATAAGAGAATACATTTTTCTGCTTCTTAAACAACTATAGGTTGAAAAAGCAATACAAACACATCACCATCTTTTTTATATTATTATATTTGCTTTATCACACTGCATTGTTTTCTTCAAACCCATTGATTTTATTATGCTTAAATAACTTTATATTCTTTCTGTCTTACACACTTTTCTATTTATGCTTTGATTTTTGTACATTCATCTCTTTTATATTGCAGCATCTTTTTATTATTATTTCATTTTCTCAGATGTAAAATTAGTTTTAAAAAAACTATTTAGTTTCACATCATATGCTCTAAATTTCAGAAACTCTAATATACCCATAGCACCAAATCATAGTAGCAATAGATAAAATAAGTGTGGCAGACAGACCATATCCAAGATGCATAAACATAATAAAAACTAGATTGATTTGTATTATGGATAACATATTATTATTATTGCTAATTTGTGATGTGCCAACATATTCCATAGCTCTATACAGGGCTTAATACAAGGCAAAAACTATTTTAACACATTGCAAAGAATGGAGGATCCAGTGTATGAGCTTAGAAACTAGTGTTCATAGTGCTTTCCCTTAAGCACCTTACAAGATTGTAAACTCACAAACTTACAATCTAGAGTTAAGCACAATCATTTTAAACTTTTATTACTTGCAGTATCACCTATAATAGTTAGTAGATGTGAGTAACGCTTGCGCAATGCGTTGTACATAGAAGTTACTTCTTCATTGGTGGCAGTACGGGAGAATGAGCATGTGCTGCGCGGCACGGCATGGCAGGGGGAGGGAGAGAGAAAGGGAGCGGGAGAGAGAGAAATGGAGGGAGAGAGAGGGGGAGGGAGGCAGAGAGGGAGGGAGGCAGGCAAAGAAAGAGGGAAGGAGAGAGAGAGGGAGTCAGAGAGGGAGGGAGAGAAAGAGAAAGGGACAGAGAGACAGAGGGTGAGGGAGAGAGATAGAGAGCACATATAGCACAGAGAGTGGACACAGAGAGACAGAGGGAACAGGGAGAGAGCATGCAGGCGAATAGAGGGAGCACAAAGAGAGAGAGGGGGGCATGGAGAGGGCGCACCGAGAGAGACAGAGGGCATACAGAGACAGGACAGAGAGAGAGACAGCACCGACAATTGAAAATTACATATGACACTGTCATTTATGACGGGGACGTTACTAGTTGCATATTAATCAGATGTAAATGCAATTGATATTTCTTGAATCAACTTGCAAAATCAATTGAATTTGCTTGGTCCTGTACAATGAGCTAGATTCACTAAGAATTGGTCTAATAATTAACAACCTTATTAAATTGCAATACAGCCAATTGAATAGGCCTCTATATAAGCACATAGCATGTTTTTTACAGAAGTTTTTAGTTATTGGATGTCATAACTAGATGGACAGCAGGACATGGTGCACATAAAGTACGTCACAGTTCTGGGTTAACATGTATGTGTTGTTATGGATGTATTGTAAGAAACCATTTTGTCTAGCTGGGGCCATGTTGACTGGTTCTTGACCCCAAATTACTAACACTCCTGTCTCTTCCCCCTCCACGACCTGAGCAGAAGAGGGTCACATAGTATAAACACAGGATCTTGCAACAGATCAAAGCATAATAGATTTCCAGACCCCTCTATCTGGTCTAAGCTGGTCACATAGTATAAACACAGGATCTTGCAATAGATCAAAGCCCTCTATCTGGTCTAAGAGGGGTCGTAAAAGTGAAGCAGCCCCTAACAATTACCCCCCCCCCCCTTCCAAGCCTGAGATAGCTGGTGTGAGTAAAGACCGGAAAACCAGAGAAAAACATGGGTCAATGAAAGGAGGGATGGGTCTGAGAGGAGTTAGCTGATGGGTGTGGAAAGTTGTTAAAAGGTACTGGATCTGAAATAATAAACTGAGTCTCCTCGAACTACACAAGGATATGGATGTTCTTTTTTTTGTCCTAAACCAAGGGATGTAAGAGGGACAGATTAAACATACATCAGCACTGTGTATGAGTTAATCTGGAAAGATAACATAACTATGGCATTGGATCCTATCTGATACTTTGCTCCTACACACCGGGAGAACTCTGCTGACTCGGATTCCTGACAGTCCTGGGTACTGTTATGCTGTGTTGAATTCATTGCTGCTTAAAGGGATTGGCAAAAGAACCCTTGGTCCTACAGTGGTAGAGTAGGATCATAACAGTTGGTCGGCAGTGTTGGGATCCCTGTAAATATAACAAGCAGGATGTCCAGATATGATAGCATGTCATCTGGTGCCCTCAGGGACCTGATCCAGGAGAGAGGGCTCAACAGCACAAAGGTTACTACCAGGGCAGACATGATCCAAGAGCTCTTGTTGGTGGATGAGCTCCAGCAGGTGGAGGAAAGTATGGTAACACGGGAGGAGGTTACAGAACCTGACCCAGAGCCAGTTCCAGAGATGGGGCTTACTGCAGAGGAGGAGGATGAGGTATTCCGGAGATTCCAGAGGTGGAGGTCAGTCATTCCAGAGGCACAAGTGATGGCCCTCCGGACCCAATTAAGTCGTGAAGTACGGCTACAAAACAGAAAAGAGACTGTCCATTCCTCTCTAGAATCCAAGGAGGGGAAGGATATAGGGGCAGCCAGATTAAAAATGGCATACAGCAGTGTCAAGCACTTCTGTGATGAGAAAGGGGACATTGATGGTTTCCTACAGGACTTTGAACAACAGTGTGACTTGCATCAAGTGCCAGAGAAGGAGTGGATTACACTGTTGGCTAGCAGACTAAGTGGGAGAGCCAGTGAGGCATTCAGGGCAATTCCCAAGGAGCAGAAGACCTATGCTGAGGCCCGGAGAGTGTTGCTAAACAGGTATGCTGTTACCCCTGAGACTTACCTGCACAAATTCCGCACGTACACCAAGGGCCCCGGGGACACCTACTCTGAAGTGATGTGTCGGATGAGGCATGCCTGCATCAGTTGGTGGAAAGGGAAGGGGGCAACCACATTTGAGGAAATTTTGGATTTGGTCCTCATTGAACAATTGTATTTTATTTGTCCTGATGAACTGAGAGCATGGGTACAAGATCGAAACCCCACTACAGGGGAGAAGGCTGCCCACCTAGCTGATCATTTTGTGGCTACCAGGAGTGAGATCAGGAATAGGGGCTTCAACAACACTACCAACGGGGGCTCCCCAGTCCCAGCACCAGTCCCCGGCCGCCCTGTAGCCAACCGCTCTAACCCTGCTACTTTCCAAGATGGCAGCCGACCTCAGGTGGCCACTGGAGTGATCCGTCATCCCACAGTACTTACCGGCTCGCGTCCTGTCACGCGGAACACAAGGGGTGGCGAATGTTATGGTTGTCATCAACCAGGGCATATGAAAAGAGAATGCCCCAATGTGCCACGCAGGGAAAACAGACACCCCACTAAGCCTGTCTACTATCTGGGGGAGTGGGATGTGGACCTTGAGGAGTCTGGAGGGATCCAGACCAGACCCAGAGAGGAGGATTTCTATCACCCCATCCATGCTGTGCAAACCAGATCAGATGGCAACAGGAACCAGCATTTCCAAAAGGTTTTGGTCCAGGGAAAGGCGGCAACGGGATTTCGAGATACAGGAGCTGCAGTGACTGTGGTACATCCGGATATAGTACCACGCGCAGCCATGCTCCCTAAGACCATGGAGGTCATGGTGGCTGGAGGACAAAAATTTTCCATCCCAGTCGCCCGCTTGCAGTTGGATTGGGGCACTGGGAAAGGAGTTCGTGAAGTGGGAGTTATGCATGGGCTGCCAGCTGAGGTTTTGTTGGGCAATGATTTGGGGCATCTAGAGAGCCGGTATGTCAATGTTGTGACCAGATCGCAAGCTGCCAAGGTCACCAGGAATGGTCTAAGCGACGAGGATGAGGCCGGGCACCTGGAAACTGGGGTAAGTCAATTACCTGCTAGCAAACTGGGCCGGGGGTGGGCTACTGCCGGCGAGGTGAAAGTCGCCTTATGGGAGGATGAAACCTTGGCTGGGGCTAGGCAAAGGGCTAACAAGAGAGAGAAGGGTCCTGAGGGAGATGAGTATGTGTGGGAAGAAGGATTGCTGTACAGGATTACATCTGAACCTGAGGGAGATGGGATGAGAGAGGTTAAGAAGCAGCTAGTTGTACCGCAAAAGTTTAGAGCGAGATTGCTAGAGATAGCTCACGAGGTACCATTAGCTGGACACATGGGGGTGAAGAAGACCCGGGATCGCCTTACCAGGGTGTTCTACTGGCCGGGGGTGAATAGGGATGTTACTACTTACTGTAGCTCCTGTGATGCCTGCCAGCGATATGGCCGACAAGGAAGGGGTAGCCGCGTCCCTCTTCAACCATTACCAGTAATAGATACCCCATTTCAGAGAGTGGCTATTGACTTGATAGGACCCTTGGCTAGGAGCAGCAGGACTGGGAAGAAGTTCATTCTGACCATAGTAGACTATGCCACTCGATATCCTGAAGCTGTTCCCTTGTCTAAGATCTCAGCTACCAAGGTAGCAGAGGCTTTATTGGAGGTTTTCTCCCGAATGGGGTTCCCTAAAGAGATCCTGTCTGACCGGGGTACCCAGTTTATGGCTACAGTAACCCAACAATTATGGAAGTTATGTGGTATCAAACACCTGAGTTCCTCTCCATACCATCCCCAGACCAATGGCCTTTGTGAGAGGTTCAATGGTACCCTTAAGAAAATGCTCTGTACGTTCACAGAGCAAGAGAAGGATTGGGAGCGTCTACTCCCCTACCTTCTCTTTGCCTACAGGGAAGTACCACAGGAGTCCACAGGGTTCTCTCCCTTTGAACTCCTTTATGGTAGACAGATAAGGGGACCTTTGAACGTGATCAGAGAAGCATGGGAAGGTGACTATGGGCAACACCAGGTTTCGGTAGCCTCATACGTCCTAGCTTTCAGGGAGAAACTTGCCATGTTAACTGGTTTGGTTAGGGACCACATGCAAGTGGCTCAGGCCAAAGCCAAGAAATACTATGATAGGGCAACAAAGGACAGGGAACTGGAGGTAGGACAAGACATTTTGATGTTAGTCCCTCATCCCCAGGATAAGCTCAAGGCAATCTGGGAAGGGCCCTACCCAATTATTAAGAAATTGAACCCCCATACATATGTGGTAATGGTAGACCCCGAGAGAAAGGTCACAAGGGTGGCCCACATAAACAGACTGAAAGAATACCAGAGGCGACCCGAACATTTGCTAGCTATTTGTCTGCCTACTGGCAGTGACCCAGAGGAAGGAGCCTTACCTGACCTGTTAGCCCCAGCTGGGCTCAACAATCAGATGGAGGTGGTAGGACAGTCCTTAAATTTAAGTGCAGCCCACCAAAAGCAGCTAATGGACACTCTGGCCCCCTATCAAGCCCTATTCTCTACTAGCCCGGGGTGTACCCCTTTAGCAGTGCATGAGGTCCTAACCGAAGGTTGCCCCCCATTAAAACAGCCCTCCTACCGGGTACCAGAGGCAGTGCGGGCCAATATTTCTGATGAGCTGCGGGAAATGCTAAGATTAGGGGTGATTGAACATTCCAGTAGCCCGTGGGCTTCCCCAGTAGTACTGGTGCCTAAAAAAGATGGGACCACTCGTTTCTGCGTGGACTATCGTAAGCTAAACGACAGGACCAAGACTGATGCTTACCCTATTCCACGCATGGACGAGTTGTTGGACCGTCTAGGTACTGCCAAGTATCTCACCACTCTGGATCTCTCCAAGGGGTACTGGCAAATTCCCCTTGCTGAGACAGCTAGAGAGAAGTCGGCCTTCATCACCCCCTTTGGACTTTACCAATTCAAGGTGATGCCATTCGGGATGAAGAATGCCCCTTCAACTTTTCAGAGGTTACAGGGGCACCAAGGGTATGCTCAGGCTTACTTGGATGACATCGCCATATTTAGTAATACGTGGGAGGATCACCTTCAGCATGTCAAAAGTATACTGGATACTATCAAGGGGGCCAAATTGACTATTCGCCCAGACAAATGTCAGTGGGCCAGGGCTGAAGTACAGTATTTAGGACTTCTACCCAAAAGCAAGGTCTTCACTAACTAAAAACTTCTGTAAAATAAAATGCCATGGGCTTACATAGTGCCCTATTCAATTGGCTGAATTGCAATTTAATAAGGCTGTAAATCACATATAGTTGGGAGCAAGCAAGTTGTTGCTAATGCTGCGAGCTTGCGTAGCGGGCCGCAGTTGCTGGCAAGGAGCGCCGAAGGCTCCCACCTCGACCGCAAAATTTACGGACTTAGTATCCACAAATATGAGCCACGGGAGTTTACGACCTTAGCGCCCGAACCCCGCGCACATGAAAACATTAAAAAAACAATAAATATACACAATAAACACATAAAAAGCTTACCCACAGCAAGGGGGGGGGGGGGGGGGGGGACTGCAGACACCCTCTGCAAGTGAAGTTAAACAAAAAATGGCTGCCGAAAAAAACGAAAACGAGGCTAAAGGACCCTTAACACACATACGGATTTTCCCAAAAAGCTGTACGAGGTCCAAAAGACACTATTAACAAGGACGCAAAAATATGACCTTAACGGCCGACCCGCATGCACATGAAAACAATAGAAACACAATAAATACACCCACCAAATACATAAAAACCTTACCCACACCAAGGGGGGGGCGGGGCACCCAGGACCTCTGCAACTGAAGTCACACCTCAATTTAAGTCCAAATTCAAGAGTTTAGACACACGAAAATCCCCTAAGCGAATGAAAAAATGGCTGCCGAAAAAAACTAAAACGAGGCTACAGGACCCTAAGCACGCAAAACACCACGAAGCACATATGGATTTTCCGAAAAAGCCATACGAGGTCCAAGATACACTATTAACAAGGACGCTAAATCATCCACAGCCGCGTACTACATACGCATTAGCTGCCATTTTACAACACTAACTTACACAATGCGGAAGTACACAGCTACACACTGCACACATTGCTGACACTTACACATCAGCTCCACAACAGTGAAAACCGACATTGTATGCTGCAGGAACATCAAAACAGATTGTCAGCTCTTCAACACAATGTTTCCTGCATATATTACTTCACAATAGGTAAAGTATATTAATGTATTAATTTATTAATTATTTCATTAGCAAACAAAAAACAACGCCAAAGCTGCTCATAGCACACAAACAACCAACAGGCTCGCAATGAGTGCCGAAGGCGCTCATTGCGATCCACGCAATGAGCGCCAAAGGCGCTCAGCGCGAGGCTCGCAATGAGCGCCAAGGCATTTTCGAACACCAACAAAATTTATGTCTTAACCAAACACCATTACCTGCCTTACAATCTTATTGTCGTCATTTTTTGATGGGCAAGTCGCTAGTATATATATATATTTTAAATAACCAGTATTAATATTTGAGCAGAAACAATAATGTGATCATTTTCAGATAGGCTAAACAAACATATTTGTTACAGTAGTCACAACTGCATTCAATTAAAAATGGAAGACGTGCATCTCGATTGGTTTCTATCATACTAAATATAAAGATAATAACAATTTGGTTTATTTTTACTGACTACATAACATCATATCTTTAGATTATCCCATCTTCCTGCTGTTAGAAGATTATGAACAGCAGCAAGCCTTGAAACAATACACAGGTCTCTATTACCTGGCATCTGTTTAGTCTTAGAGCTTTTTTATCTTCCCCTAGTATTTAAACAGCACTTGCCTGAAAGAAGATAAGTGGGCTTGTTTTTTGCTTCATTATTATTTATTTTTGACAAGCTCAATTCCTGTCAACACTTGCATTCTGAGCATCTGCACAATTTATCAGATATATCCAACCAGAGCCTGCTGAAACCTTTTTAATCTATTTAGAACCTATCAGCTTTGTTCATCGGTTTATAAACTTATTACCTCAGAGGCAATGCGCTGAGGGACACAGGTGCCAGACCATTGCACACAACCCAATTGAGTTATGTAGCAGACTGTAAGGACCACAGAATCATGAATCTGACTGCATGGGGAATTGCATGCACTGTGTGGCAGCAGCCACTTTATTAAATATCGATTTAAATCACAGCCCTTAATCAAATCTGAAAGATTTTTTTCACCTTTCTTTTCTCTCCCGCCTTCTCTTGTCTGATAATAGTGGATCCCTGGGATGAATCGTTAGCAAATAGTTCAACTGCAAACCCTTATCAACAGTAATGAGGCATTTGTGATAATCGGGTGATGAAATGTAAATGGGCAGTAATGAGCACAATTATATCCACTGGGGAGCCATCAAAGCGGCTTTTTTCCTCACAGATAGATGAGCTCTTTCACTGTCATTGCCCATTGCTGACTTCAGCAAAGCACTTTATTTGGTGGGGGATGTGGGGAAGAGCAGTAAGTGTCTCTCAGAACGAGCTTGCTGACAGTGGGCAGGTGAAAATCTGGATCACTCTAATCCTACCTTTCATTCCAGCTTTTTTAATGCTAGGTTGCTGTCCTTAGGGATGATTTGACATGCAGTAAGGTTTGGAAACTGCCTCATTGTGCTGACAAGATTAAGCTGAGCCTCTGTCTATTTCTTCCACTAAAAAAATACAGGGTGACTACAACTGGTATTTAACTGGAACTTTGAGAGATAACTTCCAAAAAAAAAACAGGTAACTCTTATTTTATAAAGAAAAACAGAACAGCAAAGTACTATGACAAGATCAAATAAGAAATTACTGAAAGAAATAAGTTAATGTACACAGCTCAGAAGCATATTTGTTTGTTCAGTTATTATTAAGTGTGTATGTGTTTGTTCACTTATTTACATTAATTAATTACAATAAGCCCATAATACTCACCTGATCAACAGTGAATTACTTGTGAATATGAAAGCGGAAAAAACTAATAAGAGTTTGAGGAAAGTTTTAAAATAATATTTATAATAATATCCAGTATTTTTTTAAATTCCTGCTTCCATAACGTTTCTTCATTCACTGGGGGGAATATGCTAAGAGGATACCCGATAAGCGATATCTACAGTGCCTCATTGTGTATCAGCTCTACTTGGGTCTCCAAGCAATTTGCTAAATTACTGATCATAAAATTAGTTGAACTGATGAATTGCCCAATGCAGCTCTATATGTGCACCCCATATTCACCTGTTTACACGTCACAATCGGAGCAGTACATGTGTTATAGTGGTATAGCATATGCAGAGCTGTCTGTTGGTGCAAAAGCCCTATTGGTTGGCAAACCTGCAATGGTTGGCAATACATCAATGACAATTTATAAAATCAACAATCCTGGCAAAATAATACCATGTAGTTGCATGGTTAGTTTCACTACATATAATAACAATATCTAAAAGCTAATCCAGTACATAGGCCAGTTATCCCCTTTATGCCCGGGTATCCCATGTGACACCCCTCAATAACCATATGACAGGTAATATTAACCACATACCATGAAGTCCCTATGCACCTCCATGGTATGCTAACCTG
Source organism: Discoglossus pictus (assembly GCA_027410445.1). Taxonomy (NCBI): domain Eukaryota; kingdom Metazoa; phylum Chordata; class Amphibia; order Anura; family Alytidae; genus Discoglossus; species Discoglossus pictus. Next base: position 174,480,955 of record CM050166.1, on the reverse strand, counting down.
CAGCCATGGGGATCCTTATGGACCTTCGTCCCAGGATAATCATTTACATCGATGTTGACTATAGAAATTGCTTCTCTTCTATCTTGCTAGAAGACTCTTGTCTCTTCTCTTCGGTCCACAATCTAATAAAATCCTGCTACTCTACAAAAATGAACTAACAAAGCTTATTGTCTGCTCCTCTGCCTACTACCGGCTTGCTGACAGTGCCCATGGCTTATATCCTAAATGTACGACTTCTGATTGGCTAAGATATGTGTCAATCATTAAATTCACAGATTTAAATGTATGCATTCTTATTGGACTTGGTGCAGGAGCAATTCAAATACTTGGTTCTTACCTGTCTTACCCTATTGTCTTGGTCTACTTAAAACTTCCCACTTTATACAGGGGTAAGTCACTAATTCATATCATCATCATCATCATAAGCATACAGTACATCACAGACCTATAAAGAATTCACTATGTTTAGTTTCTGAGTAAGTACGTAAGTATGACCCAACATTATAGGAAATGTTAAATAGACTTGACCATCATCACAGACTTTCTTTGCTGTCCACACACCTCAATACAGCTATCAAAAATTATGATCTGAAGCCTTGTGAAGTGCCTATTGCTATATTTAAACAAATATAATATGTTGTTTACCACAAGGTTCACAAAAAGTTATGAATATGTTTATTGTTGAATTATATTTCTTTAAATACTGTTATAATTATTTTAATACAAGCCAAAAGGCTGACATATTTATACCTCTGTTCCTGAGTTAAACAACTATAATCACAATAATAGTATTTGTGAGTAATGCCTGCGAGATGCGCTTTGCGCAGGTGTTACAACTGCTAACTTTACACCCGGGGGAGAGAGAGATGCAGAGATGGAGGGGTAGAGAAGGAGGGAGTGAGGCAGAGAAGGAGGGAGAGAGCCAGAGAGGGAGGGAAAAAGACAGGGGGAGAGAGAGAAGGAGGGAGGGAGGGAGGGAAAGAGAGGGGGGAGGAGGAAGATGGAGGGGAGTGAGAGAGGGGAGTGGGAGAGAGAGAGAGGAATGGGGGAGTGAGTGAGGGAGCAAAAGAGAGAGGGGGAGAGAGGAGATGGGGAGATGGGGATAGAGGGAGGCGGAAGGTGGGGAGAGAGGGGAGGGGAAAGGAGAGAGGAATGGGAAGAGAGAGGGATGGGGAGAGAGAGGGATGGGGAGAGAGAGGGATGGGGAGAGAGAGGGATGGGGAGAGACAGGGAGGGGAAGAGAGTGGGAGGTAAAGACAGAGGAGGAGGGTTGAGAGCGGAAGGGGAGAGAGAGAGAAGGAGGGAGGGAAAGAGGGGGAAAGAGAGAGAGAAAGAGATAGGGGAGAGAGGGGAGAGAGGGGGAGAGAGAAAGAAAGGGGGGACAGAGAGAGGAAGCGGAGAGAGAAAGGGAGGGGAAAGAGAGAGAGAGATGGGGAAAGAGAGATGAATGGGGGAGTGAGTGAGGGAAAGATAGGGGGAGAGAAAGGAGTAGGGCAGAGAGGGAGGGAGGGAAAGAGAGAGAGGAAGTGTGAGAGAGAGAAGAGGCAGAGAAGGAGGGGGAGAATGGGAGGGGAGAGAGAGAGAGAAAAGGGGGAGAGAGAGAGGGAGAGAGAAAAGGGGGAGAGAGGAGGGGGAGAGAGGAGGAAGAGAGAGGAGGAAGAGAGAGGGGAGAGAGGCAGAGGGATGGGGGAGTGAGGGAAGGAAAAGGGACGGGGTGAGAGGGAATGGGGGAGAGACAGAGAGGACTGAAAGCACAGAGAGAGACAGCGCACAGAGAGACAGATGGTGCATACAGTGAGAGATGACGCACAGAGAGAGACAGAAAAGACAATTGAACATAACATATGATATCGTCGTATATGACGGGCAAGTTACTAGTACAATAATAAACAATAACTTTTTTGTACTTGTAGTTTAAAACTAAAAATAAATTTGCTTTAAACCATACCCTTGCACTACTAAATTTATTTTCAAGCCATTTGCAGTACATGTGCCATTGCACATGAAGAGGGGTAAAGATTTCTAAACCTATTTTTAATGCATTAATGTTAGTAAATTCCATGAAGGGGGTCTGCTGAAATGAGCTGTGTAGTGTGGGATCTAATATATCTCTTTGCTTAAATAAACAAGACTATAATACTTGTAATGTGTATTTTAGTACAGAATTAAACCCCCTATACCAGTAAATATATTAAAACACATTTCTGTGATGTAAACAAAAGTCATTGTATGACTTTTGGCATTTAAGAAACTATCAAGTTTACTTACTACAAGCCTGAGGACACAGACAGCATTGGAAACGCAAAATAAAAGTTTGCTGTGAATCTCTGCAACGTTGACCTTAACCTATTGTACAAGATACATGTCAACACTCTCCCTTCATAAATGACCTGATTGGATTACCTATATCCCTCTGCTGTTACAGTTTAAAACTTCAGTATAATGAGCCTTATTCTTTTAGCTCAACCTGGAACCAAGATCATTAATGTCATGTTGGCAGATAATTTAAACACCACTGACTGAGCTTTGGGAAGACACTTTTTAGCCTTAAAAATTGTCGCAGAGATTCTTCCAAATTGCTTCAAAATCCCTTGATGGAAGGACATGCATTACCCTAGAAGTGTGCAGGCTATTTTATTTACCTATTACAACCTTAAGTCAGTTTGGATGAATGATCGTCTCTAGAACCTTTGAACTTAAGAGAGATTTTCAATAAAATATCAGGATGATTAAAGTTCTTAATTCAAGTCTATTCTCTTTTTTGTTGAGTACATCTTTTATATATAAAAACAGTGCGTTTAAAAGTGCATTTTAAAATGTATATTTGAGAAAACATTATAGAAAATTTACATAAGCAAATGCAGTTACATTGTTCTCAGTACTAAGGACCTCCACCCCCAACGATTCACAAAGCCTTTCAAAGGACATTAGGCAGTTTGTGTAAGGCTGTGGCATTTTTAATTGTGAACAGTATACAAAATGAAGCACCTGGTGTTATAAAGTGTGTGTCTGTTTCATATTTTGGGGACGGGGGTGTCAGTGTGTACACAGTCCATGCAAAACAATCTATCTCCGTAAGGGAATATGGGCCCCCATTCTAATCGAGCTGTATCATTTGCGGCATACCTTTAAATTGGTTACAGGAGTTTTTTCACTACACAATATTGCGGCACTCATGCCTTGTCTGCAAGAGATTTCATTTTTATGTATATATATATTATTCTTTTATTTATTTATATTTATTTAAATTAAATATGTGATAATTGTATTTATAGATATAATATGCATATATATATATATATATATAGATATATATATGTATATATATATATATATATATATATATATATATAATTGTTTAGTTTGTGTTTATATATAAACAGTATACAGTGCCTTGCAAAAGTATTCACCCCCCTTGGCATTTTTCGTGTTTTGTTGCCTCACAACCTGGAATTAACACAGATTGTTTGAGGATTTGCATAATTTAATTAAGTGACATGCTCACTTTTAGGAATGGTCTTTTAAAAGCTGTGTCTGAAATACCACACAACAGGGGAACAAGCTCACAACCCAGAGGAGCCCGCCGTCACATCAGCCTCCTGGAAAACTCCATGCCAAGGAGAAATGAAACACCTGCCACCAGCCTCCTGGAACCCTATATGCAGGAGAACTGAAACACTGCAACCAACAGGTAATGTACTGCATATAAGGGCTCCCCATAAAAGTGACCAAGTAACCCTGTCCCTACTTTATTCTGTACTTCAAACTTAGATAGAATCTCCTTCAAACCCTCCAATAACCCTGAACTGACATACAGTGCCTTGCAAGGGTATTCACCCACATTAACATTTTTCATACTTTGTTGGCTCACAACCTGGTATTAACATGGATTGTTTAAGGATTTGCATAATTTAATTTACAGAACATGCCCACAACTTTGAAGATGTTTTTTTATTTTTTTTATTTTGAAGCAAACAACAAATAGGACAAAATGACAGAAAAAGTAAATGTGCATAACTATTCACCCCCTAAAGTCAATACTTTGTAGAGCCACCTTTTGCGGCAATCACAGCTCCAAGTCGCTTTGGAAAAGTCTCTATGAGCTTGCCATATCTTACCACTGTGGTTTTTGCCCATTCCTCCTTGCAAAACTGCTCAAGCTCCTTCAAGTTTGATGGTTTGCTCTTGTGAACAGCAGTCTTTAAGTCTGACCACAGTTTTCTATTGGATTGAGGTCTGAGCTTTGACTAGGCCATTCCAACACATTTACATGTTTCCCCTTTAGCCATGTGTTTGGGGCCATTGTCCTGCTGGAAGGTGAACCTCTGTCCTAGCCTCAAATCACGCACAGAGTGGTACAGGTTTTGCTCAAGAATATCCCTATATTTTGCACCATCCATCTTTCCCTAAACTCTGACCAGTTTCCCAGTACTGGCTGCTGAAAAACATCCCCAGAGCATGATGCTGCCACCACCATGTTTCACTGTGGGGATGGTGTTCTTTGGGTGATGTGATGTGTTGGGTGTGCGCCAAACATAGCGTTTTCTTTGATGGCCAAAAAGTTAAATTTTAGTCTCATCAGACCAGGGCACCTTCCACCATACATTTTGGCAGTCTCCCACGTGCCCTTTTGCAAACTCAAAATGTGCCATTTTGTTTTCTGCTGAAAGTAATGGCTTTCTTCTGGCCACTCTGCCATAAAGCCCAACTCTATGGAGTGTACGGCTTATTGTCGTCCTATGTACAGACACTCCAGTCTCTGCTGTGGAACTCTGCAGCTCCTCCAGGGTTACCTTAGGTCTCTGTGCTGCCTCTCTGATTATTGCCCTCCTTGCCCGGTCTGTGAGTTTTGGTGGGCATCCGTCTCTTGGCAGGTTTGCTGTTGTGCCATGCTCTTTCCATTTGGTTATGATAGATTTGATGGTGCTCCTGGGGATCATCAAAGATTTTGATATTTTTTTATAACCTATCTCTGACTTGTACTTCTCAAAAACATTGTCCCTTACTTGTTTGTAGAGTTAATTGGTCTTCATGGCAGTGTTTGGTTAGTGGTGCCTCTTGCTTAGGTGTTGCAGCCTCTTAGATTACACACATGTGGGCATCATTTCACTAATTAGTGACTTCTGAAGGTAATTGGTTTCACCAGAGCTGTTTATGGGCTTCATTAGAAAGGGGGTGAATACATACACACATGACAATTTTCTGTTTTCTATTTCTAAAAAATAGTTTTATGTAAATATTTTTGATCCATCACATAAAATTCTGATTAACAAAACATTGAACTTAAGGCTGTAATGTAACAAAATAGGTAAAAAGTCAAAGGGGGTGAATACTTTTGAAAGGCACTGTATACACCTGTTACCTCAAAGCGGCAAGGAACCAATACATTTATATATGTATACAGTATATTTTCTTTTTATTTATTTTAAATATATGTGACAATTGTATTTATAGATTTAATATATATAAGTTTTTAATATGTATATATATATATATATATATATATATATTTATTTATTTATATACACATGATCGAGTCACATTATTATGAACACCTACTTTTGACGTCAGCAGCTCGTAGCCAATGAAATATGGCACGTGTCACAAACTGGCTTGTGTATATAAAGTGACATGTAGGCATTCTCCAAACATATCAGTCAACCCTCTCATGAATAAAAGGTGCCATTTTTCCGACATTGAAAAGGAGATGATCACTGGCTTTCGGGCCAAGGGTGACAAAAACAGCTTAGTTTGTGAACTTTTTTCGTGCTGCTTTGGTTAACGTGTACCATGACTGGACAAAATGCACTGTTGCGAATAAACAGCGTCAAAACTGTGGGATTTGGCACATTCAAGCCAGTATATGGGGGGAGTGTACAGGATACAAGCTTTTTGGAAACATTGTCTGTCTCAAATTTCAAAGATAATAAAGATCCCAATACTGTTTAAACCAGAAGTTTGTCTCCTCCATATATTTCCCAAGCTATTCTATCATAACCAAATGGAAAGAACTTGGCACAACAGCAAACCTGCCAAGAGACGGACGCCCACCAAAAATCACAGACCGGGCAAGGAGGGCATTAATCAGAGTGGCAACACAGAGACCTAAGGTAACCCTAGATGAGCTGCAGAGTTCCACAGCAGAGACTGTAGTATCTGTACATAAGACAACAATAAGCCGTACTCTCCATAGAGTTGGGCTTTATGGAAGAGTGGCCAGAAGAAAGCCATTACTTTCAGCAAAAACAACATTGCACGTTTTGAGTTTGCAAAATGGCATGTGGGAGACTCCCAAATTGTATGGAGGAAGTTGCTGTGGTCTGATGAGACAAAAATTTGACTTTTCAGCCATCAAAGAAAACGCTGTCTGGCGCAAACCCAACACATCACATCATCCAAAGAACACCATCCCCACAGTGAAACATGGTGGTGGCAGCATAATGCTATGGGGATGTTCCTCAGCAGCCGGGACAGGGAAACTGGTTGAGGGAAAAGATGGATGGTGCTAAATACAGGGATGATCTTGAGCAAAACCTGTACCACTCTGTGCATGATTTGAGGCTAGGACGGAGGTTCACCTTTCAGCAGGACAATGACCCCAAACATACTGCTAAAGCAACACTTGAGTGGTTTAAGGGGAAACCTGTAAATGTGTTGGAATGGCCTAGTCAAAGCCCAGACCTCAATCCAATAGAAAATCTGTGGTCAGACTTAAAGATTGCTGTTCACAAGCGCAAACCATCCAACTTAAAGGAGCTGGAGCAGTTTTGCAAGGAGGAATGGGCAAAAATCCCAGTGGTAAGATGTGGCAAGCTCGTAGAGACTTATCCAAAGCCACTTGGAGCTGTGATTGCCGCAAAAGGTGGCTCTAAAAAGTATTTTTTTTAGGGAGGTTAATAGTTATGCACATTGACTTTTTCTGTTATTTTGTCCTATTTGTTGCTTGCTTCACAATAAAAAAAAAACATCTTCAAAGTTGTGGGCATGTTCTGTAAATTAAATTATGCAAATCCTCAAACAATCCATGTTAATTCCAGGTTGTGAGGCAACAAAACATGAAAAATGCCAAGGGGGTGAATACTTTTGCAAGGCACTGTATATGGCATAACTATGCCTAGAGATGATCATCCAGCAAAAATCAGTGAGCAAAGGCATTAATTAGAGAAGCAAAAAAGAGGCCAACAATAAAACTGAAGGAGATACACCGCTGAAATGGAAGAAATCGTACTTTTAAACTATAACCCAGAAGCTGAACAAAACTGGGCTTTATGGAAAAGTGGTATTCATTACATTTATAATCCATTTGAATCATGCCAAAATTCATGTGGAAGAAACAGCAAACACGAAAAAAGGTTCTGTTGTCTGAAAAGTCCAACATTGAGTATGTGGGTCTTATCACAAAGCATCTTGGTGGTAGCATCATTCTATAGGGATGCTTTTAGCAGGACCTTAGAAACTTGTCAAGATTGAGGACAATATTTATATAGAGCGTTCTAGAGGAAAATCAGTTTCAGTCTGTAAGACAGTTAAGCCTGGACTGGAGGTTCACCTTCCAGCAGGAAAATGACTTTAAACACAGAGAAAAAAACTACACTAGATTTTTTTTTTAATCTTATAACCTGAATGTCATAGAATGGTCCAGTCAAAGCACAGACCTCCATATGATTGAGAATATTTGGTAAGACTTAAAAATTGTTGTTCACAGATGGTGCCCATTCATCCTTACATAGTTTGTCCAATTTGCAAAGAAGAATGGGCATAAAAGGTGGGATCTATATGTGCAAAGCTAGTAGGGGCATACCCCAAATGACTCACAGCAAAGTGTTTTTGTTTAACTAACTTTGTGGCACAATAAAAATACTTTACACCTTCCAAGTTTGATGTTTGTACATATTTATTCAAGGCACTGTATATTTGCAATGGGACAAAATTGCCATTACAGTACTTTAAACCCCATTAAAAATCCTGGTAAATATTCCTATGTTTTCTACAAAATTGTAATGTATAAATCCACATATTTACCCCACATTTCTCCTCCATGGTACATACACCCCCTTTGAGTCCTCAGTAGTGAAAAGGCTACAAGTAAAACTTGTTTCAATATAAAACCATGTCTAAAATCAACAACAGACTTATTCCTGAATGCCCTGCACTTCATCAGAACTTAACTATGTTTTATTGTGTACAACATTTGTATTTTCTAGGTATGTCACAAATATTTTTTATAACACTTTAATCAAATAAAAACTTTAACTAAAGCTCAAATTTGGTATCATACCCAGTTACTGTGGGTAAAATATCTATTAGCATATTAATCTTGTTCTAATCCTTCTTTAGAGGAAATGACCCATTTGCAATTTTCTTTTGATCAAAAAGCTGTTAATTGCAATTACTTTTCCACCATAATTTATCCTCTTTACATTGACAAATTTCTACACTGCTTTGGTAGAAAGAACATGAAAAAAGAAAGCATACAACTTTTTGCCTCGAGCCAGCCCTAACTTTGTTATTACCGTATTCATGTCAAATATTAAACATTATGTGGCAACATTAATGAAAGTTTTAAAATTCAATCATTGAGCTAAGTTTTTTTCTTGTAGGAAATTGATAAATGTTTCTATTAACTAATAACCCAAGAATCAACAGCCTTATAAAGCTGGTTTATTCTACCCGGAAAATTAGGCAATCCATCATAACTGATTTGCTCTCATTTCCTCCTGCAAATAAGTGATATGAAAACTTTTAAACCAATAAGATAATGCACTTAACAAATTCAGCTGAGAGATGGATATACTAAGATGCCATGGGCACCAGTCACAGGAATATAGCACAAAATAATTGGATGGTGTACAGATAAATAAAGTGTACCTGTCACTTCTGGGGTTCCACTTTGAACGAATGAAAAGTTGGCAATATAATGTAATATTCTATATATATATATATATATATATATATATATATATATATATAAACTATTTATTCCTTTACATAAATATTGCCATTTCCTCTGAGTGGCACTGTATGTTGATTAACCACATTGTGTAATGAATAGAGGCATATTATTTTAATTAGTAGCCATGCTAATGAATATCTATGTGAAGGTTGTAGGAAATTTGGTTGAAGGTTCTTTTGTTTCGCCTCAAAATGCTTAATTGTATTCCATTGACTCAAGCCCTCAATTTACCTCATTAATCCTAAACATGTAAACCCTGCCTTTCAAAGTAGGATTTATGGGGATGTGATCATATAATCTGACAATATTTAAGCAAGCCCGTAATTTACTTCTTAGACACAGCAAGCATGGAAGTTAGATGTAATCTGCAATCGGAGGCTACAAATTAATTGGTGCCAATAAGTAATGTTTGTCGATTAAGCAAGCAATCTAGCACTCTATAAAATGCATTAGATCATCTGTTTTAGTCCATGTGTGTTTCATGATATGTATTAAACCCTTGAGTCTCAGGATTGATAATATTTTTTAATTGCATATTTGTGGGTTTGGGACTGTTGTGTAATTTATTCTAATGTCTTTCCATGCCTTCCCATGCTTTTGAAGTGCAGTGTTGTGTGTTTAATTGCTGCTACAGCTCTAATAAGTGTTTGAAAAAGTCCTTGTGAGTCCTATTTAGTACTCATAATATTTTTGACAGAAACGTGATAGTTTTTTCAATTGCGGCTTAGACATTTCTTGCGAGTTAGAGCTAATATTCTATTGCAATATTAAGAGGGATTTTAAGTGTGTATAAATGTACAAATTGGGCAATAGAATAGGGCCCAAAATTAGCAGCTATATATACCAAGGGCCTCATTCTATTAGCGGCCGCAGCCGTTGCGGGGCCACAAGGACCGGCCGCAAGCTATTCGGCTATTCTATTCCCTTACGGCCGGAGGCTCCGGCAGGCTTGCGGCCGGTGCCTTGCTATCTCTTGCGGCCGCTCGCGCCAGAGGAAAGCCTTTGATCTAAAACGGCCGCAAGAGTTTCGGCCGTAAGAAATTCCTATTTGCAATTCAATTGCTCCGGGAAACCTCTCTGCAAGGCTAAAAACGAGCCGCTGCTTACTTGCAGGAAAGAGGTCCCGCTAGCACCAATTAAGCACATAAAATAGCTCAAATAAAGCCATCCTGCACTTTGAGAAGACTATAAAGGGATTTTAGGTGTTAGAAAAAATAGCACATAATTATCCTATACTCAAATCCGTAAAATATTTTATTTTTAATATCCGTAAAATATCCATGTAAAAAGTCCAGAGTGCTTGGAGCACCTCAGACACACCCACGCCGCAGCCGGAAAATAAACAGTTAATTTGAACTCGGGTTTGGGCTGATGTGCAAGCTTGAGAGTGGGTTACTTTTAATCCTTATATCCCCCAATATGATCCCTAGCATTTACAGAGCTGTACAGTGCAGGCTTGAATTTATTTTTGCGTTTTTAGATTTCTGCGCTTACGGCCGGTTCCAAGATATGCGGCCGGCCGTAAGATGAGATCCTTGCGGGGCCGTATAATAGAATCGCGAGTTAACAGAACCCCCGCAAGGAATCGCAGCCTTACGGCCGATTTACGGCCGGTAATAGAATGAGGCCCCAAGTGCATAAAGCATTATAGCAGAAATCTTAAATTTAGCAGAAACTGCTTGTGGCATGGGAACTTCCATCATGGATAGCAGACTATCCCAACTTCTTATTTTTTATAGAACCTATTTATTATACACATTTAAAGTCTATACCAATATCATAAATATGCTCCATAGAAAGCATACCATAGGAAGAGGAAACGTATTTTATTTTTAACTTACATAACCACACTTCCTCACTTAAGCTCAATTTTAACCTTATTTAACCACACTTTTATACCACAATGTTGTTCCAGAAAGCAGTTTAACATGCCTCTCCAATAAATGGACGTATATCTGAAGTATTACTTTGTTCTTCTTCAATATGTTAAATGGGTCTGGTTCTGAAACAAATGTTTTGGTAGTGATAAAATGTTGCAAATAACACCAAATCTATCATCATAGGATATTTATGTCTTGTTAATGGCTTTGCCTCATTTGTGAGAAAGTTAGCATCAATTATGTCAAACAACTGAAAATTATATATATCTATACAAAGGGTGAACATTGCTCAAATGATAAAAACATGCAATACAACTTTTAAAAAATTGCCACATTTGCACAAAATGTCTATTGCCTCTAGGGATATAACAAAACATTACAGATACTGTTGTTGTCACTTCCTGTTTTGTTCTAAATATAAAATAACTAAAGAAAAGGTCAAAATGGTCATTTGTTTCAACACTTGCTTTGGCCTCACTCATATCACTGCTGATAGTAACAGTGTTAAATCACGGCATACAGCAAGTGCATGTGCAAGGCATTAGAAGGAAACACACTGTATTTTATATTAAACCTGACATTTCATATTGAATCTATTTTCTACAATGTATCATGTTACTTTACTTTAATTTTGTTCTACCTATGCCAGCAAGTGATTTTCAATGTTATAAATAAGAGTTATTCAATATAAATATCGTAATGCAATATATCAATTCTGTGGGTTTGTTCACCAAAGCACTGGAGGATAAAACAAATTTAGGTGGCGAATATTTTGAGCCATGTATAAGTTTGCTAACAAGTAATGTATCTTACATTAACCACAGCCAAGATAAACCAAGTAATAAATATTTGTGCTGCTCAGTTGTGATTTTGACCCATGCAAAATTAGGAATTGTTGAGGAAGAACATATCTATAAAGAAACACTGCAACTCCATATTTGCAAGATGAAGAATTATACATGATTATAAGCAAATATTTTCAGAAAGTAAAATAAAAATAATTAAATCATATATTGTTTTAATTATAATTATGTTGTGTGCAGTACTGCCATTTCTGTTTCTGTTCATCTCCTTCTATGAATGCAGAGAGCATTTCAGCTGTTCTTCTTGAGATGTGACATCACTGGGTGCCAGTGCTTTCAGTAGGACTAAAAGAAGTAGTTTCACTATAGTCTGTTGAGAAGTCAGCTCTTTAAGCAAAGCAATGACTGACCCCAGTTTGGAATAATTGGATTTCACAAGTAATACATTTTAGGCTGCAATAAAGTTTTTACATTCTAATACATTCCAAAACAATTTCCCATTATCAAGACTAATTCAAAAAGGATGCTGTACATATTTGACTAAAGGTTAATTTTAGCACAAATGTATGGTATGTATAAATACAAGGATGGACAATAAATTTAAATTTCACCATTATAATTATACTGTTAATAGATTTATGTAATTTTATTTGTTTAAGAAATATGAACTATAAAGTTATTGGGATTAGATCCATATATTTCTCAAGCCCAAACAGAGGGAAACATTTGTACAATTTAATGAAAAGTGACTTGTAGAATATAGCGCTTAGTAAATTTGGGCCAATTTAATTATAAATGGCAAGGTAGAGGATAAGTTCAGCTAAGGCTATGTTTCACCACCAAATTAGCTTTTGCAATTTGTTTTCTTTATGTGTGTGTTAGCCCTGCTCCTGCTTGTAGGAAATGGAAAAAAGAACAAATATTTCTATGTAATTGGAACACTAACTTCAAGCCCACATGCCCTATTAAGGGCAGAATATCAGGTCCCCTTGCTGTCCACAATTACAAATGACACTGTAAAATGTTAACTTTTAATGCTCACACACACGATCAGCCATACATTACGAAGGAACAGCTTGGGCAGTTTTGACAAAACAGTCCTAATACAAAATTACAGCTTTTATGTTGTCAAATATGGTATAGTGTTTTTTATACAGTTGCTTTTTCCTTATCACCTTTCAGCTTATATTTTACCTAAAGTGACTAATAATTCAATCACTGGGACACATAACTATGATATTCTAGAATATATAGAAAGTTCAAAAATACTGAAAACCTTTTTCAAACTACACATAAGATTAAAAATTCTATTTTTCAAATCAAAGAAACATTGTATTGTTTAAATATAGATTTGACATGTTAACATGGCCACTGTAGTGCTTTACAATGCTGAAGTCTAATGTTAAATAAACAACGCTGATATATGTTTTTAAAGTAATATTTATTTAACTTAAAAAATTGCCTTTTTTTGTAATTCTTTTCATTTTTTTCTCATTTAAACTTATTATTTATATTAATTTCTATCATACTATCAGCTTGTAGCATTAATGGCACAGATGGAAATTCCATAGAGGGACTATTGACCTGAACTTAGTGGACATTTGATTAACAGTTTTGTGACTGTCCTGTCTTTGTTTTAAAATTCCTGATTAAAATTCTGTTAATATTGCTGAATGATAACAGTCACATTGGATTAGTCAGAAAGGTCATTTCAATAATAAGATTTCATGAAAATGTAATCAAAAATGAAGTTGGATTCGTCTCCATCCTTTTAGTTTCTTCCCTGGCCTCCTGCTCTCCTTCTCTTCATACACTTGCTCTCTTCAACATCAATAGCTGCTATAGTTTGAATACCGTTTGAATAATTATATGTATGGCTATTCCTACATCACTCTCCTTGCAAATTATAACATCTACTCTCTTCCTCTTGTGTGTAAGCTAACATTATACTATAAAATATAAGGGTATAGTGTTAAAGTCGAAATAAATACAAACAACAAGGCCTATCCCCACCAGTGGGAAGGTCTAAATGAGTCTAAGTTACCTACACTTGTTCTGATTTTCTAGGGAAAAATACTACAATAAATAAAGCAGTTTAACAGGCTCAATGTGAAAAATATCAAGAGCCTAAATAAAAAAAGAAAAACTATGCTGTAAGAGTACAATATAACTCTGAATGAGATAAAGCAATTCAATAAAATATTGTTAAATACACAATAACAAAATTAATTTCAAAATCAAGTTTTTGTCCCAAAGGTGTCCAAGTTCAAGTCCTTCAGTAATCAGTTTGAATCTATTACCTGTCCTGTCCTGCCGCCTCCAGTCCCCGGCCTGCGACTCCAGAATAATGATTGGCAAAAAAGGGTAGTGTTAAGTAAGAAGGTTTCATGTTATAGGTGGACTATAAGGGGAATTAATCCAGGGAGACCAGATCTGGAAGAATTGGGGTATAAGGTCCTCCAAAAAATTGGAACATCCCCCTATCTATCTATCTATCTATCTATCTATCTATCTATCTATCTATCTATCTATCTATCTATCTAATATACAATAAATACTATCTATATACTATACATCCCCCTATCTATCTAACATATAATACATAATATCTATATATAGCAACCCTAATTCTAAGCTACAATAAAATAATTAAGACCACTTACCTTTGAGATGTTTCTTCAGATCACCAACCTAGGGTAAAAAAGATTAAAAAAATTAATACAACACGTTTACATGAAATAACTAAACATTCTAAACATTCTAAATATTCTAAATATTATACTCACCTTTCCAGCATGTCCCGTTCCAGCATGTCACGTCCCAGCATGTCACGTCATCCTCTATGTTTACCTCTGCGGCGCTGCTCCTGTTAAAAAAAACATTACATTAGCACACATACATAAACATGAAACACAGTGAAATAAACACAATCTACATTATACTAACCTCCCCGCGATGTCTCCGGCCTCCTGGTGTTCTGCTCCGGAAGCATCCGCGCGTAAAAAAAAACAAAAAACGACGCTAATGAGTTTCCTACGGAGTGTTCCAGAATAAAATTGGCAATGGCGGCTTCTGATTGGCTGAAAAGGCTGTCTATCAAACTCAGCCAATGAGAAGACCCCATTTGTGAACCAATGAAAAAGATATACACCCCAAAATACCACACTGATTGGATAACACACCTGTCAATCTTTATTTGAACCAATCCTAAGGCTTTATTGCCATCAGCCAATCACAATGGAATATACCCCCAAGTACTGATTGGTGAAGACATCTGCGCCTTCCCATTGGCTGTAATATTGATTGATATTAACAATAGCCAATGAGAATGCGCAAATCCTTCACCAATCAGTACGTGGGGGTGTATTCCATTGTGATTGGCTATTGTCAGTGCAACCAGAATGCGCAGATGCTCCAACCAATCACCCTGTGGGGGTGTATTCCCTTGTGATTGGCTGAAGGCATTTGCGCCTTGTGATTGGTTTAAATAAAGATTGACAGGTGCATTATCCAATCAGAGTGGCATTTTAGGGTGTATCCCTTTCTGATTGGCCCACACATTGGCGCCTCCTGATTGGGTGAATTTGATAGTGTTTTCAACCAATCAGAAGGCGCCATTGCCTATTTTCTTCCGGAAAAGTCTCCGGGAGCCTCATTAGCGTCGGGGATGTCCGTGAGTGCGGATGTAAGCATATTATTATATATTTTTTTATACAGGGCGTGGCAGAATAGGATCCGGAGGAGGCCGGAGACATCACGGGGAGGTAAGTAGAATGTAGATTATGTTTATTTTGTTTTTATGTATGTGTATTAATGTTATGTTTTTTTTTAACAAGTGCCGCTCCGAAGAAGGATTAAAAGAATAAGGACAGGACATGCCAGAAAGGTGAGTAGAATATTTAGAATGTATAGAATGTTTCTTTATGTACTGTAAACGTGTTGCACTAATTTTTTTTTTCTGTAATGTTCCTTTTTTTATTTTTTGTGACTTAGGTTTTTTTTTTTTCTGTAATGTAGATTTTTTTTTGTGAGTTAGGTTTTTTATTTTATGTAATGTAGATTTGCTTTTTTGTGTGACTTTAGGCTTTTTTATTTTATGTAATTCGAGTGGTGGAGTTATTAGGGGGTAGGTAGGTAGTGTAGTTGTTAATAGGTTAGTGTAGAGGGTGTTTAGTTGATATTTAATGTTTTATTGGGGGGGTATAGTGCAGTGTAGTGTTTATACATAGTGTCATGATGGTCCTTGAGGACCATCATGGCACTTATGTGGTTAATGTAGTGTTGTAACAGGCCCATAATGGTGAGGAGGGGGGTTTAGGTTGAGGAGGGGTGTTTAGATTGAGGAGGGAGGTTGAGGAGGGGGTTGAGGATGAGGAGGGAGGTTGAGGATGAGGAGGGGGGTTGAGGAGGGAGTTGAGGATGGGGGGGTTGAGGATGAGGAGGGAGTTTGAGGATGAGGAGGGAGGTTGAGGATGAGGAGGGGGGTTGAGGTTGAGGAGGGGGGTTGAGGAGGGGGTTGAGGATGAGGAGGGAGGTTGAGGTTGAGGAGGGGGGTTGAGGAGGGGGTTGAGAAAGGAGGATGAGGATGGGCGGTTGAGGATTGAGGTTGAGGAGGGGGTTTGAGGAGGGAGGTTGAGGAGGGGGTTGAGGAGGGGGTTGAGGAGGGAGGATGAGGAGGGAGGTTGAGGAGGGGGTTGAGGATGAGGAGGGAGGTTGAGGATGAGGAGGGAGGTTGAGGATGGGGGGGTTGAGGAGGGGGTTGGGGAGGAGCAGCGATTTCTGAGTAAACTTTTGTAAAAACATATAATATCCAAGTGTCTTTGTTTCTTTGCTTTTACTGTCATTTTACGTTATTTACCTTATAAGTTTTAATAATATTAATTAAAAAAAGTTCTGAGCTACCCTTATTTTGCTTCAAAGTTCTTTATTTGAAATTTTAGTTTTTTTTCCTGAAATTTCTTTCTTAAAATGAGGTGCGTGTTATATGCCGGTGCGTGTTATACGCCGATAAATATGGTGTATGTATATATATATATATATATATATATATATACATGATGTATGTCGCTGCACAGAATTCCTGGAGTGCAGTGGAAACTGTCTATCAATACCTATCAACAGATACAATGATGATTAATGATGCATTTAGAAGAAGTTATCTTTCATATTATCACATTTTTGATTTGTATACAGCATACAAAATAAACCCTCACAGAAACAGATACAAAACAACTTGTTTGTTCCACCAATATGTTACAAGTCTATTGAGAGGAGCTGTAACTGTCGTGTGTATCCTTGTGTGATCTACATTTTATTCAATGGGATTGAAATGCAATGTGGTACAGCCCAGATATCCATAAAGCTCAAGGATCCCTTGTTTCATGTAACAGCCCCATTACGTCTCAGTTTAATGTAATTTATCAACACTATACATAACCTAAATTATTCATGCAAAAATACTTTTTTGTCATATTTAATATATAATCTTTAAAATACATTATAAAAATAGTTGGATTACAGTAGCCCTTTAAGGGTTTTGTACTGGAAATCAAAATTTTTACCACAATAAAGATATTGAAATGAAACAAGATACCTCCTTGTAAAGTGACTTCTTGCTATTTATGTTAAATGTAATAAGCCAAACAGGACATAAAATCACAGTCATTTTATCATTATAGAACAATATTTTATATTTTCACTTTATTTATTCAACTTATCTGCGGAATACATCATGCTTATGAGCAGACTAGAAGAATCCAATGATGGAATTAATATTATTTGGAGAAATATGTATAAGTGAGGAAGAAATAAATGGCATATTGATGAAGGTAAAAGAATAGAGTGCAAAAGTTGGCCTGCTGCCAGCGGCGTATACATATATATTTAAATACATATATATATATATATATATATATATAGAGATGTAACTATATAAATAAATATGCGTATAGATAGATATAACTATATATATATATATATATATATATGTATATATAAATATATATATATATATACAGTATATATATATAGTATATATTTAAATGAAAAATATTTAAATAAATAATATTAAAAATATATATATATATATACTCTATCCCCCCCAGATTTTTTCAGTTCCTACACCCTGGCCTGCTGCTCAATGTTAAAAAGACAAAAATCATGGCAAAGAGCTATCTCAGTTCCTTGCAAATTTAAGAGGTAGAGATGGAGGCAGTGACAGATATTATTTTCCTAGGCTCCAAGATCTTTGCAGATGGTGACTGCAGCCATGAAATTAAAGGACTTGCTTCTAGAGAGGAGAACAATGGCAAGCTTAGACAAGCTAGAAAAACTAAAGATATTACACTATCAACAAAGGTCTGCATAGTTAAAACTATGTTATTTCCTGTTAAACATACAGATGTGAGAGCTGGACCATAAAGAAGGCCGAGTGCCTGAGAATTGACGCCTTTGAATTGTGGTGTTGGAGAAAACTGATTAGTGTTCCTTGGACTCCAAGAAATTTCAATAAATCATTGCTACATGAAATCAATACAAACTGTTCACTGGAAGTATCATGAGGTTAAAGCTCAAATATTTTGGCCATATCATGGGAATACAACATTCTCTAAGGAAGACTGTGATGCTGGTAAACATTGAAGGCACACAAAGAAGGGGGCTGCCAAGGCAGAGATGGGTAGATGTGGTCAATAAAGTAATGAACATGAGTCTAAGGGAGCTCAGAGGGAGTCCTGGAGTCCTGCAGTCTATAGGGTCACATAGAGTCAGACACAACTGAATAACTAAACAACAACAAAAAGAATATTTCACCATTCACAGAGTTATGTTCAGCTTTTCGATAACAGAACTGCTCTGTTTCTTGCACTGGCAGAGATGAGATTAAAGTGACTCAATCATGGACATAACAACTCCACTTCTATCAACAGACATTGCCTAAAGTTTATATACTTGACCCGTTCTGAAGCTATAAGCAATTAATTGTACAGATCACGGACGTCATCCTGAGGCTCAAAATGAAAATGTGCCGCGCGGCTCCCGTGGCACCTATCCAGCACTTGTTTGAGTGACATGTGTTTATCCTTCACCAGATTGGTGGTATTGAGGGATTCAGGTCATTCCCTAGGATGCTCTTGGGCAGAGGATTAAAGGCATGTGATTGGTCTGCAGCTGACAAGTTTACCACGGGACACTTTTCATAAATCGCTTGTTGCAGCATGAAACGTGCAACACACATCAAAAACAGTAAAATAAAGTGAATACAAATATAAGCCTAATAAACTAAATTCATTATGTTTGTCAGTGATAAAAGTATCATAATAAATAAATATAGTTGTTAAGACGTAATGAACATCTGATTATAGCATTCCAATAACGTGATTGACTTATATGTATAGATCACAGATTACAAATATTATACAAATGTTAGTACTCTTAAATTAAATAAAATATCAATAATAATTATTTCAAGTATGTTCATGTATGGACAATGCACATAATTTAACAAAAAGTAATTTTCTTTATATCTATGAAAGTTAAAAGATAGGGTTTGTGCAGAACCCAGGTTCAAAGAAGCTACAACACTGAAGGCAATCCATAAGAACCATAAGAGGTAATTATCTATTTTAACATAAATACAGAGCATGCTTATTGGTGGATTGAAAAAGATGCTCCAAAATAAATAAAGACTCATATAAGATATGATATAAATCTTCAAATATATCAAACGTTTTCGTACAGTTCATGAGTGAAATTTGTTCAGGAGAAGTAGGAATACAAAAAAAAGAGCTCATGATTTGAGCTGTAAAGCTACATTTTTAAGAGTAATGTGAGAAAATATATAAAGAGTAGCAGATAAATTGAACCACCTTATTTTGAAAGTTGGAAAGATTAACCATTGCTGGTATTCTACCTAGGCCCATAAGGCACAGGGCAGAACAGTTGCAGGAATACTTTACTTAAATGCACATACATTTCTATAAGTAGCTATATCCTATACTGTATGTGTATATATACAGTAGGTGTCTGTAAGAGCTCATTGACTCTTTACCACCCTACAGATGCTAAAAAAATCCACTGTGTGTTGTGTTCTTGTTACTATACAATGTCCCCTCACGATACAGTATCCCCTCGCTACACAGGACATGCACACACCTACCATTATGATTTTAATAATAGGTCTGTTTTTCCTACGTTTAGAATAAATCAATTAGAATAATTGAGTAGTAACTGGGGAGTGAGCAGCACACAAATGTAAATGGGCCTAGGTCAGCACAAAAACTAAAAATGTCTATTAGTCTAACTCACTTATAGGATTTAAATGGACTCTGTCACCTCAACAGGAAGTTGACTTAATTTTAAAGAGCATTACAAACTGGCTATACATTGCACAAATATGTTTAATTAGAGAGACGATAATTTCTAAAATATTAATTAAATGTAGATTTTGCAGTTGTTATTTGCAAACATGTGGCTTAGTATGCTATTGACCATCTCTGATTGCTTGAGAAGGGTGGCAGAGGGGTCTCTCATTGCAAGTCTTTATTTTGGACACTGCATACAAATTGTTATCCTAATTAGCACATCAAAGCAGCAAAGTAATATGCAAAAGCTGATTATTTGCATATAAAGAAAGCAAGGAATATCCAAGGATAGATTCACTTTAGAAAAAAAAATGAATAACACAACTTACAGACATTTTTTTCTTGCTCTTTAAGAATAACCTAAACTTGATTTTGTGGTGAGAGAGTCTTAGCCTTGTTCTTTCACAGTTAGTTGTAGTAGCAAAAGTTTCATTTTATTAAAGTATAATAAATTCAACGTTACCTTAAATGTAAAAATAATAATCAACATACAATAACCAAATTGAACCAAGTATAGTCCAAAACATGTTGTGTTTGTTGCAAGGATTGCAGAAGATAAAAGAAAAGACAACTTTCAAATTTGTTCTGACCATTTCTCTGAGAACAACAGATGATATTAAAAAGGTCAAAAGGGTGATGCTGTTCGAAATATTTTCTCAAGTGAAGCTGTTCAACTATTATTTAGAGAAATACCAATTAGAAATCAATTAATCATGGCCACTGCAGAAACTCCAGTGCCCATATCAGTAGTACATGCTAAAGAAATAAAAACTGAGCAAATTCTGTCCAATAACCAGTACTTCTGGACATCAATTCTGTATTAGTAAAAATTAGGGGCCTCATTCAATTATCGGCCGTAAAACGGCCGCAAAGCTGCGATTCCTTGCGGCCATCTTACGGCCCCGTGTAGAGCTACTTTTACCTTGCAATTCAATTATACGGCGCCGCAAGGATATCCCCTTCCGGCCGGCCGCATATCATGCAAACGGCCGGAAGCTTTTTCACAGCGCCCGTAAATCTTGTTTTCCGGCCGCAAAGTCCGAAAACTGAAAATGCAAATATAAAATCGAGAATGCACTGTAAAGCTCCGTAAATGCTAGGCATCATAATGGGGGACACGAGGATTAATAGCAACACCCTCTCAAGCTTGCACATCAGCCCAAATCAGATATATTATTCACGGATTACTTTACGTCCCGTAGTTCCGCGGGCTGGTCCTTGTTCAAACCCGTACGGGTTTGGAGATGGAGGGCCGCAAACCAAGCATTGTAATAGCCAATATATATTCAATCCAGCACTGCAAAGCACTGTAAATGATGGGGAACATAATGGGGGGGCATGAGGATTACTAGCCAAACATTCTCAAGCTTGCACATCGCCAAATTGTACTTTTATTTTAAAATCCGTACAAGTCCCACGGACTTCACTGACCAAGCCCGTAGCTCCGTATTCAAGCCCGTGCGGGCTGTCCTCCAAGCCCGCAGCTCATTTTTAAAGGCCGTACGTGCTTGGAGGTTAAAGGTATCCATTTTGTTACGGTTTTTGCAGTCTGCATGTAACTGCTGTAACCCTAAAATGGAGGCCCAAGCATTACAGCCTCCAAATTAACAAGACTTCAAATTAGTTTAATATTCCTCATATGTTTGATTGGTCAGCACACATATAGGTTCCATTATAGCCTCTAAAACAGCCCCATAATAGAATATGTCACCCCAATATTGGCGCGCACAGCAAATGTGTTTTGACAACATGCAGCTGACATGAGTGGTCCCACATCATTGCGCAGTTCTAATATTTTGGACTGTTGGCCGTCGATGAAAGGGCGCAAGTGATATGACCTAATGCCATAAACCCTTCTAACCCTTGTAGCCACAGCCTAATCCTAATCCTTACACCCCACTGCCTAATCCTAATCATTAGATCCGCTAGCCTCCTCTCGGGCCTGCTGTTGATGATGCGCGCATGTGTCGGTGCGTAGATGACAGCGCACATTCGATGCACGCTATATGGTTGATCAACGATAGAATACACATCTCGCTCATCACATCTACATTAGAGAATACAAATAGTGGCCAAATCAGACCGCCACTTGTCATATATCAAGTACCAGGGGAATATTTCATTATATGTGCTTAAGTTCTTCAGTTGTGTCTGACTCTCAGTGACCCTATGGACTGCAGCACATTCAGCTAGGTCTCTGCCTGTGCTGTTCTCAAAAGTTTGAAGGCCAAAGAGATTGGAGTGGGTTGTCAGTTCCTCCTCTAGTGGATTGGGATTTGTCTGATCTCTCTGCTATGACCTGCCCACCTACAGTAGCTCACAGCTTCATTCAGGTACACAAGCTGCTTCACCACCACCACCACCACTTAGCAACCCTCACCCATGTAAAGTGATAAATAGCAGAACAGTTTCGAGGTTCACCAAATGGGAATAACTAGACACCTGGCACATGGCTCCCACCAGGATGGGCGTAGCAGAGATTATGCCTGATGGCGGTGAGTTTGCAGTCGATCCCAGAGCTTGCGGCCCTTCCTGATGGGTCAGAGTAGATATGTGTGGTGCATGTTACCCTGGTCCCCTTCAGCATTGCTAAGTAGTGTGAAGGGGCTTGTGTACCTGAATGAAGCTGGGAGCTACTGTAGGTGGGCAGGTCATAGCAGAGAGATCAGACAAGGTCCAATCCACTTGAGAAGGAACTGACAACCCACTCCAATCTCTTTGGCCTTCAAACTTTGGAGAACAGCAAAGGCAGAGACCTAGCTGAATGTGCTGCAGTCCATAGGGTCACGGAGAGTCGGACACAACTGAAGAACTTAACCACATATAATGAAATATTCCCCTGGTACTTGATATATGCCAAGTGGCGGTCTGATTTGGCCACTATTTGTATTCTCTAATGTAGATGTGATGAGCTAGATGTATATGCAATTAGATAGAGATTTAAGGGATCCCAATAGAGCTCATGTGCGTGGCAAAGGGTTCATATGACCTGACTCATGTTTTACTCTTGCTATTGAATTGGGTAGTGTGGCTTTAATCATATTATGCATGTTGCAGCATGGTTTGTCAGATTGGCATGTGCATGACCATTACAACATATGATAACCAAAGGATATTTAGCCAATGCATGTTCATTATTGGGCAACTAACTGTATTAACACATATGCTAAGTGATGTGGGTGAAGGGGTTTGTGTACTTCAATGAAGCTGTGAGCTAGCCTACATCGGGCCAGTGTAGGGGGGTACGTCTTATCAGAGAGGTCAGACTAATCCCAATCAACTAGAGAAGGAACTGGAAAAGCACTCCAGTGTCACCTGTCCTATTCATTGTAGGCCCTCAGGGGAATGTTCCTACTCCACAGTATCGCTCTTCAGACTTGTCATGGGTATTAACCCTATATTAGTAGTAGATATGATATTTGGGATCAGATGATATCTCAAGCTATTCTGACTCCTCAACAGTTTTAGATGTATTGATCTATTGCATGTTAACTATGGCTCATCAGTTTACATTTAGAGGAATGTGACACTAATGTAATGCATGTGGATTTCCCTGAACCAAACATATTCATAACACATGGACGCAGTCAGAAAGGTCTAACAAAGCTTTATTTTTTACACAGACCACAATCAGCAGTGGTCAAGATTGTGCATTCACATAACAGTATAACAAAGCTTTATTTGATACACAGACCACAATCAGCAGTGGTCAAGATTGTGCATTCACATAACAGTATAACAAAGCTTTATTTGATACACAGACCACAATCAGCAGTGGTCAAGATTGTGCATTCACATAACAGTATAACAAAGCTTTATTTGATACACAGACCACAATCAGCAGTGGTCAAGATTGTGCATTCACATAACAGTATAACAAAGCTTTATTTGATACACAGACCACAATCAGCAGTGGTCAAGATTGTGCATTCACATAACAGTATAACAAAGCTTTATTTGATACACAGACCACAATCAGCAGTGGTCAAAACTGCATTAATATCATGGGTGTGGTGTGGGCGGGTCCTTGAAGAGCAAGAGGCTGGAAAAAAGGGGAAACCTACAGGGGTCAATCTAATAGTCTAGAATAAGCATGATGCATAGCACCTACCAGGGTCACATGCTGCAACCGGAACCAGAAATCTCTTCATTTAACTGAAGAAACCATTTATGTGCATAGCACATACAACTTGTAACTAGATCTGCTCAATTAAACAGATGATTCAACCTTTGGACTGTGTAATCCAATCCAGTTTCACACATACAGTGTGTTGAACAAACAAAGATCTGAAAGAAGTGTTCAAATCAAAAAATGCGGAGGAGGATCCAAAACAATTTAGAATCACGATGTATGTACAGTACAGTTCTAAATACTGTACCAATATACCAACTCACCTGATTCCCATCTGCAAGCTTTACTAACCATTAGCTAGGTCTGTGGATAATCAGAAATATGGGCAAATAGCCATTATTATGGAGAGGACACAAAGGTCAGCAGCCAGATTCACTGTTTCTTACATCAGACCCATTGAGGTCAGGATCACATGCGTCACTAGTGCATATATTAATGCTGGCTGTTATTAACATGCCATTGTGAGACTTTGCAAGTCCACCGCCATAGCGGTATTAGTCTACATTTAAGCTACCAACAATCATGTTGGAGATATGTGGCTATATGATAGCTTTAAGATTGTGGGAGCTACATGTTAAGGGGGCTGCCATTGAAGGCATGTCTACCTGAGAGGCACTGGGAAAACCCTCCACCTCATAATTCCTCCACAATGCTTGCAGATGTAGGAGATGCCTTCATGGACCTAAAATTAAAAAATTAAAAAAAAAGACAAAACCTAAAAAATAAGGCCTGAAAACATCATAGGGCCTGCAGCATCTCTTCTCAACAGCACTCCTTAGTGACAATGTATTGGTCACACTACTAATTAACAGCCTCATTAAATTGCTATGTAACAAATTGAATAGGGCTCTATATAAGCACACAGCATCTTTTTGAAAGCAAGTTTTTAGTTAGGGAACTTCTATGCAAGAGCCAGGTCTTCACTAACTAAAAACTTCTGTAAAACCAATATGCTATGTGCTTATATAGAGCCCTATTCAATTGCCCAAATCACATTTTAATGAGGCCCTTTGTGTTGTGTTTAACCTGTGACCAATTGATGGTCACTGAGGAGTGCTGTTGAGAAGGCGAAAACATGTCTGCAGACCCTATGGGCGTCATTCAATTGCGATATGGCCGATTGAAAAGGGCTCTATATAAGCACAGAGCATATATTTATTTACAGACGTTTGTAGTTAGTGAAGACCTTGCTTTTGGAGAGAAGTTCACTAACTACAAACATCTGTAGAAAATATGCTCTGTGCTCAAATTGAATGAGACCCTATGTCCTCCTCCGCTTGGGCCCAGGACCCACATCACCTGTGCCCATCCTCCGTCTCCCCTCTGGTGGTGATGGTGGGGGGGGAGGGCGGGGGGGGCGGGCGGTGCCAGGCAGCGGTGGTCTGGGCGGTGGCGGACACATGGGAGGAGAGGAGGGGCCAGGCTGCTCTTGGCTGGGGGATTGTGAGATCCCCGTTGATGCTGGGCTGGGGACCATGGCATGTCTGAGCAGCCTGACCTGAAGGTGCTCCGATGTCATGTGGTGCCTCCTCACCTCCCTGGACAGCCTGGCCAGGCTGTGGGTCATCTGTGACCTTAGGGCAGACATGCTGGCATCCATCCGGAGCTGGTTGGCCTCAATCCTCTGGCTGCTGGCCAGCAGCTCCTTCAGGACGGCCAGTGTCTCCACCTGCACAGCCTGGCTCTGCGGCGACGACACCGCTGGGTGGGCGTGGTGAGGTGATGCGGGGAGGTCCACAGCTGGAGCCGGTGGGGAGAATGTGCCCGGTGGTGACCAGGCCAGCACACTTTGTGGGGAAGGAGGTGCTGTCCCTTGGGGGGATGAGGGCCCCAGAGCAAGACTTTCGAGGATGGGCATAGGCCCAGGGCTTGGGGCAGGTGACCCCGCAAGGTCAATGACCAGCCCATCCTCTGACTCCGAGCCCTCTGATCTCCTTTCCTCCTCCCCCTGTGCTGGAGGATCCTGGTACGGGGCTGATGGCCCCGCCTCCTCGCTATGGTCACAGGACCCAGAGCTCCTCCTGGATGCTGAGAGATAGAGAAGAAAGGTACATGTCATTAGTATGTTGATTAGCTCATTGATAGGTGTTCATTTCTAATTATCTGACATCTAGCCTTGAATATGGATGATTCTCCTCTTTGCTACTCTGATTAGCTATCTTATACTAGCTGTTATCTATTCTTAGGTTTCTGTTCTGGATGGTTCTCGGCTCACAACTCTATCTGTATTACGGCTGCTGTCTGTAACTGCGTAGGCTGAACGGGCACACCAATACATGGACTCTGTATTACAGGGGTGTCCAAACTCTTTCCCAGATTGGAAGATATCCTTTCTGTGCACTGGTGAGTCAATCAGGATGAATGAAGAAGCGATTGACTCACCTGTGCGCAGCAGGGTTATCAAATCCAGCCATGTGTGTGGCCCACCAGGACCGCGTTTGGACACACCTGCTCTATTGCTTGATTACTGTTGTGGTGACCATGAATGACAGTGATTTGTCAGCTTCATGAATTTAACGATGCATCTATCCCTTGTTATTTCATGGAGCTGACATGTCATTGTCATGGCCATGTGTAGTGTGTGTGATGCACATGTGGTGGCATGTTGCTGTATGTCATATTCACCTGCCATGGAGGCTGGGTCCTGCTGCTCCACCGGGCCTGATGCTCCAGCTGCGTCGGAGGGTGCAAGCATGGCCCTTGCAATCCCTTCATGGGCAAGGTACTTGACCCTCCGCCCCTCGGCCTCCTGCACCATCTTCCTCCTCACCGCGGCCCTGATGTCGTCAAACCGGTGCTTAATGGACCGCAGACACCGTCCACGGCCCGCCACACCGTTGACCAGATCCACCACCTGCTGCCAAGCAGTAGCACGGGGCCCAGCCTTTACTTCCCTACCCCCCGAGGTGATGACGGGGCGGGCACGGATGGCCTCCAGGAGGACCCTGTTTTCCTCCCGGCTATAATTGTGGGCCCTGGACCTGCCGACAGCCTCTTGCTCTTCTGCCTGGGGATGAGGACCCTCTCCACTCTCCCTCCTCCTCCTCCTTCCTCCTCCTCCTCTCCTCTCCTCCCTCCCTCCTCTCCTCTCTCCCTCCTCCTCCTCTCCTCTCCTCCCTCCTTCCTCTACTCTCCTCTCTCCCTCCTCCTCCTCTCCTCTCCTCCCTCCTTCCTCTACTCTCCTCTCTCCCTCCTCCTCCTCTCCTCTCCTCCCTCCTTCCTCTACTCTCCTCTCTCCCTCCTCTCCTCTCCTCCCTTCTCCCTCCTCCTCTCCTCTCCTCCCTCCTTCCTCTACTCTCCTCCCTTCTCCCTCCTCTCCTCTCCTCCCTCCTTCTCCTCCTCTCCTCCCTCCTTCTCCTCCTCTCCTCCCTCCTCCTCTCCTCCCTCCTTCCTCCTCCTTCCTCCTCCTCTCCTCCCTCCTCCACTACCTCCTCCTCCACTACCTCCTCCTCCACTACCTCCCCCTCCTCCACTAGTACCTCCTCCTCACTCCTCCCTTCCTCTTCCCCACCTCCACGCCCCGGGACTCCCTGCCACTCCTCCACCCTCTGCTCCTCTCCCTCCATCACCACCTGAAAAGAAAGAGAAAGAAAGAAATGTTTTAGTGGGTTTGCCTGCTCCACGCTCGTCCCCCATTCTGATCGCCTATAACACTATTTCTGCTTGGATATCAATGTTGGAACTAACTGCAGTAATCAACCTTAAGTGGAAAGAGCCTGTGACAGCAGTGGGAGGGGTGTACAGCACCTCTCACTCTGGACCTGAGAGGCGCTGATGAAACACGCTAGATCAATACTTTCATAAACAATGTGGAAGGGTCAGTTACAGTTTGCATATATACAAGGCATGCGGCTATTTACTGTGTGCTTCTATCATGTGTGGGGAGTGGACCATGTCTGAGGCCACTAATATCCTATCTGCATTATATTCTGCACATATTCATGGGCATGGTACCTATCCTGAAGCCATCCTCTGTACCAGAGGTAGTAGGAACTACATGGTCCTGCTGTTCTAGGCTGAAAAAAAGTTATTGTCAAGCCCCATTGAAGAAGCAGTTTGGAACACCTATGTGTATTGCAAATATGTGTAGAAATCTCACTCAAACTCAATCTACAACTCAATCTCAAACTCAATCTCAAACTCAATCTCAAACTCAAACTCAATCTCAATCTCAAACTCAATCTCAAACTCAATCTCAAACTCAATCTCAAACTCAATCTCAATCTCAATCTCAATCTCAATCTCAAACTCAATCTCAAACTCAATCTCAAACTCAATCTCAATCTCAAACTCAATCTCAATCTCAAACTCAATCTCAATCTCAATCTCAAACTCAATCTCAATCTCAAACTCAATCTCAATCTCAAACTCAATCTCAATCTCAAACTCAATCTCAATCTCAAACTCAATCTCAAACTCAATCTCAATCTCAATCTCAATCTCAATCTCAATCTCAAACTCAAACTCAATCTCAATCTCAAACTCAATCTCAAACTCAATCTCAATCTCAAACTCAATCTCAATCTCAATCTCAATCTCAATCTCAAACTCAAACTCAATCTCAATCTCAAACTCAATCTCAAACTCAATCTCAAACTCAATCTCAAACTCAATCTCAATCTCAATCTCAATCTCAATCTCAAACTCAATCTCAATCTCAAACTCAATCTCAAACTCAAACTCAATCTCAATCTCAATCTCAAACTCAATCTCAAACTCAATCTCAATCTCAATCTCAATCTCAAACTCAATCTCAAAATCAAACTCAAAATCAAACTCAATCTCAAACTCATAATCAAACTCATAATCAAACTCATAATCAAACTCATAATCAAACTCATAATCAAACTCATAATCAAACTCATAATCAATCTCTCTCTCTCTCTCTATATATATATATATATATAGAGAGAGAGAGATAGAGAGAGATTTTGAGAGAGAGAGACAGATCTAATATTAAACAGAAAAATATAAATAACTTACCTCCCTCCACAAAACTCCTCTCCCCACAAAAACAAACTCGCCAAACCTATAGGCCAACAGCAAAAAAAACACAATTGTACTTCTCGACAGTGCATTCAGTAAATATAGAAATTGGCAAAACATACAAATAAAAGACAGCTTGATAGGATGAAAAGCATGTACAATGCAACTTACCTCCCTCCAAACCCCTAAGGGCAGGATCAAAGATCCCAAATCCTCCAAACACCTATAAACAAGAAAAGAAATCAATTTTACTTCTCGCCAGTGTATTCAGTAAATATAGAAATTGGCAAAACATACAAATAAAAGACAGCTTGATAGGATGAAAAGCATGTACAATGCAACTTACCTCCCTCCAAACTCCTATGGGCCGGATCCAAACTCCCACACAACCAAAAATACTCCAAACACCTATAAAGAAGCAAAAAACACAATTGTACCTCTCACCAGTGTATTCAGTAAATATAGAAATTGGCAAAACATACAAATAAAAGACAGCTTGATAGGATGAAAAGCATGTACAATGCAACTTACCTCCCTCCAAACTCCTATGGGCCGGATATAAACTCCCAAACTCTCCAAACTACCTCCAAACACCTATAAACAAGCCAAAAACACAATTGTACTTCTTTACATCGGCATCCGTAAATGTAGTAACGGATTCCCGTAAAAAGAACTTAAACCGCGACTTGATAATAAAGCAACTTACCTACTCTCAACCACCTAGCTCCTGGAACCGCGTGCTACTTCGTCCGAAATCACAACACAGTCGAGGCGTGGGTGCGTGTCATTCCTATTTATTCACTCCCACTGTCAATCAAATGCTCTATCCCGTAAGTGATTGGCTGTGCGACCTGTGGCGCGATGCGTGATTCCGCTATTGGATAGTTCGTGCCGGGCGCGGCTAGTCCGTCCCCCTTCCAGCTTGCGTGCGCGCCTAAACGTCACGGCCTTCCTACATTCGGAAGGCCGCGATTCACGCCTGGCTAGATTTAAGTTACGGCCGCATCCGTTGAAGTCCACACGATGCACTTACGGCATTGTAATGAAACAGGGCTGAAAGGGCCCTAAAAGTGTAAAGGAAGCAATAAAAGGCATTCGAATTACTGTAAAAACAATCCACAATGATCAAATATGTTAATAAAAGAGATTTTTGTGGTGTCATGTACATCCTCAAAATGGCAGCCAAATTAACCCTTTAGCACTCAGAAAGAATAGAATGTGTCCCCTAAACATATCAACATTATCTGATTTACATCTCTTTTATCACATCTAGATTTTTGAACACAAATATTGTATATATTTTCACGCCACATTACATAGATCATGGAGTATGGGCCCAAAATCAAATGTGGGCCAGAATATTAGGGGTTACTAATTAAAATGGCTCAACCAATCCATAATCAGGGAACTTCATAACATGATGAAGCTTAGATACACCAGTGAGCTTTTCCATTTGTGAAATCAACCCGGATAATCACAGCTGGGGTAATTAGCAAGCTATATAACCACACCATCATCCATGAATTAGCAAGTCTGAACCATCATGGATAGCAGCAACATGAGTACAGCGTATAGGTATGTGAGGAGAGCGCAGCGTCGTATGAATGGATATTTGTTTCGAATGTTGCAGAGTGGAAACCGGGATGTCAGGCGTGCGACTGTGGAGTGGCTGAGGCGTGACAGAGAGGGGCGGCTGGGAGTGAATGTGGGTGAGCGTGCTGATGCAATCCATGGTGGTCCGGAACCAAGCCAGGCAAGTGGCTCATCACAGGACATGCCTAGGGTCATGGTGGGGGGTCAGTTAGGGGAGAGAGCTCCAGTGGCACAGGGACAGGGGGATATGAGGGCACCTGCAGACAGGGAGGAGGACCTTGATGTGGGTGATCAGCTGATGGGGGTGCCAGATGAGAGACCCCTAGAGGGTGTGGCACATGAAGTGGGGGCTCCTGCACAGCCAGACCCACAGGGGGGTGAGCAGGCCCAGGAGCCGGCCAGGAGGCTTCGTGCACCCAGGGTGTACAGGGACAGAGTCACATTAGAGGGGTTAACTGATGTGGAAGTGTATGAGCGTTTTAGGCTAACCCGTGCCAGCCTGGAGGAGCTCTATGCGGTCCTGAGGGAGGACATGGAGCCTTCCTCACGGACCAATAGAGCCATCCCAGGCATGACACGGATGTTAGCCGCCATACACATCCTATCATCTGGTAGTTTTCAGAACACTGCTAGCATAGTAGGAGGAATGTCTCAAGCAAGCCTTTCAAGGTGCCTGAGCACATTCCTCCATGCTATCGTTCCGAAAGCTGCCAGATACATCAGTTTTCCCCACACTGGGGAAGAGATCTTGAAGGTGAAAGCAGATTTCTTTCGAATGGGAGGTATCCCCAATGTGCTCGGTGCTATAGATTGTACACATGTAGCATTGATACCTCCTAGAGAGCAAGAAGCCATGTTCCGAAATCGCAAACACTATCATTCCATCAATGTACAGGCTGTTTGTGATGCAGGCATGCGCATACAAAATGTGGTTTCCGGCTTCCCGGGAAGTACTCATGATGCCCATATCCTGCGTGAGTCATCCACCCCTCTTTATTTTGAGTCTGGAGAAGCTCCACCTGGGTGGCTACTGGGTGAGTACCCATAAAGGATCCCCTAAAATATACATAATGTTCCACTGTAATGTTATTCCATTGTTGCGCCATAAAGAAGGTGTGCCGACTGAGCCATTGCATCGTAGCTTGTTGCTGTGCCTAACCCGATGTGACGTGGTCATAGGAGTATGAAGTTCCAAGCCAGAGATCCCTAAACTAACGTCACATTAATCATTGCGTATATTTACAGATGCTTTAACGAGCAGCACAAACTCCCATTCATATCTACATCTCCCATTTTTGTTTCCTTCAGGTGATGCAGGATATAGGTGTTTGCCGTGGTTGTTGACCCCTGTGAACAATCCACGCACAGAGGGGGAGGAGAGGTACAATGCGGCCCATGCCAGAACCCGGAATGTAATAGAGCGCACCTTTGGACTCCTGAAGATGCGCTTCAGATGTTTACATTCCACTGGCGGGGCGCTACAGTATACACCAGGGAAGGTTTGTCACATCATCATGGCCTGCTGTATTCTGCACAATATAGCAGTACAGGCAAACTGTCTGGGGAACATTGATGATGCTCCGCTTGAACCGGCGGAGCGTCCAGTACCTCCCGATGGTGGGGATAACGTTCAGGGGTCACAACTACGTGCCCACGTCATTCGTGAGTACTTCCCATGTAAGTCTGAAACTAATTACAACCAACTCAAATGTACATGGCTTATGGTTACTAATACATCTCTTTTCTCCTTCCCCATTGTCTTCCAGAATATCCAACAGTCCACAGTAGAGGATAGCTTTGTGATGTAACATATGTCTCGTGACGCATTATTCATACTGGATCAAATACAGCCTGCTCTGATATCCGTTACTGGTAAGTATGCGCACATTCCCATACACATCATATATATTGATATCTGCCAACCTCAAGAAGCTAAGCTAAAGGATGGTCTGATGTATTCCACAATGTCAATGGATATAGGCCTCACAATCGTATTTGAAAACATCTGCCCAGAACAGTAATGTTCACATTGTCTGATCATGCTATTCCACATCCCATGGAGGTCAATGCAATTCCTAGCAATCTGGATATATGAACATAACAGCATACTGTAAACCATAAGAAATGTACCTCATGTGATGCAAAGAGGGGATGTCCCCTGTTCTTTGTCAGCGAATGCTGGTTAAAAGCATTCTCAGTCAGATAACAGGAATAGTCTCAAGGATGTGTTAACTAGGAATCATTGTGCAATATATCATATGGATTGTGTGACTCATCTCATCATATTGCCATTACAGAACTGTTGCCGTGT
The DNA here is from genome assembly GCA_027410445.1 of Discoglossus pictus. Classification (NCBI taxonomy): domain Eukaryota; kingdom Metazoa; phylum Chordata; class Amphibia; order Anura; family Alytidae; genus Discoglossus; species Discoglossus pictus. The sequence goes on along the minus strand of CM050166.1, from coordinate 174,447,937 downwards.
GTCAACACATTGTTTACCCACACAGACATGGGAAACAACCTTGCCAGCAACAGAACATCAGCTACATCAATGGCGTCTACATTGTAAGTGAGTATTTGCGGGAAACATGTGCATGTATGCATGAGAGGAAATGACTAATAACTCCATTAATGTAGGCCTAACTTTCTTTTTCCCCAAGACATCCCCTATGTATTGCTGAAGCGGTCCGAAATGTTTATCGGACCATGCAGACGTGTCCTGGGGGAACAGATCTCTTCGTTGAATACTCCACTTGATCTATCCAAGGTAGAGAACCACATGTAGATGTCCGAACATGTATCAATGTGTGATAGTTGTGATCTTCCCTTTCTATTACAGGATGCACTGGTGTCTCTCTCTCTCTCTCTCTCTCTCTCTCTCCACCCCTGTTTACCCTTAATTTATTGAGTCACTCAAGTCTTCTGCTAACTATCCCAATTAACCCTTTCCACTATGTTTTCTCTTGTCTTCTTCCTCACATCCCCTGCCTTTTCCTCAGACTCTTCTTTACTTCTCCCCTTTTTGTCTGCATCATTTTCATTTCAACTCTCATGCCCACCTCTCTCCTTTTATTCGCCCATCACCTAATCCTACTCAAGCTGTGGTTAAACTATGTGTCTCCTGACTGTCCCATCTGCAGATTACATTATCTGTCCACATGGGGCAGATACCTTATTACAAAATAGTGCATCGCACTTTACATCTGATCCCTTTCCTCTCCGACTAATGCATATCTTTCTACTTGACACAACCTCCTTCCTATGTATCTCTCACTTACTTATTAACCTTGCTATTCCTTATCTACTCTTCCCCATGTCCATTACCTTTAACTTGGAAGTGGTGATTTTCTAATCTTGTGTGGGCCTTTGTGAACAAATCATTTATCAACAGACTTTACGCTCCAAACAGGGCCCTCCATTTTCTTGCGTTGTCAATATTACATACTGTATATTTTTGTGTTCTTCTCCCCAGTACAGCGTTACGGAATATGTTTGCACAATACAAATAAATGAGAATTCGACTAATCCTAATATTCCCACATCAGGACAAATTAGTCTGGGCCATCATTATCATCGTACAGATGGTTAGCTTGTACGAGATCCCAATGCCTAACGTGTGCCGACATACCTACATCTGTTGGTGGCTGCTCATATGGCATATGTAAGGTTTCCACTAATATATTATTTGTGTGTTTGTATTCCAGATCCCGGTCAGAACAAGGCATGACGATAAACAAAGGCATGACGATAAACATCCTGACATTCCGTGGCCATGTCAATGTCCTCATGTATGTGCATGTGTCCGTTTCATTGCTTTGTTGGATCCAGTTTGATATCTGATGACCTTGACTGAATAGCCGATATGTGTCACGAGACAATTTCATTATACAATGCAGATGTGATGTGACATCTGTCAGCTGATGTTCCTGGTATATCCACAGCATGTGTATGCTCATATAGTCTATCTCGATTCACCGGTACCTATTGGTTTAGACATTCTATCCTCTCCTCTACTTGGACTGTTGTGAAGCCTGCAGCACCAACCCTTCAAGATCTTTTCTTCAGTGCTGATGTGACCCTCCCTGTGCATATGGGGAAGAGTAAATCCAGGCTTGGGACTTAACAGTTAAGGAGGTTACGTTAATCTTCAGTTATGCATATTCAACAACAGTGAGTATAGATGCTCAATCAGAGAACAAACTATCACTGATATTGCCTTGTTTGTTGTGAGTTCTCTGCAATAAGTAACATCTGACTGATATGGTCCTGGTCAGGTCACCATCTTTTTGACCAAGGTTATCTATGTGCTGCTTATTGTTGCGTGAGAACTGACGTTATGGGCTCATAGCATTCACTGATTGAGCACTTATACTTCTGATGTGGCATCAGAGTGTCCGTTTAACACCCAAGCATACATTTTGCTCTCCCCATATGTATATCACCTTATTCTGGATTATTATGGTGTTTCCTTATTGACTGTTATATATATGTCGGAACAATAATGAGATCTATTATATTGCCTAATGTTGGTTGATATACTGTACATCCCCTGATCATCCATATCAATGTAATTTTCCATGCCTGCATTCTGCTCTCATATCCCTATTTCCCTGTGTTACTTGGATTTTGTATCCTACCCCCCTCCACCATGATCCTTTGCATACCTGTGTTGATTAGTCAACCTGTGGCTTTGTGGCAAGCTTGCCTTGTTAATTTCGTTAAATATTAAATATGATTTATCTGCGATGTTGTTTGTGTCTGCCTCGTCAATGTTGATACCATAGCATTTCCGGAACATCAATAAAAGGACCTTCAGACTCCACATCTGTGCTCTGCACCATCAGTTAGGGGTGTCAATAGAATTCTCACAGTGTGTTTGCATTACTGATTTCAAACATAAGGGAAGGTTGGTATTAACAATCTATCTGACGCAGAAACAGACAAATGAGACAGGTTTCTGTAAGTGGCTCACATCCTAATAGTGAACATACAGGGCCTCATTCAATTGCGATTTTGCCAATTGAATGGGGCTCAAAATAAGCACAGAACATATATTGTGTCAAACAGATTTTAGTTAGTGAAAACCTTGATTTGGTAGAGATGTTTACTAACTCAACCATTTTTCAGAGAATATATGTTATGTGCTTATTTCAAGCCCTATTCAATTGGCCAAATTGCAATTAAATGAGGGCCACAGTATCTAACATAAGTGAGTACACCCGTCACATTGTTGTTAACATTTTAGTACATCCTTTCATGTGACAACACTGAAGAAATGACACTCTGCTACAATGTAAAGTAATTTTTCGGACCCATCAATAACTCAATACCCAGCCATTATTGTGTAAACCATTGTCACCAAAAGTGAGTACACCCTTAATTTGAAATGTCAAAATTGACATGAAATGTCAATTATGTGTGGCCACCATTATTTGCCAGAACTGCATTAACCCTCATGGCCAGGGAGTTCACCCGAGCTTCCCAGGTTGCCACTGGAGTCCTCTTCCACTCCTTAATGATACATCAGAGCTGGTTGATGCTAGAGACCTTGCACTCCCCCACCGTCAGTTTGAGGATGCCCCACAGATGCTCAATATGGTTTTGGTCTGTCGACAAGCTTGGCCAGTCCATCACCTTTACCTTCTTTAGCAAGGCAGTGTCGTCTTAGCGGTGTGTTTAGGGTCGTTATGTTATGTTGCCCTGCAGCCCAGTCTCCCAAGGGAGGGGATCATGTTCTGCTTCAGTATGTCACAGTACATGTTTTCATTCATGGTTCCCTCAATGGACTGTAGCTCCCCAGTGCCAGAGATAAATGGATAAGTCACAACGAACACAAAAACATTGATATGAGATGAACCCATCATTTTGAACCAAAACAGTGATGCAGAGAGAGGGGAGGCAGCATCTGACATAATTAGGTAAATGCATATAGTGGGAAGCCACACAACATATTAGCAAAAACATCTATACACATGCATATATGTTTGGTCTGGGCCTGCATGCATGCTGCCAGCACTGAGGAGCTACAGTTCTTTGAGGGAACCCATGAATGCCAACATGTACTGTGACAAACTGAGAAAGAGCATGATCCCTCAGATAGGAGAACAGGCCGCAGGGCAGTATTACAACATGCTAACGACAACAAACACACCTCCAAGCCGACCACTGCCTGGCTAAAGAAGCTGAAGGTCAATAGTTGATGAACTGGCCAAGTAGGTCACCAGACCTAAACCCTATTGAGCATCTGTGGGGAACTCCTCAAATGGAAGATGTGGAGTGTAACGGAACCCATCACTGTTTTACCCTGTTTTATGGTTATGGTTAAAATATGATCATACTGTTATACTGTATGTATGTTGGTTTCTGCTCGGCAAAATCTTAGCCCAGACTATTGCAGACCTTGGCATAATAGATAATCCTAGTACAGAGACTCATCATAGGATAAGGAAGTCTATTGTATAAAGTGTTTTCATTATCAGACATAACAAAGAAGGATGATCTAAGCAATGTCTGATTGTATCAAAGTAGCCAGGTAGTCTCCGGGAGGTGTGACCCACCTGTTGTCCCTCAATGTGTATTGTGTGGCCAACTATGGGGGATGTGTGTATTGCCTGTGGGAAGAGATGTGTATATATATATATTTCTGGGCAACAAAATAAAGTCCGTATTCATTTGACTCCCAATTGAGTGTGGGCAAATATTGCAGGTTGGGAATGGTGAGACTGTAGTGCTTCTTGGATATTGTACCGTATACCAGCGGAGATATTGGACTGCGTGTTCCAACTCCATTACAGGGAGTGCAAGGTCTCTAACATCCACCAGCTCCATGATATCATCATGAAGGAGTGTAAGAGGACTCCAGTGGCAACCTGTGAAACTCTGGGGAACTCCATCCCCATGAGGGTTAAGTCAGTGCAGGAAAATAATGGTGGCCACACAAAATAATCGCCAATTTCACTTAGGGGTGGACTCACTTTTGATATTTCCCCTGAATTAATCTATCCATGTGTCATGAACATGAATATCATGCATCACCGTTACTGTAATCAAACTCATGAATATTACCTCCACCCTCAGCTGCACTAGTGGCTGTTACCCCAACCCTACATTAACACAGGGCTGGTATATTGAAGGAAGATGTATGTACTAATCCAATAACGTTGGTGTGTAGCATTCATGTGGTGTTTACCAATCATGGTACAGTACAAACGAAACAAACAATGATAATGTGAGCAATACATAATGTTTAATCTTATGTTGCTTTCACAAATATTTACAACAAAAAAAACGGGAGGCAGAAATCCATGGACATCAATAAAATGGAACCTAAAGAGATAAGAACAAGACATCAATTAGAACAATATACGCATTGACTGCAACACCTCAACGTCAATAGATCTGGGACATCAATTGCTTCTATATGCAACATGAACATGTTCTCACCTATTTCCGCTTTCGCTTGGGTTTTTCCTGGCTCTCCTGGCCTTTGGAAGATGGTCCTCTAGGCCGGCCCCGACCTCTTCGGGTGTTTGGAGGCTCTTCCGGCCTGGATGCTGGGGACAGGGTGTGGGATGTTGACGGAGGCGAGTTTGAAGGAGTAGCCCGGTCTTGGTGCTGGCCTTCTCGGGCCATTTCAGGCCTTCGGGCGTACTCCTCCATTAACTGATTATGACGCCTCGCCTCCTGGAACATCCGCTGATTTTGCAGGGTCATTTGAGCCAAGACTTGGTCATTATGGCATCTCCTCTCCTGTAAGTTCCGGGCATTGTTGCGTCTCCTCTCCTGTAAGTTCCGGGCATTGTTGCGTCTCCTCTCCTGTAAGTTCCGGGCATTGTTGCGTCTCCTCTCCTGGAAGTTCCGGGCGTTATTGCTTCTCCTCTCCTCGAGCTGCCTGGCATCATGGCGTCTCATCTCCAGCATGAACTGTTGATTTTGCTCACGCTCATGCTGGAGATGAGCCAGGAAATCCGGGCACTGGGCCGCTGACAGCGCAGGACTAACTGCCAGCAACCCAGACCACTGTGTCCTCTGGGTGGAGGCACTGCTTACTGGTGTGTCCTGCCTGGGAGACGCCTGCTGGGCCTGCGGGGCCGGAGTGGCTGGCTGGGCCTGCGGGGCCTGTTGGTCTTGAGTGGCCACAGCGGCTGTCTGGGCCTGCGGGGCCTGTTGGTCTTGAGTGGCCACAGCGGCTGTCTGGGCCTGCGGGGCCTGTTGGTCTTGAGTGGCCACAGCGGCTGTCTGGGCCTGCGGGGCCTGTTGGTCTTGAGTGGCCATAGCGGCTGTCTGGGCCTGCGGGGCCTGTTGGTCTTGAGTGGCCGCAGCGGCTGTCTGGGCCTGCGGGGCCTGTTGGTCTTGAGTGGCCACAGCGGCTGTCTGGGCCTGCGGGGCCTGTTGGTCTTGAGTGGCCACAGCGGCTGTCTGGGCCTGCGGGGCCTGTTGGTCTTGAGTGGCCACAGCGGCTGTCTGGGCCTGCGGGGCCTGTTGGGCCGGAGTGGCCACAGTGGCCTGCTGGTCCTGCGGGGCCACATGCCCTGCCAGGGGCCCATGCTCCAGGGCAGCATTGTTTGTGAAGCCATATTGGGGGCACAACCGGAATGGGACCACATTGGGTGGCCCCACATTTGGCCAGCCCACATTGTCTGGGAGCCAGGCGGTGCCATTATCCTGGCTGGAGGCAATTGCTGGCACCTTGTGGATGGCCCAGGTGGACTTTGATAGGAGGGCCCTGCTACAGGGGAAGTTGACGCAGGTGGTCCTGCATCTTCAGAAGGTGCAGGAACCTGCGGAGGCAGGGGACGCCTGGATGGTACTGAAATGAGACAAGATTTTGATTTGAGTATTGTTGTTTCCATATCTCTGAGATCAGAGTGACTTGTAATTGGCTGTGAATGTTTGACTCCAATCAAAATTGATTTGCATCATTAGTATTGTGGATCCTGGCTGGGATCTTTCCTGTTATGTGACACCGACTACTGGCAGCAGCAGTTGGACCAAGGGGCTGATAGATGGCGCTGCCACTGTTATATACATCATTTTCAACTTACACAGAAGCCCAAAAGCACTAGCCCTCACACTTATCCGAACCCCTTACCTTAACAACACCATAACCCACTAAGGCCCTCATTCAATTGCAATTCGGCCAATTGAATAGGGCTCTAAATAAGCACATAACATATATTTTTTTAAGAAGTTTTTAGTTAGTAAGCATCTATCTAAAAGCAAGATTTTCACTAACTAAAAACTTCTTAAAAAAAATATGCTATGTGCTTGTTTAGAGCCCTATTCAATTGTCCGAATTGCAATTGAATGAGGGCCTAAATCTGCATGATTATATAATCTCCAGGAAAATGCTGTGACATGTAGAGGCTGCTCACTGCTGCTACCAGCAGTCACGGTCAGATAACAGGAAAGGGCCCATGGCTATATGTAATGCTGGTGCGGTGTGCCAACTGCAGTTAATTAGAACACGTGCTCATCTGAATCTGTTGGCCAGTGTGTGAGACAGACCAATCTGTGACCAATCCTCAGCAATGTGAGTTAACATGTTAATGTAACATGGTCCAGATTATGCTGTTACACAACACAAACTTACAGTCCATCAGAGTCTGTATCCGCATATGCTGCAGTGTGCACATCCATACATGTACTCTCATGGTGATGTACCAGCTAGACCGGACCTATCCTGTTGTATGTGCGCATATGTGCGCATCTCTGGAAGTGCCCCACCAACGACTCTAGCTACGCCAGCCCAGCAGGCCAGGTAAGTGGTTATGGGTTTCAGGTTCTGGCTACAGTTAGGGGGGATGGGTTAGAGTTAGAAAGTGGTGTTTAGGGGGTTAGGGTTAGAGGGTTACGGGCTTTGGGTGTACCAACTATTTTTGACGGCTACATGGGGACGCAAGCGCAGCCGCATCCCTAGAGTCGGCGGCGGCACTCTTCAAGCACATACTGAAATGCCCACATAAAACAGGATACATCCGTTATACCTAGTTTCAAAATGTACATGAATTCTAAGCAGTAGGAGGGTTAAGCCAAACAGCTATGGATGGGCCAGTTTAACATGGAGTAGAGTGTGACAGGGGAACTCATGACAATAAAAAATCAATTGCAATAGAGTTGTCATGTATGCTTTATATGCACTGGGAACCAACAGCAAACATAACAGTAACATCAATAGATTTGCAAAACGGTATCATAATCAGTTGTGGGAGGAGGTATTGGACATATATTTCATTGATAACAATTCTGACAAGTATATTTCTTTACACTGGATTTACATGATTTTCGCAGCCTCATATATCTGTAGTCACAACCAGATATCTTACAGTGCAATTCAACGTCAGTTATCTATCTGTGTGGGGTACATGTGCGTACATATGAGGGTGTTAAGGTGTACATGGTACTCACATTGCAGGGTTTCAGGCCGACCGGAGTCCACCAGGCTAGGGAGGCCCACGACTGACGCTGGCCGGATCATGTCGCGGACTGTGGCCTCCCAACCGGGGTATGTGAAGGTTTGTGGCGGCCCACCACCGGTTCCACGTGCTGCTTTGGCCTCATCGGCCATCTTCTTTTTTACATCGATGCGGCAGTCTTGGAACCGGTGCTGGACAGACTGCCAGGTACGATTCGCATACCCCAGCGAGGAGACCTCAGCCGCAATCTCCTTCCAGGCATCTGTCCTCTGCCTGGGCCTCACTTCACTCCCACCGGTTAGGATGGAGTGTCGGGCTTGCACTCCTCTAACCAGTGTTTCGATCTCCTGGATGGTAAAGTTTGCTGCCCTTTTGCGGGCAGCAGCAGCTTGCTGGCCAGCCTGTGGCTGGGGGCCCTGCTCTCCCTGACCTCTCCCTTCACTGCCTTCTCCCTCCATCTCTCCTCCTCTATCTCTCTTGCTCTCACAAAACCTCCAACTCCAAGACCTGTGTGTCCACTTGCACAGCATACAACACAGTCACAGATTACAGAATTTCACTCCCTTTTAAACTATTTGTGCCTTTGATTGTCATCTTCCTATTGGTTAATTGATTTCAGGTTTGATTTTAGGATTACGGGCTTGAGACTTGGCCGTAGCTTCTTAGTGAAGCACGTACGGGTTTGGCGGATGAGTGCCCTCCAAGCCCGTAGCTCGTTATTCAAACCCGTGCGGGCTTGCATGATAGATGAAGTTAAATATCTTTATTTGCACATTTGAGAGTAGGGGAATGTTGAGCTATTAATTCTGAAACCAAACATCACTTTCACTTTTAATAAAAGTACAGGATGGCTTTTCTATGCTACGACTTGTAAGTTAGCCCTTTACGACCCGTAGGTCTATTTTACCCATTTACGGACTTGACGGAGGCTAATCCCGCAGCCTTTGCGGGTCTGAGGTGCTCCAAGCCCTCGGGACTTTGTCCACGGATATTTGACAAGAATTTGAAAATACAAAAATTGCAGATTTGAGTATAGGGGAATGTTGTGCTATTTTTGCTAACACCTACAATCACTTTATTGTCTCATCAGAGTGCAGGATGGCTTTATTTGGGCTTTATTATGTGCTTAATTGGTGCTAGCGGGACCTGTTTGCTGCAAGTAAGCTGCGGCTCGCTTTTAGCCTTGCAGAGAGGTTTCCCGTAGCAATTGAATAGCAACCGGGGCTTTCTTGCGGCCGAAACTCTTGCGGCCGTTTTAGATCAAAGGCTTTCCTCCGGCGCGTGCGGCCGCAAGGCGCCGGCCGCAAGGCTGCCGGAGCCCCCGGCCGTAAGGGAATAGAATAGCCGAATAGCTTGCGGCCGGTCCTTGCGGCCCCGCAACGGCTGCGGCCGCTAATAGAATGAGGCCCCTATGTGTCTATACAGACAGATTTTTTTTTTCTGTTGAGCTTTCCATAACATTTGAGCTGGAGTTAACAAGCTCTGGATCATCCCTATTACCACCAGTCTACACCACTAAAAAGGTCTCTACGGAGCAAATCACTAACATAGCACCAATGAGACATCATTTACCCGGTATAGTTGAACTCCATTCTGATGATAATCCTTCAGAAGCCAAATTGATTTGCAATCATTTGTGGAACCTCTCCACAAAACACTTATCAATCCAGTGTTTTTGAATACACCATTATAACAGCTCAAAATGAAACTAAGGAGTCCTGCCTGGATAAATTGTTCTATGATAACATTTTGTGGGACAGGACTCGACTGTCCAAGTCCAGCGCAAAAATTAAAAAGGAACATTGTTGGAACTTTTCTTTCTATTACATGACACTGTAAATTTTGTCATAAATTTCTATAAATTAGCCATATTACAAAAGATTGTGTATTGGTGACATTTTTTTGCTGGGTCCATCATGTTCACTGGTTCCAAATGTAATAAAGTGCAGGAAATAAACAATATATTTGGTCTAAAACAGATTTTAGACACCACGTTCTACAGGTACCAACGAAAATACCTGTACAGTACAGTTATTGATTGTCAATGGAAGCAGGAGAAAAAAAATGATCTATTAGGTTTGAAAACATTGGGCATTCCTATTAAGCATATCATCATACCATAACCAAAATATCATACCATAAATATAATAAATACATGGTTGTATTTTAAAATGAGTTACAGTCTATTTTGTTTGTATAGTTTACATTATGTAGTCCTTTCTAATAACATACTTTGCATTTTGTATGATATGTAATGATTTAAATGAAGTTATTTATGTGAAAATCAAACTCGTAGCAAAGGATAACTTTCATACCAGTTTCAAAAATGTTGAATAAAGTGCAATTGTACATAAAGTAAAATGCTAAAAAAATTCAGTTGTGAGATGAAAATTAAAACTGCTATGTTTACTGCAGTCCCTTAAGCACAGTGCATTTTATATACAATACAGTAGGGTGCTACTCAAAGTCACAGCAATATTGAAGCACTCAATACTTGTCACTGTGTTCCTTTAGAAATCTATCATACAGGATAATAGAATCCTCAGTACCTATATTACTTGCCATATGCAACATACTATTTTTGCACTTATTAACAGTGTATAGCATACAACTGTATACTATACCTACTATAGCACTTTGCACTTTATTTATTCAGCACTTTATTTGCACAAGTCACCTTTTTTTGTGACGACACTAGCACTTTTTTTGTATATGGCCAGTACACCTAGGACAGATTTCTCTATTTAGATACATTATCTCCACTAATTTCATAGCTCTGCCATCTCTCAGCCACCTATGTATCTATTTTAATATGGATTTTAATTATTATTATTAAAAGCTAAGTTTTACTGTATAGTTTATTCTCTTTGTTCTAAGACAAGGATTATTAGGTGTGCCCTAAAATAGGATCTTTTCTCTCTTCTTGGCTAGCTCAGTGTTACCATCATTTGGGTGCTTACATTTCTTCAGTTTCTGTAACATCTGTACAACACAGTCTTCAGTATAGGGTGACCAGATGTCGCTGTTTTCCAGGGACCCGTCCCCTGATCAAGACCTTTTAAAGTCTTTATTTAATTTAATTTTCTTCTTATAAACCTTGCCCCTGTAAATGTCCCTCTATTCTCTCCTTTTCTTCTTTGGATCAGATGGGCACATCCAAATCACATTGTCAACCTATATCCCTAAAGAATTTTTGGGATTCTAGCAATGAAGAAAGTAACTACCATGTGAGATTCTTGGCTCTATGGTAAGAAATTTTCAGCTTCCGTTACTATTTTGTGAAATGCTGTAGATATAAAAAAAACATACAGTCCTAGCCAATCTAGATAAATGTACCTTGTGCTTTTGTTAAAAAAAATCTGTTCGGCTTACTGTGGTGGTCTTAGAAAGCCTACACTAAAACATGAGGGCTACTTTGGAATACAAAAACAGATCACAAGTTAACAACTGTAAATGGAGACATTGCACAAAGTTGTTTTACGTGGTTATCATAATGATTAAAATATCATAAGCTAATGAGATTACAAACACTGATTTTGAACAAGACCAATTGTGTTAATTGGAGTCTCCTCACTGCAATTTGAGCTGCTGCTGAGTTTTGAAATATAATCAGTTTTACTAATTTTATCTGATTTCTTAATGAAGTTTGCCCTGAGCAATTGCTCTATTTGTTTCTTAGCAAACAGCATGTGTCATAACTGCTTCCATTAATCTTGATTAGTTTAGTTAAAACAAATAGTTATACTTGGGTGGGTTTCAGGAAATACATATTGGTATTTTTATTAAGACACTACATTTTCTTCATTTTGAGAAAGAACATAATTGTTTATAAACTGTGTATACATTTCTCAAGGTAAGATTATTAAATGGTCATATAATATTGGCCTTATTAAAATACTATTTTTTAAATAATGTTGTGTACTTAGCATGTAATTTTTCTCACAGTTACTATTATGCATACCTTTTCCTTCTTTCAGTGAAATCTAAATTTCTGGGCCATGTCTTACACACAAGCTCCTACAATAGTATAGGTATATGTATAATAAGGAAGCATTACAGAGATTCCCTGCTCAATAATAAAATTTAATTTAGACTCCATTGCTGGATGTAGAACATTTTAAAGGTCACTGTCATGTAAATGTATGCAGGAATTACATATAATTATGTACACAAATAAACCTTTGAGAATGTAATTGCTACCTCCCTAATGACTTGCTGACAAAAGGGTCACTTACTTATTCTAATTTTCCTGGATCTCTCTGCTGTTTTTGATACAACTGACCACCCTCCTCTAATCTAAATGCTCTGCTCTCTTGGCATCTGTGACATAGCTTTCTCGTGCTTCACATCATAACTAGAAAAATTGAACAGTTAGCCTCTCCTTCTGTGGCACCTATTCTTCGCTTCTCCCTCGGACTGTTGGCATATCCAAAGGTAAAGTTCTAGGCCCCTCCCCTTCTGCAGCAATACATTATCCATTGGTACCCAAATCAAATCTAATAGATTATACTATTATCAATAGGCAGATGACACTCAAATCTACCTACCAGATCTACCCCCCTCTCTTCAAGCACTCTTCTAGCACCAGTTGCCAACTGCCTCTCAAACAAATGTTCCTGGATGTCTGCCCATCAGCTCAAACTCAAGACTGAGCTCCTAATCTTCCCACCATCTACTACAGCATCCACTTCTCAAATATCGCTCACTCCAAGCTCCTGGACCTGTTGTCTTGGGGCTCTATTGGACCCTGCCCTTGCTTTCATTCCTCACATGCAATCAATAACACAATCTTGTCAGTTTCCACCTAAAAAAATCTTCAAACTATGTCACTATCTTAGATAAGACACAAATAAAATTCAAATCCTACAGCAACTCGATCCTTGCTGGTCTCCACTCCAAGCCATATTCAACAGCTCTGCTAGACTCGACCACTCTCAACACTCAGTGAGCCACATTCAATTGCTACGATTTTCCGATCCGAGCTCGCAAGTGGATGTCACAGTCAAATTTGCTATTCAATTGGCGTATTTTTGCGGGCTCGGACTGCGTTACGAGTTACAAGCTTGAAAAATGACGGCAGTACAACTTGTAACTTGCACCATCCAGAAGTCTTTGATGTGTCACTTTCGCCGGGCATAAATCACAAATCGCTATTCAATTGCTCCGATTCCCCATGCTTGCAAACATATCCACACTCGTAAACCACAAATAGAGGAGAAAATCCTATGTGTACTTGAGAGGGATTAAACACCAATTTGTAGCACTGTAACTGCAAATAAAACAGTAATCCTGCACTGTAAATTACGGGAAGAGCGATGAAAGACATTAGAATTAATTGCACAACAGTCTCAAGCCCGCACAACTGCAGGAAATAAGTTTTATTTTTATGTGTCATTTCAGGGTTAAATGATATTGGGTATCAATGACTTAATACATATCAGGCCACTCATATGGACTAGAACAGTATTAACATTCATTTTCATTATTTTTCATTTTCGAAGTTGTGCGACTTGATCGTAACTCGGACCCCCGAACCTGATTGATTGACTCGTAACCTCCATGTTTTCCCGCCATAATTATGACAGTCTCGTTTTCTATTGGCCAATTCAAAAGGGGCGGTTACAGGCTCGGTGAATTGATACGGTTCCCGCCCACAACTGCTGTGAACCTGTGCATGGTTTACGGTGCTGGCTTCAGGATCGCAACTGGCGACTTGGAGCATTTGAATAGCTTTGCAAACATGCGGCCAACTGCGAGCGAGTTTCGGGCTTGACATTGAATAAGGCCCAGTGTCTGCAGCACCTCTCTGTTAGTCACTCCACTGGCTTCCCATAGCCTCCAGAATAAAATGAAAAATCCTGACCTTAACAAATAAAGCTTTCAACAAGAGTATATCCACTTATATCACTGCCCTCATCTCAAAATAATCCCCCAACCACCCTCTTAGCTCTGCTAATGAAGAAATAATGCTTAAATGTCTAAATGCATAATCATATTTCATTAAAAATAAGAGGACATTTGAGTATATACACTAATGTCCGAGGTTTCATGATTCTGAGTTTTTTTACTTTTTACTTTTCTATATCCTATGTTATAAAATGGGTCCTGAAGGAAATAATAGGATCTCAAGATGCTGTCATCCAGTGACTTTGCTTTATTCAGGCCAAACATAGCTACATGTTTTGCCCCCCCCCCCTACCACACACACACACAAGGTGAGAACATTATATATATATATATATATATATATATATATATATATATATATATATATATACTGTATATAAATACACAGTATATAAAAGGAGTCCCACGTTCCTTTCCTATTGGCAGCAGAACGGGGCCCGGGAGGGCTCAGCACAGAAAAAAATTGGAACTCCATATATATATATTTTATGTTTCCTTTTTATATATATTCAACAGTATGCCGACAGAAGTAAAAAAAAATAATACTATACATTATTATATATGAAAGAATAAATAACTAAATAAATATATAAATATTTATATATATATATATATATATATATATATATATATATATATACAGTATATATATATATATATATATAGTAAATAAATAGTACATCTGTGTTCAGATTTTAATGTCTAAAACAAGTTAAAAAAACCTGCTTCCAACTCAGAATTCCAAGAAAAACAGTTATTACACTGCAATCTGGGAAGCTGAGCTGGGACATGCAAATGTGTTCACAAATGCCTTGCTCTTTAATCCATAGCCATTATCAAACATGGCTTCCTCTAAGCTTATGCATGCTGTATTACACAGCTTTAATGCAAAACCAAGGTTGGATAAACACAAGCTGAGAATCCTATCCATGTACAGCTGTTTCAAGCTTACTGGCTATCATCAGCATGGAGCGGGATCTCAGCCTGTGTTGTGGACTTTATGAGTAGGTAGTTCACCACAACAATCATTTATAATATGGTGGGCAAAAGAGCGATAGAAGCCCTCCACCGTACAGTAAATAAATAATACATTTGTTCACATTTGAAAGTCTAAAGCAAGTTAAAAAACTTGTTTCATGCACAGAATTCCGAGGAATACAGTTATTACACTGCTCTCTGGGAACCTTGGCAGGGACATGCAAATGTGATCACAAAGGCTTTGCTTTTGCAATCCATAACCATATCAAACATGGCTTCCCATAAGCATATGCCCGCTGTATCAAACAGCTTTTTAAATAGGGCTGGATTATACAAAAGCTAGGAATCCCACCCACGTACAGCTGTACGTAACTGTATATGAGACTTGAAAAGATTATGCATAGAATGGTATTGAACAGGTTCATTAGAAAGAAGCCTTTTTGATTATTGCCCCATATCATTCAAAGGGAAATCAGAATGATCGAAACAAGAATGGGCAGGCATTTTACTCTCCTTAAACTAAAGGAATATTTGATTTTTTACGGTTGGAAATTTGAGGGGAATTTACTAAGCACTTTCTCAACTGAGATGAGGCGAGAAGAGCTGAGTTTAGAAGACCTTTTCCCCCATTGGAAATAGTTCATAGTAAATCAATACTTAGTAAATTCCTCTCATAGTTGAACAGTAAATAGACATTAATGGTTCCATCTATTCTGCCCATTCTACCTAAAAACTTATCTTGACTAATCCTCAATTTAGCCTTATGCTTATCCACTCCATACTTGAATGCCTATGCTTATTTATACCTCTTCCACAGGAAGTCTAGTACACCGACAACCATTTTATTTAGGCAAAATGTTTATGTTTTTTATTTGTTTATTTTTATACAAGTGGTTTAACCAAATTACTTAATTAGCCTTACGTTCCTAAATGTAAGAGAAACTGATTAGCATTCTTTGGAATCACTGACACAACATAGTAATATGTATGAAGTATAGAGCTGCATCTTCATTTCACATATTAAAATCTTTAACTTTCTGTCTCATAATTTATATGTTTAATAACAATTACTAATGTTGCTTAGTAGAATGTAAGGAACCTATATGCCTCAAGCCAGTTAATTATCTGATAGAAATATTCAGTCTATTGTATTTTTACTACAGCTTGTGATTCTGGGTTGAGACATGAAAATGAGGAATTCATTGCCATTTAGACAAAAAATACAATTTATTTAAAATGTCATGGATCTCATAACTTGGCTACTTCTTCCTCTTTGACACTGGGGACCAACAATGTCCATTGAGGCATAAAAACATGAAATAACGTAAAGTTTTACCTACCTGTTTACAGATTGTTCAGTCAAAATGATAGAGCCATTGATTAGCTAAATCAAGAAGATTCTTAATTTCTGGCTTGTTGGAGTGTTTGTGCTTGGATATTAGTATGAAGTTCTTTAAATGTAATATTTATTTTCTTAGAATACATGTTATATATGTTTTCAATTATTTATTATCTTTACTAGAAATCTGTATTCTTCGATAAAAAGTAAATTTATTTGCGCATTTCGGTATATATTATATATCAGTATTTTTTATCACTGTGGATTTTATTGCTTCATAATTTTTTATGACCTAAATTCGGACTGGAGGGCGGAGAATTCTGTAAAACAAAAATAAACTGGAATTTTTATATACGAGCGTGTATGTTCTTTGTATAACGAGAACTATATCAATGCATCATCTCACACACAAGATTGGAAAGATCATATACCAATGGTATAACTACACTCCATCCAGCCGCACAGATTCACCAAACATCTAGGTACTGGTCAGGAGCATTTGCGCTTCTCCAACCACAACTCTGCAAATTCTGCACTCTAATATTGGGCATCTCTATGAACGGTGGCCCCAGAGAAGCAGCAGTCTCCTGCGCCACATACCCTGCATATATAGAATCATATTGACCCAACAAGGAAGTGCGGGCATATGACGGACTTATCGCTCAGCATCTATATTGGACTAAAGATCCAATACCAATCGTATTTCTTTATTATCCTTGCTCATAATAAACTTCAAAGGTCACTTTGAGAACATCTGCCATGTGGTGACAAGGTTTCTGAAAAAAAGTCTAAAAAGCCCTGGGCAAGTATAAAAGATACATACTATGAATGCAATATAAATAACCTTAAATAAGGGGTTACACGAAGAAACTTAGTTTTAGATTAACTGGTAAATATCACATAGATTTTATACATTACTTTATTATTTTCTTTATTTTATACAAATTAATTACAGTATTTTAAATCTAAATTTTAAACTAAACTCTTTGCCATCTAATACTATAACAATTCATGTTTTTGTAAACATAGTCATTGTGTGAGCTTCCTCATTCCATGTTATTTAAGAATAACATATCTATTAGCTTCTGGCAATTGTATATGATATGATTACTGCTCTGCTACAAATCATTACTGTTTCCTACATTCTATATGAAAAATTTGATTTTTGCATTATGTACAAATACAGCATTTGCATTGTGTTTTAATAGAAATATGATTATTTAAATATGTGATCAATGGAATGTTACTTTCATTTTAAATATGAGTTATACTTGTTTACATTTCTGAAAATGTATTTTAATTAAAGTGAAATCTTAGGAATACCATTGACAGAGATGCAATGTTGTAACCAAATCTCATCCATTCACAACATATAAATATTTTATATTTATTATATTTATCAGCTGGATAACAGTAAATAATGTTGAGTCAAATGAACAGTACATACATTATGTGTGGTCTTGTGTATTCTATTTGTGTCAACTGTACTTTATCCATGTATGTAGATTCATGTTCATTCCTTTGTAATGATAAGCTGAGGAGTCCACCTTTAGTTTAGACCTAAATTCAAAATATTGCTGTTTGTAGATTACCATACTCCAATATTACAGAATCTGAGTTTGTATATTATCTTCAGTCAGTACATGGGGGGCCCATGTACTAAATCATTATGGGACCATTCTTCATATTTGTGGTAGGAGCCAGTGGGGGTCAATAAAAAAAGTAACTACACTACAACAAAATTTCTATCCCTCTCCCCTATAATATTACATTTGAGTTGCCTTTTATTCCAGCTACTACCCTGTAGTGGGCCTAATGCATTGCACCTGTAACACCTGGAGCAGCTCAGGCCCTATCTTCAATATATGGAACTTATTGTGCCAGTCAGCAGGGAAGAGAGGAGAAATTAGAGCCGAGTATAGTTCTACAATTTGTAGTTAAAGTGCTGTCTTGTTTTGTTTACATTTTTGTGAGATGAAATATAAAGATCTACCTAAATAGTGTAAATTGGTTGGAATAGACTCATATTACGAAAGGGTGTTGGTGAAGTTTTGAAGAAACTATACATCTCTGTTATCTTATGGGCATATGTCCTAAGATCTCCAAATATTCAAGACTTCTCTGTCATGAATCAGCCAGTGGCCATACTGGATTTGGACAAAGTGCATGGCTCCTGCTGTGGAAGAAAAGATTTGGGGCCCACTTGTTATGGATATATTGTTATGTTGTGGTCTAGGGGATAAAGTATTATAAGTTTATCCCTTAGCATATTCCCATCCCTTCCATGTTTAGGCTCATTGTAATGGGTGTCATATGAAGGAGCTGGTGGGATGTGTTGGTTGTATGTGGGTGAAACATTGGGTGTTATATTTGTAAATATGAATGTATGTTATTATATTAGTATGTTATTATATTGTTGAATACAGCCAAGCCTTCTTTGTTCCCAAAGGCCTGTTAATCCCATTAGCTAAGTGTCCACCAGAGAACCAACAATGGGAAGCTCACAGCTGGAGAGCAGACAGGCAGGCACCATAACCCCAGGGGGTCTACAGGGATTCATACTCAGAGAATCAGGGCAAAGTCCAGAGGGCAGGAAGATGTTTCTCCCTTGAGAGCCAGAGACCAACTAAATTAGGTAGACACACCTAGTGGGCGGCCCAGGGGAGGGGTCTGGAAGTTTCCAGAGCTTACCTCTAGTCCATTGGCTAGAGGTAATCAAGTCTTGGCCAAGAGGAAGATAAGGGTTGGACAAAGGGGTAGCCACTCCCTGTACTGGTTTTGTGAGTTGTTTAAATACTTGTGTAAAAATAAAGAAGTTGTTCATAATTTTCATCAAGACTTTGTGTGCAGGTGTATTATTGACCCAGGGGCATATGCTGGTAGAGGAGATCGTTTCTGACTCCCTGCCAGGTTTTTCCCAGGCACACTACCAATGAGCTGGGACTTATGCTCTTGCATCCGCAAAGAAGATCCATTGGTCTGAGTCACCCAAATCTTAGGTCTAAAACCTACAGGAGATAAGAGGACTAGGATCCTCTATACTCCATCATCATTGTAGGTTGTGACAATTGGCTGGCAGAGGTGGGACGACTCTACAGAAAGACCAAGAATGGAGCAGCAATATGAGGAAGATATTGCCAAAGAAGCAAAAAGACGGTTTAAAGAAGTCAGACGCCTTTTTCCAGAAAAGTTAACAGCACAAGATGTGCGCTGCGTGCTTGACCAGATGTTCCAGAGAATATGGAAAGAGCGCATGTGGGTAAGCAAAATGGAGGCTAACACATACAAGGCCGTGCCCTGGGCTGTCTGAGGCCCAGAAACCAGAACTGGCTCAGAGTTGCCTAGAGGAGCTCTCTGAGTGGGATGTGTCAGAGGATCAGGAGGGGGAGGAAGGGGTAAACCCTGCTCCTGTACCACCTTCTGGGAATGGAGACTGTTTTCCCCTAAAAAATGCAGAGACTGTGTCAGAGCCTAGAAGGGATGGTAAAGTCAGCTTGGGACCAAATCACCAGCTCCAAGAGCCAGAGACCCAGGGGAATGTTCCCTGGGTGGGGTCAGATAACCCATGTTTGTCCCCTGATACCCCAAGAGACTTAATTCCAGAGGAAACGCTAGCCGAGCACAGTTTCTCCAAACGGGTCACGCCTGAGTTACCGCATGTGGAAAAGGTCTCACCTGAGGACTACCTTCCAGCACAAATCCTGGCAGAAACCCCAGTAACTGCTCAACAGGTAGGGCCAGATGAACTAAGTCTGCCCTCAGAAGTTCTAGCCAATGTGTATGAGCCAGAACTGCTCATGGAGGCAGGGGCTCAGGATTGCTATTTAAGAGACTGTGGGGAGGGAAAGGAACTGGTTCCTAGCTACAGGGAACCGGACCTCACACAGGAGAAGGCAGTGGCACCAGGGATAGCCGTTCCTGCCTGGGAAAAAAAGCCATGGGTGCATTGCGGCACCGCAAAGGATTGTGTATGTAGTGAGGACTTGCCTGAGATGACCAGTGTCCAGGAGTCCAATACAAACTCTGGAGCAGACAAAGCTCAGAGGGCCCAGGAATCCACAAAGGATGAGGCCCAAGTTGCCAAGCAAAAGGCCATAGAAGAAGAGGGTCAGCCGAGGGCACCAAAGCACAGCCTGGGTGGGAACAGTGTAGTTCTCCAGGCTGCAACACAGACAGACCCAGGGGAAGAAAACCAGGAGGGTCTGTCCAAAGATACAGATTTCCAGGAGCCAGAGCAAACAGAGCATCCAAGTCTGGACTCCAACAGAAACGCTGGAGTCAAGCGCAGACCGGTATGTACTTTACTGCAGTTATTGTGTTATTGGGCTCCAAACAATAATGATTTTGCTGAGAGAGGTACTGGACTGCCCCCTTGCCATCCCATAGGCCCAGAGACTTCCATGCTGCTGCCAAAAACAGAGAGATGGGATCCTGGACTGTTTTGGTGGGGCTTGCATGGGAAGAGCAATTTGCTCTATACAGTGGGAGCAAGGGCTGGGGGAGGTCTTTACTCTGCACCTTGCGACAGACAAGAACTTGCCTAGCATGCAGCGGGCCGGGCCAAACCAGCGGATTCATGACTATCAGCGTAGCTGGGAAAATCTTGGATGTTCCCTGCCCGCTTGGGGAAGGATTGTCATGAATCAGCCAGTGGCCATACTGGATTTGGACAAAGTGCATGGCTCCTGCTGTGGAAGAAAAGATTTGGGGCCCACTTGTTATGGATATATTGTTATGTTGTGGTCTAGGGGATAAAGTATTATAAGTTTATCCCTTAGCATATTCCCATCCCTTCCATGTTTAGGCTCATTGTAATGGGTGTCATGTGAAGGAGCTGGTGGGATGTGTTGGTTGTATGTGGGTGAAACATTGGGTGTTATATTTGTAAATATGAATTAAATATGAATGAATGTTATTATATTAGTATGTTATTATATTGTTGAATACAGCCAAGCCTCCTTTGTTCCCAAAGGCCTGTTAATCCCATTAGCTAAGTGTCCACCAGAGAACCAACAATGGGAAGCTCACAGCTGGAGAGCAGACAGGCAGGCACCATAACCCCAGGGGGTCTACAGGGATTCATACTCAGAGAATCAGGGCAAAGTCCAGAGGGCAGGAAGATGTTTCTCCCTTGAGAGCCAGAGACCAACTAAATTAGGTAGCCACACCTAGTGGGCGGCCCAGGGGAGGGGTCTGGAAGTTCCCAGAGCTTACCTCTAGTCCATTAGCTAGAGGTAATCAAGTTACTCTGGAGATTACCCCATTGGCCAAGAGGAAGATAAGGGTTGGACAAAGGGGTAGCCACTCCCTGTACTGGTTTTGTGAGTTGTCTAAATACTTGTGTAAAAATAAAGAAGTTGTTCATAATTTTCATCAAGACTTTGTGTGCAGGTGTATTATTGACCCAGGGGCATATGCTGGTAGAGGAGATCGTTTCTGACTCCCTGCCAGGTTTTTCCCAGGCACACTACCAATGAGCTGGGACTTATGCTCTTGCATCCGCAAAGAAGGTCCATTGGTCTGAGTCACCCAAATCTTAGGTCTAAAACCTACAGGAGATAAGAGGACTAGGATCCTCTATACTCCATCATCATTGTAGGTTGTGACATTCTCGTCTTGCACTTTTTGTGTATTCTAGATCAGAGGTTCAAATTTTTTCTGATGTATCTGGATTTTAGGGGGCGTGAATATATGATTTGACAATATTTAAGCAAGCCTGTGATTTACTTCTTAGAAACAGCTAATAGTAAATGAGTCCGTCATCATGATGTCAGTAAAACATGGAAGTTAAGGTTAATCTGCAATCGGAGACTACAAATTAATTAGTGCCAATAAGTAATGATTGCCGATCGGGCTCGTTCAGGAAATGAATTAACCCCTTGAGCCCCAGGATCAATATTACTCAGAAATAACATTTAAATATAATATTTTTTAATTGCATATTTGTTGGTTTGAGACTGTTGTACAACTAATTCTAAGGGGGTTGAGTATGAGGGGGTTGAGGATGAGGATGGGGGGGTTGAGGAGGGGGGTTGAGGAGGGGGTTGAGGATGAGGGGGTTGAGGAGGGAGGTTAAGGAGGGAGGTTGAGGAGGGAGGTTGAGGATGAGGAGGGGGGTTGAGGTTGAGGAGGGGGGTTGGGAAGGGGGTTGAGGATGGGGGGTTGAGGAGGTGGTTGAGGATGGGGGGGTTGAGGAGGGAGGATGAGGATGGGGGGGTGGAGGAGGGAGGTTGAGGAGGGAGGTTGAGGATGGGGGGGTTGAGGAGGGAGGATGAGGAGGAAGGTTGAGGATGAGGAGGGTGGTTGAGGAGGGGGTTGAGGATGAGGATCATTTGCATGTCACTACCCAGAATCCTTAGCTTTATTAGAAAGATAGAAGAAAACTTATCTCTTGGTCTGCTTGTAACATGTAAGTGTACTCAGAATGATCTTTCATTTCCTTTCTATGTTTAGTTTGTCAGACTTTTCCAACATTCTTCACAATTCTTTGATTATTCAGTTAAGTCTGAATGAACAAGATAGAGAAGTAATGCCTAAATGCTAAGCTATGTAATGCTAGTAATATCATCTGCTTACAAAATGCTATATTTAATATATTTTTACAAATATTGTAAGAGATAGTAAATCTGTTGAAGGTTAGTGCCATTTAAATTCCACTTTATTTAGTCAGATCAACTCTATGTTACTTCATCTTAGCAAAGAATATAATCCAAGCCTGTACCTTTGGCATACATTATATTAATAGAATATTGATATAGCCAATACAGTATAATGGGATACATCATTTGGTAAATCTTCTGCCGTCTGCAATTTTACAGATCTATTTAATTAGCAATTTTACAACCTCACCTACTCTCATTAAATTAATTAATAATTAAGTTCAAATATAGGCATCTTTAATGCCATAATTATATTTCAGTTTTATGGTCACCAGAGTTAAGCTCATTAGCTTAGGTGCTCATAAACCAGTGATTTTACATTGAAGGGATCATTCCGAGCTCTGACTGTAAAAGTAGGCTGTTTCTGCTACATATTTTAAGGAAGTTTTTTTTTCTTTTAACAAAATCATTTTCCTTCCACAGTATGCGAATGCTCTATTCTGTGCTATGCTGGCTTTCTATTGAATTTCCTTGCAGAAAATATAACGTATTATCATGAGCAAGAAACAGAAAAAATGTTAGCACATTACATAAAATGACCTTTGACATTGCCATACTGTAAATCTCTTGGAAAGAAGAATTTTTTTTTACTTGAGATGTTTGCAATTATATATGCACAAATAAAATTCACAGCTTTTCATGAAATGCGCCGTCATAAATATTTTATGAAAATTTTATTTTAGGGAAAATGTAATTTAACAAAACATATAGATCAAGCTTAAATACCAGGAATACTAATTCTTAACGAAAACTGTATGTATGTAAGAGATTTCCATAATGTTTCAGTTTCACGCATATTTATGTCCTAATAATAAATATTGTATAGAGAATTATAACGTAAAAAATATATTTCAAAAGTCAGGGTACTGAGAATTGATTTAAATATTCAGTATACTATGTAAATAGTTAAACTTAAAGTTATGTGTTTAAGAAATATAAAAGGTATTGAACTTTTTTAATCATGATACTATTATTATTATCCTTTATTTTTAATGCACCAGCATATTCCGTAGCGCTTAACAAGGGTTAAGTAAAAGGCAAAACAATATTAACAAATTGGAAAAGAATAGAGGGCCCTGTCTATGAGCTTAAAATCAAACATACTCTACATAGTCATACCTCAGCAAGGTTTTCCTTAGGTTGTGTAAGAATGTGATAAATGTACTCTTCAATGACGTTGTAATGCATCACGAGGAATGTTCCCCTCAATATCTATGAAAGCTAAAAATAAATCTCATGATACTCCTTACTGCTCACAAAACATTGTTGCTGGGCTGATCTTACAAAGGATTGATGACAGTGAAGGGATCAGTACCCAGGGTGAATAAGAAAAATCCTAAGGACAAGAACAGGTTAGAGTCCAAGCAACACCCGTCTATGGATAGAGCAGAACTCAAGATAAATACAATAGACTCTCAGTTAACTCAAGAAACCAGAAAAAAAAATGTATATCGTACTTTAAATAAAAATTTAAATTTACAGGTCTCATCAAATGCTAGGAGCCAGGTTTTCATGCCACAGAATTACAGGCACTTAGATTTCATCCACATCTTTGTACATTAATTTAATTTTAACTGAAAGCAGAAAGGCATGAGTGACTGAGCCATTGCAGTGTTGGCGTTACATCCCCTGGGTCCAGCACTGCACGATCCAGCCGAACGTACCTGTGTATAAGTGAGGAGTGAAAGCTGCTGCTGCTAGAACAGCCCTCACCGACAAATTACTTAGCAGGGCATCCTATGTGCAGCAAATCTAGGCCTCTTTTAATAGTAACTCTCAAGCAACCAGAAACTTCATTTATCCGGCATCTACCAATCCCCATGGGTGCCAATTAACCGAGAGTCTACTGTAGTCCAAAAAAAACTCAGGAACCATTAATAATGCAGGCTGATGAAGTGTGTGTGCTGAAAGACATGACAGAGCCTCAAATTTGTTTTGAACAATCTTTATTTGAACCATATTCCTAACGCAGAATATGGTTAATGCTAATGTGGCAGGAGTTACCATGACTAGATAAATACATCACTCATGTTATAGTGGCTCCCTTTTTAATGACATCTAAGTTTTCTCCATTCTTTTTGAGACTAGATGATATCTGATCTTTTACTAAATTTCATCAATGTTTTGCCATTCTATTATTTTGGCTAGAAGTGAATTTAGTTTAGTTACTTTCTTGATCCTCTGCTTCACATTATTAGGTGTGTTTTGACATTAATGTGTTTATTATTAATGTGGGTAGAATGTAGGGAAAACATATTCTATTTTGCACTTCTTTCAGGCTTTTAGGACTCAAATCCAATAGATCCTGCTGCCTGATCAGGCTCACATACAGTAGACCTATTTAAGAGCATAGATTTCCACAATGTAAATAAATATATAAAAACAGAAAATAATATGCCTACCATTCAGAAATTTGAAATGGTTATTACTTGTGAAAAAGAAAAGATAATTGGGCATGATCTAAATAAAATCCAGCATCTGATCTGTAGACCAATACAACAATGTTCTGAAATGCGAGCAGTGTAAGTAAAACAAAGATATTACAGTACCAAACCCTATCATGAAATTGAATAATTTTGTAAAACTCACTTTGCCCGTACATCTTAATAAATAGGTTTACCTTTAAAAATAATAACAAGTAACGTAAACTTTGTGCTAGTTTTGCTACTCCATTCCTGCTTCTTCCATTCCTTTTAGATTGTAAGTAGCAAGTTTCCAATCTTGTACGGTGCTTTGAAAAAAGCACTTTTCACAAGTGAAGCTCAAAACAGGGCCTCTGCAGTTGTTAATATTGTATAATGTATATTTCCTCTTCTTATCGCGTTACAAATAAAAGTTAATAATAATAATATTAACGAGTCTGCACATACTCAGATCAACTCTAACAATTGCTTTTGAGCAGGGTACAACAAAGAGGTACATCTTTTCTAAAATAATAGGCAATAGATGGGAGAATGTGCTATGTGTTATAGCACAATTACTAATGTTTGTTAAATACTTCATGTGGTCTACAAAAGCACATATTGAGTCTGTCAACTTGAGCTGAGTACTATTTAATTTTCAATTTTTACCATGTACTATATGCAAGTATTTATAGATGCTGAGTGAGTAATAAGCACTGGTAATTCTGTAGCACAAAGATTATATAAAGCACAGAGAAGGATCAGAAAGAACGGCCAACAGTAGTAACCGTAACCGTACAGTAGGAAAACTTGTTATTGATATAAAATTCAATGGACAAAGCAGATTACTTTTAAATTATATATGAAACCTTCTTTAAATATATTAAAAACTAATTTCAGAGGCTTCTACAGATTATATTTAGTCTTGGTTTAATGCAATAGTATTTACTTTTGGTAAAACATTACAGCAACCTGTGAAGCCTAAAATGTATATCATCCTTTCTGCTCTATAAGCTGGTGTTCTATATGTGCATAACAAGCCTGTAAGGACCGTTTTGTCTCTTAAATAAATATGCACACCTCTATACTGACAACACAACAACTGATGAGATGTCTGAAAGAATTCTCAATAATTGATTTGTCATTTAACTGAATAGCATGACTGACGCACATAGCTCATTATTCTGCTCATTAGTTAACTATTGAAGAGAGGACGACATGTCAATAAAATTGAAGGCTGTAAATTCCATTACTAATTAGTACTATTTCCTCAGAGAAATATGTGATGTCAGATTGGTTACAATAACCTCTTCCTCTATCTGAAACAAATGTTCAAACAGCAGATATAGATTTGATTTTTAATTTGAAATAATGACAAGCCTTTATGATATTTAAAAAAAAAAATCAATAAATATTAAGTACGGTATTACCTTAAAAAAAACTTAAACAATATTGTCCAATATTCACAAGAACAAATTGAACTTTTGAAGTGAGAGGAGCAAGTACCTTGCAGAATCTTGCCTCATATACATCTGTAACATTTCTATTTATAATATTAACTAGCAAGGTGTTGCAAGACCCTTATATTCAATTCACAATAATCTTATATCCACCCTCGATTGTACAGTGATTACATCCACTATAATAGAACAGTATTGTCCTAAATCTTTTTTGCCACATGAATACATAAGTTATTGTATTTTTATATTAATATGGCATATTCATTTAGAAGAATACTGGAACCATTTATTCCATTATTACAGTAGTATAATGAACTGCTTGTTATCTTTGAATTCGTATATTGTTGGGTGTCTATAAAAATATACAATAAGTGACTAGTTCTATTTAATAGCTCTTACAAATATTAACAAAACAAAAAAATATTAAGTAATTCATAAAAACATATTATTAAAAAATAATATTTGTTTAATTATATGTACACAGTTCTTTACAAGGGTAAAAATAATAAAAAGTGGGATACATAGCCCCCATACTGAAGAAATAATAGTCACTTTGAGGACAAACATCTGTACACATTAGTAAATGTTTAAATACATAAGCAAGGGCATGTCTACTAAAATGGTCGAACTTAGGCTGGTTTAAGGATCTCCCTAGATTGTGAAGTATAGCAAAATAATAACATTAGGACAATGTTAGTCATGAAAATAAAATAATTTCTAGAGCAAATATTAAATTTAGCAGACTCAGAGATTAGGAGTATATGCCAAAATGTGCCAAAATGTATACAAGATGAAGGTAGTAACTCAGATTATACATTAGTTATCACATATACTGTCACTTAATATCATCAATATAATATAACTAGCGACTTGCCCGTCAAAATTGACGGGGCAATAAAATTTAAAGCCATGGGAATGATGTTTGACACACAATGTAAACTGTTTTGTACTGTGAGGACCTTCAGCGCTCATTGCGAGGCTTGCGCTGAGCACCTTCGGCGCTCTCCTGTCATATACTTTTGGTTTACTGAGCACCTTCATGAGTCATGATAAAGAGAGATATACATTTTTATGTATATGTAGTTAAGTAATATTGAATTATTTATTCAATAAATTAATATACTTTAAATATTTATAATTAATATATGCAGCAATAGGCTGAAGAGCTAACAATCTGTTTGTATTTGGCGTCTGCATACAATATACATTGTGAGTGTTGGTGCCCTGCTTATAAAGTGTAATGAATGTTTGAACTGTGCATTCTAAATAGGCTGCGTGCGGGAGGTAAAGCCGTTCGTTTATTGTGTAAAGCGCCATTGTATATTCGTAATGTTATTAATGTGTTACGCGTCTCCTGAACATTTTCCGGCTTTTGGAATAGTGTATTTTGTAGGTCGTAGTATGATGTGTAAAGTGCTATGCATTTGGCATTGTTTTGCGCAGTCCGGAGTCGTGTAGCCTCTTTTTAAATTTTTCGTCTGCCATTTTATTCCTTGCTTAGGCCCCAGAACAAAAAAAAAGAGGTTGAGAACTACTAAAGTGTAGGGAAAACTCAAAATCACAGAATTTGTCACCTCATCTCACCTAAATCTCAGTCTAACTATATCAGAATGTATATGGTCATAAATAATAGAAGCTCTGGGGTGAATATTTAACAACTGAATTAACAATTGTGTTTTCTGTCTGTTTTCAAATGTAACAACTCATTTTCTTAAATGTGGGGTTTAATAAATATGCAAGTTTCATATTGTTCAAGCAAAACTATTTAAACAAATATTTTGTGATTCTTATAATATATTAGAGTTCTGTAGTATATGAAAGTAAATGTTAATTAATATTGCACCACCATTTCAACTGTATTTCCATTTGAGTGCATTTTGTATTTATCTGATGCAGTCCTTATTTTGTTATAGACTAATTTTATTTATTATATAAGTGAAAAGCTGACATATAGACTATATATGCTGTTGTTAAGTGTATCAATTATTTTCCCATATACAAAATCTCCAATGATGATTTTTTTTATGTGTGTATCCATGGAGTTTAACTAATAATTTATAAATACCAAGGATTACATTGAGCTGGGAAATGTGAACTTCAGGTTCAACTATATATTTTTATTTGCTAAAGTTTGTCAAACATTGATTTTTAATTTGTATTATTATTATTATTATTATTATTATTTTTACAGAACATTATACAAAAAACGTTATATAGATTTGTATCATTGTCCTAATATTATATTCTTTTTATTTGTACATTGTAAAATATCTTACATTTCTAAAATAATGCAACTGCTCTATCTTTAAAAAAAAATACTAAATGTATTTTTTTCTTGGCCATAAATGTACAGAACTGCATAAAAATGTAGCTAATTTATACTGACACACAGGCAGGGAGCATTGTTTGCATTTAAATAGTCAGGGATAACAGGCAGTCAGCTTTGGGAGAACAAAGTATTAGTGTCACGCTCATAACGGGTGTGACTGTGGGCCATCCTTAATTCATATATGTTTTTCACCTCTTAACAAAGAGGACCCAATGCCCTTTTTAGGGAAACTGATTTAATGTACAGTGGTCTAAGTGAACAATACCAATGTAATTTGACCAGAAAGATGTTTTCACACTGCTCTTGGTAGACAGTCCCAGGAGACTTCATCCTTGTATTTTATTAAGCTCTCCATTCATTGCTTTTTCCACTCAGTTCATTATTTTGGTGCAAGCTCCTAAGCACCTTGTTTGAAAGGCCTCAGGGAGCATGTGACAGAAGGCCTGCCTTATTTACCTTAGCGGCCTCCTTGTGTCATCTGGTTAATCATGTGGCTAATCGACAACATTGAGGATCCCCCCACACTGTGCTTAACAATGATAGCTCATTCATATTTAATACAATGGAGTGTTTAAGTCATTCCACGCTTTTCCAGAGATGATAGGCTCTCTTTGTTTTGGGACTCTAGAGAGTTTTATTTTAAACAGGCATATGTTCTAGCTCCTGCTACAGAGCAGTCTGCTAAAGCTGGACAAAAGGCTAGATCTTTATTACTATTAGGAAAACCAATGAATCGATTTGTGCGGCGTGAAATGTGGCCTGAAAATTCATCCCACGTGTATGCATACATTACCCCATTTGCTAGTCTAATGTTTCACTTGGAGACATCTGTAAAACATTCTACCGATATCCCAGACAGGTCATTGTTCAATTAATCAGAAAAATATAAGGAATGAAAAATAAATGAAATGTATTTGCCACATGCCTAATTCTGCATTCTGGAAACATTTCAGTGAAATTGATGCCAATGAATCTTAATAACGGAGTTCTTTTTGAAGACTAACTAGAAAAAGACAATATTCTATATTGTGCCCTCTAGGGATAAATTGCAGATAATAAAGCAGACATTAATCTCATTACTGTTGACCACACAAAAGAAAATATGGCAATCAAAACTATTCCCACTAATGGCTGCACATGCTATTATTTTGATTACAAGGCTGATTCCTGGGCAATACATACAAATGTTGAACTAATGCTTATTAGTGCCTTTTATTACTCTAGCATTTTGTGCTACTGTTGTGTTTTTAAAATTGTTCTGGCATATGTGCGTGTTTTTTCCGTCATTTCATTACGGAGAATAAAGGCTGTTATACCTGTTATTAAAATGCCATAATGTCATTAGAAAGCATGTATTGTGTAACAATATGATCAGTTACAAATTGTATTTTTTTAATGATCTCGAAATACAGGAAAATAATATTAAATAAATATTAATTAAAATATACAAGGTGAATGCTCATACAATACAAAATATTGCATATATAGTACAAAAGTTTGCGAGTTTTCAGTCTTGTGGGAAAGCATTGTGTAAGTTTAAATTTTAAGCTCAAAGACAGGACTTCCATTCTTTTGCAATGTATTCAAATAGTTTTTTCCTTGTACTTATCCCCTATATAGCGCTACGGAATATGTTGGCGCTTTACAAATAAAGGATAATAAAAATAATGCAATATGATAAATATATATATACAGTATAGAATTATCCATTTACTTATATATATATATATATATATATATATATATATATATATATATATATATATTACATGATCATCTTTAAATTACGCACATCATATTATATGAATCATTTTGCCCAATATTTGAATTTATATATTTTTTACACTTTTCCAGTGCCATGTATGTTAGTTTGAAATATATTATTATATTTAAATGCATCAAGCTGTTCTTTTGTCTGAATAACTGTTTTCTCTTATGCAACATTTATGCAAGAATCTTTTGGATTTCAAATTGTGTAAATAATTCTGGGTAATAAACTTCATCAAGTGTTGTGAAACAAATTTTATATTTTTCTAGTAATATTTCTAAATAAAGAAAATAGAATATTTGTAAAACATAAATCAAAACAAATTTTAAATAGAGATTACGTTAATAAGAGTAACTTATTTGCCTTTCTTTAGTTTTTATTGCGCCACTTGTGTGAACAAATGATTACACCGAGAATGGAAGGGATGAATATATGTTCTGTTTTACCATCTGTTTTACCACCATAACGTACAAGGTTATTTTTGCTTAGCAAGCATTTTTACTGGCATGTTAGAGATGCTATTATATGGGCCACGCTAGAATACACACATAGATTTTACATTCACATAGACAGGGGATGTTAAACTTTATTGGATTGACCTAACTCGCGCTCACAACATTCCTGACTTGTACACATAAGCAGCGACAACTATGATTTAGAGAGTCAGAGCCCATAAACACAATGGTGTCAAGTGGAAGAATATCAGCCAAAGGTGCAACACCGAGTCTATATAGGCAAATGTTTTCCATTGAAACGCTGACTGTGTCATGGTGCTCAAGGTAAGACACAATGCCCTAGGAGAGGAGATTGAAATGTTTGAGAGCTGTAGGTGTTAGAAGAGACTTAGTATGTTATATTGCACAATATTTTATACATTACTTTACACATAAATTGCTACATAAATACACATCGCCTGATTATATATTCACATTACATAGATCCCATATACCATTCCCATCTGTCCTACACCTTCTACCCACCACCCAAAATATACCCACCACACATACCCATTGCTACATAACCCCTGCCACATACCACCTCCTACATACCTCCCGCAACATACCCACTTACCACATTTCACTTGCAACTCACACATTTAGAAAGCACATAAAGCACATGTAATACATACTTTTTTATTTACTGTTTTTATTCTGTTATACATGTGAGTAGGTTGTGACAACAGGGTGTTTCTGTGAATGTCTGTGTGAGAGCAACAAGGCAAAAGGGGGCAAGAGTGGGAGTCTGTAGGCATCATTGAAGTAAGAAGGGGGTTACAGGAGGAGATTACTGTAACAAAAAAATCTGCAGGCACAGATGGGATAAAAGAAGCTCATAAAGAGCACAGGATGCCTAAATACAACATGGAGGAATTTATTGTTACTCCTATGAAAGGTCCCATATTATTCATTTACATACAGTGGTGAAAACTGGACAGAGGCCTAACATGTGAAGAGAAGTGGCTTAGGAGGTTAGGGTTGTATTTAAGAGGGAGGCCAATAACTAAAAGCTCCAGTATGTTTACTGTTGTGACACTGTGAAAAGGATGATGCAATCAGGAGAGCAACTGGTGGTGGTTCCTCTGTTGTGATGGAATATAACCAATGGGAGGCCCTACTGAGGAGCAGAATGTCCATGAGAGCTGTAGTGGGCATCCTCAGAATGTTGGACACTGAGAAGCTTGAGACCATCCAAGGTTTCTAGTACAAACATGCACCCCAAACTAAATTGCTCCATTACAAACAAAGTTGTAAGGGGCCAACAAAATCTTTTAATCTTTTTAATGGTCTAAGAGCAACAATAGAACGTACTGACTGGGAGAAAGAACTGACATGTATAAATACTGAACATAAATGGGAAACATTCAAATAAAAAGTAAAAGAAGTAAATCACATCCTTTGTGAGCTAACAATGATTTACAGATATTGATGCACAGTAAAAAAGACATTTCAAGTATACAAAAAGAGGAAACAGAGACTGTTTTACATGAGTACAAGAAAATCAACAAGGGTTGCAAAAGCGCAATTAGACTGGCTAAAACAGAAAGTGAGAAGTTAGTTGCAAAGGAGAGTAAGTCTAACCCAAAAATATTTTTTAACTACAGGGAGTGCAGAATTATTAGGCAAGTTGTATTTTCGAGGATTAATTTTATTATTGAACAACAACCATGTTCTCAATGAACCCAAAAAACTCATTAATATCAAAGCTGAATATTTTTGGAAGTAGTTTTTAGTTTGTTTTTAGTTTTAGCTATTTTAGGGGGATATCTGTGTGTGCAGGTGACTATTTCTGTGCATAATTATTAGGCAACTTAACAAAAAACAAATATATACAAAATGCGATCAAATTTACAAAAGCACACGGGGCCCCAGGGCCAGATGGCAACTCTAACCTCTATTATAAACACATGAGCGACCTACTTAGCCCCACCTTACACAAACTATTTAACAGCTTCTTAGCAGGTGGAAGAATTAAACCGGAATTCTTAGAGGCTAAAATAATACTTATTCCTAAACCGGGCAAAGATCCAGCCCAATGTGCTAGCTATAGACCAATATCTCTGATCAACACAGATTTAAAATTATACACCAAAATCTTAGCGTCCAGACTAGCGAACTTGTTACCTGAAGTGATACATCCGGACCAGGTAGGGTTCATTAAGGGGAGAGAAGCGCCAGACAACACCAGAAAAATAATTGACCTTATTGACATAACCAAAAGTGATGGAGGGCGCGCAATGGTGTTGGCACTTGATGCAGAGAAGGCATTTGATAGGTTAGATTGGACATTTATGGAAGCCACACTAAACAAATTCGGAATTCCGGAGGGTTTTCTACGAAGCATAACATCATTATATTCAGAACCGACTGCGCAGGTTACATACCAAGGACACAACTCACTAAAATTCAACATCACGAGAGGGACAAGACAGGGGTGCCCTTTATCACCACTCGTATTCGCCCTTAGTATAGAGCCCCTAGCAATTGCCATTCGTCAGCACACGGACATATCAGGTATACGAGTCGGCACGATAGATCATAAAATAAGCCTTTTTGCCGATGACATCCTGCTAACAATATCCAATCCCCTGATCAGTCTCCCCAATCTATTCAAACTTCTGTCTAGGTTTGGCCCACTGTCAGGTTTCAAAATTAACACAAGTAAAAGCATAGCCCTTAATATATCACTTCCTCCCTCCACGGAAAAACTACTGGCCAATAACTTCCCAATAAAATGGGCCCCGAATTCTATCAACTACCTAGGCATACAAATAACAAAATCAACTAAGACCCTATATGAAGCAAACTACCCAACCCTCATTAAACAACTAACTAGAGACCTACACAGGTGGTCAGAACTAAAGATTTCGTGGTTAGGAAAGCTACATGCCGTCAAAATGAACGTACTCCCCAAACTGCTCTACCTGTTTAGAACTATTCCTATCTCGATATTAGCGATAGACCTGAAAAAAATACAAAAATTATTAATGAGTTTTCTGTGGAACAACAAAAAACCTAGAATTAACAGAGAAACAACCACTGCGACCAAGAGGGATGGTGGGCTTGGATTTCCAGACATTTCCAGGTACTTTAAAGCAGCTAGATTAGCACAACTAGTAAAGTGGTATATCAAGGACTCCCCCCCCGGTATGGGTTCAATTAGAAAAACACATCCTAGGGTCCAATGATTTAATCATGCGCCAATTACTATGGCTCTCAACTCAGCAGGGCTTCAAGTTACCCCAATCAATCCCATCCAGTGTGAGGCACTCAATTAACTTATGGAAGGATATAAATAAGAGGAACAGGCTACTTGGCCCAGAGTCAGGGCTCAGCCCCTTATGGCCACTGTCAACTAACCCCAAAATAAACTCTAATGCTCAATACAGATGGTGGATTGATAATAATTGCTCAATAGCGGCAGATTTACCGGTTGTTAACCAAAAATGGTCCACCACCGCCTTCTTAGAGGACAAACTACTACCTCCGGGGGAATGGCTTAACCTACTCGCTATAAATCAAAGATTAATTCACATCACTAAGAATAAAGGAGGGCAAAATACATCATTATTCGAAAAATGTTGCATTAAATTCCCGGGAGGGAAAGGGAACATCTCCATAATATACAACCATTTAAGCGAGTTAGTCACGCCCCCTAAATTACACTATGAGTCAGCATGGGAAACTGACCTCAACATACAATTAGACAGAGACCAATGGAACAGCATTCGGAAACAAGCAAAAATCACATCACTTAACGTAATTATGAAGGAAAACGCCTATAAAGTTATCATGAGGTGGTACTTAACTCCAGTAAGAATGCAAATAGGAAACCAGACGATTAGCGACACCTGCGAAAGGGGCTGCAACCAGAAAGGGACTCTAATCCATAAACTATGGGAATGCCCTATGATTAGACATACCTGGGTGGACACTTACAAAACCCTGGAGAATTTATGGGGTCAAAACTATCCCATGAGACCAGAAGAGGCCATTCTGGGTTTACCGGTAGAAGGGATGTCCAACTCAGAACAATTCCTAACCAACCAAATTTTCTTAGCAGTTAGGATAGTAGTAGCCGCCCATTGGAAATCACCCACCCCATTGTTTGAAGTAGTCTTAAACAAAATTGAGTTCGTTCGGTCCATGAGCATTTTGTCCGCTGAGGTTGACCATAACTACAAACGCTGGGCCTCCTGCTGGGCCGCCTGGGAGACAAGACGAGGCAGATGAATAGGGTGAGTGACACTTTTTCCCTCCAAAGGAGCTATTAAGGGAACCATATCAGGAGTTGTCTTAACTTACCCAACACCATTAGCCTCATACAGTAACCTAAACACAGAGTTCGCAACATATTAGTGGAAACCAACCAAGCTCAAGACAACAGATGGTCAGGAATCCAAGTTCATAAAAAAAAAATTCCCATAGTTATGGGACTTTATTACATATAGTTTTTTTTATTTTTATTAGTATTAAGTTAATTGTAAGCTAATACCAGCTATTATATTTCCAGAAAAACGGAAAAAGAGAGGAGTTTTGGACAGGCAGATGACATACTAGAAACCAGATATGTGAAACACGTTTATTTTTAATTTCTACTTACCATCACAAATGTTTTTGCTGGACTATGTTGTATGTCTGACCTGTCTAATAAAAATCAATTTAAAAAAAAACAACAAATATATACCCATTTCAATTGTTTATTTTTACCAGTGAAACCAATATAACATCTCAACATTCACAAATATACATTTCTGACATTCAAAAACAAAACAAAAACAAATCAGTGACCAATATAGCCACCTTTCTTTGCAAGGACACTCAAAAGCCTGCCGTCCATGGATTCTGTCAGTGTTTTGATCTGTTCACCATCAACATTGCGTGCAGCAGCAACCACAGCCTCCCAGACACTGTTCAGAGAGGTGTACTGTTTTCCCTCCTTGTAAATCTCACATTTGATGATTGACCACAGGTTCTCAATGGGGTTCAGATAAGGTGAACAAGGAGGCTATGTCATTAGATTTTCTTCTTTTATACCCTTTTTTGCCAGCCACGCTGTGGAGTACTTGGACGCGTGTGATGGAGCATTGTCCTGCATGAAAATCATGTTTTTCTTGAAGGATGCAGACTTCTTCCTGTGCCACTGCTTGAAGAAGGTGTCTTCCAGGAACTGGCAGTAGGACTGGGAGTTGAGCTTGACTCCATCCTCAACCCGAAAAGGCCCCACAAGCTCATCTTTGATGATACCAGCCCAAACCAGTACTCCACCTCCACCTTGCTGGCGTCTGAGTCGGACTGGAGCTCCCTGCCCTTTACCAATCCAGCCACGGGCCCATCCATCTGGCCCATCAAGACTCACTCTCATCTCATCAGTCCATAAAACCTTAGAAAACTCAGTCTTGAGATATTTCTTGGCCCAGTCTTGACGTTTCAGCTTGTGTGTCTTGTTCAGTGGTGGTCGTCTTTCAGCCTTTCTTACCTTGGCCATGTCTCTGAGTATTGCACACCTTGTGCTTTTGGGCACTCCAGTGATGTTGCAGCTCTGAAATATGGCCAAACTGGTGGCAAGTGGCATCGTGGCAGCTGCACGCTTGACTTTTCTTAGTTCATGGGCAGTTATTTTGCGCCTTGGTTTTTCCACACGCTTCTTGCGACCCTGTTGACTATTTTGAATGAAACGCTTGATTGTTCGATGATCATGCTTCAGAAGCTTTGCAATTTTAAGAGTGCTGCATCCCTCTGCAAGATATCTCACTATTTTTGACTTTTCTGAGCCTGTCAAGTCCTTCTTTTGACCCATTTTGCCAAAGGAAAGGAAGTTGCCTAATAATTATGCACACCTGATATAGGGTGTTGATGTCATTAGACCACACCCCTTCTCATTACAGAGATGCACATCACCTAATATGCTTAATTGGTAGTAGGCTTTCGAGCCTATACAGCTTGGAGTAAGACATAAAGAGGATGATGTGGTCAAAATACTCATTTGCCTAATAATTCTGCACTCCCTGTATATTAATGGGAAGAAGGCCAGGAAGGAAGCTATAGGAACATAACAATGTGACACAGGCCATCTGAAAATAAGTGACCAGGAAAAGGCAGATGAGCAAAATAAGGTATTTTCTTCTGTATACACAAGGGAGGTACCAGTGGTTGGGACACTGTAACATAATGGGGCTACACTAGCTTCACCAAATAGTTGGTCAACTCAGGAAGAAATCCAAAAGAGGTTGGAAAAATTAAATGTTAATGAGGTTCTGATGGAATACATCCAAGGGTACTGAGGGAACTGGGTTCGGTAATAGCCAAACCATTATATCTATTTTTTTCAAGATTCACTCAACACAGGGTCGCTACTAGATGACTGGAGAAAAGCAGATGTGATAACTATGTTTAAGAAGAGAGCAAGAGCAAATTTAGGGAATTATAGACATTTAAGCCTCACTTCTCTAGTGTGAAAGCTTTTAGAAGGGCTAATAAGGGATAGTATACACAAATATGTCTATTTGAACAAGATTATAAGTAGGAGTCAACACAGATTTCTGAGGGATAGGTCATGTCAAACAAATCTAATTAGTTTCTATGAGGAGGTTAGTAGGAACTTGGATCAAGGCAACTCGGTAGATGTCTTTTTGGATTTTGGAAAGGCTTTTGACAAAGTGCCATCTGGGAGACTATTGTGCAAACTAAGGGATACAGGGATTGCAGTAAATATCTGGTCAAAGATTGAGAGCTGGCTAAAAGACAGGAAGCAAAGGGTTGTTGTAAATGAAATATACTCTGATTGGACTAATGTGGTAAGTGGGGTTCCTCAGGGTTCAATATTAGGTCCTCTCCTTTTTAACATATTTATTAATGACTTAGAAGTAGGAAAGTATTGTCTCCATTTTTGCTGATGACACAATGTTGTGCAAGGTAATCAAATCAGAAAATAACATACTTTCCCTCCAAAGGGATTTGCATAAATTAGAGAAATGGGCAACTAAATGGCAGATGAGATTTAATATGAATAAATGTGAAGTTATGCATTTGGGAAGGAAAAATAGCCATGCAATTTATAATCTTTATGGAGCAAATATAGGGATATCAGATATTGAAAGGGATTTGGGAGTGCCTGTGAACAACCACCTAGGTAACAGTGCTTAATGCCAAGAAGTAGCTGCAAAGGCAAATAAAATGTTAGCATGTATTAAAAGGGTATAGAAGCAAGGGAAGTAAATATAATTATATCACTATACAAATCCCTAGTACACCCTCATGTGGAATATGGAGTACAATTTTAGGGACCACTTCATAAAAATGACATTTTAGAGCTGGAAAAAGTACAGAGAAGGGCAACAAAACTGATAAGGCGAATGGAGAGGCTAAGTTATGAAGAAAGACTAACCAAATTAAACTTATTTGCCTAAGAGGGGATATGATTACCTGATATAAATACATCCAGGGTCAATACAATGCTTTGTCAAGTGAACTTTTTCCGCTGAGACGTTTTCAACTGACATGAAGACATCCATTTATGTTAGAAGTGAAAAGATTCCATCTTAAATAAAGAAAAGGATTCTTCACAGTATGGGTGGTTAAACTGTGGAATTCTCTACCAAAGGAGGTGGTGACAGTGGATTTGATAGATAACTTTAAAAATGGATTGGATTTATGTTTTAGTAAAAAGGGCATTCAGGGTTATCCTGTATAATTAGAGAAGGAGTATTGATCCAGGGAGGAGTCTGATTGCCAGAATTTGGGGTCAGGAAGGAATTTTATTTTTCCCCCTTTTAAGACAATTGGCATAGTTTCAATTTTTTTTCTGTTTGCCTTCTTCTGGATCAATAAACAATTAATTACCAAATAATCCACATATTACAAATATTACAAAGGTCAGAGGAGATATAAAAAGGTTGATCATGATGGGCTAAAAGTATTTTTTTAACCTCAATTACGATGCAACTATAATTTATGTTCACAAATCATACACCATTATTCACTGATATGGGCTACATCAAGTTACAAGTTTAACTCAGCATTACTAGAAATCCCAAAGATAAAGCAAACTTAGGGTCATCAATGCCTGATAATATTGCCCTGAAACACACACACCTATATGTGAGGTAATAAGGAAAAGCCCAATGACATATCCATGAGGCCCTATCCACTATAATAGTTTTCAGCTTGTGAGTAACGCCTGTGTGATGCTTCCTGCGTTGGAAGGGAGGGTAAGAAGGAGTGAGGGAAAGAAGTGAGAAAGGGAGAGGGTGGTAAGGAGTGAGGAAAGGGAGAGAGAGAGGGAGGGGGTAGGAAGGAGTGAGGGAAGGAAGAGTGAGAAAAGAGAGTGAAGAGAGAGAGAGATCAGAGAGAGAGAGGGACATTAGAGAGAGACTGGAGGGAGAGACAGACAGACAGAAAACATAGGGAGAGAGACACAGGAGAGAGAGAGAGACAGGCAGACAGGCAGACAGGCAGACAGACAGACACAGGACAGACACAGGACATAGGGAGAGAGCAAGAGAGATACAGACATGAGAGAGAGACACACGTGTGAGAGAGAGACAGTAGAGAGAACGAGAGAAGGAAATAGAGAGAAACATAAAGAGCAAGTTACTAGTAAGTAGTAAGAAAAAAAAACATGTTTGTTCAACTCTGAGCCAAAATTATGGGTACATCAACAAGAACATATCTTACAATCTTTCAGTTGTCAGACTCATTAAATTTAAAATCACTGTCATATTAAATACAAATTAGCCTTGTAATCCTCATATATGCTCCACATTATTGGAAACATAACAAACAACACTGAATTATGCTATCATCATGACAAACATAAACTAAGTATATATTGTTTCTCATCCATAGACCCAGCAGCGCCTCAGCGCTGTGAGAGAAAACCATCACAGAGAAAGAGTTGCATGAGGAGTTAAGGAAGACATCTCATGGCCTGAGGTGGAGATGCTGGGGTCATCACAACAACCTTTTTTCTTTTTTTTTATGTTTACATAGGTTCTGTGGAGGTGCTTTTCACAGGTAAAAATATAGTGAAGGCCATGTAATGAAGGCATCAGACTGCAGAAAAAGTAAAAGGAATGTACACAATGTATAAATGAAGTATACATCACACCACTGTGCAAGCTGAGAGTAACATGTGTCATCAACATATATGTACTGTGATAGGTCAATTAAAAGAAAGTGTTTATTGAAATCTGAAAAATTAGAACATGTCCTTCCTCGCATATGTGCCTATCATATTTTAAAAACATTGATGTCCTAACTTTAATACATCTATGATCTGATGTTCTCTGTCCCACACACATGCAGTAGATTTTAGTAATGTTTATCATCCATTTGAGGACACCAGAGTTGAAAATGTATCAGTTCAAGTGAAAATGTGCCAAAAGCTATTATTTTTTTAGAAAAAAGACCATAGACTTCAACAGAATTATGGTTTGGAAAAAATGCTGATAATTTTTCAGCAATAGAATATAGTTTTTAGTGGGATTTCAGTAATGATAGAACACATGGTATTATTTTTGGCACACTGGAAACTATTTTTAAGTGGACACTAAAAAGTCGAGTTTTACACCCTTTCGAAAAAAAAACTCCATAGAAAGATATTACATTCTGGAGTTATTTACTCTACATAAATACCTCATAGGGGTATATTTATTAAAGAAGGATACAAATGGGGATAAGCGGGTTATATGCAGAATTGAAACATAAAATACTTCTGCATATATATTTTCTATAGGAGCTTTTTATCACATGAGTGTAAATAGCTCCTACAGAAGTTGGCTTAATAATATTTGAATTGAAGGGTGTTCTAACTTGACATGGATCAAGATATTCACCAGTATTTCCTTATAACAGTAAGTTATACAGAGTTAAGAAGCTTCCACATACTGTCCACCTACTTTCTTACTTAAAAACTGATGTTGCAGCCAAATGTAACTTAAAATTAACAATATATAATAGATATAATTGATAACATAAAGGCATCTTACATTACAGTCAAATAGTAAATCTAGCAAATATTGTTAAATAATGTATGTATTCACATGTAGCAAATATTGCCAGGTAACAATGAGTTTAGAAGAGGCAAACATGCTTAGTGAATATGGAGGAAGTTTAAGAATTGCCAGTGATTCCTACTCTGTTATCTCCTAATTTTGTTTACACTATTTCCTATCATCTCGGGTGAGAAAGTGCTTACTAAACTTCTCCATTGTTTAGGATATTATCATTATAGCAAAAACATAAAATAATTGATTGTAAGTTGAGGTGTGATTTATTTTTAGGCATGCCGTTTAACAGTCAGGAAAACAAAATTCAAAAAAAGAAGTTATAACAAATTCAAAATAAACATTAGAAGAGTTGGATGCATGCGCTAATTATTATTTTAGTTTATTTTGTGACAAATGAGAGCTGTTGCTTTTTCTTTACTGTGGAATAGTGGATAGTATCTGATATACAGTATCCTTCACAATCCCACTTCATTAGCACTTTCACAGTACATTATCTATATCATAATTCTCTTGGCACTTTGAGGATTAAGGGTCATTCTATCACATGAGAAGTTGATGCCATTGTGATGGAGCTGTGAATTGATCACTAACTTGACAACTGGTGACAAGTCTGCTCCATTAGTCTGGTACTTGGCTTTTAATTACAACTGATTAGCCTGCCTGTTAGAAGTGGGAAACGATAGTATTAACAGCTTTTGCTCTTGTCATCTCCTGGTTTGCTTTTCTCATCATCTGTTCAAGACTGTAGAATTGCTTATTTAAAGACTAACCTTGAAAAACCTTTGATATTTTGTTAATATAGTCTGCATATTTTCAATTAGCATTGTGATCAATAACATTAACTCTAGTAGATGCCTTTTGACATCACATATTAAAATGACTTACTGTTTATTATTCCTCATATTCTCTTGACAAAATACAGAATGCATGAAGATTGCCTTTCTTTGCATTTCATACTCATTGAATATAACCCTATATGTAATTGATATTATTAATTCATTTTTATTTTTATTTATATAATAAAATATATGTATATGGCAAACCAAAGTTCAAAGGGCAGGTGTAGGACAATTGGACACACGCCAAGGGTTGTAAATGAATGGAGTGCACAGAGCACCCAGACTTCCTTTTGAGTCAATTTGCCATAATATGGGACTTTATTCATGAAATAAAACAGAAAAGTGCACCCCTCCACATAATCATATGTAATACTACAGGTTGTGTTAGGTAGCCAAGAAAAGTGCTGTAGGCAATCTATGTCTATGGCATTAAATGTTAATATATAAGTTATAGTGCTTTTGTGTGTGCTTCTCCCTCTTTCTCTCTCTCTCTCTCTCTCTCTCTCTCTCTCTCTCTCTCTATATATATATATATATATATATATATATATATATATGTATATATATATATATATATATATATATATACAGTAAAACCCCTGTTATCCGGCACGCACGGGGACTCCCTATTGCCGGATATGTGTAGTTTCCAGTTAATCGAGAGTCCCCGGATTTAAGGGTCTAAATTTAAGGACTATCATTCGGTCCAAGCACAAAGCTGGACATAATTCAACCATACTCAGACATGGAAGAATTCTTCAGGAGACTGAGACTCACAGAATACTTTCACAACAAAGAGGATACCACATCCGGATTGGATTACAATCCGTTGAAAACATCCTGAAGCCACTAGTTACAAACACCAGCAGCTACATACAAGACACCACTGACTTTCTTAACAAACTCAGTCAGATTAAGGAACTACCTGCTAACACACTACTTGTAACCATGGATGTTGAATCGCTTTACAGCAACATCCTGCACAAAGATGGTACTGAGGCATGCCTCAAATTCCTCTCAACACACACTTCGAACCGCAAATATAACCCTGATACCATTGCCAAAATACTAGAATATGTCCTGACCCACAATTACTTTACCTTCAATGAACATGTTTACCTGCACATAATGGGGACCGCAATGGGGACTAAAATGGCACCACAATATGCCAATTTATTTATGGCTGACCTTGAACAGAGATTCCTGTCCACATATATCCACAAACCTTACAGATACTACTGTTATATAGATGACCTGTTTATCATATGGACAGAGGGAGAAAAAAAGCTCAGAGACTTCTACACTGCCTTTAATACCTTCCACCCATCTATTAAATTTAAAATAGATTACTCTGCAGAACAGGTAAACTTTCTGGACACCACCATATCCATCACCAATGGTAAACTTAACTCACCTGTATATAGGAAACCTACAGACAGAT
Source organism: Discoglossus pictus (assembly GCA_027410445.1). Classification (NCBI taxonomy): domain Eukaryota; kingdom Metazoa; phylum Chordata; class Amphibia; order Anura; family Alytidae; genus Discoglossus; species Discoglossus pictus. Next base: position 174,404,375 of record CM050166.1, on the reverse strand, counting down.
GCAGTTATCTCCAAAGCTCTAGCTTTCATCCCTCACATATTAAAAAAGCAATTATCTATAGTCAAGCCATCCGATACCACTGCATATGTTCTAACAATGAGGACCGTGATAAACAATTGAAAACACTGTCTGACTCCTTCAGGAGAAAGGGCTACGAACCTAATGTCATAACTCAGAAAGTAACCTCTGCCATTAAAACACCCCGGGAAAACCTGCTGCAATACAAAACTAAAGAAATAACCTCACGTACACCTATGGGAACCACATACCATCCGGATCTAGAAGGAATCCGCAAAATATTTAAGGATCTACAACCACTGCTAACAGAGGATGCAGATTTAAAATATATATTCCCCAAACCCCCCATTCTTGCATTTAGGCAGCCACCAAATCTCAGACAAACATTGGTGAACAGAAGATTGGCCAATGAAGAACTTAACAAAGAAAATGGCACAAAACCTTGCAATAAAAAATAAATCGGTGTAAATTGTGTTAACACATCTGCAAAGATGACACAGCCACGCACAACAACAAGACCTATAACATCAGAGGGTCATATTCTTGTACATCAACCAATGTAGTGTACATGATACAATGTACTACATGTGAGAGAGGCTGCTACATTGGAAAAAAACAGCCAGAAATTACATGTGAGGAGGAATCTACACAGACATTCCATCAATAAGCACAATGAGGAGACTTACTGTACTCCAGTTGGACACCATTTCACCCAGAATAACCACTCCATGAAAAATCTCAAAATCAAAATATTCAAAGTTTTTTTTAAAAACACTAAGGAAAGAAAGACATTTGAAATTAAAATGATTATGCTCTTTAACAGTATTAAGTCAGGCCTTAATGTAGACATGGAATTTTTATTTCATTACCAAAATTTCTTGTAACCTCCAACATTCATGATTGTAAATATATATGTGTGTTTATTGATTTTTTTTATTTTTTGTTCTCTACCTTCCTCCTGAGTTTATTTACAGCTCTATGGTCCCTTAGATGTAAAACTATTTACGACCCCAATTTTCTTACTCTGGTCTGCACCCCCACATACTTGCACGGCTGGCTGAACAGAACATTATTTTATTAATCTGTTAATGCTGGAATTTTTTGCTGTATTTGTGAATCTATAATCAGTATTGACTCTGACTTGACAAAGAGAGGAACGGTATCGAAAGCTCGTCATGAAACCTATGAATATGTTTGTCCAATAAAAAAGGTATATATATATATTATTACTCTGACCCCCAGGTCTCATGTTTTTCTAGCTAGTTGCTTAATATGATTGTAGATATCTTTTGGCAGATAAAATTGGACTGCATAAAAAAAATGTTTCTAACAACATTCCTGCCTTTTCACTACAGGGGTTTGAGTAGCAATATTAGAATAAAAAAATAACCCTGATTTATGGGAAGGATCGGTCAATAAAATGTCAAAGTCCCACAGCAGACCACTGGGTGAGGGTGTCCAACATACTTAAATTATACAATTCCTTATATTAAATTATATGCAATATTGATTGTCCAATGCTATGTGTATAATTAACGCATTATTTGATGATAAAGTATATTTTGAATGTATGTATTTTAATACAGATATAAGTCCCTTCTGCATGAGGGACATGACCTGCTGTACATTTAGGATTACTGTACATGTTTCCCATTTACAATGCACATAGCAATAAACAGTAGTACCAGAATAGATGCATAAAGGACACCAATATATTAGATGGTTTTAATAGTGATGATTTCCCATTTAAACATAAAAAACATACTTAATTTTACTGAAAAAATATGACATATTGGTCCTGGGCTGTTGTAAATATGCAGAACATTTATGTAGTTGGCATAAATATAAATATATTAATAAATGTTTAAAGTATAAAATGTAGATGACGCCAATTATCTGATTGCCAATTATTAACACAATTAGTTCATATTATTATGTATGTTTAGTAGCCTTGTCTGCTATTACTGTAGGAAAGCCTTCTTTAATAAGAATCACCACTGTTGACAAGCTGTTAACTTGTGCCAGATCACACATTATTTCCGCATATTGTTCAGCGTTCAGATTGGTAATTAAACATTGACAGAAAGCAGACAGAATAAAATTGCCTTCTCTTTTTCACGTTCCTTCATGCAGAATATCTTGTTTTAGGATATATTCATGATGAGCTTAATTCTGATACTTAACAAATCCTAGAGTATACTTTGTGGCTATAGTTATTATATTTAGTTTTACCTTATGGAATTCAATAATAACCATCAATACTATAAAGTACTTATCAAACAGAGTACTGAAAATAAAATGAGTAAGAAACTTTTTTGCATTTTTAAAATCAATACATAATATTCTAAACGTTTTTATATCGCCCAGTTAATAATCATTCAGACCTGCAATCTGTGCGCTGCTAGTCACAAACTGTCAGTGGATTTCTTTGGGTTCTTTAGAAATTCTAACCCTAGAAGTAAAAAAAAAAATGCAAGGTATTATTGCAGTGAAGAGAATATGCAAGTATTTAAAGTAATAAACAAGTATTTAAAGAAATAATGAGCACTTGTTTGTCAAGTATGTACCAAACTAATAATATTAACAGCTCTGTAGCCATAAACATAAAACATTTTTTGGGAAAATCAGAATGTTTTAAAACTCTCTTTATGAGTACAGGAATCCATATTAAGGACCACATTCAATTGTAGCCCGCAACTCGATCGCAGACAGCCGAATGTCTGCGCGTGAGTTGAGAGCTCCTGTTGGTCTCCGATTGCAATGCTATTCAATTGTTCAAGGCCGCAAGTTACGGTCCCGAAGCCACAAGCATAAACTATTCACTGGTTCGGAGCAGTTTTGGGCGGGAACCTAATCAATTCAACAAGCCTGTAACTGCCCATTTTGAATTGAACGATAGAAAATGAGTCTGGCGTTATTACGGCAGTAAAACACGGAGCTTACATGTCAATCAATTAGATTCGTCGGGCCGATATGCGATCAGACTCCCAAAACATAAAAGTAAAGAATCATGAAAATTAATGCCAATACTGTTCTAGTCCATATGGGTGGCCTGATATGTATTAACTCATTGATACTGGAGATCGCTTTAACCCCCGAAATAACACATAAAAAATAATTTTATTTCCTGCCGATTTGCGAGCTTGAGACTGTTGTGCAATTAATTCTAATGTCTGTCATCGCTTTCCCCCTTATTTACAGTGCAATAGTGATTTTTTATTTGCAGTTACATTGCTATGAAAAGGCGTTTAACCTCCTTGCGGCTCCTCTCTAGCACATGTAGGATTTTCTCATTCATTTGCTGTTTGTCGTGTGAAAACATTTGTGGGCTTGGGGAAATTTTGCAATTGAATAGCGATTTGCAATTTTAGCCTTGCGAAAGTGACAGATCAAAGTCTGCTGGAGGCAGTAAGTTATGAGTTTGGTCTGCGCCATTTTTTCAAGGCCATAACTTGGAAGCCGTTCCGAGCCTGCAAAAAGACGCCAAATGAATAGCAAAATAGCATGCGAGCTCACTTACGGGCTTCCGAATCTCAAATCCGCTCAATTGAATGGGGCTCTATGTTTGTTAATTCACATAATGAAAGCTGGATGATGGGATTGTGTGTTTGTAGTTAATGGCGGAGGGAAGCTGGGGAAGGTCTGTTGTATTTGCGATTAAAATGTACACCACACCTCTTCCCAATCACTTGTACTCTGTGTGGTGGAGAACTTCTCCAAGACCAAAACCCTATCCACTGAGCTGTGTCTACATGTTTTGTAATGGGTAAAAAAAAACAATATAAATAAGTTCCTTGCACAGCATTCTCAGTTGATTACAATTAATATCAATTGGAGTTGCAGTTTATTACCAATTCTGAAAATACAATAGAAACTGTCTAAAGCCACTAGATTCAGACACTGGTAATAATTACCATAGCATCTCAAGCAGACAATCTGAAGTTTGAAGGGCTGCTGACTTTGTTTTGTCCCATAGGAAATAATGCATAATAAATACAGGAATGTACATCTCAGCTACTTGAAATGCTTACTAAACATCTCCTACTGATTTATTTAATTTAGCAGCAACTTTAAAAAGGAAAACTTATATGTCACATGCTTTCCTGTCCCCTATCTGAAGGTGCACAGCACATATTGTGACTTTGTTGTCTCTCTATCAAGTCTAATATGCTTAGTGAATACTGTGCAACAAATACAACACATTTCCGATATAACTCCATGGTGAAAGATTGCCAAGGCAGTGAAGAACAAAACTAAGTGAATGCTGAGAAGGCTGCAAAAATGTTAAATGAGGCCAGAAATAATGAGATATCTTCATGAGAACAATATGTATCTCTTATCTATTATTTGTACATTTTCGCAATAATATATCTTAAATAATTCACATCCGACTACATAAATACAATGAAATAAGTTAAAGCCAGTAATGCAAGGAAAAATAAGATACTGTCCTTATTTATATCATTGTGACTGATAAGGCAGCTTCAAAATGTGTTTTCTATGTAGAGTTTGTAGGTATATTATCCTATTGAAATTTAGGATTACAATGAGGCTAAAGATAATATAGTTACCATGGTAACCGGTACCATAACAGATTTTGAACAGAGAGAAAAGGTCTACAGGAAGGTTTTGATTTTACAGTATAACCCCAAAGGCATTCACTTGGAAATATGAGGTTACTTTTATCATAATAGGCTGTGTCAAAGCCCCTTTGTTTTTGAATAGAAGCCCAGAGGTATGTAAGGTAGCATGGGTGTGTGTTTCATGTGTCATTCACATATTCACCCCACTATAGAATAATGATATATTTTCTTCATAATAAAAATATAAATACCCATATAGATAGTTTTTGGTAATTACAAATTCTCACTAATGGAAGATTGACATTTACTGGTATACACAAGAAAATTACATGTTATGATGATTGATTATTCATCCAGGCTAACAGCCTTTCATTGCATTCTTCTCAAATATATAACCTGTTAATTAGATGCTGAGTTAATCAGAAAGTGGATTATTGCACTCCACACTGGACGTACGCCTGATATCTAATTATAGGAATACAAAAGTAATGCAAAATTAGTTTTGGAATAAAAAAACAAACATTTTTTTGTAAATATGTAACTCTATGGGGTATATTTATCAAATAAAGTTAAAAGTGGGGATATAAATGTATATACCGGGATACATTTAAGTTAAAATATAAAATATATCCATGTTGTCTACGGAGGCTGTTTATGAAGCGGATAAGCTTCCTTTGGAAAACAGGGAGTGTGGTTATTTAACCCCACTTATCCCCGCTTTTACAAAATATATTCCCCAATTTCTAAGAACATCAACTGCACAAATTAGGCATATCCCTAATGTTTCAGCAAATGTCTCCTGTTATCTGTTTTGCACTAAGCCACTTTATTTTAAATCAGTATGGGCTTTGAATAAAAGATGAAGCCCAAATTATTACAAATGAAATAATTTGCACAACACCAAATATATTACAGTATTAGAGGCTCTTGCTGCTTGCATGTATAAAAACAACATTCTTGTGACTAGACAGTGCTCTTCATTTGCTGCTTCCAAATCACAATTGATATGGTTGATAAAGAAAACCACTTAAACACAGCACGTCTCCAGTGAATGAAGTGCACTGTCTTTGACACAAGCTGGTCTCAATACATACAATTCTGAAGGCCCCTAGCTAGTCACGCAGTTCAGATGAATATTGTTTTTTAAGCCACTGAATAGGATTAAGTACTCATACAACTTAAAAACCGCAATCAATAAATCTATAAATATTGAATCAATATGCAAGACCCATTGACATGTAAATCATTATTAAATACAATGCATTAAAATAAACATAAATCTTAACGTAAAAAACTTAATGTGGGAGAAGAATAGTGGTGTTTTGCAGTGTTTGTATACAACCTTTTATTTATAATATTTTTCCTTACTTTTTTTCACATGTGCTGGCCTTTTATATTTAATATAATTTTTCAACAAATTTCTTAAGGTTACTACTGGAACTGAGACCTTACTCATATTTTTACCCTTTTCACCTTTCACAACATTGTTTAGGGTTTAAATGTTTTTTTTATGCTGTTCATGTTCATACATACAGTATGTAGGATAAACTCACATGCAATGTTTAGCATATGCATTTAGTAAACATATGTTTAGCAAGACTTAATTTTTTTTACATTTTTTACTACAACATCATTTGCCATTCACTCTCTCCATTTCCCTCTCATCCTAGCCTTTTTGCCTCTTTGTAAGCCCTGTGTGCCTCAACTGCTCACCTTTCGAGGCTCGCAGTGCAATGAGCGCTTTTGGCGCTCATTGCAGCCTAAGTCCTGCGTGCCTCAACTGCTCACCTCGCTTTGCTAGGCTCGCAGTGCAATGAGCGCCTTTGAAGCTCATTGCAGCCTAAGTCCTGTGTGCTGCATAACTATTATATGTGATATTCAATAAGGCTGCTGCAAAAGCAAATAGAGTTATTGGGTTTATTGATAGAAGAATTAGAAGCAGAAAAACAGAGATACTAATACAGCTCTATAGATCTCATGTTAGACCTCATCTAGATTACTGTATCCAGTTCTGGAGAAATTATCTTCAAAATTATATTGACACAGAAGGGCTACCAAACATGGTGCATGGTCTAAAAAACTAAACTTATAAGGAAATACTTCATAACCTGAATATGTATAGCACAGATGACAGAGAGAAGGGTAATATGACAGAAATATTTAAATATATCGAATTATTTTATGAAGTGCATTCCATAAAAAAGAGGAACACAAGAACAATACATCATGATTTCAAGTTGAACGTTTTAAGGCAGGGTGACTGCTTTACAGAAAGAGTAGTAGATGAATTGAACATCATTCCAATAAAAGTGATAGAGTCAAAAACAGGTAAGGAATTTAAGCATGCTTGGGAAAAGCATAAGACTGTCCTGAGGGTTAATTAAGCCAGATGTTAGGCATATAATTGGAAGATTAGATGGGCCTTTTGATTATTATCTGCAATTAAGGTCTATGTTTCTCCATGAGCTAGTTCATTGCCACTATGTGTCTCCCTCACCGTTACCATTCTCCCTTTGACCTGCAGCTTTTTCATGCTCTCTATGTCTCCAACATAGCAGTAGGCGCTCCATGTTTCCCCTGTTCCGTGCCTCTCCCCCAGTTACCCAAGCTCCATATGCCCTTCTGAGTCTTGTAGGCTTTACATTTTTCTCCCTAACTAATTTTTATATATCATAAAGTTTTCTCCATAAAGGACCACAGCATGGAATAGTTGTGGACCAAGAACGTTGGTCACATTGCAACGTTGTCCCATTTTGGGACCCTCGCAAAGCGAGGTGAGCAGTTGAGGCACGGGACTGCGAGGCCCTTGGGACTTAGGCTGCAATGAGCACCGAAGGCGCTCATTGCAGGCCTGAAGGCAGTAACACTTAACGCAAGCCAGTAACACTTAACCCAAGACAGTAACATTTAACCCAAGGCAGAAACACTTAACCCAAGGCAGTAACAATAATCGCAAGGCCCTTAAACTACACTGGGGGAGAGGCTCTCGATGAACGACAAAGGTGATCAATCGCGAGGCCTATAAAGTACACAGGGGGAGAGGATTGCAATGAGCACCGAAGGGGCTCAGAGGGGAAAAATCCTCACATTGTGTGGCAAACAGCATTGCCAGGTTTACAATTTTATTACCGTCATTTTTGATGGGGAATTTACTAGTTGAATATAACAATTACAAAAGACACAAAGTGGTGCCTGAACATTGCACATTATCCCCGTTCCTGATTGACATCACTTTCTGTGAGAACATGAGAGGAGGCAACCACCATCCTAACGGACACCATGCCTTGGAGATAACCCTAATGAGCTAAGACACACAAGTGACCTAGTCCTAAATTTGTCTCACTGACCCTGTGTGCAAGCATCCAACAAAGCTATGGAATTTTGCACTTCTCTGTCAGTCACTCCACTGGCTTCCTGTAGCCTCCAGAATAACATTTAAAATAATGTCCTTAACTTAATAAGCACTCAATGACAGTGCACCCTCTTATATCTCTGCTCATGTCTCAAAATACTCTCCCACCTGCCCTCTTCGTTCTGCTAACGACCTTCTTATTTCCTCCTCTCTTGTCACCTCCTTTCATTCCCGCCTTCAGGTACTTTCTTGTGCTGCCCCTATTCTCTGGAACTCCTTGCCTCACTCCACTAGAGACTATACCCCTGCCTCAAGACCTTCATAACCTCAGTAAAAATGCATCTGTTCAAAGAAGCGTATCACCTCTATCATTAATATCTACCACATCCAAACCCTTTAGATTGTAAATCTGCAAACTTTAATCTTGCAAGGTGCTTTAGGGAAAGCACTATACATGCTAGATTTGTGTTAATATTGTTTTTGCCTTGTACAACACTGCGGAAGATGTTGGCACTTTACAAATAAAGGAAATAATAATAATCACATATATAGTTGTCAGCAATACGGGTTGTTGCTAACGATTGTGGGCTTGCGTTGTGAGCCCGCTGCAACTGCGGCCTTCACGAAGTGAGGGCCGCAGTTGCTGGCAAAGAGTGCCAAAGGCGCTCCTTGCGCTGGTGGAGATGAGTGCCATAGGCGCTAATCCCTACTACCCTCTACGACTTTCGGGCCGCATTTGCGGAGGTGGAGGCTCCCCTGTCGGCTGCAATGAGCCGCAGGCTCATTGCAGGCCGCAAATGCAGACCCTCGCAAAGCAAGGGGCCACATTTGTGGAGATGGAGGCTCTACGGTGCCTCACAACCCCTTACAAACAACCGGCGGGACTTTGAAAAAAAAAAAAAATACACGCAATGACTAACAACGGACTTACACAAAAAAATACGAGCCGCGGGACTTAGAACATAAAAAATTGCGGACTTACACAAAAACAAGTACAACCCGCAGGATGTAAAAAAAAATCCATTACGGACTCGCAAAAATACGACTTTAATGGACAACCCGCGCACAGCGGCAAGCATTAAAAAACACAAAAATACACACAAAAATGAAATAAAAACCTTACACACAACAAAGGGGGGACACCCAGGACCTCTGCAACACAAGTTAAACCTCGAATTCGGTCAAATTTGCAAACTTTAGACACTTGAAAAATCCTTTAAATGAGAGAAAAAATGGCCCCCGAAAAAAACGAAAACGACCCCTAAAGCCGCTAAATACCACAAAACAAATACGGCTTTTACAAAAACCTGTACGACCTACAACATACACCATTAGCATGGATGCTACATCATACAAACCCGCCTACCACATACACATTCGCCGCCATTTTACAGCACTAACTTACAGAATGGCTTCCCCTCGCACACGCAGCCTATTTACACTACACACTACACACTGCACACATTGCTCACACTTACACCTCAGCTCAACAACACTGCAAATCTACATTGGATGCTGCAGGAACATCAAAACAGATTGTTAGCTCTTCAGCACATTCCTTGCTGCATATATTAATTACAAAGAAGTAAAGTATATTCATTTATGATTTCATGAATTGATTAATTAGCATAAAAAAAATTAAAGAGACACAAAAAAAAAAAAATTACACCACACTACCGCAAACAACCACAAACACATTCACACCGCCACCCACAAGGAGTGCCAACGCTCCTCATAGGGCACAAACTACACCAGGGGAGAGCCTTGCAATAAGCCACAAAACGAGATCACTGCGGACCTTACAATAAGCGCAAAAGTGCCTATCATAACAACAAATACACCAACCCAGAGACTCGCAATGAGCGCACAAGGATCTCAGACCATCAAAACACTTACTCTCTGTGGCAAACAGCATTACCTGCCTTACAATTTTATTGCCGTCATTTTTTGACGGGCAAGTCGCTAGTACATAATAATTGATAACAGTTTCAGTAAAGTTACTTTCTGTTGGCCAAGTGCTCTGAACTTTGTTCCTTACATTGGAATCAGTGGTATGAGACAGTGGTGGCATAGTAGATCCAACATCTTAAACTTAACAAGTATATATAGAATATATAGAATATATTCTTTTAAAACAAATGGTGCCCATTTTTGTCATTTAAGCTTTCTGAACTCATACATCTAAATTTCCCCCACATATTGTAACAATACTGTATATGCACACTGATTTATCGTAATCACACAAAATTATAATTTTCTCTAGATATAGTGCCAATTTGTTCATCAATATGAAAAAAAAACTTTATGCACAAGCAAAATGCATGTCTTTGAAACATATTGCCATGGGCCATTTTGTTATGTGTTGGTTATAAGAAAACATGGCTGCCCCAAAGAAAACATGATCTGATTCCACCCTAATCAGATTCACTCTTGTGTCCTAATGCAATTTGTCCAAATCCATCTAGCAAGAATACAATCATTTATGATTTCCAGTGGCATAAGAGAATATATATTCCTGTATGGAAATCTTCTGAGAGCTTTAGACATCATAGTTTACAAGTTCATAAAATATAATTGATGTACTATAAGCAAATTATATTATATTTGCAAACAGTAACATTTACTAGCTCTAGCTAGTTTGAAAATGATTTTGTGCTTTGCACATTTCAGTATATGATTGAGTGTGCTTGCTCTCTAGCTTAATAATAGAGCAGTACTGTCTGTTTAGTTGAATTACAATAATTTACTCCTTAATGTAAATGAATGATAGCTGCTGGAAAAAACCTGGTCTGTATTATAAAATGAAGATATATTTTCCAAGTGCAAATTTCTTGTAGCCTTAGCACATTCAAAGTAGACATGTAGGACCCCATTCCAATCATCTTTTTGGAGTGATTCCATTCAATAAAATATCCAGTTCTATGTGAAGACTGAGCTTAATAATGCAAAAACACATCAGTTGGCAAGTTATGTGTAGCTGTCCCATTGGAAGTTTGGCCAAGCCTATTCCAATCAGAGATAAAAGGGCTTCACGCAAGTAAGGGACTATACGTAAGACCTTATGTGAGCTGATTTTACTCTAAAATCTTACGTGTACTTTAGATTACACGTAAAAGCTTAAAAAAGAGCCCTGGATGCCATTTAAAGAGACAGTACCTGTCTTGATTATGGCTAGTTACATTTATTCCCATTGTAAGGAGTTTGATGCCATTGATTTGTATTACAAGTATATATGCAAAAGACCAAATGCACCAATGTGTAACATTATAATTTAGCATCTTTACTGTGATGTTATAAATGTTTTGATTTTGGATTAGTTTACTATATATATAGGTAGATGATGTCCTCAAAAAATGTCTAGCAGATTGTTCGCCTTTCAATTATTCAAGTAATAGAAAGCACTAATTTGAATCTCACAGCATCAATAAATAACATCCATTTGTTAAAAACACATCGACTGAGGATGGAATGTGATAGAACAATGTATAGACAGTGACAGAGTCCCTTTAAAGGGATATGGATATATTCTGGACATTACTAGGTATGTAATATATATGTGTAACAATTAATATTTTTGTAGTTTGCTTTGTTAAATGCTTATGAGCTCTGTTCGTACTGCCTCATATGAAACCAATATCTCCTCCTGGGGTATGCACAATGCAGCTCATGAAGACACAAAATCGTCTGTGCTTGCTGTACTGTGTCTCATACTAACCAGTTGGTGACCATCTCTCAGTAACATTCTGCAACATGCTGTTGAAAACCCCCTGATAGACTAGGACACTATACTGCACATCAGGCCCTAAAGCATCTGTGTCTGATTCTCAAATAAACAAGGTACATCAAGGTAAATAGACACACATGTATATTATATACCTAGTAAAATCCAGGAAACGTACACGTCCCTTTAAGTGATGCTCAGCATTTATATTGGATGTGTGTTATCTATATGTGTAGTGTACATGGTTGAGTATGTGACAGTATGATAAGTGTTTATGATATTCACATGGCATGATCCCTGACTGCTAGGTGTCCATCATTCCCGAGAGTCTGACCAACTCCACTCCTCTCCCTCTCTCCACTCACCTCCCTCTCAACTCCTGTCCTTCTCTCAACTCCCCTGCCTCTCTCCACTCCACTCCTATCCTTCTCTCCATTCCCTCTGTCCAGTCGGCTACCTCTCTCTACTCCTCTCCCAACTCCTCTCCCTCCTGATCTCACCAGGGCATCATTTCTCCTCTCATCTGCCTCTCCTCGCCCCTCTTTTATACTTGTTTACCTATTTACTTGTATGTACTTTAATTAAGAACTGCATATAAGCTAAGTGAAACATATAGTGTCTGTATGGTTCTGCCCACTGCAGCATATGCAGACACAGACTCTGTAGGACTGGATTTACAGTGTATTGTTCTAGCCTATCAGGGACAACATCTTCGCAGCACGTTGCAGAATGTTGCTGACAGATGGTCACTGATTGGTTTATATAAGACACTACACACCAGGTACTATAGAGTTTGTGTCTTTGTGAGATGCATAGGGCAGATCCAAGTAGGTAATATTTGTTTGATTGTAGGCAGTAAAAACAGAGCTTATAAGCACGTCTTAAAAAATAAAGTACATAAAAGTATATAGATTCACAGGTATAGTATCACATATATAGTTGTGAGCGTACGAGTTGTTGCTAACGCTGCGGGCTCGCGTAGCGAGCTGCGGCCCTCGCGAAGCGAGGGCAGTGGCCGAGGGTCTCAGTTGCTGGCATGGAGCGCCTTCGGCGCTCCTTGCCAGCAACTGAGGACCCTCGCGAAGCGAGGGCCTCAGTTGCTTGCATGGAGCTCCGAAGGCGCTCCATGCCAGCAACTGCGACCCTCGCAAACTTTACCTCGCAAACCAAACAGCACGACACACACATTACGACACTCGCAAACAACATACGACACACGTTCACACACATTACGGCCTCGCAACACTCGGACGCAACTCGCGAACATTACAAAATGTAAAACACAATACATACACACAGCACATACATAAAAAACTTACCTACACCAAGAGGGAGCACCCAGGACCTCAAAAATACAACTTACACCTCGATTTTACTCGAAATTAAACAGTTTAGAGACTAAAAAAAAATCGAAGCGAGAGAAAAAATGGCCGCCGAACAAAACGAAAACGAGGCTACAGCACTCTAAACTCGCAAAACACCACAAGAAACTCGCAAAACACCACAAAACACCTACGGATATTCCGATACAGACGTATACCACACATTACTCGCCATTTTACGCCAATGCGGAAGTACACGACTACGCTAACGGTTTGGTCTCGCGCACGCACAGTGTTACACTGCACACATTCAGCACGCTTACACAGCAGATCCACACCACTAATGCTGCAGCAACCTCAAAACACATTCACAGCTCTTCAACACAATGCTTTAAAATAGGTAAAGTATATTCATTTATTAATGTATTATATATTTCATTATTACACACTAAACAGCATTAGCTACCTTACAATTTCATTGCCGTCATTTTTTGACGGGCAATTCGCTAGTATATACATAATAAAATCCAGAAGCATTTAATATACCTGTAAGGCTTTTTTTTGTAACTGTACCCTTTTCATTACAACAATCTTATAACATTGCTGCATAGATTTTTCACATATAGTTTTCAACTGTTAATAGATTTGTATTGGCCCTAAGAAAATGTTGCCATATTGTTCACTCATTGCTGCCTAAAGAATTAAAACACAAGAAAAATACCTGTGCAGTTCATGGAAGCAGAAAAATAAACACAAATTCCACCAGACACTGCAATCATTTTGCTCCATACATTTTTCTTTGTGATAAGGAAATGCAAAAACAACTGTAGCAATCAAGTGTAGAAAAGTGACTAGTTGAGCTAATTTATATGCTATGGGAGACTTACATTTAAATGCAGTTTTAGAATGAGCAAATGGAAATCACTTGGCAATAAGAAACTCAGTGAGCAGAGAGCACTGCCAACAAACCAAGATTCAATGCAGATTTTATGAGTTGAGAGAGCATTATAGCAATTACACAATTGGCCTGATTTCTGTCAGACTCCTACAGAATTTGGCAAGAAAGCTAAGCATTCCTTAGTGCATAAACAACACCTAGACTTATTTATAATGAGTCATTGTTGTTTGAGCTCTTTGTCACAAGATTATGATATATCTTAAGAGCATTTTGTTTATCCGTTCTGCGGAACAACGTTAGTTTGGTTATATACTTTGTATAGTATCCATTTTATCCAATTTAGTTCAGCAATTGTATTTTGCCTGTATTTGACATCCAGTTCTATCAAATACTAAAAAACACGCTATTGTCTCAGAGAAAGAATGGAAGAAAGAATCAATTAATTCCATCCATGTATCTTCCCATTAAAATATTCTGCAAACCTAAAGATGGGATTGTTCAGTTTATTTTTTTCTGGGATGTACATTTTCCTAATTTACATACAATGTTTACCGATTCAACTGGACTATGAAAAAGTTAGGTATCTTTAATTAATTGCATGCATGTATATAAAATAAAACACACTAACTTTGCTACAGTCATTTTGTTTTGAGATCAGCATTATTATCACATATAATAATTGTCAAACTGCGAGACGTCACACTTTGCGAGGTGCGCTGCGGCTCTCATCGATTGCGAGCCTCGGGAAGCGAGGTGAGCTATTATAGCGTAGGCCTTAGCCAATGATCGCCAAAGGCGCTCATGGCTGCAAGCCTTGCGAGGTGAGCCGTTAAACCGTAGCACTTAACCGGAGCGAGCCTTGCAAAGCTAGGCGAGCCGTTAAAATACAAGAAAAAAACACTAAATACACAAAAAAAAAAATCCACAAACATCACAGACAGCATGGGGCAACAGCCAGGACGTCTGGGAATGAGGTGGAACGCAACTTTCACTTAATTTAGACGATTTTCACCACACGAAAATCGCCTAAGCGAGAAAAAAAATGGCCGCCGAAAAAATGAAAACAAGGCTACACAACCCCGGACCGCGCAAAACACTGCAATCCGCGTAGCACTTTACACATCACACTATGACCTACAAGATACACTATTACAAAAGCCGGAAAATACTCACGAGACGCGTAACACATTAATAACATTACAACTATACAATGCTGCTTTACACAATAAACCAACGGCTTTACCTCGCGCACGCAGCCTATTTAGAATGCACAGTTCAAACATTCATTACACTTTATAAGCAGGGCACCATCACTCACAATGTATATTATATGCAGACGCAAAATACAAACAGATTGTTAGCGCTTCTGCCTATTGCTCGCTGCTTATATCAATTACAAATAATTAAACTATATTAATTTAATGCAGAAATAATTAATTCTTACTTAATTAATTTCATAAATCATTAATTATTAATTAACTACATATACATAGAAATATATAAATATATATCACTCGCAGAAGACCAAAAGTACACCACAGGAGAGGGTCGCAATGAGTGCCGTGCAAGCCTCGCAATATGTGCCGAAGGTCCACGCAGTACAAAACGGTTTCAATTATGTCTCAAACAGCATTCCCATGGCTTCAAAATGTATTGCCTCGTCATTTTTGATGGGCGAGTCGCTAGTAGGATTTAAAAAGCAATGCTAAATTAAAAAAAAAAATTGCTGAAAATTTGGCACAGCAAGCTAATTTTGATGTATCCCCTTTGATTATTGGATGGATGTAAGCTCAAACACATTAAAATAATTATAACTGATATAAAAATTAATTTGAAAGCTTTCCTTTTATAGTTTGAAGCTGAATTAATATGAACCTGGGACCAAGATCTCCACCTTCAAGGACAATTCTGTTCTTTACCATTCACCATTCACTAGTCCATTCTTCACATGGGGTTGGCTGGCTGATTAGTTGACCATAGCAACTAATTTCAAGTTTCAGTTCAGAGGATTTTTAAGGTGTCAGTCTCATATTTAACAGTATTTGATAAAGCTATATTTAGAAATCTAAGTTTTACCAAGCTGAAAACCATATCTGCATAAGTGTCTGTTTTCATGCAAACATACATATGTAGATTATTCTATAATGACCAAAGAACTTGCAAAAATCCACAACCATGATGAAGGTCAAATACATAATAAACATTCAATCTTCTTAGAAAAAAAACAGGTTGCAAAAGCACGGGTCAAACATGGTTACAAAGGTCTGCTGGCCCATTTTGTGCCACATATGACATCTTTATAATTAACAGTAATTAATATATATTTTAAAAAAACAATTAACATATTACTCAATGACCATCGATTTTTTTCTCAAGCAAATTATACATCAATTCCTAGCTACTTGGTAAATTCTTAAATCTATGTCTACAAGTATATCTGACCATAATAAGCCTTGATATTCTATAGTAAAAAAAAAATGGAAACAGGGCCATTCCATTTAATGTGAATATAAATAAACAAGACAGTACGGAATCCTTCAAATAAAATCCCACAATAGAATATACATTGCATTAGCATAGAAATTGGATTTACATTTAAATATAGAAATGAGAGATATCACACTAGCGTTTAAACCAGGCTGGATGTTGTGTTTGAAGGTGGAATATCCAAAAAACTTACATTTACATTACATTTTAATTTGTTACAACCATTGGAGGTGTATTTGTTTTATTCCCTATGCACCTGTTGAAATTAGATTGGTGAACATCAAATACAGCATCAGTAAAGGGTGTTATGGATATATTAGCATATACAGATCTTTAAAGATCTGGTGGTAAGCCCGACATATTGGATACCATACTGAATGCAGGAAATTAAATAGATGATATAACTCGCAATTGATTTCCCAGAAAATGTTATATTGTCTGTGTGTACTATAACTAACAAAAGTTATAACTAAAATGCATAATGGTTCATTGTAAGTCATGACAAACCATGAACCTATTAATTTAACCTTCCTAACATTTTTACTACAAGCAAAAAACATCACACACAGCACGGGGGGACAGCTAGGACATCTGGGGGTGAGACTGCACGCAAATTAAAGTCGATTTAAGGAATTTAGCCACTTGAAAATCGGCTAAGCGAGAGAAAAAAATAAGAGATCGCAAAAATACGAAGTTAACAGCCGAACCGTGCACATCCACAAACATGAAAAGCACAAGAACAAAAATATAAGTCGCATTTAACAAGTTTTGGCACTTGAAAATCGTCTAAGCGAGAAAAAAATGGCGGGCGAAAAAATTGAAAACAAGGCTAAAGGACACAGAGCAGCGAAAATAACCACCAGGCACGTACAAGTTACCCAGGAATGTAGCAGATACAAAAAATACCATTACAACGGACGGAAAATGCTCGCGAGTCAAGTAACACATAGAAAAGACGCCATTTTACAACACCAACTTACAACTCATAACATTAGGATTCTAAAATGCTGCTTTACTCGCCTAAACCCACGGTTTGCCCTTGAGCACACAGCCTATTTACACTGCACACTTGCCACATTGCTGACACTTTATCTTCAGATGATCAACAGTCCAACTGTACATTTTCAGATGCAGGAAAATCCAAATAGATTGTTAGATCTTCAGGATATTGATTGCTGCATATTAAATATAAATAGGTAAAGTATATTCATTTATTAATTCATATTACTTTATTAATTGACTGTACTCAAATTTTTTGCCCATTTTACACTGTACGTATATATCTGTGTGCGATGAGCGCCAAAGGTGATTGTTGCAAAGCCAGACAATTGAAGAACATGAGGGGATAGGCCCACAATGAGAGCCGAAGGTCCACAGAGGAGCAAAAGCTTTACATATTATTGTTGCAAACAGCATTGCCATGGCTTCAAATTGTAGTGCTAGTCGCTAGTCGCTAGTCTTTAAAATAATTATGGATGCTCTGTACCAGTGACTGTAAATGATCACCAATCCAACCAGATAAAGGTTCTAAAAGAGACAATATACACAAACCAATAGATCAGTCAACAACAGTCCAGTTATCCAATCCTTTATGTAGTTTTGCTACATGATGAAAGATGGAAATAATAATAAAAAAATTGTATAATATTTTCTAAGCAAAATGTGAAGATACTGGAGTCCATTGATGGGTTAAATGGTTCATCATATGAACTAACTATATTGAATGATCAAAGTAGAGTTGCTGAGCACTGCTCTGTGACAAAAACACTTACATAGAGACATCTTATGCCATTTGGATATATCACATGATCTATTTAATGTACAAAGTATGTGAGATTGAAAAATAACAGCACAAATGATTAACAATACTTTTTCGGTGTGCTAATGGAGTATGTATACCAATTTCGGTTGACCTGCTTTTGTTAAAGTAAGAACTCTTGTTGCATAAAGGATTTTATTTAGTACTGCACCATTAACTAGAGTCAGTGGACCAGCTATATTTAATCTGATTAGAAGCTGTTAAACCCTAGAAAATCTACCACTTTTTTGTTGCATTACACACTCTCTCTCAATTATCATAGGCAGAAGATCCACTTTGTTCTGTGTATTGTAGCATAACAAACCATGTAAGTAAAAGGCAAAATCAAAGGACCAAACCAGACAGGGAATTCTTTTATGAGGAATTACTTTACACTCTGTGTAACAAACATTGTGTAGGGAATGCTATATTCTTCTAAAATTGTCTGTTGCCTTGTGTCTGATAAATTTCCTGTTTGATACAAAATCAGTTTAATAGACAAAAATGAAGTCTGTTTTACTAATGTCCCCATTGATTAAGGTTCCATAGAGAACATAAAACTTGCAGTGGGAAAAAACTGCTCAATTTATATATTTATGTTGTATGAGCACAGACATACACAGATATTTATATATTGTTGTGTTTCTTCAAAAACATATGTACATTTAAATAAATAATATCTGTATATTTAAATAACTATTTAAATATAAATACAGGAAGTCGTAATGACTCCTCTTTCTGTCTAAATCCAAAGGGATTTGCGATGTAATTTTTCATTGTATCACTTTTGGCACGACTACTGTCATCAGCTATGACATCACTGATGATATTACATGACATCAACCATGAAATCATCCATGACATTTCTGTCATCACATTAGATTCTCCATGATATCACTGAGGACAACAGTTATTTATACTAACCTTTACTACCTAAAAGTTATGAATGCATTACTGTTACCTCTTCTTCTTCTCACCTTCTTTTTGCTGGCGTATGACAAGGTTCAGTCTTAGGACCCCTTCTCTTCTCCATCTATAAACCCTCACTTGGTAGCCTAATAAAATGTTTTGAATTTCAGTATCATCTCTATGCACACTCAAATATACCTCCAGATCTATCCCCCTCTCTTCCAACACATGTTTCCAACTACCCCTCATGTATATCCTCCTGGATGTCTGCCCACCACTTCAAACTCAACATGTCGAAAACCGAACTCCTAATCTTTCCACCTTCTACTACAGCTTCAATTCCTCACATCTCTCTCACCGTTGAAAATCACTCCCACCTCCCAAGCCTGGTGTCTTGGGGTTCTATTGGACCCTGCCCTCTCCTTCATACCTTGCCATCACTCCCACCTCCCAAGCCTGGTGTCTTGGGGTTCTATTGGACCCTGCCCTCTCCTTCATACCTCACATACACTTACTAACAAAATCTTGCCTTCTTCATCTAAAAAAACATTTCCAAAATACGTCACCAACTAACACAAGACATAACCAAGATTCTAATACATTCTCTCATCATATTCCATCTTGACTACTGCAACTCGCTTCTTTCTGGTCTGCCCACCACCCCACTACAATCCATAATTAATGCCTCCACTAGACTCATCTACCGTGCTCAACGCTCAGCATCTGGAGTACCTCTCTGTCAATCACTCAACTGGCTTCCCGTAGCCTCCAGAATAACATTTAAAATCATGACCCTAACTTACAAAGCCCTCATCAATAGTGCACCCCTTTAAATTTCTGCTCTCATCTCCAAATTCTCCCCACCCGCCCTCTTCTTCTTCATTCATTTGTGCATGACAGGTTCCCCATTATGGAATGGACTACGGAAAAGTTTGCTGTCATAGTAATTCCTTTGCCCACAATTCAAATAGACAATAGTGCCCACAAGACCTATTAGACTACACAAATAGGAATCTAGTCCATTCCATAAGGGGGAAACTGTCATGCACAAATGAATGAAAAACTTCTGAAGCAGACATGAAGGAGGACGTGTGAGAGACAGATGTGCATTCATGATACCTCATATCTTTGAGGTAATCTTTGAGGGCAATTACATATACGTTTGGTTTGTCTCATTTGTCATCTGAGTGATCCACACCAGAATAAGTTGCCCTTCTTTTTTCCTTCCCCTTTTGTATTTACTATTCTAGGATACAACTGGGAACGGTGTGTACCGAAGAAGCAGCACATCACTAAAACATACTACAAGGCGAGTCCTTTGACTCACTATATATATATCATATTCTAACATATTTTTACACAAAATAAACACACCTTTATTTATTGAAGCTACAATTGTCACATCTATTTTAATATCAAAATATATTAATACATTAAAAAAACAATTTCTTTATATACATCTCTAATGTTTCCTTGCCAAAGAAGTTCTGGCACTTGTTACGGTACTTCCCACTCATTATAATATTTATGACGTTCGCATTTCCTATTGTCTCCTAGAGCCCTGTCTCATCCGTAAACCTTGGTTTGGCTACTCCCTACACAGAAATTTGTTGTGGCTAAAGCAGGACTTACAGCTGTGGGCTGAGTGTCCTAACCTTGGGGAGCAAAAGATTTACATTAGTGTAGCTCCTGCAGCCAATTTACGGCAGTGTCCATTTACACGCCTATGTTGGCGCGTTACAAAAAAATGATAATAATAATAATAGTAATAATAATCCATATGATATTTACTGTTTATGGATATTTGCAAATTTCAAGGTTATTGTAAACAATTTGCACAGTGAGGAAATGTTTATAGCAAATTCTATAGTTTGCTATTCTTTGCTTCTGGGTATTACTTCCAATTTGCAATTCCATTTATCTACAGGAAGGTACAATACGCTAGATGTAATTTATTAGATTTGAATATACAAATATACATAAATATTTATACCTGATATATATATATATATATATATATATATATATATACACACACACAGAGAAAGAGAGAGAGAGAGAGAGAGAGAAAGCTTCCCATTCACTATGGTTTCCTAATAGGACAGACAATGCATCCATTATGAGAATATTTGATTCTTTGTTTTGTATTTGCTGTTATCTTGGTAGGTTATTTCATGTATCCAGTATGTTTTTAGTAAACTTGCTTCTAATATATGTATTTGGTACATTAGAGAATAAAAAATATCATTCAACACAGTATATATTAATGGTAGTAATACTATATACATAGCTCTATTTTTCTTTCACAGTAAAACATGAACAGGGATCATTCACTGCTTTGAATATTGAAACGTGTCAGAATGATTTACAGTTTATGTATGTCTGTCCATTAAAAACATTATGGTCTTAATCAGTGGTTCCCAAACCAGTCTTCAGGGAACTCAACAAATCAATTTCTCCATTGACAGATACATTTCCAACTCCAACATTATGCAATGGAGACTTTTTTTATGTCAAATCTTGCGAAGAAGATTAGTAAATATTATAAGTAGGGATATTTATCTACACTTTTATTAAATCCACATAGATAAATATAAACTTATGAGGAGTTGGAATATACCAGAGTTGGACAGGTCTCACTTCTCTACAGATAAATGTATACTTACATCACTTGGCCCTCATGTGACTCACTTACCCACTAACTCTACCTTAATGCCCTATTTTAGCACTGAAATTAACCTAATCATTTTTCTTGGAATATTGAGGTATGTAGGTACTATTAAAGTATAAAGGTAATAGAAAAATAAATAATACAGTAAACTCTTAGTTAACCAGAACTCCAGCAACCAGAAATAAATTGAATACTGTACTTTAAATAAAAATGATTTTTGTTAGGGCTCAACAAATGCCAGGAGCCAGGTTGCCACGCCACAAAATGCTTACAGGCACCTAGATGTCATCCACTGTACGTCTCTCAATTCAATGTTACCTGGAAGCAGACAGGCATGAGTGACTGAGCCAGGACAGTGTTGGCGTTACATTCCCTGGGTTCAGTAACGCACCCTCCAGCTGAACATATCTGTGTGTAAGTGAGGAGTGAAAGCTGCTGCTGCTAGAACAGCCCTCACTGACTATATACTTAGCAGAGCATCCTATGTGCAGCTAATCTAGGCCTATTTTAATAGTAACTCTCAAGCAACCAGAAACTACATTTATCCGGCACCTACCAATCCCCATGGGTGCCGGATAACTGAGAGTCTACTGTATCAATTAAAATCTATAACAGTATTGTCTAATAATGCTATACTTAAAAAATAAATACAAAATAGAATATGCACTTCTATCTAATTGTACATTTATATCAGTCTAAATGTTCTTGTACCTGAAATATGTACATACCAAATAACATAGAGCACAATGCATTATACTTCTCAAGGTGTAAAGTTTTTTGCTCTGACTGATTGCATTTTCCCATAGAAAACAGATATTGCAGCTTCAATGAGACACTGCTTGATTTAAATGACATATAAAAGATTTAACATAAGGATGTCCCTTGTAGGTAAATTAGAATGATACATATAGATAACTCAAATAGTGTTATTGAGAAACAATCAAATCAATCCGACCACCAAAATAATTTGTTATCAGAAAACAATCCCAATGGCCCAGTTTTGACAAAGTGAGATTGTTTCTAATATTTCCTTTAATGCATAATACATACATTGTAGTTCAAAGATAAATAGTTTGATTTAATCTAACCTAAAAAATCAGCAGTTCTATTGGACTTTGGTAAATGGTTTAATTTATTATAATGAACTCTGAGCAACATATTCAAAACACACAAACACAATCTGTTCAGCATAATTTTATTAAAGGCTTTTCACAGGTTATTTTTTATCCATTTTTGTTTTATTCCTGCATATTGATTTCCCCTCTGACCTTCTGGAGCTCTCTCTATTCTAGACCATATTTGCTCTGAGCTTCCTGCACTCTCTCAATAGCTGTGTACTGAGTGTTTCCTTTGTAGATTAATGACAGCTAATAATATCTGATATATCTGGACATTGCAACATAATGAGATGTAGTCCCATTGGATTTCTGAAGTGTCACCACTAACAAATTCACTAGAGCTGCATATAATTAGCATGTAAAGGGAGTGATCATGCAGTAAATCTGTAGAGAAAGATGGATAGTCTGGGGAAAAACTAAGGGAAAAAGCATACACTTCTTGACACTTTTTACAAAATATATGTTTCTTGGCATGAATATTTTCTAGATAACAAAGTATGGACAGGTTACCTTTATAGTAACATTATTACTGCATGGCTGATAGGCAAAATTTCATTATACTACTGCTAATGTTACAATATTTTCTGGAAAATGTCACCCTATGTAAATGAGGCAAAGGTTTCATTGTTATTCATAGTTTTTCTTTAAAGATGCACTGTCCATTTTGATGTGGCACTGTTCCATTATTTCATTAAATCCACAATTTAAATGCCAATGATAGCCTTAATGTATAAATTTGCCAATTGGCTACTTAGAAAAAAAAAAAGATTAAACAGGACTACATATTTTCCATTATATAGTGTATAATAATAATGTATAACAATAATTTCTAGTATAATAGTACAATAATTGTGCTTCATGTATTAGAATCTTAAAAATGCAATTAATAACCTTAAAGAGAAAACCTTTGTGTATTGGGGTGGATCATATACTCAGATGTTTGATGTTATTAGTTGGCAGTTCACAAACTTCAATTACAGGACAGAGGATAATTTCCCCATTTCTTGGAGGCTATGGGCCATATTCTATAAGCTGCAAATGCCTCGAACTCACACATTTGACTTCAGGGTATTTTTACAAAAAATATATATATTTATATGTATTCTATTGGCTGCAGCTCGCAAATTCTGACTGCAAGACTGAACTCGTAAACCCTGCCTTTTTAAGTCTGATTTCAGGGGACGTGATCACATGATCTGGCAATATTTAAGAAATGTACTTCTCAAACACAGCCAATAGTAAATGAGACCGTCATCATGAGGCAATCAAGCACTCCAGCAAAAATGCATCAGATCATCTGTTTTAGTCCATGTGAGTTTTATGATATGTATTAAGCCCTTGAGTCCCGCGATCGATATTACTCAGAAATAACAGTTAAAAATAATATTTTTTTTAATTGCATTTGTGGGTTTGAGACTGTTGTGTAATTAATTCCATTGTCTTTGCATGTCTTCCCATGCTTTTAAAGTACAGTATTGTGTGTTTAATAGTTCTTACAGCTATACTAAGAGCCTCATTCAATTGAGGCTTCGGGAGATCCGGGCGTCAGAAATGGAGCCAATAACTTATTTTGCTATTCAATTGACGTCTTTTTGGGTGCTCCGATCGAGTTACGGGCTCCAGCCTCCAATTAATTGCTATGGTTACCATTGCAGGTTAATGTCGCTCCAAGCCTTTGATCTTTCATGGCCGGAAGAGTTCTGATCGCTAAAATCACAAATCGCTATTCAATTGCTCCGTGTCCCCCTCGCTAACCACTCCGCTAAGCCCGCAAATGGCAAAAGTCGCTCCACAAGTTAGGGGTGCCAAAGAGGATTCGCAAAGGGCTTAAAGACATTTCCAGAACACGTTAAATCCAAATAAAAAATCAATACTGTACTTCAAAATACGGGGAAAGTGATGAAAGGCATTAGAATTAATTGCACAACAGTCTCAAGCCTGTAATTATGGAATATAAAATGTAAATTTTTAATGTATAATTTTCAGGGTTATTTCAATCTCAGGAATCAATGAGTTATGTACTATTACATTGGCTTCATTCATATTTATTATTTTGTGATTTGCTATTTAATTGACATGTCACCTCCATCTGCCCGATTAAATTCCAAGTGCAACGTGAGACCCAATGGCTGCAGGCTTGAAATTTGGCCGAATTACAGAGCTCTTAAATTCAAGCAGGGCGCGAGTGACGGGCTTGCTTAATTGATCATGGTAACGCCCATAAAAATGCTACATACGATTGTATGGTTTCCGAAATTCGCTATCGCCCCTAACTTGCGGTCTTGCTGAATTGAATAGCACCATAAGTTGGCCCGCAGATATATGGCCTATACTCCATAACTTGTGGCGTCCAAATTGAATGAGGCTCTAAGTGTTTGAAAAAGCCCTTGCGAGTCCTATTTAGTACTAGCAATATTTTTGACAGAAATTTGATACTTTTTACAATTGTGGGTTAGACTTTATTTGCGATCTAGAGCTCCGGGTCTAATAGAATATCGATTTTGTTTAACCTTAATTATTTGGAATTTACAGCTTTGGATGGTCCGTTGTGATTGTGGGCGGGGAACTAATAATCTGTTTGGGAGTAGCTCATATAATATATTGCGATTTTCAGTGTGGTTTTAAGTGTTTATAATTTTACGAATTGGGCAGTAGAATAGGGCCCTGTGTTCTCAGCTCTTTGGGAAAAGTTAGATTATCCAACCCAACACCCAATGCCAGAACTAAATTGGAAATCTTTTGTTGCAAATTTAGGGCTCTATTCTATTGCCCAATGAGTACATTTATACACACTTAAAATCACTCTTAATATTGCTACATATTCAGCAAATATTACTATTGGCACTAATGAATTCTTAAGTCAATAGAATACATATAAACATTTATTTAAAAAAACACCCAAAGCCAAATTTATGAGTTCAAGGCATTTGCAAGTAGCTAATAGAATATAGTATATTTATGCTAAAAATAAACAGTTTTACACAATTTTTTGCATTGTTGAGACCATGTTATGATATGCCTTAACTATATATTGTCCATATAGGAAGGCAGTATCCAGTACATGTGGATGTAAGAAATTAATGTCTTACATGGATGTGATATGATGTGATTTGAGTACCATCAAGAGGTTTTAATCCTTGGTGTAAAGGTAGGTAAAGATCGCTATGTATATATTTTTTCCATTTATTAAGATTACAAAGTTGATTATTGTGATATAATATACAGTAAAGTAGCTGTTTTTACTGATATTTAGGCTATATTCCCTTCAATCTTTTACAAACTGTGACAGATTGTGAATCACATTTATTTACACTCTGCCACCATATATGGGCAGTAATTAGGCTGCTGCAGTAGATGTGCTTCACATTCTGCCACAGTTTGGAAAATATGGGAGGAGCTCAAGAACAGATATGGGGATAAGCAGCTTTGTTCACTGTAGGTTTTATCATCATTTTTTTCAATTATTAAAATGTGTTTGCACTGATCTTTACCTAAAAGGGTTATTTTTTTTAAATGAATCATTTCAGTGGTTCTTTAACTTGTTGAAGTGACATAGGATTGGATTTGGGAATCAGTTATGTACAACCCTTTTCTTCTGAATGATCTCTATGTAAGGCACAGAGTATATTCATTATTTGTGTGCTACTCACTGAATATACACAATAGGTTTACTCAAGATAATGTATAACATTAAATGTTTTTATTTAACAACCCCAAATGGATTAAGTAAAATTACAGAGCATAGAGTAACTTACATTTCTAATTTACACCCTCTAAGGTCTCTAAATGCAGATGTGTTCATAATTCTTCTAGAATTATTGCAGCAATGCCACTATATTGTGTACTGTATTTATTGCCATTTATTTTCCTGAAATACGACACTGTGCAAGGCAGATTTACATAAAAACGGTCTTTATCTTTATTGAAATTTTGATCATACAAACCTTTTTACCAATATCTATTTTCAAAAGCTACAGAATAGGACATAGTTTCTTGTGATAAAATCTTGTAATTTGAGTTCTTGCTTGGCATCTGTTAAGCACCTATTAATGATTGCCGTATGTTCTTAAAATAAATATGTTTTTTTGTAATTTAAAAAAACTTTATTGTTTAAATTCAGTTTATTTATGTGTAATTCTGCAAATTAGGAGAAAGACTTCAATGATTGTTTTTATATTATTATATAATTTATTAACTTTCTTTAAAAGCTGGAAAGTTCAGACAGTATAGAATACAAGACGTCATTATAGAACATGCATGAGACATAACAATACATATATAAACATGTTTATTCAAAATAAATTGAGGTCCCTGATCTTGTAAGCTTACATTCTAAATGAATTGTTTGGACATTTGAGACAATAGCAATGGTGGGAGATGCATTGATAAAGGTTGGTCAAGATGATAGAGGAAATAGCTATATGTCATAGGTAACACAATGGTAAGCCACTGTATTTTATGTAAGAAGAATACAACATTAGCAGTTGTATGAACCATGAGCATACAATTATGTTTGGAGAAAATATAAAAAATCCTTTAAGTGGAGCATTAAGTTTCAAAAAATTGCTTTGCCGTAAATGTCCACAACTTTTAATTTAGGAAGGCAAAAGAAACAGTGAATAATAAGTTCATTGATAAACATATTTTAACATTTGAGCTTTAACACTCTAATATGTTCAGCACATTAAAAAGAGCTCTACTCATCATTAATGCTAAGGGGGTTAATTTTTGAAGACTATCACTAATATAGTTGTTGTACTGCGAGTATGTGTGTAACGCTAGCAAAGTTGTGGGTTGCGCATGTGCATAGAGCATGCTGAGGCCGGCAATGAGTGACGCAATGGGTGTCGAAAGATGCGAGTTGCGCATGCGTGTAACACATGGTGTAGCACACAATGGGTGCCGAATGTTGTGAGTTGCGCATGAGCTTGCATGAGCTTGCAGAGGAGAGGGAAGGAGAGAGGAGGGGAGAAGAGTAAGAGGATACAGGAGGGAAGGAGAGAGAGAGATTGCATGCTGGGGAGGAGACATGGGGGAGAGAGGAGTGGGAGAGACACAGGTAAGGGAGAGGGGGGGAAGAGATACAGGAGAGGGGGAGAGAAACAGGGGAGGAAGAGGGGTGGGAGGGGGAGAGACATGGGGGAGGGAGAGGGGGTAGAGACACAGGTGAGGAGAGGGGGAGGGAGAGGGAGGAAAGAGACACAGGGGAGGGATAGGGTGGAAAGAGACACAGTGGAGGGAGAGAGAGAAAGAGACACAGGGATGGGATAGGGGTGGAAGAGACACAGGGAAGGGAGATAGGGGGAATAGACACAGGGGAGGGAGAAGGGGGAGAGACACAGGGGAGGGAGAGGGAGGAAAGAGATACAAGGGAGGGAGAGACACAGGGAAGGAAGAGGGGGTGAAGAAACACAGGGGAGGGTGAGGGGGGAAAGAGACACATGGGAGAGGGGAAAGAGACACAAGGAAGGGAAAGGGCAAGGGAAGAGACACAGAGGATGGAGAGGGAAGGGAAGAGACACAGGGGAGGAAGATGGGGAAGAGACACATGGGAGGGAGAGAGGGTAAGAGACACAAGGGAGGGAAGGAGGAGAGGGTGGAAGGGAGAGGGGGAGACAGAGGGGCGGGAGAGGGCAAAGTGACATGGGGAGGGAGAGGAGGAAGCAAGAGACACAGAGGAGGGAGAGGGGGAGGGAAGAGACACAAGGGAGGGAGAGGGGGAGAGTCACATAGGAGGGAGAGGGGGAAAGAGGCACAGGGGGAAGGAGGAGAGAGGGGAGAGACACAGGGGAGGGAGAGGGGGGAAGAGAAACAAGTTGGGGGGAAACACACAGCGGGAGGGGAGAGACACATCAAATATTATCCCGTCATTTATGACGAGTAATCAACTATTCCATCTTGTCTAAAACAATGTATAATGCAGTGAGAAAAACTCTGCAACAAATACCACGTACAATTATAGCTTTAATAAGTGTTTGAAAAAGCCCTTGCAAGTCCTATGTAGTACTTGTATTATTTTTTACAGAAACTTGCTACTTTTTTCATTTACGGGTTAGTCATTGTTTAGAGCTAGAGCTACGGGTCTAATAGAATATTGATTTTGTGTAACTTCAATTATTTAGAGCTCATAATGTTTGAGGTGTGCTAAAACCAATGGAGTTCTAAGGTAGAATTTGGCTGGCCCCTAGTGACTGTGGGCGGGGAACTCGTAATCGGATTGAGAGTAGCTCATAGAAAATGTGGCAATTGTAAGAGCAATTTTAAGAGCTAATAGAATAGGACCCATAATCAGCAACCTACAGTTCTAAAAAAATATATTTTACCCACTGCACAACATAAATATATAAATGGATAAATTAATTGTATTTACTGAACCATCAAAAATCCACCTTATAATGGTTATTCATAAATATGGTTATTTTTAAGCCATAATATACAATCATTTAAAACCTTGGATAGGGGCCCTCAGAATCAATAATCATTGTTTAGAACAATATTCATTTCTTTAGGTCATGATATTATTTTATTTTATATAAACAATAATAATAAAATTGCATTCTAGATGTTAATGAAACATATCCTTAGAAATATTAAGATTAAGCCCTAGAGAGTTATTAGTATGTCTTATTCATATTTTATTACAATAAAGGCTGAATTTACAGATTTGTTTGGGGTTTTTATAATCTCAAAGCAATTAGGAATATTGTAGAAATGAACACATTTACGGGGATTTCAAACTGAAAGGCAAACAAGTCACAGATTCACATTTTCATCTTATCTTTTTCTATTTTGCATTAATGAGTATATTCAAGAATATATATTCAATAATAAAACAAATGAAGTTATAAATGTAGGGCTTTGCTCCAAGTCACTCTGAAAATCTGCATGTGAATGCATAATAATCACATAGCTACAATATTACAATATTAAAAAAATGCCTTCAATTAAATTATCATGTGGAAATAATCATAATGTTATTGGAAACTCAATTATTGTGGCAACCCTTGTCAGGAAATTAGCAGGCTATAGCAATGGAAAGTCAGACCTGAATTCATCAAATATATATTATCACAATATTACATGTTCACTTCGATTCCATGCAAAGACAAACATCCTCACTCACTGATATCTGCTCAATGCATTTGTATTATTCATGAACAACTCTGTGATCTATTATACATACAAAACTGATTGTACACAGTTTGCTGCAGGCTACTATTCAGAGACACAGAATTAATTTTATTATATACACATGCATGATAATTGTGTAGGATTCTGTGAAATATCAAACCTTGTTCTTTGCAACAATTTTTTATGGACACTTTGGATCAACAGGCAACTTCTGGCAAAACAGTTATTCATTAATTTCAACATTCCTAAACAGTAGTACCTTTCATATTATTTTGCAATTTAGAAAATAAAAAAAATGGGAACGGTAATTAAATTGGAATAATTTCCTTTCATCCATCAGCTAAGCAATACCAGTCCATGTTATGGAGTGGTCCAGTTTTCAGTATCAAACGGTTTACATTAAAATATATAACGCAAATGTAATCAATGAGAAACAGAGGAGGATAAATAGGAGGATCTTAATTTCATCAACAGCTCTGACTAATCAACCTTACCACACAAAATCATAAAATAACAAAGCAATACTTGCAGACATAAATGGCAAATTATGTTGTAATGTAACTTTTCATCTCCACAAGGCAGTTCACTATAGCATTTTGTTTGGTGGCCCCTTAATGCCCCTACATAAAATTATCCTTTTGGCCAACCATGTCTGGACAAATCCCAGATATTTTATTAATATATATTTTTTGAGTGGTACATTGATAACAGGGCAAGTAAGGCAAACATACATGTATAGACGCAAGTTCAGGAACAGATGAAAGCCATGTTTTGTTAGCTTACAATCTTGTATATGTTTAAAAGTTACATACTTATACTAACCTGATTTCCCTGATACATAGAGATATCACAAGGAGGGACTCTACCATAAACTAGCACATGATACATAGTGGGGCATGCTAGGGAGATACATCCTTAGCAGAGATGTCGCGGACAGTTCGCCCGTGGACTATTCCCGGCGATTTTGGCATGTTCGTGTTCGCAGCGGACGGCGAACACATGCGCTTTTCGGTTCGCCCCCTATACTTTATCATTGAGGAAACTTTGACTCTGCACCTCACAGTCAGCAGACACATTCCAGCCAATCAGAAGCATACACTCCCTTCCAGAGCCTTACATCTGAAGGACAACATACATTTTAGAATCATTCTGAAGCTGCATTCCTTGAGAGAGGACAGATAGTGTAGCTGCTGGAGAATTAATAGGGAAATAGATAGCCAGGCTGTGTATTTAGCTTCCATTACAGACCTGAAGGACTCATCTGATATCTGCTGCAAGGACAGCAACCCCAAAAGCCCTTTTTAGGGCTAGAACATCATTTATTTTATTTTATAATTTTTTTCTGTGTAATCTAATTGCATATGCCTGCCTGCCAGCGTGTGTGTGTGTGACAGGCTAACACCTAACAGCTTATAATATGCTTATTTTCACTACTCATACCTGGTGGTGTACCATACATTGAAAACAACCATTTTTTTTCCTGTAATCTAATTTCAGTTGCCTGCCTGTGTCAGGCTCACAGCTTATATTGTGCTCAGTGACATAAAACAACACTTTTTTGACTGTAATAGATTGAATAGCAATTGCCTGCCTACAGGCGTGTGTGTGAAGCCTATTGCATCTACTCTGCCAACTTTTGCCAGTGCACAGTGATACGTCATATCTGGTGCAACCGTAGTGTACAGTGACATAAAACAACACTTTTTTGACTGTAATCGATTGAATATCAGTTGCCTGCCTACAGGCGTGTGTGTGAGTCCTACAGCACCTACTCTGCCAACGTTTGCCAGTGCACAGTGACACTCATATCTGGTGCAACCTAGTGTACAGTGAAATAAAACAACCCTTTTTTTACTGTAATCGATTGAATATCAGTTGCCTGCCTACAGGTGTGTGTGTGAGGCCTACAGCGCCTACTCTGCCAACTTCTGCCAGTGCACAATGACACTCATATCTGGTGTCACAGTAGCTTGCACGCATAGTACCACTAATAAAAAAAAAATGACAGGCAGAGGCAGGCCACCCCGCAGGGGCCGTCGTGTTCGTGGTGCTGTGATTCCCTTTGGCCCTAGAATAATGCCCAGTTTTCAGAGGCAACGTACCCTGAACTTGAAAAGTTCTGAGGACATGGTTGACTGGCTAACACAGGACACCCAATCTTCTACAGCTTCCGCTCGGAACCTAGACGCACCATCCTCCTCCAGCTTAGCTTCGGGCACCTCTCCTGTTACCACTCGCCCGCCTGCCGCCACCACCAACACTAGCACCACAGCCACTTCACTTGATCTGTCAGCAGAGTTATTTACACATCCGTTGGAAGAAATGAGTGATGCACAAACATTAGTGCCAGAGGATGTAGATAACAGGGATATGTCCCAGTCAGGCAGCATTACACACATGGATGTACTGTCTGATGATGATGATGTTGTACCCAGTGCTGCTTCCTTTGTTGAGTAGATACAAGTGAAGCGGTTGATGATGACGATGCGTCCGTGGATGTCACGTGGGTGCCCGCTATAAGAGAAGAAGAACAGGAGGAAAGTTCAGATGGGGAGACAGAGAGGAGGAGGAGACGAGTTGGAAGCAGGGGGAGGTCGTCGAAAGTAGCTAGTGGCACAGTCAGACAGCATGCATCGGCACCCGGGGTCGGCCAGACAGCACGCCAGTCAACGCATGCTGTTGCCACCACCAGAATGCCGTCATTGCAGAGCTCAGCAGTGTGGCAATTTTTCGTGTGTCTGCCTGTGACAACAGTGATGCCTTTTGCAACCTGTGCCAAAAGAAACTGAGTTGTGGGAAGTCCAACACCCACCTAGGTACAACTTCTTTGCGAAAGCACATGATGTCACATCACAAACGCCTATGGGATCAACATATGAGTACAAGCAGCACACAAAGTCAAAGCCGCCATCCTCCTCCTGGTCCAGCTTCTTCAGCCACGTCAACCACTGCTGCCCTGCTTGCCACCTCTCAACCATCCGCCACTCCGTGTCTCGCCCTGAGCAGTCCCTGCTCATCTGCCCACAGTCAGGTGTCTGTCAAGGACATGTTTGAGCGTAAGAAGCCAATGTCACAAAGTCCCCCCCTTGCCCGGCAACTGACAGCTGGCTTGTCTGAACTCTTAGCCCGCCAACTTTTACCATACAAGCTAGTGGAGTCTGAGGCGTTCAAAAAATTTGTAGCTATTGGGACACCGCAGTGGAAGGTACCCGGCCGAAATTTCTTTGCACAAAAGGCAATCCCCAACCTGTACTCGATTGTGCAAAAGGAAGTAATGGCATCTCTGGCACACAGTGTTGGGGCAAGGGTCCATCTGACTAATGATACCTGGTCTGCAAAGCATGGTCAGGGAAGTTATATCACCTACACTGCTCATTGGGTAAACCTGGTGACGGCTGCCAAGCATGGAATACGTGGCTCAAATTTGAAGTGGGAGGACCGACCAAGCATCTTTTTCCATCTCCCGCTTCCAAAAATCCATGCCATATACATGTCCCCTGATAGGTGACGTAACAGGTATTAAACGGATAGGAATAAATAGTACAACTGAACACACCACTCCTATCTGGTGGCACCTTAGATTGCACGCGCAGTGCCCCAAATTTGAAGTGGGAGGACCGACCAAGCATCTTTTTCCATCTCCCGCTTACAAAAATCCATGCCATATACACGTCCCCTGATAGGTGACGTAACAGGTATCAAACTGATAGGAATAAATAGTACAACTGAACACACCACTCCTATCTGGTGGCACCTTAGATTGCACGCGCAGTGCCCCAAATTTGAAGTGGGAGGACCGACCAAGCATCTTTTTCCATTTCCCGCTTCCAAAAATCCATGCCATATACACGTCCCCTGATAGGTGACGTAACAGGGATTAAACCGATAGGAATAGTACTACTTAACAGTACACACCTTATAATAACGCAGACAGAGGCAACGCAGAGAGAGGAGTCTGAAGAAGAGGAGTCAGTGGAGGAAGGTGGCTTTGAGGAGGTGGAGGACCAAACACAGCAGGCGTCCCAGGGGGCTTGTTGTCACCTTTCGGGGACCCTTGGTGGCTGGGTGGAGGAAGAGACCTTCAATGACATCAGTGAGGACAAGGAATGGGACATGGCTAGCTTGGTATCCAACCTTGTGCAAATGGGGAGTTTGCGGTTGTGCAAATGGACTGTTTGCGGTTGTTTGCGGTGCATTAAACTGGGAGATTGGTCTGTTACTGTGAAGCGGGTGTAACCCTTACACTACCTGATCGATACAACATCATACCTGATGTTTTAAAAAGCATATTATTCCAAACAATTTAGGAATGTTAGGTGATTTATGCCCTTTATGGCTTAAAACCAGACTCTGCATCAACTATGTAATTTTCCGTGGGAGTTTTGCCATGGATCCCCCTTTGGCATGCCACAGTCCAGGTGTTAGTCCCCTTGAAACAACTTTGCCATCACTATTGTGGCCAGAAAGAGTCCCTGTGGGTTTGGAAATTCGCCTGCCCGTTGAAGTCTATGGCGGTTCGCCGGGTTCGCCCGTTCGCGAACATTTGATGGAAGTTCGCGTCCGCTGTTCACGAACCGAAAATTTGATGTTCGCGACATCACTAATCCTTAGTAATATATCTCAGTAAAGGAAAATACAACACAATCAACTATCTGCTTAAAGTGACATGGAACACAACAGTTTTTTTTTCATGCAATTAAAAAATCATGTTCTAGTCATTAAAAAGGTTATTTTTTAATCAAAAAATCATATCAATCAAAACTTATTTAAACTTTATTTAAACTAACAGGAAATGCACAACTTTAGTTAGTTTCTAGATCTGAGAAGTCCCCAGGGACAGTTAAAAACCTGAGTAAGTTTTGAGCTCTGACACCTTCATTTGAAAAAATAAAACATACTTTGACACATTATCACATAGCCTCTTTCTGATGCAACAAAGAAAATACAATATTTTAATTCATTTTTAAGGAACATCAGCAAAATGTTAAAAATGCTAGTAAGCCCTGCTCACTTACATGGTATTGTCCTGAATGATAGGCTACCATATATGACCAAAGAATGGCCCAGATGGTGTATTCAACAATAATTAGATCCAAACAACAGGTTAGTAAATTCAATGATGTAATAATAATCAAAAATAAACAATTGATGGGAAGAGCCTGACCAGCGACAGTATGTCCTACGCCCTGAAACTGCATCCAGTGCCTACTGTGATGGCACAGTTTTCTTCACCACTTGCCCAGTGATTCCACTTACCATCAATTAATTTAACTTAGACCATTAACCAATAAACATCAAAATTGTAATATACATTAAACATCAGCCACATAATACATACTCAATATTATGAACAACCCTCCTTCTATACCTCAGTGTTTCAGTGCCAAGGGGTTCTTCCCCCCAACCCAGGAAATCCTGGGTCATCTCCAGAGTATTGTAATTATGTGCTAAAACTATTTTAGGGGATCTGCTAAGGTATGTGAATTAGTGCATAAGTATTTATTATCTTTAACGTTTATTCTTCATGTGGGGTTCCCTGGTGGCCCAGTGGAGAGGATGCAGGTGCTTTCACCACAGCATCCTGGGTTCAAATCTAGCCAGGGAACCAAGAGGTCACACTAGTCAGTACTCAGATGGGAGACCACATGGGAATACCAGGAGCTGTATGCTGTTGCCCACTGGAGAAGGAACTGGCAACCCACTCCAGTATCTCTGCCATGGAAACCTAGTGGATCAGCATGGTGTGTTGTCCATGAGGTTACAGAGAATCAGACACAACCAAATGATGCCATTAACATTTTAAATTCTTCATGTGATAACTTAAAGCTACATGGGACAATGTCTTACAGTCTCCATGAGTGTATGTGTATTTAAAAGACTATCTCTCCATTAAAATAACAGGAACTTTTTGCAGGAATGTACCACAATATCAAAAGGTATGTACTGCATCATCTATTACTCAAGGGACCAAATATTTGCTTCCTGTACAGTATCATTAGAAATTAGTTGTCTATTATTATGCTATTTTGATGTGAGGATATTGAGGTCAATGCCTTGGATTCATCCTATGGATAAAATTAATAAAAGTAATGCACTTCTTTTGTAACTAACTGCTGAATTTCACACATGGATAGTAGATAGAAATATAGCAAGACTCACAAATTGGACCACAAATCAAAGTTGAATTGTTTTGAACAAAATTTTCTTTTTTTAGAAAAAAGCCATTGATTATGAGAGGCAAGAATATTAAAATGTAAAATTCTAACTGAACATTCAATAATGAAAAATATTTTTTGATGTTTTTATTGAATATCAGAACAAAATTGTATTTTTTTAAATACTTAATGAAAATTATTATTTTTTAAACAAAATAAGAAAATGAGCGGGGGCAGAAAGTTCAAGGTATTACTTGACTGACCTCCATGTAAAATTCAATTACAATTTCAAAAATATTCTTGAATTATTTCATATATATAAATATTTATACAATGTAGAATACACATATGTTAAAACACAAATAATATTTTAAGTAAAAATCTGTCTAAGGTGAAACAGGTCAGTCTGTCACCTTCTTTGCACGTGTTTAGATTTCTCGAAAGACACATGATTGGTTGGCAAACACTCAATGGTTGGCATTGTGTTATAAATGCTGTATAGTAACAATTAACCCAGCAAATTGATAACATGCCCCTGTATATTCATCAGAACCACATATTATTCACTTGTATCTGTAATGAAAGTCTGACTACCATATCATTAAATAATTAAAAAGCAAATAAACATTAATTTTACATAAAAATATATGTAAACATAAATAAATAAATGTAAATAATTGCATACAAATATAAATAAACATATCTAAATTTAAATAAATTATAAATCGTAATTTACATTACTATATTTATAAACTCAGTGATTGATAATTTTTAAGCGTGAGTCATGTTGACACAATTGAGCAGTTATATTGAACAAAAATGCAAATTAACATAATGAGACACACGCAAAGGAGCATTAGAATTATGCTGTAGATTTATTTTTTACAATGTATATACAGTTTTTAGTGATCTTTAAGATGAACCCAACCTATTATTGGGGTTACAGTGTCTCTTTAATAAACACACTTCATTATTCTAAGGCTGTTTATGTTAGATGCTCAGTTCTATGTTTGCATTCAGAGGCTTTCTATTATATGAAGTGGGAAATCGTTCTCGGCTGCCACAGCATATAGTCCCATTGTTTTTGTTGTCTCATTGTTCAGTCGCGTTCAACGCTCAGTGATCTTATGGAGTGTATTGTCAGTTCCTTCTCCAGTGGGACTCAGCATACAGCTCTTAGTATTCAATGGTGGTCTCCCATCCAAGTACTGACCAGGTCCAACCATGTTTGGCTCCAGGGTGGTGTGACCTCTTGGTTTCCTGACTGGAAATGAAACCATGTCGCAGTGAGTTTGCACTAAATCTTAACCACTGGACAATTTACCTCCTGCCAAATTATTCACTCTTTCCCCACAAAAAAAATCCTTTCCCATTACTATCTCTTGCTTTTTCCACATTAACTACTAAATAAATGTATTTTTTTTCTAAACATCACCAAAATATATTACACCTTACTGTATGGACCTTTTGTTGACTCTTGGGCCACATTTGCTGCTTTTCAAATCAAATAGGTTGCCCCTCACTGATATACAGTAAAAAAGCTCGACTAACTAGATACTATTGCAAAATGCCTCTAGTAAAAAATAATATTCTTTTATTAAAAGGGGAAGAAATGCTTTACATTTTAACTATACTGATATTTCAGCTACAATTATTTTGCAATGTTGAGCAGCCCTTATAGTAGGTCACCTAAGGCTAATCTATATAAATTGTATTAAATGTTTTGGGATACAACATTAAAACACTATGAAGAAACATGATATAAAGCACAATTATCGTTCTCAAATCTGTAAAGTAATGTGATGTATGCCTTTAGTATTGCCTGGATAACTAATTAAACAATATACAGTTTTAATACTGATTGAAAGAATGTCTCCATTAAACATGCAGATCTGCAAAGTGCATTTTTTATTGTCGAAGAGCCGCTGGGATTAATCAGCATTAAAGAGACAAGAAGGTAATGTAAAAGGACAGACAAAATGCTGCAACAACTACAATTTCGTCAGTTTTCATTGGTACGGAGCTACCTATAAAACATTCTTCATCTCCTAAGTAAGGAGCTTTGGTCAAATGCTCTTTTATTTTCTTTATGAGTCATCAAATCTTTTTGCATAAGAAAATGAAAACATTGCAGCACTTAGTTGCACTCCACCCATCAACCAGCAGTTCATGCGTGACTGTCTCTTCAGGAGAAGGATCAAGAATTTGAATTAAGTAAAATGCTGGGATTTCTTTACAACATAATTAAACTGCCATTTGTCAGCAAAGGATTTAGATTTTGTTTAAAATTGGAGCTTGGATATTTATTTTTTATCACCTTTTCTCCACCGTCAGTAGTTTTCCTGTAAACAGTAGTATACAACAATTGCAAAATGATCCAGCTAAAGTTCAACAGTGATGTGTTAAAAGAACTTTACAGCAAAGTTTAATTACTATTGTTGCTTAGATAGTGGTGTTCTGGTGCTACTACACATTAAACAGCACAACTATACCAATATTTATCATAAGTTACCATCTTATAGCTAATATATATTTGCAATTTTGTCTTGTGACCAAAGTAAAATTTACTATTTAAAAAATAAAAAAGAATTGGTAGGTCTAGAACCAAGGTCAAAATCATCACAGCCCACCTTCTGAACAGCTAGGCTATCACTTTACATGTAATAAAAGTGATGACAAATAATGTATCTGATGAATAGTTAATTATTGGAGACCTCATTCCTTCACCTGCTAGTTCCAAATAGTTCCACCAGCCGGTGCAGATCATTATGTATTCATAGCATAGAAAGTCAGCTTAGAGGCAGGAGAAAAACAGCAAACAGTAGCAGCAAATTTAAGAAGAAGAGTGTTTTTGCTATATGTTTTTCTAATTGATGGTGCAGAGCCCACATGATGGCTCCTGGATCACTTTAAAGCTACTAAAAATAATGCTTCAGAAAAATTAAATCCACTGAATGGCTTTGCTGATTTCCACAATTTAAACAATATTGCCCAATGTGTGACATCATTCAAAAGTAATATAGACAATAGGTAGCAAATATAGAAATATCATGTAATTTATCAAAATTAATTTGAATATCTCATTGCCGAAGCACATCAAAACTAAATATATGCGATTGGAGAAGTAAAGAAAGATCTCAATGCTACACCAAATATACATTACCGTATATACTCGAGTATAAGCCGAGTTTTTCAGCCCTTTTTTTAAGGCAAAAAAGGGCCCCCTCGGCTTATACTCGAGTCACTCTCCCCCTGTGTCTCTCTAACGCCCCCGTGTGTCTCTAAACCCCCCCCCCCCGCGTGTCTCTGTGTCTTTAACTCCCCCGTGTGTCTCTGTGTCTCTAAGCCCCCTGTGTGTCTCTCTACCCCCCCGTGTCCCTTTCCCTCCCCCCTCCTCAGCATAAACCCCCCTCCTCCACCTAAACCCCCCTAAATACCTCCCCCCTCTCCCCTCACTTACCTGCTTGTGCTCCGGCCTCCGCTCCTTGACCCGGCGCCGGTGCGTATGTGATGTCAAATGTGCGCTGCGTCATTAGCATATACCGGGTGCCGCACCTTCTGAGCCAGGTGCCCTCCATTGGAGCTTCAGGCCTGGTGGACCAGCAGGATCCAGCCTCCATGTCAGGTGAATATCACATACACCAACATGGCACCACATGTACGTCACACACACACTACACATGTACATGATAACCAACTAGGACACTGACATGTCATGACATGACATCTATGGAATTAACAAGGGACAGATGGAGGCATCATTAAATCCATGAAGCTGACAAATCACTGTCATTCATGGGCACAACAACAGTAATCAACCAAGAGAGAGTCCATGTATGGGTTTGCCCACTGCAGCGTTTGCAGTTACTGACCACAGCCAGAATCAAGATAACGTTAGAAGCCAAGAACAATCAAGATAAAGAAACAAAGAATAGCTCACATCTAGCAAATGATAGCTACTCATAGTTACAATTAAGAGAATCATCCAGGTCCAAGGCTAGATGTCATATAGTTAGGAAGGAACACAAAACAATTTATTTTTCATCATACTTATCACATATACCTTTTGTTTTCTATTTCAGCTTCAAGGAGGTCTGAGTCCAGTGGTGAGCCAAGGGTGGGGGCGTTGGCTCCATTGTAGCAGTAGGTTGGCGAGCGAGCCCCCGCCCAGCAGGAACCGGCACAGGGGGAGGAGGAAAGAAGCGGAGCCGAGGGCCCTGGTTCCTAGGAGGAGGATATCATCTGGGCAGTGGGGTCACCATCAGGACCATCAGCCGCACCAGCGGCATTTTACCCCACTGTTCCCCTCCTCCAGAGACTAAGACTATCACCAGGGCACTCCTACTGGAGGGAGCAGCGGGGCTTGACCCCACCTCCTCCCCTCAGCAATGCGAAGGATTGGCCACCACCCCCACCACTAGGCCTGTCAACACCACCACCCTCCCCACTGGGCCACCACCAACTCCACTGCCACCTCCTCACCCAGCAATGCCCCACACATTCCATCCCCACCACCATCACCACCATCATGCGCTAGCAACTGACCTGCTTCCAGGGGATCCAGCACAGCATCTCCGCCAATCATGCGGAGGTCATGTGCAGCCTGGCAAGGCACAATAGGGAGGAGAGGAGGCACAATCTGATGACAGAGTTGTACCTTGCCGGGCTGTTCAGGATGGGGGTGGACCAGAGCGCATTCCCACAACTTGTGCCGTGCTCTGGTCCCCAGCCCCGGAGGCCTCCCCCGCACACCTGCAGCCCAGCCGCCCCTCTCCTCCCCTCATGCCTCCGCCACAACCACCGCCACCAGCACCACCACTGCTTGTGCCGCTGCCTCCTGGGGGTATGCCTCCCCCTGCCCTCCACCAACAAGGAGACGGTGGCCACCCATGGGGGGGGCTGGTGCTAGGCAGAGGAGGATATAGGGGCTGCATATATGTTTTGTGCCTTCTCAGATGGCTACCTCCCATCACATGGTCCATGATCCTCTTCTCTGTGTATGCATAGGGTTGTGTGTAACATTTCACCAATTGATGGTTACTGAGGAATGCTTTTTTAAGACCTTATTGTGCAGATGTTTTTTCTTTTGTTTTAGGCACAATTCAGGTTTATGAAGGCATCATCTGCTTCTGAAAGCATTGTGAAGTAAATGTATTAAGTGTAAGAGTTTCCCAGTTCCTCTCAGGTGGACATTCCTTCAATGGCAGCCCCCCATTAACATGTAGCTCCCACAATATTAAATCTATCATATATCCAGATATGTAAGACAAGATTGTTGTTAGCTTAAATGTAGACTAATATCGCTATGGTGGTGGACTTGCAAAGTCTCACAATGGCATGTTAATGACAGCCAGCATTAATATATGCACTAGTTAAGCATGTGATCCTGACCTTAATATCAGTCTGAGAACAGATCCTTGTGTCTGATGTAAGTAACATTGAGTCTGGCTGCTGACCTTTGTGTCCTCTCCGTATTAATGGGTATTTTCTCGTATTGATGAGATCATGAGTATCCTTTAACATGTGCTAACACCTGTATAGCTGATGGATGTGATGGTACAACTTGAGCACTGAGGGTGATCACAGCTAAGCATTTATTGTGAGATGACACATCATTATTAATGGTCATGGCCAGTGAGTTATTCAGAGACCTAGTTAATGGTTAGTAATGCTTACAGATGGGAATCAGGTGAGTTGGTATATTTTTAAAGTTACAGTATTTAGCACTGTACTGTATATGCATGTTTATTTGTTACCCTCCTCCGCCTTTTTTTTTAACACTTCTTTGCAGATTTTTGTTGTGAAACTGGATTGGATTACACAATCCAAAGGTTGAATTATCTGTTTCATTGAGAAGATATAGACAAGTTGTAAGTGCTATACACATTAATGGTTTCTTCAATTAAATGGAGTGATTTCTGATGATCCTTTTTTACATCAGATTCTGTTTGCAGTGGTGTAGTGACCACATGTGACCCTGGTAGGTGCTATGCTTCATGCTTATTCTAGACTAGGACATTACCCCCTTTAAGTATTCCCTTTTCCCAAAGAGCCTCTTGCCCTTCCTGGTTCCACCCACACCACACCCATGATATTAATGCACAGTCTTGTACATTTCTGATTTAGCTCTGTGTATGAAATAAAGCTTTATTGTGCCATTATCACCATGTCAGTATGTTTTCAATGTTTCTGGTTTTGTGACATCCACATATATCCCATTTGTGTCACATTCCTATATTAGTAAACTAATGAGCCCTGGTTACTATGCAATATATTCATAGATATAATAATAATAATGCTAATATCATGAGATATCATAAATCATATATATATATATATATATATATATATATATATATATATATATATATATATATAATTAGTGACTTGCCCGTCAAAAATGATGGCAATAAAATTTGAAGCCATGGAAATGTTGTTTGCCACACAATGTAAAGCTTTTTTTGTTTTCCCAATGTAGATGTGATGAGTGAGATGTATATATAAGATGATCTTTGTATTTTTAGGGTCCACATTAGAGCCTCTGTGAGTGAGAAAGGGATAATATGGCTGCCATACTCATGTTTTTGTGTTGCAGTTTAATCAGGTAGTGTCTCTTTTATCTGCTTTCAGCATCTTGCAGCATAACTTTCATATTGGCATTTGCATGACCATTGCAACTTATGAATTAAAAAATATA
Organism: Discoglossus pictus; assembly: GCA_027410445.1. Classification (NCBI taxonomy): domain Eukaryota; kingdom Metazoa; phylum Chordata; class Amphibia; order Anura; family Alytidae; genus Discoglossus; species Discoglossus pictus. The sequence continues at coordinate 174,361,515 of CM050166.1, read as the reverse complement.
TATTTTTTTAATTGGGAGTTGTTGTGCAATGAATTATATTGCCTTCAATTGCTTTCCCCATGTTTTAATGTCCATTTATTGTCTTTTGCAGTGTTACAAACTAGTCTGTAAACCCTTTGCGGGTCCTATTTTGAACCAGTAAGATTTTGGCCGACATTTGCCGTTTGCAAGCTTGAATGTGTTTGCGGTCTTGATGCATTGTAGCAATTGAATAACAATTTGCGATTGTAACTCTTGTGGACTTGAATGATCAAAAGCTTAGATGGGGTGTAAGTTCCGATTATAAAAACTGCAAGGATTTCTAGCCCGTAAAACGTAGACCGTTTGCGGTTCGCAAAAAAACGCCAATTGAAAAGCAGACTATCTTACGGCCTATAATACTGGGTCCAATAACTTATATTGCTCAATTGAATGAATCCCTTAGCATTCCGTGTACCATTATTCCTTTTTCCATGTACACTGAGCAGCTTCTTACATTGATTCTTTTTGTTTGTCTCAAGTTTTTACAAGTTTTTGTCTATAATGGTATCACTTTCAAGTAATTAAGTACACAAACAAAATAATTGCTTTTTAAAAAGATGTATACAATTATTTAACCCACTCTGTACATACAGGCCATTCCATATCACAGCTTATAATTTATAAAATGCAATTCAAGGAACAGGATTTATATGTTAGTGCTTCCAGAATGTAAAGTAAAATGTACTGTACCTGAATAATAAACAATTGATGTTCATTTATAAATGCAAATGAATGACGCACGCAGCAAAAAGATAATGCATTTGTAATTAGTGACAATGGATTTTAAATGTTTTTTATGCCGGAGCATTAAGAAGCTTACATTTAACTACAAATATTGCACTTTAAAAGAAAAATGCATATTTTTAGAGCATGAATAGAAATTCAAAAGATTTTCATTAACCAAAAAAATAAAAAGAAACATAAATTGTTTGGTATTCTAAGCTTCAAATTGTATTCTTCCAAACACATATCAGGGTATCTTATTAAACAGGATAAATTCTGGAATTAAAAATAATGAATACAATAATTTTGATTGTTGATCTTTGGAGTCTGCTTTGTAAATGGGTAGTATTTGATAAACAGACTCCACATGAATGTTGGCAAGAAAGAGTATTAATTATTTTTTTTTAATCTTGCTTAACCTTACTTTCTTAGCTTCTTTCACATGTTTTCTTGTTCACTGTAACTTTGAAAACTTCTTATTTATTTTTAACATACAACCACAATTACGGTCTAACTCTAGTTCCAGTGCTTAAAACTGATAAAGTTTCTATACAATCAATAACATTATTGGGACCTTTAGTCTAAATAAAATAATAAAATGTGTTGCATATAAAATCTCTGCAAAAAATTAGGTCTCTTAATTATTTACTAATATAACTGGTGAAACTATTTGTTACGCTAATGAAAACAACATTTTTTGATTTCTATGTAACTAATAAAATTAGCCAGTTACCAAATAATTTACATTTATCACAGCAGATACATTTAATAATGGAATACACATGTTTAGGCTCTTTAAGCCCTATTCAGTACCAAGTATCTGCTGTCATCAATATCGCTGCAGGACTATAACCAAGTCCCATAGCCGCTGTGTCTCTCAATGGATACCTCCTGTCTAGAGAGATAATGGTGGCCTGCAAGCTAGCTGGTGTTTTTTATTTGCTAGTATAGATAGAAAATTATTCCACCATGTCTCTATGTTCCACAATTGGGACCTCCTATCTGGAGGACCAACAGTATCCCATAAACTGGCTAATATTACCTATTCTTTATTTTTAGCAAAATAAGCAATTGTTCTTATTAACCACCATATAAGTGATTTTGGTCACAAGCCATTGCTATGACAAATGTAAGGAAATGTATAGTCACAAAAATCAAAGGAATAACAGAGACCTTTGGTTGGTTACTAGGGTAACTGGTGAAACAAGTTGTTGCAATATTGGAAACAAACATACATTCTCTATTCCAATGTAACCAATCATATAAAACAGTTACTAAAATATTATATGTATCTGCTGTGACAATTACTAATTGGATACAACGGTTTCAGCTTTACAAACCCCAATCAGCACTAAAGTACTCTGTGTCTCCTGGTGGAGACCTCTTATCTGGAGTGCCAAAGGTGCCCGACAAGCAAGCTAGTATTCCCTATTTGCTAGCATAAATATCCAGTTGATACTCAACATCCCCATATCCCTCTGTTGTGACCTCCTGTCTGGAGGGCCCCACAAACTAGCTAATATTTCCTATTTCTTACTCCTTGTAGATCAATCTTTTTTTATCACTATGTACGTGATTCAAATTTCAAGCCATTACTATAACAAGTCCAGGGAAATATATAGTCATACAGTTTATAGATACAACAGGAGCAACTGTACATCTCAATGTATAGGCACTCTTTAGATAGGGCTACATAGGACTATTGTACTGTAGGACCTGCACAGTAGGACCTATACTGCAGAAATATAAAATATAAAAAAACACAAAACATTCATACAGCTAAAATGTAAATGTCAGCCTGTATTACATGCCCCTATTGACAAGGTACAAAATGATTTGTTATCAAAAACTCATCCATAGGCATAACAGCCCCCATCAAGATAGAAAAGTGAGGCTAGAGTTGCCAATTAATGGCACTATCATAGAGTGATGCAACCTAATGGTTCTATGATGGTTTCACTGCATCTAAAGCAGATTTATCAAAGGCTGAGTTTGACTAATAAATAACATGTTTTCTTATTCACTGTTATTTTTAAAACTGCATATTTGAAAAGAAGAAAACTACTCTGTTGGTGCATACCTACAATGGTGTACACAAATACCCATTTTTTTATTTAATTTTTTTTAGAAAATGCACATATCCAGGGCTGCATCTAACAGGGGTGTTTCTAGACAACATGGAGCCCGTGGTGAAAAAAGTAATCTGTGCTGTAGCACTTCTCCAGTTCCCCTAATTTGATACCTGGGCTGCATTAAGATGCCATTATAACTTATATTTCTCAGTAAACATTTATTTTCATTGCCTAATATTATCACTCTATATTTACGAATCTTCAACATTTCATGGTGCACTATTTATAAGGGCACAGCAAACACTAATGCCAAGTCTAAAGCAAAATTATTAATAGAAATGAATTAATTAATACAAAGATGATACAATGCAATAAAACAGAAAATGTAATGTAGCAGAGATGAGGTCACTTCTTTGAAAAGTTTACAATCTAGATGTTGCCTAAATATTCCCAATGACATCTATACTGTACACAAATATAATAACTGATGTCACAAGGAGTCACCATCTGGATAGACCAATGAATGAACCTCTTTGGTGGTTTCTGTGTGTCTAAGGGATTCCCCTTGATGGAGGCTTGCTTCATGATCTGTGGAGAGCAGAAATGTAGTTCTGGAATGTAGATCCAGAAAATCATAAATAGTTGGACTGAAGCAATATGATTAAAAAATAGTCTTGGTACAGATTAAAAGAGGTAATGTAATTTAGAGAGTACAGTCAACTAGCCTAATAACTCAGCTGGAGGTATTCAATGCTAAACACTCCCATTATGTTAGCCTCACAATGTGCCTCCCATACCATTTCAGGCATGTCTAACATGGCTACACGCTAAAACACACACACACTGAAGGTATTCCCAGGGGATAGGAGTCTAACATTGCATGTGCATTATGCACAAATTGCGAGGTGAATCTCAAATTGAGACTTCAAGCCCGCAAGTACATGGCAGAAAGACAAAATTGTAAATCATGCTTCTTTGGGCCTCATTAAATTCCAGGCCCCTAATTACAATGCCGGAGGCAGTAAGTCTGCAAGCTTGAAAATGTCAACAGTTACAGAGCGATTATGCAAGCCCGCAGAAAGCCAAAATCATAAATGATGCTTCTATATGTAGCATTTCAGGATCATGATCTGATCATGATCAATTAATCAAGACCCCTTAACTTACTTAGACAGAGCTAAACCCTTAAGTTGCTGCAAAGTATGATTTGCGATCTGACTCGCAATACAGAAATGTGAGAAGGAGAGGGAGGAAGAGAAGGATAGGGAAGGAGAGAGAAGGAGGAACGGAGTATAGAGCGTAAGAGGGAGTGGGAGAGAAATAGAAGGAGGGGGAGCGAGGGATGGAGGGAGAGGGATGGAAGGAGAGAGAAGGAGTGGGAGAGAGAAGGAGGGAGGAGGAGAAGGAAGGAGAGAGAGGAAGGGAGAGAGAAAAGGAGGGAGAGAGAAAGAAGGAGGGAGAGAAAGAGAGAAGGAGAGGGAGAGAGAGAGAGAAGAAGGTAGTAAGAAAGATAGAAAAGGAGAGAGAGGACGCAAGGACAGATAGAGAGAGCGCACAGAGAGAGAGAATGAGCACAGATAGAGAGAGAAGGTGCACAGAGAGACATGGTACACAGAGAGAGGGCACACAAGCAGACAGAAGACACATTTTTTAATACAATATTATACCATCATTAATGTTGGGCAAACGACTAGTACATATATATTAATAATCAAATTGTAAAGGTCTCATGCTCTAATAAAGTAGTAATAGTGGCAATAGTGGCCTCACTATAAAAAATTTACTTTGTAATAAATTTTACCAACAACAAATGCCAAATATCATAAGGGAAGGGTTAATAGAGCATTGAGCCATTAGGAGGTAAGGAGTTAATGAAAAATCCTACCCGCTCAATATATTAAACCCTCCTCATTAATTGCTGTCTGCATTCTCTAGTGGTATGTAGTATTTAACAGCTTTCCTTGTACATCAACTTGTTATACTCACACTGTTACAGCCAGAATTTCTTTTGTATTCATGTTAAGATTTAGCCATTCAGTTTCACCCTGAGTCATCAACGATATTGCCAGAGACTTATACAGGCCTGCCCAAATCTTAAATTTTTTCATAGAGTCACATACTTAAAAAAGGGTTGTCCAGAAGTATATGGCAGTAATGTGTGGTTACAGAATCATTCAGAGATAAAAATATGAAAAAACAAAAACAGAGTGATATTATGTTAGCAATGCATAAACAATATACAGTTGAATACTGTTTGATACTCAAATGGCCATTAAAATGCCTAATTCTCCTCAATCTGTTTTCTAAAAAAATAATGATTGTTAAGTTTTAATCAAAAAAGACAGGCAAGCCCATATTTACTCAATAGGACACAGTAGGTAAGTACCCCCCCAAAAAACATACCTCTGTCAAAAGACACCAGCATTTTGTTTTAACTAACAGCACACTTCTGTTGTTGCATGGGTGTAGGAAATGGGGAGGGTCATGTTGGGACTGTCCACAGGTCAACACCACCGGTGGAGAGACAACCCCACAGAGGGAGAGACAACCCCACTGGGGGAGAGACAACCCCACAGGGGGAGAGACAATCTAACCCCACAGGGGAAGACTACAACTCCACTGGGGAGAGAAAACCCCACCGGGGGAGAGACAACCCCACCCCAACGGGGGAGAGACCACCCCAACCCACCGTGGGAGAGACAACTCGACCTGGGGAGGGACAACCCCACCGGGGGAGAGACCACCCCGACCCACCGGGGGAGAGACAACTCCACCTGGGGAGGGACAACCCCACCCCCAGATTTTTTAATGTGTATATGTATGTGTAGAGAAGCTGTTGTGTGATCTTTGTACACCTTAAACTGTATCTTGCCCAGAATTATCTTGACTCCTACTCCCATTCAATGTGCGCATGGGGTTCCTAGTGGTATGCTTGCATTAACACTTTCTGGTACAAGGCTATTACAGTCACTTACTTCATGCCACATGCCAACTCCAGTAAATAACATTATTCATATTTGTCACACCGTTTTCAGGCTTCAACAGTTTTAACATTTGCTTCTGTAATCTTTTAAAAATATTTAAAAATATTTATACTTGTAAATTATTTTTACATGTACAAATGACATCTCAGAATATTACGTTCCATATAAAAAAAAAATCAAACTGCAATTGAATATTTTTATTAACACAGTATTTTGCATTTTATTGAATTGTTGAGCCAATTCTAGTCTGAATACATTGACATTCCAGTGTGAATCATTTTACTGTTGTTTCAGATGGAAATATGTGAATGTCCTTTAAAACTGACTATACTTTTGAAAGAATCATGTCCATAAGCAGACGCATGTAATCTGTCTGGTTTATTTTCTGGTGATTTACTGTATATCTTCCAGTGGACAGAGGCTCATTGTAACTGAGTAGGTGATAAAGGCTAGAATTGATACTTTTCTTGTTATTGAAATTGCCGTAAAACAAGTTCATAGAGATATTAATATTTAAAAATTTCAGAACAACAGTTTCTTCATCTCCAGGTTTTTGAGTCTACCAGAATAAAGTACTTTGTCCTAGTTTGGGATTAATCTAGCAAATAGCATAATTTAATTAAATTGCTTTCGTGTGAATGTAAAGATTACAGGAAAAATTATTTGAAAGAACAAGATAGGACTAGGATCTGATTTATTACATCAAAGCAAAGCTACCCTTTTATGACTGGATATAGATGGAATAGGAAGAAGAAGCAGCAGAATCATAAGGAATGGAAAAAAGGTTACTTAAAAATATATAGAGAGAAATCTTATGTTTTCCTTACATGTTTACAGCAGGGATGGGTAAATTCGGTCCTGGAAGGGCACACAAAGGCCTGGGTTTGAGGATTCCCTTTCTGTGCACAGGTAAGTGAATCAGGATGACTGACAAAGCAAAAATCTTACAGCAGGTATTTTCTCAAATTCAGGCCTGTGTGTGTCCCTCCAGGACCGAACATGCCCACCCCTTATTTTCAGATATGATTTCCCTTATGTTGTATGTCATTCATGGGACTTAAAAAACTGATAATAGTTATGGCTCTTATTCACAAAATACCTTTTTTTGAGCCAACAGAATTTAAGTTTATCTATATTAGTCTTTAAACTTACCTAGGTTAGTGTTATCAATTGATTTATGTAGCATTAACCATGAAGTATTCTTTAATTTCTTTTTAATTTCTTATTTTTTTCTAGAGAGATCACAGGCCAAGCAACTAGCTCCAGAAATTGAGATCCAGAGGTGAGTTTTGAAGTTAAACTAAATCATATAAATATAAATTATAATGCCTTGATCATGAAGATAAATGTGTCATTATTACCATCCTTACAAGATAACCCAATGAATATACAATAAAATAAAAACGAGCATAACAAAAACGATAACACTAATAAGATGACAAGAGCATGTCATTCACTTACATATTGTTGAGCACCACCTCATTATAAAGTAATTGAAAGCTTTTATTTTAATTTTCTGTTTTAATAAGAGATTTGATAAGTGACAAACTTTGCAGTTAAATCCACAAATTAATTTAGAATAATCTATGGTATATACAACTAAGTTATTTCTAATTTCCTTAATTATAAACAATTGGGGATATGCTATGGGGTTATAAGCCACAGGCTGTGATCCATTGCGATTTGCTCAATTGCATCTTACTTCGGTTAATGCCTTTGATCTCTCGAGGCTGCGAGAGTTGCGGCCACAAGAAATCCCTATTCGCTATTCAATTGCTATGATTTACCCCCCGTCAAACCTGTAAATGTCTAAACACGAACCACAGCTTACTTAATTACCAAAGAGGTCCCGCAACGGCATCACTTACAAAATGTAGCACTAATTAAGCAAATAAAAAATCCATCCTGTACTTTTATTAGAAGTCAATGTGATTTTCGGTGTTCAAATTAATAGCGTAACATTCCCAAACTATCAAATCGGCAAAAATAAATATTTGATTTCATCTTCAACCTCAAAGCCTGTAGGACTTTTGAATCCAACCTCCATTTATTTTCAAAGTCATACAGGCTTGAATGACCTCCGTATGACTTTGCCTGTATGACTTTGGATGGAAACATGAAATCAAGTATTGTAATTTGGCGATGTTCCAGCTTGGGAATGTTGTGTCTTTAATGCTCGTGTGACCCATTGTGTACCCCATCATTTACAGTGCTTTACAGTGCTGTCTTGAATTTATATTTGCATTTACAGTAATCCGAGATGGCTGGCTTGAAACACGAGTTAAGGGCTCAGGGCAACTGTTTACGGCTGATAGCATGGTTTGCAATTAGCGGGAAAGGGGACGTTCTTGCGGCGCCGGACAATTGGATACCAATGTAAGAGTAGTGCTTCACAGGGCCGTAACACAGCAAATCGCTGATTTACGGCCCTGAATAGAATGAGGCCCATAATATGAAAACCATAACCTTATAAAAATAATGAAACTTTAGAGGGTGATCATGTACAATACAATATAAATGTATTGTCTGACACTATAATAAAAACCATAAGTCATATTGAGTACTAGCATAGAAAACCATGTACATTTTTAATTTTAGTTAGTATTTATTTGTTAAATAACTTGTTTGAAAAGCTGCTGGTATGGTTTAGCCAAGGTTTGTTGTCAATTTTTTACTTATTTGTGAGGACATTAAAGAGGTCTTTTTTTTTGTTTTGCATCATTCCTTTGACCTTACGGACTGTAACAAACCAGAACATCTGTATGCCCATGGTTATGCTGATCCACTTGGTATTCATGGCAGAGATACTGGAGTTGGTTGCCAGTTCCTTCTCCAGTCAGCCAGAGCATACAACTCCTTTTATTACTATGTGGTCTCCCATCCAACTACTGACCAGGCCCAATCCTGCTCAGTTTCATGGTGGTGTGACCTCTTGGTTCCCTGACTGGAATCAAACCAAGAGCACAGCGGTGAAAGCACTGCATCCTAACCACTGGACCACCAGGGAATCCCATACTGGTGCTAATTTCCATGAACATGTACCTACAAAACTCCTCAGTGCACAAGAAACTAATAGTGAGCAGAGAAGGTGCTAAGTGGATTAAATCACTGATCTGACCTTGAATACCATCCAATGTTTTTATTACATGAAAGAAAAGTAATATTTCATTTAATTTTTATTTTAGATGTGATCCATCTTTGGTTCAGACTTACATTGTTATTAAGCTGTCTGCAGTTTGTGAATTCTGAGCAGCGTACAGAAAGTTTGAACAATGAATAATGAAAAACTAATGTGCACTTTTATGATAATACTCTCATATTTAACATAACTGTTGCTGAGCATGTACAAATTCATTTTGTAAGCTTTAATCTAGTATTGTAATTAAATTGGTATGCAATTTATTGGATACATTTGATGATGCCAACGGAGGCTTAATTAAAATCCTAATTTAGAGCATGTAAACAAAAATGTCTATTACATTAAATAGCATTTGTTTAAAATCATTTAATTTTAATTGTAATTATACTTTGCATCATTGTATAATTGTAACTCCTGTCACCTATGTAATGTGCCCCTTGCTACAGAGGAAACATATTAAATTCAACACTGGATCTTGTTTTCCAAATCTTTTGGTATTCATTGAACATTCCATTGACTTTATTAAGCTACAGACTGCAATATTAAGAGAATGAAGCACATTCCTGACACACGGCACTCTAAATCACAATTATACATAATAGAGCTAGAGGACTTTGATCGGTATTAAACAAATCTCCTTTATTTCCTGCTATGTTTTTACTCGTTATATTATTCAATTACTGATAATATTTTGCACTTATAACACTAATATAAAGCAGCAATTTGTAAAATGATCCCCAGAATAAATCTGAAGTATAAACGATGATAAAAGAAAGACATTTTAAAAAGAAATAAATGTGTTTTAGACAGGCAGGTTAAATGAGATAAAGGTTATGAATTACATTTGCAAAATGTACTTTGTTGTATTTGTTTTATTGGGGTGACTAAAGTTAACCCCTCTTTTTGTCGTGGTGCGACTGTGTACTTCAATGAAGTTGTGAGCTATACCATGTTAGCCCCCCCTTCTGGATGTGGTGAAGGAGCTTGTGTACTTCAATGAAGCTGTGAGATATACCGTGTAAGGTCATGCAAGACGAGCAGGTCTTAACAGAGAGGTCAAACAAATCACGGTGGACTGGAGAAGGAACTAGCAACCACCTCCAGCATCTTTGTCAAAAAACGTTATGGATAAGCACAAGCAGCCGTTAACGCGTAGCACTTAGGCGATGAGAGTCGAAGGCGCCCATCGCTGCGAGCCTAGAGAAGCGAGACGAGCCATTAACGCATAGCACTTAAGCGATGAGCACCAAAGGCGCTCATCTTCGCGAGCCTCACGTAGGGTGGCGAACTGTTAAGGCAATTTAACATGCAGGGCTTAGCCACAAAACACTTAGTAAACACGCATTAGCCTTCAAGCACTTGAAAAAAAAAATACGAGGTTAACGGCTGAACCGCGAACTTCCAAAAAAACACAAAAATCACAAAGAAAATACAAGTAAATACAACAAAAATATCACCCACAGCACGGGGGAACAGGCAGGACGTCTGGGAGTGAAGTGCAATGTGAATTTAAGCCAATTTCAACACTATTCATTTTTTAAATAAACTATCACAAAATACAGAAAATACTTGCGAGATGCGTAACACATTAATAACATTACCAATCTACAATGGCGCTTTACACAACTACACCAACAGTTTTCCCTCGCGCACACAAACAATTTAGAATGCACAGTTGGGACATTCATTACACTTTATCATCAGGGCACCAACGCTCACTGTACATTGTATGCTGATGGAAAATATAAACAGATTGTTAGCTCTTCAGGCTATTGATTGCTGAATATATTAATTACAAATAGGTAAAGTATATTAATTTATTCAAGAAATAATTAATTCATTATTGATTAAGTAAACATAGATGAATATATATCTCTCTTTATAATGAGTGCCGAAGGTGCTCAGAGGAGCAAAAATAGACGAGACAAGAGGCTCGCCATGAGCGCCGAAGGCCTTCACAGTACAAAAAGGTTTACATTGTGTGTCAAACAGCATTCCCATGGCTTCAAATTTTATTGCCCCGTCATTTTTGACAGGCAAGTCGCTAGTTGCAAATAAAAGTTAATCATAAGTTAATAATAAATATATGTGTGTGTGAATATATAGATATATATTTATATGTAAATATATATATATATATATATATATATATATATATATATATACTGTATATATATATATATACATATATATATATATATATATATATATATATATACATATAAACATACACATTGTAAATAAATAGTACATCTGTGTTCACGTTTGAATGTCTAAAATAAGTTAAAGAACGCATTACCTGCTCAGAGAAATAGTTTTTGCACTGCATTCTGGGAACCTGAGCAGGAACATGCAAATGTATATATTTATATATCTATATTACATTATAGGACAAATATGTTATTTACAGTGACAAGCATTCAAGAGGTTGGACCTCTTTTTCTTAAGTCTGAAGCAAAGCTGATATGAGATGGAACTTTCAGTTTGAATGTAAAGTGATGCTGAGAGATTGGAGACATCATTAGATAAAATATATATATAGGGGGAATTAACATAATATAGTATAGGAAAAATATATACACATAGTAAGTGGATTTACCTTACAAGTAAAGGCTGATAAACTGCAGAGTGCACTAATTGTGCCCAGGTGAGATAGGTGTGGCTTGACTGTTTAACTTGTATAAAAGGTTTGTGAGCTGGTTTGGGGCCTGTTTACAAGTGGATTTACCTTACAAGTAAAGGCTGATAAACTGCAGAGTGCACTAATTGTGCCCAGGTGAGAGGGGTGTGGTTTGACTTCTCCCAGGTGAGAAGGCAGAAGTTAATATAAACAGGAGAAGGGGAACTTGTGAGCTTGCGAACATTTTCACTATCAAGTGCAATTCTCGTAAAAGCCTATGAGTTTAAATAAAAGGAGGGACTTCAAAGAAAAGGGAGGGCAGATTTATAGTGCAAAGGAGAAAAACTTTATATAAATATATTATTTTATATTCTTTATTTTTCCCACTGAAATTTTGTAGACAATAATAATAATTATGAGTCAGTCCAGTGGCAACCTTATTCAGTGTACATCCTGTCATATGTATGCAATACTGGAACAGATGATCCAGGGTCCATACCTCTGTGAGAGGTATGAGCATGTTGCCTCTCTGGAAGCTCAAATTGGAGATCTGGAGAGGAGAATTGCAGCACTTAGTGATATTGCTCCACTGGAAAGGGGGTTGGTGCTCACTGAGCACAGTTTAGCTGGGCCTTACACGGAGGGTGGAGCTGGGGCTAGTGAGGATGTCCAGGGAGGCAGCTGCGTTACAGTTACAAGGGGAACAGGAGGAGGCAGGTCAGTTCTGAGTTGGCAAACACCAACAGATTTGCCACATTGAGTGAAACTGTTGGGGATGTCCATTCAGGAATGGCAATGCCAGGTAGAGCTGTTCCCTCTAACAGCCGGGCGAACAGCTCTACTGGAGGAGAGGGAGGGCAGAATAGGCAGAACAACAGACAGGTTTTGGTTGTAGGGGACTCTGTTATTAGGAAGGTAGACAGGGAGATTTGTCATCCAGATTCAGCAATCAAACAATTTGCTGTCTCCCGGGTGCTCGGGTTCGTCATGTTGTGGATCGGGTAGACAAATTATTGGGAGGGGCTGGAAATGAACCGGCGGTCTTGGTGCATATTGGTACCAATGACAAAGTTAGTGGAAGATGGAGTGTCCTAAAGAATGATTTTAGAGAACTAGGTAATAAGCTGAAGGCAAGGACCTCCAAGGTAGTATTTTCTGAGATACTACCAGTGCCACGTGCTAGCCCAGGGAGGCAAAAGGAGATTAGGGAGGTTAATGCATGGCTAAAGATGTGGTGCACTAAGGAGGGGTTTGGCTTTTTAGAGCACTGGGCTGACTTCTCACTTGGGTACAATCTCTACAGTAGGGATGGATTGCATCTTAATGATGAGGGAGCTTTTGTACTAGGGGATAGAATGGTAGAAAGGCTGGAGGAGTTTTTAAACTAGTAGGTGGGGGAGAGGGACTAGATATAAGTAATGGGGTAGAAAGTGTAGAGGGTATAAGGGATGAATTAACAACTCATAGGGGAGGAGATGGGGGAGGGGTACTATAGTCAATAGGGAGGTAGTACTAAGTAATTCAAGTACAGTGGCAGGCACTTCAGAACTACAGACTCATAACATAAGGTGTATGCTTGCTAATGCCAGAAGCTTGCCAGGAAAAATGGGAGAGTTAGAATTATTAGCAATTAATGAAAAATGGGATTTAATAGGCATTACCGAAACGTGGTGGGATGAATCTCATGACTGGACTATTAATCTGGATGGTTATAACCTATTTAGGAAAGAAAGAGGCAATGGTAAACGAGGAGGAAGGATTTGTCTGTATGTTAAGCCTGAATTTAAGGCTATAGTCAGAGAAGATATTTATGGTGGACCTAGTGATAAAGTTGAATGTTTGTTGGTAGATTTAAATGGCGGAGCAGCAAATTCCAAAAGAATATTAGTAGGAGTATGCTATAAACGCCCAAATATAGCTAAAAGTGAGGAAATACAATTATTGTTACAGATTGGAAATGCAGCTAAGCACGGGCAAGTTCTAATAATGGGAGATTTTAATTACCCTGAAAAAAACTGGATAAATGAGACCAGCAGTTCAGCTAAGGGGAGCAGGTTCTTGAGTACACTCAGGGATCATTATCTGGCCCAGGTTATACAGGAGCCTACTAGAAATGAAGCTATCTTAGATTTACTCATCACAAATAATATTGATATAGCATCAAATGTTGAAATAGGGCAACCTTTGGGAAACAGTGAACACAACACAGTCTCATTTGATATTGAATTTAAAAAAAAAAATTTAAGCGGCCAACAAAAACTCTTAATTTTAAAAGGGCAGATTTTAACGGTCTAAGGGCAGCAATACAAAGTATAGACTGGGACAGAGAACTGATAGGTAAAAACACTGAACATAAATGGACAACATTTAAATCCTTACTAAATATACATACACATCGGCATATACCGTGTGGGAATAAAAGTAAAAGGAGAAAATCACAACCCATGTGGCTTAACAATGATTTAAAGATCAAGATACAGAGTAAAAAACAGGCATTTAAATTATACAAACAAGAGGGGACAGAGACTGCTTTACGGGAATACAAGGAAATCAACAAGGCTTGCAAAAGCGCGATTAGACTGGCTAAAATAGAAAATGAAAAATGTATTGCAAAAGAGAGTAAGACTAACCCTATAATATTTTTTAAGTATATTAATGGGAAGAAGGCGAGGAAGGAAGCTATAGGAACATTAGAATGTGAAACAGGCTGTATGAAAATTAGTGACCAGGAAAAGGCAGATGAGCTAAATAGGTTCTTTTCTTCGGTATACACAAGGGAGGTACAAGTGGTTGGGACACTGCAACATAATGGGGCTACACTACCTTTGCCAAGTAATTGGTTAACACGGGAAGTAATCCAAAAGAGGTTGGAAAAAATAAATGTTAATAAAGCCCCGGGTCCTGATGGAATACATCCAAGGGTACTAAGGGAACTGGGTTCTGTAATAGACAAACCATTATATTTAATTTTTCAAGATTCACTCAACACAGGGTCTCTACCAGATGACTGGAGAAAAGCTGATGGGATACCTATATTTAAAAAGGGAGCAAGAGCAAATCCGGGGAATTATAGACCAGTGAGCCTCACTTCTGTAGTGGGGAAGCTTTTAGAAGGGTTAATAAGGGATAATATACAAGAATATGTCTATTTGAACAGGATTATAAGTAGGAGTCAACATGGATTTATGAGCGATAGGTCATGTCAAACAAATCTAATTAGTTTCTATGAGGAGGTTAGTAGGAACCTGGATCAAGGCAACTCAGTGGATGTAGTCTTTTTGGATTTTGCAAAGGCTTTTGATACAGTGCCACATGGGAGACTATTGGGCAAACTAAGGGATACAGGAATTGCAGTAAATATCTGCTCATGGATTGAGAGCTGGCTAAAAGACAGGAAGCAAAGGGTTGTTGTAAATGGAACATACTCCGATTGGACTAATGTTGTAAGTGGGGTTCCTCAGGGTTCAGTATTAGGTCATCTCCTTTTTAACATATTTATTAATGACTTAGAGGTAGGATTGGAGTGTGGGGTCTCCATTTTCGCTGATGACACAAAGTTGTGCAAGGTAATTAAATCAGATAATGATGTGCTTTCCCTTCAAGGGGATTTACATAAAATTGAGGAATGGGCATCTAAATGGCAGATGAGATTTAATACGAATAAATGTAAGGTTATGCATCTGGGAAGGAAAAATAGCCTTGCAATTTATAATCTTAATGGAGCAAATCTAGGTGTATCAGATATTGAAAGGGATTTGGGAGTGCTTGTGGACAACCACCTAGGTAACAGTGCTCAAAGCCAAGCAGCAGCTGCAAAGGCAAATAAAATATTAGCATGTATTAAGAAGGGTATAGAAGCCAGGGAAGCAAATATAATTCTGCCACTATACAAATCTCTAGTACACCCTTATTTGGAATATGGAGTACAATTTTGGGCACCACTTCATAAAAAGGACATTTTAGAGCTGGAAAAGGTACAGAGAAGGGCAACAAAACTAATAAGGGGAATGGAGGGGCTAAGTTATGAAGAAAGACTAACCAAATTAAACTTATTTTCTCTAGAAAAAAGGCGTCTAAGAGGAGATATGATTACCTTATATAAATACATCCAGGGTCAGTAGAAAGATTTGTCAGGGGAGCTTTTTGTGCCAAGAGGTTTTCAACTGACAAGAGGACATCCCTTGAGGTTAGAACTAAAAAGATTCCACCTCAAAGAAAGAAAAGGGTTCTTCACTGTGAAGGGCACAAGTGAGCTAAAAGAGGTTGCTCTCAGAGTGGCTTATCATGGTCATAGAACTAATCTATTAAGGTTGGTTTGTTCTCTGATGAGCTCCTCTGACTTACCTGTTTTTGTTTTTTCTTCACAGTAAGGGTGGTTAATCTGTTGAATTCTCTACCAGAGGAGGCGGTGACAGCGGATTCGATAGATAACTTTAAAAGGGGACTAGATTTATTCTAATTAAAAAGGGAATTCAGGGTTATCATGGATAATTAGAGAGACAGTATTAATCCAAATTGTTTACATTTCCCTTTGAGACAATTGGCTAAGTCTCGCTTGTGTTTTTTTTTTTTTTTTTATATTTGCCTTCCTCTGGACTAATTAATAATAAAAAAATAAAAAAAACATTAAATAATTGATTAATAATTAATTAACAACTAATGAATTAATAGTTAATCCGCATATTGCAAATCAGAGATCTTAAAAGGATGAACTTGATGGACTGAAAGTCTTTTTTCAACCTTAAATACTATGGCCCTCATTCAATTGCAATTTGGCCAATTGAATAGGGGTCTAAATAAGCACATAACATATTTTTTTAAAGATGTTTTTAGTTAGTAAACATCTATCCAAAAACAAGGTTTTGACTAACTAAAAACTTATTTAAAAAAATATGTTATGTGCTTATTTAGAGCACTATTCAATTGGCCAAATCGCAATTGAATGATGGCCTATGTAACTATGTAACTATGTAAATACACATATACACAGCAGGATGAGTTCTAAACGGGTTGAGTTCCAAACAAGCATTTCTCAAAGGGATCAATGTAAATTTAAATAATCCGTTCCGGACCTCAGAATCTTAAGATTTAATTTTGAACTGATGATGTTGTTTTTGGATACAAAACCTTAAAACTAAACATAAATAAAAAACAATAATTACATAAAATGACAGAATTTTACTTTACTCTAACTGTGCTGAGAGGACTTGAGGGCCAAATGGGATAGTAGAGGAGGAGAATGAGGTGAAGGAGGAGAGAGGTTATTGCTTAGAATTTTGCAATTCCAATTTTTTTTTGCAATTCCAATTTTTGTCAGTCCAATGCCTCAAGTTCTGAGGCAAATTTTTGTCAGTGAGACAAGTCAAGTATAGAAAAGCATGAGTTCCTAGGATGAGTACTGCAGTCCACAGTGATAACCTTCCTGTTGGACAAGCACTTTACTAGTAAAGAGTGACAAACACAAGAAAAATTGAGGTAGAATCACAATACATTTTGATAGTGTCTTAGAAAAAGTCCATGTAAAATCCTGTATCTTTAGTATTGAAGAATGTGATCATCTTTATTTCAAATGTTTTTCATTCCTGGATGTTTTAAAAATTCCCTCTATTTTGATATGTCATTATATCTATGTAAATGCATTATTGCTTATTTTTGGTGTGATTTATTTATTTACTTTATTTATTTTTATATTACTTTCATTTCTAAATTTATTTTATTTTCTAATTGCTATTAGAAACACTTGCTTGTTACTTCCTAGGCAAGACAATACTGCTGTGATGCTGGGTCACTTGCTGCTTTCTCACACTTTGCTGAAGAGAAGGAGATGCTATGTGGCTTAGCAGAGGGGTTGATGGACACAAGGAGTCACTCATTTGGCTGTGGGAGGGTTTAAGGGTAGTACAGGAGTTGGGCATTCTTAATGGACTGCAATGTACCACACAGTACAGCAATGATTTGCTGCACTGAGTCACCCCTAATTAAGCTATGCAGAACCACAAGGGAGAGACTAGAGGGCAATGGGAGAGCACATAAAATGGCTGCTGGAGTAAGAATATTCATTTATTTTTCAAAACTTTTAGAATAATTTGTCTCTATATCACATGGGTTTTCACAATCTCCAGAGCAGTTACCATGACTTCAGTGGATCTTTAACATTAAATCTATGAATGCATTAACTACTTTAACAACTTTTAATTACTTTAGCAACTTGTTTCATTTTCAGCAACAACTATAACCTAAATAAGAAAATCTTAATTCAATCCTTAATATCTAGACACGATTTGTGTTTTTTAGAAGGCATTATGCGAACTTTTAGCTCCTATAGATGGCAAAATAAAAACCCTCATTATTTATTTTAGGATCACAAAGAAACTTGCCTATTTGACCTAAGCTTTTGACAACTTTTCAGAGAGATTATTCTATATATTCACTACTATTTATCTCAAGAAGTACTGGAGAATATTACCAGACAGTACATGACATCTTGATCTAGCGTAGTTCACAGTACATGTTACTGGGCTCTTAATAGGAAATAAAGAACAAAATGAATTGGGTACTTGTGTTTTCCAATAAATATTACTATATCTTTTTTACTATTCAATTTGCCAAAATCCCTAATAATTATTGGCACTGACCTGCAGCAGTCTTATTCTGTGCCACCAATGCTTGTTATTATTCAAAGCAAGAAAAGGACATACAGTATTACTTATATTTGCCTAATTATAAATCATTTGGACTTGAAATATCTGTAAATAGCTTTTTGAACAATTATTATTATAATGTTTACATGTAAAACATTGTAATGCAAATTCCTTTTAGAAAAAAAAAGCAAAACAAAACTAAACAAAATGCTGCGCTCAAATAAATTAATAGCATTACAAAATGATCTTTTGCAAAAAGATGTAATGATAGCAATTAAGTCTTGAAAATGCTAATTTTATAGTCAAGGACAATTACCTCATTTAAAGTGTACTGGAATAATGCCAGGAAGAGGTAATTTAGTCCCACTAGCTCACACTTACTTCATGATGGATAGGAAAGCTTCATTATTTCACAGGAATAGGTGAGAAGGAGAAGAAATAAGATACATATTGACCTTTAGTACAGCGCTAGCAGAACATCTTTAAAAAATATTACTATTGTAATATTTTAATTGAAACAATTTCTCAAGTCAATGTCTACGATCAATCACATGTTACACAGAAACAGAACCAGTGACTCTATTAAATATGTTTAACAGAAAACCGGTCCTGCCCACTAGATCTATATAAAACATAATTTGTGAATCCACCCTGTCAGTATTATAGCAGAGCAAACAAAAATTCAGTGTATTGCTATTATGTGTTAGCTGCAGGCTGTGTAATGGGATATTGATTAGTTGGATCCCATGCCGAGAGGGGTAGATTCTCTTGTGGAGACTAGAGGTCGTAATATTTGATTACTCAATAACTTTTAAAATACAAGATATGTCCTGGTTAAAAATGTAGCCGCCTGTTCCATTAACTCATTTCATGGCATTGTTCCCTAGCAATTTCAGTGTTTACTGACCTTATTTTATATTGAATGTTTCTTGACGGTAGTACAGAATGAAATATGTATGCACAGGCATTGGTCCTATTAATAATTATTAATTAGTATAATCATCTAAATTCAAGAAAAATAAATGATATTGCACAAACAAACTGATTGTCTTATTTTAATATGAATTGAATACACATAATTACATTCATTTTTTTCTTGCCAACACTGCACAAAGTTCATCTATCATATGTTATGGAATGGAAAACATTTTAACAAGTGGTATGCAAATTCAGCACCCTTGACACAAGTCACTTTAAAAATATAGGAAAATATGTACTATGGAGTGTTTTTAATTGGAAAACAAATGGAGCATTTGCAAAGCAAATGTATTATGTTTAATACACACAGAGGTGTCTATACATGTTTTTGAAATATCGAATGTTTTAAAATTTAATACAAAAAGTTACATTTGCAACCTTTTATTATTTTCTACTTTTTAACCTTATTTAATAAACTGCCACAGTGGGAAAATGGTCACCTGAAGATTATAGTCTCCAGGCGGCCTGGCACCTGCTCCACAGGATTGCTCTTGCATCCGCCTGCAGCAGAAAGACTGGAGTTTTTATGATTATGAAGACAAGTGAGACTGTGCATAAGTGGGTGAAAAGTTTAGCTCCACATTGGTAAGGGAAGGCATGCCAAGAAAGGCCATTAGGTCAAGAGACAATTGAAGATTCTCCATCTGGTTGGCAGCCCCAGCCAACAGTACGTATATAGAGGATGTTGTTTATATATTGCTCTTTGTGACAACAAAGTGTTGTTGTTGTTGGCAAGGATATTGAGCTATATTTCTTCCCATTTCAGAGTTTGTGAAATCACTTTTCACAACATATTCTACAGATACCTGTATATATCTATTTGTTTACTCCAGTGGAATAGCAGAAACGTTCCCATTGACAAAATCAAGCCTCTAAACTTGCTAGTACAGATGTTCAATGTGAGGCAATGTGAATTCTATCACATTGTTCACCAGGGATGGGTCTAAAGTAAAGAAGTTCCAGGATGGCTGTCATGCCCAGAAGGGTCCACCACTGAACTTTGGGGCATATGGACTATTGTGGACCCTGAGGGAAACCTGTTACCTGAATCATGAACTCTGTTATAAGTAGCCCCAGCCTGTGTGATTGCTAAATATTTAAATGGACATAGGACTTGCTAAGGAATATTACATGACAAGCGATTTGCCCTTCAAAAATGACGGGGCAATAAAATTTGAAGCCATGGCAATGCTGTAAAGCTTGTTCTACTCTGAGGTCCTCCTGAGCTCATTGCGAGCCTCTCCTCTTGTGTACTTTTGCTCCTCTGACCACCTTCGGCGCTCATCACAAAGACAGATATATATTTATCTATATTTTGTTAACTAATAATTAATGAATTAGTTACTTAATAAATTAATATACTTTACCTATTTATAATTAATATATTCAGCAATCAATAGCCTGAAGAGCTAACAATCTGTTTTTATTTTCCTGCAGCATAAAATGTACAGTTTGCGTGTTGCTGTCCTGAGGAGAAAGTGTAATGAATGTCCCAACTGTGCATTAGAAATCTGCTGCGTGCGCGAGGGCAAACAGTTGGTTTAGCTGTGTAAAGCCCATTTTAGATTCGTAATGTTATTAGTTGCAAGTTAGTGTTGTAAACTGGCGTTAAGTGGCATTTTCCGTCATTTGTAATAGTGTATTTTGTACTTCGTACATTCGTGTGTGAAAGTGCTACATGGTTGGTGGTGTTTTGCGCGGTCTGGGGTCATGTATCCTCGTTTTCATTTTTTGGGGCGGCCATATTTTTTCTCACTTAGGCAATTTTTCGAGTGCCGAAACTCGGCCAAATCGATTTACATTTGCTTTCCACCTCACTCCTGGAAGTCCTGTCTGTCCCCATGCTGTGTGTGATGTTTTTGTTTTATTTTTATTTGTATGTTGTGTGTTTTTATTGTTTTTTGCTTTGCGTGGTTCGGCCGTTAACTTCGTACTTTTCCTATCTCATATTTTTTTTTCTAAGTCCCGCGTCTCGTAATAGTTTTTTTTCTAAGTCATGTGTCTCTTAATTTATTTTTCTAAGTCCCGCGTTGGTAAGACGATCCCGCGTTTACTAAGTGTTTGGTGTCTAAGTCCCGCGTGTTTTATTGCCTTCACTGCTCACCTTTGGCGCTCATCTCCTTTGTGCTGTGAGTTTTAGTGCCTTAACCCCTCGCTACGCAAGGCTTGCCGGCGATGATCTCCTCGCTACATGAGGCTTTCAGGCGACGGCTCGCCTCGCTACATGAGGCTTGCAGGTGATGAGTGCCTTTGGCGCTCATTGCCTAAGTACTCCGAGATAATGGCTCACCTCGCTTTGCAAGGCTCACAAGCGATGAGCTCCTTTGGCGCTCATCGACTAAGTCTTACGCACCACGCAAAGCGTGACGATGGCTTGTAGTTTGACTATAACTATTATATGGGATATTTCTATGTGTAATGTAATGTTGGCCACATAATTGTATAGATTTATTGATGGAAAGGGGGTACACAGGCATGTTAGGTGTCTACATGCTGCATTTTCCTCAGAGAGTTTAGGGAGGTGCTTGGTTATAGGGGATCCAGTACAGTAGGGACAGTAAATAGGACCCCTGTTGAGTTCAAAAGAAAGGAAGATAAAGATTGGATTAACTCTCAAGGGTAATTAGTACTGACAGGACAGTAAGTCACCAAGTGGGAAGATTAATAAACATTTTGTGATTGGTCCCTGTATGCTATAAATACTGGATTGTGGTTCAATAAAGGTTGTCAGCTGAACATACATATTTTGAGGTATGTGTTTCATTCTGAGGGAATATAATAATTGTAACCATTGAAAATGATTTTAAGGACCCTGCCTGCAACTCTGCTCCTAGCCATTAGGGTAGTATTGCTTTCCTGTTTTCCTGTATCACGAGGACTGGTTCTTCTTGGACTGACTATGCAGGCTGGGTACTGAAATTACCCCAAGTTCACAACCTAAAGGGATTTCTGTAAGCTAAAAGCAGGTGGTGTGGGGTGGCACGTAGCCCCAATCTCTGGGTCGTGACATTTGACAAAACCAGGCTGCCTGGACTCTGCTTAAAGGCCCATTTTTCTCACTGTAAGTGCTCTTCTTGGTGTGAAAGAGCACAAGCTTTTATGTTAAAATGGTCTATTTTTTAATTACACTAACAACAGCTAACACATGTAATGTTTTAAGTCTGTTTATATATGAAAGCCTCTCCTGCCTACTGCCTGTTACATGAGTACAAATATAATATAGATAAATAGATACATAGATAGATAGATAGATATTGTGCAGTTTTTCTTCAACATTTGCCCATTATCTCCAACCCATATATTTTATATATATATATATATATATATATATATATATATATATATATATATATACAATATATATATTTATTTATTTATATATGAGATATCAAAAGGGGCCCAGGGGGGGGGAAGGCAAAACAAAAAAAAATGTGCCCTTCCTCCTAGGATGGAGAGGCCACGTTTTTTTTTCTTTTTTTTTTTTACACTGGAGCCCTCCATTCGCTAGCTACGCCACTGCAGTGATTGCTATTAGTTCTTCCCTGCACTCAGGAATGCAGTGATCAGTTAACCCATAACTGACCTGCTAGGTGATTCCACCATTCCATGCTCTGCATAGTTGGATTTGGTAAAGGTTAAATTATTTTTTTTCTTTTGCTCACTACAGGAAGCTGTAGCTGTGGGTCTGGCTGGGGGGCAGTCACTGACACATGTAAACACAAATTTCATTTGATCTGATTTCTCAGTAAAAAATGCATGTATTTCAAAAATTCAAAAAGTACTTCAACATGGTTTTAGGAGATCTTTACTGTGATGTGGTCCAAATTGTGAGGAATTAAGTGGCCCTTTAAAGCTGTTATATCTGCATTGCTAAGCTGTCATTTGTGTTAAACTGCAATCATCACATAATCTATACCCAGACAGAAATCACAGGATCACTGCAACAGTCAGAGCAGGTACAGAATGGCAAGCACACAAATGAGAAATCTAAAGTGTGTGAAAATTACAGTGAGAAAACCAAAGTGACTGTAATGAGCAGAAAAAAAGAAGTAACCAAGATTGTATACCTTAGCAAGTTCAAGGGGAGGTAGCTTAGCAGTTATAATAGGAGAGTAGATCCCAAGTGAAAACAGGCACAGAGAAATAACTATTTTGCACAGAAATATATGACAGACTAGGAACTTGCCCATAAAAAATGATGGGATTAAAATTGTAAGGCTGGCAATGCTGTTTGCCACACAATGTGAGGCTTTTGGTCCTCTGAGCACTGGAGCTCATTGCGAGCCTCTCCCCCGTGTACTTCAAGTTTCCTGCTTTACATTGATCAGCTTTGTTGCTCATTGCGAGCCCCACACTGAGCGAGCCCCTCTCGCTCGTGGTGCTCATTGTGAGCCCAGCATTGAGTGCCTTTGTAGCTAATTGCAAGCCTTTCCTCTCGCCTACTGTACGGGCCACTCATTGCAGGGTTTGTTAACCTGCAAGTTTTACGCTTGGGAATGCCATGTGTCTTTCTCCTGTATGTGTGTGCTGAATGTTTGCATGGCGCGCTGTGACTGCCGTTGGTTTTATTTTCAAAGTCCTGCATGCCTGGTGTTGTTGGTGTAAGTGCTAGTGTGTTCGGTGTGGTTTATTTTCTAAATCCTGCATGCCTGGCGTTGTTCGTGTAAGTGTTACTGTCTTAAGCATTGTGTATTTTGTACGTTTTGCGAGCCTGGAGATGCTGAGCCTCGTTTTCATGCTGTTTCTGAAATTTTGTGTTTTTCATCCATAGTTTTTTCCCTCGCTTATGTGATTTTCGTGTGAAGAAAAACACCAAATAAGGGTGTAATTCGCTTGCAACCTCACTCCCAGGCTTCCTGTGTCTGCCCATGTGCTGTGTGTGTTATAATTTTTTGGAGAGGGTTTCTTATTTTTGGTGGGTTTTTAGAGTTATGCGCTTGAACAGTACTGTGACGCTGCTTCGCTTCGCAAGTCTTGAATGTGTGACGGCGCCGCTGGCTACAATGAGCGCCTTCAAAGCTTTTTGCAACCTTAAGTGCTGATCGCCTGCTTTGCCTTGCTTCTCAAGGCTTCCATGTGTGAAGGCGCCACTGACTTTGCGAGGGACGCAACTCCGTTACCAACATCGCAAACGTCACCAATTTCGCAAGATCCACAACTATATATGTGATGCATGACAACAATGAGCTAGAGACAATCCAAATAGAACAGTTGGGCGGGGTAATTACCATAGCTGTCTGTCCTGTTGCACAAATGTTAATAAATAAAGGGCCTACCATTAAATGTGCTTTAAATATAGCAGATACTATTCTAGACTTTGGCATTCTTGTAGGACAAAGTATCAACAGTGGGGCACATGTGAGTACCCACACAGGCCATACAATGTCAACACACCAAAGGCAATAGTCCAGAGAAATACAAAGCAGTTCCTCAGTGAGATACCACCTCCAACTCAGGTTGTATTGGTTACCTGGAGGCCAGAAGGAAATTGATGAGACAGGTCAAGCTTTGTTGGCCTCCGGATGAATCCGACCTACAATCAATGTGCCATTTTTACAGAATATAGGTAATATTTTTAATAGATGGAAGATTAGGCCATTCTGTGATTGATGAGGCTAACACTTTGTCTTCAATACCCATTTTCTCTGATTCCCAAGATCAGGGGAGGAATGCCAATATAACTTTTTTAGATACTGACACAAGAAGAATGTATACACTTATTGAGCATGTGCCATTGACTTGTAGTCAAAGACTAAAAAACGTTTGAGTGCAAGATATCCTTGTTTCATTATGTTGATGCCATCATGATTGCAGTAACTGAAGAAGAGGTGACTGAAATGTTGTCACACTTGGTGGAACCTATGAAGAACAGTAAATGAAAGATCAACCAATTAAAGATATTTATGACATTACATTCCTGGGAGACATGTGGTGGGGCACACAGTGAAAGATACAAGCACAGACTGTTCAAACCATCCAGGTCATATCAGTACCAACACGTTTTGCAGAGGCTAAGTCATTTGTAGGAGCCATGGACTTCAGGGGGGCAGTCACACCTCATTTGGAGCAGATTTTACACTTTATTACTGTGGTAATCTGCAAAAAGGAGAAATCTCTGAACAACGGAATGTCTTCCTAACAGTGAAAGAAGCCATGATGTAGCAAGCAGGGGTGCAGCAGCAATACATGACCCTGTTAGGGCCCTACATCATGTGGGAACATATATGAAAAACAAGTAAACATCTGTAAAGACTCTGCTTTCTATAGCTGACTGGTGAGAGATGAAACAATAAAGGATTTACAAGAAAGGGGAAAAATGCATCTGGTGATGTACAGGCCATGTCACAAAGATTGGCCTGTTTTGCCAACTATCAAGCACTACTGCTGAACTCTCCACCACTGTACAGGGAGTGTGCAGACATTTCTAAGTCAGTATTCAATCCCTAACACATTATTCATGATATCACACAAAATCCCCATGTAATTATCCAGTTGTCTCTTTTACATTTAATTTCTTTTGACTTTACCTTCATTGATTTAATCAGCATAGCTAGTTTCCATATTTCAAGTGTTTTACAGAAATTTTAAGTTTTTTTCAACCATAAATAATAATTCTGATAAAGTTTATAACAGTAATATGGAACATTACTGGTAGTTATAATGGGAAAGTTATATGTAAATGATTATGGTTACATATCTGGTCAGGAAGGTAAAATACCAAATCTGCCCAGGGGCATATGAGTATGGGTTTAAGAAGATGCAGAAAGTGTCATGGGGTGCATGTGTAAAGAATGTTATAATGCTACTTTTGAGTTAAAATTTAGCAAGTTATGTGTGGTAAATTGTTAACGATATGTTTATTGGATACCCAATGTCAATGCATGAATTCACAGGTTTACAATTTGACATCATTTCATATTTCATAATTTCAGTACAAATACAGCCCTATTAAATTATAAGCCTGTAGCGGCATCGGCAAGCCTGCAAGGACTGCGGGCTTGAAATTCGGCTGCGTTACAGAGCAATTAAATTAGAACATGACGCGACTTAGGGGCTTGAGACGCAAACCCGTAAACCATTCTTCGAACGTTGGATGAACAATGATCAATTAGTCAACTGGTAGTTACGGGTTTAGATGGAGCTAATGGCAACAGAGATAGTCATCATTATATCACTGAAAAAATGGAGATTGGATTTCAAAGTCTTACGGGGTTCAATTACGAGTTATGATCGAACCCACATTCCAGAAATGATGCAATATCGATAAATCTGTAACTATGATATTCTAGTCCATGAGAGTTCCATTATATGTATTAACACATTGATTGCTGGGATTGATATAACATGGAAATTACACATAAGATAAAGTATTTTATATTGACGATTTGCAAGCTTGAGAATGTTGTGCTATGAATTCTAATACCTAACATCACTTTCCCTTTTGCTATATATACAATAGTGTGTGTATATTCGCATTTACAGTGCTACAGAGTGTACTTTACCCCCGTTGCGGGTCCTCTCTAGTGCCGTCCCTTACCCCGCAAGTCGTTGACGGGTTGCTTTACAGGGCCAATTTAATAGCCGAAAATCTTGAGGGCTACGATTTTCAACATTGAGGGAATTTAACACGGCTACAAGTGTAAAAAGGTTTGCTAAGTGTTACAGACAGTCTTTGGTCCAGAAAATGGTCCAGCAATGTTAATGATAGCTTCCCCAGAGCAGAGGATTAACTTGATATGGAGTAATGTGACAAAAATTCCCTGTTACGATTTAATCCATATCGTAAAGTTCCAAATCTATGCATGATTTTGTATTCCAAATCTTTATGTCTCTCTATGACCCAAAGTTCCCCATCAGTACTGTGACCCTCATATCAATGAAGCTGTGTCTATTTTGTCAGAAATTTCCATACATATGTTTCTGTGTTTTATTCTTATTTCAATTATACCTTGGTAACTTCATTCATTGCCTTAAAGTTGTTGTGTTTCACCTATATAGATATTCCAGGACATTTGACAAACATGATGAGGTAAACCACATTTTATTATTTGCATGAAATTTTACCAGTCGCTCTGATATTGGTCAGAATATGGGATTGGAACTTTATCTATTGGAGATATGCTACTACATGTTACACATCATCTTTGTTTGCAGTTGACATCATGGCATTCCCTACCCCTCCCCATGACAAAAAACAAGAGCCGACAGAGGAATGATATGCTGGTAAGATGAGGGATGGTGCGCAGATGGTGTGCAGAGGGGGCAAGGGTTTAGTGCGTTGATGTGGTGGGGTGGAGGGATGTCGGTGCACCATGCGAGCATGGGTGGGGGTTTGATTGACCAAGGGGGCTCAGGCAGTGTGTCCTTGAATGCACCCCTTTCAAATGAGGAGTCCTACTGTATATCACAGTTATCACATGGTTGCCACGACAATGGCAATAGCTGACAGCATTAATTAAATTTTGATAATAGGGCTCTAAAGAAACCTGTATCTCTTTGTCGCACCATTAAAGACAGCTTGAGATGCCTCATCTAAAACAAGGAAAGGCCTTCTTTAAAATTGAGGTCTCATATCCCTATACAATGGTTATGCTATATCATTTTAGGCTTAAAAAAACAAATATTTTTTCCAGTTTAGGCCTATATCAGTGTATATGGAAAAAAAGTAAGTATTGTATGCATTTAGACTCATTTGGATATCTCAGAGGAAAAAAACCCCACTGAAACTCATTGTGAAATTTATAAAAAACAAAACATTTAAATATTTGACTCAAAATAATTCATTTCAAACTAACTTTATTTAAAGAATATAAACACCATTCGCTGCCCATAAGGTTTTTGATTCATGAAACATATACCGAATTGACCTGAATATAAGCCGCACTTTTTTTCCGATTTCTGAGCTTGGAAATTACGGGTGCGGTTTATATTCGTAACTGTAAAAAAATGATTGCTGATTTGCGAGCTTGAGACTGTTGTGCAATTAATTCTAATGTCATTCATCGCTTTCCCCATATTTTACAGTGCAGTATTGATTTTTACTTTGCATTTACTGTGCTACATTTAACCCACTTGCTGGTCCTATTTTGAACCCGTAGGATTTTCTTTTACATTTGCTGTTTGCGGATGTGCGTGTCTGTAGAAATGTAGCAATTGAATAGCGATTTTAGCGATTGTAACGTTTTGCGAGCTACCATTTTCGGCCTGTAACCCGCAAAATAAGTTACTATAGACACTGATTAGAAAGCCTGTTTCTCTCCAATTGTAAGGGTGCGGCTTATATTCAGATATTATCTTTTTTTTTCTTTTTTCACAGGTGTGGCTTATATGCGGATGGGGCTTATATTTGGGCCAATACGGTATATATATATATATGCATCTACAGAAATGGCTCGAATCTTCAGATTTTATTTCATTTTTCTTTTTTTTTATTAAGCACAATTACAATAGACTGGGAAATAAGTTGATGGTCCATTGAAACCAGCCATCTAGTTAGTGATACTTTATGTATAAGTAAAGGTATTACAATAGCAGATGTATTGCAACTGAGCTAGAATGCAAACAGCTAAGGATTACCCAAGGGCATTACAAAATTGGACCAGCATTGTGAAAACCATCACAGAGTCTAAGCTGTGAATGTTTCAGTTACAATTACATGTTTTATAATGGCAAACATGCTATGTTATTTCCATAAATATCAGTTTTCACAAATTTACATGAGCATGTTAACATTCTCATAATTTCACATATGTACTTGTAATGATATATTGATATATATTGTTTAAACTCTGCACATTGAGTGAGATGATGAGGCTCTGGAATAGTTGTTTTGATGCCACATTTGAAAAGAATTTAGGTTTTAGGTGTTAGCGGAACAATAATGGATAAACCAGCACTTCTTAAACTCTCACTTGGGACTGCTCTGAAAACTTATAACCAATATTTTAAAACAGGCTTTTCAACAGACATCTTTGGCACCTTGCAATAGTATAGACTTTAACACTAATGATTTTATAGTCATCCCCAGATCCCTTATTAAGACCTTTACTATTGCTAAAACATCTCTACAATCATGGGATATTATTTTAACATTCTTCACCTATATTTGTACCAATTTTACACAGCACCATAAAACACAGCAGAACGTTCACTTTCTGCAAATCTGGTTATCTTTAATATATAAGAACTTGATTTTTAAGGAGCTAGAGTGTTTTTAGCAGCTAGGAAAGCACTCTTATACATGCAGCATACCAAGTTATCTAAAGAAATATACAGGATGAAACAATGTAAGAAAAGAAAGTAGGGGAAAGGAAGCATTGTTAAAGGATCATTATAGCATACAATCTCACATATTTGTGAAGCATATAACAAGCTTACTACTACAGCTACCATGTAAACCATAAGCATTTTCAGGGAAATCTTAATTTTAGCATACTCTGCTAATGTGAAGAGGCAGACACGACAGAGCAAGATTGCAGATTGGAAGTTGGAAGTGTGACTGTCTGCTTCTGAGCATGGGCGAGGAAACGGTGAAGGTGTTAGAGAATAGAAGCTAAATTAATTCACCAATGAGATAAAAAATTCCAATTTTTCCTCTACTCAACTATTCCAGGGCTACAGGAAGTGTAAAAGACAGACATCACGGAGGATGCTAAAATTAAGATTTTGTCTAAACATGTTTCTATGCTCATTTTATATACTGAAAGCATGTAAAGTTGTTTATAAACCACAGAGGTACTTTACGTTTTAATGGTATAATAAAATGCAGTAACTGCACATATACGTGAGCAGAAAATGGCACCATGTCAACCCCAAATCAGTCTGTATTTTGTGTTCCTTCCTAAAGAGCATAAAGCAGAACTTTATAATATGCTAGCCTTTACATGGATATGACATTTGCTAGCCTTTAAATGACCATATAATGTGTTAGCATTTAGATGGCTATAAAATATGCTAGCCTTTACATTGCCATACAATATGATAGCCTTTTCATGGATATATAATGCACTAGATCAGGATAAGCAAGTTCAGTCCTAGACATCCACACACAGGTCAGGATTTGAGGATATCCCTGATGCATGCATGCTAGATTATCACTTCTGCAGTCATCCTGTTTGGCTCACCTGTGCATAGAAAGGAAATCCTCAGATCCAGACCTATATGTGGCTCTCCAGCACTGGACTTGCCTCCCCTGCACTAGCCTTTACATAACTATACATTATGCTAGCCTTTACATGGCTATACAGTATACTAGTCTTTATATGGCTATACAATATCCTACTTTTTACATGGCTATACAATATGCTAAACTTTACATGGACATTTAGTATGCTAGCCTTTATATAACAATACACTATATTAGCCTTTACATGACTATACAATATACTAACCTTTACACATCTTTTCAATATAGTAACCTTTACATGACTATACTATACTAGCCTTTACATGACTATACAATATAGTAACATTTACATGACTATACTAGCCTTTACATGACTATAAAATAAGCTAGCCTTTACATGGCTATACAATTCACTAGCTTTTACTTGGCTGTTCATTCATGAAATACTAATTACTGTCTGTACATTTTTAATATGGTAATATGGAACACTGTTATGCTAATATATATCTCTGGCACATTAATGCATGCTTTTCATGCGTACATTTTTCACTCTGTGTATCATTATATTAGGTGTTTTAAAAAGTATAAAGTATTATCCCTCATTAAGTTTCCACTTACAAGCCGAGCAACCATATGCCTCCTATCCTTATGAGAAATGCACATTGCGGATCTATCCCTCTTTGCCTGCGCATTTCTTCTGCAGCACTGACAGCTGCAGTTACAGGTGCCATTCGCCAGAGGGTGCTGTGAGTTTTCAGGCACCATCAAGTGCCAGGGAAGGCAAAGAACTATTCTCCCCTCTGACGTGGTGCAACTCGCCGGCACTGAATCGACAGCGAGGCCATCGATATGATCGGCGCAGGCACTCTGCCCCCCAGGGCCTTGGGCGCGCCTCTCATAGCTCAAGGCCTCTTCTGTCGGCACGCCTTATATGCTAAAATCGTCAGCGCCATCTGTCAGCCGGAGGCGGAACTGCAGCTGTCAGATTTTGCGATGGTGAAGAGGGAAAGGACCCATATTGCTAATGTCCTTCTTTATTGGTAGGGTAATAATTTCAGCTATGATTAGTACCTTTGCTGTGTCCCTTTAACTTCTGATATCTATTCTTTTAATTCTGGAAAATTAGCCCCTAATTTGCTTTCTTTTAGAAAGACATATAAATCACCTAATCAGGTAATAGCACCTGCCAACAATCTCCCTAAATTGCCAACATCACACTGATCATGGTTAACCTTTCACCCTTACTCCACTATCTCTTCCTTCTTTTAATATGGATGTCAATATCTTTGATTCAGGCTCTGACCAATTGCACCATCTCAGTAACAAACATAGTCAAAACTATCTCTCAACCTTTATTGAATGATCAGAACAACATATTTATACTCTCCAATACCACACCCTTGTGTACATTTGTGTATGTGTAATGTCAGCCCATCTGGCTTGCAACCTTCGGCTATCAAAGCTCTTGAGGTCAAATTCACCAGATATCTATAGCTGGCTAGTGAAAAAACATTGATGTTAAACTCAAGTGTTTGCTTAGGACTACTTGAAGTACATACATCTGTCTTGACCCAAGGTCTGTATGTGTGAGTGTGCAATGATCTGCATTTTTACCAATTCCACATATGTTCTATATCACATTTCCCCTCTTATAATATATTATAACTAGGATACATAATAACCATGTACAGGCAACATATAACCACACAATAACACATACTAGCAATGCAACAATGTCATGCTACCTTGGCCATATTCATAAATTACTGGCAATATGAGTCCTTAAACAATTAAATCATGACACTCACTATACTGTGTTTTTGACTAACAGGGTATATTTGTGCATTATGACATGAATCTTGAGAGTAGAAATATAAATAATAGATCAGCAGATCAAACAGTATCTATAAATTGTTTACTTAACATTAGGCATAGCACAGCTTAGTAAATATGTGCCATTGCTATAAATTCATTTGCAAGTTATCTTTAGTGCAAAATTCCTTTACAAATAATTCGGTATCCTATTAACAGGCATTTTCTGATTTATTTGAGCCATTAAGTTTCAAATCCACCTGTATACTTTTGGCTGCCCTCTCATAATTCATTATTGTCAAAGTAGTTTCCTATAAGCAACTTTGTCCCATCTTGTTTCAACTTCATAATTATGCGTGTGAGGTTTGTAGGAAATGTAGAACAGCTCTACTGAAGCATCTTGTGGTTTTAATGAGTTATTAACTTGATATTATAATTTTGTTCAGGGGTTTGTCAGGTTTGTTGTTTTTATTCACTCCTCCATATCTTAAAAATATGCACACATTTGAGTTATGACTTTCCTACAGGAACTAACAGCTGTATGTGCAAATCATGCATATAAATCAATTACAGAGGCCTATGTTCTATAAATGCACCCATTAATTAAGTAATGTCAGATGCTATGAACCGTGAAGTTCATTACATCTTTAGCATTCAAGCCATAGATTATTTGAAGAAGAAATAGAGAGTTTACCTTATAGTTAATAAAATTAGGTAGTTGCCAACATTCAAAGCCTATGCCTAATTCAGTGTACAAATGTATATGCATAAAACACTGACTGCTGAAAGTAGAATTTCTGAAATGTAATTACCAGTAAGTTATAATGCACTTGAGAACTCATTATTCCAGTATTGGGATTTTTAGGATCTCCAATGAAACACGCTCCAAAAACATCGCATTTTATGGGCCAAGAACTGAAAAGACATAAATGATGTTAAATTTGTCCTGGTTGACTGGAATTTTTGATGATCTTGGTAGGGTGATTTATGACTGTAACATTTTCCAGTCATTACATGATTGCATTTCAGTATTGCAACATGATTTGCATATGTGAATATGCCAGCAAATTAACTACTGAGGAGTGTTGTTTGCCTGGTTGAAAAACCATAGTTTTTGAAGGAAAAAAAAACAGCTGCCTCTGCGTTCTAAAAAAAATACTCAACTCGTTTCTTATGAGCAGTTATTATTACCATATAATTATTCTGTTCGTCTCATCGATTTGTGCAGAAAACAATATTGAGAGTGCAGTGGTAAATAGACTTTCTGTACTTAGCCATGACCAAAGCTTATAAACATATATTCTGGGCCATATGTACTAAATGGTTACATAGTTAAATTGTAAGTGAGGTTGAAAAAATACTTTTAGTCCATCAAGTTCAACCTTTTTAGATCTCCTCTGATCTGCAATACACAGATTTATTGTTAATTGATCCAGAGGAAGGCGAACTGAAAAAAAAAATCCAGTGAAACTTGGATGTTTTAGATGGTTCCCTAGTACAGATGCTCCATAGGATAACATAGGAATGGAGAGGTTCTCTAAGAGTTCATTAATATTTCACAATTTAGTACATCTAGCCAACAGTATCTCTGTATGCTGATATTCTTTATCTAGTTACTAGGTATAATTATTACATTTAAGAAATACATGCAGATCATTTACATACAAAAGCCGAAGATTGAAAGTCTCTTAATCTGTTATATAAAAGGTATTATTTATATATCTAAGCACAAATGTTTGTGTTTAAACTTTTCTGCATGTTTATTTAGCTAGTTGGTATATTCTCATCTATATATCCCAAAGGGCATATTGTACAAGCTCTGTAAACTTCAACTGAAAATCATTAGGCATGTTTAGCTCATCACAGAGCAGTTAGCCTATTTCTGACTTTACTCCCACAAGTCATTTGCTTTAGAATATTCTCTCATCTAGAAGCAAAGGTAAGTAAATTATTACAGCATTTACTTAGTATGGTGGTTTCAAAACTTTTTTTTCTATAGACAACTTACAAGTTGAATAAGGTATCAGTGGATTGACCCTTAGTTATTGCTGATAGTCTTTGTGGATTAACCAACTAATGGTTTATCTCTCTATTTCTTAACAATACATTCTATGTGCACTATAACAATATAGTCTGTGCACTCATGAACTATAACATCTAGAGCCTCATTCAATTCGGGACCGTAACTCTATCGCAGATAGACGATTTTCTGAGATTGAGGTTCGGGCTCCAGTAGGTCTACTTTTACTCAGCTATTCAATTGGCCGGGCCTGAAAGTTAGGCACCGGTCGTGAGAATCGGATACCAAGCTCTCGGCAGTAGCATTTTCTGCCTTGAACATGATCGCGGACGCAAGCCCGTAACTCGCGTGGTTCAAGCCCGAAAAATTGGAGCACTTTAAAAGCAAATATAAATTCAGTACAGCACTGTAAATGATGGGGAACACCATGGGTGACATTAGAATTAAAAGCACAACATTCTCAAGCTCGCACATCGCCATAATAAAATATTTTATTTCATGTCTAATCTCCGTTCAAAGTCCTATGTGCTTGAATGACCTCCAAGCCTATAACTCGTTATTGAAGCCCGTAGGACTTTGAACAAAAATGCAGGTTGGATTCCAAAGTCCTACGGGCTTGGAGGTTGAAGCCCGTAGGACTTTGGACTGAAAATAAACATGAAATAATTATGTGCAAGCTTGAGAATGTTGTGCTTTTAATTCTAATGTCACCCATTGTGTTTCCCATCATTTACAGTGCTGTATTTAATTTATATTTAATAATTTTTGCCATTTGCGGGCTTGAGTGATTCGCGAGGGAAAATCGGAGCAATCGAATAACGATTTGTGATTTTAGAGGCTGCAACTCTTGCAGCCATGAAAGATCAAAAGCTTTGAGGGAAGTAACTTGCGATTTGATGAATCGAAATGGATCTCAGCTCGTAGCAAGTAATTCGATCGGAGCCCGGAAACGGAAGGCAATTAAATATCAAAGTAGCTAGCGACCCCCATTTGCAAGCCCGGATCTCAAAATCGCAGCAATAGAATGAGGCTGACAGTATCTGGAGACTCCTGTGCAGGTTTCCATGCCTTTCTTTTTATCTTCTTTCATAATTTTTTGTATTCCCAGCTACATGTTGAACCACCTTGGTTGGAGTTCATGAACCACCTGTGGCCCACAGACCACATTTTGGGATATTCTGATTTAGTACCTATACCCTTTGTACTCCAGGCAGCTGTCATCTTTATCACCTTCTGTATTACATGTACTCTATGGTAAACCTTTAAGGGACATACTTAAGAAAAATGCATATTGTGACAATTCACTAAGGTTAGGTAATAACTATAGGTCCAACGTAACCCTATATATTTATCATAAAGTCATCTCTTAAAGGAAACATACTTTATGTGTCAAATACACAGATAGTAAGTCTGTTATAAAGTGACACAATCATGATGATTAACAGCCTTATTAAATTGCGATTTGGCAAATTTAAAAGGGCTCTATTTAAGCACATAGCATATTTTTTTACAGAAGTTTTTAGTTAGTGAACTTCTATCCAAAAGCAAAGTCTTCACTAACTAAACACTTCTGTAAAAAAATATGCTCTGTGCTTAAACAGAGCCCTTTTAAATTTGCCAAATCGCAATTTAATAAGGCTGTATTTGTGCATTGTTTGTTTGTTCTAATTTGTTAACATTCTTATTATAAAGTTTCCTTTGATTCTGACAGGCCTTGCTGCTGGAATCTAAAAAAATAACAGTTCCTGGCACCGATAAAAGAAAAAATCAGCAAAATGGAATGAATGATAACATTTTAATATAATTCTACATACATTTAATCTTATCCACAATTTATACAGCACATGATTAATCCTTATGAGAGCAACTTTAATGTAACCATAACTTCTCTACTTTTTCTTAATGGAATGAAGGATCTTCATTTGTACAGTAGCTTGGAGGGAAAAAAGAAATTTTTCAAGCACATTATGCTTTCCTACAACGTACAAGTGGGAAGCATATTTCAGAGAAAAAGATATGCTGTGTTATGCTCTGAATTTGTAATGTAGTTGACTCATAGAAAATCTGAGAATTTAAAGCACCACTGTAATTTTATATTGTTGCAACATGCTCTTTTGAAGAACTAAAATGAATCATTGGCAAAATGTTTTAACAAGTAAAAAAGTAATATAATAATAATAATAATAATAATAATAATAATAATAATAATAATAATAAATGTATATAGCACTTTTCTCCCAGATGGGATTCAAAGAGCCTAGGAGAGATAAGAAACAAAAAATGGAAAACAGAGGGTTGTAACTTATTATGGTCTTCTGTCTCCTTCTGAAAATATCCAAATTAGTGTTCTCTCTTATTGAGCATGGTAGAGAGAGTTCCAGAATCTTGGTGCTGCATGCATACATACAAGCTTGCAGCCTTATTAAATTGTAATTCGGTAAATTTAAAAGGGCTCTATTTAAGCACACAGCATATTTTTTTTACAAAAGTTTTTAAGTAAGTGAACTTCTATCCAAAAGCAAGGTCTTCCCTAACGAACAACTTCTGTAAATAAAATATGCTGTGTGCTTAAATAGAGCCCTTTTAAATTTACCGAATTGCAATTTAATAAGGCTGTTGGTACCCAGAGATTTGTGAGGAGATTCTGGGGATGGATAATAGATATTCAGCTGCAGATCTTAAAGCATGAGTTTAAACAAAAGGAGTGAGGAGCTCCTTTGTGAAGATCACCGGATCTCCACCCAGCAAGTGGGGACAGAAGAATCATAGCCCAAATGCCATCTATAAATTACTATAGACTTACTTTTGTTTTAAAGAATGATTGTGTTGGGGAAGGGTTGCTACTTCTTTTTCATGTGGGTATAATGTCTTCTGAGGGTATCAAGTGTTTTATTCTGTCTATGTTCTTTAAATCGTATGATCACAGTGGGCACTTAATGTTTTAGTGCCAGACCACAATCTCGAACAACCCCAATTTTCGGCTGCTGTCAACTGTACTTCTGTTTTATTTGTGATCATCCTACTCATTCAATCTTGACTAGACATCTCAAAAGGAGCAAAGGTTGGATGGTTGTGCATTTGGGTAAAAGGACAGTTAATGTTGTGTGTAGTCAGCATAACAGTGGTAGCTGAGGCCATGTCGTCTGATGCTCACCCAGTGATAGTATGTATACAGCAAAAAGTACTAGAGATAAACTAGAGCCTTGTGGAATTCCACATGACAGAGGCATGGGATAAGAGGAGTATACATCTGAAGAAATACTCTGCAACCTGCCAGTAAGTAAGGATTTAAACCAGATGAGCACAGTGCCACCGAGTCCACAGTAGTTCCTCACCCACCCTATTAATATTCCATGGACTACTGTGTCAAATGCTGCAGAGAGGTCTAGAAGAATTAGGACTGAACAGCCACCTCTATCTCTTGTTATCAGAAGATCATTAAAAATATGAACCAGGGCGGTTTCTGTGCTGTGTCTTTTCCTGAGCCCTGAATAGATCAGAGGTCATTATTTTGCAGATGGATTTCAATCTACATTGCAACTACATTTTCAATAACTTTCCCTAAAAAGGGAAGATTTGAATCAGGCCTGTAGT
The DNA here is from genome assembly GCA_027410445.1 of Discoglossus pictus. NCBI lineage: Eukaryota > Metazoa > Chordata > Amphibia > Anura > Alytidae > Discoglossus > Discoglossus pictus. The sequence continues at coordinate 174,323,786 of CM050166.1, read as the reverse complement.
CTCACATGCAGTTGGAGTCTAAAGTTTGTTTTCTTTTTTGATTAGGGGTCTCATAATTGCTTCCTTTAGATGATCATGAAAGATGTCACTGTGCAGTGAACATTTTATTATTTTCGTGAATACTGGGGCAATCAGATCAGGACAACCTCTTAGTAGATGAGTTGGGCCTGTATCCAAAACACTAGCAGAGCACAGCTGCTTGATTATCTGCACCATGTTGCATGTCTAGTTGAGCAAATTCAGACCAAAGAGTTCACATTCACCAGCCCTTGATCTTGATCTTCATAAGCCATCAACCTTCGAATGCAGTCCGAATAGAGGAAATTGTCTGTGAAATACTGGTCATACTCAGTGCATTGTAATTGGGACAATGTTACAACAGGCTGTAGACAGGTTGGCTTGTATAGCCTTTCCACACTGTAGAATTTCTGAGCTGTTCTGTTTTCAGCTGCCATGATTTCTCTGGACAAAATGTCTTCGTTCTTGCTGGTAATGATTGCTTGAAATCTCTTAAAGTTGATCCGCTAGCTTTTTCTTCTCCAAAGTTTTTCAAAACGGTGTCCCTTTCATTTGCATTGCTTTACAGTTTCATCATTCCATAGGGATATTTGTACAATGTGAGGGGTCATAGGTAAAGAGGGACAATGCTGCCCATTGCACTAGTCACAGCTTAATATAATAGTGGACAAGAGTATAACAAGCCCTCATTGCTCTATCCCAAGTACTGAATAGAAAATGCTTGTAATGCATCATGTTTCCTCACTATGTCTCAAGCACACAGCCATCACTCCCCACCTCCAGTTACAAAGCGATTCAAGACTCCACACGGGTCATGGGCGACTGGAGATCTGAGGTGTCCAATTGCTTGGAGAGACCATCTGTGTTCTAATGAGCTCTACCCTGCCTGCCAAGAGGGTGTTTGTGTGTTGGTGCTGTTGCCTTCTAGGACTGGAGAAGGACAGGGTACTAAGGCTGGGAGTAAGAGAGGTTACCTGGACATATTACTATTGAATCTAGCTGAATAACACTTAAAGTTAAAGAGTTAAAGTTCTCTTTTTAACTGTCACTTTTGCCTTTGCAACTTGCAGCACCACATAGCGAAGGGCTTTTGTCACACTACATTGTATCACGTAGTAAAGTTATGAGTCTGCAGGTCTAGGCTCCACCTCAACAGATAACCATTATGCCTGGCCACCCTATTGAGCCAGCACAATGGCTTATGGTCTGTGACAAGCACAAATGTATATTAACAAAAAGGTAGAGCTTTAATTTTGTTAGGGCTCAAATGACTGCCAGACACTCCTTCTCAATAGCCTTTTTACTAGCTGACTTTGTGGGGCAACAGTATGCAATTGGGTGCTTCTTGCCGTGGGCATCCACCTGACTCAAAATAACCCTGATTCCATAGGTGGAGGCATCTATCAAGACTAAGAAATGAATCAGGGGCAACTAGGATAAGGTTTGACGTTAGGGCTTTCTCATATTTGTGGGTCCACCCTACTTGCTGGATCTGACCCAGGACCATGGCTAGTTGATCCATATTGTTCATGACAAGCATGGCTGAATATGGCAATGTCATCCAGGTACACATAGGTGAACACCTGGCACCCATGTAGTAGGTGTCAACAAGCTCCTGGAACATAAAGGGGGCAGTCTTCATCCAAAAAGACTGCATCTTAAACTAGTACAACCCAAATGGGGTGGTGAATGCCAACTTCTCTCAGCAATTTGGATCTGCCAGTGGCTCTTAGACAAGTCCAGAGTGGTCACATAGGTTGCCAGTCCTCTAACAGTTTATCTTACTGTTTATCTACTCTAGGCATAGGGTAATAGTCTATAGTTCACCCCCATTCTTAGGGATCAAAACCACATGGGACACCCAAAGACTGTAGGATGGTTCAATGACCCTTAGTGCTGCATCTCATCCAGCTCCCTCCTTATATTCCCCTTCAAAGTCTTGGGAACCCTATTATAGGGCTGCTTCAGAGGGGAAGGAATAAGAAGCTCATAGACCAGTGGGTCTAAGTCTTGCCGGGGGGGCCAAGAATAAACCTAGGTTGGAAATGAGCACCCCCTCAAGCCGCTGTTGCTGGTCACTTAACAAAGCAGTCATGATTAGGGAAACAGGGCATGGGTCAGCAGGGGCAAGCATGTCTGGCAATACCCCATCCTCAGAATCTTTCCCTTGTGCTTGGCATATGGCCATTACTTGATCATTTTGCCTGCTATGGCTTCTGTATATTCACTTTGATTGTCTTCTGCATCTGCTGTTGATAATCCAGGTGGTGTTGGCTAGTTTCCGATTATATGATAGGAACCCTTTCAAATTATCTGGATCTTCTTCTGGGCATTGGGCACTAACATTAATACTTGCTGGTCTACCTGGAATTCCCTAGACCTGGCTTTCTTATAATACCAGCACTTCTGCTTTGGCGTGGTCGACAAGCAGATGCTCCTTGACTATCCCAGTCAATCTCTAAGCCGTAGCACATGTGGCACTACAAGGAGTTCTTCCCTCCTTTCTAAAACTACTATAACAAGTTCAATGGCCTCCTCACTCTCCACCCCTACAAGAGTTAAAAGTGGTTGAACCCTGTGGCATTTTGATGGATCTCTCTGTAGGTAAAGAGTGGGTACAGAAGCAACTTTTCCCAATCAATCTCCTAGTCCACAAAGGCTCTAATCATAGCCTACAGCATGCCTTTGAACCTCTCACAAGAGACATTGGTCTGGGCCTGATAGGGGGTTGACCTCAGCTTGGTCACTCCACACTTCTGGGTCAGCTCAGTCATAAATTTAGTACCCTCATCTGACACAATTTCACCCAGGAACCTAACCCTGGTGAAATAGCTACCAAGACATCAGTCATAATGTGGCTAAGAGTTACAGCCTCTGGGTATCGGGTGGCATAATCCACCACAGTGAGAATGCATCTCTTGCCTGATTTACTAGCCCTGGAAAGAGTGCCAATAATATCTACAGACACTCGGTGGAAGGGAGTTTCTATAATGGGCATGGAAGGGAGACTGGGGCATACACTAGGGACCATCCAATAGCTGACAAGTATCACACAAGGCACAGAAACTAGTGACATCTTGGGATACTCCTGACCAATAAAAGACATGAGTCCGGCATTATCGAGTTCAGCAATTGCCTCGCTAAGGCAATGTCATGGGCAATGGCTAGCAGGACTGCCTAGTACCCCTTTGGGAAAATCAGCTGTTGTTGCATCCTCCAAGGTTGCTTGTCCCACTGTGGATCGGTTACCCTGTATAGCAGGCTGACCTTCCAAATATATCTTTCCCCCTCAGGTCCTGTCTCCCCAGTCATTGCCCTAGCCTTATACGCTTCTAAAGCAAGATCCTGCATCACCGCCAGATTAAACTTAGTCAAGGTCTGCCCATAACCCTAACCTTTCCCCAATTGCCATCTGGTTTATGGCAGGTTAGGCTGGCTCCTGTTCTGCTTGTGATTCTCTGGTGGTGGCCCGTTTGGCTTTGCTTTGTGTCATTATAGCCACATAACAACACTCCTTGCTTCCCAAGTCTTTAGGTTGGGAGTCCAGTCACCTCTTTCATGCTTTTGCCGTTCCCCATGGTGATAGGGACCCAGGCTAATGTGATGGATAGCAGCTGGCCCTTCAGGACAGTGGAGGGGCTCACCAAACTGGGTGGATCAGGGTCTGGCAAAATCCAGTGTCCATAAAGCCCTCTGTGGACTTGCTGTCCAGGGTAATAGGCTGCACATGTTGACACTGGTAGCTCCCTGTGGGTCACTGGACAAGGCCTACAAAATACAGCTCCACAGACCATACCATGATGGAGCAATCAAATAATTGATCCTTCATTGCTATGTGGTCAGCCTCCCACTCACCACACACAGGACAGGGCAAGGAGAACCCAGAAGATTTTTTTAACAGACATGGAAACAGTCCTACTTCAGATGCCCCAGCTTTTGGCATCCAAAGCAGGTTTCCTCCATTTCTAGGGGCTGATGAGGCAGTAGTAGTGAGCTGGGTAACAGCATTTTCTTTTTTCTGCTGAAACATGTTGTAGTTTCCTTCTCGTCTTATGGCATATATGAAAGAAGCAGTATAGCAGTACATTTGTTCTTCAATGAGAGAGTTAATAGTTTGGGCATCCTGCTGTGTTTACAAGGACAAGGAATAGCACAAGAACAACGAACAGACAAGCAGTCCTTTAAGAGTTCTTTGATGGCTTCAAGTCTACTACAGGCAGCATGGATAGTAGTATACCTGATGCCTGTGTTTTGTTATATTATCCCTAACACATTTTTTTTCAATGTTTTTTTAAATTTTGTTAGAATGTTATATTTTAACACTTCCCTTACTTTATCATACCTCTTTAGTCAAGTAAAGGCAGCACCAGAATTTACCTACAGCCTCATTCTATTGTTGTGATTTTGAGATCCGGGCTCGCAAATGGAGGTCGCAAGCTACTTTGCTATTCAATTGCCTTCTGTTTGCAGGCTCCGATCGAGTTACTTGCTACGAGCTGTGATCCATTGCAATTTGTCAAATCGCAAGTTACTTCCCTCCAAGCCTTTGACAGCCCCAAGATTTGCGGATGCTAAAATCACAAACCGCTTTTCAATTGCTCCGATTTTTCCTCGCAAATCACTCCGTAAGCCAGCAAATTGCCAAAATTGAACCACAGGTTACTGGGATCAAGGAGGTCTCGCAAAGGTCTTACTTACAAATCAGAGCACTTTAAATGCAAATATAAATTCAATCCAGCACTGTAAATGATGGGGAACACAATGGGTGACATTAGAATTAAAAGCGCAACATTCTCAATTCTCAATACTTTATTTCAACTCCAAGCCCGTAGGACTTTGGAATCCAACTACCATTTTCTTTCTAAGTCCTACGGGCTTGAATAACGAGTTACGGGCTTGGAGGTCATTCAAGCCTGTACGACTTTGGACGGAAATTAAACATGACATAAAGTATCATATTTTGGCGATGTGCTAGCTTGAGAATGTTGTGCTTTTAATTCTAATGTCACCCATTGTGTTTCAAATCATTTACAGTGCTGTTCTGAATTTATATTTGCTTTAAAAGTGCTCTGATTTTTCTGTCTTGAACCACTGGTTACGGGCTTGCATCCACCATCAAGTTCAAGCCCGCAAATGCAACTGCCAAGAGCATGGTTTCTGATTCTCGCGACTGGCGCCTAACTTTTGGGCCCGGCCAATTGAATAGCAGAGTAAAAGTTGAACTACTTTTGCCTGCAATTCAGTCGCAGAAAAGTGGCTATCTGCGATGGAGTTGCGACCCCAAATTGAATGAATGCTAGTCTGTTGTATAGATTATGGATTTTTTTGTATCCTGTTATAACTATATTTTTCTCTTGTTATGTTCTGCACAATGATGCTATTTCTGTGTATTATGTTTTTCGTCTTTTAATATCTTCTGGCCTCTTAGTCCCTCCTCATATATGCTTTTTTTAAATTATCGACTTGGGAATGGTTTTGGTGCAGCAAATTAGTGGAATATCAATAGCCCATGGCAACCTGCGATCCAGCTTCTCAGGACATTGTGCAATGTGCAATTAAAGCCATCTATATGAAGCTCATTGCGAGTTAGCACAACAAACAAGGTATATAATAGCGTTATGTTATGGCATACCATGAAATTAACTAAACAAAAGTATTGCTTATAACTACTTGCCATGCTTATATTTAGCAGTAGTTGTGAACCACAGCCCACCAAGCACATTCTGGTTGTGCTTATCCATAAAGTTTCCTTGGCAAAGATACTTGGGTGGGTTGCCAGTTCCTTCTACAGTGGACCATGATATGTCTGACCTCTCTACCATGACCTGCCCTTTTTGGATTACCTTACATGGTATGGCTCACAACTTCATTGAGGTAAACAAGTACCTTCCCCACGACAAGGCAGCGATCCAGAAGGGTCAGTATATTTCACAGTTAAATAAAATTACCAATATTCAGTAATTAACAGAGAACATAAGTGGGTAAATATAACTGGAAATTCCATCAACACAGCTCATGCTTAAAGTAGGGTAAATTCGGTTAATGGAAATGTTAAATATTAATACGTATAAATTATATCCGTCTATATATAGACAGTGTAAATTTAATTTGCATTAATTCTACTTTGTAATTATTTAATGATACGATGGAGTGACATTATAAACAAAAGTTATCAACATTTAGTGTGGATGACAATGCACAGGCATGTCATCATTTTGCCAGGGTTGTTGTCAATAATGACATAATGCAAAGCTTTGCATCTTTTTAAAAACAAAAAGTCACTTAAATTCATTACAATTCACAGGAGTGCTTATGCACTTGTTAATATATAACATACTTTAGGATGTTATTATTTATTATTTTGTTATTAATCAATAATAAATTGCTATTTATATATTTAATTATTTAAATTATTTTGTCACTTTGTGAACACTTTTATACATTATGTACTAATTACTTGTTTATTATTATTTTTTTTGTACTAATTAACTATCTTAACTATGTTGTAACAATAAAAAAGTTTATCAAAAATAAAAAAAGAATGTAACAAAGTAAAAAATAAGAACTGTATGAGACTTGAGCATAAAAGCATTTCTAGGGAAAAAATTAATTTTACAACAATCTGTCTACAGTACTGTCTGATAGCTTCATGTGCTGTATCTTTCCGTTGATCAGTAGAGAGAGGGGAGGTGTAGAACAGAGGAAGGAAATGGATAGGGGGCTTGCAATACTATTGCAGATTTTAATATTTGACACCAACCTCTTCCCTCAAAATTCTCAGCATCACAATGTTTAAATTGTGTATTATTTTTCATCAAAGAGTTATCCTATAAATGAAAATCAACATAGGTGAAAGCAAAACAAAAATGAAATCCAAGCAAATAACTGGAAGTTCAAATATTATGTTAATAACTATAACAAGTGAAACCTTGATCATCATTTAAATTCAGTTATGGTTAATTATCAATCATAAATAAAGTAATTTTAAAATCAAACCAGAAAAAAAATGACTTACTGTGATTAAACTGTACTTAAAAGTTCTTGATTAAGCAATATGCACCTAATATCACATTAAATTTTAATCTCTCCCAGTAGATCAATTTACCATTGTTATTACAAGAAAAAGCATGCTTAGAAAGTAGCCATTTATGGAACTGACTCTGGCTCTAGACATTCTATGTATTATAGAAAACGCATTTCCATTTTGTAAGTTTCGTCAATTTCATTATCTTCATAAACAATAAAACATATTTAATACAAAAGAGGAAACATTTTTTGCAAAATGATAGGTTAATAAAGACTGCAACGTCATATCATTGTCAATCTATAAAACTTTTACAACCCAGTCTTATTTGCACAGAGATTACATCTCCAAAGCTCGGTGCCAAAGACACATGTTAATAAGCTCACAACTTTTAATTAAGCAATATGTATAAGTAGATTCCCATTAAGCTGTGATTTGTGGGCTAGTCCATTACAGTGGGTTTCAGCCACCAGACACATATTCAATACAAATCAAGCTCCCTGCATATTATTCAGCTTAATGTGAGTTTATGTGTTATATTTCATCACTGGTTTAGAGTGGTGGCAATGGCATATTCTAATTTCAATCAAGCAGTAACATAGTGAATTTAACACAAAGTGAAGACCAGTGAACAGAATTACAGCACATAAAATACTACACTGCATGTGAGATTTATGCCACTATTTTTAACAAGAAATTGGCAAAAAGTGTTGTTACATGTTTTAATTCATAATACAATGAGACTTGTGTGTGCCATGTTAACAAATGTGACCACTTTCATTTAAGCTTGTTGGTATAATATTTATTGAGCAATTTATTGGGGGTTAGCATATGGGGAAGGTTTAATATTGTAACGTGTAGTCACATAGGCCCTCATTCAATTGCAATTTGGCCAATTGAATAGGGGTCTAAATAAGCACATAACATATATTTTTAAAGAAGTTTTTAGCTAGTAAGCATCTATCCAAAAGCAAGGTTTTCACTAACTAAAAACGTATTTTAAAAAAATATGCTATGTGCTTATTTAGACCCCTATTCAATTGGCCAAATTGCAATTGAATGAGGGCCATAGAATGTAAAAGGATCAAAGAAGATTAGCAAAAATGTCACATCTGTAAATCCTGCATCAGTCTAACACATTAGCAGATATATTAGTAATGGGCTTAAAGGCATTTTAAATGAAAATCTTAATTTTAGCAGACTTTGCTAGGGCATGGAAGCAGCTATACAGGACCACTGTAGTTACATAGTAATTGAGGTTACAAAATATTTGTAGTCCTTCAATATGTGTAATATGTGGATTCATTGTTGATTGGTAAATGATCCAGAAGAAAACCCCCCATTGAAACTTTGCCAATTGTCTCAAAAGGGGAACAAATATAAAATTCCTTCCTGACCCCAGATACTGGCGATTGGATTATTTCCTGGAACAATACTGCCTCCCTAATTATCCAGGACAACCCTGAATGCCCTTTTCATTAAAAAAATGTTCCAATTCCCTTTTTAAAGTTATCTATTGAATCCACTGTCATCACCTCCTTTGGTAGATAATTCCACAGTTTAACCACCCTTATGTTGTAGAGCCCTTTTCTTTCTTTAAGGTGGCATGCTTTTCTTTCTAACCTCAAGGGATGTCCTTGTGTCAGTTCAAGAGAGGACAAGAGGACATTTCTTGAAGTTAGTGCATGCATACAGTAATATGGAGATAATGGGCAAATATTTTTATAATGCAAACACAAATAAAAACAGCCTTTCATTTTTTGTTATATATATTATAGTGAGTATTGTCATTGTGTTTATTTTGCCTCAACTAGTAGGAGAGATCTTGAATTTAGAGAAAAATAATCATCTGCTTGTATTGAAGTTGGAAAACGAACGTGCCAGTGTTTTCAGTTCCTGCGGAATAGCTGATCCTGTTGAGAAATAAGCACAATAAAGCTGACCAATGAGAACAATGGCTGCCTACATTATAGAATAATTGCATTTTACAAATTGAAAGCTAAATTGATGTGTACCAAATATATTCAACTAGGGACTTGCCCGTCAAAAATGACAGGGCAATAAAATTTCCAGGCATGGGAATGCTGTTTGACACAGAATGTAAACCGTTTTGGACTGTGAGGACCTTCGGCGCTCATTGCGAGCCTCACCTGTCGTGTACTTTTGTTCCTCTGAGAGAGATATATATTTCTATGTATATGTAGTTAAGTAATAATGAATGATTTCTTAAATAAATGAATATACTTTAATTATTTATAATTCATATATGCAGCGAGCAATAGGCTGAAGAGCTAACAATCTGTTTGCATTTTGTGTCTGCATAGAATATACATTGTGAGGGTTAGTGCCCTGCTTATAAAGTGTAATGAATGTTTGAACTGTGCATTCTAAATAGGCTGCGTGCGCGAGGTAAAGCCGCTGGTTAATTGTGTAAAGGGGCATTGTATAGCCGTAATGTTATTAATGTGGTAAGCATCTTGTGAGTATTTTACGGCTTTTGTAGTGTTTTGTGTATGTTAATTTTTGTTTTTAGGGTTTTTGGAGTTACGCGCTTGGCTCAGTTGCGACGCTCATTGGGCCATTGGCTGCAATGAGCGTCTTTGGCACTCATTGCAGCCTAAGTACTGCGCCGCTGCCTGCAATAAGCGCCTTTGGCGTTCATTGCAGCCTAAGTGCTGGACCGCTGCTTTTCCTCGCGACGAGATGCTTGCATGTGTGACGGTGCCGCTGGCTGCAATGAGCGCCTTCGGAGTTCATTGCAGCCTAAGTGCTTCGCGGCTGCTTTGCTACCTCACTTCGCGAGATTGCAACTGCATTACCAACATCGAAAACATTACGAACACTGACAACTATATATGTGATGTGCAAACAAGTGCAATCAAATAAATTGTAATAAATTGTAATAGGTTTTATTATAAATCATAAAGCACTTATTCAGATGAAAATCCATTAACACAATTAAATGTTCATTAATCTAATTCTGTCTCTCTATATGTAGATTTAGAGGCGGAGCAACCGCCGGTGCAGCCGGTGTAAGGCATCGGGCCGTGCCTTGGAAAGGCCCAGTGCTGGCCCTAGCTCAACCTGACATGGCCCCCCGCGGGCCCCGTAGCTGATCTGTAGCTTGACTTTGCCTATAAGTGCCCAAGTGCAGCCTGACCATGTACAGTGCCTTGCAAAAGTATTCACCTCCTTGACTTTTTGCCTATTTTGTTACATTACGGCCTTAAGTTCAATGTTTTGTTAATCTGAATTTTATGTGATGGATCAGAACACAATAGTCTAAGTTGGTGAAGTGAAATGAGAAAAATAAATACATAAAACTATTTTTTAGAAAAAAAAAAAAAAAAATTGGCATGTGCGTATCTATTCACCCCCTTTGTTATGTAGCCCATAAAAAGCTCTGGTGCAACCAATTACCTTCAGAAGTCACATAATTAGTGAAGCGACGTCCACCTGTGGGCAATGTAAGTGTTACATGATCTGTCATTACATATACACACCTTTTTTGAAAGGCCCCAGAGGCTGCAACACCTAAGCAAGAGGCACCACTAACCAAACACTGCCATGAAGACCAAGGAACTCTCTAAACAAGTAAGTGACAATTTTGTTGAGAAGTACAAGTCAGGGTTAGGTTATAAAAAAATATCCAAATCTTTGATGATCCCCAGGAACACCATCAAATCTATCATAACAAAATGGAAAGTACATGGCACAACAGAAAAACCTGCCAAGTGACGGCTGCTCACCAAAACTCATGGACCGGGCAAGGAGGGCATTAATCAGAGAGGCAGCACAGAGACCTAAGGCAACCCTGGCGGAGCTGCAGAGTTCCACAGCAGAGACTGGAGTATCTGTACATAGGATGACAATAAGCCGTATGCTCCATAGAGTTGGGCTTTATGGCAGAGGGGCCAGAAGAAAGCCATTACTTTCAGCAAAAAACAAAATGGCACATTTTGAGTTTGCAAAAAGGCATCTGGGAGACTCCCAAAATGTATGGAGGAAGGTGCTCTGGACTGAACTTTAAAAAAAAGAAAACGCTATGTCTGGCGCAAACCCAACACATTGCATCACCCAAAGAACACCATCCCCACAGTGAAACATGGTGGTGGTAGCATTATGCTGTGGAGATGTTTTTCAGCAGCCGGGACTGGGAAACTTGTCAGAGTTGAGGGAAAGATGGATGGTGCTAAATACAGGGATATTCTTGAGCAAAACCTGTACCACTCTGTGCGTGATTTGAGGCTAGGAAGGAGGTTCACCTTCCAGCAAGGCAATGACCCCAAGCACACTGCTAAAGCAACACTTGAGTGGTTTAAGGGGAAACATGTAAATATGTTGGAATGGCCTAGTCAAAGCCCAGACCTCAATCCAATGGAAAATATGTGGTCAGACTTAAAGATTGCTGTTCACAAGCGCAAACCATCCAACTTGAAGGAGCTGGAGCAGTTTTGCAAGAAGGAATGGGCAACAATCCCAGTGGTAAGATGTGGCAAGCACATAGAGACTTATCCAAAGCGACTTGGAACTGTGATTGCCGCAAAAGGTGGCTCTACAAAGTATTGACTTTATGGGGGTTAATAGTTATGCACATTGACTTTTTCTGTTATTTTGTCCTATTTGTTGTTTGCTTCACAATAAACAAAAAAAAAAAAAAAACATCTTCAAAGTTGTGGGCATGTTCTGTAAATTAAATGATGCAAATCCTCAAACAATCCATGTTAATTCCATATTGTGAGGCAACAAAACACGAAAAATGCCATGGGGGGGTGAATAATTTTGCATGGCATTGTATGTAAGTGTAGATCTGCAGCCTGACAGTGCCGGTAAATGCCCAAGAGCATCCTCTACCTGTAAGACCCGTTCTGAAACCTGACTGTGCCTGTAAGAGCTGATCTGCAGCCTGACTTTGTTTGTAAGAGCCGATCTGCATCCTGACGGTACCAGTAAGATCCCAAGTGCATACCGTGTCTGCAAGAGCCGAACCTCAGACTGACTGTGCCTGTAATAGCCTAAGTGCATCCTGTGTCTGTAAGAGCCAATCTTCAGACTGACTGAACCTGTAAGAGCCCAAGTGCAGCCTTAGTTTGTATGTAAGATCCTCAAGTGCAGCTTGACTGTATCTGTAAGAGCCTAAAGGCATCCTGACTGTGTATGTAAGTGCCGTTCTGCAGCCTTAGGCTGTAAGAGCCCAAGTGCATCTTGTACCTGCAAAAGACAATGTGCAGCCTGTCTGTGTCTGTAAGAGCCCAAGTGCAGCCTGTGCCTGTAAGAGCTGATCCGCAGTCTGACTGTACCTGTAAGTGCTGATCTGCTACATGACTGTGCCTGTAAGAGCTCAAGTGCATCCTGTGTCTATCAGAGCCGGCCTACAGTCTATCAGTCTTATTAAATTGTGATTTGGCCAATTGAAAATGGCTCTTTATAAGCACATACCATATTTTTTTACAGAAGTTTTTAGTTAGTGAACTTCTATCCAAAAGCAAGGTCTTCACTAACTAAAAACTTCTGTAAAAAAATATGCTTTGTGCTTTTATAGAGCTCTATTCAATTGGCCGAATCGCAATTTAATAAGGCTGTATGTGTGTATGTAAGAGCCTAAGTGCATCCTGTACCTGTAAGAGTTGAACTGCTGCCTGACTGTGCCTGTAAGACCAGAACTGCAGCCTGACTGTACCTGTATGTGCCGATCTGCAGCCTTACTGTGCCTGTAAGTGCCTATCTGCAGGCTGACTGTGCCTGTAAGTGCCGATCTGCAGGCTGACTGTGCCTGTAAGAGCCTGTAAGAGCCGATCTGCATCCTGTGTCTGTAAGTGCCAATGTGCATCTTGTGTCTATAAGAGGCAATGTGCAGCATGTGCTTACAAGAAACAAAGTGTAGCTTCTGCTTATAAAAAAACAAAGTGTAGCCTGTGCCTATAAGAACCAAATTTCCAAATAAGAACATTGCCACCATGCCGTTGGGCCCTCAAATCCAGTACAGTTACAGTGAAGTTAAATTCTATGATATTTGGTCTAATTATTGTTTTTTTACTTATGTCTGCTTAGTTTTAAGGTTTTGTATCCAAAAACTACACCATCGGTTCAAAATAAAATGTGAAAAATCTGGGGTCCTGAACAGATTATTTCAGTTTACATTGATCCCTAAGGGAAATGCTTGTTTGGAACTCAACCTGTTGGAACTCAGATGTCCGCAACAGATTAGGGACGAGAACCAAGGTACCACTGTATCTATCTATCTATCTATCTATATATATATATATATATATATATATATATATATATATATATATATATATATATATATATATATATATCACATATATACAGTGTATATAAAAAGTCTACACACCCCTGTTAAAATGTCAGGTTTCAATGCTGTAAAAAAATGAGACAAAGATAAATCATTTCAGAACTTTTTCCACCTTTAATGTGACCTATAAACTGTACAACTCAATTGAAAAACAAACGTTTAGGTATTTTTTACAAATATATATCAGCATGGCACTTTTTGACTTGGCAAGATTTGTACACTCTTCTTTGCAAAAACACTTCAAATCTGTCAGATTGCGAGGGCATCTCCTGTGCACAGTCCTCTTCAAATCGCCCCACAGATTTTCAATCGGATTCAGGTCTGGGCTCTGGCTGGGCCATTCCAAAACTTTAATCTTCTTTTGGTGAAGCCATTCCTTTGTTGATTTGGATGTATGCTTTGGGTCCTTGTCATGCTGAAATATGAATTTCCTCTTCATGTTCAGCTTTCTAGCAGAAGCCTGAAGGTTTTGTGCCAATATTGACTGGTATTTGGAACTGTTCATAATTCCCTCTATCTTAACTAAAGCCCCAGTTCCAGCTGAAGAAAAACAGCCCAAAGCATGATGCTGCCACCACCATGCTTCACTGTGGGTATGGTGTTCTTTTGGTGATGGCAGCGTTGTTTTTGCGCAAAACACATCTTTTGGAATTATGGCAAAAAAGTTCAAACTTGGTTTCATCAGACCATAACACCTTTTCCCACATGCTTTTGGGAGACTTCAGATGTGTTTTTGCAAAATGTAGCCTGGCTTGGATGTTTTTCTTCGTAAGAAAAGGGTTTCATCTTGCCACTAAACCCCATAGCCCAGACATATAAAGAATACGGGAGATTGTTGTCACATGTACCACACAGCCAGTACTTGCCAGGTATTCCTGCAGCTCCTTTAATGTTGCTGTAGGCCTCTTTGTAGCCTCCCAGACCAGTTTTCTTCTCGTCTTTTCATCAATTTTGGAGGGAGCTCCAGTTCTTGGTAAAGTCACTGTTGGGCCATATTTTCTCCACTTGATGATGACTGTCTTTACTGTGTTCCATGGTATATCTAATGCCTTGGAAATTCTTTTGTACCCTTCTCCTAAATGATACCTTTTAACAATGAGATCCCTCTGATGCTTTGGAAGCTCTCTGTGGACCATGGCTTTTGCTGTGGGATGCGACTAAGAAGATTTCAGGAAAGACCAACTAGAGCAGCTGAGCATTATTTAGGGTTAATCACAGGCACTTTAAATGATGGCAGGTGTATGCTGACTCCTATTTAACATGATTTGGAATGTGATTGCTTATTTCTGAACACAGCTACATCCCCAGTTATAAGAGGGTGTGCAGACTTATGCAACCCCATTATTTTTATTTTTATTTCCTCCACCTAAAAGATTTCAGTTTGTTTTTCAATTGAGTTGTACAGTTTATAGGTCACATTAAAAGGTGGAAAAAGTTCTGAAATGATTTATCCCTGTCTAATTTTTTTACAGCACAGAAACCTGACATTTTATCAGGGGTGTGTAGACTTTTTATATACACTGTAGTTCTCAGCAGCGCAACCTTGCCAAATGTGGTAACACAAATTTAAAACTGCAGGCTACGCTGGTGGAGATGAGCGCCCTAGGCCTACAACCCGCGGAATTAGACATCAACACAAAACTCAAATACACAATTCACAGTGCGAGACCCGTAGCACTTTGAAAAAGTCGCCTTGCGCATCATACCTACAACACGCGGAACTACACATCAACACAAAACTCAAATACACAATTTAAAGTGCAAGACCCGTAGCACTTTGAAAAAAATTGCCTATAAAAAATTACGGCCTGTAACACAGAAAAGGAAACCGCCACTTTGAAATACAAAAATATGACCCGCAAAAAATACGAACTTAACGGCCGCACCACACAAACTGAAAAATATACACACGGCAAGGGGGGACAGCCAGGACGTCTGGGAATGAGCCAATTTAAATAGAATTTAAAGATTTTCGCCACACGAAAATCCCCTAAGCGAGTGAAAAAAAAACAGATTGTTAGCTCTTCAGCATATTGCTTCCTGCATATATTAATTACAAATAGGTAAAGTATATTAATTTATAACTTTACAAATAAATTACTTACCATTACAACATACATACACAGAAACCACCACAAAAAAACAAAATCACAATAAAAGCTAAAGGTGATCAGCGCGCATCACAAGGAGTGCCAACTGTGTTTAGAGGACCACAACATGGAGAGGTTCACAATGCGAGCCAATAGGCCATCGGCGCAAACCTTGCAATGAGCGCCAAAGAAGCTCTCATAACCAAACAAGAGGCTCGCAATGAGCGCCGAAGGTATTCACACAACCAAAATACTTACTTTGTGTGCCAAACAGCATTACCGCTGGTATATATATATATATTACATATATAGTTGTCAGTGTTGGGGACATTTGCGATGTTGGTAACGTAATTGCGACCTCACAAAGCGAGGTGATGCAGCCGCGTAGCACTTGGGCTGCAATGAGCCTAGCGAAGCACTTAGGTTGCATTATGAGGGTCGGAACTGCGACTCAAGCTCGTAACTCTAATAACCCTAAAAACAAAATGTAACAAATGTAACACACTCACAGACAGCACAGGGGGAGAGCCAAGAAGCCTGGGAATGAGGTTGCATGCGATTTTGAGCCATTTTGGGGTATTTTCGTCAATCCAAAATCGGCTAAGCAAGGAAAAAAATGTCGGACAAAAAAACGTAAAAAATTCTGAAACGGCATGAAAACAAGGTTGAACAAAGCCAGGCACGCAGGACTTAGAAAATACACAACGGCGAAGACGTTAACACCAACAAACGTCCACCAGCGCGTAACATGCAAACATTAAGCAGACACACAGAAGAGAAACACACAGGGAAGGGTCAGGGGGGAGATGGTGGAAAGAGACACATGGCATTCTCAAGCACAAAACTCGCAGGTTACTGAAACCTGCAATGAGCGGCCCGTATAGTAGGCGGGAGGAAAGGCTCGCAATGAGCGCCAAAGGCACTCATTGTGAGCCACATGAGGAGCGCCTAAGGAGCTCAGCATAGGGCTCGCGATCCCCGTCGAAAGTGATCAGTGCAAAGCAGGTAAGTGGAAGTAAACGGGGGAGAGGCTCACGATGAGCTCCGAAGGTGCTCAGAGGAGCAAAAGCCTCACATTGTGTGGCAAACAGCATTGCCAGCCTAACAATTTTAATCCCATCATTTTTGACGGGCAAGTAGCTAGTATATATATATATTTATATATATACTGTATTTATGCACTGTGTGAGTTGATATTGGAGGCACTCCAGGAAGCACAAAAATTAAAAAATTGCTTCCACCCCTCCCTTTTTTCCAGAGGGGCCCCCCATGCACTAGCCCCGCCAGTGTGTAGTGTATATATCTATCTTACACATATTTAGTAGAAAATTTAAATAAAAATACAAACAAACTCCATAAAATAGGGATCTGCAAAGAAGCAAGCAGGGCTCTTTACACTTGGGTTTAATTCCAATGGGTTTGTTCCCTACAAGATATCCCAGTGCTGCTCCCATGGACAAGGATTAGACTGAAGCTCTGCGGCCTTTGGAAGTGAAAGCCCAAGTGTCAGGAGCCCAATGTTTTATCTGGAAGTTGTGTACTTAATAAAAACCTAAACACCTAGGTCCTCTTTCTAATCAGGGCAGTAAAGCAGTCGCAAGCCTGCGATTCCTTGCGATCTGGTTACGGCCCTGCGTAGCGATACGTCTACGCTGCTATTAAATTGGGCGGCGCCGCAAGGAGGTCACCCTTTACATAAGATCGTAAACCACGCTATCGGCAGTAAGCATTTGCAGCGAGCCCATAAACTCGGCTAAATGTAAATGCAAATATAAATTTAAGACAGCTCTGTAAAGCACTGTAAATGGTGGAGAAAACAATGGGGGACATGAGGATTAAAGGCCAAATATTCTCAAGCTTGCACATCGCCAAAATCAAATATTTAATTTGAGGTTTATTTTCTGTCCAAAGTCCCACGGGTTTGAATGACCTCGAAGCCAGTAAATAGTTGTTCAAACCCATACGGGCTTGGAGGTTGAAGACCACAAACTCAAAACATTGTGAATCATGGGGAACACAATGGGGGACATGAGGATTAATAGCAAAACATTCTCAAGCTGGCACATCTCCAAAATCAAATATTTTATTTCATGTTAAATTTCCTTCCAAAGTCCCAAAGGGCTTGAATGACAAACCTGATCGGAGACCACAAATTTAATAGCTTAGTAGTTTGTGGCCTCCAGTTGCTGCTACTTATTTCAAAACTGTAGGATTAGAATGAGGCCCCTAAACATGTATATTGTCCTTTCAGCTCAATCTGTGAAGAACAGTTGCATATACTAGCTATTAAATTAAAGCGTACACAAGTTATTAAATGTAAGGGTATACCTTAGGTATTAAATATTTTTTTACTTTCTAAAAATATTTTCCATTATCAAATCTACCAAAAGAGCATAACATAAATGTGGCACTTCAGTGGTCCTTTAACTGTGCACCTGACATTTTAAATTAGTTACCTATATATTTTATATCTGTACATCCGCGACCATTTAATGTATTACAATAAAAATGATTTAATAGCAGAATAGTAAACTGATTCTTTTAACCCTGCTGGTGACACTGAAATGAGAATGGATGAGATAATAAAGGCCAAGCTACTAATCTAGTTTCATCCTAATTTTTGTGTTGGGACTTTTATGTGCAATGGAAAGGAAAACATTTCTGATGCTTTGCTTGCATCTTTTAAACTTTTTTGGCAAAATAGTATTTTATTTCTATATGGCATTTTTGTCATCATGTACAATATACACAATGCTTGTCACAAAATGAAAATATGTTGTGCAGCTTAACTGTGAGTAGATATGTTTAAATAAAAGCACATTACCTCAACAAGCGAAGTGGACATTAAAATACCACTGTAATGCATTTACATGTAAAGCTCAAATGCTTGATGGAAAAAGAATATTAAAAACAGTATGCAGTTTAAAATAAATAAAAGTGAATATTTTTTCTTACTTTTGAATGTGTCAGTGTTCCCACAAGTAAATATGCTTATACCCTCCTACCTGTATCAGGGAGCATGGCCAGATCTGCTTGGAACAAGAACCAAAAAAAGTTTGACCAGTCAGAATCTGGTTTAGACTGAGCATACACAATAAAGGGAGCAAAGCTATGATGACTTATGCAGCTGCTTCATTGGCAGGGCAAGTTGCAATAGAACTGTTACCTCTATATAAAGAGTGAGGGCAGTGCAATTGACAGTTCTGAGTTCTATTATGGTCCAGCCCTCAGGCAGAGCTGGTCATGCCTCCTGCCAAGGCAAATGGAGGTGAAGAAAGGCAGCTCTGCTTGATAGCAAAACAGACAATTTAAAAGTAAGAGAAATATTAACTTTTATTTATTTTATAATGCATTGTCTTTAATAATATATCCCCAATAAACAAACAAGATATTTACTTTTAAATGCCTCACAGTGGTCCTTTATGGCACATGAACACTTGATATACATAACATAATTTTCTCCAGAAATAAAAAAAAGAACACAGTGCTATTTAAATGTTCTACTTATTTTGTTTTTGCTTAGTTGTTTCAAAATATTCATTTCCCCCTTATATTGCCTTGTTCCCAGTTAGTGAAATTGACTTTTTGGATCCTGTTACTGAGCTGTTTTCCCAGTGCAAGGCCTGGCACTGAAATTTGTGAGTTAACCAGCATATTTTTTTAATTATTAAGTCTATTACAATCTCATAAGCATTCTACACTTAGACATTGTCCTCTACATGTCCTCTACATGTTATACATGTACCTGACCAACAGCCTTATTAAAGCCTGTAACCCACAAATGGAGGCAGAAATATTACAGCCTCCAAAAAAGGACCCGCAAAGGGTTTACATATTTCTCAAAACTGGTGTATGTTCCTCTGGTCCCCTTGTGGATTGCTAAGTGGTGGTAGTGAAGGGGATTGTGTACCTGAATGAAGCTGTGAGCTATACCATGTAGGGCCACTGTAGGTGGGCAGGTGATAGCAGAGAGCTCAGACAAATCACAGTCCACTAGAGAAGGAACTGGCAACCCTCTCCAGTATCACCTGTCATATTCCTATCAGGTCCTCAGGGGAATGTTGATACTCCACACCCTTTATGTTGATTATATATGATATATATTATTATATGATAACTAATGCTATTATGATTATTATTATTGTTATATGGATTGATCTACTGCATAGTAACTAGGGCTCATTAGTTTGCATATATAGGAATGTGACACACCTGTGATGTATGTGGATGTTCCATAACCCCAACAATTTAAAACACACTGACATGGTTAGAATGATATAACAAAGCTTTATTTCATACACAGAGCACAATCAGAAATGGACAAGACTGTACATTAATATCATGGGTGTGGTGTGGGCAGATCCCGGGAGAGCAAGAGGCTTGTGGGAAAAAGGGGATACCTAAAGGGGGTAATGTGATAGAATCTAGAGTAAGCATGATGCATTACACCTAACTGGGTCACATGTGGTCACTACACCCCTGCAACTGGAATCTGATGAAAAAAACATCAGAAATCACTCCATTTAATTGAAGAAACCATTAATTTTGCTTAACATTTACAACTTGTCTAGATCTGCTCAATGAAACAGATGATTCAACCTCTGGACTGTGCAATCCAATACAGTTTCAAACATACAATGTGGTGAAAAAAAACAAAAATAAAAAAAAAGTCACCTAAAAAAAGGCGGAGGAGGATACGAAAAATGAATCAACATGCATGTACAGTACAGTCCTAAATATTGTAACTGTAACAATATACTAACTCACCTGATTCCCATCTGCAAGCATTACTAACCATTAGCTAGCTCTCTGGTTAATCGTCAATATGGGTAAATATCCATTAATAAGAAGAGGACACAAAGGTCAGCAGCCAGATCACTGTCACTTACATCAGACACAAGGATCTGTTCTCAGACTGATATTAAAAATACCACTGTAGTGCATTTACATGTAAAGCTCAAATGCTTGATGGGAAAAGACTATTAAAAACAGTATGCAGTTTAAAATAAATAAAAGTGAATATTTTTTATTACTTTTGAATGTGTCAGTGTTCCCACAAGTAAATATGCTTATACCCTCCTACCTGTGTCAGGGAGCTTGGCCAGATCTGCCTGGAACATGAACCAAAAAAAGTTTGACCAGTCAGAATCTGGTTTAGACTGAGCATACACAATAAAGGGAGCAAAGCTATGATGACTTATGCAGCTGCTCCATTGGCAGGGCAAGTTGCAATAGAACTGTTACCTCTATATAAAGAGTGAGGGCAGTGCAATTGACAGTTCCGAGTTCTATTATGGTCCAGCCCTCAGGCAGAGCTGGTCATGCCCCCTGCCAAGGCAAATGGAGGTGAAGAAAGGCAGCTCTGCTTGATGGCAAAACAGACAATTTAAAAGTAAGAGAAATATTAACTTTTATTTATTTTAGAATGCATTGTCTTTAATAATATATCCCCAATAAACAAACAAGATATTTACTTTTAAATGCCTCACAGTGGTCCTTTATGGCACATGAACACTTGATATACATAACATAATTTTCTCCAGAAATAAAAAAAAGAACACAGTGCTATTTAAATGTTCTACTTATTTTGTTTTTGCTTAGTTGTTTCAAAATATTCATTTCCCCCTTATATTGCCTTGTTCCCAGTTAGTGAAATTGACTTTTTGGATCCTGTTACTGAGCTGTTTTCCCAGTGCAAGGCCTGGCACTGAAATTTGTGAGTTAACCAGCATATTCTTTTAATTATTAAGTCTATTACAATCTCATAAGCATTCTACACTTAGACATTGTCCTCTACATGTCCTCTACATGTTATACATGTACCTGACCAACAGCCTTATTAAAGCCTGTAACCCACAAATGGAGGCAGAAATATTACAGCCTCCAAAAAAGGACCCGCAAAGGGTTTACATATTTCTCAAAACTGGTGTATGTTCCTCTGGTCCCCTTGTGGATTGCTAAGTGGTGGTAGTGAAGGGGATTGTGTACCTGAATGAAGCTGTGAGCTATACCATGTAGGGCCACTGTAGGTGGGCAGGTGATAGCAGAGAGCTCAGACAAATCACAGTCCACTAGAGAAGGAACTGGCAACCCTCTCCAGTATCACCTGTCATATTCCTATCAGGTCCTCAGGGGAATGTTGATACTCCACACCCTTTATGTTGATTATATATGATATATATTATTATATGATAACTAATGCTATTATGATTATTATTATTGTTATATGGATTGATCTACTGCATAGTAACTAGGGCTCATTAGTTTGCATATATAGGAATGTGACACACCTGTGATGTATGTGGATGTTCCATAACCCCAACAATTTAAAACACACTGACATGGTTAGAATGATATAACAAAGCTTTATTTCATACACAGAGCACAATCAGAAATGGACAAGACTGTACATTAATATCATGGGTGTGGTGTGGGCAGATCCCGGGAGAGCAAGAGGCTTGTGGGAAAAAGGGGATACCTAAAGGGGGTAATGTGATAGAATCTAGAGTAAGCATGATGCATTACACCTAACTGGGTCACATGTGGTCACTACACCCCTGCAACTGGAATCTGATGAAAAAAACATCAGAAATCACTCCATTTAATTGAAGAAACCATTAATTTTGCTTAACATTTACAACTTGTCTAGATCTGCTCAATGAAACAGATGATTCAACCTCTGGACTGTGCAATCCAATACAGTTTCAAACATACAATGTGGTGAAAAAAAACAAAAATAAAAAAAAAGTCACCTAAAAAAAGGCGGAGGAGGATACGAAAAATGAATCAACATGCATGTACAGTACAGTCCTAAATATTGTAACTGTAACAATATACTAACTCACCTGATTCCCATCTGCAAGCATTACTAACCATTAGCTAGCTCTCTGGTTAATCGTCAATATGGGTAAATATCCATTAATAAGAAGAGGACACAAAGGTCAGCAGCCAGATCACTGTCACTTACATCAGACACAAGGATCTGTTCTCAGACTGATATTAAAAATACCACTGTAGTGCATTTACATGTAAAGCTCAAATGCTTGATGGGAAAAGACTATTAAAAACAGTATGCAGTTTAAAATAAATAAAAGTGAATATTTTTTATTACTTTTGAATGTGTCAGTGTTCCCACAAGTAAATATGCTTATACCCTCCTACCTGTGTCAGGGAGCTTGGCCAGATCTGCCTGGAACATGAACCAAAAAAAAGTTTGACCAGTCAGAATCTGGTTTAGACTGAGCATACACAATAAAGGGAGCAAAGCTATGATGACTTATGCAGCTGCTCCATTGGCAGGGCAAGTTGCAATAGAACTGTTACCTCTATATAAAGAGTGAGGGCAGTGCAATTGACAGTTCCGAGTTCTATTATGGTCCAGCCCTCAGGCAGAGCTGGTCATGCCCCCTGCCAAGGCAAATGGAGGTGAAGAAAGGCAGCTCTGCTTGATGGCAAAACAGACAATTTAAAAGTAAGAGAAATATTAACTTTTATTTATTTTAGAATGCATTGTCTTTAATAATATATCCCCAATAAACAAACAAGATATTTACTTTTAAATGCCTCACAGTGGTCCTTTATGGCACATGAACACTTGATATACATAACATAATTTTCTCCAGAAATAAAAAAAAGAACACAGTGCTATTTAAATGTTCTACTTATTTTGTTTTTGCTTAGTTGTTTCAAAATATTCATTTCCCCCTTATATTGCCTTGTTCCCAGTTAGTGAAATTGACTTTTTGGATCCTGTTACTGAGCTGTTTTCCCAGTGCAAGGCCTGGCACTGAAATTTGTGAGTTAACCAGCATATTCTTTTAATTATTAAGTCTATTACAATCTCATAAGCATTCTACACTTAGACATTGTCCTCTACATGTCCTCTACATGTTATACATGTACCTGACCAACAGCCTTATTAAAGCCTGTAACCCACAAATGGAGGCAGAAATATTACAGCCTCCAAAAAAGGACCCGCAAAGGGTTTACATATTTCTCAAAACTGGTGTATGTTCCTCTGGTCCCCTTGTGGATTGCTAAGTGGTGGTAGTGAAGGGGATTGTGTACCTGAATGAAGCTGTGAGCTATACCATGTAGGGCCACTGTAGGTGGGCAGGTGATAGCAGAGAGCTCAGACAAATCACAGTCCACTAGAGAAGGAACTGGCAACCCTCTCCAGTATCACCTGTCATATTCCTATCAGGTCCTCAGGGGAATGTTGATACTCCACACCCTTTATGTTGATTATATATGATATATATTATTATATGATAACTAATGCTATTATGATTATTATTATTGTTATATGGATTGATCTACTGCATAGTAACTAGGGCTCATTAGTTTGCATATATAGGAATGTGACACACCTGTGATGTATGTGGATGTTCCATAACCCCAACAATTTAAAACACACTGACATGGTTAGAATGATATAACAAAGCTTTATTTCATACACAGAGCACAATCAGAAATGGACAAGACTGTACATTAATATCATGGGTGTGGTGTGGGCAGATCCCGGGAGAGCAAGAGGCTTGTGGGGAAAAGGGGATACCTAAAGGAGGTAATGTGATAGAATCTAGAGTAAGCATGATGCATTACACCTAACTGGGTCACATGTGGTCACTACACCCCTGCAACTGCAATCTGATGAAAAAAACATCAGAAATCACTCCATTTAATTGAAGAAACCATTAATTTTGCTTAACATTTACAACTTGTCTAGATCTGCTCAATGAAACAGATGATTCAACCTCTGGACTGTGCAATCCAATACAGTTTCAAACATACAATGTGGTGAAAAAAAACAAAAATAAAAAAAAAAGTCACCTAAAAAAAGGCGGAGGAGGATACGAAAAATGAATCAACATGCATGTACAGTACAGTCCTAAATATTGTAACTGTAACAATATACTAACTCACCTGATTCCCATCTGCAAGCATTACTAACCATTAGCTAGCTCTCTGGTTAATCGTCAATATGGGTAAATATCCATTAATAAGAAGAGGACACAAAGGTCAGCAGCCAGATCACTGTCACTTACATCAGACACAAGGATCTGTTCTCAGACTGATATTAAAAATACCACTGTAGTGCATTTACATTTAAAGCTCAAATGCTTGATGGGAAAAGACTATTAAAAACAGTATGCAGTTTAAAATAAATAAAAGTGAATATTTTTTATTACTTTTGAATGTGTCAGTGTTCCCACAAGTAAATATGCTTATACCCTCCTACCTGTGTCAGGGAGCATGGCCAGATCTGCCTGGAACATGAACCAAAAAAAGTTTGACCAGTCAGAATCTGGTTTAGACTGAGCATACACAATAAAGGGAGCAAAGCTATGATGACTTATGCAGCTGCTCCATTGGCAGGGCAAGTTGCAATAGAACTGTTACCTCTATATAAAGAGTGAGGGCAGTGCAATTGACAGTTCCGAGTTCTATTATGGTCCAGCCATCAGGCAGAGCTGGTCATGCCCCCTGCCAAGGCAAATGGAGGTGAAGAAAGGCAGCTCTGCTTGATGGCAAAACAGACAATTTAAAAGTAAGAGAAATATTAACTTTTATTTATTTTAGAATGCATTGTCTTTAATAATATATCCCCAATAAACAAACAAGATATTTACTTTTAAATGCCTCACAGTGGTCCTTTATGGCACATGAACACTTGATATACATAACATAATTTTCTCCAGAAATAAAAAAGAGAACACAGTGCTATTTAAATGTTCTACTTATTTTGTTTTTGCTTAGTTGTTTCAAAATATTCATTTCCCCCTTATATTGCCTTGTTCCCAGTTAGTGAAATTGACTTTTTGGATCCTGTTACTGAGCTGTTTTCCCAGTGCAAGGCCTGGCACTGAAATTTGTGAGTTAACCAGCATATTCTTTTAATTATTAAGTCTATTACAATCTCATAAGCATTCTACACTTAGACATTGTCCTCTACATGTCCTCTACATGTTATACATGTATCTGACCAACAGCCTTATTAAAGCCTGTAACCCACAAATGGAGGCAGAAATATTACAGCCTCCAAAAAAGGACCCGCAAAGGGTTTACATATTTCTCAAAACTGGTGTATGTTCCTCTGGTCCCCTTGTGGATTGCTAAGTGGTGGTAGTGAAGGGGATTGTGTACCTGAATGAAGCTGTGAGCTATACCATGTAGGGCCACTGTAGGTGGGCAGGTGATAGCAGAGAGCTCAGACAAATCACAGTCCACTAGAGAAGGAACTGGCAACCCTCTCCAGTATCACCTGTCATATTCCTATCAGGTCCTCAGGGGAATGTTGATACTCCACACCCTTTATGTTGATTATATATGATATATATTATTATATGATAACTAATGCTATTATGATTATTATTATTGTTATATGGATTGATCTACTGCATAGTAACTAGGGCTCATTAGTTTGCATATATAGGAATGTGACACACCTGTGATGTATGTGGATGTTCCATAACCCCAACAATTTAAAACACACTGACATGGTTAGAATGATATAACAAAGCTTTATTTCATACACAGAGCACAATCAGAAATGGACAAGACTGTACATTAATATCATGGGTGTGGTGTGGGCAGATCCCGGGAGAGCAAGAGGCTTGTGGGAAAAAGGGGATACCTAAAGGGGGTAATGTGATAGAATCTAGAGTAAGCATGATGCATTACACCTAACTGGGTCACATGTGGTCACTACACCCCTGCAACTGGAATCTGATGAAAAAAACATCAGAAATCACTCCATTTAATTGAAGAAACCATTAATTTTGCTTAACATTTACAACTTGTCTAGATCTGCTCAATGAAACAGATGATTCAACCTCTGGACTGTGCAATCCAATACAGTTTCAAACATACAATGTGGTGAAAAAAAACAAAAATAAAAAAAAAGTCACCTAAAAAAAGGCGGAGGAGGATACGAAAAATGAATCAACATGCATGTACAGTACAGTCCTAAATATTGTAACTGTAACAATATACTAACTCACCTGATTCCCATCTGCAAGCATTACTAACCATTAGCTAGCTCTCTGGTTAATCGTCAATATGGGTAAATATACATTAATACGGAGAGGACACAAAGGTCAGCAGCCAGATCACTGTCACTTACATCAGACACAAGGATCTGTTCTCAGACTGATATTGAGGTCAGGATCACATGCTTCACTAGTGCATATATTAATGCTGGTTGTTATTAATGTGCCATTGTGAGACTTTGCAAGTCCACCGCCATAGCGGTATTAGTCTACATTTAAGCTAACAACAATCATGTCTTAGATATCTGGCTATATGATAGCTTTAAGATTGTGGGAGCCACATTTTAAGGGGGGCTGTCATTGAAGGAATGTCTACCTGAGAGGCAGTGGGAAAACCTTACACCTCATACATTTCCTTCACAATGCTTGCAGATGCAGAAGATGCCTTCATGGACCTGAATTGTACCTAAAACAAAAAAAAAGACAAAAAAGGCAAAACCTACAAAATAACGCCATAAAAATCAAAGGGACTACAGCATCTCTTCTCAATAGCATTCCTCAGTGACCATCAATTGGTGACATGCTCAACAGAACCCTACGTGTCCACAGAGAAGAGGATCATGGACCATGTGGTGGGAGGGAGCCATCTGCATACAAAATATCACCATTACATAGGCCAAGATCCAAGACTCTGTAGCAGGCTAGATTCGGTTAACATTGTGACCAATAGATGGTCACTGTTGAGAAGACACAAACATATGCGCAGCCCCGATGTCCTCCTCCGCCTAGGCACAGGGCCCCTGTCGGCAGTGGCTGGCTGCCGGTTTCCTGCTGGTGGTGGTGGGGGGGGGGGCAGGGGGAGGCGACCCCCCCCCCCGGGAGGCAGCGGAACATGCATTGGTGGAGGCATGGTTGGAGGAGAGGAGGGGCCAGGCTGTGGGTGGCTGGGGGATGCCTCCAGGGTGGAGGAGGTGGGGCTGGGGACCAGAGCGCGTCGCATGGCCTACATGGTCACTTCCTATAATGCCCTCTGGTCCGCCATAATCATGAGCAGCCTGGCCAGGTAGGATTCATCAT
Source organism: Discoglossus pictus (assembly GCA_027410445.1). Taxonomy (NCBI): domain Eukaryota; kingdom Metazoa; phylum Chordata; class Amphibia; order Anura; family Alytidae; genus Discoglossus; species Discoglossus pictus. Next base: position 174,296,270 of record CM050166.1, on the reverse strand, counting down.
TATCATTAGTCGATGCCTTCCCCTCTCTCCCTCTCCTACGTTTGCCTGGTGCTCGGCCAACCCTGCCACCATCCACCTCCTCCTCTATACTCCCATCCTCCTCCTGCTCCTCCTCCGCCTCCACCTCCTCCACCACTCCACTCCTTTCCTCTTCCCCACCATTGATCTCCTTCTCCCTACCACTCCTCTCCTCCTCCGCTTGGCCACCCCTCTCTCCTCTCTCCCCTCCTCACCTTTCCTCTTCTCCTCCTCCCCACCTCTCCACTGCTCTCCCCTCCTGGCTCCTCCCTCCATCCCAATCCCACAAAGAATATAATGATAAATAAAAAAAAGTAAATATGTGTAATCAAGGATTAAGTGTAAAATATTAAATAGTAGAATATAAAAGAACAAAAACACAAGTTCCTGCTCTGAAATAACTCCTGTTCTCTCTCTTTCTCAATCTCCAAAACCACCAATTCCGGGACCTGCGTGCTACTTTGAAAGAAAACACAACACAGTCAACGCATGGGCGTGGGGAACGCAAATTTATGATCTACCTCTGTCAATCATCTTCAGCTAGACCGCTTTCTATTGGCTGAGAGGCTTGTGTCGCATGTTATATCGCATTTTGATAGTGACAGCTGATCATGACTCGGCCAGCCCCTTTACAGCTTTTGTGCGCGGAAAAGGTTTACGGGTTTGCATCTACGGCCCGTAACTAGTTGCATGGTTAAATTTAATATCTCTGTAACGCAGCAGATTTTCAAGCCTGCAGGCTTTGCGGGTGTGCCGATGCTGCTATAAGCTTTGAATTTAATGGGACTGTAAGTTTGTTTGAGTTGCGGCTGCAGGAAATCCCAAATCGCTATTCAAATGCTATGCTCACCCTTCCATCAAGCCTGTAAATCGCTAAAATCAAGCTGTAAGAGGGACCTCCTTGTGGCGCCGCCCAATTGAATATCAGCTTAGACGTAGCGCTACGCTGGGCCATAAGTTGGCCGCAAGGAATTGCAGACTTTCAGAAGTTTTATGGCCCTGATTAGAATGAGGCCCATAGCTAGGTGGAAAATTGATATATACCAAAACAACATATAAGCAGGTCTTATAATATACATTTGTTATTTTACACTGCATTATCAGAGTGGGATAGAAAATAAAAAGCTTGTTATATTTAAAATGTTAAAAACAAATGTGTGCATTTTCCTTATCCCATTTATTTATTGGCTGCATCTTTAGTGCTATGAGATTCCAATTTCACTATTCCAATAGCAAGATGAAGGTTTATTGTTTTTAAGATATAATTTGACTCATCTAGAAAATATGTATTAGTATAATATAATATTACATTATAATAACTTTTTATGAAAATTCTGTATAGTGCTTGAACCACCATTACATTTTTAACATTGCCTAGAATTAAGCATTAGAGGTGCTGAACCAAAATATAACTTGCATAAAAGTATGGGTGTAAATAGAAATTGGTATTAAACCCCAGGGGTGGATGTGTTAACGTTAAATAGACAATCAAGATGATCACTGTTAACAAAGTGAATAAAAAGGAGCCTTTTTCATCCTTCTGTTAAATATACATTGTAGCACTAAATGGTATATGCCTCCACTAAAAGCAAATTACTTAGCACTTCACCAAACACAGCATGGAAGCATTCCAATGGAAACAGTATTGCCTAGATGTTCAGGCTTCAGATTTATTAAATAAATCAAGTGATAATGCTTTGAGGAGCAATGAGGAAAGCAGCAACGCGGCTACAACAATTGCTATGCATTTAAATAATGTACTGTATAAGGAAGCTAGGAAAAGTGTTACAATGTAAACTCAATGATATGTAACAGATTAAATCCTGCTGCATTTACTGCTCTGTTTGTATGATGAGTGACCAAATGTGTGTGAAGAACATATCAATTACACTCAGGTTACCACTGGTTTATTATAAATAAATTATCTCTGAATTCCTTTGACTAATGTTTTAGCCATTTCTAATCAGAATTCCTTACACTTTCTTTGTTTCTTTTCTTGTGAGACATATATTGATCAAACAGGGTTAACATTGGGGTTAACTAAAAGAAAGAAAGCAGGATTAAAAATAAAAATATTCCCACTTCCTATATATTTCAATAAAGACTATTTATCAATTGTAATACATTTGATAATTTATTTGCCTTACTTTTCATTACTTTTTACCCCGTTTGTTAAATATTCCCCATAAGGTTAACCTATTAAAGAGATGCACTTATAATGCAGTATGTGAATAAGTTGAGAAACACCACCTGCAAAACGCTGTATGCTGCATTTTATATTAGGGAGCTAAACTTTTGTGACATCTTTTTTACACATTTTGATACAGGGTGGAAGTAACAACTCTAAATCCATGAAATCCACCCCCTACCTTATGAGCATGTAGGGTTTGAACATTAGTACTGTGGGTGGACTTACAACATATTTGAACCAATCAGAGATGCTTAAAAGCACTTACATTCTATGAGATCTTGTTTTGATGGGTGGAGAGCCACTTAGGAGGGTTTCCTTGGATAGTTTTGTTTTGTTTTTGTTTGTTTTTTTGTTTCCTTTCTTGATTTGCATAAATCAAAGAGAGGTCACACACTAAAATTTAACTTTATGGTGAATGGCAAATATAATAAATAGTGATGTCCCGAACAGTTCGCCGGCGGACTATTCGCAGCGATTTTTGCATGTTCGCGTTCGCAGCGAACGGCGAACACATTCGCTTTTGGGTTCGCCCCCTATTCTTTATCATTGAGGAAACTTTGACCCTGCACCTCACAGTCAGCAGACACATTCCAGCCAATCAGCAGCATACACTCCCTTCCAGAGCCTTCCATCTGAAGGACAGCAACCCAAAAAGCCCTTTTTAGGGCTAGAACATCATTTATTTTATTTTATAATTTTTTTCTGTGTACTCTAGTTGCATATGCCTGCCTGCCTGCCAGCGTGTGTGTGTGACAGGCTAACACCTAACAGCTTATATTGTGCTCAGTGAAATAAAACAACACTTTTTTGACTGTAATAGATTGAATAGCAATTGCCTGCCTCCAGGCGTGTGTGTGAAGCCTACAGCGCCTACTCTGCCAACTTTTGCCAGTGCACAGTGATACATCATATCTGGTGCAACCGTAGTGTACAGTGACATAAAACAACACTTTTTTGACTGTAATAGATTGAATAGCAATTGCCTGCCTACAGGCGTGTGTGTGAAGCCTATTGAATCTACTCTGCCAACTTTTGCCAGTGCACAGTGATACGTCATATCTGGTGCAACCGTAGTGTACAGTGACATAAAACAACACTTTTTTGACTGTAATAGATTGAATAGCAATTGCCTGCCTACAGGCGTATGTGTGAAGCCTATTGCATCTACACTGCCAACTTTTGCCAGTGCACAGTGATACGTCATATCTGGTGCAACCGTAGTGTACAGTGACATAAAACAACACTTTTTTGACTGTAATCGATTGAATATCAGTTGCCTGCCTACAGGCGTGTGTGTGAGGCCTACAGCGCCTACTCTGCCAACTTTTGCCAGTGCACAGTGACACTCATATCTGGTGGCACCTTAGATTGCACGCGCAGTGCCCCAAATTTGAAGTGGGAGGACCGACCAAGCATCTTTTTCCATCTCCCGCTTCCAAAAATCCATGCCATATACACGTCCCCTGATAGTGGACGTAACAGGGATTAAACCGATAGGAATAGTACTACTTAACAGTACACACCTTATAATAATGCAGACAGAGGCAACGCATATAATCTTCCATGCTGTGCAGTGGAAGCCCCCAGACTCTGACCTGTGTATAATATTCCATGCTGTGCAGTGGAAGCCCCCAGACTCTGACCTGTGTATAATATTCCATGCTGTGCAGTGGAAGCCCCCAGACTCTGACCTGTGTATAATATTCCATGCTGTGCAGTGGAAGCCCCCAGACTCTGACCTGTGTATAATATTCCATGCTGTGCAGTGGAAGCCCACAGACTCTGACCTGTGTATAATATTCCATGCTGGGCAGTGGAAGCCCCCAGACTCTGGGAGTCTGAAGAAGAGGAGTCAGAGGAGGAAGGTGGCTTTGAGGAGGTGGAAGACCAAACACAGCAGGTGTCCCAGGGGGCTTGTTGTCACCTTTCAGGGACCCTTGGTGGCTGGGTGGAGGAAGAGACCTTCAATGACATCAGTGAGGACAAGGAACGGGACATGGCTAGCTTGGTATCCAACCTTGTGCAAATGGGGAGTTTGCGGTTATGCAAAGGGACTGTTTGCGGTTGTTTGTGGTTCATTAAACGGGGAGATTGGTCTGTTACTGTGAAGCGGGTGTAACCCTTACACTGCCTGATCGATACAACATCATACCTGATGTTTTAAAGCATGTTATTCCAAACAATTTAGGAATGTTAGGTGATTTATGCCTTTATGGCTTAAAACCAGACTCTGCATCAACTATGTAATTTTCAGTGGGAGTTTTGCCATGGATCCCCCTCCTGCATGCCACAGTCCAGGTGTTAGTCCCCTTGAAACAACTTTCCCATCACTATTGTGGCCAGAAAGAGTCCCTGTGGGTTTTGAAATTCGCCTGCACATTGAAGTCTATGACAGTTCGCCGATGTTCGCCCATTCGCGAACATTTGATGAAGTTCGCGTTTGCTGTTCGCGAACCCAAAATTTGATGTTTGCGACATCACTAATAATTAACAGACCTTCTATTATTTCAATCCCATTTTAGAATTTGGAATAGTTTTTTGCCCATAGGTAAAGTGCAAGACCAGAATGTGGAAGTGTGGGAGCACTCCCTTAGATCACCAGCTTTTGCCTTTGAGTCCTGAGGTTGGGCTAGGGTTTTATAAACACTTACATTCACTTTTAAGGAGAAGGAGGGGGTATAATTGACCCCTCTAGCCTACTGCACTAATTCAAACTAAATATGGTCTCCCTGGTGTACCCTTGTTAAGAGAGTAGGAAAAGTTTGTCACTTGACCCCTTTATGTATGTTTTTACCTAAATTGAAATTAAGTGGCTTCCATAACAAATATGCTATGTGTTCTCAGAAAACTCTGCGGAAAGTCACAGGGAGTTTTTTTAACCCTAAGTGTAAACTCTTTTACCCATTGCACCAACTTAATCCCTACAGAGAGCTTTTAAGCAAGAGCCCTTAATATAATTAAATCTATACCCTTGCATGCTGCCATCACAGTGGGGAAGGAGTTAAAATGAAATAACAAAAAAAAATTGTGTGGATAATGATGCCTCTTCCTATGCACATCCTCAAAACTTGAGTGGGGGGCATCCAACCCACCTTCCCCACCATTTTGTGCTTTAGGGTAGGAACAATTAACTCCTCATTAACCTCCTTACTTAAATAATTAAAATGTATAATTGGCCCATATGAGTCTCAATGAACCCTCATAGTACCTATTGACAACCATGAGCCCTATCACTATCTCCATGGGGGACCTATGGACCCCCATAGCAAGTAAAATTTACACAGTGTCATTGGGATTCCTATGGACCTCCATGGTATACCAACCTATTATCATAGATGCTCCTATGGAACCTGATGGCACCATAACCCCTACCATAGTGGTTGTTACTTTAATCAATCAGAATAGGGTAAAATAGAGTTATCTGATTGGTTAAAAGTGTGACCAGTCAGAATAGGGGTGTTATTAAGTAAGCAATCATTTCTTTCAGAGATCTGAATTTCTCAGTCCGGACTGGCTAAAATATGATTGACACATATTGCCAATCTAAAGCAAAGAAAAACGGTATATAAGCCAAGGGTGTGTTCAAAAGCTGTTATTTGGTGCAAAAGCTCATGAGAGGAGGAGCACCACTACTTTCATTGTTGTTTTTTATAGTGACAGGATTATATTTTGCATGGTCCTTTTCCATAGGATGAAGTGAGAAGCAAGTCAGAAAATGGGGAGCAAGGGTCTTCAAGAATGAAGAGACCTTTTCCATGAATGACGTGAAAAGAGAACTGATGGCTTCAATCAACACTGAATGAGGACCAGGACATCGATGATCTTCATCAAAGGAGGGTAATGTATTAATGAACCCCTTTTTTCACCTACAGGTTTAATTTTTGATAATTGTAATATCTTTTATTATTTATTATTATTTAAGTCTTTATAAAATTATTATTTTAATAGTAATTATATATTTTGGGGGTTTTGTTGTAATACTTTTTTTACTTAGTGTAGAGTGGGTAGTTTAGGGAGGTTTAGTGTTAGGGACTATGGATGGGATATAATCTATAGGGCCCATCACTATTTGCATGGGAGTCCCTATAGGGCTCCCTTTCCCCAACTCCCTTGTGTTTTGGTTTGGGGACTTATTAGCCCCTCCAACCCCAAAGCAGAAAATGGTGGGGGAGGAAAAACTCAGTGGCCTTCCTAGTTTTCAGCAGGGTCGAAGTAAAATCCGGGCTCATAATATAGGTGAGGGGACAATAACCCAACCACATTCATTTTTATTTACCCCTTCCCTGCCAAAAACAGACAGATGTACAGCTGTTTTTGTGCCAATTGATACAACTTCCTGCTTCTGGCCTAGTAAGGGAGAAGAGATTGGGTTTCAAATTCAGTGTTATCTAGTTATCACAACATAGGCTCTATTTTCCCTTCTTCACCCATCCCTCCTTCTACCGATAGCCACAACACACACCCTCATGATCCAGCACTGAGCAATTGAAAGTAACAGTCATAAACAGAGTCTTCAAAAATTCAGATTTTCCTAAAAATACATTTTTATGTCAATAACTTACACAGCTGTTGATGTTGTTAGTTTTATGCATACCTGTGAAACATTCAAATTATCCCAATGTATTCCTATGGACTATTATTCCAAAGCAGCTCATCCTGGAATGTAACTAACCTTGGTCAGAAACAATTTTAACTTCTTCCTTACACAACATGACATACTTTATTTATGGTTAAAGTTGCAAACAAATCAACAAATATTTGTCAAAGGTATGTAGTTGTGGTATGCTCATCAGGAAAATAATATATAATAGTGCACAAACATTTTCAGAAGGTAATACAATAACAATAAATAAATACATCCATAAATATTATATGTAATTATGCTTTACTAGAAGTAGTGATTGCAGTGTTTGTTATCTTGGTTTGTCACCTTGAAGAGGACATAAGAGGTTCCAATTGACTTGCTATGCTAGTTTGCATAACTTTGTGGAAGTGTTTCACAAGAAATACAAAAACATTATGAGCATCTAAGGTCCTTTCCCAAGTGACACACAATGCAAAAGCAAACAAACATGTATGCATGTAATATGTAGTGCATTAAAAGTGTCCTTTATCCTTTAGTCTAGTTAGAAGATAACATAAGTAATAAAAGCTGTTTTCATAGGTAGCAAGGAAACTAATTCTAAAAGGTCCAGTTTTGTTCCCAATAATTTGAACTATTTTGCCCATAGTAATAATAATATGGTCAACAATCATCATCTAATATGCAATATAGTCCCAAAAAATACTCCGTATAGGACCTACAGATCCTTTGTACTAGCTTTCTAAGCTGTAACCAAAAAAGTCAGAAGAGCAAATAGAATATAGAATATATGGCAAGGAATATGAAGCTAGCTCTAACAGTGCACAAGACAAATGATTGGATTTTCAGTTGATAGACTACAGTCCCTTCAATCCACCCCATAAAAGATTATCCTGGAGATTTCACTATTTATTTTTTCTCCACTTTCATCAAACTAAGTATACTTTAAAAATATTATGGTTAAGATACACAACATATCATATAAAATGTTACCATTTATTGGTCATCTCAGAACATAAGCACAAATAGAACATAAGCACCGCGGAGATTCAGGATAGAGTCCAGTGACCCAAACAGACGAGTTGTTCATAGCCAAATCTTGGTTAAGAAGCAGCATAATGGTGGAATGGGGTCAATCATGGGTTTCAAATTAAGCAATCCTCTCATCAAGCTGCACTATCAGAACAATTTAATAAGAATTCAAAATTAGCCAAAATGTTATCTCAATTTAATGACATTGTAATTTTTCAAAACAGTTTAGCTTATTGTTAGTATGGTAGTGTATAATGACTCCTGAAGAAAATCTGCAGTTTTGGTTGTAATATTTCACCTGTTATTCAAATTGAAGTTTAAGTCAAATATTCCTGGCATTTTTAAAAGGGCAAAGTTTAAAAATTAGAGTATTACATTTGCAAGAAAAACAAACTCAAATCCAATTACCTTCCAATTGTGTAATAGAAGGAGAGTACTTCTCAACTTCTGGGATAGCAATATTCCCCAAAGACAATAGCAACTAAACCTTTCCGTTACATATGTTTTCATCCCCTTTTGATGCAAGTGAATTTGCAGATTTGTGCAGGAAATGCACCACTCTTATACATTCTTATGAAAGAGTTGTGACTGCAGGACCATTGTCAGGAATGCACTGGGTACTCATTGTGTACAGCTGTACAGAAGCTGATATGCTGTTCAAAATAAGTATTTTGTCAAACTGAGAGAAAGTATAGCTGTGTTGCAGAAACAAAAAAATCAGTATAATTTGCGATTTAATATTATGTATAACACTTTAATGGTAAATATGTGCTAATGTCTAAAACATGCTCTTTTAAATGCATGAGAGATAATTAGAGATTTTACTACTTTTCCAATCTGAAATCTTCAACTTAATTAGTTTGTGTTAACTGCTACTAAAACTGGACAGTAATTAAGCATATAGATCCGAGTGCTATATAAAGACATCATTCTGAGATAATCATTATGGCAAAGCACAAAGTAATTAATACAAAAAAAAAAACTTAACTGAACTCTGTGACAGGCAAAAATGTGAATATAAGATTGACGAGAGACAATCATTTTATTATAGTTTGGTAATATCTTATCATATTCCATTATTTTGCATAATCTATCTATCTATCTATCCATCTATCTATCTATCTATCTATAGTATAATAGTATTTCAATGAAAATCTTTGTTTTTATTCTGTATATAAATATATATATATACATGTATAAGTAGTCAAGTTGTGCACAGATGTAAGCATTCAGTCTCATTTAGCTTCCTCTTCAGCAGGTGCTGCAAGTAACCCTGAAATTCCCATCCATGCGTTTTGAAAGGTGATTTATTTCTACGTAGATCTCATCTGAGCGTAGCAAGTTTCTTTGTACATCTTGATCCTGGTTGTTCCATTCTTAATGGTGCATATGAAATGTGTTTCTAAAAATAAGATATAACAATCATTAAGCTTATGACTTGTAAAGTACATTTTTGCAAATCTCAGTAATTATTTAAAGATGCAGGCTTAGGTCTATTTTAAATGCACAATGTGTATTTAGTTTCTTTTTTATACCAGACTTAAAAGCACTCTACTTTTTAGTAGTGGGCTGCACCCACTGACAAAAGCTTCATAGGCAGAGTTAACATATTTGTGCTGAGTAGAGTTGATGCTTATAACAAGGAAAATACTGAAATCTAGAAATAGCAGTCCTTTCCTTTTATGAGTGCGCCAGCAAGCCGCCAGCAAAGGCAAAAAATTGTGCTGCCAATATCATAGTTTTAGCGTTAGGGTAAGGGCTAGGGTTAGGGTAATATTTTAAGCATGTGTATGATCTGAACAATGCTTAGAAAATTTTCGGCCACGCCATTCAGCAGCTACTTGCTGCAACTGCTGCTGCCACTGCCGGCGCACTCATTAAAGCCTATTGCTTCCACAGCTGTTAATGTCGTTAGTTTCGTACATAATTCATAAACAAGTGTGTTTTTTCTTGAAGTATAGTGGGCCTTAGTCGGAACCATGCTCTTAAAATGTAATTGCTCATTTTCTCTTCATGGCAGATATGACATTGTTAATTTCAAAATGCATGTTACAATTTGAATCAAGTATATAATCTTAAAAAGAAACAAGTAAGATGTCTCAGACCAACAGGCATGGCTAGATTACCCATTAGGACAACTAGGCAGCCTTGTGAAGGGGAGTCCCATTTTAGTGTATAAAAATATATATAATACAGCCCACCCTCAAATGCATTTAATAAATAAGTAATTGCTCGGTTTGTGTATGAGTAGCTATGTTGTTAAAATGGCGGAAATGTGTATGACTTGCTAACACAGCAAGAGAGCATTATACATGGACAGAAAAAAGAAAAATGGGTGCGTGCATACCTTGTGCACACGCTTCATGGGCTCCTACAATTCACTGCCCAGTGGCTCCAAAAAGTTAGACCGAGCACTGCCAACGGGCCAAAAGCAGACTCTATCCATTATCATAGTGAGTTAGAGGACATAAAGGCACAGCACAGAGATTATGGATTAGTTGGCACACAGAGACTCTCAAATGTGTAGGCAAAGGATTGGAGGTTAATTCTGGCACAGACAGATGGCAGGTACACAGCAAAACTGGCACAGTAAGATGCGCTGGAGTGTCAGGGGCTTTGTGGATCCTGACATCCAGTTATATATGTAGTTTAAAGTTGGAAATTATTTCTATTTATTTTTGCTCTGCCCATCTCTAAGGTACTGCCATGTTGGCCTCTCTTACTCTTCTCATCTCTCAAAGGATGTTACTGTATTAGGTGGACAAGCTGTGAAACTCAATTTTGCATTTGCATCTTCTATAGCAAACAGCAATGGATGCAGCTTCCTACTGGCCCATGTGGTGATGTAATAGAGCTTCAACTGCAGGAGCCAGCATCCTATTAACATATAGGAAGCTATCAGTCTTGCTGTGTGCATTATATAATGCAATATGGAGCTTCACAGGAGATTTGCAGCTTGCTACCTACCATTACAGTGAGACTGGAGAGGTCAGCATAGCAACAACCAAGCAGAGAAAGTAAATTATAAGTAATAATAATTAACATGATATAACTGGGCTAACGGGTGTTTCATTATGCTAGAGGCAATGAATGCTTTTTAAAAAATCATGACTTATTTTACCACTACATTCTCCAATTGGTGTCCATTTATAATGTACTTATTACAAGTACAGATTACCTTATCATGTTGTACTTTTCTTTCTTTCCCTTATGTCCATTGTGGTTACATCTGGAGAATCATTTTCATTGACAGGTTCCTCGACCTCATTGCTTATTTCATTAGGCAACATATCTATTCCATTAAAATCGCCAAACAGCTTAAAGAAATCCACAAAACAATCAGTTGAAATTATGTAGCATATGTTTTTAAAGAAGATACTATTTTACAGTTAATGTAAATTTAATATATGGTTGCTGGTTCTCCTATTGTTTAGATTTGGTTAGCATATTTGTGAAATTTGCATAAGATAATATCTAAAGTTTCCAGCTACTGACCAGTGGCTCAATTTTTTGTATCTAATCAACATAATATTTAAGAGCGATTCTATAAAATACATGGATAAAAAGAACAAAAACAAACTGATTTATTACCAATTTATTTTTAACACAAGTAACTTGCCCGTCATAGATGACAGTATCATGCGCTCTATGTGCCCTCTCTCTGTGCTCTCTATCTCTCTCTCTGTGTCCTCTGTCTCTTTCTGTGCCCTGCCTCTCTCTGTGTCCTCTGTAGGCCATCTGTCTACCCTCTCTCTCTGCCATATTTCTGTATCCGTTTTCTCTGTGCTCTCTTTCTCTGTGCTCTATCTCTCTGCACTCTCTCTCTCTCTCTCTCTCTCTCTCTCTCTCTCTTCCCTCTATGTGCTCTCCATCCCTGCCCTCTGTCTCTGTGTCCTTTGTCTGTCTTTGCCCTCTCTCTCTGTACCTTCGGTCTGTCTCTGTGCCCTCTGTCTCTCCTTGTGCCCTCTCTATGCTGTCTCTCTCTCTTTATAGGCCTGTCCGCAAATTGCATGCTTGCGTCCTACCCAGAAGCGCAAATGCACTTGTTCCTGACAGCAACGTGCATACCCATTGCCAGCCAAGATGTCAACATTACTGACAATGCGTGAGTATGACTACTGCTCAGGCGTTACACACACATTGCTCTGTAAGATAAGACAAGCTGCTTGTATGAAATATTTAAAATAATTACATGGGTTGAGCATATGTTTGTTGGAATCATTGATCAAACCTCAGAGGAGGTGCACCTAAAACATGATTTTTTTTACATATTTTATATAAAATGGATGGGTGAAAGGATTCTTCTGTTTTACTATTACACATTTTAAGAACAGTTTTTATTAATCTATGTATATCATTTCCTAACTGTAATTGACTGTACAGTAACAAGTCTCCAAGGAATGAAACAGTGTGCTTGCTCCCAGTTGAAAGATGTGTTATAGTACTCAGCAAAACTTATAAAGAGCCCCATGTAAAATTACTTTGAATATTGTGTATTCTTACCTGTCCCATTCTCGAAAATTCAGATTTTAACAGAAATGTCATACTTACTGAGATTTTGTGCCGTGCTGGAGAAGAAGAAAAAGAAGAAGGACGGGGACATGCTGTAAAGGTGAGTAGAATATTTAGAATATTTATAATGTTTATTTATTTTCTCTAAATGTGCTGTACTAATTTATTTTCTTTTTTTCCCTAGGTTGCTGATCTGAAGGGTCATCTGCAAAAGTAAGTGGTCTCAATTATTTTATTTTAGTTTAGAATTAGGGTTTGTATATAGAGATATAATTTATTGTATGTTAGATAGGGGCATGTATTTTAGATAGTTAGGATTTATTGTATATTAGATTGGGGAGTGTATTTTAGTTATATAAGATGTATTGTTAGATAGGGGTATGTATTTTAGATAGTTAGGATTTATTGTATATTAGATAGATTGGGTGATGTATTTTAGATAGATAGTATTGATTGTATGTTAGATAGGGGGGTATTGTATTTTATTTCATTTTATTTGTATTGTATTGTATTATATGTATTCTATGTATTTCATTTTCATTTTTTTTTCTGTAGGGGGGGGTTGTAATGTATTTTTTTATTTTCTGTAATGTTCCTTTTTTATTTTTTGTGACTTCGGTTTTTTTATTTTCTGTAATGTAGACTCTATCTTAATGTTAGTGTTGTAACAGCCCCATAAGGGTCATAATATACACTTATGGGACTGATGGGGTTAAATAGAGGCTTATGAGGGTCTGTATTGACCCCCATGAGTGAGCAGGTTAATTATAGGTTTATGGGGGTCTGTATTGACCCTCATGAGTGACGGGGTTAATTAAGTGCTTATGGGGATCTGTATTTACCCCCATGAGTGACAGGGTTATTTAAGGGTTTATGGGGGTCTGTATTGACCCCCATGAGTGCCAGGGTAATTTATTGGCTTATAAGGGTCTGTATTGACCCTCATGAGTGACGGGATTAATTAAGGGTTTATGGGGATCTGTATTGACCCACATGAGTGACAGGGTTAATTATGGGTTTATGGGGGTCTGTATTGACCCCCATGAGTGACAGAGTTAATTAATGTATTATGGGGTTCTGTATTGACCCCCATGAGTGCCAGGGTTATTTATTAGCTTATGGGGGTCTGTATTGACCCCCATGAGTAACAGGGTTAATTATGGGTTTATGGGGGTCTGTATTGACCCCCATGAGTGATGGGGTTAATTAAGTGCATATGGGGGTCTGTATTGACCCCCATGAGTGATAGGGTTAATTATAGGTTTATGTGGCTCTGTATTGACCCTCATGAGTGACAGGTTTTTTAGGGGTTCATGGGGCTCTGTATAGAGCCCCATGAGTTATAGGGTTCATTTTTTTTAATTATGGCTCCTTTAAGGACCTTTATGGTCCTTTAAGGACCCGTAAGGCAGGAATTTTGAATTTTCATTGCATCGGGGGTCCCCAATCGCATGCGCTCTGGGACCCCCACTGCAAGGGTTAATGTGCGGTTAATGCAGGGTTTCTGAGGTTATCTTGGATCCCTTCAAGCTTTAATTAAGGGTTTATGGGGGTCTGTATTGACCCCCATGAGTAACAGGGTTAATTATAGGTTTATGGGGCTCTGTATTGACCCTCATGAGTGACAGGTTTTTTTTAGGGGTTCATGGGGCTCTGTATAGAGCCCCATGAGTGATAGGGTTCATTTTTTTTAATTATGGCTCCTTTAAGGACCTTTACGGTCCTTTAAGGACCCGTAAGGCAGGAATTTAGAATTTTCATTGCAGCGGGGGTCCAGAATCGCGTGAGCTCGGGGACCCCCACTGCAAGGGTTAATGTGGGGTTAATGCGGGAGTTTCGGAGGTTATCTCGGATCCCTTCAAGGGATAATTAAGGGTTTATGGGGGTCTGGATTGACCCCCATGAGTGATAGGGTTAATGATTTTTTTTTCTTACAGTTCCTTTAAGGACCTTTAGGACTAAGTGCTGCGAGTTCAGAGGTGTGTGGGGTTGTGTTGTTTGCAACTCATGCACCTAAAAGCCTCCACCTACCGCTTCACGAGGGTCCACATTTGTGGACCAAACTGCATCCGGCGCTTCGCGAGGGATGCAGTTCTTGCAAGCTCGCAAAGCATGATGACGTCTCACAGTTTGACAACTATTATATGTGATTATATCTACTCTGCTCAAGATTTTGTATAAGTGCAATGCAAGCAAATCCAGACTTGATTCATTTTAGTATCTACCAGTGTGGGTATGCTCCAATATTAGACACAGAATCAGGTTCAACATTTTTAAAAGCTGTGATGAGTGCATAATGTTTTGTTAATATAATTTGTACCCAAGTGTTAAATTATACCGCCAACTCTGAGTATGTATCACACATAGTAAATTAATTAAGGATGGACCAAACAATTTGGACCATGGCAACGCAATAGATGTGATCTGTTTGTATGCACTCCAAAAAAAGATATGGTTATGAATGTTTATGAACTAAGAATAGAAAACTATGACTCAATTTTTGCTGATTTTAATACAAACTTTTTTTACAAACTTGAGAATAAGAGATATTTTTTATAATCAAAAATAATCATTCTAAATGTAGGATAATCTGTGTTATACTGTAGACAAATACAGATGTAGGAAAATTGACAATACTTTTATTGCTCAATGCAGCAGCGTCAAAATATATTACTTTGCAAATAGGAAAGCAAGACGCACTTAGAAAAAAAATGTAATACGAGGTCCAAAAAAAAGTGAGAGGCTCGCATTCAGCATGGCCCTTGCAGTGAGCGTCAAACTGGCTCACATGACCAAAAATACAGTAACCCAGAGCCTCGCAATGAGAGCCAAAGGCGCTCAATGTGAGCCACGGGATGAGCACTGAAGGCGCTTAGCACGAGGCTCGCAATGAGCACCAAAGGTACTCAGACCAACAAAAGCCTTACTTTGTGTGCCAAACAGCAATACCTGCCTTACAATTATATGACCGTCATGTTTTGACGGGCAATTCGCTAGTTATATATAATGGTTTGGCTATTACAGAACCCAGTTGCCTCTGTACCCTCAGATTTATTCCGTCAGGACTGGGGGCTTTATTAACATTTAATGTTTACAATATCTTTTGGATTTCTTGTCATAATCAATTATTTAGTGATGGTAGTGTAGCCCCATTATGTTGCGGTGTCCCAACCACTGGTACCTCCCTTGTGTATACCGAAGAAAAGAACCTATTTAGCTCATCTGCCTTTTCCTGGTCACTAATTATCAGACTGCCTGCGTCACATTGTAATGTTCCTATAGTTTCCTTCCTAGCCTTCTTCCCATTAGTATATTTAAAAAAACTTTTTTGGGTTGGTCTTACTCTCCCTTGCAACTCATTTTTCATTTTCAATTTTAGCCAGTCTAATAGCCCTTTTGTAAGCCTTGTTGATTTCCTTGTATTCCTGTAAAGCAGTCTCTGTCCCCTCTTGTTTGTATAATTTAAATGCCTGTTTTTTACTCTGTATCTTGATATTTAAATCATTGTAAAGCCACAATGGATGGGATTTACTCCTTTTACTTTTATCCCCACTTGGTATAGCCTGCGGGTTGTTGCTAACACTGCGGGTTTGCGTAGCCAGCAACTGCGGACCTCGCAAAATTAACGGACTTACGACACAAAAATCCGAGACGAGTTATGACCCATTACGACCTCGGAAAATACGACCTTACCGCCTGAAACCCGCGCACATGAAAACATTACAAACACAATAAATACACACAGCAAATGCATAAAAAGGTTACCTACAGCAAGGGAAGGCAGCCAGGACCTCGAAAACTGAATTTACACTCAAAATAAAAGCGTTTAGACACCTGAAAATCCCCTAAGCGAGAGAAAAAATGGCCGTCGAAAAAAACAAAAACGAGGCTACAGGACTCTAAAGACGCGAAACACAACCAAACACCTACAAATTTTCCAAAAAAGATATACGAGATCCGAAAACAAGGACGCAACCCTTGCGACCGGAAAAACATTAGAAACATAAGAAATACACCCAACAAATATATAAAAAGCTTACCCACAGCAAGAGGGGGGGGCACCCAGGACCTCTGTAAGTGAAGTTACACCTCGATTTAATTCCAAATGTATGCACTCGAAAATCACCTAAGCGAGAGAAAAATTGGCCGCCGAACAAAACGAAAACGAGGCTAAGGACGCAAAACTACTACACTTACTCGCAAAACAGAATGAACGCTCCAGTCCAGTTCAAGAGGCACGTAACACACACTATGCGGCACATACCACACTGCTATTACCCACCATTTTACATGAAACACACAACTATTAGCCGCAAAATGTCGGCTGGAGCGCAAATTTAACGCTGGAACGCAAATAGCGCATTGTTCTAACGGTTTCAAGCACCTCAAAGTTTATAAATACTGCCTACTTTCCAGAAAATTCTACATTTCTCCTCAGGTGATGAACAGTGTGACTGGATAGTTCACTGCTGCCGTTACTTCAGAAGAGAATTACTTCCTAATTTACAACTTCACAATCTGCAAATTCCAACTGAGAGGTAAGCTATAATATATTTAATTTATTAAAAAAGACCCCAAAAAAAAACTTGCAAAAAAAAAAATAAGATTTAAAACATTCCCAAGACGTCATTCATGTATAGTGACATGTGAAATGCACATACAGTCAGGTCCATAAATATTGGCACATATACAAACTGCTGTGATTCCTACACCGTTCACCTGATTTGGATGTAAATACCCTCAAATTAAAGCTGAAAGTCTGCAGTTAAGGCACATCTTGTTAGTTTCATTTCAAATCCATTGTGGTGGTGTATAGAGCCAAAAAGTTTAGAATTGTGTCGATGTCCCAATATTTATGGACCTGACTGTATATGTGTATGGGCCCTACAACAAGCTAATCTTAAATCAAAGTAATCAAAGAAGTATATTCAACTGACATTAATTCACAGGATCTAATGGCAAAAAAAAAAAAAGATGACACTAAGACATATTTAACCTGCATTTTCCCGTTTTTTTCACTATTCAAACAGACTCTGCATCAACAGCGTCACTCAAGAATTTGCAGCGTGGACTGTGAAAGAGGATCACTTTTAAAGAACAGTGTAACGGATCTACTGGCACCCCGACCGGGTACCTCCGTTGATGGACGCGTCCTAGCTTGCGTCGAGGCCTACAAGCACTGCACCGGACACCAAAACCACCACAGACTCCAAGGATAGTACATCAGGAACAAGAGTTCAGTAGTTACAGCTCAAGGGAGTATGCCAAAGCATAGCAATCCCCAGTATGATATAGCGATCCTTTCAATAACGAGACGAGGCTACGTTTTGAAGGGTCAAGTAGAACTATTTTTTAATAACAGGGAATCTCCTTTTATGCAATGGTGCCCTCTGAAGGGCTACACCCACATAATTATCACAACAGCCAATTATCTACATGGTTCAACCCCCACGTCTCCTCCCCTCAGATAACAGGTAACACAATTAAAACAGACACAATTTTAACCACATTCTGGATGTACCCCAAATACAGGGGGTACACCTTTAAGTCCCGCACCATTCAATAGCTCTCACCCAGGGGAACAACATATACAAAAATGGCATGAATCAGACCAGGGGTTCAAAAGTTAGTAAAAGTATGTTTTACACATAACACACAGACATTGCACATATTCCCCATACAATACACATATAGGACAATAGGTGAGTCACACCTCCCTGGCAACTTGGATACAATCAGACATTATTAGATCATTCTTCTTTGTTCTTATCAGAGAATGAAAACACTTTGGAAAATGCAAGGATCCTTTACAACTTTCTTATCTCTTGAATCTCTGTAATAGGATTATCTATTAGCCTAGGTCTGCAAAAGTCTGGCTAATATTCTGCAGAGCATAAACCAGCATACATATAGTAGGATCATATTTTAACCATAATAATCATAAAACAGGGTAAAACAGTGATGGGTTCCGTTACACACCTCCCCCGTGACCATAAGCCGGCATACACGGTCTGATCCCAACGGATCGGCCTGGGGATGTCCGGACAAAAGTATTTGTTGGTCAATTCTCTAGTTTGACAACCCATCAGCATTACTGCAATTCACATTTACTCACATTTCACATATCCCCAGATAGCTGGGATCTGAGCGCACAAAACTACCGAATAGCGCTCAGATCCTCTTCACACAGTTCAATTGCCATGTAGCTAAAGTCTTTCCCATAGTCTTTCATCATATGAATGGGCTCCATGGCATAGTTATCTGGGGTATCACCGCTCCCACAGGGCAAGTACCGAATGACCCCCCTGTATGTAAAGGGCCAGAATGAGTGACATACACTCTGGTATGACCGAATACTGTGTTTGAAGGGCAATATGTCCCAGGGCCATAGTCGCAGGGCAGGAGGCTGGCAAACAGTCCTCTCCAAGACAAAGTGGTGAAGGGCACTTCGTCACACATCTCCCCTTTGGGGGGCAGTCTAACCAGGCACCTGACCTTCTGCCGGTCCGTGCCTCCGTTAGAGGATCCACCAACCCACAATAAACGAGTGCTAGAGCAGCCCACCCACAACAAACCGTTACTGTAACTGGATATTTCGCTGTGGTGATGGGGCAACACGCTGAGGGGACTTGAGGGGCAGAGGCCAGCGGCACTCTGCCCTGATGCCAGCTCTTCTGCTGGTATAACCTGCAGGACATCCTGCTCTGTACAAGGGACAAAGGGAGGGCAGAGGCCGACTGCACTCTGCCCCGCTGTCAGCTCTTCTGCTGGGGTACTTGGGACATATTCCGACTCAGTAGCCAGGGAAACGTGGGGGTCAGTGGGGGTTAACATTTCCTCTGTTAACCCTGGGGCCACATTAGAAGTTAGCTGTGGAGGGGAATTTGTACTTACCCCCTCCTCCGGTTGTCCCAGTGAGGGTAGTTGGGGATCTGGACAGGCTGTGGGCACAGAGACCACGGTCCCATCTGCGCCGTCTGGGAGATTGGTGTCTCCCCCTGGTTAGGGTAAACTGTCGCTGGGGGGGAAGGACGACACCTTCTGCCCCCTGTGGTTCACACTGCCACTGGGGGGGAAGGACGACACCTTCTGCCCCCTGGGGTTCACACTGCTGCTGGGGGGGAAGGACGACACCTTCTGCCCCCTGGGGTTCACACTGCCGCTGAGGGGGAAGGACGACACCTTCTGCTCCCTGGGGTTCACACTGCCGCTGGGAGGGAAGGACGACACCTTCTGCCCCCTGGGGTTCACACTGCTGCTGGGGGGGAAGGATGACACCTTCTGCCCCCTGGGGTTCACATTGCCGCTGGGGGGGAAGGACGACACCTTCTGCCCCCTGTAGGGCCGGTAGAGAGACCTCGGTCCCATGTCTACCTGCCATCTGGAGGTCATCCCAGGACCAGTCAATGAAGTCTGGTTCTGCTTGTCGAGTATGTACGAAGCTGAGCAGATATTGGTAGTCCTGCTCCAACTCCCACTCTCTCGTTACCAGGTGGGTCATGTCTTTGCTCACCTCGCCTTCGTCATCCCAGATATACATGCCCATCCGGTAGTCGTAGATGTCCCAAAACCTAGACCCCTCCGTGCTGCCAAGATCAATATCGTCCTCCAAGGCATCCCATAATCAACCCGGTCCATCATAATCATTCCCCTCCGGTAAGTCGTGTTCAGACGTCCAGGGGGTAAGTCGAACGGTATGCCACCAGAGGGCCTGGTATGCGTTGTCTAGCCAGAGCTCTCGCCATACCAGGGTCTCTAGTCTTGTCACCCACTCATCCAGGGGCTGCTCTCCCAATAGATACATCCGCATCGCCACACGCTTCTGTAGCCGCTGCTCATCACTGGGGAGACTCTCACCTCGCCGCCATTGGGCATCTTCCAGGGCATCATACCAGAGTTCCTTTCTGTCTGCATCCCTGTAGTCCGCGGCCGCCTCCTCCTCCTCATCATGAAACGCTGTCTGAAAACTAGCCGGTTCCATTCTGCTGTAGCCAGGGGCGCTGTATGGATACTAGCGTTGCCCTCAATTTGTAACTCCAAACGTTACCGGTGTCTCCGTGCTGCTGTTCCTCTTACTAGGACGCCATCCCACCACTGCCAGCCAATGTAACGGATCTACTGGCACCCCGACCGGGTACCTCCGTTGATGGACGCGTCCTAGCTTGCGTCGAGGCCTACAAGCACGGCACCGGACACCAAAACCACCACAGACTCCAAGGATAGTACATCAGGAACAAGAGTTCAGTAGTTACAGCTCAAGGGAGTATGCCAAAGCATAGCAATCCCCAGTATGATATAGCGATCCTTTCAATAACTAGACGAGGCTACGTTTTGAAGGGTCAAGTAGAACTACCAAAATATTGTCCTGTGGATTCTATTTAGGAATCCTTGAACAACCAACCAAGGTTGTACAGAAACACCTTTTATGCAGCCTTTATTTTAATTATTATTGCCACATACTAATTTTAAAAAATTCAATCTTTATTTGTACATTTAAAATGTTGTTAAAAATGCAACGATTAAAAAAATCATGTTAAACCCAAGGTGTTTAATCCTTTGGGTTTTTTGACGTCCAGCAAATTATTAGAGGTTTATTAAAGTTTTATTTTTGTTATTATTATGTTCTTTGCTTTGATCACAGCTTTTTTATTTAATTACTTTATTATGCTCAAGTCAATAAAAGATTTGGTTTTTTAAATTCAATTGTATTTGTGTAATTTTGGTTATGTTTCCTTAGTCAAATCCTTATCAGGTACCCTGGATTTTAATTTACATAAGATTACATTATTTACATAAGATTAAGATAAGGTTTTATAATCCTTTTGTCTGTTGTATAGTTTTGTTTATTCATACAGCACTTCCCTGGAGTATATGTTTTAAGTGCCTTTGCATTTCTTTTGTGTTAATCTTTTATCCTGTTGATTTATGTTAATTCAGAATTCTATTACTTAAAGTGCATTATAATTCAAGTTGTGTTATTCAAAAATTCTTATCTTAAAGTGCTTGTGCTATTTGACTTAGTGCTTATTTCCTCTTATATTACCCTTTTACCTCGTGACTGTTAGTCTATCACAGTCACTACTTTACCTTATTCATTTATAGTGCTAATGCTGTGCTATTTTTTAAAAATGTATACACTCCTGATTATGCTGTTTCTTAAACTATATATTACCTTAATGCTTCTGTCTATTGTTTTTTAGAAGGAGGTTATGTCCTCCTTTTTCTTCCGTTTTTTTGCTTTAATTATGCTTTTACTCCTTTTTCCTTTTTCTTTCTTTTCTATTTCCTTATTCTTGTATATTACTCTATTGTAACTATATTGAGACTTTGTGGTGAAGGAATTGGCTTTCTATCTTTCTTTTAAGTTAGTAGTGGACCTGGAGCTTTAGAGCTGTATCTATCATGCTCCACGCTATATTGGCGTGGTCTGCGCTGTGATCGCGCTTACTGATGACGTCACAATCTCCCGACGCGCGTTTCGTGAGGCTCTATCAGTCTCTCACTCATCAGGGGCACAGTGCTGCCTCCTCTGTGGAGCTATTTATAGTTTCTATGGCAATTAGTTAACTCTTTGTATTCCGTAGTTTCTATGGCAGTTAGTTAACTCTTTGTGTTCCTGAATGTTTTTTGTGCATGCTTTATTTTCATATGTTGCTTTTGACTTTCTTTTTTACTATATTATCTTTATATTATTTAAATAAGTATAATGATTTTAAATAAGGAAATTACTTTCAAAGTAATACTTTTAACTTGCTAGCATTAGTATACCTTTGTATTATTTTAACTTTGCTAAACATATTATTTGATTTTAAATTATAATTATTTTGCATACCATGTTAATTTATTTTTTATCTAATCCGGATACTTATTTTTGTTTTTTATTTTGCTATATATATGTGTATATGTTATTTATTTACTTATTTATTTATATGTATTTATTTTATTTATGTTTTATATTTATTATTATTATATTAATGACTTTTTTAGATAAAGATGGTATTCTAATTACTTCTTTTAAGTTTTATTATCTTTGATCAAAAGTTGTTGTTTTCAAAAAAAATAAAATTTGGTATTTTGTTTTATTTAGTAATTCTTTCAAATGAATACTATATATAAATAGATTCTTCTGTTAAACTTTTGTATCCTATTCATATATTAGATCTAGGTATTTTTCATAAGAGGTTTTTTTCAAATGAATGCTGTATATGTAAATTCTTCATTTAAACCCTGTGTTTTTTTAGTATCCAATTGAAATATCCATTTTGCCTCTTGACACAGTAGGTGTTTATCCCAATCTCCTCTTCTTGCTGTTTTTGGTATGTGATCTATACCTATGAATTTCAAGCAGTATGGATTATTGTTGTGATGATGACGTACATGTTTTGCTATTGAGGTATCTTTTAAATTTAAAACATCATTGACATGTTCTAATACACGGCGTCTTAACTGTCTTTTGGTTTTGCCTGTGTATTTTTTATTACATGAGCAAATTATTTGGTAGATAACGCCTTCAGTTAGACAATTTATATTGTGTCTTATCTTATAATTCTTTAATCCTGTTGCATCTTGAAATTCTGTGGTTTTTAATAAAAATGGACATGCTTTACATTTGCCGCATGCTTTACATCCTTTTTGGCCTTCTATTAGCCAGTTCCTCCTATTTTTCTTTTCTTCATAGTGGCTATGTACCAGGAGATCTTTTAGGTTTTTTGCTCTTCTGTATGTAATTGTACTTTGTTCTGTAAGTACTTCATCCAGATCTCTGTCTAATTCAAGATGTTCCAGTGTTTTTGCAATATAGATCTTATTTGTTGGGATTGACTTGAGAAGTTTGTGATGAATCGTATAGGTTGTTGTTTTTTGTCTCTTTTATTTTCAACCAATAGTTGATTTCTATCCTGTGTTAAGGCCCTATGGTATGCTTTCTTCAACACTTTTTTTGTGTATCCTCTTTGAATGAATCTTTCCTTTAGTTCTTTAGCTTGTATTTTGAATTCTTGTTGACTGCTACAGTTTCTTTTTATACGTAGATACTGGCCTGTTGGTATGGCTTTCTTTGTTGAAATTGGATGGTGACTCTTCCAGTGTAACAACGAGTTTGTTGCTGTTGTTTTTCTATAAGTTCTTGTAGCTAGTTCTTTTTTGGAATTTACATAGATGCTTAAATCAAGGAATGTCACTATTTCTTTATTGAACTCATATGTTAATTTTAAATTTTGTTCATTATTATTCAATTTTTTTATGAACTCTTTGAGTTCTTCTTCGGAGCCTGACCATATGACCAATATATCGTCAATGAATCTTATCCATAGTTCTATTTTTTGTGTATAAGATTCATTGTTTTCTGAGAATACTATATTATTTTCCCAGTGGCCTAAATACAAATTTGCGTAGTTAGGGGCACACGGCGTCCCCATTGCCGTGCCCCTAATCTGTTTATACCATTGTTTGTTGAAGATAAAATAATTGTTATCCAAAACAAATTCCAATAGTTTTATGGTAAATATATTTTGATTTTCATAATCCACTACTTTAGAATCTAGGTATGCTTTCACCGCTTGTAATCCTTGTCTAACTGAAGGCGTTATCTACCAAATAATTTGCTCATGTAATAAAAAATACACAAGCAAAACCAAAAGACAGTTAAGACGCTGTGTATTAGAACATGTCAATGATGTTTTAAATTTAAAAGATACCTCAATAGCAAAACATGTACGTCATCATCACAACAATAATCCATACTGCTTGAAATTCATAGGTATAGATCACAATACCAAAAACAGCAAGAAGAGGAGATTGGGATAAACACCTACAGTGTCAAGAGGCAAAATGGATATTTCAATTGGATACTAAAAAACCACAGGGTTTTAAATGAAGAATTTACATATACAGCATTCATTTGAAAAAAAACCTCTTATGAAAAATTACCTAGATCTAATATATGAATAGGATACAAAAGTTTAACAGAAGAATCTATTTATATATAGTATTCATTTGAAAGAATTACTAAATAAAACAAAATACCAAATTTTATTTTTTTTGAAAACAACAACTTTTGATCAAAGATAATAAAACTTAAAAGAAGTAATTAGAATACCATCTTTATCTAAAAAAGTCATTAATATAATAATAATAAATATAAAACATAAATAAAATAAATACATATAAATAAATAAGTAAATAAATAACATTATACACATATATATAGCAAAATAAAAAACAAAAATAAGTATCCGGATTAGATAAAAAATAAATTAACATGGTATGCAAAATAATTATAATTTAAAATCAAATAATATGTTTAGCAAAGTTAAATAATACAAAGGTATACTAATGCTAGCAAGTTAAAAGTATTACTTTGAAAGTAATTTCCTTATTTTAAAATCATTATACTTATTTAAATAATATAAAGATAATATAGTAAAAAAGAAAGTCAAAAAGCAACATATGAAAATAAAGCATGCACAAAAACATTCAGGAACACAAAGAGTTAACTAACTGCCATAGAAACTACGGAATACAAAGAGTTAACTAATTGCCATAGAAACTATAAATAGCTCCACAGAGGAGGCAGCACTGTGCCCCTGATGAGTGAGAGACTGATAGAGCCTCACGAAACGCGCGTCGGGAGATTGTGACGTCATCAGTAAGCGCGATCACAGCGCAGACCACGCCAATATAGCGTGGAGCATGATAGATACAGCTCTAAAGCTCCAGGTCCACTACTAACTTAAAGAAAGATAGAAAGCCAATTCCTTCACCACAAAGTCTCAATATAGTTACAATAGAGTAATATACAAGAATAAGGAAATAGAAAAGAAAGAAAAAGGAAAAAGGAGTAAAAGCATAATTAAAAGCAAAAAAAACGGAAGAAAAAGGAGGACATAACCTCCTTCTAAAAAACAATAGACAGACAGCATTAAGGTAATATATAGTTTAAGAAACAGCATAATCAGGAGTGTATACATTTTTAAAAAATAGCACAGCATTAGCACTATAAATGAATAAGGTAAAGTAGTGACTGTGATAGACTAACAGTCACGAGGTAAAAGGGTAATATAAGAGAAAATAAGCACTAAGTCAAATAGCACAAGCACTTTAAGATAAGAATTTTTGAATAACACAACTTGAATTATAATGCACTTTAAGTAATAGAATTCTGAATTAACATAAATCAACAGGATAAAAGATTAACACAAAAGAAATGCAAAGGCACTTAAAACATATACTCCAGGGAAGTGCTGTATGAATAAACAAAACTATACAACAGACAAAAGGATTATAAAACCTTATCTTAATCTTATGTAAATAATGTAATCTTATGTAAATTAAAATCCAGGGTACCTGATAAGGATTTGACTAAGGAAACATAACCAAAATTACACAAATACAATTGAATTTAAAAACCAAATCTTTTATTGACTTGAGCATAATAAAGTAATTAAATAAAAAAGCTGTGATCAAAGCAAAGAACATAATAATAACAAAAATAAAACTTTAATAAACCTCTAATAATTTGCTGGACGTCAAAAAAACCCAAAGGATTAAACACCTTGGGTTTAACATGATTTTTTTTAATCGTTGCATTTTTAACAACATTTTAAATGTACAAATAAAGATTGAATTTTTTAAAATTAGTATGTGGCAATAATAATTAAAATAAAGGCTGCATAAAAGGTGTTTCTGTACAACCTTGGTTGGTTGTTCAAGGATTCCTAAATAGAATCCACAGGACAATATTTTGGTACGCACTTAAGTAATAACACCTAGGCCTAAAAAATAAACAAAGATCATTTTTTGAGTATTGTCAAGTAGAACTATTTTTTAATAACAGGGAATCTCCTTTTATGCAATGGTGCCCTCTGAAGGGCTACACCCACATAATTATCACAACAGCCAATTATCATGGTTCAACCCCCACGTCTCCTCCCCCTCAGATAACAGGTAACACAATTAAAACAGACACAATTTTAACCACATTCTGGATGTACCCCAAATACAGGGGGTACACCTTTAAGTCCCACACCATTCAATAGCTCTCACCCAGGGGAACAACATATACAAAAAATGGCATGAATCAGACCAGGGGTTCAAAAGTTAGTAAAAGTATGTTTTACACATAACACACAGACATTGCACATATCCCCCATACAATACACATATAGGACAATAGGTGAGTCACACCTCCCTGGCAACTTGGATACAATCAGACATTAATTAGATCATTCTTCTTTGTTCTTATCAGAGAATGAAAACACTTTGGAAAATGCAAGGATCCTTTACAACTTTCTTATCTCTTGAATCTCTGTAATAGGATTATCTATTAGCCTAGGTCTGCAAAAGTCTGGCTAATATTCTGCAGAGCATAAACCAGCATACATATAGTAGGATCATATTTTAACCATAATAATCATAAAACAGGGTAAAACAGTGATGGGTTCCGTTACAAACAGAAAGAAAGAAGAAGAGGTAAGATACAAAAATACATTACATGCAGAAAAATACCATGCTTTGCAAAAACCAAAATAATGAATATACAATTAACCATTTCCCTTTCTCTTTCAAACAGACACTACACGAAGACTGGCAGATTAAGATTGGCAGGAGGGGACCCTCTGTCATTCACACAAGAAAAAGACTTCAATCAAGGTATAGTATAACAAGTACAAAAAGAAACACAAATCCCATGTTTAGTGCCCGCCAATATCAGAAGTCAAACTAAAAAATACAAGCCTCAATACAAATTACAGCAACACAAAAACACCACAGTTCAATAAACTTTCCAAAGACATATACAATTCACAAATAAACACACTTGCACAGAAAAAAAAATTGATAACACAACGCAGTACTAAAAAACAAGTGGCGGACACAAAACAGGATAGCATACCAAACATTAGCAACATACAGAAAACAAAAGTATTCCTCCTGTTTACTCTACAACAACCTCTAACCATCACCCACAAGCCACATGGAGCATCCCAAAAGTGGTGGACACAAACAGGATAGTACAAAAAAGCGCCACAACATATAGAAAAGTCAATTAACATTCCTGTTTACTGTCCAACAACCTCTAACCCTCACAAAGAAGCCAAATTAAGCATACCAAAAGTGGCAAATGGAGCATCGAAAATGTGGTGGCCACAAAACAGGATAGTGCAAAAAATCGCAACAACATATACAAAAGTAACTTAACATTCCTGTTTACTGTTTAACAACCTCTAACCCTCACAAAGAAGACAAATGAAGCATACCAAAAGTGGCAGACGCTAAACAGGATGCTACTGCAAATAGTTCCAACATAGAGAAAATACAATTCACAGTCAGCTTTACTCTACAACAACCTTTAACCCTCAGCCACAAGCCAAATACAGCATGCCAAAAGTGGTGGACACAAAACAGGATAGTCCAACAAACATTGCTAACATATACAAAATGGAAATAACATTAATGATTACTCTACAAAAAAATATAACTGTAACCCAGAACTAAAGTCAAATAATTTTCAAGTAATGCACAAAAAACAGCATAGTATAAGAAATCAGGATAACAGATACAGTATAAAAAAATAATCCTGTTTCATGCCCAACCAACTACTACAGTAAAAGAATAATACAATTACAACAGTGGTGTACACAAAACACAATACTAATCCATTACAGCCAGTGCTGTACCCTTTCTCACACACTCTCAAATTAAAAACATTTTACACACAAGAAACAAAGCTAATATCAGAGCACATTGCTTTGCAAAAAATAAACTATGCTATTCATGACAAATACATTATAATCAAATAACATTTATCTTTTTCTTTTATAACAGACACTGCGTCAAGACTCTCACACTAAGATTTCCAACAGCGGATCCAGGGATATTCATCTTGAAATCACACTTCCAACAAGGTACAGTATAACAAGTAAAAAAAGAGAAAACAAAATGAACATGTTTGCTGTGCAGCCATGTCAAGAGAAAAAACAAAATATAACAACAACCCACCAACAACAATAAGCCCCACAAATCACCAGCTTTCACAAAATATTATTGACACATTTCTCATTTACCTACTAATTAGCTTTTACTTACAACAACCTTTAACAGTAAACCCTAACTTCAATCTATCAAACAAAACGTGTCCAAGATAAAACAGCATAGTACAAGAAATAGTGAAAACATATAAAAAATAAAATATAAATTCTCAGTTCAGAGCCCTAACGTACAATATTAAGCACAAAACCTAAACAGACACATAAAATAGAATACTTCAACAAATACTACTAACACCTAACAAACAACAATACAAACCTTCTTTTCACACCCACACCATATAAGCCTTTAAGTAAAATAGGAAGGTACTATTACCACAATCCCCTGAAGTACAAATTTCAAAGACCAATATATTACTACCATTTGTTAGCCTCTACTATGCCTCTAAGCCAACCCTACAAACCTACAAGATAAAAACCACAAACAACCAAAAACATGTAAAAAAAATAAACATACTCATTTAACAGTATAAAGCTACTACATCTACAATAAGCTATAATGCAATTACCTTGGGTCTGCTATGCCTCTAAATAAAAATTAGAACCTTGAAGGTAAAAAGTAACAGCAAAAAAAAAAACAGACTCATTTAACAATAGAAAGCAAGTTCATCTACAATGACATATAATCACATACAAACAGAGTTAATTTAGAATCACAACAGTGTTGCAACAAATACATTTTAGAAACCAACTTAACATCCCAAACTAAACTAATGATACATTATTTTAATTTCCAGATTAAGATGGCTGATAACGAGACCAAACAGGAAAAGATAAGACGTCAAGCTAGAGAACGACAACAAAGATGGGTAAACCAGCAGACGCCGGAGTAGAAGGAAATTCGACGAGAAAAAGAACGGAAAAGACTTGCAAGCAAAAGACTATCAGCTGAAAAAATAAAAGCTACACCCAAAAAAGCGACTAAAAAACAAAAGCATTTAGAACCTGTTCCTCAAACATCACATAACATTTCAAATGATGAATTACAAACTGAAACTGATATATGCTCTTCAAATTGTCTTTTACACAAGTCTTTAGCAGTAGAGGTTCATAATTGTGGTGACATGAATATTCTCTGTCAGTTTTGTGAGGCTTATCATTTTAAACAGGAAAGACCCAGAGATGGAAAGTTCAGTAGTTGCTGTCAAAAAGGCAAGAAAGAAAACAATTCCCAACATATTTACAAAACATTATGACTGAACCTACTTTTCCAAACTACAAAAATGTCAAAACAAACATAAGATCGTACAATAGTGCCATATCCTTTGCATCTATGGGGGCAACATTAGCTGCTAATATGTACCAGGACATGGTCCTTACTGCTTTAAAGTCCAAGGCCAAATTTACCATTGTACTTCCCATTTACATCCAGAGGAAGGAGAGCAAAGAAAATTTGCTCAACTATATGTCCTAGATACAATGGAAGCTGTTGACCAATGTATGCAGCTGCAAGAAAATAAAAAATGCTTACCCGCTGTTTTTATAGAGCTAGATAAAATTATGGCCAATAACCCCTACACTCAAGATTATAAAATATTGGCAGAAGTAGAAAAGGAACAACAACTTCATGCAGAAAGACATAAATTACCAATTCCAAAGGTCAATATGGTGCTTAAAAGAGATAGACATACTGATAAACGCTGTTATAATTTGCCAACATAAAATGAGGTTGCAATGGTGTTTCAAAATGATGAAGGAGAACCACCATTTCAAAGAGACATTAGAATATATCCCAGAAATGAGGAGCAACCATTCATTAATATCAGTATCTTAAGTACTAATTTAGATCTAATGACATATCCCATTTTTTTCCCACACGGAGAAGCAGGCTAGCAACCAAAATTAACCCTTCACAGTTACCCAAATTCTAAAGTCCGATTGCGAAATAATATTTCCATGCTTGAATTTAAAGTAGCTCAAATTGCCATTCGAAATACATTTAATCCAATTTTATGTGGTGGAAAACTAAAACAACAATGGATTATTGATTCCTAATTGCAAGTTGAGGCCAATAATTTAATCTTCATAAAATATCAACAAGATAAACTACGTGTAGAACAATATTGTGGATTAATGGATTATGTCGCTGAGGATGCTACAAGCAGAGACATGCCAGCTGGCAAAGCCATCATTTTACCATCTTCTTTCCAGGGATCTCCTCGCAATATGCGAGAAAGATACAATGATGCCATGGCTATTGTCACCAAATTGGGGAAACACGATTTATTTATTACATTTACATGTAATCCCCAATGGCCAGAAATTACACAAAATGTACTTCTTGGCCAAACTGCTTCCGATAGACCAGATTTAGTAGCCAGAGTTTTCAAAATTAAATTTAATTAATTAATACGTGACATCACTATAAGTCACTTGTTTGGCAAATGTCTTGCTTATGTATATACAATGTTGTTAGGTGGCGATTTTAGACAAACATTACCTGTCGTTGTACATGGAAATAGAACCGACATTATGGAAACCTGTATAAAGTCAAGTACACTATGGAAAAATTTTACCCATCTTCAATTACAACAAACTATGAGATCAGAAGGCCAAAATGATTTCAATGATTGGCTTGTTAAAATTGGAGAAGGAAAATCGGAAAAAATAGCAAATTTACCTGATGACACTGTGCACATCCCACCTCATATGATTTGTCAACAAGATCTTATATCGGCTATATTTGAAAGTACAATAAATAACCAGGACTATTCTGAACTTGCCAACCAAGTCATACTAACATGTAAAAATAAGGATGCATTGATCCTCAATAATGAAATATTTAAAAAAATGAATGCACCCCAAAGAAATTATCACAGTGCTGATTCTGTACTTGCTGATGACAAAGAAAGTCAGGCAAACTTTTCCACTGAATTCATAAACACATTCATAAACTCATTAACTCCATTATGGCATTTGCCATGACCATTAATAAATCACAAGGACAAACTTTCAAATCTGTGGGTATTTTCTTAAAACAACCAGTATTTGCACATGGCCAATTGTACGTTGCCTTATCACGGTGCAAAAATCCACAGGCTATTACATTTTACATTGAAAACAATGAAAGTCAAGGTGATTTATTAGAGGATGGATGCATTTTTACTAAAAACATTGTCTACTATGTAAGTACTGTAACCTTCCATCAAACAAACAAAAGCCATGCCAAACCAATTTAAAACCAAACTCAAAAATCAACAAAAAAACTATATAACCACAAAAAATTCTGAAAAATTACAGACAACCGTCCATTTCTTTCGAAAGATCAATATTATACCACAGAAATTAGGTTTACACCAACAATGTTACCATATTAAACTACATGAAATTGTAAAACACATAGAGAACAGTGGTTACACATCGCGGACCAACTTTAAGGTCTTGCGTTCTCTTTTTAGAGAACCACTTTTCCACAGAGGAAACTCTATGTGCCATTTAAAACAATTACTACACCAACAAACAAAGGTCACAAATTAAAAAATAACAATAAATGAAGAATTCAGTCAAAATTCATGGAAGTACTGTTTATGCATGATTAGCCCCACAAAATACTTGCCTTGCATTATTTTAAAAAAATCTGTTAATTAACTATGTTAATGTTTATAAAGCTAAAGTTTGACAAAAAGTCCTTTAAAGTTCCTTACTTAGACAGATAAGAAAGTTTAAGTTTCCCAAAAAATACTTTCACGTTCCTTATTTAGACATATTACAAAGTTCATGTTAAGAGCACAAGCACATTTTCAGGCACAATTTAAATGTTGTATTTCATGTTAACTATTAATCCAGGGAGTAATCCGATCGCCAGTTAATGGGGTCAGGAAGGAATTTATTTTTTTCCCGCTTTGATACAATTGGCTATGTTTCAAAGAGGGTTTTTTACTGTTTGCCTTCCTCTGGATTCAATGTATATTTAAGTTAACAGTTCTTGAGCTACAAGTTGCATGTTAAAAAAACATTCCCTCAAGTTTACAATACTAATTAAAGTTCAACTGTTCTTACATTCAAATGTTAACACTTTTACTTCAAAACTCTTTAACATTTAGTCAAGAAAAGAAAATGTTCCAAACCTAAACATGTTTAATATAAGAATTGTACTTATTTCGACATAACTAAAACCTTACAAGTGTCAAATACGTATATTACTAACTAAACAAATTTACAAACATACACATCTCATTCCCGTCATTTTTTGACGGGCAAGTCGATAGTATGGTGATAAGTATGTATATTTAGTAGGGATGTAATTGTTGTCCATTTATGTTCAGTATTTTTACCTATCAGGTCTCTGTCACAGACTATACTTTGTATTGCTGCCCCTTACAGTTTTTTTTTTTTATTCAATCTCAAATGAGACTGTTTTGTGATCACTGTTTCCCAAAGGTTGCCCTTTTTCAACATTTTATACTATATAAATATTATTTGTTAAATCTAAGATAACTTCATTTCTAGTTGGTTCTTGTATAACCTGGGCCAGATAATGATCCCTGAGTGCACTCACGAACCTGCTCCCCTTAGCTGAACTAATGGTCTCTTTCATCCAGTTTATTTCAGGGTAATTCAAATCTCCCATTATTAGAACTTGCCCATACTTTTTCCAATCTGTAACAATAATTGCAGTTCCTATAAATTTTATATGGGGGGTTACAGCACCCTTACAGATCTCCATAGCACCTAATGTTAACTGCTGTGCCATAGAGGAATCTCCTGTCAGAACGTGAGTGGCATCTATTATTAACCCTTAGCTACACTTTGTAACCCTTGAGTTTTTGGGCTTCTAATTGGCTGCAATATGTGTCAATCATATTTCAGTTAATCATAATTCAGTATTTATGTATTTTTTGTATTTTCTGAAAAAAACATATAATTTATGTTTTTTTAAATTTATTTAACTGTCTGTTGAGGACCCTGATGTTTTGGGGTTAACTTATAGGACATGGGGGGTCTGTTGAGGGTTTGGGGTTAACTTTAGGTGCTACAGAGGTCCTTACAGGTCCTTCATGGCAAGAGGGTAACTTTAGATGCTATGGGGGTCTGTTAGAAACCGTCATGGTGGGGATTAATATTTAGCAGCCAAGAACATAAGGGCCTCCGTGGCAAGGGTTCATTTTTAAGTGCCAAGGGTTTCTATAGGGATTCTAATGGTTAAATTTAGATGGAGAATCACCAGGGATACCGCATGGAAAAGGGGAATTCCCTGGGTTTTCCCTGGTCTATAACTGTTATTGGGGAGAATCCCGGTGATTCCCAGGATCATTGTAGATAGAGGAAAATGGGAATCCTGGAAATCCCAGGGTCAGTTTTAGATAACATGTATGGGGAGCTCATGGGGTAGTGGTATTAACCCCTTAATTGTGTTGGATATGAGTAATCAAGTCTAATATTTGACACAAATAAGGTGTTAGGTTGATAATAGCATCAGATCAGATACTTGTTTACTTCTTATTGGCATTGTTTGTGCCTCCACAGTACATATGGGTGAAGATACCCTTAGGATTTTTGGACAATCTGAGGACTAACGAGCACTGAGAGGTTAATGTGTATCACTTGGATTTTAGAATGTAATGGACTATTGGAAAATATTAATGGGACAGCTACAGTGGATTATTAGGGCTAGTTTTATGTGTGATGTGATTGCTATGTAGTTATTTGTGAGGTAACTTTATTTGTACATTTTTCATGTTGTACATGTACTGGAGGCCTATATGTCTACATGCTTTGTAATAGGGAGAAAATAACAATATATCTAATCTCGAGCTACATACTGGAACTGGAACAAATTCTTCCACAGCTTTATTTATGTAATTTATTTTCAAAGGACAGTGAAGCTCATTAAATATCAGTTTCGTGAACTCCCTAGAACAATTTTTATTATTGTTATTTCATCTGTAGTTGTTATCAATGATATTAACACAAAACCACACTTCTAAGCATGCTATATAGAATAGGAGCCAATCAGAGAGGATTCCCATCCCAAAGGCATGATACATCTTGCAGTAAGCATAATGTAAAACATAAGGTTGGTTCTAGATCTTTTTTAATGCATTGTTCAGTGCACAAACATGGTGCCCACTGTCAACATCCACCCCTACACTAACAAATGATAACTTTACATCAGAAGACAAGTTTACTTCTTTTAGCCTTTTTATTCTGCCTGGGATTTGCATATTCATCCAAGATGGAGTACAGCAGCATATTAGATAAAGAGGGGAAATGAATAAGAGGAAGCTTGTTAAGCTGCAATCTTAAATAAATATAAATAAAAGCATCAGTTGTGTTGATAACATTTTCCTGTTATATTTGGCCACTTATGTTCTATGTTAATGGCTGAATATTGGTAGTATAATTTTGTTTAACTATAAAATATACTGCAATTATGGGGACGAAACATGCAATGATGAATATTGTACTTAAAAGCAAGATTTGTGTTCAGTTAATTTGGAAAACTTGTGTTACCGCACGTATCACACCCATAGCGTGTCTTAACACGCACATTAAACATAAGGTGTATGGCTTGCTGTTACAGTGGAAACATCCTGTATTACTCTCACAATGACTTGAGAAGCTATATTGCAGGTAGTAAGTCCCCCTTTAGTGTTTTATGTGTGGTTGAATTGGGTGGCAGTGTGTTCAACTACACACAATACAATTTACGTGAGCATATATAATAAAGATTCCAGTGAAGTAATAGCAGGATTTGGATAGTTCATTAATAAATTACAATACACATCCACAAAGGTAAATTGACAAAAATATACCTGTCTCAACTTAAATGCCCACTATAGAAAATGGTGCATTATACAGTGTCACACATTTAATCAGTGCTGTTCTGTATCTTGTAATGTCCATATAAATAACATGTTAATGTGTTTCAATGTGTAATGTGTTTATATAAAAGCTGTTGGGTTGTCATTTTGCCTTTGTGCAACAAAAAGGCTCTAGATTTAGGCTTAGGGGTTTTAGGGTTAAGCTTAGGGGTCTTAGGGTTAGGCTTAGGGGTATTAAGGTTAGGCTTAGGGGTCTTAGGGTTAGGGGGGTTCAGGGTGTTAACGTACTACCATATTGTAACCTTGAGCACTTTTAACGGTGCGCATTTGATGGCTGCATTTCAACAGCGCGCAATTGATGGCGCGTAATTGGATGTACTGAGGTTGACATTGTCTACTATATGGTGTTTGTCAATTTATGTTTTACGGAGTGTTTGTTTCATTAGGATGGTCATGTATATACAGTATCACTGAGTATATGAATATTGTGTGCTGTTTGTGTATATGTATAAGTTGCCTCTGACAGTGTTTGTAGACTCTATATACCACTGTGTGTGTGTTTTGGCTGTCTATGTGTGTTTCTGTGCACACATGCTTTATTAAATTCTTTGTGTATAACCATTTGTTTGAAACATGTGATATCCTAAAATTTCCTGTTTTTATGTCTTGTTTGCTGACACTATTGTAAAATAAATATTCAGCACTTTTGAAATTCAATATCGAAATACAGCTTCTGGAGTAAAGACTGTCAGCTTAAATCTAAGAGCCTAATTTGTTTACTAGCAGTATTTTACACTCTTTAGAAAATGACATCAAATAGCAATAAAATCATTGTTAAGTATGCAACTGGGGGATATAAATGCCCTTTGGTAACACTGTACATATCTCTTAACATAATTCTAGCATATATTCCTGAGAATTATGTTAAATATGTAAAGCACACTTTTTTTTTAATAAAAAGTACACAGCTGACTGTTCCTAAACTGTAATTTACTATTAGTGTCAACATTTCCTCATTATATTATCCAGTACTATTGAATCATTCCTTTCAAATGTCGCTCTGCATTCTGTATGCTATATGTGCTCACAGAATGCTCAAAAGTGCCATTTTTAAACTTAATTTATCATCAACATGTAAAACAATAGAGGAAGCCTATCTGAAAATGTAAAAAGCTTTTAAAAAAATGGAAAACAAGTACATGGAATTATGGAACAAACATCTACCAAATTCTTAAACAACAGGAACATTTAAGAAAGTATGTGACTAGGTAAACAGAAGCTCTATGTGTACAAAATATAAAGAACAGTGTTAGAAATTATATTTTAGATGGTACACTACACCAAGCAAATCATGAAATATGGGCTTATCAGATACAGATAAATGTTGAAATTGTTGTGGCTCAAAGTGGGGTTTATAATATATGTTGTGGCCTTGTCCTCTGGTACATAAATATTGGTTGTCTTTAAAATCCTCTAAGAAATAAGGTTGTTGTTAACGCATTCAGTTGTGTCCGGATCTCAGTGACCATATGGACACTACACGCTAGGCCCATGTGTCTGTGCTCCTGATTGTGCTTATCCATATGGTTTTCTTGGCAAATATACGGTAGTGTGTTGCCAGTTCCTTCTCCAGTGGACCACAAGTTGTCTGACCTCTCTGTTATGACCAGTTTAATTGAGGTACACAAGCCCCTTCACCACTACAAGGTACTAATCTAGAAGGGGGAGAAATAAAGTAGGTAGATATAAAAATAGATGCTTTATGGGTATTTCTATAAAGTTCTAAAGTGCAATAAACATAAAAATAGTAGTTTGTTACATGTTATGCACATCTAGAAGTTTATTAACAGAAAAGTGATTACATTGTACAGTTTAATGCTATTAAACAGAAAGTTGATTATTTAATAACAATGGAAGAAATCTGCAGCAAAATAAATACAAGTTCCTAAAAATATGGGATAACTGGACTGTGATGATCCAGGGGTAGGGACTATTACTGCCCAGGGCCAGCTGCTATAGACTACAGGTTAACTACCCACAAGGATCTCGGCACCAGCACCCTGATATCTGGATTCTGTATCAGTCAGGGTCCATCAGGAGTCAGCACTTCCAGGTGTCACAGTAACCTTCCTGTAGTAGTGACCAGGACAAGTTACTTGCTGGGTGGAGATAGGATCAGTATCTCAGCCACCAGCAGCAAATAAGAAAACATACCATTTCTATATGTCTCCGAAGTGAACTGATTTATTTTTAGAAAGTCAACAATA
This sequence comes from Discoglossus pictus, assembly GCA_027410445.1. NCBI lineage: Eukaryota > Metazoa > Chordata > Amphibia > Anura > Alytidae > Discoglossus > Discoglossus pictus. The sequence continues at coordinate 174,258,861 of CM050166.1, read as the reverse complement.
TTTATAGGGGTTAGATACAGATCGGTGGGGAATACAACACATCAGTGACAGGGAGTGGTAGACAAACACAGGAGATTAACTCCACATTGGGTCTAATAGGCTGGCATCCTGGCATCCTGTCTGGCACCTGTGAACAATAGGGCCAACCTCCAAATACACATAATGCTGTCTCGATGTCTAGTGGTCCAGACATCAAATAGAGTACATTAACTTTATCTGGCAAACAATGGGACAAAACAGATTACAATACAATGGATATGTTTATGCACATAGTGGCTGGAGACAAGCAGTCTGTCATTTATGGTGGCTCAATGGGCTATGATACAGGAACTGTAAAAGGGGACCCTATACAAAAATAACATAAAACAATGCAGCACTGCTGAAAAAAAAATCTTAATAACCTTTTGACCGTGGGTAGCCCAATTATTACCTTTATTCGTTTTTTAGTACTGTTATATTTATTTGTATTAGTGCTTTGTTTCTTTTACTGATAATGAGAAAGTCACATATATAAATTGTATATATAGTCTGTTTTAATGATCTGAGAATATTTTTTGAATTTGTAATAGCACATATGTTTAATGTAATTTTACTTTGTACCAATATAAAATCGAATAAAATTACATTGTACCATGATGTGCACTGTAAAGGAGAACTGCCATGGAGAAGAGGCAACATTTATCCAGTGCTTCCCTGGGGACAGATTGACAGTAAGATTAAAATACTTGTTTGTTTTCTTTTACATTTAAAAAATATATCTTTACCATGATGAATGAAGATTAAAAATATCCCTTTCCATCTTTCTTAACATATTTAAGGGAGGATATACAATTTATGATATGTAATACAGAAAACCTATTGTTATTTAAGTCATTAATTTCTGAAACAAATATGAATATTGTAGTAGTCAAAGTAACTCTATATACTACTAGGCTGAGTTATGATGTGTCTAAAAACAACATATTAGCTTTGATATCACATATATGGTTGTGAGCATGCGAGTTGTTGCTAACGCTTGCGGGCTCCCGTAGCGAGCGCGAGGGCACTGGGCGAGGGCCTCAGTTGCTGGCATGGAGCACCGAAGGCGCTCCATGCCAGCAACTGAGGACCTCGCGAAGCAAACTTCACCCTCACAAACCCTCGCACGTCGCAATGCAAATAACACGACACACACATTACGACACTCGCAAACAACATACCACACACATTAACACAAATTACGGCCTCGCAACACTCGGACGCAACTAGCGAACATTACAAAATTAAAAACTCAATACATACACACAGCACATACATCAAAAACTTACCTACAGCAACAGGGAGCATCCAGGACCTCAAAAATACAACTTACACCTTCGTTTAAATCAAAATAAAAGAGTTTGGACAATAAAAAATTTGATATGCGAGAGAAAAAATGGCCGCCGAACAAAACGAAAACGAGGCTACACACGCAAACACCATACGAGACACGTTACCAGACATTACGATCTCGCAAACATCGGACACAACACGCCGACATACAAACATTTAAAAAACAATAAATACACACAACACACACATAAAAAACTTACCTACAGCAAGAGGAACCATCCAGCACCTCAAAAAACCAAGTTACACCTTCATTTAAATAAAAATAAAACACTTTACACACTAATGAAATCACTAAGCAAGAGAAAAAATGTCCGACGAAAAAAACGAAAACGAGGCTAAACCACTCTCAACACGTAAAACACCACAACACACTCGCAAAACAACACACAAAACTCGAAAAACACCACGAAGCACCGACGGATAATCCGCAAAGACAGATAACCCGCCATTTTACGCCAATGCGGAAGTACACTACTACGCTAATGGTTTCGTCTCGCGCACGCACACTCTTACACTGCACACATTCATCACGCTTACACAGCACCTCCACACCACTAATGCTGCAGCAACATCAAAACATCTCAGCTCTTCAACACAATGCTTCAAAATAGGTAAAGTATATTCATTTATTCATCTATTATATATTTTAGTATTACACACCAAACAGCATTAGCTACCTTACGATTTGATTGCCGTCATTTTTTGACGGCAATTCGCTAGTAATTTTATATTTGAAATGCAATGGTTATTTGTTCAGAAATAAAAATGAATTATAGCAACCTACTGGTAATAACTGATCTAAAATGTCAAAGCAACATAAAAAATGCTCTCATTTGGGTCATTGGTAAGTTTCTGCCATTTGCTGCCATTTCTTGCACATGCAAAAAGGCAATAATTTCATGAAGTGGGGAGAGAGTTAGAAAGAACACTATTGGGATCAGCCTTAGTGAATATCTTGAAGTGTGCTGACTTAAACCTCTTTAATCAGTAGCTCTTCACATTATAAGATTAGTGAATCTAGTTCTAGATGTAGTGTGTTTTTTCATTGTTGGTAAAACATATTTTGGACCTATACTCTAATGGTAGCGCAGCAAAAGGCAACAGCAGTGGCGGTGAGCATCCACTAAATGGCGCTGCTGATATTCCGGTGCCATATCATAGATTCAAGGCTTAGGTAAACTGTTAGGGTTAGGGTGAGGGTTAGGGTGAGGGTTAGGGTTAGTTCAAGGGTTAGTTCAAGGGTTAAACTAACATTATAAGCTTAGAACTTCTCTCCCATATTGGCAGCGCTGCAAAATGTTGGCAGCGCCATTTAGCGGTTGAAGGCCGCACTGCAGCGGTGGACCTGTCCTGACACCATAATAGTAGAGATCCCATATTTTGACTGTTAATGTGATTTTAAGATTTTCTGACACAGCATCAGTAACAGAAAAATTTTGTTTTCACTAGATATAAAAAAAATATGCTATTTAAATGCATATTAATTTTCTTGGATTATGAATGCATCTGATAGAGGGGAATGAGAGTGTATGCAAACATTTTGGCATGAAAAAAATCCCCAAATAAACATTAACAAACTCACCCTGATATTTGTTAAATCTCTTGAGTTTTTAAGCAGTTTTTTCAAGCACTCCATGAAATTCCTGCTAAAATTAGCACTGAATTCATCATTTGTTTTGGCCAATCCCAGGCAGCTAATACATTGTATCAATATGTGATGGTAGTTTGTGCACCAAAGAATCATGGAATGTGTAGTCCTGTTTTCACATGGGAACAGGAAGTAGGAAGATCCAGACATTGCTCTTTAGATCTCTGCATTGTGCTGCTGCTGGCTTAAAGATTACTAAAGGATTAAAATCTGTACCCAAATGCAGTGTTTCTATTGGGAGGTTCACTGTGCCTATGTAAGCAGTTCTGGGGTGTGGAAAACACATTTTATTTTTAAATAAAATAAATCTGTATGTGTATAGAATGACTCAATGTAATGTGTGTGTCTGATATAGGCAGCATGTGTTAGATTAGATAAAGGTAAGAACATGGTAACTTAGATATGCCTTTAATAAGCATTTACTGTATAATAGCTACTTAATATGTTTATTTTAAAGAAAATGGTGAAAAAACAAGTGTCAAAATTAAGTAAAAATGTAACTGTCTAATTCACTACTACAACATTTATAAACAAATTAACATGCTTATATTTTGCAAAAAAAAAAAAAATTATATTATTAACAGGAACATATTTTCCTCCCACTTGTCTATGTGCAAGTCTTTACACGGTATACCATACTACAGAATAAATCAGTAATTTAATTGTGTGAAAACTAATCAAAAGTATTGAAATTACTAACCCCAAAAAATAAATGAAAGGTAACAATTAGATTTTAGTACAGTCTTGTAAATGAGAAAAAGAAACAATGTCTATTCTGAAATACAAGACTAAAATTTATATTAAACTTTATGTCTGGAATAAAATATATACTGGCATTTAGAAGCTGAAAAGACCCTGATCAAATTGGAAAAAAAACTTGAGATCTCAATTAATTTGCTCGTACAGTATGTGTGAAAAAAATCTTTTAGCCTTTATAAACTTGGTTATGAAAGATGGCGAAGCATCAAGTGTCACAGAAAATGATGTAACCTTTGTTGAAGAAGATGCAGATTTCCCGTTTTGCCCACATTAATTTATTAACTTTCAAAGACATTAAATTCACTAGTTAAAAAAGAAGAGTTCACAGCCAATTCCATTATACGAGAAAACAACCCGGAGCACAACCCCAAGAATACAGAGAAACTAATTTGTTTTTATTAAGGAAGGATAGATGAGCTGGACAGTTAAAAACAAAGGAACCTGGGGCTAAAATTGCAATTCTAATTATGTGACCTATTGTGTCACCTGTTATCATAGCAAATGCAACCATTTATTAATGTAGATAGCAACACTTTAAAAACAAACATACATTTAGTGAGAGGGACACAACATTTGACATGCTAAATTTTGTTACATGCCCTTTAATCAGCTCCTGTAAGTGTAACATTTGCATCTTAAGGGAAACTGGCCTTTCTCGTAGATTTTAGTTGCAGTCAATATTTAGTATTCCTTGCATTATCTTTCTACTTGAGTAGTGATTTGTGAAGAAAAAGCAATCCCACTATTGAAACAAATTAACAGTACAATGACTTTTTTTCACACTGAAACTGGATTATTTCCAGTCCATAATACTTTTTTGCGAAACTGTAAAAATAATAATAAGTTAAATATATTAACGTTACATAAATTTTAAACTACTTCACTTTGAAATCTTATTTAATTTAAGAAAAGGTTTAATAATGAGCTTTTATGTTGCTACAGTCAATGAGGCAGATTCGCTAAGAATCACCTGGAATGTTCCCTACTACTAGCAGCAGAGTCCTTCACATTATTTACTAAATTCACCATTATAATGAAGTCCGATGGGAGCCATACACCTTCCTTAGTTCTCCCATGAAAGCAGTGAATGCTGCTCGTGTTGTGCTTATCCATAATTTTTTTTGGGGCAAATAAACTGTAATGGGTTGCCAATTCCTTCTTCAGTGGACTGTGATTTGTCTGACCTCTCAAATATGAACTGCCCTTCTTGGGAGACCTTACATTGTATAACTCACAGCTACATTGAAGTACACAAGCCCCTTCACCACGACAAGGTTGTGATTAAGAAGGGGAATAAATACATACATTATTTTTATTAATCCATTACTAACTTAGGCACTTATCAAATTTTTATTTACGAAAATCACACATAAAAAGTAACATTGCTATTACATGCAGCAAAAAACTAACGTGTAACTGTTTGTGCTACTTACGTGTGATTTGCTCCATACTTACACTACACTGCTTTTACACTTACTGAGAATTAGCATATACTCACAAAGATTTACAACTCACTATTGCCCCCAAAAAACTATGGGTCCAATGCTAATCCCTGATAAAACAATTATGAGTGCCTTAACTGCAGAGTAAGCCCTACCTAGCTATGCTAATCACCCATCCCTAAAGCATTACGAGCAAACTGCTCTAGGTCACTGCTCCGAGTGAACTTCACGGCACAGACGAAAAGCAAAGCAGAAATCGCCATTGAGTTTTGCACTGACAATAATTTATGAGTTACTCTCTGACACTCTGGCACCCAAACCCTATGCTAATCACACTTTACGAATAACTTGCAAATCAGGGCAGGGCCGATATCAACATATGTGTAATAAAAAAATATGTTATGCTAGTATTAAGCCCGTTTTATGATACAAAATCGAACCCCAACAACCCAGTACTCAACTATATTGCCTAGGAACAAACACTCAAATGCATTGTCTATAAATATATCATATTTAAACACAAAAAAAAACAAATTTTTATTTATTCACCCTCTAAATACGTGGCTAGTACATTTAGTACCAATGGAAAGACTGTGTACCTGTGTTACAGGGAGCAGACCTTTGTAGAGACTTTTTGGAAAGTTTTGTTGAATAAAAATAGAGCTTTTAAGCACTTGTTAATAAAATTATGTTTAATTATGAATTTAAATACTTAGATTGTTTTAATTTGAAAAACAGGAAACCCTGCATGTACCTCTAAGTGTATCCTTTGTTTGTAAGAGCTAAACATCTATAGGTAAAGTAGGGTATAGTTATATATTTGTCATTAAACCACATTAGCCTTCTTCAGAGGTGATTTAAGTCCTGAAGTCTGAGGTTGAGCCAGAGTCAAGGTAAGTGGGGCAATATGGAACGTCTTGTATGTATAAGTAGAAGATGTTACAAATGACACAAAGTCAAGATTCTTGGAAGCCTAGGAACACAATTTAAAAACACTGTCACCGATCTTAAAAGAGATCATTTTGAATTCATTATTATTGTCTAGGAATGTATATTGAGAATGGCTGATGAAGTGCAGTAAGTGGTATGAATATCCCTTTTGCATGGACTGAGGATGCAATAGTTGAGGGGGAGATATGCCAAGAGAGATAAGCTAAGAGAGAGATGAAATAGGATATGAGATATGATTGGGGAAAATTAGTTAAATTAGGGTGAATTAGTCTAAAATGAGAAAAAAATGCATATCAATTGTAAATATTTGTGACTGATATGACAGCGAGTGACTAAATGTGTAACAGTAAAAGTTAGCTTAGATGTGAGCATAGTGAAAACTAATGGGCAGAAAATAGGCCTGTAACCTGTATGTATTTCAAGTTGCATTATATTTTTGTGAGTACTACTGGCCAATTAAGGGCCTCATTAAATTAGAGTTGCGTTTCAATACGTAGCTCGCAAATTTGCTCATAGCGGGTTTTGTGTACTACGATTCGTCTTTACATTCCTCGCGTCCAACTTTGCGTAATGGGGCAGAGAATAGACTACATGGAGAGCTACGTTGAACCTCGCACACATAATTCCTTTGATCTTTCATCAAAATGCAACATGTTCACGCACGAGCAAGCTTGTAACACGCAATTGGCCAACGTGTGCTCGAGAGCAACCGCAAAGGGGGTTTCGTACAATACGTAGCACTTGTACTGTAAATAAGATCACACTACTGTACTTATTTACAGTACAAGTGCTACGTAACATCACTTTCCCTGTTAATAAAAGATCACACTACAGTACTTTTATTAACAGGGATGTTAGGTCTTAGATTGGCTGGCAGACCACCTAAGAAAATCATACATACATACATTTACACATTCTCTTAAGTATCCTCAAAGTGAAAGCTATGCTATTATCAAAACACATGTTAACCATTAATTTTAAGTTGTAGAGTATATATCTGGTCATCTAAACATTCTTTTTTATAAAGATTTTGCTCAGAATTTTCATATAATGTGTCTCTTTCATTCTAAAGGTTGCAGTCTCCTGATTTAAAGGAATATATTTTATTATAAAATATAACATATATTTATAATATACGCAGCTATTTTCTTCTCTTTGTTACAAAAGCCAACAAGGTTTGAGATTTGAATTTTCATCTGATTACTGAAGGTCACTTGCAAATGAAATATCACCAAAATGTATGTTGACGTGTGAAAACATATAAAGCATTATACAGTACATATAAATATACTACACTTTTTTTCTGATAAAAATACAGCATATTTACCTCAACAATAGCTCCATCTGGTAATCTAAGGAACTGTCTGAATATCTCCCGGAACCCACTCAGATGAATGGTGTAAATCAGGACATGAGTAGTGATGTCTTTAGAGCTATCTGCAAAACTAGTTGAGTCATCTTGATGTTGGATGTCGGATGCAGAGACTGAACCTTTGCTGTTGGTGTCCTTTTTCCAAATGTAATCGTAGACAGTCACCTAGTAAGATTTAAAAAAAAAAAAAAAATGACTAACCTATTATTCATTATTTTACTACGCATAAAGTAGAAAACATATTTAATTTTTTGACAATACCAAAAGTCTGTTATTACTGGATTGATGTTTTCAGAGTTGGTGTATACATAGAGTGAAGTGGACAATGTCTAAACTGTAATTTTAATTAGTGGAATTTCATAGATCTATTTTAATAGCGTTTGTGAATCATATCAAACAGATCAAATACAATGTATGTTGATTGTCTGTATAGATAATATAGTTATTGCTGCTCATTGTTCTGTAGATGCTTTTAAAATAATTCTAAGGATTTTAAAATCCATCAACCCAATATCAGACAGATAACAAATGGAGACATTTCAAGGCCATATTTTTCTAAAGATACTCTTGTCTTAGTTATTGCAATTTTTAAATATCAAAAAGTCTGAACAACAATGGTGTCTCTTGAAGGGAAGCCACACTGAAGTTTTTCAAACAGCACTTAAGATATACCATGAGGGGAGGCTATATAAGTGGTGCTTTGCACCAGGGTCCATGCCTCTCAGGGGGCCCGGTACTGCCCCCCCAGACTAAAAGTCTCCCCAGCCCCCAGTGTAAATCAGGATATTGTTTTTGTAGTGTACGGCCCACATCACCTTACTCATGCCCATCATTCTCATTAGGATCCCCCGGGAGCTCTTTACCAGGATGCGGGGATATTAAGGCTTTTCATGAACCCACGGCAGAGCGAAGTGGAAGGGGAGTGGGTGGTGACCAGAGAAGGAAGCAAAGGATAGGAGTGGTTTCTGATTGGTAGAGAGGGGAGAGAGGAGGGGTTTCAGCAGAAGTTTCTTAAAGAGATGTGTGTGGCAGTGAGCACACATTGAGCCTAAGCTGGAGCTGTAGGTTAGTTGTGTAACAGTCTATTATTCCCCATTTACCCATAATGTCATCTGCAGACATGGAGTCTCTGCTAGGTCAGATTAGGGAGGCTGCAGCTGAAAAAGGCCAGGATTGGCTGTCAGCGTTAGTGGCCTCCATCCCCAGAGTTACCCATGCTAGGGATAGTTCTCCCTCTATGGTTCCACCTACCCCTCCTCCTATTTATAGTAGGGAACCATCCCCTGATATCCCCAATTCCCCCCCTTTCCCTCCTCCTGGATCCCCCCTCCTTCACCTATCTCCCTCTCCCCCATCCACCTCGGCCATCCTACCTCAAGAGGCCTGGCATCGTCCGTCCAGAAGAACCAGGCCTCTGGCAAGACTAATCCTTTGTCCATCAGCCCCTTCAGTGAGCTAGCCGGTCCCTCCTGCTGGTCTGAACGATGCTGGGCCTGGAGGGAAGTCGCAGGCGAAGAGGCACGCCGGTGAAACATCTAGCGAGCGGAAGGTACCCCGGTTGGGAGTTGCTGAGAAGGCACAACATGTGGTCCGGCAGCAGGATGTGGCACGTGGCTCCAGGAAGCTCGGTGGGATGAAAATGGCGCGACCGGAAGTGACGTCAGCCTCACTTCCGGCCGCTCGGCCTCAGGACGGCGGAGGCCAGCAGGGACGGCGCTGACATCAGGAAGGGTGAGTTACGGGTCCCGCGGGATCTGAGGTCTGTGATCATCACAGGCACTGGGTCAGCCGCAGCAGTGAGGTCTGATGCTGGGTCTGAGAGGCAGCAAGCCCAGGAAGAGGCAGTGCCACCTGGGGGTGTGGACCAGCCACAACCCAGGGTCGTGGGTATGCTCACTAGGAGCAGGGGGGTCATAGGCCTGGGAAGGGAGCTACCTGGGGGGGGAGCCAGGGCACTAGAACAGAGAATTAGGAGCCAGCAGCAGGCACCCCCCCCCCCAGGCAGATGGATTATTCAGCACCCAGAGGAGCCCAGGGGACAGACAACCTGATGGGGAGGGGCGGGTTAACCCTGTCACAACAAGGCCAGGCGGTAAGGGGTTACAGGCTAGAACCCAAGCTGGGAATGGGCGCAAAAGGGCCCCACTGGTGGAGGGGCCTGGTAGCCGGGTAAGCCAGGCAAGGAGAGAAGTTTCTATAGAGCCCAGGGCTGGAGTGGCAGCTGCAGGGTATTGGGAGGACGCAGAGAGCGACGAGCAGGGTGGGAGGTATGACACTTCATCCCCAGACAATTGGTCAGAGAGTGGGGTAGTAGATGGAGGAAGGCAAGGCAGAAGCTACTCCCCTGGTAGAACTAGGGTTAGGATCAGGAGTGGAAGGCGGCGAGAGGAGACCTCACAGAAATTACACTGCAGGAGGAGTGGCAGGGATGAGCCCCACAGGCTGGAAAGGGCCTTGGGGGGGAGGCAAGGAATGTCTCATGTGTACCAATCACATAGGTCCTCTGCCTTTTATACAGGTTCACAGATGTCATCAGCACGAGCGGCAGCAACACGCCGGCAGAGTGGCGACAACAACCCATTAAGTTCAGTTGCCGCACGGTGGGATGCTATCCCGGCGGAGTTGTGCAGGAAAGCCGCAACACCTAACTCTGGAGGTGAGTGCCTTGCACACGGCTCATGCACACACACAGCACAATCAATACAAGGAACACAATCAGACACTATAGTGGAGCTCCTGAGGACTGTGTTGTCTAAGTTAGAAGGTGGGAAGTCAGCGGCGCAGGCATGGGTCCCAGCAACGCTGGTAGATGTAGGAAGGGGGCAGGCAGAGAGGGTGGGGGAGAGCCAGAAAACGGGTAAGAGTGACTCGGCATCTATCGTGGTAGCGGATACGGCGCTAGCTGCCCCCACCCTCTGCAGGATAGGCCCTCTGGGAGTTCACGTAGCGCAGGAGCTAAAAGATAGAATATGGAAGCGGGAGTTTATAGAAATATTTTCCTTGCTGCCGCTGGATCAGTATTTTGAGGTTAAGGAGGACTCATCCCGGGATGAGGGCAAAAAAGAAGAGGATGAGAGAAAGCGTAGGTTTAGGAGAATCCCAAAAACCTTCGCGAATTGGTCGCAAGCGTTAGCAATCTTGGCAAGCATAGTCGGGGAAAGGAAGCCAGAATATTGCTGTGCTCTATTCTGCTACCAGGACGAAATAGACAGCATCCATAGGACATACAGGGGGATGGCCTGGTGGGCGCACGACGAACAGTTTAGGCAGAGGATGGCTGTTAGGGAGGAAATGAGATGGGATGATAGGGAGGTAGGCATATGGATGAAGATAGTCACCTCACTCAGAGCGGCTCAGTCCTTTCGTGGGTCCGGTAATAGGCAGCAGCAGGTCACCAGCTCGGTTAGGAAGGGATGTTGTTTCCTATACAACGAAAGTTCATGCAAATGGGGATCTGCCTGCAGATTCAGGCACGAGTGTTCGGAATGCGGGCATCCACACCCATTTTTCCTGTGTTTCAAGAAATTGCGCGGAACTGCAGGGCAGTCTGAGCCCATTTCCAAAGGCGAGAACGCCGATCAGGCTAGAAAGGATGCTTCCTTGGTTAAAAATGTACGGTAGGCGTAGAGGGTATGCTAAAAAGGCGGAGTTGATCCGTGATGGTTTTGACGGCGGTTTTTCTATTCCTTTTAAGACTTTTCCTGAGCTATTGTTCGTTCCCCCTAATTTAAAATCGGCAGGTCAGTTTCCCGGCATCGTTAAGGAAAAGATTACAAAAGAACTAGCTTTGGGACGGATGGCTGGCCCCTTTCGGGAGCCACCCGTCCCAAACTTGAGGTTATCGCCATTAGGCGTGGTTCCCAAAAAGGAGCCTGGCAAGTACAGGCTGATTCATCACCTTTCTTACCCCAAAGGGGGATCGTTGAATGATGAGATCGATAAGGACTTGTCAGCGGTTAGGTACACCCCATTTGATCAGGCCGTAAAGCTCGTTCGGTTAGCAGGCAGGGGCGCCCTATTGGCAAAGGTAGACATTGAGTCTGCTTTCAGATTGCTTCCGGTAAACGCGGAGAGTCAGCATCTACTAGGTTGCCACTTTCAAGGCAACTATTACGTTGATTTGTTTTTGCCTATGGGATGCTCTATATCATGCGCGTATTTTGAAGCTTTCAGTTCCTTTGTTCAATGGGTGGTTCAGGTCAAGTCAGGATCCAAGTCCCTAGTCCATTATTTAGATGATTTCCTTTTTGTTGGACAAGGGGGTTCTCAGGTATGTGGGGATCTGATGGACGTGTTCATGTCCGTAGCGAAAGACTGTGGGATCCCTATTGCGAGAGAAAAGACAGAGGGTCCATGTACAGTGCTTAGCTTCCTGGGGATTACAATTGATTCGGGGAGGTTAGAGTGTCGTCTGCCGGACGATAAAATAACCGATCTCAGGGCCAGAGTGGAGGAAACACGGGGAGCCCGGAAAGTGACCCTTAAGGCCCTTCAGTCTCTGATAGGAAAGTTAAACTTTGCCTGTCGGATAATTCCTATGGGAAGGATTTTTTCTAGGCGCTTGTCGTTGGCGACTGCTGGGGTTAAACAGCCTCATCACTTTATTAGGGTCACCAGGGATATCAAAGAGGATTTAGAAGTGTGGTTAAGGTTCTTGGATTCTTTTAACGGGAGATGTTTTATCCCGGCAGTTCCCGTCAACAACTCGGAGATAGACCTTTTTACGGATGCAGCCGGTAGCGTCGGATTCGGGGCCTATTTAAAGGGGCAATGGTGCGCTGAGCAGTGGCCGCCGGAGTGGGTTTCAATAGGGCTAACTAAAAATTTGGCATTCCTAGAACTCTTTCCTATAGTGATCGCAATGTTTATTTGGGGGGATCAGCTTAGAGACCAGCAGCTGATATTTCATTGTGACAACATGGGGGTGGTTCAGGCGGTCAATTCCCTCGGCTTCCTCTCTGCCGGTGATAAGATTGATCAGACAGTTGGTTCTTAGGTGCATGCAGTGTAACATTAACTTTAGGGCTAAGCATGTACCTGGGGTTCAAAATGTGATAGCAGATGCGTTGTCCCGGTCACAGTGTGTGGCGGTAGTGCTTGCCCTCCTACGTTGGTGAAGGAGGAGGAGCCTCTAGGGGCACGGGGTCCCCTGAGGGGTATTAGGCTAAGTAGGGCGGGCAAGCACTAGTTGGTATATTGGTTAATTAAAATTTGGTTTTGGTTTACCTGTTAAGTCTAATAAAGAAGCTGTGGCCAGTTTTTATACCCACATTGGTGTCATGTCGTTATTTCAGGTTTGTTGGGCTTTGGGGATATCCCAGGTATGACGGTAACTGGTCATTTTCCTGCACCTCCCTGACAACGCATCATTTTGTGGACAAAGGGAATGCCCGATGACCTCACGTCATCAGGGATTTCCTGCCTCCGCACAAAGACACTCCGTGTGTTCTACGTCCCAAAAATTCCCTTACTCATTCAAGGAAGAAAACAATATTAAAGGTAGAGATCAACATTAATTGAATGTAGTTTAAAAAATGCACTTTCTTACAGTAAACGTACTTTAACGTTTGTAATCTTTACCTGTCAATCAGCCTTTATGACCCAAGCACCCAGCCACCTTTACATTCATCTTTGTACTAGACTGTAATCATAACTAAACATTGCTAACTATTTCCTGGGCGATTGCAGCAGCTGGTGCCACTAGTGAATAAACTGCTTTGCTTATATAAATCCATTATGGGATTATCCTTGTAAGGAGTACTAATATGAGTACTAATATAACAGTATACTTCCCAACTGTCCCTCTTTTGGAGGGATGATCCTTCTTTTCAAGTTATATACCTTTCTCCATCTTTCTAAATGCTCCTCTTTTAAAGGCAAGTTACTCATTTAAGGGCAAACCCATGTTTTATAGCCCATACCATGTCCCACTTTCTTTTGTTTCTCTCAAAGAATAGAAAAAGGATAAGGATGTCAGTTCTAAAAAATACATGTCAGTATGGAGCATTGTATGTGTTTATGTTTAACATTTACAGACTGGTGGTAACACTACCCAATAGTTAATCATTTTTCCAAAACATGTGTTCCTCTTTGGCCATTTGAAACGACGAGAGCTAAAAAAAAGTATGAAATTGCATCTTCTGCATCTTCAGTTAATCTATTACTATGCAGAAAAAAAGGCATGGTGGTCTAAACGTGTAATAAAAATTGGAGCATTGCTTCCCTTTTAAATCACTGGATTTTTGTTTCAGTGATTGGCACCTATGTCAGTTTAATAAATAACTGAACATGCAGATCAATACTCTATTAGAAGTATATGGATTATGATTAGAATATAGCTATGTTGTAGTTATAAGGAAAGAAGAAAAAACACATTTAAGGAACATTCACCAAGGTTTATCAACAACAAACTGTCTTTTAATCATCCTCTAAACTTTTTAATATCTTTATTCTCATTATGACAGAGAGAAAAACAGCGCACGCATATTCATGTAAAGTATAATTTAATCTTCCAATTGACATAAAAAAGTAATATGCTAAACATGACGGTCAGGATTAATTTTCAGCAGGGGGAAAATAATTAGAATCACACTTTCCTGTTGAAGGGAGGGAATATGTAAACAATGCTTCCCTCCAGGCAAGTGCTTTATCAAGTCGACAGATGCATTTGAATTTCCTTGGGTGGGGGACAAAATAGGTTACGTGTCATTTTAATGGAATGGCCTAACCACCAAGATGGACTGCAGACTTTATCAAGAGTGCTGCTTACAACTAATCCACCAATTTAGCACCCACATCAAAACACTGTCATTGCAGCGTGTCATTTTTTTCTACACTCTTCATTACTTGCTAACATCATAAAGGCAATGGAGCCAAAGTTCAATGGCCTTTCCTTTTAAAGATGTGTAATTCCTCACATGATACATATATGCTAAGTCTATTATGTATTAACATTAATTAACATTTGGTCTACCTGTACCTGCATATTGTTGTGCACACCATGACACAGACTTTGCGAGTGAAGGTAATGTTTGAAAATTTTAATTTAAAAACTGTACACTTGATATTTGTAAAACAATTTTTACAGGTCAGCAGGTGTGCTATTCGCAACAGTGCTGTCACCAGATATATTATATTTCATATTTTAAACCAGGGATGGGCAAACTTTTTGGTCTGTACCCCCTTTCCATCACTAAAAGCAGCTTGCGACCCCTTGTACCTCCCTCCTATCCTCCTTGCTTCGTCAAGCTTTGGGTGAATGTGCCCTCCAGATATCATTCCTATTATTATTATCTTCCTATATTCTTCCTATGCTCCCCTTTCTTTATTTTGCACTTGCTTCCTCCTACTTTTATTCGCAATGTAGATGGATGGTTCACACTTTTCCATTTCAAAATCCTTTCTGGTCCCTTGTTTAAAGGCTTCAAGTCTCCCCAGGGAAGACGGCCCCCTTTTCTTACAGTTTTTCATAGTGCATTACAGGTTACAACAAAGTATTCCATCTGAAATTAAATTTGTGTATAGAACAGAAATATGTAAACCATGTATTATCTCCGTCTGGTTTTATTTTCTGCAAATGAATTTAATTTTGACATCATAATATATATTTGGAAACTGTAAATTGTCCACTTTATACAGTAAATTCACAGTATAGTTCTACACAAGAAACATGTAGATTAGAAGCAACTGATTAGATGGATCGATGCACGAATGGATGTTTGAATATACATAAAAGGCCATGGTTCAAGCATTACAAAAATTAGATTTTGCATATAAAATAAATGCAGTAAAATGTTACAACTTCACATTCAAACACAATTAGGAAATTTAAGCATAGAACTCTTTGAGTACTAAATTCTGAGTTGGGACTTCTCAACATATCAAAAAGCTGCCTTTGAACACATATATATTTTAACGTTTACCACATTTAATTATCATGAAGCATGAATTATCTTCCATAAGAAAACAAAAATAGAATGTGCCATGGCTGATCATGAGGGTTGAAACAGTGCCCAATTTCCACAAAGTTTAGGAAATACAAATGTATGGCCTGCCATGTAAACTGTTGCAATAGGGCTAATTTTTACCACACAATTGGACACTCAATCTTAAGTAAACATAATATAACAAAAAATATCAAGGCTCTGCACTTTTGTGCTCTTTAAAACACTGTACAGGAGGAGTTCATATCTGAAGCATCATCAGCTTTTTGAGAACAGTACTAGGAACTTCTTTTGTAATGTATATAGTTAATTTATGTTCAAATGTGGACTTTTAAAAATAATTTCAAATCGTATTTCCTGCTCAGAATTCCAAGAAAAACTGTTTTTTTTTTACTGGGAAACTGGGTTGAGACATACGAATGAGCACACAATGCATTTCACTCTTTAATCCAATGTAAACTTAATACATGGCTCCTTGTAGGATATGATTGCCGCTATAACAGAGCTTTGAAGCTAAGTATAGTTTAATATCCCAAAATTCTATTGGCCCTATTAATCAAACATAGTTAAACGTTATCCATGCTTGATAAATAGCTCACATAAAAAACATGGTTGTGATATTTTAATCCCAATTGCTAAATATACCTCATGGAGCTTAACCACATAGGTATAAATATCATTGCGTTGCTGGGATCTAGCAGTTCCTAGAATACATACTTACTAAGGCCCCTATTCAATTGAGCACTTGTTGGTTACTGGATCCCGTAATGTAGCCCGTAAACTAATTTGCTATTCAATTGGTGTCTTTTAGTTACCTTCAAATGGTTTGCGGGTTACAGGCTGAAAATCGCTGTGGTTGTTAAAATTGTAAATCTGACCCATCTAAGCCTTTGATCTTTCAAGCTCGTAAATGTTACAATTGCAAATTGCTATTCAATTGCTACAATTCCTCAAGCCCGTAAATTATTTCACACCTGTAAATGGCAAATGTAGAAGGAAATCCTACGAGTGCTAGATTGGACTCGCAAGGGGGTTAAACAGCACTGTAAATGCAAATACAAATAAACTCCACTTTAAAATACAGGGAAAGCAATAAAAGACATTAGAATTATTTGCACAACAGTCTCAAGCTCGCAAATCTGCTTTTATTTTCATGTTATATTGATGCCAGGAATCAAGAAGTTAAAAAATTCATTTTTCTATGATAATAGAAAGTTTGTAATCTTTACCTATGGACTAGTCTTTATGATTCACTTGCCAAGTATAGTGTCATATCTCATTCTATTGAGTGATTCTTGTCAACCAATTAACCCTTGGTGCTCAATTTATATTGTTATCAGTATATGTTAATGTGAAAGTGAAAAGACAAAGAATGTGCAGACTATATGGAATAAGTTGGCTGTATTTTCAATATAAGTTTATTGTAAGGATATTAAACTGCTTTGAACATTGATAATGTGCTTGTTATGACATAGATTTCAATTATACTATAACTAGCAACTTGCAGGTCAAAAATGACAGGGCAATAACATTTGAAGCCATGGCAATGCTGTTTGCCACACAATGTAAAGCTTTTTCTACTCTGAGGACCTTCGGCGCTCATTGCGAGCCTCTCCTCTCATGTACTTTTGCTCCTCTGAGCACCTTCGGCACTCATGACAAAGACAGATATATATATCTATATTTTGTTAACTAAGTGCTCTGAGTTAATGGCTCGCCTCACTTTGCGAGGCTCGCAAGCGATGAGAACCTTCGGCGCTCATCGCCTAAGTCGTTCGCACCACGCAAAGCGTGACGACGTCTCGTAGTTTGACAACTATTATATGTGATTGGAAGGTACACTGGGAAGGTACACTGTGTCTTTTTATCTGCTGTGCACATTCATCTGTGAACTTAAAAGAGTCAAAGGGACTTAAAAACATGGCAGAAAATAACATAACTACTAAATATTGTAGTCACAGTCTATTTAGAAGAGACATTCGCCTTGGACTGCTGTTGGAGTATATCGAGAAGCATGGAGATACTCTATGAGCACAGTAGGCAAGTGGAAATCCTTTTGAATACAAAGGCTTCCATAAAGGATTGAGGCAATGGTAAGCATCTGTTTAAACTCTGGCCTTACTGTGAAGCCACAGTGTATTGTACTGTCAATTTCCATTAAATAATGTATAAATTATAATAAGATCTGTGTTTTCAATCTTCATTTCATATTTTGCATTTGTGTAAAAATCTCAGAGGCAACTGAAACTGGCTCACAATTTGTATTATAGCACATGTAGAAAACTCTAACATTTGATAGAACTGAAAGGAGAAAATGGAGTAATGCATCAAAACAAAATTCTATTTGCAATTCCTTTACTTTGATACATCTTTCCTATTGCGTTATAATAAATAAGCATCTAGCACCACAAATTCTACCAAAAGCACATTTCAATGTCTGAAGACAATAGGGTCATGCATCAATATGTCAGAAATGTCAGTGATGCTAAAATGATGCAATGTTCCTCTATATTGCTGGTTACTACAGCAGATATATTACAAAGTGAACTAGCAAAAAGCTGGATGCAAACAGCAGAATAATTTGACTGAAATGTTACTCCAATTAATATTTCTATATTTTTTTTCATCTAAATGAAAACAAGTAATGTCTTACACTACCAGACTATTCCACCCAAAACTAGCAGTACACTAGCCATTTTCTACACAAATTAATTAAATAAATTATTATTGAATTATATAACATTGTCACTGTGTGACTCAATATGAAAACTTGTGCTATAGAGCAGATGTTCACAATCTGCGGTCCATAATACAAAATCATGAAACACAAATAAAAAGTGTCTAGATACTATATTGTATAGTTTATAAATCCACAGGCTGTGTGCCAATATAACACAGAGTTTTATAATTGTTAAAGGGCCATTTACCTCACTATAAGTGCTCTTCATGGTGTGAAAGAGCACAAGATTCTATGTTAAAATGATCTATTGCATTTTTTAATTACAGTAAATTAACAGTCTTTGGTCTGTTTACAGACACACTGCTGACTGTTCTGTGATTAACAACATCTGCCAACAACGGCCGGTGCAAGCTATGTGAACATAAAGAGATTTGATCCCGATGGGGCTCAGCGCAAAACATTTTTTACATCCCATTGAGGGGGGCCCAACATTTGTTTTTGCACCAGGGCCCTCTATTCTCTAGCTCTGCCAATGGTGGGTGCCCAACAGCACAACCCATTAGCAAGGAAAATGTAATATCACCACAAAATATAATAAATATAATATATTCTATGTGCTATATTCTTTATCTTCTTAAAATTATTATTATTTTCATTACATAAAAAGTGCAAATGTGCCATAAATGCAAAGAATAATGATAGCAATGTCATTCAGCAAAATGAACCAAGTGGTATTGTGTCATGCCATTATGTAGAGATTACAGAGGAAAATGAGACAATGAAGGAGACTTATAGAGGGCAATGGTCTACCAAATAAGCTTGCAACTTCATTGCTTGTTTTAGTTGAATCTTTGAACGTTGACAATTAAGGGTGAAGGTGAAGACATCTACAAAAAATTTGTTTTAGGGAGAACTTGAAACCAAGTAAAGAGGGATATATACTGAGAGAATGATACAAGGAATTTCAAGTAACAGTTAACAAAAGTGGATAAAATAAGCACGTCCTGCATAGACACAAGTATTAGCAGAGGTCAATGTTATTAGGAACTTTAGGAGCTTGCAAAAAAGACAAAGAACTCCTCAGTTGTGCTCTGTGCCTTTAAATAAAGGGTTATTTGCTGGTTACTACAGCAGATATATTACAAAGTGAACTAGGAAAAAGCTGGATGCAAACAGCAGAAGTGTGTGGCAGAGGGATTTTTTTTTCCTGTTTGAAATTGCTGTTGAGTTGATGGATTTAATAGCATTTTTAGTAATGAATGACAATGTGTTTACATTTTTCCCTGAAACGTTTGTATATATTATGGCACTGCACCAAATAAGCACTGAGATGATGGTACATGTGTCTAGTGGAATCTGGTTTATGAGGATAGTACAGTAGCTGATGGTATTTTAGCTGTACAGCCTTTAAGCTTACTCTCAGCCACGTGGAAAGGAAGCTCAGTGATAAAACATTTGATTTAGAGATTGTAAACTCAAGTCCAGATAATAATTTTTTGTAACATTTTATTGAGTTTTTAAGGTAAACAAACAGAAAATTGTAAATCGTGAAGGGGGTGTTTATGAGAGAATGTTGGACTCTCCAATGCATGAACATTCAGTCCCTGCTACAATTTTGTTCACTTGCAGTACATTGCTTATGCCCTGCAATTCATTTTATTTTTAAAATTAATCTGCTTATAGAAGGCATCTTCAGTTACAATTTTACATAAATATTAATGATTATTCCAAAGAGGCACCAACCACCGTTCTTCACTGGTAAATTCAGTGCTCTACTTTCTGTTGATTCTTAGCCTAAGACACTGATAAAAGGTGGAATAAAGTATCTATGCCTCTTATTCTGTTGCTAATGAGTAGCAAATATGTTTTGTTTGCTGGTTTGCCTGGCACTACAAACCATCAGCTGCTTGTAACTCCTAGAGGCAGCCTTAACCAAGCACTGTTCCCTTAAGTGGTTTACAATGTAAAGCAGGTCAAGCCTCTATCCATATTGTCTACACAGTTGCTTGTGTATCAAGGTGTCTTGATCAATTTTAAAAACAGATTACCCACATAGGGCGCTATGCTAATCTCTACAATAGCAATTATAAGTGTAATAGAAAATTCTACCTAGCTATGCTATTCCCTATCCCAAAAACATTGCAAGAGAACAGCTATAAGTCACTGCTACGAGTGAACTGCACAACAAAGCCGAAAAGCAAGGCTTTGTTTTTCGCACCGATAAAAGATTACAAGTTTTACACAAAAATCCTATGCTAATATGATTTTACAGATCACTCTCAAACCAGAGCAGTGGTGTAACTGCAAAAAAATGAAGAAAATGGTTATAAAACTTTTACTGACTGCCCCAGCAGCAGTTTAAGATACAATATAGCCCCAAAAATCACTTAAGAAGGATGACATTTTAACATTCTTTGACAATTAACAGTCCAATATCAAGATATGTGTAATTAAAAATGATGATAATGTATTATTATGTCTGTTTATTAGACAACATCTCGGGTAACACACAACCCAGTACTCATGGTGTTAATACATGTGAGGAAACCATGCTGCCTAGGAACAAATACTCTGATGCAATGTATATATATATATATATATATATATATATATATATATCAGGTCTTAATGTAGACATGGAATTTTTATCTCATTATCAAAATTTCTTGTAACCTCCAACATTCATGATTGTAAATATATATGTGTGTTTATTGATTTATTTATTTTTTTAATTCTCTGCCTTCCTCTTGACCTTGGTTACAGCTCTATGGTTCCTTAGATGTAAAACTATTTACAACCCTAATTTACTTATTCTGGTCTGCACCCCCACACACTTACATGGCTGGCTGAACAGAACATTATTTGTTAATCCTGGAATTTTTTTCTGTATTTGTAAATCTATAATCAGTATTGACTCTGACTCTGACAAAGAGAGGAACGCTCTCGAAAGCTCATCATGAAACCTATAAATATGTTAGTCCAATAAAAAAGGTATCAATATATACTGCAATACTCTGATTATTCATATATTTATATATATATATATATATATATATATATATATATATATATATATATATATATATATAAAGAGTGAGGTAGCCGTGAATGTCCAGTAATCCAGATGAATAATCAGAGTATTGCAGTATATAGTGATACCTTTTTTATTGGACAAACATATTCATAGGTTCACCACCACAATCATTTAATATATGGTGGGCAAAAGAGCGATAGAGGCCCTCCACCGTACAGTAGTACAGTAAATAAATAGTACATTTGTGGGCACATTTGAATGTCTAAGACTAGTTAAAAAACTTGCTTCATGCTAAGAATTCTGAGAAATACAGTTGTTACCCTGCACTCTGGGAATCTTGGTAGGGACATCCAAATGTGCCCACAAAGCAAACTCTTGCAATCCATAACCATATTAAGCATGGCTTCCCTTAAGCATATGCCAGCTGTATCAACAGCTGTGAGCAAAGCTAGGGTTTGATTATACACAAGCCAGGAATCCCACCCACTTACAGCCATTTCAAGGTTACTGCCTCTCATCAGCATGTGGCAGGATCCTTAGCTTATATAGTGGATATTATGAGGAGGTAGTTCACCACAACAATCCCCTCCACCACACATTGGTACAGTAAATAAATAGTACATTTGTTTTTACATTGAATGTCTAAAACAAGGGAAGCCGTGTTGAATATGATTATGGATTGCAAGAGTGTAGCCTATGTGGGCACATTTGCCTGTCCCTGCCAAGGTTTCCAGAGTGCAGGGTAACAACTGTATTTCTCGGAATTCTGAGCATGAAGCAAGTTTATTAACTTGTTTTAGATATTCAAATATGAACCAAATGTACTATTTATTTACTATATATATATGTATATATATATTAGACTCTCAGTTATCCAGAACTCAAGCAACCAGAACTCTGAAGCAACCAGAAAAGAACTTGAATAATGTACTTTAAATTAAAAAATACATTGAAAGGGCTCAACACATGCCAGGAGCCAGGTTGTCATTCCACAAAATGCTTACAGGCACCTAGAATTCATCCACTGTATATCTCTGCAATTCAGTTTTACCTGGAAGCAGACAGGCATGAGTGACTGAGCCAGTGCAGTGTTGGCGTTACATTACCCGGGTTCAGCACTGTACCCTCCAGCCCAACATACCTGTGTGAGAGGAGTGAAAGCTGCTGCTGCTAGAACAGCCCTCACTGACAAATATACTTAGCAGAGCATCCTATGTGTAGCTAATCTCGGCCTCTTTTAATAGTAACTCTCAAGCAAGCAGAAACTACATACAGCTCCCACCGCTGATAAACATCTACACAGTTTATAACGTCCGATTAACATAGGGCTCATGGTCTCCAAGGTTTCGTCTGAAGTGTTCATCGGTTTTGGTATATTTTCCAAGTGCTCTAAGGGCTAGTGTTTTAGATTCTATTTGGCGGTTTTTGGAAGCCAATGATATGGTAGACATAGAGGTACATTATGAGACAGAGTTATCTATAATATATTACAGCAGTGACAGACAGTAGGATGGCAAACAATAAGGAGAGAAATACAGTTGTCATGATAAGTTACAAACATTAGAATTGTTGTTGAATTTTGTTAAAGAAAATTCAGTTTATTCTGAAAAGGTTATTAATGTGAAGGCAACATGATTTGATAAGTGTTTGTATGTGAGGAATGAAAGGGAATGCAGAGTCAGAAATAATACAAGGCAGAATGATGATAGAGATACAAAGGTACAAGATATAGAAGTTGTAGTTGCTATCATAAAACAAAAAGAAAGAAGAAAGTCTAATGAACAATGAGTAATGAGAAGTACAGAAATGAACAGGGGGCTCTTATTCTCAAAAATCATAATATAAAGCTGATAACAAATATCTCAGTGGACATGTGAGCTAAAGAAATAGCAGTGGGCAAATGGTACACAATGTCTAGTGATAGTAATGGATGCTAACACTGTTAAAGGTAATCCTTTGAGATCAACCCAAGACTATCATGAGCTTTCAAGGATACTAAGAAAAGTTATAGTTCAAGACTTGAAGATAGAAAGACAGATAGATAGATAGATAGATAGTTAACATGAAAACTAGTGTTTTCCAAACAGGGTCACCAGTAACCCAAACTTTACTGGTCATTTGAAAGTTCTACATAAATAAAGCAAAAATAAATGTAAAAAATATATCATATTGACACAATGACCTTGACCTTGGGTTAAGGGTCTCTTCCCTATCAATCATAAATGTGAATAAAAGTGATTACCATTTTTTCTATGTTTACTTTATACAAGAAATAGTGTAATGATAGTACTGCAATCATAATGTCTTTTTGACATCATAATCACATTTTGTTGGTATTTCCTCCGAACACTGTTGTTGTGTTCAAGGTGTTTATCCTATTTACTTTTGTTACTACTTTAATATTTATGTTTGTCCTAATAATAAGGTATTAAATATTGTGGCCCTGATTCAATTGCAATTTGGCCAATTGAATACGGCTCTAAATAAGCAGATAGCATATTTTTTTAAAGAAGTTTTTAGTTAGTAAACATCTATCCAAAAGCAAGGTTTTCACTATCTAAAAACTTCTTTAAAAAATATATGCTATGTGCTTATTTAGAGCCCTATTCAATAGTCCAAATTGCAATTGAATGAGGGCCTGTGTATTTTTGCAGTTCTAAAATATATTGTAATTATATAGGTAGGAAGCTTGACCCATTTGACTCACAGTACAAAATAGGATTTAATGATACGTTCGTATGTCAGATAAAAGTAGTATTTGACCTATGCTTTCTAATTGGACGATTTTCTATTTTTCTTCCCTGTGTTTTTTTTTTTGTTTTGCTTAGCATTGTTTTCTAGAGCAGGTAGCAATGGGAAGATAATGAATTGATCTCCATGGGTGTCAGCATGAATCAGTGGTGCAAGAGAAGATCAGTGGGAAGGAACACAGAACAATTCCTCCCCTCGTGGGAGCAATGTGTAGTATCATTCACAGAGGTGTGAGTTCCTAACCCTTTGCCCTTTTCTGTCATGAGTATCCAATATATGAAGGAGGAGGAGAACCAGAGCTCAGGGACTGACACTGTATGGTGTCTAGCGATCTCCCTGAGGGAATGTTTTCCCAGTTGTTTTTTAATGGAGACTGCAGAAGCTTCATGTAGTAGGTCTGCCTCATTACTTCTCTTGATCCCTCCCAGAGGCCAGCTGTCATTAGCTGGAGGCCAGAAAAAAGCATCATTAATGTGCTATCCCATGTAAAACACAGAGAATTGACAAAAATATTTTAATAGGAAACAAATGGCAACCTGATTATGGTATTAAAGTGGGCCAAAGTATCAGTGTATCTACTATAACACAAATGTAATGTATTGATGGGCTGTATCCTTGCTCTCTGACTCTATTCAACTGGATGATAGAAAGTTCTTGACTTTGTTTTATAGGTATCAGTTAAAACCTGTTCCTTGTCATTATTATGCACCGTAGACACAAGCACAATTCCAAGAATAAAAAAGTAATTTACCATTCAACACTATTGGTAGTGACTGCTGATCTGGTAAACTTCAAAATGATGACTAAGTGACAGGGGAAGGTGAAAATACTTTAATTGGGTAAGCCTGTATAATATCTGGCCTCCGGATAAAACACTTCCGCTTCCTGCCCTCTCATTGCCTTAGCAATAAAACTGTGAATATAGAACCATGATCACTTATCACTATCAGGTTTCACAGAGTGTATTTTGCTCATAGTCTTGCATGTATGAGGTTATAGAGACCACTGAGAACCAAATTCATTAAAATCTCTGCAAATTAATGCTGTATTGTAATTGGAAAAATTGCTACATAGAACTTTTATAGAACTAAACTAAACAAACTGCAAATATTTTAAGTAAGAAACAAATAATTACATTTATTATATGAAGTTGTGCATAAGTAGGGGCACCTGTTTTATCTTTGTTTGCCTACTTCTATGGGAGGCAGAGGAGCTTGTATGCATAGAAGGACTTCAGCTGCTTTTATCAGAACATAGATTTTTTTTTTATATATATATTTATTAAAGGTATATGATAGTACATCATTGCATTTCATATACATGAGTTACATGCATCTGTAAATGGTACAGTGTACAATTTAAAAGTACTCGCTAAGTCATATTGTTCTGTGTAAATAAAACATTATCAGCCTCATTAAATTAGACCTCGTAGTTCCCTCAGCCCTCGCTAAAGCCTTCATAGAGCTGTTTGCGAGGGCTGATTCCTCAAGCTGTTCCTCGCAGCCAACATAGCGAGATTACGGACGAAAATAGCTCAGGGGAGAGCTACATAGAACACACACACGTTAAAAAAAAAGTGCCCGCTTGCGCTCCGAAAGCCTATTTGTGCTGCCTCACAGCAGCCCAATCCACCATTCTACTGTTTTCCCACTGCATCCCCATGCTGCAGGGGTCTCTATAGGGACCCCCAAAGTGTTCCCACATTAACCCTTGCAGTGGGGTTTGCTAATCAGCATCGATCAAGACCCCCACTGCATTTAAATTTTTAAAATAAAGAAAACCTACATTACCAAAATTAAAAAAAAAAACTAAGTTACCAAAATTAAAAAAGTACTACGCACCTGAAAAGAAAATGCATGTATAAATAACACATAACATTGCATTACATCAATACAATAAATACAGTTACAATACATCAATAAATACAATACAGTTCAATTATACCCCTAACTACAATCCATTAACCCTGTCTACAATACATTATCCCTATCTACTATACATTAACCCTATATAGGGGTGTATCTCATTCTGATTGGCTCACATCTTGGCACCTTCTGATTGGCTCAAATTTGATTGACAGCCTTTTCAGCCAATCAGAAGGCGCCATTGCCAATTTTCTACCCGAAGAGGCGATTGTGGCCTCATTAGCGTCGGGGAGCTCCGCAAGCAAGGAGCTCTGTTATTTTTTTTATTTAATTTTTAGAGCTGCGTTTTTTGTCCAGGAGCTGAGCCGGAGAAGACAAGAAGATGGATGGGGACATGCAGGAAAGGTGAGTTTAATATTTAGAATGTTTTGATGTTTGTGTTGTGTTTATTATTTTTGTACTAATATTATGTTTCTTTTATCCTAGGGGTGGCTGATCTACTGAAGGGACATCTAGGCAAGGTAAGTGGGCTTTATTATTAATGTATTGTAGATAGGGATAATGTATTGTAGATAGGGTTAATGGATTGTAGACAGGGATACTGTATTGTAGATAGGGTTAATGGTTTGTAGATAGGGGTATATTTGAACTGTATTGTATTTATTGATGTATTGTTACTGTATTTATTGTATTGATGTAATGTAATGTAATGTTATGTGTTATTTGTTCATGTTTTTTCTTTTCAGGTGCGTAGTTTTTTTTTAAATTTTATGTAACTTCGTTTTTTTTTATTTTGGTAACTTAGGTTTTTAATTTTGGTAATGTAGATTTTTGTAATGTCCTTTTTTTATTTTGTGTAATGTTCTTTTTTATCTTCTGTAATTCTAGGTTTTACTATTTTCTGTAATTAGGTGGGTTTTTTGATTTTCTGTAAATAGCGGAGTAATAGGGATTTTCTGAGGGTGGTAGGTAGGAAGTGTAAGGTTTAACAGGGTAGAAAGGAGGGGTTAATAGTGTAGGGTAGGATAGGGTTTACTGGGTACATTTGGGGTTAAATAGGCCCAGTAAGGGTTAAATAGGACTAGATAGGCTTACATAAGTCGAGACGCGGTTAAATAGGACCAGATGGGGTTAAATAGGCCTAGTTAGGATTAGATAGGCCCAGTTAGGGTTATTGGGTCTAGATAGCGTTATATAGGCACAGTTAGGGTTATTGGGTCCAGATAGGGTTAGATAGGCCCAGTTAGGGTTATTGGATCCAGATAGGGTTAACGGGGTACAGTTAGGGTTAAGGGGTTAATGGGGTATAGTTAAGGTTAATAGTGTAGTGTTTAGACTTTGTGTCATGAGGGTCCTGGAGGACCCTCATGGCAATTATGGTGTTATTATAGGGGTTAGTTAGTGTCATATATGGGTCTATAAAGACCCATATTGGCCTAATGGGGTTAATTAGTGTTCCATAAGGGCCTGTATAGACCCTTATGAGACTAATAAAGTTAATTAAGGGCTCATGGGGCTCTGTATGGAGCCCCATGAGTTATAGGGTTAATTAAGGGCTCTGTATAAAGCCCCATGAGTTATAGGGCTCATTAGGGGCTCATGGCGCTCTGTATGGAGCCCCATGAGTAATGGGGTTAATTTTAGGTGCCTGGGGGATACTTATAGTACCGCTGTGGCAGACGTTAATATTTTTTTTAGCACTGGTCTATTACTGTCCTTTAAGATTAAATTTTAACTGCAGCGGATGTCACGATCGATGTCCAGTAGAGGACCTTTGTGCTAGATACAGAATATTTAAAGTTCTCCTAATGTTGCCCCCCGCTTTTCTAAATGGTATAATCTTCTAAAAATTTTACATAAATGTGAAGCACAAGATATGGGTAGATTAATAATTGGTGGTGACTTTAATCTTGCCTTTAATCCCTCCTTAGATAGATCTGGGAATTCCCTGGGCAATAAATTCATAAACAAACTGAGTCAAATCAACAATATAATAGACAGGATGGGCTTGGTTGACATCTGGAGGTGGCATCACCTGGGAAAGAGGGAATATACATATTGCTCCTCAAACCATGGCACATATTCAAGAATCAAACCAATCCTAACGTGCTCAACTCTTTTTGAATCTACCCACAGAGTAGAGATGATCCCTTACCCGTGGTTAAATCACTCAGCTGTGTTAATGCATATGGGCCCTGGTCCAAATATAACCCTCCCCCCCCCCCAAATACATGGAAAATAAACAAATCTTTACTATCAAAACCTATTCATCTAGATCTGATTTCCAAAGATATAGAATTATTCTTTGAGACTAATTCTTCCCCAGAAAAAGAAATTGTCTGGTTATGGGTAGCTCATAAGGCCTATATAAGGGGCACATGTGTTACATTAGTGGCCACCCATAAAAAGACCAAGAGGAGATTTCACAACTACACTGGGCCATCTAGAGCTGCAGAATCAACAAAATCCTTCCAGGGCAACCAGCGGACAAACTAGGGTAAAAGAGATAAGATCTCTTAGTGGCCTGACTACTTTTAGCCCAAATACAATTCAAAGGGTTTTTATAAACAAATTTACTCTTCCCAACCTTGATGCACCGAATCAGACCTTCAATCTTTTTTGGATATGTATGACCTTCCCTCTGTGTCTGAACAGCAATTGTCTCATCTGAATTCAGATATATCCCAAGAGGAAGATAAATCTACTATTAAAAACCTTAAAATAGGCAAGTTGCTGGGGCCAGACGGTTATACAAATCTATATTACAAAAAATGTGAAACTCTACTTAGTCCCCACCTCACTTCCCTATTTAATGTAATTCTAAATAGGAACATATGCCTCCAGAGTTTAATTACCCTAAAATAGTAGTTATCCCAAAAGATGGCAGAGATCCTCTCGAAGTCAAGAACTATAGGCCGATTTGGTTGATGAACAGGGACATAAAATTTTTAGATCATGGCGCACAGGATCTCAAAGTTTTTGCCTGACCGTATACATAAGGTTCAAGAACATAGAATTTATTTGAGTCAGTGCTTTGAATCGGAGTGCTGGAATTATTATTAGTCTACCAAGATAAGAAAGCAATTCAAACAAGGCATTGGCTACCCCAGTAAAAAGTAATTGCATGTGCACTGTGGCATAGCCAGACCTTTTTCCGCCTGGGTCGGACCCTGAGTTTGCCACCACTCTCAATACAAAAATGTGCCTCACGGCAGAGGTGGAGCCCCAGAGAACTGCTGCCCAGGGCACATCAACTGTGGTAAGGTTTATTCAAAGCGAACAAAGAGTAGACATAACTACATTTTTTTTAGTATACATTGCAATAATTCTTTAGTGTGGAATTTCATTTTAGTTTCAGGTCAGATCCAATGTGTCCTTGTAAACTAATGAACTTTCTCTGTTGAATGTACTGGTAGTTTTAGCTGCTAAATTTAAATTGTGCCGCTAGATCCTCTCTGCTTTCAAAGTGTCTTCTCAGGAAATTGATAAGTAGAAACCAAAATGGCTGATACCAGTGTAGCCTAACTGCAAATAAAATGTAATTAATTAGAAGCTGTACGTTGCTTGCAATGTAAAATATTTTGCCTGTTTTGAAATGTCATTCTACAAAAGTAGATATTAAATGTATGACTACAAACATCCTTTAAGTAGGAAATAAGCACTCATGTAACAGTCATGTAGAGTGTAATAAAATAGTCTGTACATATTAAAAACCTTCTAGTGTCACAAATGGAAATAATATTATAACATGGCTGCCACATTATTCTGCTGAATCAAATCAGTTGTGATAGTCTCGGAAATATGTTTTTGTCACCTGCAAACTACACCTGCATGACCTATTTTATGTGATTTTGATTTGCCAAAAATGCACTAAGTTTTTCCAGTCATGTTTGATAACAAACTTCCTAAATCTAAACCACTTTGGGTTCAAAGCTGCAGAACTTAAAAGAAAGGGAAGTATTACAAGCCATGTAATCTAAAAGCCTTCCTGTTATGCATTTATTCGTCTCATTGAAAACACATATGGAAAAGCTTAGGAGAAATTCAGTTCCCTGTAATACAAAAATCCTCATGCATCAGCCAAAGTGGAGCAGCTAGAGCAAGAAATCTGAAGCGAATTATTAAATGTGAATATTTCACTTCAAACTTCCTCTTTCGTCTCGTCTTCATTTTACAAAATTAATAAGTGGTTTTGATAGCAACGAGTAAATTGTACATCTGCAGCTGCCAAATGCCAATTTCACAAATACAGGTACAACACCAATTATCCGGCATCGGATGATCTGGCAGCTCTTTTAATTCATGCACATTTTCATTGGGAACTTCCTGCGGTGGCTGTTGGGGTTACCCTTGTGCGGCTTTGGCGCAGGACCATTTTCAGTTTCTCCTGTGTCTGGTGACAACTCTCCGGGCTGGGTCACTTTGGGGAGGGACTTCTGGACCACCTCTGCATCTTTGGGATTGGGTGGCTTAGCCTGATTAACTGATTTGTCAGACCACGCTGCAAATCAGGTAATCCGGAACACAGGATGCCGGATATTGGGTGTTGTATTGTATCAGATAAAATGTAAAAATTACATCACAAACATATAATTGTGGGTATATACAAAACATTTAAAGTACAGTACTTACTGTAAATAGGAAAAAATGGAGAGATGCACTATATATATATATATATATATATATATATATATATATATATATATATATATATATCCAGCTTGTGAGTAATGCCTGTGTGATGCGCGGGGGCACACGCAGGTGTTACTATTGTGCATAAATTCGGTGGAATCGGTGAAACTGCTCAGAGAGAGACAGAGGGCACATGATACCGTCAATTATTACGTGAATTTTGCTGAAGTGTAATTTGCCATTTAGGTTTTTAATAAATTACTTTCTCAGGTGACAGGAGGCTTTGAATTCATGGGAGGTTCTATTTGCAGGGGGAAAAGTGGAAGTTAAAACTGCAAGTGCTTTCACTAGGTTTAATGGAAAGCTGTTATGCAAAACACTGCATAGAAACAATATGGGGCGTTTTCAAAGAGGATGTGCGTTAAGCTGCAAACTGCTGCCGCACACTGAGCATGAGCAATACTCAGGTCTAGTAGGTTTAGAAGATAATCATTTTGATTCACTGTAAAACTTTAAATGACCAAGAAGTTTATTCATTTCCTTGAACTTTATGGTTAGAAAAACAAATTTTGTCACTTATTCATTTACTAGAGTAAAGTGAATAATAAAGATATATATTTCTCAGTGAATATCACAAAACACTGGGGATAGACAACTAATACACACATTGAAGATAAATGTTTCCAAATATCCAGTTATTACTTGAGTGGACTCATCTGGATGGGTTTCTGGTCTCTCTCCCTACAGCAGATGGCAAATAGTGAAAGACATTTATATCCTAGGAGTGCAAAGGATACATGTCTCTACTAGTTATGATTTATGGTAAATAGTGTTAAACATTTATGCAGGTGAATAGAGCACAGTCATTTATGTAGATAGAGAATTACTCAAAGAATATAAATATTTCCATACTATTATCACCTGTTGGAGAGAAAAGTTATATAATTTCTTATATACCACTTATATATACATACATTTTTGTTGACTATTATTAAATAATTTCAGATTATTATCAATGATGTACTCTTAACATGAAGTGTTTAACATGAAAACCAGTTATGTATTTGCAATAAAAATCTCTTGAACTAGTACAGTTGTGCTCAAAAGTTTGCATACCCAGGCAGAAATTATACAATTTTGGCATTTATTTAGAAAATATGACTGATCATGCAGAAAAAAAAATATTTTATTGAAGGACAGTTATCATATGAAGCCATTTCTTATCACATAGTTGTTTGGCTCCTTTTTAAATCATAGTGATAACAGAAATCACCCAAATGGCCCTGATCAAAAGTTCACATACCCTTGAATGTTTGGGCTTGTTACAAGGTGACACACACAGGTTAACATGGAAATTAAAGGCTAATTTCCCTCACCTGTGGCTTTTTAAAATACAATTAGTGTCTGTGTATTAATAGTCAATGAGTTTGTTAGCTCTCACGTGGATGCACTGAGCACACTAGATACTGAGCCATGGGGAGTGGAAAAGAACTGTCAAAAGACTTGCGCAACAAGGTAATGGAACTTCATAAAGATGGAAAAGGATATAAAAAGAAATCCAAAGCATTGAAAATGCCAGTCAGTACTATTCAATCACTTATTAAGAAGTGGAAAATGTGGGGATCTCTTGATACCAAGCCAAGGTCAGGTAGACCAAGAAAGATTTCAGCCACACCTGCCAGAAGAATAGTTTGGAATACAAAGAAAACCCCACAGAAAACCTCAGGAAAAATACTGGCTGCTCTGGAAAAAGATGGTGTGGTTGTTTCATTGAGCACAATATGACGTTAATTGAACAATAATAAGCTGCATGGTCGAGTTGCCAGAAAGACGCCCTTACAGTTCCAGTGCCACAAATATGCCCGACAACACCTTGTCACGCCTCACAGTTCTGGTACACTGTAATTTGTCCAAAAAGGCCAAAATAGAGCTTTATGGTCACAACTATAAGCGCTACTATATGCTTGGAGAGGGGTCAAGCAGGCCTATAGTAAAAAAGAATACCATCCCCACTGAGAAGCATGGTGGTTTTTTACTGATGATTTGTGGGTGTGTGAGCTCTAAAGGCACAGGGAATCTTGTGAAAATTGATGGCAAGATGAATGCAGCATGTTATCAGAAAATACTGGCAGACAATTTGCATTCTTCTGCACATGGGACGCTCTTCGACTTTGGGACATGACTATAACCATAAACACAAGCCCAAGTTCACCATCCAGTGGTTACAGCAGAAAAAGGTGAAGTTTGTGGAGTAGCCATCACAGAACCTGACATTAATATCATCGAGCCACTCTGGGGAGATCTCAAACGTGTGTTTCATGCAAGAATTAGGGGCCTCATAGACATTTATTACAAATGACTGCATGCTGTCATTGATGCTAAAGGGGGCAATACACAGTATTAAGAACTAAAGGTATGCAAACTTTTGAACAGTTGCGAGGCGAGCAGACGAGGCACGCAGGACTTAGGCGTGCGAGACGAGCAGTACATTTAAGGCACGCAGGACTTAGGCTGCACTCATTGCAATGCGAGCCTTGCGAAGCGAGGTGAGCAGTTAAGGCACGCAGGACTTAGGCTGCAATGAGCGCTGAAGGATCTCATTGCACTGCAAACCTCATGAAGCAAGCAGTTGAGGCACAGTTAGCGCAGTTCACAAAAATACAGCCCGTGGGACTTAGGAAGCAAATCACATACATGGACTGTGGGCCTTGGAAAATTATGACTTTACAGGCCGAACCACAGAACTCGAAACACCTGCTAAAAATAACAAATATGCCTCAAATTCACTTACACACTCACACACAGCACATGGATCAGGTTCCTCCCTGGATCAATACTCCCTCTCCAATTAACCAGGATAACCCTGAATGCCCTTTTTAACTAAAAATATATCCAGTTCCTTTTTAAAGTTATCTATTGAATCCACTGTTACCACCTTCTTTGGTAGAGAATTCCACAGATTAACCACCCTTACTGTGAAGAACCCTTTTCTTTCTTTAAAGTGGATCTAGTGTCACAGTCTCCCTCTCCAAGATGGTGGGTGGTGTTGTTCCGCGCTGTGCTGCCCCCTGGCAATATGACACCCGGGGCGCTGCGCACCCCTCTCCCCCATTCCTATACCACTGATCCATCACATATATAGTTGTGGATCTGCGGGCTGTTCGGAACGCTTCCGATGTTGGTAACGCACTTGATAGCCTCACAAAGCGAGGCGAGCCGTTGACCGCACAGGACAGGTGCTCGCGAGCAGTTGAGGCACGCAGGACTTAGGCTGCACTCATTGCACTGCGAGCCCCGTAGGACTTAGGAACCGAAGCACGTACATGGACTGCGGGCCTCGGAAAATTTGAATTTTAACGGCCGAACCACGGAACTCGATACACACTTACACACAGCAAAGGGGGAGAGCCAGGGAGCCTGTGAGTAAGGTTGCAACTTAGTTTAAGCCATATTTTGTGTTTTTTCAAGAACGAAAATCGAGAAAAAAATGGTTGCCGAAGGACGTAAAAAGGAGCTCAAAGAAGTAACACTTAACACAAGGCAGTAACACTTAACCCAAGGCAATAACACTTAACCCAAGGCACTAACTCCTAACCCAAGGTAGCAACAGTCATCACAATATTGATATTTTTGACATTTATGAAATTCAGTATAACCAGATATAGCCTTTTTTTATTCTAACATGTTTTATTCAAGGGTTACTTTACAAATGTTAACAGAATATGCCAGAATTTACACATGATTAAGTGATTGACAACATTGTTATTGTATTAACCTTATTTTGAGTGGGCAAAATAATATAAAAATCTAAATTTGTTTTATAGTTATTGGTTTATTCTACCTATATACCGACAGGATGCAAACGTAAAAGGAACACACATTCCCACACTGGAACTGTTACCTAAATTAAGGCTGATATTTTCTGGTCTCTAGAGTTCCTGTGTTTAAAGAATCGTTGTAACTTGGGGACAACATCCCATTTGTGAAATATGTAACATAATTAGAACATTTAAGCTATGAGTGTTTTAAGCAAATATATTAATTTTAGCAGACACTACTTAAAGACTTCTATGTTGTCGGTCTTCAACATTTCCTGTGCTTGGTTCCCAAGGTTGTTATCTGCTATTGTGTATTATGCAGAAGTTAAGGAAGGGAAGGGTAGGGGAACTTATTGTCTCACTGGTGTTACAGATCAGATTTTACTATCTGATTCCTTCCCTTCACCCAAGCAAGCAGACACATTTCAAACTGCATTTCTGCTTTCCATATTCTTTACCTGCCCACTCTTTCACTGGTCAGGAAAGATTAGTGTCATGTCAGTCTCCATTTTTTCTCTAAAAATGACTTATTCTTTTGGCTTACACAGCTGGGTTGTTTTTTTATTCCACAAACAAGTTTTTAATGAACTTCAATGTCTAATTAAAGTAACTGGAGATGTTGAGAATGTTTGAGGAGTGACTTTACTGTGTTTGAGCAGTGACTTCGTGAAACTTTAGTCTATAAAATCATGTTTATCAGAAGAATGAGAGCTTGCTTACCTAGGTTACTGTTATACAAGTGGACGCTATCAATATAGGTCTGGAGGGTACTGCAGGTGCAAAATGTAGTATCTGAGGAGCCATAGAGAGTTTGGTGTTTGAAGTCCTCACAATTCCTTTTACCTTTGAAGAGCAAGGCAATTTGGATAATGTATGATCATAGTGAGTCAATGCCAAATAACCATGAATGTCATCAACCCTTGCAGTGCAGCTCGCCTATAGAGTAAAACTCACATCAAATGAAGTGGTCAGACATACACAAACATCAAAACTTGCAAGCAGTTCAACAGAAAGTCTTGCTGACATCTCTTATTCATTCTTTAAGAACTATTCTTCCACAAAGAATATAGGTTCAGGGTTGTTTACACCAAAGGTATTGTATCTCCGGGAGTATAAAATAAACCATGTTTATCCCAAGTAGATATAGTATACTGAGTTACCTCTAAGACCCAGTTGCTCAAAAAATACACCATACCAAACCATACTAAGTTCCAACAGGTGAGGCGCTAAGTGTACATAAGGATATTATATATGACAATATTGACAGAAGAAATATTTGACGAGAATTCTTCTCTTCAGCCATCTAAGAAGCCAACTTCTTCTCTGTATTTTGCGAGCAGCTGGTTTGACAGTAGTGATACAGTGCATGAACCAGAATTGTATGGATTTGGTGCTCTTTCCCATATACATTTGTTACCTGTTTAGAGCATATCTTTCATTCTTAATGTCCATATGTCTCTTCAGTGATATTTTGTCCTATGCTCTTGATGGCATTAACCAAATGAAATTAGATCATGTATATAAAACAGGATCATTCCCGAAAAGATCTTGTCAGAGTTGACATGGTTTCCTCAGCATTTCAGCAGTCAGTTCAAGAAAAGAACAGCAATGCTTCAAAAACATTTCACACATTCAAGACACGCAAAAGCTTTTAATAGAATAGTGAATAGTAGTTATTACTAATTAGCAAAGTAATAATTAGTTAATTACATTTCATGCAAGACTTGTTTCTGAGAGGCAAAGCTTTCACACCTAAGAGAAGGCCATGGAAATCAGTACATTTAGGGCTAGCTTAACATAGCATTGTGGCTACTTAGAATGGGCCTATGTTTGATGTGGGAATGTATATGGAGGAGATTATGAGGATTACCATTAGAGTATATTTTTTTATAGGAAAATAAACCATAATGCAGGTTAGTAAAATGTTTGATATAATATACAAAGATTTTACAATTTCTGTAAGAATAATTTAGGTTTACACAAAAAGTTTAACTTTACATATTAATTAGTCAGTAGACCATTGCTTTCCAAACTTTTCATGTTGGTGACACACTTTTTAGACATGCAACATTTCGCTACACTGTAATTTAAACCAGAGGTTAAGCTAACCCCTTATAAGAGATAAGAACACATACATAAATTGCTTTTGTGTGACACTCCTACACATTGCACTAACGTGTCGCAACACACAGTTTGGAATGCTCTGCAGTAGACAAAAGTATACATATATTTATTTGTTTCTATCATATCTGCAATAACTGCCATTTCCTAAATTGCACAAAGTAGGAAGACACTAGGTGCCATATTAAATTCCAAGCCCGTAGCAGCAACGGTAAACCCTCAAAGCCTGCAGGCTTTATATTTGCTGGAGTTACAAAGCTATTACATTCAACCATGCCACGACCATTGAGCCGGAGCCACAAGCCTGTAAACCCTTTCGGCGCACGCAAACTGTTAAGAGGCTGGTCGAGATGAGATTGGCCGTTACGATCCAATCACGGTATAACATCGTGTGACACAGGCTTCTCAGCCAATAGAAAGCGGTTTAGCCGCAGATGATTCACAGAGCGAGATTATAAAGTTGCATTCCACCCGCCCATGCGTTGACTGTGTTGTATTTTCTGACTAAGTAGCACACACGTCCCGGAGTTGGTGGTTTGTTCTAGATAGAGAGAGAGTAGCAGTATTTTGAGAGCAGTAATTTTACACTTAATCCTTGATTACACATATTTACAGATTACACATAATTGCAATATACATAATTTAAAAAGAACACATATAGAGACACATAGAGCTAGGTCACACATAATACACACATATTTTTTCCATCATACATATACAGCCAAACTTTGATTAATTTATCCTTATTTTATTTTTGGGATTACAATGGAGGGAGGAAAGAGGATGGGAGAGGAGTGGAGAGATGGGGAGGAGGAGAAGAGGAGAGTCGAGGAGAAGAGGAGAGAGAAGTGGCCCTGGGAAGTAGTGGATGAGTGGTGGAGAGGAGTGGAGGAGAAGAGGAGAGGAGTGGAGGAGGAGGTTGGGAGTGGTGGAGGAGAGGAGGTGGCGTCGAGCAGTAGGAGGAGCTGGAGGAGGAGGAAGTGGAGGAGGAGAGTGGAGAGGAGGAGGTAGGTGGTGGCAGGATGGCCCTAGCACCACTCACACGTATAAGAGGGACAGAGGGGGAGGGGCCTGACGCCAGGGGGGATGGTAGCTCGGGGGAGGGACAGGTCTCACGGACATGTCAGGGAGATAAGGATCCCCATCCACAGTTGGGAGGGCAAGAGGCTAAGGGCAAGCACAGGGCCCACAATTGCACGCACCGGGAGAATGTGGTTTTCCTTGATGCTTTCCTTCGCCGCCCCGTGATCCTTGCAGGGGGAGGGAAGTTAGGCCAGGGCCTAGGGCTAAGGCATGGAAAGAGGTAGCGGCTGAGGTTACAGCAGTGGGCACAACGCCAAGACATGTGAGGTCCGTCAAGCATCGTTTTGACAACATCAGGGCCAAGGTGAAGAGGCTGATGGCCAAGGAGGAGAAGAATGTGACTGTGTGCTATAATGAGTTGGAGAGGGTCGCCAAGGACCTTCTCAGAGAGGTGCCCGCTGCTGGAGCTTCAGGCCTGGTGGTCCAGCAGGACCCAGCCTCCATTAGCCTCATTACATTTTTGCCTCTTAAGCCCAACATGTAGCTTGAATTTTGGCCCAGTTAGGTTGCTAATAAATTGGAAGGGGCTCTGAGCTACGGGTTTGAGACGAAAATCGTAGCTTGTTCGTAGAACGATGGATTTGCAGTCGTGCCTGGCGATCAATTAGTGTAGACCATAGTTACTGGTTCAGATGGAGCCAATGGAAAAAAGATTGTTAGCGTTACGTCACGTCACTAAAAATGGGGAAGGTAGATTTCAAAGTCCTACGTGCTTCAATTACAGTTTGCGATCGGACCCACATTCCAGATTAATGCAATATTAATAAAGCCGTAAACATGATATTCTATTACATGCAAGTTACAGTATATGTCTTAACATTGATTGCAGGGATCGATATAACACAAAATATAAACATGAAATAAAGTATTTTTGGGGGCCGATTTGCGAGCTTGAGAATGGTGTGCTATTAATTCTAAGACCTAATATCACTTTTCCATTTAATAAATGTACAGTAGTGTGTTTTTTTTTGTTGCATTACAAGTGCTACATATTGGACTTTACGCCCCTTGCGGGTGCTCTCGAGCACACGTTGGGCTTTGGGCTTCATTTGTGTGATACGGCTTGCTCGCGTGTGACTTCTTAGCAATTTAATTGCTATATTGAACATGTAGCGGTTACGGGCTTGATGGACCTTGATGGACACGTCCTGTGTCTTAACACGCAAGTCCATTGCGAGCTTTATTACAGGGCTAATTTAATATCCGTAACTTTGGAGTTACGGGCTATGTTTTAAAACGTAGCCCCAATTTAATGAGGCTGCATGTCAGGTGAATATCACATACACCAACATGCCATCACATGTACATCACACACACTACCCATGTAAATGATGACCAACAAGGACACTGACATGTAAGCTCCATGGAATTAACAAGGGATAGATGGATGCCTCATTAAATCCATGAAGCTGACAAATCTCAACATTCCTGAGCACAATAAGAGTAATCAAGCAATAGAAAGTCCATGTATTGGTGTGCCCAATGCAGCCTATGCAGTTACAGACTGCAGCCGGAATTAAGATAGCGTTAGGAGCCAAGAACGATCAAGATCAAGAACCAAAGAATAGATCATATCAAACAAATGATAGCTAATCTGAGTTGCAATTAGGAGTATCATCCAGATCCAAGCCTAGATGTTAGATAGTAAGGAATGCACACAAAACAATGTATTATTCATCATACTAATAGCATATACCTTTCTTTTCTCTCTTTCAGCATCAAGGAGGTCTGGGTCCAGTGGCGAGCCAGAGGTGGGGGCATCGGCTCCATCAGAGTAGGAATTGGAGTAGCAAGTCCCTACCCAGCAGGAACCGGTGCAGGGGGAGGAGGAGAGAAGCGGAGCCGAGGGTCCTGGTTCGGAGGAGTAGGATGTAATATGGCTAGTGGGGTCACCATCAGGACCACCTGCCACACCGCCCCTCCTCCAGAGACTGAGGCTATCACCAGGGCCCTCCCACTGGAGGGACCATACCCCCCCCCCACACACACACACACAGCAGTGTGCAGAACTGGCTGCCACCACCACCGGGCCCACCAACTCCACCGCCATTACTTCACCAGGCAAGTGGAGTGTCTTCAGGGGATCCAGGCCAGCATCTCCGCCAATCATGCGGTGGTCATTTGCAGCCTGGCCAGGTGCAAAAGGGAGGAGAGGAGGCACCACCTGATGACTGATTCCTACCTGGCCGGAATGCTTAGGATTGGGGCGGACCAGAGCTCATTGTTTAAGGACCTGAAGAAGGGGTTAATTTGATGGTGTGGTCCTTTAAGGATCTGTGTGGTGGGAGAGAATTCATTTTTGTGCCGAGGGGACCTTGCATCATGGGGGTTAAATAATAGGTTCAAGGAGGAGTCCTATTATGACCCCCTTGCAGTGGTTAAAGTTGTAGGGGCCGGGGTAGATGGGTAGAGTCTGTTTTACTGCTTTGGGAGTGATCTCTAAATTCTTATTAGCATATGGTTTGGATATCAAAGTCTAGCAGAGTAAATTTTTTGTCAATGGAGATTTTTACCTTGGACCAAACCTAACTTATCAACTGAAATAAACTTAGGACAAAGCCTTATAAAGTGCTTTTTAAGCCAGTTAGCTAGTTATGAATGTATGCATAGCTAGTATTGTATTCAATAGTGATAAATTACAAACAACTTTTCAAGTGTTCTGTGTGATTTAATAGGTGAAAATAGACAATAATAATCTTTGCCTCACTTTGATGTAAGTTTTCCAAACTATCAGAGCACTTATTTTATAAAAAAAAGTAATACAATTATATAATATTTAAAATGTAATTTTATATGTACAACAAAAAATAGTGACTATGGTATTTAAGTCATTTTACCTTGTATTTGATAAAAGTAGGATTTACACATGAATTAAATGAAAGACCAAAGGTAATGAAAGGCTGTATTTGCATTTTAAATTTTTAAAAATAGTTTGCTGACTGTAGTGTCACATTAACAAAATGAAGTATACAAAACTAATATTCACTAAGGGTACAATATAAATTATAAATTTAAGTAGCACTAAAACAAATTAGGGAGACATAGAAAAGAACTTAGTGCATGTTCTTCATTAAAGAACAGATCAGTAACATGATCTCACTGATGACAGATTTACAAGAACGAACTGTTGCAGACAACCCTAGGTTTTCAAATGTTTGCCTGTGGATACAAATTATCTAGATGCAAGAAGAAAAGCTATTTTACTGAACAAACCTTAATGCAGCACTTGAAGACTTCTGTAGTGAAAACATCTTGAGGGCAATCAAGTGCCATTACTATTTAACACATGTCAGTGTATCTCCTGATGAACTACTGATAAAATTACAGTTTAGTGTGCTCATTTCAATCACTATACAAAGACAATTTGCTTATCCACGCAAACACCTAAAAATTAGCATGTTCCGTAAAGGTTTTAAAACTGTAAAACTGTTGAAAGGTAGTTAATTTAGTATATCACTGTATTTTCATATATGATAAATATAGGTAGGTGTAAATGTTCATGAAATAAGATATAGGGCTCAGTTAACAAAGCTTCACAGCAGCTAAGATTGTTCTGCAATGCCTGTTTTGCACCACTGAAGCTTATTCCGCGTCTACCAGGTTATCTTCCCCACTATGTTTGCATGGCTTTGTGATTGTTTGTTGTATGTTAAACACTAGCTGATATCCTCATCACCATACTCACTAATAATTTTCTGTCTTAGATCAAGGCCTCAATGGAAAACTACAGACTTGTGCAGCTCAAAATCCATCTACAAAAACATGTCTTGGGAGATCCATTGCAGTCAGGGTTCAGACAAAGAAACAGCACAGAAACAGCCCTAATTCATGTTCTTCTTCTAGCAAGAGACAGGGATGATTGTTCATTGCTAAATTCTCCTTGATCTCTCTATAGCATTTTAAACAGTGGACCATTGTAATAAGTGGCCAAATAACTATTGGGTTAAATCTTTTTCTCACTAACAGGTCTCAGAGGGTTTCTTCAAGTGCATTCTCTTCTAACCCCATATCCCTGTCATGTGGTGTTCCACAAGGCTCTAGTTTATCTCCAATGCTAAAATATTTTTTATTTGCATTCATAGTGCTATGAATAGGCGTTTAACCCCCTTGCGGTCCTCTCTAGCACTCGTAGGATTTTCTCCTTCTTTTGCCATTTGCGGGCTTGGGGAAATTAAGCAATTAAATAGCAATTTGCGATTTTAGCCATCGTAACTCTTGTGAAAGTGAAAGATAAAAGGCTTTGGGAGGCTGTAAGTTGCCGTTTTTATGATGGGGAAAGCGATGACAGACATTAGAATTAATTGCACAACAGTCTCAATCCCGCAAATCGGCAGTATATCAGATTTATTTTTATGTTTCACTTCAGGGTTAAATCGATCTCGGGTATCAATGAGTTAATACATATCAGGCCACCCACATGGACTAGAACAGTATTGGCATTCATTTTCATAATTCTTTATTTTGCAGGTTTGCGAGTCTGACCTAATTGGTTGACATGTAAACACCATGTTTTACTGCTGTAATAATGACAGTCTAATTTTCTATTGGCGTATTCGAAATGGGAGATTATGGGCTTGCTTAATTGATCTTTTCCCGCCCTGAAGTGCTACAAATCAGTGCATGGTTTACGGAGTCAGCTTTGGGCCACTAACTTGTGCCCTTGTGTAATTGAATATCTCCGGATTCAGAGACGAACAGGAGATTGCAACACACCCGCAGACATGTGGCCTACAACGATCCAGTTGCTGGCTTGCAATGGAATTGGGCCCATTTTATTTAATAACAAGGAAAAATCAGTTAAAGCACAGGGAAATGGAAAGCATACTTAACAGCCCTCCCTCTGTTTTAAAAGTATTTTATGATGTAATATTCTACATATTGTCTAATAATATTTTCTATTTGCCCAGAGATTTATATTATAACAATAGTCGAATAGCAAAATTATTTTTAACTAGAGGTTTCTAAATAAAATAGTTTATACATATTAGCTAATTATAAGGTGACAAATGCCACATAGTTTCTATATTTTGTATTAAAAGGGGAGAATACATATATTTATACTCTACTCAATGAAAAGTATTTTTCATAGTGGCGCTCTTGGTGCTCTTTGCTGTGACCCTCATTTACAATTATCTTTCTTCTTTATTTGCATACATGCTCATGCCCTAGCAGTCGTGAACAAATTAATTGGAGGAGAGATAGAGTAGTCCATTTTTTTCTATATGTTCTTTTGAATAATTAAAAATCCTAATGTACAAAATATTTAAAAAAAATATGAAATAAACAAATAATTAAGCACAGCCCTTTAAATATTTCACTTAAATGCTATTAATTATTTATTTAATGTTGCATTTTCTTTTTTAGATGCTCATTTAGAAGAGTATATCCTTCTAAACTACTGAGTTCAATTTATAAATTTAAAAAACAGCTGTGCAAAATGTCTCTCTCGCAACTATGAGAGCTTTATTCATGCAAGCTATGCAATTGCACCCGCCACAAACTTTACAATAAACAAGCTAACATGGACCCAGCCTGTATTCATATTGTCCGCTAGCCTTATGATGAGCCCAGGGAACCCTGGGGATTCTCTCCTCCCATGCGCTGAAGTGAACCCCGATACCCACTTATATATATAACCATGTATCTATATAGACCCCCAGGGCACCTAAAAAT
Organism: Discoglossus pictus; assembly: GCA_027410445.1. Lineage (NCBI taxonomy): Eukaryota > Metazoa > Chordata > Amphibia > Anura > Alytidae > Discoglossus > Discoglossus pictus. The sequence goes on along the minus strand of CM050166.1, from coordinate 174,215,718 downwards.
TAACCCTGTGCCACAGAGCTTCGTAAAGGTCCTCCCTAAAAATTAATCCCTACAACACGGATCCTAATGGACCCTTGTAGCACACTAAATTAATCCATGGCATCTAACTATCAACCTTGCCATAGAGGTCCTGCAAAAGCCTCCATGACACTTACAGTGAGCACCAGGCATCTAACTATAAGATATATGCCATTGAGATCTTTCAAGGACCTCCATGGCACCTATGATGAAGTTATATGCAATTGAGATCTTTTATGGCACCTAGTTTTAACCCCATATAAATTGTACCCACCATCCATGGGGGTCCTGTAAAGACTCTTGCGGTTCCTAATAGGTCTGGATAACTAGAGAAGGAAGAGTATTGGTCCAGGGAGTAATCCAATTGCCAGTTTCTGGGGTCACGAATGATTATTTTTTTCTGGGAATGCTTCAAAGTTTTTTTTGTTTGTCTTCCTCTGTATCAATTAACAATTAATTCTCATATTACAAGGCTCAGAAGAGATCTTAAAAGGTTGAACTTGATTGAGTAAAAATCTTTTCAACCTCAATTATTAAGTAAATTATAAGGTTGACAGACTGACATTATAACCAAAAGTGACTAATATCTGGTGGTGATGTTATAACTTTGCTGGGCTCACTATTATTATTTCTCAATAATGATGTCTCAACACATAATCTAAACACATCTAAATTGTGCATCATCTTTTTTATATTCAGTTGCTCGTGTGCCATCAAAAATTGTTGTTAAACTATGCTTGCTAGACCCCTATAATATGTATGCACTATTCTATTTGTAATGTGTAAAGGGGTGGATAGGTGGTAGTTACATAATGATACAATGGGCATTACCGCTACCTAATTGTAATACCTGAGTTTTAGTAACTCACACAGTAGATTGCAGTTATCGAGCATCCTGTTAGTAATTGCGTCCATGAATTTTGCAACTTGAAGTCACGGATTCTTGTTCTAGTAACACTTTTTTTCTGAAAGACACTTTCCTCCTGAACTTTCTTAAATACCTTAATATATTTGAAGGCTTCTATCATGTCTATTAAGTCACCCTTTTCATTCTCTCCCCGAAGCTACATATATTAAGGTCATGAAGTCTTTCCTTGTAAATTTTGCAACTATAATGATTTGACTTAATTAGATATTATAACACATATGAGATAAGGTCATAATGAAAGAATTTAATGTTACACTACAGTTTAAACATCTTATATATAGTATGGCATTGCAATGAAATAATGGTCCTAGAACTTCATATTATCGACCAAAAAATATAGATAGAGAGAGAGATATGCATGTGTGTGTAAAATCATTTTAAATGCAAGACAAGATAATGTGTACATTTTATGCCCTTGCTGTCAATGAGAACTTACGGCCCCATGCTAATCGCGCGATGTAATTTGGTGTATACTGGAAAATCTCCTGTGGGAGCTTTTTCCCCTATAACCAGGATTATACTATTAAATGCACACAAAAGTACATTTGCACTTAATCATAAATATTTAAAAGTGAATAAAAGTTCAGATCACTTTTTGTGTAATTCAGCCCTTCTTACCTTATCTCAGTCCTTCTCACCCCATTTCAGATGAGAAAGTGCTCAGTAAATTCCCATTCACATGTGCCATATTACTCCCTCTTGCGTAATATGTTTTCTCTCCCCAACCTATGCTATTAGCAATATTTTAATAGCTGTTAATTTGAAGGAAAAAAAAGATGTTGATGCTTCTACTGCTCTCTATAATACTTTTTGTAGGTTTCTTGTGTGAGAGTATTGTATGCAGTTTATCTTGTGACTGTCTGATTGTGAGCATGTACATGGCAAGGAGCAGGTGTCAAATACCCCCCCCCCCCCCGGGCACACTGATTGAACTCTCTGCCATGGGAGATTGGGAGATCTCTATGGCATATAATATAAGCCTATATGCCATGGAGATCCTGGAAGGACCTACATGGCATCAAAATCTAAGCTATATGTGGTGGAGGACCTTACAAGACCTCCATGACATCTATCATACGTAGATATTCCATAGAGATTCTTACAGGACCTCCATGGCACCTAGAGTTAACCCTATAAGGACCTCTGTGGCATCTAAAATTAACCTCCTTACAGGACCTCCCTGGCTCCTAATACATGTGTGTATTTGCTTAAATAATTAACCCTTTACATGGAGATCGTTTAAGGACCTCAATAGCATATATCTTGGATTGAGATGTAATGGTTAATTTATATAAATAAGTTATAATTTATAAATAGTATTAAGGTTTACTAATTACATAAACCTGGAGATTGATAATTATTCATTTACACTACTTACACGCAGTGGGCCACATTAGACTAGCTTATAAACTGGAAAAAATCCTTAGTAAATCACATGATGAGCTGCATTGCAGGATCTCAGGTTAACACTGTATATCGCACTCATGTACACACTCACTTTTTTAAAAACCCTTACTCATGAGAATAGCTGAGATAAGTTGAGAAGAGCTGTTTTGCCAACCAGAGAAAATAGTGATTAGTAAATCAAGAGATAATGTGAGATGCACATATATTTATTTAGATGTTTAGTTAATCTCAGCTATTCTCACCTTATCTAAGGTGAAAAAAAGCTTAGTAATCCCCCAGTGTATCTGAAAATACATTTTATGATTTTAGTCAACATTCTGCTTCACATTGTTTAGAAGTATGGTTTGTTCCCATATTAGAAATTGGTCAGTATGATGCAGATTTAATTAGAAACCTTTACAATCTAATATAGTTACATAGTTACATAGTTACATAGTAATTAAGGTTGAAAAAAGACTTTCAGTCCATCAAGTTCAACCTGTTAAGATCTCCTCTGATCTGCAATATGCGGAATAGGTATTAATTAAATTATTGATTAAATAATTATGTATAGTATTGGAGGATGAATAAAGAGTTAGTCCATCAAGTTCAACCTTTTTAGATCTCTATTGATCTTTTTAATGTGGACTATTTATTATTATTTGTTAATTGTTATCTGATCCAGAGGAAGGCAAACAGAAAAAAAAAACATTGAAACTTTGCCAATTGTCTCATAAGGGGGAAAAAAAGCAAAATTCCTTCCTGACCCCAGAACTGGCGATCAAATTTCTCCCTGGATCAATATTCCTTTGCTAGTTATCTAGGATAGCCTTGAATGCCCTCTTTATTTAAAAATATATCTAACCCCTTTTTGAAGTTGTCTATCGAATTCGCTGTCACCACCTCCTTTGGTAGAGAATTCCACAGTTTAACCACCCTAACTGTGAAGAACCCTTTTCTTTGTTTAAGGTGAAATCTTTTTTCCTCTAACCTCAAAGGATGTCCTCTTGTCAGTTGAAAATCTCTTTCTACAAAAAGATCACTTGACAAAGCCTTATATTGACCCTGGATGTATTTATATAACGTAATCATATCTCCTCTTAGATGCCTTTTTTCTAGCGAAAATAAGTTTAATTTGGTTAGTCTTTCTTCATAACTTAGTCCCTCCATTCCCCTTATTAGTTTTGTAGCCCTTCTCTGTACTTTTTCCAGCTCTAAAATGTCTTTTTTATGAGGTGGTGCCCAAAATTGTACTCCATATTCCAAATGAGGACGTACTAGAGATTTGTATAGTGGCAGAATTATATCTTCTTCCCTGGCTTCTATATCCTTCCTAATACATGCTAATATTTTATTTGCCTTTGCAGCCGCTGCTTGGCTTTGAGCGCTGTTACCTAGGTGGTTGTCCACTAGTACTCCCAAATCCCTTTCAATGTCTGATACCCCTAGATTTGCTCCATTAAGATTATAGATTGCTTGGCTATTGTTCCTTCCCAAATGCATAACCTTACATTTATTTGTATTAAATCTCATCTGCCATTTAGCCGCCCATTTCTATAATTTATGCAAATCCTTTTGTAGGGAAAGTACATCATTATCTGATTTTATTACCTTGCACAACTTAGTGTCATCAGCAAAAATGGAGACACTACATTCGAGTCCTACTTCAATGTCATTAATAAATATGTTAAAAAGGAGAGGACCTAATACTGAACCTTGAGGAACCCCACTTATCACATTAGACCAATCGGAGTATGTTCCATTCACAACAACCCTTTGCTTCCTGTCTTTGAGCCAGCTCTCGATCCATGAGCAGATATTTACTGCAATTCCTGTATCCCTTAGTTTGCTCACTAGTCTTCCATGTGGCACTGTATCAATTGCCTTGGAAAAATCTAAAAAAGACTACATCCACTGAGTTGCCCTGATCCAAGTTCCTACTAACCTCCTCATAAAAACTAATTAGATTGGTCTGACACAACCTATCCTTCATAAATCCGTGTTGACTGCTACCTATGATCCTGTTCAAATAGACATATTCTTGTATTCTGTCCCTTATTAACCCTTCTAAAAGCTTCCCAACTACAGAAGTGAGGCTCACTGGTCTATAATTCCCTGGATTTGCTCTAGATCCCTTCTTAAATATAGGTATCACCTCTGCTTTTCTCCAGTCATCTGGTAGAGACCCTGTAGTGATTGAGTCGTTAAAGATTAGCTATAATGGTTTGGCTATTACAGAACCCAGCTCCATCAGTACCCTTGGATGTATTCCATCAGGACCTGGGGCTTTAGTAACATTTATTTTCTCCAACCTCTTTTGTATTATTTCCTGCGTTAACCAATTATTTAGTAAAGGTAGTGTAGCCCCATTATGTTGCGGTGTCCCAACCACTGGTACCTCCCTTTTGTATACCGAAGAAAATAACCTATTTAGCTCATCTGCCTTTTCCTGGTCACTAATTATCAGATGGCCTGTGTCACATTGTAATGGTCCTATCGATTCCTTCCTGGCCTTCTTCCCATTAATATATTTAATAAATATTTTAGGGTTAGTCTTACTTTCCATTGCAACTGACTTCTCATTTTCAATTTTAGCCAGTCTAATAGCCCTTTTGCAAGACTTGTTGATTTCCTTATAGTCACATAAAGCTGCCTCTGTTCCCTCCTTCTTGTATAATTTAAATGCATGTTTCTTTTTCCTCATCATGATCTTTAAGTCATTGTTAAGCCACATAGGATGTGATTTACTCCTATTCATTTTATTTCCACATGGTACATGCTGATGAGTATGTTTATTTAATAAGGATTTGAATGTTGTCCATTTATTTTCAGTATTCTTCCCTGTAAGTTCTTTGTCCCAGTCTATATGTTGTATTGCTGCCCGTAGCCCATTAAAGTTAGCCCTTTTAAAATGTAGAGTTTTTGTTGGCTTCTTACAACTCTGTTTTTTGTATTCAATCTCAAATGAGACTGTGTTGTGATCACTGTTCCCCAAGGGTTCACCTATTTTTACATTTGATATTATATCAATATTACTTGTGATGACAAAATCCAAGAACCTGCTCCCCTTAGCTGAGCTGCTGGTCTCATTTATCCAGTTTATTTCAGGGTAATTAAAGTCTCCCATTATTAGAACATGCCCATGCTTAGCTGCATTTCCAATCTGTAACAATAATTGTATTTCCTCACTTTCAGCTATATTTGGGGGTTTATAGCACACTCCCACCAATATACGATTAGAATTAGCTCCTCCACTATTTAGCTCAACCCACAAAGATTCAATGATGCCGTTAGTGCCAGCATAAATATCTTCTCTGACTATAGGCTTAAATTCAGGCTTAACATACAGACAGATCCCTCCTCCTCTTTTACCATTTCCCCTACCTTTCCTAAATAGGTTATAACCATCCAGATTAACAGTCCAGTCATGAGATTCATCCCACCATGTTTCCCTAATGCCTATTAAGCCCCATTTTTCTTGTACTGCTAATAATTCTAGCTCGCCCATTTTCCCAGGCAAACTTCTTGCGTTCGCAATCATACACTTTATGTTGCTATGGCTCTGCCGTTGTGAGGTGCTTGCCACTGTATTTGAGGCCCCTATTAATACCTCCCTACTTTCTATTGTAACCCTCCCCCTTCTCCTCCCCCATGGGTAACTAATTCATCCCTTTCCCTCTCTACCCTATTTACCCTTACTATTTACTAACCTTGGGTGGGTTTAAAAAAAACACTTTCTCCACTAACATAAGGTAAGAAAGTTTATCCCATAGGAAATAGTGCATAGTAAATCAGGAGATGATGTGAGATGCTTAGGAAAAAACCCTTATTATACCACTTAAATAATAACTAGTTCAGCTACCATAAGTATAGTTGCATAACATTAGCTTGCGCTGTTAGTTTTTTCTCTTCCGTTTCTTACAAAAAATAGTTATTCCAGTAAGTATTAATCCAAAATGAAGAATGGTTAGCATTGTTTGAGATTATTTGAACATGGATTAAATGATGATTTTCAAGCACAACAAACTTTAAATGCAATATTCTTAAATTCTCCATGAGTTGTGAGTGTTGCTAGGATTCTTATCAGTTTAATAAGAGAAAATTAAATATATTCTAAACCATCAATTTGCAGAGCTGATTTTAACATATGAAATGTGTGGAGAGATGCAGGAATGACTAAGCGTGTATGAAACATAATCAAACCAAACACTTGGATATATAATATGATGTATCATTTCTGTTCCCACAATTTACTATATTCTTCACATTTAAAAATGGGATTTTAAAATTAGCACATTCATATTTTAATTGAAGCACTGAGTCTTCTGTGCTGATTGTACTGAACAATTATGCATAACCAAGAAAAAAAGACAAGATTAATAACTTTTTAAAATTCATGACAGGAGAAAGACTTTGTATATTCATTGTGAAATATCATAAGAATAATTACTCGGCTCTAGAAAAAAATTGCCTCTTTCAAAAATTTTAATACAGTATATCACAGTTATAAATGGTACTTTTTAAAATGTGTAGACACATTGCTTCGACTTTCTCATTGTTCTTGAAAACAATCAAAATACAATTAACTAATCTAGATGAGATGTTTCTACTCAGAGATTTGCATAATTTTAATACATCATGTTCTGCTCTTAGATGACCTGCTAATTTACAATTGTCTCTCCAGGGAATTATGTCTGGATTTAACACATTAGGCTGCAATGGTTTATGCCAGGTACTTTCTTAAATGCATTTTTAAAAAGTGTATATCTTGTGTCAACACAGTTCAAGGGTTAAAATATATTTTCATAATCACCTATAAATATTTTTTTAGAGAAAATAGATCCACACTAATGTAAAATATAGTGTTACCAGGGCAAATGTAAAATGCAAAATTGTGCAACTGAAAATAGACACTAGGCAACTGATAATAATATTAAAAAATTAAAAAATACATTATGAATATTGATTCAATTTTACAGAAGTATAGATATAGCACATTTAGCAGTCTCTTTGCCAAATCATGTCATAACTGATAATTAAAAAAAAAAAAAAACGTTATCATCTTTTTTTAGTTTTCACACTGAGAATAATTAAGCTTTGGTATATTTGAAACCTACAAAATAACCTACATAGCAAAAATATTGGCATAGTGTGAAACAGTACCAATTTAATTTTTTTGCTTGGTCCATTGTTTTAAAAAGAAATGTTAGAAAATGCTTTTTATTTAGTAAAAATGTCTGTTTTTATTTTAATACATTTCCAAAATAGGAGCAATGTATGTGATTTTTAGCATCTTCAAGCAGGTTTATTAAATTGAGGACAGACTAAAAACGTAGGTGATATATTATATCTTACCTTTCTCCTCTCCCCATTGATTCCTCTCCATTGTTCCGCCTTTCTTACTAAGTAGCTCAGCTCTTGATTTGAGATTTCCAGGTCATATGGAACATGAAATATGTCTTCATCACAGCTAATACGCTGAAATACATCTAATATCCAACTTTCTTTATGTAATCTGCAATATAAACATGTTATATTTTTTCCTGTGTAATAATATTGTCTACTATGATAAGAGTTTCACAATACTAAGCATGTCATATTGCATAGCGTCAATAAAACAATACTACATTTGGTAGTTTTAATCCATGATGATGCAATTGTGGTTAAGTGCCATATTAAAAGTACATTGAAAGCAAGTTTTTTGTTTGTTGCAACTGAAGGAAGGTATTTGGTAATTTACCACTTTATTTTTCATTTCAGATGTTGCTCTCAAAGCAGGAAAAAGCTGATGAAATGTTTAACTGATATATATATATATATAGGCCTGCCCTTGTCTGTCAATAAGCAGTACTACAGATGTATGCGTCATACCTGTCAGCCAAAAAGTTGTATTTAATATTTTTTCATGGAAAACATCATTTTGATAATACACTTTAATACAATAATTTCTAATGCCTTTATCATAAATGTCAAAATTAAAGTAATTTTATTTTATCAATTTTACAATACCTAAAGAAGAGACATTATCATGGAGGATGTAATTTATGTCATGTGTAATCAATGTCATTAGTCATACTGTATATGATATATATGATACCATAAATAAGGATGCCTTAAAATGCTCCGGAGGTAGGAGGGCATTATGGTTACATCTTAACTTCAAAATTTCCTGTGCTTTGATTAATGTCGAAACTATTATTCACTCACTATATATATATATATACAGTAAACTCCCAGTTAGCCGGCGCCCACGGGGACTCCCTATAGGCGGATAACTGTAGTTGACGGTTAATCGGGAATCCCCGAATTTAGGTACCTAAACTGGGCCATTTAGGGCCCAAAAAAACAATAAGAAAAAAGTTAGCATTTTTTTTGTTCCAGTCTCGAACCTCCGGGTAGTGCCGGTCATGCCCGTTTAGAGGGAGTTTTTTGAAAATGGGGAATTGATGCTGGTGCTGGTTGCTTGAGAGTTCCAGTTAGTTGAGTGCCAGATAATCAGGGTTTTACTGTATATATACAGGGAGTGCAGAATTATTAGGCAAGTTGTATTTTTGATGATTAATTTTATTATTGAACAACAACCATAATACACAAAACTCATTAATATCAAAGCTGAATATTTTTGGAAGTAGTTTTTAGTTTGTTTTTAGTTTTAGCTATTTTAGGGGGATATCTGTGTATGCAGGTGAATTTTACTGTGCATAATTATTAGGCAACTTAACAAAAAACAAATATATACCCATTTCAATTATTTATTTTTACCAGTGAAACCAATATAACATCTCAACATTCACAAATATACATTTCTGACATTCAAAAACAAAACAAAAAAAAAAAAAACGGTGACCAATATAGCAACCTTTCTTTGCAAGGACACTCAAAAGCCTGCCATCCATGGATTCTGTCAGTGTTTTGATCTGTTCACCATCAACATTGCGTGCAGCAGCAACCACAGCCTCCCAGACACTGTTCAGAGAGGTGTACTGTTTTCCCTCCTTGTAAATCTCACATTTGATGATGGACCACAGGTTCTCAATGGGGTTTAGATCAGGTGAACAAGGAGGCCATGTCATTAGATTTTCTTCTTTTATACCCTTTCTTGCCAGCCACGCTGTGGAGTACTTGGACGCGTGTGATGGAGCATTGTCCTGCATGAAAATCATGTTTTTCTTGAAGGATACAGACTTCTTCCTGTACCACTGCTTGAAGAAGGTGTCTTCCAGGAGCTGGCAGTAGGACTGGGAGTTGAGCTTGACTCCATCCTCAACCCGAAAAGGCCCCACAAGCTCATCTTTGATGATACCAGCCCAAACCAGTACTCCACCTCCACCTTGCTGGCGTCTGAGTCGGACTGGAGCTCTCTGCCCTTTACCAATCCAGCCACGGGCCCATCCATCTGGCCCATCAAGACTCACTCTCATTTCATCAGTCCATAAAACTTTAGAAAAATCAGTCTTGAGATATTTCTTGGCCCAGTCTTGACGTTTCAACTTGTGTGTCTTGTTCAGTGGTGGTCGTCTTTCAGCCTTTCTTACCTTGGCCATGTCTCTGAGTATTGCACACCTTGTGCTTTTGGGCACTCCAGTGATGTTGCAGCTCTGAAATATGACCAAACTGGTGGCAAGTGGCATTGTGGCAGCTGCACGCTTGACTTTTCTCAGGTCATGGGCAGTTATTTTGCGCCTTGGTTTTTCCACACGCTTCTTGCGACCCTGTTGACTATTTTGAACGAAACGCTAGATTGTTCGATGATCACGTTTCAGAAGCTTTGCAATTTTAAGAGTGCTGCATCCCTCTGCAAGATATCTCACTATTTTAGACTTTTCTGAGCCTTTCAAGTCCTTCTTTTGACCCATTTTGCCAAAGGAAAGGAAGTTGCCTAATAATTATGCACACCTGATATAGGGTGTTGATGTCATTAGACCACACCCCTTCTCATTACAGAGATGCACATCACCTAATATGCTTAATTGGTAGTAGGCTTTCGAGCCTATACAGCTTGGAGTAAGACAACATGCATAAAGAGGATGATGTGGTCAAAATACTCATTTGCCTAATAATTCTGCACTCCCTGTATATATATATATATATATATATATATAAATAAATATATATATATATATATATATATATATATATATATATATGTATATATATATATAGATATCCATCATGGTTAATCTTGGTGAACTGAGCTTAGTGTTTGCATAGTAAACACATTGAAGAGAAAGACACATGCTTAATTGATTACATCACCCAGGTATTTCTTTAAATTTGTGCAATATAAACTTTGTTGAGCATTGATCTTTCATTTTACTTATTGACATTAAGATTAAAATCCAAATTGTGTACATACCATTCACTCATTAATGAATCAACTTCAGCCTTTAAATTCCTGATATAATTGTAAACATTGATCCTTCTTTTCTGTTTTGTAATTTTACTTAAAACATAATGACATATTGTTTGGAGAGATATTTGTACAAAAAAGACAAAGTTGTAGCAGAAAAATATATTGTGAGCATTCAAAATAGATTTATTTTGGCCACCTAGTATACTTTATCAAAGTGGGTTAAACAGAATTTAGAAAAAAACTGTGCTTTCTAAGTAAAGGATAAAAATGCAAGCATATTGAAAATGTTATAATTTAAGATAAAGCACTTGGTACCCCACCTGTCGATTGGGGGATCATGAGCAATCCATAGAACTAAGGTGTGATTTCCATATACAGAAAATCATAGTAGGTTTGTTTACATTTATACTGTTAAGGAATACTATGTGGCCAGTAGCCCACCGTGTTTTGAGCCCATAATCTTGTAAATAGTCATAAGGCATGTAATTGGAAATATTAGAGGTTAGTGCTCTAGTAGTTTGAATCTGTCCTACATATAGATAGCCTCATTCAATTGCTGCAAATTTGAGATCCGAGCTCGCAAGTGGAAATCGCAAGCAATTTTGCTATTCAATTGGCGTCTTTTTGCAAGTTCAGATTGGGTTACGATTTATGACAGTGCGAAAATGGCGGATGTACAACTTGGAGCCTACACCACTCTGAAGCCTTGGATCTGTCAGTTTCACTGTGCTAAAATCGCAAATCGCAATTCAATTGCCCGATCTCGCACACCTCGCAAACATATCCCAGCTCACAAATCGCAAATGCAGGACGAAGTCCTAAATGTGACTCGAGAGGACCCGCAAAGGGGTTAAACACCAATTCGTAGCACTGTAACTGCGAATAAAACTGTAATACTGCACTGTAAATTACAGGGAGAGCGATGAAAGACATTAGGATTAACTGCACAACTGTCTCAAGCCTGTACAACTGCAGGAAATAAGTTTTGTTTTTATGTGTCATTTTGGGGGTTAAATGATCTTGGCTATCAATGAGTTAATATATATCAGGCCACCCATATGGACTAGTACAGTATTGGCATTCATTTTCATAATTCTTCATTTTCAAAGTCTTGCGAGTCTGATCACATATCGGACCTCCGAACCTGATTGATTGACTCGTAACCACCATGTTTTACTGCTGTAATTATGACACTCTCATCTTATATTGGCCGATGCGAAATGGGCGGTTACAGGCTTGGTGATTTGATACACATCCCGTCCACAACTGCTCCAAACCAGTGCATGGTTTACAAAGCTGGCTTCGGGATCTCAACTCTCGACCTGGAGCAATGGAATAACATGGCAAACGGAGGCCAACGAGAGCTCGGAACTCGATCGCAGACATGCAGCCGACGTCGATCGAGTTGCAAGCTCGCAATTGAATGGGGCTATTAGTCGATGGAAGGAGAGTGATCAGGTGCTCTTTTTACCAATATGGCATCAGAAAGTTTAAAAAAACACATTTTTTATTCTAATAGGAACTTTAAAAATTGCATTTAAACATCAGCTTCCCTAGTAAGGAGCACTGTCTGTTAGCAACGCCCACAAAAAGGGCAACATTTACATCCATCCTTACATGTAGAGCTGCTGATACAGTTAAAACTATCCAGCATAAAAAATTAGAACACCCAGTACTTTGTCAAGGATAGTTAAACTCTCACAACAGTAGCTAAACCACGAAAACTGTTATTTTACGGTAAATTTAAAGCTACACCTTAACTTGCTGCAAAGTGAGAGGAGACTTTGAATACACAGAAAGATCTGTCTGCACATTGGGAACTGGCAGTTACAGCTGCCAGTGCTCTCAGCAGGAGTAAAGGAAAGCACATAAGTTTATAAGGACACACTCATCTGAGGAAGTAACAGAGAGCTACAGACAAGAAAGCATAATGAAGCCCTGCAGTTAAGAATAATTGCATATAAAAGTTGCAAAATGTGTTTTTTTTTAGTTTCTAAAAACATTTTGTCTCTTAGCATGTTTAGATATTCAAAATACCATAAAAAAATACTAGAATGATCATTTAACCTGTTGCAGCATTTTATTATCAGTAAATGTGCTTTTAATTTCATTTTTTTTATAAATAACATATAATTCATACTTATATTATGCAGACAAAGGGGGATATTTACTAAGATATGAAATTGTAAATGTAAAAAATTACATACTAAATTCAGATGTGTTTAGATTCCACACATTCGCCATCAAAGGTGTAATAGTGGTTGGCAAAAATGCAATGGTTGGCATAATGTGAATAATGATGTATAATAATAAAGAAAACTTCACAAAACGATAATATGCCCGTGCAATGTAATTAGGACCACATATAAATAACTGTTGGATTTATTGTCAGTATGTCAACTGTATAAAAAAATTATTGAAAAGTAAAATGTATAAAATCTAAATTTTATTTATGTCACAATATATATAAAGTATATAAAAAATAACTATAAATAAAAATAAATTATAATTCATAATTCTATATTAATATTTACTATTTCCATAAACTGGGATTCATTTACGCTACTTTAAGTGTGAGTTGTGTTGACACAATTTTCTAGTTAAGCTCTAAATATTGGTAATATCATTTTATGTATTGATAAAATATACTTCTATCGAGGACATGTAGGGGGAAATTACTAAGCACTTTCTCATTTGCGATGAGGTTAGAAGAGCTGAGATAACATGCAAAGTGTTGTTTTTTTCTTATAGGAAATAGTTCATAGTAAATCAGATAATAATGTGAGATGCACTTGAGATGCGCTTAGTAAATTCCCCTTGAGTAAAAACAAGATTTAGAGAACGGGGGTTTTCAAAGTATGTGCCCGTAACACTTCTATAACATGCCTTAACATGTGCGTGTGTTGTTGTCATTCAGCCATGTCCGACTCTCGTGACCATATGGACCGCAGCACCAGGCACATTTGTCTGTGTTTCTGATTGTGCTTAACCATATGGTTTTCTTGACAAAGATACTGAAGTGGGTTGCCAGTTCCTTCTGCAGTGGGCCGGAATTTGTCTGACCTCTCTACTTTTACTTGCCTATCATGGGTGACCCTACATGGTATAACTAACAGTTTCATTGAGGTACACAAGCCCCTTCACCACAACAAGGTAGCCATCCAGAAGGGTAACATGCCCATTCTACAACATAAAATCCTTTCGTAAATCATTAACTGAGATCCTGGATCGCATCCTTTAGTAAATTACTTCCAATAGATTCGCTGAATATCAAAAACTAATGATTCAATACAATGATTAAATAATGCAAAGGGTTACATGAAAAACCACATGCAGTCAGATATCCTTGTCCTTGTTATATTTCTAAAACCACCATTCCCTAAGAGATGCTTTGAAGATGCTGCATAAACGATTCTGTACACATCTCAAACCCTCCTTACCTGAGAAAGTAGATGTAAAGCATTGAAAATGAAATGATGAATATCATTGTGTAAATAAGCAATGTAATTAATATACCCGGAGTCCCAGATTGTCCTGTTCTCAAAAAGAGCCAATATAACTTTGCAGCATCAGCAATAGGTTTATTTGCACTGTAGGAAAGCCTCTGAAAAGAAAGGAAACAATCTCAAAACATTTATGCTGATTCTTGCCATAAATTAAGCCCTAAAATATGAAAACATTGGTTATAATGCCCTTGTTATCTATAATATTGCACAATAAAAATGAATAATTAATGCTTTCCTTATCAGTGATTATAAATCATGTAATAAGCTGTGAAATATTAACCTATAGCAAGATGTATAAAAAAAAATGGAGGAAAACTAAGTTTAAAAATTAAACAAAATCAAAAGAGACAACATGTTAATATTAACAATATGTCAAGATGTAGAAGGAAATAAACATTTGCATTTATAATTTCTTCCGGTTATAAAGCATTAAAAAATAAAAAAGTGAGTGTACTTTGATGTCAATATCCAGTGTCCATGTTATTTTTAGTGACTTACCCCAAGGAATGCATCCACTATAAATACTGCCAAAGGGTCTAGCACTGTCCAGAGACCCAAAGCAATGATAAACTTTGACAAGATAGTAGGGAATGAGTCAAACAATATTTGACAGATCCATCTTAGGAGAATCATTAAGAGCATTGATACATTCAAGGCCATAGGTCCCACTATAACAATAGCCAGCTCTTCTCTAGTGTGCATTAATGAATTCTGGTAGCTCAGTTCAACGGTATAAGGAGAAAATATGAATCTGTAAAATCAAAAAAGTATGTATATACTGTAATTCAATATTCTTCAAATAATATATTCACATAATACCTGTTGTATAATATGTTTATACATTTTATAATACTATTTACAACAAGTTAAAAAAAATTGTGGTCTTGACCGTGGTTATTTTATTGAATATGACACATATGTTTTTACTGTTTAAATATGTATTTTAACTTTACAGTTCAACATATTTGTTTATGCTATGTTTTTGTAACACTTTTAAATAAGTATTTGTATTAGGCATTATTATTATTATTTATTATTATGAACTTTTATTTGTAAAGTGCCAACATACTCTATAGCGCTATACAGGGGATGAAAACAAGAAAAAATACAATGTTAACAAGCTGGAGAAAATGGAAGGCCCTGTTTTGAGCTTAGAATCTTTGTAGAAAGTGTTTTTTTCCAAAGCACCCTACAAGATTGGAAACTTGCTCCTTATAATCTAAGGGAATGGTAGAGACAGAAGCCTGGGCAAGAATAAACAGATAAGGAATAGCAAGGGTCAGGATCGAAAGTGAAGTTTAATTAGGTAGGAAGGTATGCAAAGTTAGAACTGTTTTTCATTTAGAAGGAAAAGGAAAGGATCTGATTGAATGTCATTTGAGGTGAGTGGCTCTAGTATGTAATATGTTATCTGCCCCTAGTGGTCAGATAATATAACCTGCAAATGGGAATGTCAGGTGAGGGGCCTGGGTTAGGAGATATATCTCCAGAAGCCAGCAGAAGAAGGAAAAAGGGGGAGAGAAGAAATGGGATTGGCAAATGCTGTATACTCAACAAAAAGAGTAGAGGGGCTCATCTGAGAATGTAATATGTTATCTGCCCCTAGTGGTCAGATAATATAACCTGCAAATGGGAATGTCAGGTGAGGGGCCTGGGTTAGGAGATATATCTCCAGAAGCCAGCAGAAGAAGGAAAAAGGGGGAGAGAAGAAATGGGATTGGCAAATGCTGTATACTCAACAAAAAGAGTAGAGGGGCTCATCTGAGAATGTAATATGTTATCTGCCCCTAGTGGTCAGATAATATAACCTGCAAATGGGAATGTCAGGTGAGGGGCCTGGGTTAGGAGATATATCTCCAGAAGCCAGCAGAAGAAGGAAAAAGGGGGAGAGAAGAAATGGGATTGGCAAATGCTGTATACTCAACAAAAAGAGTAGAGGGGCTCATCTGAGAATGTAATATGTTATCTGCCCCTAGTGGTCAGATAATATAACCTGCAAATGGGAATGTCAGGTGAGGGGCCTGGGTTAGGAGATATATCTCCAGAAGCCAGCAGAAGAAGGAAAAAGGGGGAGAGAAGAAATGGGATTGGCAAATGCTGTATACTCAACAAAAAGAGTAGAGGGGCTCATCTGAGAATGAACAACACCTAAGTAGGTTTGCTCTATAGGTCTGGTTACCTACTCAGAGAGCAGCCTCTTTTTGCTCACCTGTGTCATTCACAGGGAGAAATATCCTGTAGTATATCAGTCTGGTCTCACTCAAAAGAAATACCCAGCCCCGAAATACCAGGCAATTCGACCCTGAACAGGAGAAACAGCAAACCCCAGACATACGTTTCAGCCTCTCTGAGCCTTGTCAGTGAGGTGCAGCTTTACTCCCTAAGGCACAGTGAACTGTGTATTGTAATTGTTTAAATAAAACAAGTTTCTTAAAGAAGTTAGTGAATGCATGTGGGCACTTATTTTTAATACTATAAGAAATTATTTGGTTCTTATTTATAATACAAATCTTATTTTTTTGCGTATAAAATAATACAATTTGAATATCAAAATCTCAATACAACACCAAAATAGTATTATATATCCACCCCTGCCCTCTCATACTCCTATTATCTTTAATCAGCAACAAGGTATTGTATTTACAGACATTTATTTAATAAACTACTGCACACAGGTTCAGTAATAGCTCTTCCTGCAATGCCTATGTGGACAGAAAAAGTCACCAGAATTAAGTACTGAAAAAAATGTAAATTAATTTAACATCTTAAAATTATATTTTTTTGCACAGGCTGAAATGATTTGAATACATTGCTAATATCATAAAGCAGTACCTGTAAGTATTCAGATTGTTTAACACTTTCTCTGAAAATTTTAAATGTTAGTGTGAAGGTGCTGTCAAATCAAAAAAATGTTCATTTTGTCATGTAGTTCCTAAGCCTTTAAACTCAATGTGTAAAAAGCCATTTTTGCCCTAAAGCTGTACCACTGACAAATTAGACTTTTTGAATGATTCCTCTGGCACTAAATCTATTCTCAATGTTTTTTACTACACATGGATTTTTTGTACCCTTTTACAAATTTATTGTATGAGCTTAAACAACCATATTCTACCTTCTCTTGTATTCATATTGCAAATATATAAAAAAAAAAATTTAGAATTAATTTGATTTAATCACTTCATCGGCCTTACAGTGTTGTTATGCAACAATGGCAGAGACAGATAAGCTCTCCTTTGATCATATTGAAAGGTGAATGCAACTGTGAACAAATGGCACTTACTTTATGACAGGGATGGAAATAGCCTGAAGGTAAAGCCACTGGCTACAATAATGCAGATAAAGTCTCACAAACCACATCAAAGCCATCATCAGCATAATATACCAAAAGTCACGTGATTTCCACTGATCCATTTCCATCTCAGAAAACACTGCCCATACCACAAAGGTGGTTCGTTTTACAATCCTTTGGTAAATGTGCATTTTTTGTTGTGGTTTGCTGCTGAAATATAAAGACAGAAACTTAGGTTAGATAAAATTTATGGATTAGTAGATACTGATTAAAGGGATGCAAATGTTATCCCAATCTGATAAATACACTCAATAGAAAACATAGGAAAGGGGGTATCTAACACCAATTTTTCAACCCCACTGATCTCAATGTTGTTAAATATGCTCATTTGCCCCCCAACCCTTGAAAGCAGAGAGAGCTTCACATTGGACCTGATAGATATTAACAGGTGTGTGTGTCCTATTCCCTAAATCCTATTATAATATTTGTCCAGACGCCAAATTAATCTCTTAATTGATTCATATATATGGAAGTTAGTTTCTAGTTAAATTACTGAACTCAATGAATTCAATGTATTTTTCTTATATGTGTTCACTTGTTAAATGTATTACAGTACACCATTTCCTTTTCGTATACATATTAACGTTACAAAGCCCTGCAGGCAAGTTTGTCTTTTAACAGGTAATTTTTTTATGTTATTTGTTTTTTTTACCAGTACTAATGTGATTATCCCCTAAGTCTGAGCTTGACCATTTCAGCTTTTAAATTTCATGTTCTCTGGTGAATGATGAAATGACTTGAGATATTGCTAATTGTTTAAGATGTTGCCCAAGTATTGTTCTAACATTGATCCTTATTTAAAAAATAAAAAGCTGTGCATGCTTTGATCGGTAACTCTGCTTTAATTTTGAGATGACGATAATATTTTTTCACTGTAGATTATAAGCAACGTACAGTCAAAGAGGGTTCCAAAAGACATATTAAGTGTTTAGTATAAGGGAAAGTACAGAGAGATCGTTGGATGAGTTGAAAGAGCTTATCAGCTATACATGAGAGTATAAATATAAAATAAAACATGAGGCGATAAAAATGCCAATTTGTTTTCTAGAATTTTCATATTAATGCACCATAAGAGAAGAGATTTACAGTTATAAACAAAAATAGAGGAACCTTTTACACCTAAGTCTTTGTTGATGGATTCTCAAAACACAAACCCTTACAGTACCTCAACAGTCAAGATTTGGTTTCCCAAGGTAGTTACACCCTTACATTCAGTATATGCAAAATATGTGCATAAGATGTATTTTTCAGTGTATCAGATTATTTCTGCGGCGCAGAAAAAAATCTCCTTCAAATTAAAATCAATTGAAAGTGTCAAAGATCTGCAGATTTACAATATGCAGTGATTACATTTGCATAGGCAAAATGGCATTTATGTGGTGACATCTGTTTTTACTGTGAGTTTCAAAACTATCAGACTTTATTGAAATGGATTGATTGGAGGGCAACAATTCTGAGCAATATGGACAAATATCCAAGATATGTAGTAATAAATACTTTTGTGAACTATACAATAATCCCAGGAGGTCTTTTTACTTCCAATTTGCATATCACTATTTATGTATACTGCTACTCACTAACACTATTTCCTTTATTTGCTGCCTGTTTAGTTGTATTTCTGAGTCTTTCCATTTTTCTTTATCTGTCATTCACTGTGCCATGGCTTGGAAATGCCAACACAGTCCTTTAACGCACTGTACACTCAGAAATAAGAAATAAACTGTAGTTAATTCTAATTGCACTGCAGGCAATTAAGCCTCTAAAATGTCACATATTATAAAAGCAGCAATGGGTATTTCCTACAACATTTAAGAAGACAAAAAGGCAGCAATATGTCTTGTCGTCTTTATTCCAGTGAGTATGAATAAAGCACACAGGATTACATATTTCTTGACATTATAAGGGCAACAAAAATCATTTACATAAAACAAATAGGATCAGCATGTACTTGTTAAGAAAAATATCTAATTCTGTATTACTGGTGAACTTTCAGATTAATTTGTCATCAACACTGGCAAAGAACTATGCCATAACTATGTCAGCAGGCACATTTCATTACATGCTGTGTGCATTTTGAGAATAAGACCTACATAATGTCATGGATCTTGTTGAAGTGAAAAAAATGATGGATGCTGATTCCTTCTGACAAGACCCCTAGATGCCCCAATCTTTATATATTCACTGAAGACCGAGATGGCTATTTTATATTGGGAAGAAAGATATCTCAGCTTCAGAGGAGGCTCTTCTACATTACATAGTACTTGCGGTAAATAATTCCACAACATTTTGCGATAATTACAAAATAACAGATTTATGACAGGAAAGTTGACACTCAAAACTACCCTTGCTTTCCAGTAAGAAGCAGCGACTATGGTGATCATACAGATTAGTGCTGACACAAACTGTCTCCAGGGATTCAGCTGGATATGGGGATTCAGCTGGAATAGAATGATTAGCATGGTCTGCAGTTCCTTTGTAGTATCTATACCAGCCCTTGAAAGATTTAAAATCACTCTGTCAAGCCTATAGTAGCATAGAAAAGAAGATTGTGCGGATATACCTGAAATCAGGTACACCTATTGATATTTATAATAACAAAACACAATAAATTAAAAATGCACACAGATACATCTGGCCTACCGTACAGACTATATAACAATTGTGTTTATTCACTTATGCCAATGCAGTTAATTGTGTTACTATGGCTTAGGTCACAAAAGCAAAGTAAATGTCAATATGAAATATAAAAAATGCTTTATTATAAACAATATATGTCCTTTGAAGTATATCTATTATATCTTGTGCAGTACATCCATCCTAAAACCAGGTTTCAAAAACGTTGGTTAGACTCAGGGGTGTAGGAACAGGAGGGTGCGAGGGGAACAAATCCCCCCCCTCCCAGTTTTCCATTTGACCATCAGCTTCCTTTCCTCTGAAGCATGCCAATGCACCAGCTGTGCAATACCTTACAGACTGATGCCCTCAGCCTTATAAAATAGGCTTATTGTGCCAGAGGAAAGGGGCCCACTGAGATGGGTTAACATTGGGGATATTGTGATTTGTGTGTTGTTCCTTGTTATGCCTGTATAAAGCTGCCTGGGTGCCACTAGGCTCATACTATGGTGCCCATGTTTATAGTTGGGGTGTGCATAGGAACATGATGGGAATGATGGGATGTATGTATGTGTTGTGCTTTAGGAGGGGGCTAGCACTTACAAGGGAAATATTATATATGCCCAATATTTCATAGTAATGGACTTGTCCCTTATTAACAAAATTAGTGAGATAATTGACCCCTGGGAGTCAATTGACACCAGTATCTCTCTCTATTATGACAAGCCTCAGCCTGGTGTCTATATGCCTATTGTATGTAATAGCCCCCTACCAAGAATACAGTGGTGCCAAGGGAAAACAATGGGTGATTGTCTTACACTTTCAGGCAGGGTTGATAACGTGACCTAGAAGAGGAATTGGGTATAACCATGAATGCACATTTACATTGATTGGTCTGTTGTTGCTAGAATGTGGTATAAATATGTCTGATTGTTTCAGTAATAAGGTTGTTATACTGGTTCACATAATTAAAGTGTGAATTTAGTTATTATTGCTGGGAATTCTGATTGCTGGAGTAAGTTCTTCTCAGAACTTAGAAAGATCCTTATGCTACACAAGACCACAGACACCTCTCAGTCTAACCTAAGGGCTGAAAGTTCTTCCTGCTGTACAGAGGTAAAATGAACCAGTCACACCGCTGGGGAGAGGTTTGTGGAAAAGGCTCTTATCATACCCCATTCAACATACAGGTTGTGACATTCCCTTTGGCTTATTTCTCATTACCGGGTCTCACAAGATGTCACAAGATCTTGCAAGATTAGCTCCCGAAATCTTGTGAGATCTTGTGAGACCGGGTATGAATAAATATACACATAGATGTATATAGTCGTGTCAGACTCCCTGTGATCCTATAGAGCAGCATGCCAGGCACAACCATTGCTATGTCTCTGGTCGTGCTTATCTGTAGGGTTATCTTGGCAAAGATACTGGAGTGGGTTTGCCAGATCCTTTTCCAGTGGACCTCAATTTGCTTGACCTTTCTGCAGTGATCTGCCCATATTGTGTGCCCCTACATGGTTCAACTCACAACATTATTGAGGTACACAAGCCCTACACCGTGACAAGATAGCGATCCTGAAGAGGATATATATATATATATATATATATATATACACACACACACACACCTCTATGTGTATATATATATATATATATATATATATATATATATATATATATAGTATGTCACAAAAGTGAGTGCTGCTGGCACTGGGGAGCTACAGTTCATTGAGGAGACCATGAATGCCAACATGTACTGTGACATACTGAAGCAAAGCATGATCCCCTCCCTTTGGAGACTGGGCCGCAGGGCAGTATTCCAACATGATAACGACCCCAAACACACCTTCAAGGGCCTGACCATAGGGGAGGTAGTTCAGGAGAGGGACAGACCTCAGGAACAGATGAGTGAGATCAGGATCCCCGTCCACAGTCGGGAGGGCAAAAGGATAAGGGCAAGCACAGAACCCACAATTACACCGGGAGAATGTGGTCCTCCTTGGTGCCATCCGTTGCCACCCCATGATACTTGCGGGGGGCAGGAAAGTCAGGCCAGGGCCTAGGGTCTAGGCATGGAAGGACGTAGCGGCCCAGGCAGGTAAAAGCAGTGGGCACAGCGCAAAGGGATGTAAGGTCCTTCAAGCACCATTTTGATTACATTAGAACCAAGATGATGAGGATGATGGCCAAGGAGGTGAAGCAAGCTGCAGCACCAAGTGGTGACCCCCAAGTGACTACATGCTACAACAAGTGGGAGAGGGAGGCCAAGGACCCTCTCAGCCAGGTGCCCGCTGCTGGAGCTTCAGGCCTGGTGACCCAGCAGGACTTAGCCTTCATGTCAGGTGAATATGACGGACACCAACATGTCACCACATGTACATCACACACACTACACATGTACATGATGACCAACAAAGACACTGACATGTCAGCTCTATGAAATTAACAACAGCGAGTCCATGTATTGGTGTGCCCAATGCAGTGTATGCAGTTACAGACCCCAGCTGGAATCAAGATAGCGTTAGGAGCTTAGAACAATAAAGATCAAGAACCAAAGAATAGATCACACCTAGCAAATCTGAGTTGCAATTAGGAGAATTATCCAGATACAAGTCCAGATGTCAGATTGTTAGGAATGAACACAAAACAATGAATTTTTAATCATACTAATACCATATACCTTTATTTTCTAACATTTCAGCATCAAGTAGGTCTGGGTCAAATGGTGAGTCAGAGGTGGGGGCATTGGCTCCATCGGAGCATTAAGTCGAGGAGCAAGCCCCCGCCCAGCAGTAACCGGCGCAGGGGGAGGAGGAAAGAAGAGGAGCTGAAAGCCCTAGTTTGGAGGATGATATTGATACACGCTGGTCCTGTCAGCAGCAGGACCAGCAGCCACACTGCCGGTCCCCCTCTTCCAGATACTCAGTGTCTCTCCAGGGCTCTCCTACTGCAGGGACCAGCAGCTCTTAACCCTACCTCCTCTTCCCCTCAGCAGTGTGTCCGACTGTCCCCTACCACCACTGCCCTAATTGATCCAGTCTCCAGCTGGGCCCCAGACCCTCCCCACTGGGCCACCACCACCTCCTCTACCTCACCAGCCAACGGATCAGGGATCCCCACCACCAATCCAAGCTGTGCGCCAGCAGATGGAGTGTCTCTGTGGGATCCAGGCCAGCATCTCTGACAATCATGCAGAGGTCATGCAGGCGCAATAGGGAGGAGAGGCGCACCACCTAATGACTGAAAAATACCTTGCCGGGCTGCTCAGGATGGGGGCGGACCAGAGCGCAATCCAGCAAGTGACTGCAGATGCCATGCAACGTGCTCTGGTCCCCAGCCCCACCTCCTCCAACCCGGAGGCATGCCCTGTACACCCGACCACTGCTCTCCTCCCCCCATGCCTCCACCACCACTACTGCTGGTGCTGCTGCCTCCTGTGGGAATGCCTCCCCCTGCCCCCCTACCAGCACCACCACCAGGGAGACAGCGTCCGGCCACAGGTGATTGGGGCCCTGTGGCTAGGTGGAGGAGGATCTAGAGCACTACAGCACTTTCTGCTCCGTATTAATGGGTATGTTCCTGTATTGCTGATATCATGAGTACCCTTTAACATGTGCTAACAGCTGTATAGCTGGTGGATGTGATATTAATGTTGATGAACAATATCTTATGAAGAAGGTTATAATACACCTTGACAACTGACGCTGGTCACAGCTAAGCATTTATTGTGAGATGACACATCATTATTATTGGTCATGGCCAGGTAGTTATCCTGAGAACTAGCTAATGATTAGTAATGCTTGCAGATGTGAATCAGGTGAGTTGGTATATTTTTTTACAGTTACAGTATTTAGCACTGTACTGTACATGCATGTTTTTTATATTTTATCCTCCTCCGCATTTTTTTTTTACCACTTTTTTCAGATTTTTGTTTTGTCAACACACTGTATTTGTGAAACTGGATTGGATTACACAGTCCAGAGGTTTAAGCATCTGTTTCATTGAGCAGATATAGACAAGTTGTATGTGCTATGCACATTAATAGTTTTTTTTATTAAATGGTGTGATTTCTGATGATCCTTTTTTTCATCAGATTCTGGTTGCAGTGGTGTAGTGACCACATGTGGCCCTGGTAGGTGCTATGCATCATGCTTATTCTAGACTATGACATTACCCCCTTTAGGTATCCCCTTTTTCCCAGCAATAGCTTCTTGCTCTCCAGGGATCCACCCACACCACACCCATATTGTTAATGCACCCTCATGTCCATTTCTGATTGTGCTCTATGTATGAAATTAAGCTTTGTTATACCATTCTTACTGTATCAGTGTGTTTTCAATATTTGGGGTTTTGGGACATACACATAAATCCCATTTGTGTCACATTTCTATATCAGTAAACTAATAATAAAGGGTTAATACACATGCAAAGTCCAACTTGAGATATTGTGTCAACATTCCCCTGAAGGCCTGATAGGAATATGACAGGTGATAATGTGAATTGATTGATAGCAAAACACTTAATGGGAGGTAACCAAATTATAATGGGTATACATCTTGGCACATGGCCACCAGCAATGGTGTGGGACTTTCCAGAATGGGTGTAGTGGAGATGGGGGTGAGTTGGCTGTTGCTCCACGTGCCTCTGCACAGTCTCCATTTGTTTTTGCGGGCCCTTCCTGATGGGTTAGAGTAGATTAGTGTGGTGTATGTTCCCCTGGTCCCCTTCTGTAGGTGGGTAGGTCATAGCAGAGAGGTCAGACAAATCACAGTCCACTAGAGAAGGAACTGGCAACCCACCCTGGTATCTTTGACATGCAAACCTTGTGGATAAGCACAGACAGAGACATAAGTAAGTGTGCTGCAGTCGATAGGGTCACAGAGATTCGGACACAACAGCGGTACTGAACAACCAAACGTGAAATGTTCCCCTGGTACTTGATATATGCTACATGGCGGTGTAATCTGTCCACTATTTGTTTCCACAATATAGATGTGAGTGATAAAGGGTTAATGTGGCAGCCATTTTCATGTATTTGTGTCGCAATTTAATGAGGTAGTGTCCCATTCTGGAAGCTTTGTACCTCCCCTGCTCCCACCTGGACCCAGCAACAAGCACCATTTGCAAAACTCTCAGATTCTGAAAGCCCTTTCCCTCTCCTGCTCCCACCTGGAACCAATCCCCTCCCCCTTCTTCTTTCTCTTAATTTATAGACTCATTCAAATCAGCAACACCTGCTAATTACACCTGGTTACTATGCTAAAAGACACACTGTGTCACAATGTTTCCTCTCACCTTCTTCTTTATAACCTCCTGTCTGTCTCTCAGATTCTCCTCCCCGTTTTCCCCACATCATGTATCTAATGAAATAAGCATTTCACCTTCTCTCATCTCCTCTTTTCTTTGCTCCCACAAGTTCCTCTCCGTCCTCCAGTCACTATCTCATCCATGTCCTACAGCTCACAAGCAAAAACGTTTCAGTAAGACCCACTCCTATCTCCTATCCCTTTCACTCCTCCTGCTGATACCAACTGAGTGGAGAATTTGGATTAGTTGAAAGTGATCAACTGTATCAAAGAAGCATATAACCTGCTTCCTTAAAATGCACGTTGCATTTCTCACCCTCCTGTACCACACCGCAAACCCCAAGTCTGCGATTTTTCAATCTTGCATGGTGCTTTAGGGATAGCACTATGGACACAAGATTCTAAGCTCAAATACAGGGCCCTCCATCTTTGTAATGTGTTTTGAGTTGATCACAACTTATGTATAGCTCTACAGAATATGTTGGCACATTACAAATAAACGATAATAATAATAATAATAATAATAATAATAATAATAATAGTATGTCTTTGATAGCGTTCAGTATCTTGCGACATGACTTTTCATATTGGCATATGCATGACCATTACTACCTATGAGAAAAATAAAATTATTTTTTTAAAGATATTTTTTGATCTTTGGGAGTTGTTGTGCAAGTAATTCTAATGCCTTTCATTGCTTTGGACATATTTTAAAGTACATTGTGTTTTTTTATTGTGCTTTGCAGTGTTCCAGACTAGTCTGTAAACCCTTTGCGGGTCCTATTTGGAACCTGTAATCTTTGGGCAGACATTTGCCATTTGCGAGCTTGACTGCAGATGCGGTGTTGAGCGAGTTTTCCAATTGAATAGCGATTTGCGATTTTAGCGACCGGAAATCATGCAGACGTGAAAGATCAAAGGGTTCGGAATGTTGTAAGTTCCGGGTTTAACAACCACAAGGATTTTAAGCCCGAACCTGTACCCGTTCAGAGCCCGCAAAAAACGCCAGTTGAATAGTAAATTAACTTACGCCGTCACTTACAGGGTACAATAACTTATGATTGCTCAACTGAATAAGGCTCCAAGTGTTTTGTGTTGCATTTAAACATTTTATTTTAATAATGATGTGAATTACAGGTATACTCCACTTAACACTACCCATTTGAGCGCTGATTTGCTATAGCACTCTTATTCCCTGTAATTCCCCCGCTTACTGCTAAGCCTCACAATAACGCGTTTTTTTAGCTCAACATCCCATTTTGCCCTTTATATCCCTGCTCAGTGCTCTTTGATTCGTCATAGTGCCATCTATATGTATATATATATATATATATATACAGTATATTTATATATATATATATATATATATATATATATATACAGTATATATATATATATATATATATATATATGAAGAGTGAGTTAGCCGTGAATGTCCAGTAATCCAGTTGAATAATCAGTGTATTGCAGTGAATAGTGATACCTTTTTTATTGGACAAACGTATTCATAATAACGCGACGAGCTTTCGAGAGATAATGCCTCTCTTTATCAAGTCAAAAAGCGATAGTGATACAAAAAAAACAAAAAACAGCACAGCTCAAGTGTTTTGTGTTGCATTTAAACATTTTATTTTAATAATTATGTGAATTACAGGTATACTCCACTTAACACTACCCATTTAAGCGCTGATTTGCTATAACACTCTTATTCACTGTAATTCCCCCGCTTACTGCTAAGCCTCACAATAACGCGTTTTTTGAGCTCAACATCCCATTTAGCCCTTTATATCCCTGCTCAGTGCTCTTTGATTCGTCATAGTGCCATCTACATGTATATATATATATATATATATATATGTATATATATATATATATATACAGTATATATATATATATATATATATATATATATATATATATATATATATTTATATATATATAAAGAGTGAGGTAGCCGTGAATGTCCAGTAATCCAGTTGAATAATCAGTGTATTGCAGTGAATAGTGATACCTTTTTTATTGGACAAACGTATTCATAATAACGCGACGAGCTTTCGAGAGATAATGCCTCTCTTTATCAAGTCAAAAAGCGATACTGATACAAAAAAAAAAAAAAACAGCTGTGAGGAACTGACTCTGCTGGGTTTTGAACCCTGGTCCCCAGGCTGCTGAACCTCTTCCCTACCACTGCACCAGCCTGCCTTTGTGAATTTCCTTGAGATCTGATAAACCTTGACTTTGCTAGCAATAGTATCAGTGACTAGTCTCTTCAGCTGTGTCTGGTCAGGTGTCTGGTCTTTGGCCTATATAAGGCACTTCCTGTATATATACCTTGCCAGATTATTGTGGTTCCTGTTCCCTTCAAAAAAGCTTGTTCCTGTTTCACCTACAAGTTGCTGAATTGGATCATTGCTGACCTAGGCTGCTGGTCTCCAAAACCTTGTGATTCCTATATCATTACAACAGCACAGCTCAACAATGAAATACATTGTCTGTCACCCTGCAAAAGAAGGAACCTTTGTCTTTCTTGTTTTTCCATTTTTTTTTCCATCTCTTTCTGTTTGCTGTTTTTAGCTCATACTTGTATCAGTATGGCATTTTGACTTGATAAAGAGAGGCATTATCTCTCGAAAGCTCGTTGCTTTATTATGAATACTTTTGTCCAATAAAAAAGGTATCACTTTTCACTGCAATACTCTTATTATTCAACTACAGGGAGTGCAGAATTATTAGGCAAATGAGTATTTTGACCACATCATCCTCTTTATGCATGTTGTCTTACTCCAAGCTGTATAGGCTCGAAAGCCTACTACCAATTAAGCATATTAGGTGATGTGCATCTCTGTAATGAGAAGGGGTGTGGTCTAATGACATCAACACCCTATATCAGGTGTGCATAATTATTATGCAACTTCCTTTCCTTTGGCAAAATGGGTCAAAAGAAGGACTTGACAGGCTCAGAAAAGTCAAAAATAGTGAGATATCTTGCAGAGGGATGCAGCACTCTTAAAATTGCAAAGCTTCTGAAGCGTGATCATCGAACAATCAAGCGTTTCATTCAAAATAGTCAACAGGGTCGCAAGAAGCGTGTGGAAAAACCAAGGCGCAAAATAACTGCCCATGAACTGAGAAAAGTCAAGCGTGCAGCTGCCACGATGCCACTTGCCACCAGTTTGGCCATATTTCAGAGCTGCAACATCACTGGAGTGCCCAAAAGCACAAGGTGTGCAATACTCAGAGACATGGCCAAGGTAAGAAAGGCTGAAAGACGACCACCACTGAACAAGACACACAAGCTGAAACGTCAAGACTGGCCCAAGAAATATCTCAAGACTGATTTTTCTAAGGTTTTATGGACTGATGAAATGAGAGTGAGTCTTGATGGGCCAGATGGATGGGCCCGTGGCTGGATTGGTAAAGGGCAGAGAGCTCCAGTCCGACTCAGACGCCAGCAAGGTGGAGGTGGAGTACTGGTTTGGGCTGGTATCATCAAAGATGAGCTTGTGGGGCCTTTTCGGGTTGAGGATGGAGTCCAGCTCCTACTGCCAGTTCCTGGAAGACACCTTCTTCAAGCAGTGGTACAGGAAGAAGTCTGCATCCTTCAAGAAAAACATGATTTTCATGCAGGACAATGCTCCATCACACGCGTCCAAGTACTCCACAGCGTGGCTGGCAAGAAAGGGTATAAAAGAAGAAAATCTAATGACATGGCCTCCTTGTTCACCTGATCTGAACCCCATTGAGAACCTGTGGTCCATCATCAAATGTGAGATTTACAAGGAGGGAAAACAGTACACCTCTCTGAACAGTGTCTGGGAGGCTGTGGTTGCTGCTGCACGCAATGTTGATGGTGAACAGATCAAAACACTGACAGAATCCATGGATGGCAGGCTTTTGAGTGTCCTTGCAAAGAAAGGTGGCTATATTGGTCACTGATTTGTTTTTGTTTTGTTTTTGAATGTCAGAAATGTATATTTGTGAATGTTGAGATGTTATATTGGTTTCACTGGTAAAAATAAATAATTGAAATGGGTATATATTTGTTTTTTGTTAAGTTGCCTAATAATTATGCACAGTAATAGTCACCAGCACACACAGATATCCCCCTAAAATAGCTAAAACTAAAAACAAACTAAAAACTACTTTCAAAAATATTCAGTTTTGATATTAATGAGTTTTTTGGGTTCATTGAGAACATGGTTGTTGTTCAATAATAAAATTAATCCTCAAAAATACAACTTGCCTAATAATTCTGCACTCCCTGTATATACTGGGTGTGTATATACATCTTGTGGTAGATTAGCCTGTTAACCTTATAGATTAACAGCCAGGAGATCAGATATTCTTTTATTCTTTTATTTAAAAGTCCAAAATTTACACCTCACAATATCATACACAGTGCTCTTGATAATATCTTCATAAGTAGAAAAGGGGAGCATTCGGCCCACCCATCTTTTCGAAGTGCTCCAACCTCCAGGGACCCTTAATAAGCATTTTGAAAAAAGCACTTTTACTGCTGCCTTCTCCCTGAGGTTAATTTACACAGTCTTTAAACCTGAAAACCGCTTTCTCTGTGAACAGCTTCCCGGCAAAACTGTTTTTACCTTTAAACAGCTTTTCTCTGCAAATTGACTTTGCTTTGCAACCAGATTTTCTCTTGCGGACAGCTTTGCTTGCAAACCGACTTTGCTTTGTGACCAGATTTGCTCTTGCCGACAGCTTTGCTCTGCAAACCAACTTTGCTCTGTGGACAGCTTTGCTTTGCAAACCAGCTTTGCTTTGTGGACAGCTTTGCTCTGCAAACCAACTTTGCTTTGCTCTGCAAACCGACTTTGCCTTGCGGACAGCTTTGCTCTGCAAACCGACTTTCAGGAAAACAATCTTTACTCTCTCACTCCAAATCACACATACCTCAGTTCTGTCTGTAGGGCTTTTAAAGCATCCTGATTAGGTGCACTGGCTTGATTGAGCTTCATTTCTAATTAACCCTTGCTATTCAAAATTAGATATACAGCTCTTCTGAATCTCAGGCTTATATATACTCCTTGCTTGACTTTGTTACAATATATATATATATATATATATATATATATATATATATAAAGTATATATATATATATATATATATATATATATATATATATATATATATATACACATTAGTAAAAAAATGGAAGGCAGGGATTTCAGACCAATAACCTGAAATGCAAAGAACTTTGAGACAGCACAATTAGCACTACCCCAACCAATTATGCATTGGAAGAGAGTATACAATGTAATATATCTAGAACAAAATGTGAGACAGTTACAGACTCCAACCTTATTATCCATGTAGATATTTATGGAAGGACTTAAAGGGCTGAACAAACAATAACTAAAATGACAATATCTAAATCAATTATAGACCATTTTTAAAAATGTAAACAATTTTAGAACATGATCTTGTACTCTTTAACTGATGGTTCAGAGCACACATGGTGACTTCAGTGGCCCTTTAATGCATAACTTTGGTAATGTTTAAAGCATGCTCTATTAAGTACATGAAAACGGAATTGTGTTCCATGTCACTTTAACTTCAATTTAGAGAAAGAATAACTAAAATGTTTGAATTATAAGAAAGAGATTTTAGATTATTTTGACCTTTGAATACTATTTTATTCTTTTTTTGCTAACTAACAAGTCATGGTGTTTCACTCTGTGTCATCAAGCAGGTTATCCTCAGTCACAGGATATTTTAGAGATTTGAAATCGTGATTTGTTTTTGTTTTTTTTCGTAGATGAAAAGAAAATATTGATTTTCCACATCTTGTGATGATAAAAAAAAATATAAGGAATATTGTCACATGTTTCCTCAAATTGCTTTTAGAAGCTACATAACATTTTTTTCCACAAGCTTATCATCTCCCAGTCTCTCAGCTTGTTATAAGTCTATAACTTGGAACTATGTGGCAGGATTTATAATTATCATATAGATATAGAAATTCAATAGAATGATGTTTTAATAAAATAGCTTTTTAAAGTAATCATTTGACACTTTGCCATTTTATTGTCCCCAAAGTATTTCCTATTGAGAGCTGAATCCAAAATTGTTTGGTTTAAGGTGTTAAAGGGACATTTAGCACAATGTGTTCATGGAATTCAAAGAGTAAATATTACAAGTTATTTTTTTGTATGAAAAAATATGAAGTAAAACCTGTTTCATAGCATATACTGTAGGTCTCATTGGCAGGCACATTTGACTCATATCACATATTAAAATTGTCAAACTGCAATTTGTCGTCACGCTTTGCGGCCCTCGCAATGCGAGAGCCGCAACTAACAATGAGCAGTTTGACAATTCGCTTATCAAGCCACATCAACTTCTGCCAATTAATTGCAAGGCTCGCGGTCCTCCCTGCTCCATACTCCCTGCTCCGGTGGGCAGAAGTGCACGCACAAGCATCAAGGTGAGGGAAGAGTGGGGGAGAGACACGGGAGGTAGAGAAGGGGGGAATAGAGACACAGGGAAGTTAGAGGTGAAGGGGAAGAGAGACACGGGGGAGTGAGAGGTGGAGGGGAAGAGAGACACAGGGGAGGGAGAGGTGGAGGGGAAGAGAGACACAGGGGATGGAGAGGTGGAGGGGAAGAGAGACACAGGGGAGAGAGAGGAGGGGGAAGAGAGATACAGGGGAGAGAGAGGAGGGGGAAGAGAGACACGGGGGGGAGAGGAGGGGAGGAAGTAATATTTGAAAAAAAAAATAATAATAATCTTTTTCAGATGAAATAAAAGAGAATAAACATATCTATGTCTATTTAAGTGTATGTGTCCATGTGGAGCTAAGTTGGACTTTCCGTACAACAGAATCCCAAACGAAATTACACATTTCTTTCCCTTTGTTGTATTGAGCATTGCAGTTTTCTGGTAAATATACAGTTCTATGAAAAAAAGTTTGAGAAAAACCTATAAAGAAATCAAGAAACAAAGAAAATACTGAAAATACAATTATACAACATAGCTTAGTTGAAATAATATATACTCACACCCCCAATTCCGAGGGACCCCTCCCCTACCTAGAGGACAAACATGAGATATATGCTTAACTGAAACTGAATAAGAAAGAGATATAGAAATTTGTGAACATGAAATAAATAACACGAGTTTGATGCATTATACGGCTCTAAATTTCTCACTGCTTACTACAGTAATTCACTTGCTATTAATTATTTAAATACCAAAAACATATACAGTCAGGTCCATAAATATTGGGACATGGACACAATTCTAACCTTTTTGGCTCTTTACACCAACACAATGGATTTGAAATGAAACGAACAAGATGTGCTTTAACTGCAGACTTTTAGCTTTAATTTGAGGGTATTTACATCCAAATCAGGTGAACGGTGTAGGAATTACAACAGTTTGTAAACGTGCCTCCCACTTTTTAAGGGACCAAAAGTAATGGGACAATTCTCTGCTCAGCTGTTCCATGGCCAGGTGTGTGTTATTCCCTCATTATCCCATTTACAAAGAGCTGATACAAGCTCCAGAGTTAATTTCAAGTGTGCTATTTGCATTTAGAATCTGTTGCTGTCAACCCTCAATATGAGATCCAAAGAGCTGTCACTATCAGTAAAGCAAACCATCATTAGGCTGAAAAAACAAAACAAACCCATCAGAGAGATAGCAAAAACATTAGGTGTGACCAAATCAACTGTTTGGAACATCCCTAAAAAGAAAGAATGCACCAAGGAGCTCAGCAACACCAAAAGACCCGGAAGACCACGGAAAACAACTGTGGTGGATGACCGAATAATTATTTCCCTGGTGAAGAAAACACCCTTCGCAACAGTTGGCCAGATCAAGAACACTCCCCAGGAGGAAGGTGCATGTGTGTCAAAGTCAACAATCAAGAGAAGACTTCACCAGAGTGAATACAGAGGGTTCACCACAAGATGTAAACCATTGGTGAGCCTCAAAAACAGGAAGGCCAGATTAGAGTTTGCCAAACAAGACCTAAAAAAGCCTTCACAGTTCTGGAACAACATCCTATGGACAGATGAGACCAAGATCAACTTATACCAGAGTGATGGGAAGAGAAGAGTATGGAGAAGGAAAGGAACTGCTCATGATCCAAAGCATACCACCTCATCAGTGAAACATGGTGGTGGTAGTGTCATGGCGTGGGCATGTATGGCTGCCAAAGGAACTGGTTCTCTATCATTTATTGATGATGTGACTGCTGACAAAAGCAGCAGGATGAATTCTGAAGTGTTTCGGGCAATATTATCTGCTCATATTCAGCCAAATGCTTCAGAACTCATTGGACGGCGCTTCACAGTGCAGATGGACAATGACCCGAAGCATACTGCAAAAGCAACCAAAGAGTTTTTAAGGGAAAGAAGTGGAATGTTATGCAATGGCCAAGTCAATCACCTGACCTGAATCTGATTGAGCATGCATTTCACTTGCTGAAGACAAAACTGAAGGGAAAATGCCCCAAGAACAAGCAGGAACTGAAGACAGTTGCAGTAGAGGCCTGGCAGAGCATCACCAGGGATGAAACCCAGCGTCTAGTGATGTCTATGCGTTCCAGACTTCAGGCTGTAATTGACTGCAAAGGATTTGCAACCAAGTATTAAAAAGTGAAAGTTTGATTTATGACTGTTAATCTGTCCCATTAGTTTTGGTCCCTTAAAAAGTGGGAGGCACATATACAAACTGTTGTAATTTCTACACCGTTCACCTGATTTGGATGTAAATACCCTCAAATTAAAGCTGAAAGTCTGCAGTTAAAGCACATCTTGTTCGTTTATTTTAAATCCATTGTGGTGGTGTATAGAGCCAAAAAGATTAGAATTGTGTCGATGTCCCAATATTTATGGACCTGACTGTATATACAAAATGAGTTCAATATGGGTTTTACTTAGAAATCGAAAAGACAATCTACTACTTCAAATATATTGATTTTGAAAAATAAATATTAGGTTAACTTAGGCTATCCTAGATAACTAGCGAAGGAATATTGATCCAGGAAGAAATTTGATCGACAGTTTCTGGCGTCAGGAAGGAATTTTGCTTTTTTTCTCCTTATGAGACAATTGACAGAGTTGCAATGGGGTTTTATATTTCTATTTGCCTTCCTCTGGATCAATTAGCAATTAATAATAAATAGTCCACATTAAAAAGATCAATTGAGATCTAAAAAGGTTGAACTTGATGGACTAACTCTTTATTCATCCTCCAATACTATACTATTAATAATTATTTAATCAATAATTTAATTAATAACTAATCCGCATATTGCAGATCAGAGGAGATCTTAACAGGTTGAACTCGATGGACTGAAAGTCTTTTTTCAACCTTTATTACTATGTAACTATGTAACTATGTAACTATGTAACTTACTCGCTATTAATATTAACTATATAGATAAATAACTATACTTTAAACAAAATGATTTCAAGATTATTTAAAAAAGGAAAAGGAGAAAGAATTATGTTTACTTTGTGCTTTCTTTTAATAGATTTATCTACATAGTTAATGAGTATTTATGCATATTGTTGATTTGAATTATATGATAATAGCGACTTGCCCTACGGCGCTCATTGTGAGCCACTCCCCCCTCTACTTCGCCGCTCACTGCAGGCCTCTGCAAATCCGCAACTTGCGTGCCTTGCAATAACCGCCTTCGGTGCTCTTCGCGAGCCCTGCAATGAGAGCCTTCACTGCTCATTGCCAGCCTCTGCACCCCTCTACTTTATGATCCTCGCAATGAGTGCCTTTGGCCCTCATCGCAGACCTCTCGCCATACCTGTTTCTCCTTCCCCTGTGTCTCTTTCCCCTCTCTCCCTCCCCTGTGTCTCTTTGCCCCTCTCTCCCTCCCCTGTGTCTCTTTGCCTCCACTCTCTCCCCAGAGTTTCTTTCCCCTCTCTCTCTCCCCTGTGCCTCTCACCCCTCCCTCCCCTTTGTCTATTTCCCCTCTCTCCCCTGTGTTTCTTTCCCCCTTCTCCTTTTTTAAAGCCTGCAAGACTTAAAGCTTAAATTGGTATTGCCCCAAGTCTTGTGGGCTTAAAAATGTTTTTACAGGTTTAACGGCGCCATTTTTTTTCAAGGTTGTAACTCCGCAGGGGACAAAAAGATGCCAATTGAATTACAAATACGCTTTCAACTTGACTTATGGACTCCCTGCCTCAGGAGGAGGCAGGGAGTCCATAAGTGAAGTTGGTAGCCAATTTTCTATTCAATTGGCGTCTTTTGGGGGCCTCCCAATGGCTTTCGATTTAAAGGCTTAAAAAAATGGCGTCTTTTTATTTACAAGACCGTAACTCGGAATCCTGTCGGAGCCTCATCCAGAGCCTCCTGAGCCATCGGCGCTCATTGCCTCTTCCCCCTCCACCTCGTGAGCTGCGCAATAAGTGCCAAAGGGGATGATCATTGGCTTTCGGGCCAAGGGTGGCAGTATTTCCGAAACAGTGCAGTTTGTGAACTGTTGGCATGTTGTTGTGGTTAAAGTGTACCGTGACTAGACACCATTGCAAATAAATAGTGTCAAAACTGGAGAGAACCACGTGCCATTGATGTCAGAGTTGAACATGTGTGAGGGCCAACCAACACACTATAGTTGAGCAACTTACCGTCCAAAATAATCAGGGGCTACCAAACATGTGTCTGAAATGATAGTACAGCCATCCCTGTTGCGTATGGGGCAATGAAGCAGACGGCTGGTCACTGTACCCATGCTGACCAGGGTTCTTCATCAGAAACGGCTTTAATTTGTATGGCAGCACCAAAATTGGACCTCTTCTTATGAGTCAAGTTTTCTGCACCAACAAACACTATTCAACCATTGTTGGAAGAACACAAACTGGTGGAGACAGCGTTATGGTCTGGTTAATGTTTTCTTGGCATTGTCTGGGTCCACTCATACTTCTGGGAGGCACTCTCAACCAATTGGGTTATCTATCTATACATGCATTTCAAGTACATCCATAGTGAGCACTAAGAAGACTTTCAAGTATTTCCATGGCCTCAAAATTACCCGGACTTGAACCCCATCAAGCATCTGTAGGACCACCTTGATCGTTATGTTCGCTGTAAAGATCCTCCACCATGCACTTTTCAGCAGCTGTCGAATGTACTGCAGTCTGCAGGGCTCCAGATACCCTTGCCAACCTTCCAGCATCTTATTGATCATAATAATGTGACTCAACCATGTAAAATTATTTATAATAGAGAATAATAACATCAGCACCTTTCACATTTGTGTTGATCACAGCACTTATTGTACATACAACTCACAACACACATTCATAAATACTCCTAACACCCCCATAACATAAGAATTCACTAAGAACCATATCTTAGTTAATAAAGGTGAAGAAGAGGCTTTTTTTGTGTCACATGCTGAGACTCTCTAAGCAATTATGATAGATAAAAAAGTTTTGTGATTGCCTGAGAAGCATCACAAAAAACATCATAGTTATTTAAAGAATTACTGCTTCCTAGTAACATGCCTTCCATCGTGAACTATTGCAACACATCAAATGTTATTGACATTTTATGAATGTGTTAAGGGTGTGTTGCATACAAAACACTAGCCATGATCACCATTACAGTACCTACCAAAACATTTCTCTGCTGTCCTTTGCAATGCAGCTATCCAACATTTCAATCTGTACCCTTGTGAAGTGCCTAATCTTTCAATTATAATCATTTTATAATTTGTTATTCCCTATGGGATATGCAAAAAATGCTATCAGCCTCATTAAATTGCGATTTGGCCAATTGAATAGGGCTGTATATAAGCACAGAGCATATTTTAATATTAAATATGTGCTTTCGTGAGGGCTAATAGTCCTTCTTGTGAATTTAGTGAATGGGTTTGTGGGTCCTTGCAGCCATTTTCAGAGTATCACCCATTCCATGGCGTTAATAGACCCAAATAAAGTTTAGCAAATCTACCCCCTTGTTACATTTATTTTATTTGTCACCTTATAATGCTGCATATTATCTTTACCCAGAAATTCATGGATTTGCATATCAGTCAACTTGTTATGACATATTTTATTAGCAAATCCTTTCATGTAAAAGCTATCTTGCTATGTTAAAGCACTTATGTTATTTGCACTGGATAAATTGTCAAATACACACATACTCCCAAAATACTGCTGGCATGACATTGTAAAGAATTTATGAGAGACAAGAACAAACAGGTATCACAACTATTTCAGCTGACAATGTCCACACAATGTGAATACATAACTGGTGGATAAAGTTTCAGAATTCATTTATGTTTGACTATCAAATTATACTCATCTCATCGATATACATATTTTCATGAACAGAGAATAAGAGTGAATGGACATTTGATGAGAGCATCACAGATCTCATTGTGAAATGGTTGAATGAGTCTGTGTGTCATTGCAGCCTTTCTCAGAAAATCTCCTACTTAGTAATCGAATGGGGAATAACTATCAAACATGGTAAAAGTGGGATATGCAGGGATAATTTCCGATAAATGGAGGTAAGCAGATAAACATGTGCTAAAGTAACTTATCCACAACAGATCATCACAGTTATTTAACCAAGGCACTCAATAAAACTCTCAATGAATCATATCTGCTTTAAACAGACAGATAAAATGATATCCCACACTTAAATTAAAACATATCCTGCCCCATAACTTACTCTACTTTAGGATTATTGTGGGGTTGTATGTACCTGTTTTTACGCTTGTTAGTAAGTTTTATTGAGGGATTTTCCCTAGGAACCATTGGGTTCTTGGAAATCTCTGCACCAGCACCCTGATATCTGACTTCTGTATTAGTCAGGGTCTCTCCATCAGGAATCATCACTTCCAGGAGTCTCAGTAACCATCCTGTGGTAGTGACCAGGACAAGTTACTTGCAGAGTAGACATAGGATCAGTATCACAGCCACCAGTAGCAAATAAGAAAACATACAATTTTTCTATGTCTCAGTAGTGAACTGATTTATTTCTGAAATTTCAACAATATTTACAGAGGGCTGTGTATACAAAACAACAATGGCAGGGAGTGGCAGACAAACACAGGAGATTGACTCCACATGGGGTCTAATAGTCTGGCACCCTGTCTGTAACCTGTGAGCAATAGACCAACCTCCAAATACAGATAATGCTGTCTCCATGTCTAGTGGTCCAGACCTCAAATAGAGTACATTAACTTTATCTGGCAAACAATGGGACAAAACAGGTTACAATACAATGTAGGTGTTTATGCACATAGTCCAGTAGCTGGAACCAAGCAGTCTGTCCTTTATGGGGGCTCAGTGGGCTAAGATCCATGGAAAGGAAAAGGGTCAATAACATTACTCCCCCATTCCAGACAGCAGTTCTGGGGCTATGATCCTTAATGCATGATAGTCTTGAACTGCAGCCCCTAGCCCAAGTCCCCATCCAAAGGAGATTTTTTTTTTTGACCCAATTGGCCACTGCAAAAAAAATTAAAAAATTGTTTCCTGCTCAGAATTCCGAGAAATACAGTTATTCCACCACATTCTGGGAACCTGGGCAGGGACATGTAAATGTCCCCACAAAGGCTTTGCTCTTGTAATCCTATACCATTTTAAAAATGGCTTCCTTTAAGCATATGCCTGCTGTATCACACAGCTTTAAGCAAAGCTCAGGATGGATTATGCACAAGCCAGGAAACCTACCCTTGTACAGCTGTTTCAAGGTTACTGCCTCTCATCAGATTGGGGCCACTTAGCTTGTGTAGTAGATTTTGTTGGGAGGTAGTTTACCACAACATTAATTTTATTTATGGTGGGCAAATGAGCAATAGAAGCCCTCCACCGTACAGCAGTACAATAAATAAATAGCACATTTGTGTTCTACATTTATATACACACACACATATATCTATCTATATATATATATATATATATATATATATATATATATATTTACTTATCTACCTGAAGTACTGCCTGAGATGGTAAATAGGGGGCCGATAAGGGCCCCAGGTGGCTGAGGGGGAGTGAGGAGGCCAAGGAGGGCCATGGCAGGTTGGGCTCATGTCAGCACTGTGTGTTGCACTGCCTGCACTGGTGGTAGCTCCATGCCTGCATTGGTGTGCTTTGGAAATTGGAAGCATTTAAAAATATATACTGGTATCCAGTGGTGAAGCTAGTGAGTGAAGGACCCCGGTGAACAAAAATGTTTTTTTATTGTGTTAACCCCCTCCGCTGTGTTAACCCCTTACCCCCTCCCCCCCCAGGCCCCTTTAGTCTCAACAGGGCCTACCCCCATTTGTGGGCTTCTTACCATGAGCTGATAACAACATAATCATATGAATATATCAAATATGGATGACGGTAAAATATGTCTGGACGCCTCAATGTCTTCCTGCATTTTATTATTGTAAGCTTATGTTCCCATTACAATAATGTTATGATAATTAGAAATTAATGTTGTTATGGCCACGTAATTACACTCTCCATGTTAAATATGATGTAACCATCAACATAATTTATCGTCAGTTCACATATTGGTGCAAGCAACAACTAAAAAAATGCATTAACTAAATAAAATATAAAATATTTTTGGCTTATTATCTATCAGAGACATGTTGATACAATCTGTGCAGGCCATAACAATGTAACATGCTTTTATTATTAATATAGATCAATTTCTGTTGCACATAAAAAGTGTATCAAAATATATTATTCATGTATGTCAGCATTGGTGCTTGAAAACTGTGATTCATTTACTGAACAATTCAAAATTATTTTTAGGATATAAACACAGTTTTTATTTCTGCAATATTGTTAATTTTAAAACATAACTTTTATTGATTCTAATAAAATTTCTTAATCTTCATTACATTTAGGAATTACACCACATGAAAATCGTGGTCCACTGGAGAAGGAACTGGCAACCCTCTCAAGTATCTTTGCTAAGAAAACTTTATGGACAGGCACAACCAGAGACATAACGATATGGCACCGGAAGATGAGCCCCTCAGGTCAGAAGGTGCCTACTACATTACTAAAGAAGAGCAGAGGGCAAGTACAAGTAACACCAGATCTAATGAAGCGGTTGGACCAAAGCCCAAAGGACACCCAGCTGCGGATGTGTCTGGAGGGAAAAGGAAAGTCTGCAAAGAACAATTCAGAATAGGAACCTGTAATGTTAGAACTATGAACCAAGGCAAATTAGATGTGGTCAAGAATGAAATGACGAGTTTAAACAATGATATCCTGGGAATTGGTAAACTTAGATGGGATGGAATGGGACAGACAACCACCAGATCTTCTACTGTGGTCAAGAATCCCACAGAAGAAATGGAGTAGCCATCCAAGTCATAAAAAGAGTGGCCAAAGCCGTGCTCGGTTACAACCCAATAAATGACCGAATGGTTTCAATTTGAATTAAAGGCAAGCCATTTAATATCACCTTGATCCAAGTCTATACTCCAACCACCAATGCTGAAGAGGCTGAAGTTGTCCAGTACTACGAAGACATTCAACACATCATAGATATAACACCAATAAAAGATGTTACTATCATCATAGGAGATTGCAATGTTAAAGTAGGGAACCAAAGGACACCTGGAATAACTGGCAAATTTGGCATTGGAGTAGAGATTAGTAGAAGAACCAGGTCAGAGATTAGTAGAAGAAGATAATTCTCTGATCATAGCAAACACCCTCTTCCAACAGCCTCCGAGTTGACTCTACAAATGGACATCACCCGATGGACAACATAGAAATCAGATTGACTATATACTTTGCAGCCAAAGATGGAAGAGCTCTATAAAGTCAGCAAAAACAAGACCTGGAGCTGACTGCGGCACAGACCATGAGCTTCTGATTGCAAAGTTGAAAATTAAACTGAAGAAAAGAGGGAAAACTATCAGACCAAGTAGATATGAAATAAATAAGATCCCTTGTGAATATGCAGTGGAAGTAAAGAATAGATTTAAGGAACTAGACATGGAAGATAAAATGCTTGAAGATCTTTGGACCGAAGTTTGAAACATAATCCAGGAAACAGCAACAAAGATTATCCCTAAAAGAAAGAAAAGTAAGAAGTCAAAC
Organism: Discoglossus pictus; assembly: GCA_027410445.1. Classification (NCBI taxonomy): domain Eukaryota; kingdom Metazoa; phylum Chordata; class Amphibia; order Anura; family Alytidae; genus Discoglossus; species Discoglossus pictus. The sequence continues at coordinate 174,174,200 of CM050166.1, read as the reverse complement.
TGGCTGTCTGTTGAGGCTTTGAAAGTAGCCTAGGAAAGAAGGAAAGCAAAAGGTAGTGGAGATAAGAAAAGATTTGTCCAACTGAATGCAGAATTCCAGAGGATAACAAGAAAAGACAAGGAGACATTCTACAATGAGTGATGTAAAGAAATTGAAGAAGATAACTGAATGGGTAAATCAAGGGATCTCTTCAAGAAAATTGGGAACCTAAAAGGCACCTTTCATGCAAAAGTGGGAGTGATACAAGACAAAAATGGTAGGGACTTAACAGAAGACGATCAGATAAAGAAGAGGTGGCAGGAATACACTGAAGATCTATACAGGAAGGATCTTAACAGCAGTGATGACCTCAATAATTTTTCCAATGAGTTGGAGCTAGACAGCTTGGAGAGTGAAGTGAGATGGGCCCTAGGATGTATTGCTGATAATAAGGCTACAGGAGGTGATGGAATCCCAATTGGACTATTCAAAATTCTACAGGATGATGCTGTGAAAGTGTTACTTGACTTATGCCAACACATTTGGAAAACTCAACAATTGCCAATAGACTGGAAAAGGTCAGTCTACATCCCAATCCCAAAAAAAGGCAGTGCCAAAGAGTGCTCCAATTATCGAACAATTGCACTAATTTCAAGTGCCAGCAAGGTAATGCTTAAGATTCTACAAGCTCGACGCCAGCAATATATGGACCAGGAATTACCAGATGTGCAAGCCGGGTTCCCCAGACGAAGAGACACAAGAGATCAAATTGCCAATGTCCGCTGGATAATATAGAAAGCAAGAGAGTTCCAAAAACACATTTACTCCTGCCTCATAGACTATTCTAAAGCCTTTGACTGAGTGGATTACAACAAAATGTGGCATGTCCTTAAAGAGGGAGTACCAGATCATCTCATCCTCCTCCTAAAGAATCTGTATGTCGACCAAGAAGCCACAGTCAGAACCGAACATGGGACAACAGAATGGTTCAAGATCGGAAAAGGAGTGCTACAAGATTGTACTACTCTGATGGCTGAAAGTGAGGAGGAACTAAAGGACTTATTGATGAGGGTAAAAGAAGAGTGCAAACGTTGGCCTGCTGCTCAACGTTAAAAGATGAAGATCATGGCAAATGGCAATCTCACTTCCTGGCAAATAGACAAGGAAGAAGTGGAGGCAGTGACAGATTTTATTTTCCTTGGATCCAAGATCTCTGCAGATAGTGACTATAGTCATGAAATTAAAAGACGTTTGCTTCTGGGGAGGAAAGCTATGGCAAGCTTGGACAAGCTAGTAAAAAGTAAAGATATTAAACTATCAACAAAGGTCTGCATAGTTTGAACTATGGTATTCCCAGTAGTAGCATACAGATGTGAGAGCTAGACCATAAAGAAATCTGAGCGCTGTAGAATTAACGCCTTTGAATTGTGGTGTTGGAGAAGACTGCTTAGAGTCTTCTGGACTGCAAGAAGATCCAATAAATCCATTCTTCAGGAAACCAAGACAAACTGTTCACTAGAAGGTATGATCATGGGGCTGAAGCTCAAATATTTCGGCCATGTTAGGAGATTGCAGGATTTCCTAGAAAAGACTCTGATGCTGGGAAAGATTGAGGGCACAAGAAGAAGGGGACGACAGAGGCGGAGATGGATAGATGAGGTCCCTGAAGCAATGAACATAAACTTGATGGAGCTCAGAGGGGCAGTGACTAAGAGATGCACCTGGTGTGCTGTGGTCCATAGAGTCACGGAGAGTCGGGCGGGACTGACCAACTAAACAACAACGACCACATGAAAATAGTATGTTTTATATGTACCAAGGGATAGAAAAATCTTAGTGTAATGAACATGTTATCCTCTTGGAGCCTTGCTGAATTAAAAAAATATAATGTACAATCTTTTAACCAAATTCATTTCTTTTTGGGTAAAATTATTAATATGTCACATGAATTTGTGTGACAAAAGTGTGTTCATACAGTATTTTATGCGGCACAGATTTCTACAGTATACATGAACAACAGTAATACTAATTTGTGTAGGTGATACTACTAAATCATTACTTTAGAACACTGTTCTAGATCACCATTCTACTGAAGATGTTTTTAACATAATATATTATTAAACAAACACTAGAATGAACTTAACATATTTATTATATGTATACATATTCTCACATGCACAACAGCAATAGTGAGGACTTAACATAACAAATGTACACATTATTTTTGTTGATGGAGGTACGTTTCCTGGGGGGGGGGGGGGGTTTCTGCCTTTCCACAGCCTCCTTGCATTTCCTTTCTCAACAGCTACATCCACATCAATGTGATCCTCCTTATCAGCATTAAGCCCTATATCCCCATGTGCCAGTGCCACTAAAACTTTGTCCCTTACCTGATCCCCTAACATATTCATGTGCAAGGTCTGTGCTAAATAGTAATTTGCCTGTAGAGGTTTACCTGTGGTTGACAGTCAGTGTCAACCACTCTTCTCTTTAAGGCCTCAGGCTGTTCGTTATCACAGTTCTCATGCATTGACACACCTTCCCATGAGTGTAACATACATAATAACTCTCAGTACTCTGGTGTGCTCTGGATCCATGCTGGCAATTACTAGTGTTTGGGTTGTGACTAGCCTTGTTGTAGGCAGTGCATTACACTACCTTTTTTAGTCCATGTCCCTGTCCTGATTTCAGTTAACCTCCTCTGCACTGGAGTTAGTGGTAGCGTTGCAGTTGCTATCTTGACGTGTATTATTGATAATAGTTGATGTTTACAGATGTATGCAGACTCACACATCATACTTTGTAATTTTGTATAAAGAATGCAACATATGCTTAAAATAATATTTATTTTGAACATTTTGGTTTTAATTTGTAGTCAAAACTATGTTTTTGTGTTACCTCTAGTCTCTGTTTTACTTAAAGTAGATATTTATCACGGAGGAATATCATCCTCCTACCTCACTACTTATTCCCTCAATCTCTCAACCCAGAACAATTACTCTTGCCACTCTCAGCAACCATTTCCACAACCATAAAGTGCATCTTTTCAACCTCTCACTACAAACCTGGCCTTCCCATGAACACTCTATGCTTAATGCAATAAATCATAAATGCCACATCAAGTCTCATCTCAGATATATATATATATATATATATATATATATATATATATATATATATAGTAATGTATTTGCAAATATACACAAAGAAAGACTGTTTGCATCATTAGTGCCTTGAAACAAAATACAATATTAATATGGCACAAAATGATAGTTATTCTGGAAACATTTTATATCCACTATTTGTTTATTCTTGTATATTTCTTGTCTAGTTAAGAAAGATGCAAATGCTAGTTAAAACAAAACCTCCTAAGCATTGTATAATTAGTATTGCCACTCTTAACAAGCATCACTACCAAGTAGGTATAAGATAATGGCAGTATTTAAGGTGGAAGTTTTTTTTAACAAAATCAACATTTATGCCAGAAATTGTCTAGTAACTACTCTGGATTTAATGATTAGGTCCTAATGCGTTGTGGACCACATGGATATAAAAATTTAGTTTTTGTTTGATCAGCTGTGACCAACTGTTAGCATCAAAACTCCAGTCTAATTTCTTTAATGTTTTAAATGTGTGCAAGAACATAGAAAATAAGTTCCAACTGACAGACCCAATTTCCTTGACAATTTCTTTGTTAAGTATACATTTAGATCCCATCTGTAAAAATGTCAAATTTGAGAACTAAGAACTATTTATTGTTTTTGAACTTTCCAGTGAATTTGCATATACTGGCCACCTAATTACACACAAGGGATTAGCTTTGACCAGAAGTTCATTCAAGACCTTGCTCAACATTACCTCAGACTCCACCGAGCTTGATCAGGTTTCATCTCATTAAAATATATTTTAAAGGAAATTATACTAATGTCACTTGTTGACAGCTATGTACAAGAAGATTGTTTTTCACTCGTCACACAAGGTATATTGTTGTTTACACACATTTCTCTGGTATACAACAACCAATATGTTCTTTATTTTGCTTTTTCCAAATGATTGCACTATTCCAGCCTTCGAGAAACTTAGTAAATCTGGCCCAATCGCATTCAAAAACAAACCACTGTTCATAAAGGATTTATAGTAATCAGATATGTGAAGCTATATACCATAGCTAATGAAATAAATCAGTGTATGCAATAATAAGTGTTGCCTAATTACTACACACTCTTTTGAGTTGTTGTGCCAAAGTTTAATGTGTAACTTGCACTGAACATGTATACAATGTGTGAACTACAGGAACTAAAAAAACTCATCACTGAAAGGACATTGACTATATTCATAGTAGTCACATCTTTTTTCTGCATCTCAGTCTTCTAATGGGACTATTATAATTAACAGGATGTTGTTACTCACAAACATAAACACACTTGAATTGTTTAATCAGCAGTATCTAGATTTTTTTTTAGCTTTTAATGTTGAATAACCCACCTTGATATCAAAGTACAACATTTGAAACTAATCTGTACCGTTCTGATTGAAGGCCAAATGACTAATATCATTTAGTAATTTACCAAAAGCTCAGTTTGATGGGTTTATGATTCATAAAATGTAAAATATTATTTTTTTTGCTAAATATTTAGATAAAAAAAATCATAAGTTTTCCGATTATTATTATTGTTACGCCATATTTAAAAAAACAATATTTTTAAATATCATGGGTACAGTATACCAATATTTTGATATATGCGTGGGTACAGTAAAGTAAAACGGGTACAGTAAATACACTGAGAGAAGATACGGTAAAGTGTCCAGAAGAAACAAGAGACAATACATTAAAAGACAGAAACTGATGTCATGGAGAGCTGAAGTCTACTGGATTTATTACAAATAATGTAATTCTGTGATAAAAGTAACAAACTTACAAAGCTGAAATGGTAGTGGATAACATAGATCCACACTTTTTCCAAATGGCTCCAATAATAGTCTAGTACTCTAGTTGTTTTTGTTTGTGTCTTCCATGCAATGATTTTAAATTGCATATCTAGCCCCAGGAATCCAGTTATATAACTCTCTGGAGGAGCATTAAACTATTCTGCAATGCATAATTTATATTTGAATTTAGAGCTAAAGAGTATATTTAATCAATCAATTGCACATTGTCTTTTTTTTAAAACATTTAAGTTTAAATAAAGGATGCATCAAAAACAGTATGGTGGTGGTTATATACTTTACTTAATATACATTTTATGAATATTAGTTTCATTCTGAAATGTAATAATCTGTACATAATCAACCATAATATAACATCATCCTTAACAGATACAGCAGCCTTTATGCTCATCTCATACTGATTTTCTGTATATCAATACTCACAAACTATTACCAACACAGTGATGGCACTTGTATTTGTCACACTGGTTGAGATTCTGTGATCAGGAGTATATATTTTTATGTTGTGGAATAGAAATAAAACTTAAAGATATTTGAAATACATTTGAGCATAACACTAACATTTTTGGATAATATAGGTGATTATGGTCATATAAAGAGACAAGCTGGAAATTACCACATTCATTTCCAACGAATGAGCATCAAATACTGCTATATTATGCCAGACATATGGGAGTAATCCAATAAACTCTGAGAGCCAGGTCATGTTATGGCTTATTTTGGCATCAGTGTGATTATAAGTGATCTCTGTTAAGGTCAGTATAGATTTTGTGTGGAAAAACTGTTTCCAAAAGTATAACAGAAATCTAGGCCCGAATTGGCTCTTCACATTAATATCTGATATTATTACACCATGGCCTACGTCAGCTTGATTCAATTGATTTAAGGTGTGATTTTTTTTTTTAGATACAGAACTTAATACAGATTTGGGTTTTCTATGATAGAACCAAAATTGCATGTGATTTTTCCTTTGCTTTCTCAAGCTTTGCTGTTTCATTTTGTTGCATTACCATTTATGTGTTTGGTCACATGTATATATTGGGTACAAAAATATTTTTCTATAATCCCTCTGACGGGTGCAATCATCACCAACTGTTCACATGCCCTCTCTCAGTGATATAAGATGCCCCCATTCAGTCTCTTCTTTCCAGTGTGCCTGTTATTTATTCATTAACCTCTACTTCTGGTCTTCAGATATACAGCCTTATTAAATTGTGATTCGGCCAAGTGAATAGGGCTCTATATAAGCACAAAGCATATTTTTTTTCAGAAGTTTTTAGTTAGTGAAGACCTTGCTTTGGGATAGAAGTTCACTAACTAAAAACTTCTGTAAAAAATATGCTCTGTGATTATATAGAGCCCTATTCAATTGGCTGAATCATTCTGGTCATCTTGGGTGACCCTACTTGATATAGCTCAACAGCTTCATTGAGGTACACAAGCCCCTTCACCACGACCAGGTGGTGATCCAGAAGGGGAGAATCAACATTATTAATTATTTTGAAATAAATGTTGCCTCAATGTCATATTAAATTTGGCACTGTCTTTAACTGTTCATATTCAATTTTCAGCTTTATCTCTCACCTAAGGAATGCATCCAGAATTCACCATATTTTCACAAAAGAACACACAAGTAATATCTAACAATTGTAACTCCCTCAATATGGTCCTTTCTATGAACCATTTGCCACCACATACTTTTACCTTACTCAATACTTATAATCTCTACACCACTTTGTCAGTCCTTGAGCTAATCCCCATATACTAGAGAATTAAAGTTCTGCCCTTATAATGCCAAATGCCATTAATGTGACCCTAAAGTTGCCATATGTCCTCTGCACATCAGATAGCAGGTGAAAAAGCTTATGGTTTTAAACTGCTTCTAATATTTTGTTACATAGTGAGAATGCATAATGAGCTGTACTGGCCAGTGGTATAAATGAGAATCAGGTCTGTAAGCTATGGGGGAACTGTACAGGAGTGATATAAGGCAAATATAGGTGTAGTAATGCTGAGCAGTAAAATGTGTTAAATTTCCATATTCTATTAGCTACTTGCAAATGCCTTGAACTCATACATTTGGCATCCTGTGTTTTTTTTAAAATAAATGTTTATATGCATTCTATTGACTTAAGATTTCTTTAGTGCCAATAAGTAATAATTGCTGAATATGTAGCCATAAGTCTGCGGGCTTGAAATTTGCAACAGTTACAGAAAGATTCAATTGATCAAGCCTGCAGCTACAGTACCTGGCCGAAAGCCAAAACCGTAAACCACGCACCCGTAAGTAGCATTTCAGATTGTGATCATGATCAATTAAGCAAGGCCATAAATACCCATTTAGTAAAACCCAATAGTAAATGAGACCGTCATCATGATGTCAGTAAAACATGGAGGTTAAATGTCAATCAATTAGCATTTAGAAGTCCGATATGCGATCAGACTCGCAATCCGGCAATGTATAAAATAATAAAAATGAATGACGATACTGTTCCAGTCCATGTGGGTGGCCTAGTATGTATTAACTCCTTGATTACGGAGCTTGATATAACACAGGAATGAAATATAAAAAAAAAAAAATTATTGCAGATATGCGAGCTTGAGACTGTTGTTCAATTGATTCTAATGTTATTTCATCGCTTTTCACGTCTTTAAAAGTGCAGTATTGATTTTTTATTTGTATTTACAGTGCTATGATTAGGTATTTAACCCCCTTGCGGGTCCTATCTGGTATTCGTAGGATTTTCTTCTACATTTGCCATTTACGGGTTGTGAAAACAATTGCGGGCTTGAGGAATTGTAGCAATTGAATAGCGATTTGCGATCGTAACATTTACGGGCTTGAAAATTTTGGCAAAAACTTAAAATGTATATGTAAGTAGTGGGTGAGGTGTACCCTAGGAACAAGGCAGCCCAATTCAAGAGTAACTGATAAGAGCTTGAGACAAAAGATTAATCAAGAGGCAGTCCTAAGGTTGGGCTGGCAAATCAAATTTGTAATCAAGAGACAGAGCCAAACACACATGAGATTTGTCATAAGGCAAGCCAAATGCCATGAGCAGGAGAACACCTAGCTGCAGAGCGATCAAAATACTGCTGCTTTATTGATACTCCTTTATATAGGTCTGTTGTATATAGGTTTATATAGGTCCTATATGGGCTATTACAATAAAAATTAGATGTGTTTTAAGAACTGTGACAATTTGTCTCTTCTTTATGTGTAATGTTAGGCCTCAGGCTCTGAATATGTACCCCAGATCCTCAAGAGCATAGCCTGTGAGTATTTGGGCCTACTGAAAACTGTTTGTAATTAGTGATGTCGCGAACATAACATTTTCGGTTCGCGAACCGCGAACTCTAACCGCCGCAAATGTTCGCGAACCGGCGAACCCGGCTAACCGCCATAGACTTCAATGGGCAGATGGATTTTAAAACCCACAGGGACTCTTTCTGGCCACAATAGTGATGGAAAAGTTGTTTTAAGGGGACTAACACCTGGACTGTGGCATGCCGGAGGGGGATCCATGTCAAAACTCCCACGGAAAATTACATATTTGATGCGGAGTCTGGTTTTAATCCATAAAGGGCATAAATAACCTAACATCCCCCTCCATCATCATCATTAGGTGTTAGGGTGAGGGGTGTTAGGGATAAGTGTGAGGGCTGTTAGGGTTAGGGTGAGGGGTATTGGGGATAAGTGTGAGGGGTGTTAGGGTTAGGTGTTAGGGTGAGGGGTGTTAGGGATAAGTGTAAGGGGTGTTAGGGTTAGGGTAAGGTGTGTTAGGGATAAGGGTGAGGGGGTTAGGTGTTAGGGTGAGGGGTGTTAGGGCTAAGTGTGAGGGGTGTTAGGGTGAGGGGTGTTAGGGATAAGTGTAAGGGGTGTTAGGGTGAGGCATGTTAGGAATAAGTGTGAGGGGTGTTAGGTCTTAGGGATAAGTGTGAGAATGTTAGGGTTAGGTGTTAGGTTGATGGGTGTTATGGATAAGTATGAGGGGTGTTAGGGTTAGGTGTTAGGGTAAGTGGTGTTAGGGATAAGTGTGAGGGGTGTTAGGGTTAGGGTGAGGGGTGTTAGGGATAAGTGTGAGGGGTGTTAGGGTTAGGTGTTAGGGTGAGGGGTGTTAGGGATAAGTGTGAGGGGTGTTAGGGTTAGGGTGAGGGGTGTTAGGTCTTAGGGATAAGTGTGAGAATGTTAGGGTTAGGTGTTAGGATGATGGGTGTTATGGATAAGTGTGAGGGGTGTTAGGGTTAGGGTAAGGGGTGTTAGGGATAAGTGTGAGGGGTGTTAGGGTTAGGGTGAGGGGTGTTAGGGATAAGTGTGATTGGTGTTAGAGTTAGGTGTTAGGGTGAGGGGTGTTAGGGATAAGTGTGAGGGGTGTTAGGGTTAGGGTAAGGGGTGTTAGGGATAAGTGTGAGGGGTGTTAGGGTTAGGGTGAGGGGTGTTAAGGATAAGTATAAGGGGTGTTAGGGTAAGACATGTTAGGAATAAGTGTGAGGGGTGTTAGGTCTTAGAGATAAGTGTGAGGGGTGTTAGGGTTAGGTGTTAGGTTGATGGGTGTTATGGACAAGTGTGAGGGGTGTTAGGGTTGGGTGCTAAGGTGAGGGGAGGATGATGATAAGGGTGGGAAGAGACACAGGGGTGTCCTTGCAGCAGAGATCAAAAGAGTCCTTCAGGACTGTATTGCACACTGTGTACAGTAGCCTAGCTATGGTTTTCCCTATTGATGCAGTATCACCTACACTCAGCCTCCTCTCAGTAAGACTGCAAGTTAGTTATGATTCCAAAATGGCTGCTGTCCATGAGGTAGAAGGCTCTGGAAGGGAGTGTATGCTGCTGATTGGCTGGAATGTGTCTGCTGACTGTGACATGCAGGGTCAAAGTTTGCTCAATGATAAAGTATAGGGGGCGGGTCGAATATTGCATATGTTCGCAGTTCGCCGGGAACAGTCCGTCGGCGAACTATTCGTGACATCTCTATGTGTAATGCTTAGTGTTCACATTGTGATCAGAACATACTAGGACATGACTCTGTTATGCCAATCCCCTTTAAAAAGTAACAACTTATCTAGTAATGATAATATTTGCAAGAGTGACCTGATTTATTAGTGGTGATTTGGGTCATTGTATAATGTTTAAAGAATGTATATGTGCTCAGAAATAGGTCATAGGATATGCTAAAATTGTATCGAGTCACTTCAGAGGTTACAGTTACAACTTCATGAAGAAATTGATGTGATAGGGACACATTTAAATTACTAGTTGAAAGCACATCCATATTTTACTATGGCTGCCATCTTGGTATGAAGAGGCCATGTTAGTTTATCTGTCAAGTTTACTATTTTCTGAGCCATTTATTACTTCAGATAAACAAGAGATTGTAACCAGGACCATACTGTAATGTTTCAGTTCTTTCAGAGGGTTTATAAAAGTGGACTAGCCTACCATAACAGTAAACCTCCCACAGACCACCTATAGACATCTGTAAACCATCTGAACAACTATAAACAAGTCAGTGAATCAAAATTCATTGGGAGGAGATCAAACAAGTTATTAGCAAGTGGACACATTCTTACCTGCCCAAGAAGTTTGGGCTACACTGTGAGATGGTTTGGTATTGTTAAATATCTGTGACAGAAAAATACAGTTTAGTTTCTGTCTGTACACTAATGTAAAGGTGTTAGTCTGTAACCTTGTGTATCCTGAAACTCTGGATTTTGGGCTGTTCCTGTGATCTTGATATTCTAAATTCCTGAGTTTTCCTGAGAGATGTTTCTGAGTCTGAGCTGGGCACTAAGATAACCTAAATTCTCGAAGTCCTGGGGTGTTCCTATAGCAGAAGGCAGGAGGATTTGGGGTGAATGTGGTCCCCTACCCCTAGGTCATGACAGAAGTAGTTATTGAAAAATTGCCACTAACATGTAAGAAAACATAGCAGTGGGAAAATGATAGATACAGAAAAGGAAATGTTAGAGCAAAAGCTATTGAGGGAAGAAAGACAAGCTTAAGTGTGTGTGTGTGTTGGGGTGGGGGGAGTAAGACATATAAACCATGGGCAAAGAATGTGTGTGCGTGTGTGTGAGAAGCTTGAAGCTGCTCTACCATGGACAGAGTGGTCAGAAAAAATGTGGCCCAGTGGAGAAGGAACTGGCAGCCAACTCCAGTATCTCTGTCAAGATAACCTTATGGATAAGCATGACTAGAGACATAATGATAGATGTTTCTGGGGTGTTGCGGTTCATATGGTCACAGAGAATCGGTCATAACTAAACAACCAACAAATATATATATATATATATATATATATATATATATATATATATATATATATATATATATATTATACAGTTATACTATTAAATTCACATAGAAAAAGTGTATTTCTTACATTGGTCTGGACCGTAGAAAATACAATGCCCATCCTCGACAGAGATCATTTTAAATTAAAAATCACTGCAGAAAATTTGCTTTTTCATAGGTATTTTTTTCCTCTTTGAATATATACCAATAGATGCAATAAATACATAAGTCATATTTGTACAGAATGGGTGATAGTTGTGATTCTGATCGTTTGAACTATAAAATAGACCTTTAAGGGTGTTAAGCAGAAGGATATATATATACTGTATATATGCACCCACAATATTCTTTAGACAAGTTTTTCAATTTACTACAACCTGTTGGTAATTATGGTTAAGAGTTACAGTAAAATGTAAAGTTCTGCGATATTTTTCATATTTACAATTATAGTTAAAATTACTAAAAGTTGCACATGGTATGCCTAGGAGACAGCTATAGAAATGGATTTGATGGTAAAATGGGGGTTCCATAATAATGCAAACATTTTATTTAGTAGAGAAATACTTTTTATATTGCAAATAACTTTTTATGACATATCTATGTTCCTTGCTATGATTACAATAAAAGTATACCTCTTTCTGAGAGAATATTATGAAGTGAACAAACACAATAAAACATTGACACCTGTCAGGGTTATATATGTATAGCTGTGATACTATTTTAATTGTTTAACATCCTCAAGTGTAGAAAAGATGCAATAGGGAAAACAATCAAAATATCATTTCAAGTTTCTACTACAAGAATATCAAGCTCTATGCATTGCTTTTATAATTGCACATTCAAACAATCTGGGCATTTTGTCAGAAATGCATATTCAGTGTATATGAAAAGTGCGCACTGTATCAAGTAATCTCAGTATGCAAGGGCATAGGAACCAAACAAATCTGTGGGGGAGGGAAGAGTCTTAAAAAGACGAATTTCCAAGCAGTGACTAAATGATCACAAGTAATAGAACTATATGAGGAGCAAAAGCAGTACAATATCTATCTATAAATGCACATACTTAACTCTCACGAGTGAGAGAGAGAGAGAGAGATGTCTATATGAGATGTTTTGTTTATATATAGGTACCTTATCCCTGGTGTCTACAAGGACACCCACCAGTTCCCAGTATCATTCTCCCACCTTCTGTCCCTTTGGCTGCCTGGATAATATTGATACCCAGGTCTCACAAGATCATGCAAGATAACTGTGTGATCTTGTGAGACCCAGCTATAATAGTAATACTGGCAGCCAAAGGAATAGGAACTGCTATGGAGGGAGAGGAAGAGATTGTAGAGCGCTGATGCGCATTGTGATATCTCTCCTCCTACTAGACACCAGCAATAAGCTACCTACCTCTCTATATATAAATAAACCCATCCCTCCACCCATATAATCTAGGGGGGTGTTCCCACCCCTCCAGATATTACATGTATACATGTATATTACATGTAATGGTTTAAATTTTACACTTCCAAATGTATACTTTTCACTACATGACTCATAAAATACAGGATGCACTTAAGTAACTTGCAACCTATGTATTCCCATCCATCACAATTTCAGCGCTGCATGAATGTAGCGCTGAAGAGACAAAAATTATCTACATTAGTAAGTTATGGCGAACCTGTAACATTCAAATTTCTTTCCAAGCATTCCAATCGCTTCCCACAAGTTACATACTGTGCGTAAGCCCTTTTTTCCTTCCCAATCCCATGTGTTCGCCAGACCACTTGTAGAGGTATAAAAATTCCTCTGAAAATGATTCAAGTGTCAAATCTGATGATATAATCAGTATAACGTGCAGAAAAACCTAAATATGCCCAAAATTCAGGGGCATATTTAGGTTTTTCTGTTTCCCAAGAGGTTTTCAACTGACAAGAGGACAGCCTTTGAGGTTAGAAGTAAAAAGATTCCGCCTTAAAGAAAGAAAAGGGTTCTTCACAGTAAGGATGGTTAATCTGTGGAATTCTCCAGCAAAGGAGGTGGTGACAGCGGATTAGATGTAATACTTTAAAAAGCGACTGGATATATTTTTAATTAAAAAGGGCATTCAGGGTTATCCTGGTTAATTAGAGAGAGTATTGATCCAGGGAGGAATCTGATCACCAGTACCTGGTGTCAGGAAGGAGTTCATTTTTTTTTTCCTTTTTAAGACGATTGGCTAAGTTTCACAGTTTTTTTTCTGTTTGCCTTCCTCTGGATCAATTAACAACTAATCTGCATATTGCAGATGAGAGGAGATCTTAAAAGGTTGAACTTGATGGACTAAAAGTATTTTTTAAACTTCAATAACTATGAGTGCTGCCGGCAATGGGGAGCTACAGTTCATTGAGGTAACCATAAATGCCAACATGTACTGTGACATACTGAAGCAGAGCATGATCATCCACACACACAAAATGTTTGCCCCTCATCATGTCAATGGCACGGCACCTGTCCATAAGAGTGGCAGCTGCATAGTGTTTCTATTGAAATATCATTGCCAGTGTAGAATTTGTACTCGGTTAATTTGTTGCTGCGTCCAGGGGTGTAGTAACCAGAATAATGGGGAAACTGCTAATTGTATTCACAGGCCGGATTAGTCCACCCAATCCCCCCCAGTTCCTACAACCATGGCTGCGCAAATCATTTCCAATAATGCTAGGCATGGGAACTGACTGCTATAAAGTTACAATGTTACAAGCACATTGTTGAGAGCATTTTTTGATGATGGGTTGATCACATTTACCTTTCTTCAGTTGTTTTGCACCTTATATCTATATCCATGGTTCATATTTTGTACATTAAAGACACTACTCATGGCAGTAAGAGCATTTATCAACTGCATGCAATTTATTTAAAAATGAAGTCAATGCAAATAACCCCTCTCTTCCTACATGTTACTAAGAACTTGAAGTGTATGAAGAATGTTTCTATATGAAAGGTTAGACTTCTGAGTGTAACCCATTATGGCTTAGCTTACTATTTATAAACCTACTGTTTCCTTTCATCTTTTTCTCATTTTCTACATGGTTCTTAATGATAGGAAAGTCCTTAACGATTCACCAAGTACAACACAGAAGTAAATCACAGTAGTGTAGAATTTGTTTTTCCCTTCACAGTGTAATTCATTGACTTTCCTTAGTGTAAAATCAATCTGTTCTGTTTATGTGGCATAAACAACAAGCATTTCTCAGGAATCAAGCAAGCCATATGTGGAGGTGTTTAAAAAGGTACAATAGGGAATACACGAAGCAAAGAAGCATCTGCACCTTCAGTATTTCCATGTCAAATCACAGGTGTGTTGTAAAGAAGTGTATTGTTTTTATTGAAGAATAATGTTACAGTTGTACACTTTACTGGTATTAACCATTCACTGTGCAGGAAGTAAAACAAATGCACACAATTTTGCAGCACAGATGCATCTCACATGTCAGATGTAAAATCCTGCTTAGTAAATGTTATTAGCAGTTTGTAACTAGCAGCAAAAAAATGTACACCGCAAGTGTTTTAAAATGTTTGATTTTGAAATAAAAATTTACAAATTAAAACATTTTATTGAGTAGACCATTTTCTGTATTATAGAAAAACCTCACTTTTTTGTAGTATGTAACAAACTATCAACACCATCAGTATCTGTGTAAACCATGACTATGACACACTTTTTACAGCAAATCTTAATTTTTGAGCATTGGAGTTTGAATAAGTCTAATTAGGTAATCTATCAGGGGAGGAAAGGGTGAGGGATTTGTTAAATCACTGGATCTTTTGGAATTTGATACCTGCGATTATAACTTCAAACCTACTCTTGCAGAAATGTAAACACCTCTCTGTTACATGCAACATTTACCAAAGTATCATGGTGTTTCCAAGGTCCAGGAAAGACACAATGTATTTTTTCTAATTACAACAGCTTTATGAGAGTCTCCCTGCTAAAAGGTCATTTTAGTCAGACACAGCTTTTTCAAACAAATATACATTTTTCACCATACTAGGAAGCTACAGTCCTGCATTATGTATTTCGAATATATTTCAAAAAGGTTCTGTGGGCACTATGAGCCCCAATAAATTGCTATGATTTTATGAATTGTAGCTCATAACGTAGCACGCAAGACTTCAAGCTATTAAATTGGCCTCTTAAAGCAACCTGCAGATGACTTGCTGGTTAGGACGCAGCAAGGCCAAAAAAAAGACTACGGGATGAGCATCGTTGAACTTCGCAAGCCGTAAATCCTTTGATCTGTCAAGCCCGCAACCGCTACAATTCCAATCATGCTATTCAACTGCAATGAATTCACTTGTGAGTAAGGCGTAACATGCAAATGGAGCCCAAAGCCCAACGAGTGCTGAAGGGGGTAAAGTCCATTACGTAACACTTTAACTGTAGATAAAAACACACCACTGTACTAATATTAAAAGTAATATTAAAAGATGTAACATTTCAGAATTAATAGCACAACATTCTCAAGCCTGCAGATCTGCCCAGAAAAATACTTTATTTCATGTATAATATTTGTGTTATATCGATCCCGGCAAACAATGTGTTAATACATATACTGTAACACGCATGTGATAGAATAACATATTTACAGCTTTATCAATATTGCATTATATCTGGAATGTGGGCCCGATCGTAACTTGTAATTGAACCCGGTAGGACTTTGGAAATCCCACCTCCATTTTTCAGTGACGTAATTCTGACAATCTCCTTTGCCATTGGCTCCATCCCAACCTGTAATTACGAGTGAGACTAATTTATCACGTTCACGGCCGCCCATTCAACAAGCTACAAATGGTTTACGGGTTTGCCTCTCAAGCCCGTAACTCGCAGCCTGTTCTAATTTAATAGCCCCGTAAATCTGCAACTCTTCAAGTTCGCAGCCATTGAGGGTCTCACATTGCAGATACAAGCTTTGAATTTTATGTGGCTGTATGTACCTCTACTAGGCTTTGTGTTGGTGATATGTACAATGTCTATGGATTATATAGTAATATAATGCATTCAAATACATTGAAACAAATGGCTCATATCAATATTTTTTAAATAACTAACTGCTATTTTATTTTTAGGACAGTCTAATAGTATATTTATACTATGCATCCCAGTATTACTGCATGTATTTATCTTTGTGGATGTGATGTATGTGTATATGAGGCTTGAATATATTGGTAAATGACCTTTGTTGGTTAGTTAATTAGAAATGTAAATGTACAAAGATTTATGGTAAGTATATTAACAAAGCAATTAAAAACTGTATAATTATTTCTGAATACAAGGATGAATAATTATATCAGTCTTTGAAATACAAAAAGAGATATACAGGTTAATGTATTTACTTTGTTAGATCAATGGATAGATAGATAGACATTGAAAGATAGAGTTGACATACATGTGTATGCAGAGAGAAAAAAAGAAAAGGGGGTATATATGGAAAGAGTGAAGTAGTGTATGAATATGGACTAAAAAATAAAGCATCACTTACAAAGCCTTCGACAACACTGCACCTTCATATATCTCAACTGTTATTTCCAGATACACTCCAAACCACCCTCTTCATTCCCCCCAATTTTTTTTGCCTTCATCCTCTACTATTACCTTGTTACATGCTCACCTTCAAGACTTCTCAAGATCAATCCCCATTCTTTTGAATTCTCTACTTCACTCTATTAGATTTCCCCTAGTTGGCAAATATTTAAACATTCTCTGAAAACTCACTTGTTCAGAAAAACTTGCCATCTACCTCCTTAGCGTAGTGATCCCCAACTTTATATAAGGTTACCCTTGTTTGCCTGGTTTGCACTCCTCTCTCTAAGCACGCTTCAACATTCATCCATTCAGCATTACCTCATGCTTCTATTAGATTGCAATTCCTCAGGGTATTGAGAGAAAAACTGGTGGTTGAGTTGGTATGGAGAGAGATAGTGATGTTGTGTGGATATGGAAGGAGATATGGTGGCATTTAATCACTATGGGAAGAGGGTAGAGGTTTGTGGTTATAGAGAAAGAGATTGTTGTGGCAAACCTATACAGAAAGAAAAAAAATGGTTGTGAGTGGATATGGCAAGAAAGAGGGTGGTGGTTAGTGTATGAAAGCATTTGAACAAATAAGTATGAAGAAATAAAGCATGGAGGCAAGTGGGTATAGAGAGAAATTTGATATGGATAATGAGTACATTTGAGTAGATTTAATTTTCTTCAGTTCTATATATTTACACTAATGTCTTAATAATTTACCAATCTATTGCCTTAGTGGAAATCATTGTGAAGAATGATTTGCTCACCACTGATATAATCAATGAAAAGGTTAATAAACATCATAGTGTCAGTGTAAATGTTTAATTACCTTAAGAATTCACTAGTGTATTGAGTAAATATTTAATAAAAATATTAATTATACGAAATAAAATATTACAACTAATGTCTTTAATTAGCCATACACAGCTGATTTGGTGTTACCAATAACATTTAAATGGAAAACAAACAAAAGGTAAATATTAACTGAAAAACATGTCTTACTGTATTTCTTGAAATTCTGAGCAGAAAACATGCTTTTTAAACTTATTTTAGACGTTCAAATTAGCATAATTGTTTTATTTTTATACTGCACTGTGAAGGGCTTCTGTGGTTCATTTGCCCACCATATATTAAATGATTGCTGTGGTAAACTACCTCCCCACAAAATCTACTACACAAACTAGGAACTGGCCCCACACTGATGAAAGGCAGTAAACTTAAAACAGCTGTCTGTGGGTAGGTTTCCTGGCTTATGCATAATCCACCCTGAGCTTTGCTTAAATTTGTGTAATACAGCAGGGACATGCTTAAAAGGAGCCATGTTTGAAATGGTATTGGATTAAAGAGTGAATCCTTTGTGGGCACATTTGCATGTATCTCCCAAGGTTCCCTATACACATTACCTTATATACTCGAGTATAAGCCAAGTTTTTCAGCCCTTTTTTTAAGGGTGAAAAGGGCCCACTCGGCTTATACTCGAGTCACTCTCGCCCACGTGTCCCTCTAACCCCCCGTGTCTCTCTAACCCCCCGTGTCTCTCTAACCCCCCCGTGGTCTCTCTAACTCCCCGTGGTCTCTCTCTATCCCACCGTGGTGTCTCTCTAACCCCCCCCCCCCCCCCGGTGTCTCTCTAACCCCCCGGTGTCTCTCTAACCCCCCGGTGTCTCTTTCCCTCCCCCCTCCTCATTCTAAACCCCCCTCCTCACTTTACCCCTCTAAATACCTCTCCCTTTCCCCTCACTTACCTCCATCTGCAGCTGCTCCTCCACTCCTCCGCGCTCCTTCCTGCGTCGGGACCCGGCATATGCTAATGACGTGACGTCACATGCGCGCCACGTCATTTGCATTGGCCGGGTCAAGGCGCAGGAAGGAGCGTGGAGGAGCGGAGGAGCAGCTGCAGATGGAGGTAAGTGAGGGGAAAGGGAGAGGGGGAGGTATTTAGAGGTGTAAAGTGAGGAGGGGGGTTTAGGATAAGGATGGGGGTTTTAGGATTAAGATGGGGGTTTTAGGATGAGGATGGGGGAGGTTATGATGAGGATGGGGGGGTTTAGGATGAGGATGGGGGGTTGAGGATGAGGATGGGGAGGGTGAGGATGGGGGGTTGATGATGAGGATGGGGGTTGAGGATGAGGATGGAGGGGTTGAGGATGAGGATGGGGAGGGTTGAGGATGAGGATGGGGAGGGTTTAGGATGAGGATGGGGAGGGTTTAGGATGAGAATGGGGGGGCTAGGATGTGGAGGGGGGTTGAGGTTGAGGAGGGGGGCTGAGGTTGAGGAGGGGGGCTGAGGTGAGAGGTTTTGGAGGGGCGCTGAGGAGAGAGGTTGAGGAGGGAGGTTGAGGAGAGGGTTTTAGGATGAGGGGGGGGAGGATGGCGGGGTTGAGGATGAGGATGGGGGATGAGGATGGGGGGTTGAGGATGGGGGGTTGAGGTTGGGGATGGGGGATTGAGGTTAAGGAGGGGGTTGAGGTTGAGGAGCGGGGTTGAGGTTGAGGAGGGGGACTGAGGAGAGAGGTTTTGGAGGGGGGCAGATAAGAGAGGTTGAGGAGGGAGGTTGAGGAGGGGAGTTGAGGAAGGGGGGTTTAGAATGAGGAGGGGGATTGAGAATGGGGGTTGAGGATGAGGATGGGGTGGTTGAGGAAGGGGGTTGGGGTTGAGGACAGGGGATGAGGAGGGAGGTTGAGGAGGGGGGGTTGAGGATGAGGAGGGGGGTTGAGAAGGGAGGTTGAGGATCAGGAGGGAGGTTAAGGAGGGAGGTTGAGGATGAGGAGGGGGATTGAGGAGGGGGGCTGAGGAGGGTGGTTTAGGATGAGGGAGGGGGGCTGAGGAGGGTGGTTTAGGATGAGGATGGGGGGTTGAGGATGAGGAGGGGGTTGAGGATGAGGAGGGGGGTTGAGGAGGGGGTTGAGAATGAGGAGGGTTTTAGGATGAGGGGGGGGAGGATGGCGGGGTTGAGGATGAGGATGGGGGATGAGGATGGGGGGTTGAGGATGGGGGGTTGAGGTTGGGGATGGGGGATTGAGGTTAAGGAGGGGGTTGAGGTTGAGGAGCGGGGTTGAGGTTGAGGAGGGGGACTGAGGAGAGAGGTTTTGGAGGGGGGCAGATAAGAGAGGTTGAGGAGGGAGGTTGAGGAGGGGAGTTGAGGAAGGGGGGTTTAGAATGAGGAGGGGGATTGAGAATGGGGGTTGAGGATGAGGATGGGGTGGTTGAGGAAGGGGGTTGGGGTTGAGGACAGGGGATGAGGAGGGAGGTTGAGGAGGGGGGGTTGAGGATGAGGAGGGGGGTTGAGAAGGGAGGTTGAGGATCAGGAGGGAGGTTAAGGAGGGAGGTTGAGGATGAGGAGGGGGATTGAGGAGGGGGGCTGAGGAGGGTGGTTTAGGATGAGGGAGGGGGGCTGAGGAGGGTGGTTTAGGATGAGGATGGGGGGTTGAGGATGAGGAGGGGGTTGAGGATGAGGAGGGGGGTTGAGGAGGGGGTTGAGAATGAGGAGGGGGGTTGAGGAGAGAGGCTGAGAATGAGGAGGGGGGTTGAGGAGGGTGATAAGGGAGGGGGGAAGAGACACAGGGAAGGGAGAGGGGGAAAGAGACACAGGGAGAGAGATGGGACACACAAGAAAAGGGCACACAAGAGGGGGACACAGAGGGCACAAGAGTGACACATTTCCCACCCACCCAGGGGATGAGGAGGGAGGTTGAGGAGGGGGGGTTGAGGATGAGGAGGTGGGTTGAGAAGGGAGGTTGAGGATCAGGAGGGAGGTTAAGGAGGGAGGTTGAGGATGAGGAGGGGGATTGAGGAGGGGGGCTGAGGAGGGTGGTTTAGGATGAGGGAGGGGGGCTGAGGAGGGTGGTTTAGGATGAGGATGGGGGGTTGAGGATGAGGAGGGGGGGTTGAGGATGAGGAGGGGGGTTGAGAAGGGAGGTTGAGGATCAGGAGGGAGGTTAAGGAGGGAGGTTGAGGATGAGGAGGGGGATTGAGGAGGGGGGCTGAGGAGGGTGGTTTAGGATGAGGATGGGGGGTTGAGGATGAGGAGGGGGTTGAGGATGAGGAGGGGGGTTGAGGAGGGGGTTGAGAATGAGGAGGGGGGTTGAGGAGAGAGGCTGAGAATGAGGAGGGGGGTTGAGGAGGGTGATAAGGGAGCGGGGAAGAGACACAGGGAAGGGAGAGGGGGAAAGAGACACAGGGAGAGAGAGGGGACACACAAGAAAAGGGCACACAAGAGGGGGACACAGAGGGCACAAGAGTGACACATTTCCCACCCTCGGCTTATACTCGAGTCACTCATTTTCCCCAGTATTTTGTGGTAAAATAGGTGCCTCGGCTTATACTCGGGATGGCTTATACTCAAGTATATACGGTAATATATATAATATATAAATATATATAATATATAATTATTTAGATATTATAAGGGTAAATTATCTAATCTATACACACACATGTTTATGTATGTGTGTGTACAAACACATTTCAGCACAATAGACATTAGAGAAAACCAAATGAAATTAAAAAAATAATTGCTTATATAGAATACAGACTATAATAGAGTATTAGTATATTCAATGTTATCTGAGAACAATGTAAAATGATACGCAATAATAAACTGTCACTGCCATAGGAGATAGATAAGGAAATTAAACTACTATATATATAACATGTAAACAAGAAAAGATAATAAAATAACAATCTGAAAAAAAAAATATTAAAATAAGGTACATGCAGTCAATCTGTTTATTTTACCTTGTGATAAAACAAGCTAATTAAGATGTTATGTTATCTTTGACCAGAGCTTTGGAAATAGGCATGGAACAACATTTATGCAAGGAAGCAAATGCAATCTTGCAGAATTAAAGAGCCTTAGAATTATTTGTGCTGTTTAAATGTGCTGGGAAGGAATTGCGTTAGGAAATGAGGCAATCATCCAGAACTCTTCATTTCTTCAGTTACTTAATTAGAAAATGAGTTCAGTCTAAGGAAGGGAAAAGATTAGTGTTGTGTGGTGAAATTGCTAAACGTATTTTCAATGTGAATGGGTTTTCGAATGAATATATGTATATTTATTTTTGTTAAACTCTCCAGTGAATGATATTATGTTGTCATCATGATCCACATGTTTTCAGGAAAAGAAAAAACTAATTTAAAGAGACATGGAGTGGTAATATGTTCTACCATGCATATAAAGAAGCCTGCTTTAAAAATTACAAATATTTGCTTTATGTATAAACATGAGTCAGTTGCATATTAGAGAGCAAATATTAAATAGATATAAAAAAGGTGCACAGGGAGGTCCTGGCTTCTACACTAACCTGTCAAATTCTAGAAAATAGAGTGGAGCCTATAATCTGTTTTCATTCAATTAGTTGTGTTTTATTACTTGGTTGTGCGGTGCTTTATTATCACATCCCAAGGCTCGTTTTAGACTTATGCGAGGGTCCTCACAAGGCTGTTTTTCTTTACATTTTTTAAGCTTCGACTAACACTTTTTCATGATAAAAGATTGATGTTAAAAACATGTTCTTTGCAATGTATGTTTGAAAATGTACTTGTTAATTTAAGGACCTAGCAACCTAAGGCCTAAGTTAAATTTCATGTGTTATCATATAAACCAATTAGATAATTGGTGTAAATTTAAGAAGAATGGTGTTCTCTGTAATTGCAGTATGTTTGCCTTTGTTTCCATAATCCTTTCAGTGATTGTGCTAGGTCATATTATGCTCATTCCTCAGGCCAGAGCCTTCTACTCCTCTTCTATCTGTATGCCTAAATGTATATATGTATCTGTATGCTTAAATGTGTATTGTAATTGACCATTCTGCCAATGCTACTATAAACCAGAAAACATCTAAAAGGTTCAATGTGGTTTGGATAAAAGAGCTATATAAATGTGAATAAATATATAGATTAATAATACAAATAAAAAAATGTTATGTGAGAAAAATAAATGAAAATAAATGAACACTATAGCAACACCACCCGCAAACTTTTGTTTAGTGTGACAATTTGCAGAGTTTCTGCCCTCACCAGAGATCCTATTAAAAAGTGTATAGCAAGATTTGAATTATCAAATGACTTGACTTCAAAATACAAAGTAGTTGTTTTAATAAAGATGTTAGACTCACATTAAAAGTAGTAAACTCAACACAGCTCACAACCCCATGCTTCCCAAAGTTATGGTGGTTTCTCTAAACAACAAAATAAATAAATAAAGCGTCCACAGAACTGACAAATTCCTGCACATAACTTTGTGTAATACATTTCCTATAAAAGAATAGTGTGTGAGAGAAATACTGGTTTGGGATTTTACAATTTTTAGGTGAGCAAAGATGACCAAAAGGATAGTATAATATTAACAGTCCTAGTTGCAAAATTCTGAAGCATTTGTATTATGTGTTTGCTTTTTCCAATAATAGCTCAGCATAGCAGCCCAGCTTTTCTGCAGTTTTCTGATTACATTTACATAGCTGATGCTATTTGTTATGATAGACACCAAATATATCAAATGATTTAATAATGTTCAAGAGGGAAGTGTAAAGTAAAGAGAAGTGCAAGGACAAGACGTGATTTGAAGTTGGAAGGCGGAAGATATTGGGGTAATGTGAGAAAGTTCTACTTTACAGAGAGAGTAGCTGCAGTGGCGTAGGTAATAGGGGTGGGAGGGGTGGCCCTTCTCTGGGAGCGGCAAAAGTGCCCCCACCTGCCCATGGCCCTCCTGTCCCCTCCCCCAAGGCCACCTAGCCAGCCCCTTGCTCTCTCCCCTGTGCCTCTATGTCTCCTGCTGTCCTTCTCTGCCTGCAGGGATGCCTGCAGGGGAGAGGAGGAGCCGGATGGAGGAGGAGCCACCACACCGGGGACATGAGGAGCAGCATGGAGGTAAGAGAGAGAGAAGGAGGGCAAGAGATGGAAAGAAAGAGAAAAGAATAGAGAGATGTAGAGAGAGAGAGAGAGAGAAAGGAAGAGAAAAGTAGAGAAATGAGGGAGAGAAAGAGAAGGAAAGTGTGAAGGGGGGGTTGAGAGAGAAAAGGAGGGAAAGAGATGGAGAGAGACAGAAAAGAATAGAGAGAAGTAGGGAGAGAGAGAGAGAGAGAAAAGAAGAGAGAGAGAGAAAAAGAGGGAGAGATAGAAAAGGATAGAGAGAGCAAGAGAAAGAGAGAGAGTGAAGGAGAGAGAGGGAAGGAGGGAGTGAGAAAAAAAGGAGAGAGAGAGAGTGAAGGAGGGAAAGGACAGAGCGTGAAGGACAGAGAGAGAGAAGGAGAGAGAAAATGCAAGTGTGAATGAGAGACAGAAAAGGAGAGAGTGAAGGAAGGAGAGAGAAGTAGAGAGATAAGGAAAGTGTGGAGAGAAAGGGAAGGGGGTGAAAGAGAATCAGAGAGATAGAGGGAAAGAGGGAGAGTGTGAAGGAGAGAGAATGAGGGAGAGAGACGGAAAGAATGAGAGAAGAAAAAAGGAGGGAGATAGAGAGAAAAGAAGAGAGAAGTAGAGAGAGTGAAGGAAAGTGTGAAGGAGAGAAAGAGAGAAAGAAGGAGAGGGAGAGAGAGAGAGGGGAGGAAGGAGGGAGAAGGAAGGAGAGAGAGAGAGTGGGAAAGAGAGAGAGCGGGAAAGAGAGAGAGCGAGTGGGAAGGAGAGAGAGAGAATGAGGCAGAGAAGGAAAGAGAGAGAGACAAGGTGAGAGTGTGAATGAGAGAGAGAGAGTGAGAAGGAGAAAGAAAGAGAAGGAGAGAGAGGGAAGGAAGGAGAGAGAGAGAGGGAAGGAGAGAGAGAGAGAATGACAGAGAGAGAGCAAGAGAGAGAAAATCAGAGAGAGATAATGAGAGATAGATGAAGAGAGGGAAAAGAAGGGAGAGAAGGAGAGAGGGAGAGAGAAAATGAGAGAGGGAAACAAGGTAAAGAGAGAAAAGGAGAGAGGGAATGAGAGAGAAAGAGAGAAAATGAGACAGGGAATGAGGGAGAGAGAGAGAGCGAGGGAGAGTGGTAGTGAGAGATATACAGAAGGAAAGAGGATAGAAAAGGAGAGAGAGAGGAGAGAGAAGGAAAGAGTGAAGGAAAGAGAAGTAGAGTGTGAAGGAGAGAGAGAGAGAGAGAGAAGGAGAGTGTGAAGGAGATAGAGAGAAGGAGAGAGAAGATGAGACAGGGAGAAGGAAGGAGAGAGAGAAGAAGAGAGAGGAAAAAGAGAATGTGAAGGAAAGAGAACAAGAAGGAGAGTTTGAAGGAGGGAAAGAGAGAAGGAGAGTGTAAAGGAAACAGAGAGAGAGTAAAAGAGAGAGGGAAGGAGGGAGAAAGAGAATGAGGGAGAGAGAGACAAACACAGGGAGAGCCCCGGGCAGCAAAAGATCTAGCTATGCCACTGAGTAGCTGATAGGTGGAACAGCCATCCAGTGGAAGAAGTAGATTCACAGTTAAGGAATGTATGTATTCCAGACATAAGAATAAGGTTATCCTGAGGCTTCATTGAGCCAAACTTTTAGGTAGATAGAATGGACAGACCAGATAGTACTTTTTTATTTACTTTATTTTATCAAGTCTCTGTTTCTATGTTTCTTTCTAACAGTGTGGATTATGTATTTACATAATAAGTATTTTTTACAACATGAAAAGCTGTATCTCACTTTCCTTTTGAGGATTCATCAAAGTGAAAAAAAATCACCCAATCAGTTCATATGCTTGCATAAATATAGATAGTATATCCAATATGGATTACCATTAGATATATATGAGCTATACAACTGTTTATGAAGGGGATGAGTGTTGGATAAGTCACAGTGGATGTGAGATTTCATATGACATACGTAACAGCCCAGTCATATC
The DNA here is from genome assembly GCA_027410445.1 of Discoglossus pictus. Classification (NCBI taxonomy): domain Eukaryota; kingdom Metazoa; phylum Chordata; class Amphibia; order Anura; family Alytidae; genus Discoglossus; species Discoglossus pictus. The sequence continues at coordinate 174,148,641 of CM050166.1, read as the reverse complement.
TAATGTCTCCTTAAAGTATAGAAAAGTTAAATATAAGCAAATGACAAGTCCAGATCCCCTCTCATGGCTGAATACCTCACTGGTTCAGGTAATGAAGACCCATGGGTAAGTCTTTTTAACACCGAAATATTAAATTTTTGCAACCATGGTTTTCATAGCTTTGTTTCCATCTGGCAATGACATAAAAAAAAATATCCTACACACTAAGGTATGTTGCTACATTTGTTTTTTCTGACCCTCATACAGCTTCTCGTGGCAACAGAATTTATTTGTAACGTTATGCCCAATATTGTGCCAAATCTATACACCCCATCCCCTAGTTCACATATTTCATTGCCTTTCTCTGTTTGAAACAAATGAGCAAGTTAGTAAGATTTACAGTTAGCCTGCATAAGGTTTCCACATTTGCCTGTGAATTAGATAGGGTTTGTCCTATTTCATCAATTTATTTAAAAAGAATGAAAATAAGAAAATTGAAAATAATAAAATTGCACAATAAATACTTTACAAATTTTCTGTAGATTGCACGTATTGTTAGTTGAAGACCGGAATCAGACAGCATCTAGCAGCATACACACTACTGCCTTTGTCTGTGTTTGACAAGTTTAGAAGTCTGAGAGCAAATGCCAGCAACATGGAAAATTTACTAAGCACTTGAAGTGGGTGAGATATTCATCCCTATTATGCAATATTTCCTATGATGAAAACTTCAGATATTAGCCCTTCTCACCTCATCTCATCCATTGACAGAAAACAAAGAAGCCAGCTGTGCAAAAGGCACTTATTTTATAAGTATATTAAAATAACTTACAGATCCACCAAACTTACATTGTCAGAATGGTCGTCTTGATATTTAACCATGATATCTAATCAGAGCAATAAATATAATGCAACACTTAATGCGACACCTGATAAAAGCAATCACAAATCTAGCAGTTATATTGCTAGCCCTGACTCTAAAGGCAAAAACTTACCTACAGACTAAATAACTCTAATAACTTTAAAGTTTAAGAGACCCTAACTCTTATATATATACCTTTTGAAGCTATAATGTCTAAATATAGCAAATTGTAATTATAATAGCTCAAGTTAAAAATATAGAACTGAATTGTCACCACAGAAAATCGTTGTAAGCGTACTTGTTCTTAATCCTTGAAACAAACAACTATGTCTATACTATCTACGGGCTCCGATCCAATCCAATATGTAGACATGGCTCCTTTGTAACTGTGGGAGCTTTTTTTGCTTTCTAGGGAGCCAATTCATCACTGCTCTCCTAAAACCTCCCCTCAAGTAGGTGACTTGCACCAAGGACTGTATTTCATTGCTCTCTTGCCATAATGAGTGCACGCAATTTGCCTCTACTGGAATTCTGGACAATCTGAGGAGCACTCGGAGGTTAAGGTGTATCACTCAGAATTTAAAATGTGAGTACTTGGAGAAAATTTCAATTGGACAGCTGCACATGGATTTAATTTTTTAACTTTTAGGTGCTTCGCTGTAATGTCAGTTTTCCACATTTGAAATATAGTCTTTTATACATTGAACATTCAGAAATCTGTTCATTTAACTGGATAACTAACACACAGATTATATATCTAAGACACATCTATAGTTGTTATATGGTGCCACTGATAACAGAAATTTATATAAACAATATAGGAGTTTTGCTCAGTCAGATAGTAAATTACATTACATTTACCTTTTTTGACAATAAAGCCAGTATTTCTATGCATCACGCATTTAATATATTATATAGCTTACCATACAGAGAATTGGTGGCTTTCTAATTCCTCCAAGTAAGAAGTATTTCCTATCTGTCTATGCAAAATGGATTTTGATGCTGGTGTCCACTGCACATGTTGTTCAGCTACATCATTTTTCTACAAAAATAAAGGTAAATTAAAGATATTTCATTAAATATATGAGCTGAAATCTAGACCAATAATTTTAGAGACATACAGTACATAAATAATAATTGTCTTACTTTTAAAATTAAATCATCAAGAGATATATTAGTGACTTTTACATTATAATTTCAATGGCATGCTACAACTGGTTTAGACCAAATACATAGCAAATTTAATTTTCTAGTAGAATTATGTGGTTGCTTTTCATAACACCAATAACCCACATTTTAGGTATGGGTCAATTTTTTTTATTTTATATAAAAATAATTCCCTGTTCATCAGTTGCTGTTTCACCATGGGGTCAATTAGATGTCTGCTAATATTACAAAGTATGTGTGCCATCATCAGCTAAATTGGCAGTAATACTATCAACTCTATGCAACAAATAAGAGAGCAATATGAAATATATTATAGACAAGACCATAAATCCATACACTAATACAGTAAACTCCCTGTTATCCGGCACCAACGGGGACTGCCTATTGCCAGATAAGTGTAGTTGCCTGTCAATCGTGAGCCCCCCAAAAAAGAGTGTAAACAACCCTTAAACCCCCCAACATGCCTTTAAAAGGGTATTAGAACCTAAACTGGGCCATTTAGGCCCAGAAAAAACAATTAGAAAAAAAGTTAGTATTTTTTTTTGCAGTCTCGAACTGCCGAATAGTACCGGATATGCCGGTTTAGCTGGAGTTTTTTTAATATGGTAAATGATGCCGGTGCCAGTTGCTTAAGAGTCCCGGTTAGTTAGGTGCCAGATAACCGGGTTAACTGTACTAGTATTCAAACAACAGATGAACACTCCTTTTTTACAGAACATACTCCATGATGAGGCATGACCAGAGAACAGTTTGGTCAATGCCATGAGAAGACTTATGTCCCAACCAAATGTTACATGGTTTAAAAGAATGTTTTTAATAAATCTATTTGCATTTAAAAATAAATGAATCTATTACTCCTCAATAATGAAATATTAAAAAATATAAATGCACCACAAAAAAATGATCACAGTGCTGATTCTGTACTTGGTGATGACAAAGAAAGTCAGACAAACTTTTCATTAACTCATTAACTCCCTCTGGAATGCCACCACATATTTTCGAGCTAAAGAAAAGTGCAATTGTCATGTTACTGCAAAATATGAACCCAAAAAAAGGCCTATGTAATGGGACCAGACTAATTGTTCAAGAATTAAAGGACCATTTCATACATGCTGAAATTCTAACTGGTACCCATAAAGGAGAGAGAGTTTTCATGCCAAGAATAGATTTGGCACCAAGTGAAAGTAGCCTCCTTTTTGTACTTCAAAGGAGACAATTTTCCATCATCATGGCATTTTCCATGACCATTAATAAATCACAAGGACAAACTTTCAAATCTGTGGGTATCTTTTTAGAAGAACCAGTATTTGCACATGGCCAGCTGTATGTTGCATTCTCAAGATGCAAGAATCCAGAGGCTATTAAAGTTTACATTGAAAACAACCAAATCACGGTGTCTACTATGAGGTACTGTAACTTTAATTCCACAAAATAAAACAATACAAGACATGGCACAGAACCAAAAAAAAAAAAAAAAAAATCACCTCAACGACAATTTTAGATGAAAACACAAAACAAAAATAGAGCACAGTGGTTTGATTTTGAGGACAAACTCAAAAAGTCTCAAAAAGACTCAAAAAGTCACTTGGGCTATTTTTAGACGACCACTATTTCAATAAGAAACTCTATAAAATGGCAAAAAACATAGAGAACAGTGGTTTTACTTCCAGGAAAAAAATTGATATCTCTAGGACTCTCCTATGAGGACCGCTATTTCACATAGGAAACTTTATGTTCCATTTTCCAACAATACTTTCATCTCAAGAACAAATGTACAACAACAAAAAAATATATCGAGAACAGTGGTTTGATTTTAAGGATGCAATTTTATGTCACTCAGACTCTTTTTAGAGCACCACTATTTCCATAAGAAACTCTATAAAATGGCAAAAACCATAGAGAACAATGGTTACACCCCGCGGACAAACTTTAATGTCTGCCATTCTCTTTTTAGAGAACCACTATTTCACATAGGAAACTCTATGTGCCATTTTCACAAATTACAACAATAATAACATAATGTCAACCATCAAAAATCAACAACGACAAAATAAGATATTCTAATTTTATGGAAGTTGCCTTTCAGCAAGATTAGCCCCACAAAACACTTTGCTTGCATTTTAGAACAACTATAGTTTAAATGTTACTTAATTAAGTTACTGTTTATAATGTTACTATTTGTGGAAAAAACTGTGCAAAGTTGTTTCATTGAATATATTTCAAAGTTCATGTTAAGAGAAGGAGGAGCTTTTGTTGTACAATTTCAATGTATAATTCAATGGGAAATATTAATCCAGGGAGTATTCCAATTGCCAGTTAATGGGGTCAGGAAGGAATTATTTTTTCCCCCCTTTGATACATTCAGCTAAGTTTCAATGGGGGTTTTTACTGTTTGCCTTCCTCTGGATTCAATGTTCAATTTACCCATATTGAATCTACAAGTTCCATGTTACAAAACATTGTGTCATGTTTACAATACTCATTAATACAATGTTGACCTGTTCTTACAATAAAATGTTACTACTCTTCAAAGAATATATTTAACAGTTGGTCACCTACAAGTTGCATGTTAAAAAAAAAAAAATTCATATAATAATTGTACTTCTTTATAGATAAGAAAAAGGTTACAAATGTCAACTACGCATATTACCTGCAAAAAAGAATTCAAAACATACACATTTATTTGCCGTCATTTTTTGACAGGCAAGTCGCTAGTAAAATATATTGTCAATGGACATTTAACTATAGTTGTTAAACAAATTAATAATTGTATATTAAAATCCCTGGGGCCTCATTCTATTATCGGCCGTAAATCGGCCGTAAGGCTGCGATTCCTTGCGAGGGTTCAGTTAACTCGCGATTCTATTATACGGCCCCGCAAGGATCTCCTTTTACGGCCGGCCGCATATCTTGGAACCGGCCGTAAACTGTGAAATATAAAAACTCAAAAATAAATTCAAGCCTGCACTGTACAGCTCTGTAAATGCTAGGGATCATATTGGGGGACATGAGGAATAAAAGGAACCCACTCTCAAGCTTGCACATCTGCCCAAACCCGAGTTCAAATTAACTGTTTATTTGCCGGCTGCGGCGTGGGCGTGTCTGAGGTGCTCCAAGCACTCTGGACTTTTTACATGTATATTTTACGGATATTAAAAATGAAATATTTTACGGATTTGAGTACAGGATAATTATGTGCTATTTTTCCTAACACCTAAAATCCCTTTATAGTCTTCTCAAAGTGCAGGATGGCTTTATTTGAGCTATTTTATGTGCTTAATTGGTGCTAGCGAGACCTTTTTCCTGCAAGTAACTGCGGCTCGTTTTTAGCCTTGCAGAGAGGTTTCCCGGAGCAATTGAATTGCAAATCTCTTGCGGCCGTTTTAGATCAAAGGCTTTCCTCCGGCGCGATCGGCCGCAAGAGATAGCAAGGCACCGGCCGCAAGCCTGCCGGAGCCTACGGCCGTAAGGGAATAGAATAGCAGAATAGCTTGCGGCCGGTCCTTGCGGCCCCGCAGCGGCTGCGGCCGATAATAGAATGAGGCCCCTAAAATGTATCATAATGCCTTAAAGCGCTGTGTAGTGGTGGGTTATAATTATGGGAACATCAAACATGTATTCTGCAGAATCACTTGTGATTGGATGTTTAATTGTAATGACCATCCATTGTAGACTGTGGACATTTTTTTTAGATAAACATGATGTTAAATGTGTCCAGGGCAAAGTGATATGCCCAGCCACAGATACACAGTATCAGCCTTATTAAATTGTCATTCAGCAAATTCTAAAGGGCTCTATATAAGCACATAGCATATGTTTTTATAGAAGTTTTTAGTTTGTGAAGACCTTTCTTTTGGATAGAAGCTCACTGACTAAAAACTTCCGTAAAAAAAATATGCTATGTGCTTATATAGAGCTCTTTAGAATTTGCTGAATGCCAATTTAATAAGGCTGTATATTTATAGAGCTAAATTCTCAAATGAATCCTTTCAAGATTATCAAGACACAACCATATCATATATATAGTATTAAAATACTTGCTACATTGCCTTTAGCCTGTATATACTGCTTTGGTAGGATTGCTACCCATCTTAAAAATTAGTCAGTTCTCCAAATAAATAAAAGACCAAGGAATAAAATGCAAATAAGAGAGAAAATCAGAATTACAAAAATATCAATCCTTAATACTTATCAATTTCAAAGAGTGAGGTGAAAACAAACTCATCTCTGATTGGAAATAAATGCCATGTCTACTAATCATAACAAGAAGTTCAGTGGAACTCCTATCATAAATCTGATAAGGCTCTTAAAGAAGGGATATCTCTAGCACTATAATTATCGACTATGACTAAAGGCTGACAATTTACATAAAACCTTAAACAAAGAACACACAAAAAAAGAGGAATTTAAAGGATACCAAAATAGTCTTCCAAGAAATGTATCACCTTATCTCTGCAATAAGCAATAGGTTTATGAGGAGGAAAAGTATATGCATGTTGGGTTCATAAGAGTAATAACCTCAATTAATTGTTACAAAATCCACAAGATACAAATGCATTTGTGAAAAAGAAGTCAAGGTCCATATTTATTTGCACATAAACATATAAATATTTTTAATAGAATGTCACTGAAAAAGGCTCAGGAAAATACATTGCAAAGCAAATTAAACCTAGAAAATGTTTCTAAGAGATATGATTTTAATAATAGCTTATTTAAAGATATGGAAGAATTATAATCGATATACAGAAAATGCAATAATTATATTGAGTTCTAAAAAATGGGCAGAGGTATGGATTCAGACGAAGTTCTGCCTATTGATTACCCCAGGCCTAGATATATTCTGCTTTTCAAATACTGTGGCTGATTCCAAAGGGCTATGTGTTAAGCTTCATATTGTATGGTCTCCTGGTCTCCTGCGTTTTTTGTGAAGACATACCACAGACACTGACAATAATGTATGGTAGATAATAAATTTTTACCTATAACTAAATATATATACAAAAAGCTGTTATTAAAACATAATCTAAATTAATGTTGGATAACTGACCCAAGGTGTTAGTATTTTTGACATGAGTTGCTTTATAAGATCCTCCCACCTAGCTCACTGTCTTCTCAGGTGATTAGTTAACACCCTCAGTGGCGGTAGTTAGCAGGATATGCCCAGTTGGGTAAATCCTTCAAGTAAATCCTTACAAGTGTCACATTACTTGTAAAAACACTACACATTATCAAGTTATATTCTTCAAAAGTAAATACTATAAAAGTAAAATATCAGTTATCTGTAAGCTACAGAAAAAGTAAAATGCTAGTGGGTTAAATTTTACTCTGATTAGATGTATTAGATAACAATCTGTAGTTGTAATTAGTAGTTAAATAGGCATTTCAATTTGATTATATTTTTGGAGGATTACCAAGATTCCACTATGAAAATTAGCATTATTTACTGTAATATGTACATGAAGAAAAGCAAATTGGTGGCCCTGCTCATTATTCCCATATTTCTCCAGGCTTAAAATAATAAATTAGTATGTGTGCGGCAGCCTCATCTATAGTTTCAAACTTGACAGAAAATGTGAAAATATGGGAAGAAAGTGATTCTGGTTTTCAAAAGCTGTTCCAAATTTTAGGCATGAATTCATCCTTTGGTGATTACTCTGACAGGTTTAATAGGAAGACATTTTGGTTTGATTAGTGGAGCTGGGATAATGTAGATTTCTGATGGTGTATTATATTAGGGAACTGCTGGCACTTTACAAATGAAAACATTAATACCACAAATTTGATACAAAATAATATATATCACAATGAATTTATTCTATCTATCTGTATATTTTTGTGTGTTAGTTAATTCGTTCTGTTGAGTCCGATTCTCTGTGACCCTATGGACAGCAGCACTCCAGTCATATCTGTCGGTTTTGCTTATCCATAAGGTTTTTGTGGCAAAAATACTGGGGTTGCTAGTTCCTTCTCCAGTGGACCACAATTTATCTGACCGCTCTGAAATGACCTCACCCTCTTGGGTGTCCCTACATGGTATAGCTCACAGCTTCATTGAAGTACACAAGTCCCTTCACCATGACAAGGTAGCGATCCAGAAGGATGTACCCTCATGTCCCCACCCAATTCCCCAGAGTGCAGTGCAAACATTTTCAGCCTTATTAAATTGCGATTCGGTAAATTTAAAAGGGCTCTATATAAGCACAGAGCATATTTTCTTTACAGAAGTTTTTAGTTAGTGAACTTCTATCCAAAAGATAGATATTCACTAAATAAAAACTTCTGTAAATAAAATATGCTGTGTGCTTAAATAGAGCCCTTTTAAATTTGCCGAATTGCAATTTAATAAGGCTATTTATTTGTGAGAGACTTGAGAAGGAAATACGTGTATTCACTTATTTTTAGACATTCAAGTGTAATCACAAATGTACTATTTATTTTCTGTACTACTGTACTCTGTATGGGGGAGGGCTTCTATCACTATTCAGTCCACCATAAGTACAATGATTGTTGTAGTGAACTACTCTCTTAGTGGCAGTAACTGCGAAACAGTGCTGTCTGTGGGTAGGTCTCCTGGTTTGTTTCTAATCCATCCTGTGCTTTGCTTAAAGCTGTGTAATACAGTGAGCATATGCCTAAATGGAGCCATGTATATAGTGATTTTGGATTAATAGAGTGAGAATGCATTATGGTCTCAACTGCATATCTGCGCCCAGTTTCCCATAGTGCAGTGAAACAACTGCATTTCTGAGAGACTTAAGCAGGAAATAAGTTCATTAAATTGTTTATAGACATTCAAGTGTAATCACAAATGTACTATTCATTTTCTGTACTATATATATATATATATATATATATATATATATATATATATATATATATATATATATAAATGTTTATCTAAAAAGTGACCAGGTTTTTAGCTCACCTAATAAATGTTCTAAAGGATTCATCTACAACCTGCTTGGATGTTTGGGCTGTGTCTTGATAGTACTATCTAGTAGGGCAACTGGCTAGACTTTAAGGGGACACAACAAAAGTCTCAGTTATTGCAGAAATGTATCCAGTTGTAAAAAACATATTTTGAGTGGAAAGGTTTGATAAATAGCTTGAATATTTTATGCAAAAAAATACCTGAAAAGGTTTTCTTTCTTCTACTAACTCTCACATTGTATCTCACAGTATGGGTAATAAACAAGAAAAGCAAATATGAATAATGATACTTATAAGCCTCTGTGATCACACTATTTAACCAGTGAAATCTGCTCTTCCTCCTCTTCATCTATGACACTCTTATGGCAGAATGTGCAATATTTCTCCCACTCATTTCTGGCTCAAGTCGATCTGGAGCCTTGGTCAAGGTCTTAGATATTGCACGCCATATATGTTACATGCCCAGGAAAATGTAATACCTGCAAAATGTTACAACCTTGATGGCGCACCCCTCATAAGTCGGTAGCCTGGGCGACCGCCCACTGTACAGGCCCTGGAGCTCTTAGAGATATCGAATCTTAGTACATATGACCCATAGGATAATATAGAAACACAGAGGTTTCTCTCTGTAGGATACCTAGCCCTTTAATATGCAGTTGAAGTTGTCTGTTGTCCTCTGTATGGCTCAAAACCAGTGAAAAGTAGTTTCCTCTTTGGAGTTTGTGCTTATGCATAAATCATAGTAGTCAGTGTTTAAATCCCATACTTTATCCTTAATGAGGTCAAACAATCGAAGACACTGGAAATTGCTGTACATGGTTTAGTGATACAGTTGCTATATAGTCATCAACCTATTAATACCTACCGTCCACTTTTGATGGTAAAATTTCCTTACCGTTCACTGGTGCCGCTGTAACACAATTTACAAAAATCATATGACCCTAGCTATGTATCACCCTGAACTTACTAGATAGTGATCTAGTCCTGACTGCTGTCCCTAGGCTCTCTAACCAGCCAAGCATGGTGCTGCAGGTCTCCCCGGTGTGTGACATCACTCGTCAGCGACGCCACCTAACAATTACCTCGCTGCCCACCATGAAAGCTTGAATCGCCCACTAGTGGGTTGTAGCGACCAGGTTGACTACCACTGTGCTATGGTGTCTATGCTTCATCATGTGGTCGCTGATATGCAACACATGCAGGCCCTGGACTTGCTTGTATCTCTAAGGGACTTATTCACTGATCGACTGGTCACGCATAGTAGCTTCCATTCTCATATTCTTTAAAGATTTTTGTTGGAGAGATTCTAGGAATATAAAAAATACTGTTTAAAAAAAAACATTTCCTGATCGTTTTTTTATCTTAAAATACTTTTCCCACTTGAGCTTTAAGCTTCTATACTGGGGTACTCAGTAGTTTTGGTGAGTTCTATGTCCCTATAAGGGTTCCCTGGTGGTCCAAGTGGTTAGGATTTGGGTCTGTTACCGCTGCGACAGCACACTCCAGTATATCTGCCATGAATACCAAGTGGATCTGCATCATGTGTTGTGGTCCATGAGGTCACTGAGGGTTGGACACGACTGAACAACACACACATATCCCTATAAGTAAACCCAATAAGATTTACAGAGTTGATGTTTCAAAGTTATATTAATACAAATTGAAGACTTTCTTATCAAAATTGTCAGATTGTGTCGACTGGAGACTTCTCCACAGCCTACAAAATCAGTACTTAGTCTTATAAGAAATATTAAAAGAAGAATGGAGTCGGCCCAGAGAGGAAAACTAAATTGAAATATGAGGAAGTGGTACATAAAACTTAAAAAAACCTAGCCCAGCAGGTTTAACTGTACTTTTATACAACTCTGCCAGGTATTGCAAGAGCAAGGAATGCAGCAATTGCTCGAGATATAAGAAAGAAATTATTAGTCACATTCCTAGGTTGCCACATATTTTAGAGTCATTGGTAGATTTTGAGGAACAATAAAATAATTTAAATTATCATAGAGTTATAAGACCAGCAGAGTATTAGATGTGTGTGCAATAAAAAACAGGATTTTGTTGTATCTAAATGACTCTTTCTTACTTAGCATTTGTTGTCAGCAGTTTTCTGTTTACACTGTTTTAGTAAAAAATGTGCAATTGTATAATTATGGGAGTATTCACTTCTCAAGGCCTCAACTCATGATGGTGGATAGCTGCATCACTTTGGATGGACAATAGGGAATTGCTTTAATGAATACAGTGTTAGTGATCACATTCAGTGTTTTACATACAACCATGGGTGTGTTAAAGCTTAGGCGTCCGAGGTCCAGGCCTAGGGCAGCACATTTTCAAGAGGCTGCAATGCCACGGAATTTTGCAAATAAATATCTATATGCAGATAATACTCTGTCTGTAATTGTATTTGGAATTTTCTGACGTACTGTATAGTTACATAGGCACTTACACACTTATAATTTTCTATAGAGGAGTGTGGCAAACATATGATTGGGATATAGCAAGAGGAAATGAGGAGTACAAATCTGTATGGGCCTAGGGTACCATACAACCTAAATATGCAACAAACTGTTAACTCATTAATCATGAGTGGTTGTGATAGCTTGCAATGGTTACTAGGAAAGAGAGCTTAGAGAATACTGTAAAGGGCTTTGATGCAGGTTTATGATGCATTGCAGACCATCACAACCCATCATAATGGCTTAGGAAATCTCTCATATGTCTGTAATGAAATATATATAGTACAGTATTTGTTTTTAGACCATTGTGCCCATATCAGTACTATACCTCTGAAATATTTGGACGCTTTTCACATACTATTGTCATTAACAATTTCACTAGCAAATGATGTGTCTGTTTCAATAGTATATTGAAATGTTTAATGGTATGAGGACATCGGAACTTCCCTTTTTTGTATATTCTGCCCATGATTTATTCAGCGTGATAACAAACCAAAAAAGTAATAGCAATTTTCATGCCCTTGATGTGCAAACTGTAGCTATGACATTTTGGGCAAAATAAAAAAGCAAAATACAATTAAGACTATAGTAAAATGTCACAGTGTTTTCAAAGCCGAAAAAAAGACAAAGAGATTCCACTGTACTCTTGTACATCTGTAATTGCTGGTAACAGGTCATCATTTTTTTCATCATTCTTTACACTTATCAGAACTGGGTGAAGCTGTATGTGCAGCCAATAAACTGTAGCGGCAAAGCAAAATCAGCAAAGAAAATAATTATCCAATTACCACTTCAAAGTCTGTCAGAAAGGTATGGACTTTGATTAATTTAGCTGGAGTGTTCAGCAGCTACAGAAAGGCGTGTACAGAGCAATAAAAAGGTTTGCCAGTATTGCTGATTTCACAAAATGTCACTTGCTTTGACTTGTCATGCACATCAAAACTACCTTTGAAGACCAAAATACCAACTACTTGGAAATATGTTAGAAATTCTTGTTTTATATAAAAGGATTGTTTTGGTCGGTGTGATGCATGTACAATGCTATTCTTACCTTTCGGGCCATGTCAAAATCTTCTTTCAGTGGAAATGCACCCGACTCCTTATCCATGTAAGGCATTACTTTATTGGAATGTATCCCTGTTAGATATGAGAAAAAGGAAATCACAATTTTTTAAAGATATTTTAGACTAAGAAATAAAATGCAACACTTTTTACACAGTTATTTTTTTTTCCAGGAAAATATGTCCAAACTCTTAAAGAACATTACTTTTTTCAGGGCCAATGGAAATTATTTTTATAGACATTTAAAAATACTGCTTAAAACACAAATATCTAAATAAAAAATAAAATGCTTGCAAAAAGATAGTAACATAAAGCTCATCTTCCTTATGTTATGATTGGTTAACAAGCAAGCCACATGAGAGTTGAAAACAAATTACTGCCAGCAGAGGAGAAATTCATTCCCGTTACATTTTCCTTTTACATACAATGATCTATTTTATATATTATTTTAAGATGATGGTAAAAAAAAATATCCAGTGATTACTTAATATAACCACATTAGAGCTTAAGCCATGTGTGTTACCATAACAATGCCAATGTATCAAAGAGATGTTGATTTGACATTACTGTAATTAGTGTGTAATAGGGCACAGCACCAGCTAAGTTATGAAGTTCTATGAAGAAATAATGAACTCATTCTGGACTAACTGGTTGAACCTTGTACTTCAAAAGGTATTTTGGCAAAATTAAGTCATGACAGTGTCACAAAGCTGTATTTCCAGTACCTCTTTTTTAACATTGTACAGCAGATTTTGCATTTAAAAAACTTGAGTATTATTTAAAGCCAGTTTGTATAAATGTGTCCTTGTAATGCAGTAGAGTGCTTTAATTATTATTATTTTTTTTTTATTATTTACTTTTTAAATTTACATATAACTGATATGAATGTAAAATATACACCTGTATGTTGAAGCAAATTTAGCTTAGTAACATGAGATTGATTGTAGAGAAAAAGCAAAATAATTATTGACACTCTTGCCTTATAAACACATACATGAATTAAACACATTTTTATTCAGATTTCATAGAACTTTAATTTAATTAATCAATCTCATGTTACTAAACTAAATTGGCTTCAACATACAGGTGTATATTTCACATTCATATCAGTTATATTTAAATTTAAAAAGTAAATAATAAAAAAAAAACGAAATAATAATGGCATTGATAATCATGATGTTATACTTTTTTGGCCACTTCCTCTCTAGTATAAACACATTGGTATTTAGAAGTTCTGTGAACTTAAAGAGCTCAGTTACAAAATTGTTAGTGTTACATATATGTGCAGGTTTGTAGGTTGTAACAACAGTACTTTCATATTAATATAAAAAACTGAACTCCTAAAATACATGTAGAATATTGTATATTAGATTGTTCATGATAAGTAAAGTTGTGGCAAATATCATTACAGTTGCAATTAATTGTAGATATTACACATCCAGAGATAGTTTACATCATTAATTATTTGGCTTGGAAATGTTTACCTCCATTGAACCTGTAACAAAAAATATTAAGGTTTGTCACAACCTATATGAAAACTTGTTTTATCTATAACATGTTAACTTGTTAAAGTGATACACATATGTCAGCATAAAACATCACAAAGAAACCATTCAGTGATTCCTGTGGCTCTTGTCATTGGGCATCTTCAGTAACAATTATTTTCTCATCCATTTTCCCTTCATACAATAAAACAATATAGAAGTTACATTTGCATTTTGCTACATACTTTCTAGATGACAGAGTTCCCTATACACTAGTTTTATAACCCACGCCATAAACACAGAACTTCCAGGTAACTATTCACTTAACTGAACAATAGGCTGCAAATGGCCCCAGGCCTCTCTACAACTGTTGCACTTCTAAACGAATGTGCATAGAAAGGCCCTCTATTCTAAGTTCAACTGCTGGATACAGTAAATAATGTATATCTCCCTGAAAAGCTTACATTTTGCATTCATTGATCATATTTTTATTTTCATTGGTTTTATACATTTGATTACTCTAATGTAGCTTAAATAAAAAAAATGTGAGTTAGAGTAACAAAATATATCAATAAAATAAAACATGATTGTACTGATTCAGTTAATTTTATTATTATTGATTCCAATATTCCACGTATCATACAAACAAACTACATAGGAATTACAGAATTGGAGGAACTCTCTACTCTTCACACTTCACAATTATCAACTAATAAAGATAATCATTCTTCCTCATATATTATATATTTTACAAAGGACATATTTTTGACACATCAAGAGATCCTATATATATATATATATATATATATATATATATATATATATATATATATATATATATATATATATATCAATACCAGTTTTGCAACATTCTATATGCATACCTCTGATTGGATGAAAACTTTCTATTTATACACTAATATCGAATGAGAAACAACTAAGCACAAGTATCCCTCTAGCAGCTAGAAAACAGAAATTAATAAATTCACACTACTCTTTATACTTGCCACTGTCACATAAACCTCAATTTCAAAATGGGAGCACCCAAACACCATATGCTCAGTCATCTATAATCTACCCATTCATTCTTAAAGACCTTACAAATATACAAAATAAGCAACCCAAAACATTCAGCCATTATCTCTAATATGAATTTATTCATGTGTATTTAAGGCCGTTACAATGGAATTATAATTCTTCCACATCTTATAGATAGGGACATTAATAAGCCACTGGGTGCAATAACTAACAACAGCCACTCACTCTCCAATTTATATCACAACATATGTGTGACATCAGATCTAAACACTTTAGAGACAGGAATAATCCAATGGACAAAACATTTTCCTGCAAACAACTATTAAATCCTCTAGGAAAATTGTCTTCTGTTTTATCGTCCATCACTCATGTCTTCCACCTCCTTTCTGGCCACTCCAAATCCTTATCTGTTATTCCTGCCCAGATTTCTGCCTCTCCCACTCCATTTAGATTGTAAAATGCTTTGAGAAAAAGTACCATGGGCCTCATTCAATTGCAATTTGGCCAACTGAATAAGGCTCTAAATAAGCACACAGCATATTTTTTTTAAAGAAGTTTTTAGCTAGTGAAAACCTTGCTTTTGGATAGATGCTTACTAACTAAAAACTTATTTAAAAAAAATATGTTATGTGCTTATTTAGAGCCCTATTCAATTGGCCAAATTGCAATTGAATGAGGGCCCATGTATGTAAGATTTTAAACTCAAAGGCCCTCATTCTATTATCGGCCGTAAATCGGCCGTAAGGCTGCGATTCCTTGCGAGGGTTCAGTTAACTCGCGATTCTATTATACGGCCCCGCAAGGATCTCCTTTTACGGCCGGCCGCATATCTTGGAACCGGCCGTAATCTGTGAAATATAAAAACGCAAAAATAAATTCAAGCCTGCACTGTACAGCTCTGTAAATGCTAGGGATCATATTGGGGGACATGAGGATTAAAAGGAACCCACTCTCAAGCTTGCACATCTGCCCAAACCCGAGTTCAAATTAACTGTTTATTTTCCGGCTGCGGCGTGGGCGTGTCTGAGGTGCTCCAAGCACTCTGGACTTTTTACATTGATATTTTACGGATATTAAAAATGAAATATTTTACGGATTTGAGTACAGGATAATTATGTGCTATTTTTTCTAACACCTAAAATCCCTTTATAGTCTTCTCAAAGTGCAGGATGGCTTTATTTGAGCTATTTTAGGTGCTTAATTGGTGCTAGCGAGACCTTTTTCCTGCAAGTAAGCTGCGGCTCGCTTTTAGCCTTGCAGAGAGGTTTCCCGGAGCAATTGAATTGCAAATCTCTTGCGGCCGTTTTAGATCAAAGGCTTTCCTCCGGCGCGTGCGGCCGCAAGAGATAGCAAGGCACCGGCCGCAAGCCTGCCGGAATCCCCGGCCGTAAGGGAATAGAATAGCCGAATAGCTTGCGGCCGGTCCTTGCGGCCCCGCAACGGCTGCGGCCGATAATAGAATGAGGCCCAAAGACAGGGCCATCCATTCTTTTTCCATGTGATAATATTGTATTTTGCTTTATATTTAACCCCTGTAAAATTTTATGAAATATGTTGGCGTAAACAAGTGAAGGATAATAATGATAAAAATATAAAAAAGATACAATTATTGTTCCTCAACGCTTTTTTCTCATTAGCACATAAGTATTATAAAAAAAAAATTGTGTTATAAACAAGGATATGAAAGCAGGTATTAAGCAAAGTAAGAACATATATGTTAAATTAAATAATGCTTAACATATATATAGAGCCCCATTCCAATCTTTAACATTGCGGATTTACAAGTCAAGTTGACTCAAATTTCCCCAATGCCACTACAGTCCAAAATGCGAGTGAAACACATTAACCTTCCGAGTGCACGTAATTTCTCAGAAAGCACAAACATCCTATGTGTCCTGAGACCTACCCGTCCAGGCATAGAAAATGCCTCTGAAAAACAAGCAAGCATCAGATCTGACTCTATGATGAGCCCAATACCTTACCTGAGTCACATATGAAGCCTCACTTCTCATATCCAACACAATTAAGGGGTTAATAATGCCCCACAATACCCCTTCTTACTATGAGCCCAGGTATCCCCAGAGTTCCCCCTCAAAACCCACTCTACATAGGGAACACTGGTGATCCCCACATTTCATGTACTAAAGGGAACCTCAGGGATTCCCTCTTCCCACCACAATTATTATTGTTTATTTATTTATAACGCGCCAACATATTCCGTAGCGCTGTACATAAGATATGTTCAAGACAAAGATACATACAAATTAACACATAGTAAAACAAGGAGGGCCCTGTCTTTGAGTTTGGAATCCAGTGTCCATGGTGCTTTCCCTAAAACACCTTGTGGGATTGAAACTCGTAGACTTATCCCCACCATCTACCTGTAAACATGGCTACTGATAGTTAATCTAGTTAACCTCCTGCCACGTGGTATCTTAAAAGACCTCTTTAGCAGCTAAAAATGAGACCTCACCGCAGAGGCCCCAATGTTGCTTACAAATAACCCCTATGCCACGGATTTCATGCAAGGACCTCCATAGCACCTATAATGAATCCCCATGGGAGCCAAAATAGCCGAGTTGGCTGAAATATATGTCAGTGCTAGCTAATTACTCATTCATAATTCATAAACTTATTTCAGCCAATCCGAAGTCACAAAAATTTACATTTAAGGAAGAAAAGAATGGCAATAATGTTGCTGCGTGGGAGTTCCTCTTATTATTTTAATGTAATTTATTTCCTTTTTTGTATATTTTTTGAATTTTGTGTAATGTTTTTTTTTTTATACACTGTAGTGTTAGGGGCTGCTTGGGGGTATTTTGGACCCCCATGGATAGAGCAGTTTACACGGGGGTCCAATATGGACCGGACCACTGTCTTGGTAATTAGGGTGCCACTGGGGTCGTTGAGGACACTCAAGGCACATAGGGGTTAATGTTATATGTTGATGTGGGATCAGGGGTTTAGAACATAGGAGGTGAGGATCCCCTCAGTACATGGAAGGAGGGAATCCCCGAGTAGCTTAAATTAGGGAATCCTGGAGATTCCTTGGCTCATAGGGGTCAGGGGGTCATAGGCAGAGGCATCATAACCCCTCTGCATTGCTTTTATTTTTATTTAACCCTTTCCCTGGTCTAGATATATATAGCTAGATAGGGGATAGGGAAGTTGTTAGAGCTAGTGTAGTGTTTATTCAGCACGACTACTGAGACTAATGAGCTTCAGACTTGAGATCAACCTAGGTTTATCTTCACAGAGATAAAAAAAACTCCCAGAGTTACGAGGGAGCCGTTTCTCTCAGGTATATGTCAAATTGGAGTGGGGCTCACAGTTAATGTAAAATATCAACAGTATTATAAATAAGAAGAAAGAAATTAAAAATATAATAATAATTTTGGCTGTAGTTAATAGTGTTTCCTTTTAAAATTCAATATTGCCAGACATATAAATATGCTTTCTGAATTAACATTTAATCGGCTATGTAGGTATTTCATCCCCTTCAGGATCGCTACCTTGTTGTGGTGAAGGGGCTTTTTTATTTCAATGAAGCTGTGAGCTATACCCAAGCAAGTCACCCAAGATGGGCAGGTCATAGCAGAGAGGTCAGACAAATCAATGTCCACTAGAGTAGAAACTGGCAACACACTCCAGTATCTTTGCCAAGAACTCCTTTATGGATAAGCACGACCAGGACTTAATGATAGATGTGCCTGACGTGCCGCTAATGCGGGTGCTGTATTTTTCCTCCATCTGAAGGCAATCAGTTTACAGGCTGCACAATTTGCGTGCAATATTAACTTTCAAACTTAATTTCTAAATGTCCTAATAGAGATAATTTAGGATCTATTTGTAATTTTACATATAGTTGTTATATAAGATAATCCCTTATTTTTTAACACAACCACCCTCAATGAAAATATGTTGTTTATCCTCACAACTCTTTCAGCAATGTCCATTTTGATATTTGTTAATCTTACACATATCTTTGATGTAGGATAAGAAGGGAAAATGGCTGCTTCTAAACGGGGCAATGTGAGTGGCAAAAAAGCAAATTATTCCAAAATATCTCAAATTTCACTAAAATATTTGTAAAAAGTTATAAAATAGATTAATTTTAATTCAATGCTATTTTTCCTTAAGAGTTCAGTGATCCTTTAACTGACCCATTCAATCATGCTGCCCACAAAATGCCTGTTTCTCACTCTGAATAACCCATGCTGATCTTGTTCTCCTTGTATAGTGCAATTTGAATATCTGCGCATGTTGAACATCATATGTTACTTGATAGTTTTAAATCATTTACCACTTAAAGTCATATCTAAGTTTCCTGGGTTATGGATGCATCTGATAGAGGAGAATCAGTAGCGTAGGAAAACATTGATGTTTGCTAAATTTCTTGAGTTTGCAAGCAGCAGCTTTTCTGAGTCAACACCCCTGAAAATCCCTGCTTAAATTAGCATAAAATTCATAATTTGTCTTGGCCAATCACTGGCAGCTAATACATTGTAATACAATGTAACAATCAATGATGGTAGTTTGTGCAGGAAGGAATAATTGGATGTGTAGTCTTCCTGCAGAAGGAAATAGGAAGAGTCAGACACGGATCCTGATCTGCAGATTTCTGCACCGAGCTGCTGCTGGCTTGAAGGTTAGTAAAGGGTTAAAATCTTTACCCAAATGCAGTGTTTCTATTGGTAGGTACTCTGTGCCTATGTAAGCAGCTCTAGGTGGGTGGAACACAAGTTTTATTTTTAAATAAAATAAATCTGTGTGTGTATAGAATGACTCCATATAATGTGTGTGTCTGATATAAGCAGCGTGTGTTAGATTAGAGAAAGGTAAACACAGGGAAACTTAATTAATTATTATACCTTTAATCTGCTATTTGGGCACCACTGCATTACATTATTATTTTTATGAACTTCTTTATAAAACCTGTTCTAAAATATGTTTCTTTATGCCACATCTATGAAACAATGTTTACCATCATGATACAAGGTTATGCAGAAATATTCTAAATAATGGAAATAAAATTATCACATTCCATAATTATAGAAAAATAAGTCTAAATTCTTTATAAAAAGTAACAATATTTACTGAAATAATGCATCGTAATAATGTATCTTACTTTGTATACATTCTTACTTCCAGTTGTTATATTAGCTAGATTTATATAGGGTTTGTAAATATTATAACTGATTAAACATGCCCTGGAACCTTTGGTAGGTATGTCAGAAAAAATAAACTATATATTACCATTTTTAATAATGCATGAGAAGCAATGGAAAGGGGCTGTCAAAACATTTTAATGTCAGAATAAAACATATATTTGCAAACTCTTTTTTGGAGGTAGTGTAGGATTTCATTTGTAATGTGATATCAAATGGAATTTACATGATGTCTGCGTATGCATTCCAAGTAACACGGCTCTTTATATGGAACAGAACAAGAAGTGACCATCGTAGGCTTAGTAGGAGTGTTTTTTCATGGCACATAACTAAAAAAATAATAGTTTTTTTATTTATAACTGTCATATTACATCTCAAATCTATCATCCTATCTTTTCGTGCTATATAAACTGTATGGTAATATATATTATGTGTCTTAGAGTTTATTCATACACTCTATTTTTATTATTTGCTCTCTTTAGGGATATGTAAGCTAACAATACTTTATATTTCTGAAGCATGTCAATAAATTATTTATTTAAATGTTAATTCAGTTCATGGGACCCATCTATTGATTGACTCATTCTTATTTTATTTCAAATTATATCAAAATACTACGGTATATTATTCGACATGACTGGTACAACAAACAGCTAACTAAGCAACTGGTTTGTCATCTTCTTAAATGTCAGACATATTCAGGTCCATGTATCTTAACTGTAGCATTTAGTCTAGGTCAGCATGTATTTTTTCCCAAATAACTCACAAAACGTATCTTGGTTTAAGGATGTATGAAGAGCTAATTGTTACTCATAATCTATTAGCTGATACATGTTTAAAATATTTTTGTTTCTTTTTCTGCTGATTAATATGGTGGATGAGTATTTATGCTGGTAGAAAATGTAAAATCAAGTCTTATTTTAGGAGACACAGGTGTACAGTTTATATTGACCCTTCAAGCTAGCAAGATACTATCAATAGAGCATATTTGATGAAATAAAAATGATGGAATCATGCTCTACAGTTAGAGGTTTTCAGACTAAAGAGAAGTTATGAGACAGTACAGGAAAGTTATTGGTTTCTTAGAATCGCAAACAGTTGGGGCATTCACATACAAATGGAACAGACATAGATCTATCCTAAGTATGAAAGCAGGCTAAGGTTTAAATATGGCCTCAAGCTATAATGAGGTGACTGAAATGTAAATTAGATGGCGATGGACCTAGATGGAGAAAATAGACCAAATTTAGCTTTTTAATGAATTTTGGGTGAGGTGTTTAATGTTTGCTGGGTTAACATGCCCAGTGATCTAGGCCAATGAATGTTTTATGGTGGGGTTTTCTCTCTGGTTTAGTTTCACATGATCATGTTGGGTTTACGTGGCATATACTGGATGAAAATAAGTGAAATGCTGCAGTCATCAATAGTTGTTTTAAGCAAACAAATTTAAAATAGTAGTTTATAATTAAAATATTAATGTCCTTTCTAGTGGAAGAACATACCTTAATGTATTCAGAAAATACTTCTGAAGATACACAGTCACTGAATTTCTAATCTGCCTTATGTATTAAGGCACCTTGTGGTATTTTACTGATGCTATGTCAAGCATTATTCACAATGTGTTATCAGAAAATCAGTGAGCTTTTCCATGTCAGGTTGAGTAAAAATGTGCATTTTTCATCTTACATATTCTATACATTTTTACTAAGGTAGAAATCTTCTTCGCCGTTGGACAGGCCTTACAAATTTCTGTTCGTTTATAGAGTTAATGGAATAAGGTGTAAAAATATTCCCAAATGGAAACAAGGTTCTTTGGAATTACTGTTAGAAGATTTTTCTCACTGCAAAAAAAAAAAATTCCTAAATTATTATTATTATTGTTTATTTGTAACGCGCCAACATATTCCGTAGTGCTATACATAAGTTAAGTTACAGGCAATGACAAGTTCATTGTCTAGAGCATATAAGATCAAGTGTGGTACCTGGGCAGTTCCTCTCTGTAGTGGGATATGCTGCTTGTTCAGGTGGGGGATGCATCTCTCCACAAGCCATTACTACATAGCACTCAGCCAAATGGAGACTGGTGGCAGCTGTCTCCCTAAGGCTTTGTGATTTTGGACTATGTGGTATGTACCCTCTTGATGCTGGCACCTACTAATTTTGGGGGGATTTTGACTTTGACAGCACCAGAATTTTTTAATACAAGTGTAGACAGAGCAGTACACTCAATTTGGCATTGCACTTCTTTACTATCTAGAGATAAGGGGGGTTTGTAATCCTTAATGAAAATGGCGTTTTGGCCAGGGTATCCCTTTTAAATGACCTGGGCAGTGCTGGTGGTACCTGCCTCCCCTGAAATCTGACCCAGGTGGGATTGGTGGTGTCTATCCCCCGATGAGGAAACAGTAAATTGTTGGAGGGCTGTGGCCTGAAGACAGTGGAAGACCCTGCTTTCCTATTAATGGCCTCTCCCTGGACACTCCCTGGACCATTTGGTTGGGGCTTCAAAAAGAATGACAAAGGGGTCCTCAAGCCTTTAAATCAAGATGACCCAAAACCCTATTGTTTTCATGAACACAAAGAATACATAACCACCAAATGCTTTCACTAGTGCACAAACCTTGACTTTAATATATATATATATATAATAAAAAAATATAATAGTACTTTTGTGTTCACATTTGACTGTCTAAAATAAGCTAAAAGACAAACACACCCTAAAAATAAATCAAAACAATCTACAGGGGCAGAAGTAAGGCTTGCAAACACTGCATCAGCACAAGTTTCAATTCCTTCTTTCTTAATATCTCTGACCATGATTTGTACATGGGTATTATTGCTGCAACCTGTACAGATGGAAATAAGTATGCTATAAAAAAGGCATGGTAGATACAAAGTAATAGCTACAATTATAATTTGTTCTGTTACATTGTAGATGTCTAAATTCTTATTCCATCTTGTTAAAAGTCATCATCCCAAAAACTTTATAACAAGTCACAAAAGACAATTAATGTGTCATTAAAAAAGTAATATAAAGCTTAAAGATTAAAATTCTAAAGAATAACTTGTTAAGATGGAATGTTCCATAAAAAGAAAGCCTAATACTAGACCGAACACTATAATTTAAGTTTCCTTTTGAACTTTAGTTATTGTTTTTTTGGCGTGAGAAAAAAAAATAAAAAATCTATAAAGAAATTACATTTTGCTACAATTCATATCGCTTTTTTACTGCATGAGAATTAACACTGGTGTTTTTTTATTCTGTAATTTAAATGTTAAGCTGCCAGATGTGTGTCTCATGCTTCAAGAGCTGAAGCTTTGCATTATTTAGCATATTAAGATTCACAGAATTTAAAAAAGGGTTCCTTTATTGCCTGGAGGTTCTAATTAAGTAAACCTCAGCCTGATCCATGTAAAGCTTGCAATACAAGAGATTTCTTTTTTTCTTGCAGTAAGGAAGAGTGATATAATAAAGTGATACAATAAATATGAAAAATCCATCGATGATATCATTTTTCTTCTGCTTCCGGAATTAAACCTATCTGTTATTCTTAGAAGATTTTAATAGATAGTAGAAATCAGCAAAGCATTTCAAAGTCTGCAACTTTTTTCTTAATTGTAACAGTACCTCACACATGATTAATCGCACATGCTATCTTCAAACACAAAAGAATATAGACAGCTTAGTATATGTGTGTATATGTATATATATATATATATATATATATATATATATATATACACACACACATATTAAAGAGTGAAGCAGCCATGAATGTCCAGTAATCTAGTAATTATATATATATATATATATTTATATATAGATTAATAATGAGTATTGCAATATAATTTGATAACTTTTGTATTGGACAAACGTCTTATTTTAAAATGACGAGCTTTCTAGAGGCTCAACCCCTCTTTATCAAGTCTCAAGCAAGACTAACATGAGATGGAACACTCATTTTGAATAATAACAGCAGATGCAGATAGAGTGGAAACAGCATCTGACATCATCAGGTAAATACATATATAAGGAATAAACACAACATAGCAAAGGAAACATATATACAGATATTATATACACATATACATCAATATATACATGAAAAAAAATCTTTCCTGTTGGACAAACACCTCACTAAGAGTGCTAAGTCTGTTATGGTATAAGAAGAAAAAAAAATCAAATGAAATTCTGATAATGTTTTAGAAAACCCAAGTCTATATTAAGTCCTGTTTTTTTAGTGTTGAAGAATGTGATAATCTTTATTTCAAATGCTTTTCTCTCTTGGATGTTTTTAAATTTTGACTTTTAAGTTTTGGAGTGATCATTCTGGCTAAAATGGTGTCCCACTGATGCTGTTTCCACTCCCTCTGCTGTTATTATTTTATTATTCAAACTGAGTGTTCCATCTCATGTTAGTATTGCTTGAGACTTGATAAAGAGAGGTTAAAGCTCATCATTATAAATAAGACGTTTGTCCAATACAAAATGTATCAAATTATATTGCAATACTCATTATTAATCTTTATATATATACATATATTAGTAATAAAAAGTACATCCGTGTTCACATTTGAATGTCTAAAGCAAGTTAAAAAACCTGCTTCCAGCTCAGAGTTCCGAGAAAAACAGTTATTACACTGCATTCTGGGAAGTTGAGCTGGGACATGCAAATGTGCCCACAAATGCCTCGTTCTTCAATCCGTAGCTATTATTAAACATGGCTTCCTTTAAGCTTATGCATGTTGTATTACACAGCTTTAATGCAAAGCCAAGGTTGGATTAAACACAAGCTGAGTATCCTATCCATGTACAGCTGTTTCAAGCTTACTGGCTATCATCAGCATGGAGCGGGATCTCAGCCTGTGTTGTGGACCTTATGAATAGGTAGTTCACCACAACAATCATTTGTAAATAAAATGTACATACGTGTTCACATTTGAATGTCTAAAGCAAGTATATATATATATATATATATATATATATATATATATATATATATACACTGTATATACACATATACAAGCTTGGTTTCTAAGACAAAATGTTCAGTCCTATATGAAAAACAAAGGAATATATATATATATATATATATATATATATATATATATATATATATATATATATACTTACACACAAGCTTGGTTTCTAAGAAAACAGTTTGAGTCCTATGTGAAAAACAAAGGAATTTCTATATATGGCATTCATAAATCATACTTTGAAATACAGTGATTTTTGCCATTTTGGAAAATGTCAAAGGTGTCAAGCTTGCCAAACCACACAGTTTAATAGGAACTAGATTGGTATACTAACTCAAGACAAAGGAAGTTTAATACCAACTTAATTTAATACCTTATGTTGACCCATATAAAAATAAATGATAAATATGATTTGTACAGGATATATCTCATTGCTTGTTTAACACCAACATTTCTTTCACTGATGTTGTTAAATTTAATCTTAAGATATTTAAAGGAATCTTTTATAAAAAAAATACATTTGGTATTATCCTTTACCTTAACCACTGCATCATTAATTATCTGTATTTGATTAAATAAACCTTATTTTATATTTTTATTCATTATTTAGAAATTCCAGGTTGTACGCACTGAGTGCCTCTGTATATCAGGAAGCAAATAGTAGACAAGAAGACAACTAACAGTGATTTGAAAAAAAATATCTGTTTGGAAAAACAAACTTTGTTGGTAATCAAATACTGACAACAGATGATTATTTGGCTAATGTAAGGATATCATTGAATTTCGCTTATCAATGAATTGGACTTTATATATAATTTTTTTAATTGACCTGATTAAGGTTGAATTTATCAGTCAATGGGACTGACACTAGATGGATGCAATATTTATATTACTTAGAGCTTTATACCACTAAGAGCAAAATATATTAACAAAATCAACTAGAAAGAGAGCTTTATATTTTTTGTACATGGGTTTGCATCACTCAGTCATATATGACTCTCCGTGACCTCATGGACTGCAACACACCATGCTGATCCACTTAGTATTCATGGCAGAGATACTGGAATGGGTTGCTGGTTTCTTCTCCAGTGGGCCATAGCATATAGCTCCTGGTATTCCTAAGTGGTCTCCCATCCAAGTACTGACCAGGACCAACCATGCTCGGCTTCAGGGTGGTGTGACCTCTTGGTTCCCTAAACTCAGGTTGCAGCAGTGAAAGCACTGAATGCTAACCACTGGACCACCAAGGAGCCCTTTTTGTGCATATTTATATTTAATTACAGCAGTAATCATGATTCTTATATTTTAGAATTTAAAGAGTCTGTGAAATTATTGTTTTTTTCTCTCTACATTTTGTATGACTAGTTTTCCATTGGCTGTATGAAGACAAGTCAAATACTCTTTTTGGACAGGCCCCTGCTTTCATTGTAGACGCTAGATAAGTCCACCTTTGTGTAGTGTGTATATCTGAATTGTGTGCTCAGTCTAGTTCACTGTATGTGTTCAATGTTTGTTCAGTCCAGTCCACCATTTACATAACAGCTTTTTTTCTGCTTTTCTTCTTCATGAGGTGGGAGGAGACTGGACTTTTCTAAATAATAAAAATGTGGCATCTACAACTACCATATGTAATGGAAGCTCATCAGTTTACAAGGGCACACCCTTCTGAGAAAGTAAGAAGCAGGATAAGTTGGGTCCCTAACGTAATGAATAATCAGGTACACAATTAAAAAATTTGTATATTTAGGTATTTTGCTTTCTAAAAATAATTATTATATATTATTAAGTTTAGTTATTCAAAATACTAAAAGGAAAAAAAATTAATAATACCAAAGTGGTGCTTTAACTTGTGAAATGTATTAAATGTACGTTGTCTGCTACAAACTAAATGGCAAGTTAACTTAGACTTATATCAGTTTATACAGAAATTGTAATTAAAAGATGCACTTTGGTTGGGTCTAAGGCAAGCTGCATACATTTCTAATTTTCCACACATTATAATAATATCTGGACCTCAACTAGAGAGGTCATTTAGAGAGGCTTCTTGCTAGCCTAAAAACCAGTAGGAATCCACTAGTGTACAAGAAAGTGATTCCAAATTATGCAGCTACACTAAATGAATTGTACCTTACACCACACTTAAAACAGATCCAAGATGAAAACTAAAGCTATGACAGTGCTATATGGGATCAAATTATCACAAAACAAAACAAGACCTTTGAACATATGATATTAATAAAAGAGTAAGAGACCAAAGGAGGGGGTGACTACACATTGTTGTGTTCTTTGTGAGGGACCCAAGAATGCTATTTGGGGATTAAAACTCTAGAGAACCAAACCTGATATTGGCAATCAGAGTTGGAAGAAGCAGGCACACATGACTTATGTTGATTGACAAGTTGAGTGATTTCCCCCAGTGTACGGTTATGCACCATCAGGTAAGAGATATAAGGCATATGTTCTACTTATTAATACAAAAATTTCAATCATCTACACTTGGAAGTTCGTTTTCTTTATTTTTTATGTTTTGACACTTTGAAACAACTGAACACAATGGAAGAATGACTAAAGGACACTTATTTTTTTCCCAGTCTGTTTATTATATTATACTTTTTTATTTATTTACTTATTTTTTTAAAGATGATGATTGCACTTCTGAATTTAGAGTGTACGTGGAATCACATATATAGTTGTGAGCAATATGGGTTGGCTCCGTAGGCGCTCATCCCTACGACCCTGTACACAACACACAATTCACAGTGCGAGACCCGTAGCACTTAGAAAAAAATTGTGTGGCCGTAACACTTGGAAAATGAAACCGACAGAAAAAAAATAAATAAATACCAAAAACATCACACACAGCACAGGGGGATAACCAGGACGTCAGGGAGTGAGGTTGGGTCCGAATTTAGGTCGAATTTGCAGAGTTTGCCACTCGAAAACCGCCTATGCGAGAGAAAAAATGGCCGCCGAAAAAAACGAAAACAAGGCTACACCAATTCTAAACACGCAAAACACCGCCAGGCACATACAACTTTTAGCCAGGAATGTACGAGGTACAAAATACACTATTA
This sequence comes from Discoglossus pictus, assembly GCA_027410445.1. Lineage (NCBI taxonomy): Eukaryota > Metazoa > Chordata > Amphibia > Anura > Alytidae > Discoglossus > Discoglossus pictus. Next base: position 174,120,438 of record CM050166.1, on the reverse strand, counting down.
GGAAGGACAGAAAATGCTCGAGAGCCGCCTAACACATACACACCCATTTTACAACACTAACTTGCAACTAATAACATTACCATTCTAAAATGCCACTTTACACAACTAAACAAACGGTTTGTCCTTGCGCACGCAGCCTATTTACACTGCACACTTGCCACATTGCTGACACTTTCTCCTCAGGTCACCAACAGTTTAAAAGTATATTGTATGCTGCAGAAAAACAACAGTGATTGTTAGCACTTCAGCATATTCATTTGTGTATTTATTCATTAGAAATAGGTAAAGTATATTATTTTTAATTAATTAATTAACTAATTATTAGAAAAAAATAAATGGAACTCAGAGGGAGAGTGGCTGATGTGCCTGGTGTGCTGTGATTCATAGGGTCATGCAAAGTCGGACACAACTGAATGCTTAAACAAGAACAAATAGCTTTATTTTTCATTTTATTGCTAGATTAAGGATGAGGGAATACAAGGAGGGGTTCACTGCGGATAATCTACATGAACACACACATCTACAAAATACCCCAATCCATAACAATCAGCAGCAAAACAAAAGTTTAATGAATACAGAGAGCAGCTCCTTGGTCCACCTTGCTTACATCAACCTTGATATTTCCTCATCAACCCACTGCCCTTTGGACATTCTGGTCCATTGACAAAGTAAATAACAAACTGTAACTCAAATATGTGCACATGGCTCTAAAATCATACAATTTAACATATTAACTACACAGGATAATTCTTTGATGTAAAAAAAAAATATTGCAGTAAATAGTCACACGGTTGTCGGGCTTGGAACAAAAGGCTAAGCACAAGTTTGTTTGAGTCACTCTGATTTATAAATGCTTATAAATAAATATGTGAACACTGGATAACTTTCGCTATTAAGTGATTCCCCAAAATGAGCATAGCCAATTGATCCCATATAGGCAAGTGCGACCGCAGTGGCTTCCGATGAATCTATGGGAGAGGGAGTGACGGAGAGCAAGGGAGGATATAGAAAGAGAGCGAGGGAGGGACATAAAGAGAGAGGAGACCCCCTATGTATTTACCCAATCTGCAGGGATTCCTCAGTGCATGCATGGCTCCCACTTGAGTCCTACTGGCTGGGGACAGTCCCTCTGAACGTCTCCATGCTAATTTCAAAGCTGCAGCTCCTCCCATTTATTTGATTGGGCGGATGCTTGCAGCTGATACTAATTTAGATCAGAGCACAGGTACAATTCCGTGGAAATTGGATTTAGACTAATTGTCACACGTGCTCTGATCTGGTAGAATGGAGGTGTTTAAAATTTAAAGGGATAGCAAAAGTTAGACAAAAATACAATTTTAAATTTTATACATAAATATATACAGGGAGTGCAGAATTATTAGGCTATTTTTGAGGATTAATTTTATTATTGAACAACAACCATGTTCTCAATGAACCCAAAAAACTCATTAATATCAAAGCTGAATATTTTTGGAAGTAGTTTTTAGTTTGTTTTCAGTTTTAGCTATTTTAGGGGGTTATCTGTGTGTGCAGGTGACTATTACTGTGCATAATTATTAGGCAACTTAACAAAAAACAAATATATACCCATTTCAATTATTTATTTTCACCAGTGAAACCAATATAACATCTCAACATTCACAAATATACATTTCTGACATTCAAAAACAAAACAAAAACAAATCAGTGACCAATATAGCCACCTTTCTTTGCAAGGACACTCAAAAGCCTGCCATCCATGGATTCTGTCAGTGTTTTGAACTGTTCACCATCAACATTGCGTGCAGCAGCAACCACAGCCTCCCAGACACTGTTCAGAGAGGTGTACTGTTTTCCCTCCTTGTAAATCTCACATTTGATGATGGACCACAGGTTCTCAATGGGGTTCAGATCAGGTGAACAAGGAGACCATGTCATTAGATTTTCTTCTTTTATACCCTTTCTTGCCAGCCACGCTGTGGAGTACTTGGACGCGTGTGATGGAGCATTGTCCTGCATGAAAATCATGTTTTTCTTGAAGGATGCAGACTTCTTCCTGTACCACTGCTTGAAGAAGGTGTCTTCCAGGAACTGGCAGTAGGACTGGGAGTTGAGCTTGACTCCATCCTCAACCCGAAAAGGCCCCACAAGCTCATCTTTGATGACACCAGCCCAAACCAGTACTCCACCTCCACCTTGCTGGCGTCTGAGTCGGACTGGAGCTCTCTGCCCTTTACCAATCCAGCCACGGGCCCATCCATCTGGCCCATCAAGACTCACTCTCATTTCATCAGTCCATAAAACCTTAGAAAAATCAGTCTTGAGATATTTCTTGGCCCAGTCTTGACGTTTCAGCTTGTGTGTCTTGTTCAGTGGTGGTCGTCTTTCAGCCTTTCTTACCTTGGCCATGTCTCTGAGTATTGCACACCTTGTGCTTTTGGGCACTCCAGTGATGTTGCAGCTCTGAAATATGGCCAAACTGGTGGCAAGTGGCATCGTGGCAGCTGCACGCTTGAATTTTCTCAGTTCATGGGCAGTTATTTTGCGCCTTGGTTTTTCCACACGCTTCTTGCGACCCTGTTGACTATTTTGAATAAAACGCTTGATTGTTCGATGATCACGCTTCAGAAGCTTTGCAATTTTAAGAGTGCTGCATCCCTCTGCAAGATATCTCACTATTTTTGACTTTTCTGAGCCTGTCAAGTCCTTCTTTTGACCCATTTTGCCAAAGGAAAGGAAGTTGCATAATAATTATGCACACCTGATATAGGGTGTTGATGTCATTAGACCACACCCCTTCTAATTACAGAGATGCACATCACCTAATATGCTTAATTGGTAGTAGGCTTTCGAGCCTATACAGCTTGGAGTAAGACAACATGCATAAAGAGGATGATGTGATCAAAATACTCCTTTGACTAATAATTCTGCACTCCCTGTATATATATATATATTTTTTTTTTACATAATTGTTCATAATTTTTGGGATGGTGGTTGCCGATTTGCACTAATGCACCAGCCGCCCCTGCATATAGGTACAATGAAATGTATGGACTGTAATATGTAAAACTGTTTATTGAAATTACCATTTAAATTACAGTTTAAACCCATTTGTGTTTAGACAAACTTTGGTTGAAAGCTTAAATGTAGTAAGGGTTTTTTAAATATATACTTATTATTTTAAGGTGGTTATACACTTAGAAAATTCTTTGAAAGTGCTATAATTCGTCAATGAAGAATTTTTAAATCAATCCTGAACTACTTAATTTTGGATTAACACATTTTTGTTTACTTGATGTAATTTAGTATTTTTCAACAGCAACGAGCCAGTATGGTAATACGTCACTAAGAAATGATTAATAAACTCATAGTGAAAAACTCATAGTGAAAATATATGAAACACACACTTTTGGTTACCTTTCTTGCACATCTTCCGACTAAGATTTTTCAGTCTACATTGTACAGTTGATCGTTCCGCCTAAAGAGACACACATTGTTATTTCCATGAAAACACACACTCACAAAAACTGGTAGAAAGTTTTCATAAAGTAAAAAAGATAAAATTAACACAGCATTATTAATTGATATTATGTTTGCAAATATTCTTTACTGCTGTGTTCCATTGTCTTTAATGAGCCTGCTTCTTGCAGCTTGTGTCTCAACAGGGTGTGTCCTTCCATTAGACCTAATACATACATTGGCAGCTGCAGATTCTATATTCTCATTGTCCAGACAGAGACTTCCAAATCTCATCTCTTCAGGAAATAGATCCCTGGAAGCTAAAAGGATTCCCCAATTGCACATACAAGTAACAAATTAGAAACGGTTATTTTTTCAACATTCTAGAAACATGTGCAAGTGTAGATCTTTATGAATATTCAGTATATAGTAATATTTTTTTTATTGGACAAACATTTTAGTTACATTGACATGTTTTAGCGAGTTGTACCTCTCAAGTCATAAGCAATATAGAGTAGTTCTTCAAAAGAGGATATTTTAAATGCCTGACAACAGAGGTACATGTTCTGATATACACAGTACTGCTGGTCAAGGAGGTGCAAAGCACTGGTGCACCCAAGTCATGGTAAGGGTCCTCTGCTAGTAGTAAATGAGAAATCTTAATTTGTTAGATGAATATGGCAGATAATTACTTCATAGAAATGTGATCTGATCACCATAGAGGTCAACTGATAATCTGATGGTATTTTTGGATTTTTAACTGACTACACAGAGTGGATAGAGAAGTTGCATAGAGGCCCCCATTAATTTTGCACAGGGGTTCTCCATTCATTAACTCCATCATTGCACTAAATACCATTATGTTTCAAACCTGTGGTGCATTTTTTAAGGTTTTCGGAGGTGTCTTAAAAGTATTCTCTCGATCTCCTTTCATTGCATTAGGCTGTATTTCCATATCATCCTCTGCATTCACAATTCTTTCCTTATGGTTGCTTCGGTCGGTTTCTGAGGCCAAGGGTTCTCCTGTTAAGGAAATGACAAGCTGTGAAATGTGAAAGTAAAAAAATCTTTCCACATGTTTCAGTGTTTAAGAAGCAGTAAGGAACATTCAGTCACAAACACTTCGGGATGGGTCATGTCTTGGCACTTCAGGCTTGTCAGAGCATTTTTACAATAAAAAACTGGACAAATTATTTAACACAGGTTCTTTTTATTCTTTTGTAAGTTATTAAAACAGCTTTTGACTTGTACTGTATGTACTCTGTAGAGCGCTACATAATATGGGGGGGGGGGGGGGGTGATAAATCACAAGAGCATGCTCAGTTGATACAGATCAGAATAGTGTAAAGACTGTAACACTTAATTTTCTTTGTGACTATTATTATTTATCCATCCTGGCATGATCTTTTGGTTTGTCACCCAAACTATAAGAGATAATTATTCACCTGAGGAAGCGTCATCAATAGAGTGTTGTTTAGTTGTTCAGTTGTGTCTGACTATCCATGACCTTATGGATCACAGAACACCAGATACATCTATCATTATGTTTATACATAAGGTTTTTTTTTGGCAAAGTTACTGAAGTGGGTTGCCAGTTCCTTCTCCAGTGCACTGTAACTTGTCTGACTTCTTTGCTATGACCTGCCCATCTTGGGTGACCCTACATGGTATAGTTCACAGCTTCATTGTGGTAAATAGGCCTCTTCAACACAACAAGGTAGTGATCCAGAAAGGGATCAGTAGAGTAGGAAAACTTATTTTGCAATGGTTCATGCTGATCTACTTCTACAGGAGTTATTGAATGCTGGGGAAGTTATCCTAATACAAACGGTGCAGCCTGAAAGGGACAGTACATTAAATAGAGCTAATGGGAGTGTCATTCATTTACCAGGACACATGAGAAAGCAGCTGAAATCAATTGTAAAGAAAAAAACATTAAAAAAGGTTAAATATTACATTAATCATCACTAGTAATTGAGTCAAGTATCACAATGAAAATATGATTGTATACTTTGTATTAGTTACCATTACTTTACAAATGTTTTTATTTATTATTATAGAATGCAATGATTTTAGAAAAAAATTAAAGAACTAATAATCCAAACATACATTTGATTAAATTAACCATTGCCATATGTAGGCATAAAACATATCAATGTCTATCCCACGTCATTATTATTTATTTACTGTAATACTTTAAAAAAAATGTAGTTTTCTATATAAATATACTTATACAAAATTGTAATATATTTCAACATGTGTAAATCAGTCTATGTGTTTTTCTGGGAGAGTACAGAGGTGTCTAGATGTGCCTGTCTTCAGGGTCTGACATGTATTCTATACTGAGATAAAGTGATATAATAGACATTGTGGTTTATAGTGTTCCTTATAGTATCATGGTTTGGGGTGGGAATAATAAAGCTCCTCTGTAATTGGCTGAATTATGTGGCTCATTGAGACACTTAGTCTCTTCTTATCGAAGCAAGCTGGGAGGTCAAGTATTGTTTTAATATCAATGATGGAAACTAAAGACAGCTCCCACAATTCACATTCATGGCTCTGAGGATGGTGTCTAGGGATGGTCACTGCATTCTAGGGAAGTCTGGGAATCAACATACAAATGGTATATATATAGTGGGGCTGACAAACATTTCAGTTAAAGAGACAAGCTTTCCAAAGTTGTACCTCTCTTTGCCAAGTGAGAAACAATAACATATATATATACAGAACATAAATAGTTTATTTGTGTTCCCATTTAAATGTCTAAAAATAAGGTAAACAAATTCCTGCTCAGGTTTCCCAGAAATACAGTTATGGCACTGCACTCTGGGAAACTGAGCGGGGACATGCAAATAAGCTCACAATGCATTTTTACTCTTAAATCACCCATTTTTTTTTATACATGGCTCCTTTTAGGCATATGCTTGCTTTATTACACTGCTTTAAGCATAGCATAGGGTGGATTATGCATAAACCATGAAACCTACCCACAGAAAGTACTGTTTACAAATCCTTAATCCAACTAAATAACTAGTGCTCTAAATAAATAGCCATAATGAATGTATAAGGTTCTATATAGCATGTGTAGATTTCTTGGATCAATCAAGTATAATAACAGGACAAAAGCTAGCGCCTGGACTAAATGGGGGCTGTTTATTTATTAGGGGAAGAGTGAGATCATTATTTTTATAAACAGTTCACCTTTTTTGTTTTACCCCTGTATGACATATGGAGATGTTGCAGTGTGTTTCCTTATAGAATAGCTCTGCCACTAGTAATGTTGCACATTTCTGAACACATACATTTTCTTAAATTTAAGTAAACATATAACATAAACTGTAATCTTCCATTGTTATGTATTGCGACTGTTGGGAGCTTTTGATATGTATCAATACTATAATAGCATTTTTTAGTTCTATATGATTTGTGACTTTCACCAGTAAGTATAAGCCATGGGACTTTCAACTAAATGTGTGTGTTTGTGAAGTGGTTTAATTATGATATCTGGTATTTTTAGATAAAAATAATAGCTGACTCAAAACATTTTGGGAAATATAATCAGGTTTTACTGCATTACAGCAAAGCAAAACTGACAATCTTGAGTAAAGATATAAGGGCAGGGCTGGATTAAGAACTTTAGAGGCCCTAAGCATTTAAAAGATTTTGGGGCCTCCATGTATATTTAATTTGAAATATAAACTATATATATACTAGCGACTTGCCCATCAAAAATGACGGGGCAATAACATTTGAAGCCATGGAAATGTTGTTTGACACACAATGTAAACCTTTTTGTACTCTGAGGACCTTCGGCGCTCATTGCGAGCCTTGCACTGAGCGCTCATGGCGAGCCTCTCCTCTGGTTTACTTTTGCTCCTCTGAGCACCTTCGTCACTCATTATAAAGAGAGATATATATGTATCTATAGTTAATCAATAATGAATTAATTAGTTCTTGAATACATTAATATACTTTACCTCTTTGTAATTAATATATCCAGCAATCAATAGCCTGAAGAGCTAACAATCTGTTTATATTTTCCGTCAGCATTCAATGTACAGTTTTCATGTGGCGAAAGTCGTCAAAATTGCCTTAAATTCGCATTCCACCTCACTCCCAGACATTCTGGCTGTTCCCCCGTGCTGTGGGTGATGCTTTTGTTGTATTTATTTGTATTTTCTTTGTGGTTTTTTTTATTTTTTTTATTTTCACAGTTTGGTCGTTAACCTCATATTTTTGCTATCTCTTATTTTTATTTTCAAAGTCCTGCGTCTCATAATTTTTTTTTTCTAAGTCCCGCGTTCGTCAAGTGCTTGGAGGCTAATGTGATCCCGCGTTTACTAAGTGTTTGTTGTCTAAGTCCTGCGTGTTTCATTGCCTTCGGCGCTCATTGCATTTGTGCTGCGAGTTTCATTGCCTTAACAGCTTGCCTCGCTATGGGAGGCTCGCAGGCGATGAGCGTCTTTGGCGTTCATCGCCTAAGTGCTATGCATTAACCGCTCGCCTCGCTTCGCAAGGCTCACAAGCGATGAGCGACTGCGGCACTCATTGCCTAACTCGTACACACCACGCAAAGCGTGATGACGTCTCGCAGTTTGACAACTATTATATGTGATTGATATATATATATATATATATATATATATATATATATATATATATAAAGTATAATAAACTGGTACAATATCTATCATTAGCTTCTATTATTACTGTCTTATTATATATATATTATTTTTTAAATTTCTTGTAGGAGCCTCTTTTTGTGGAACCTGGTTCAGCTACACCATTTGCAGTTTTGCACAGACTTATTTTGCTTGTCAATCCACTTGTCTAGGCCAACAATGCTTAGTCTTGGGGTGAAATAGTGTCATAAATGTCAGTATGCAGTGATATTTCTGTTTCTAATTGTAGCTGACATATCCTGACATACTGTATATATACAAAACACACCAACACTTCAATTTATTGATGTATATGTGTGGTAATTGTAGGATGTGGATATAGCAAGGAGGCATTAGGAGTGAAGGTACACAAATCTGAAAGGGCATAGGGTAGCATAAATCCTAAATTCAACCCTAAATTCAAATTAGGCAAAATTGGGTTATTAATGAGAATATATGAATAAGTAGCAACTAAATATTAGGCCGCAGGGGAAATGTAAGTGTGTTTCTATGGTCAGCTTTTTTTTATATTACCTGCATGGAGTAAAAGAAAGCACAAGTGCTACACATTTAAGAATCTGTAGCTGCTAATGGATTCAGAAGATACTGTAATGTATATGTAATTTTGAAAGCAACAGAAACATTTTTTTCATTGAACTGCTGAAGCAATGATTTCAACTGTGATCTCAACTCCCCCAGGGTTCCCTCCTCTAATTGTAAATAGCCGGAAAGTCATCAAGCAAGCATTTAATAAACTTTTAATTTGAAATGGATTACCACATGTTGTGTTTGTTTACCCATTATTAAATCTCTCAGCTACATATCATTGGTAAAATCAGCATAGCTTTTGCTTATATATTACAAAACAAACACATGGGGCATATTAAGATGCTGTCAAAATATATTTAGGAAGGCTTAATGAAACAAATACATGGAGAGGTTGAACCATTTTACAAGATATATACATATTATTCTTGCAATCGTTCAATAAGGAAATTACATATGCTTTATATTAATTGACCTGGCACAGTTATTCTCCAGTGGTTTGGCCTTTAATCATGGTACTCACAAAGTGTCTGCAAAGTGATGCTCATTATCAGTTGTACTGCTATAATTGGGCATCCATCCAAATATATTTATTAAAGTCTATGCAGTAAATGACCTCCGTTGCTTAGTTCATTTTGGCTACTTATGTCCTCTCAGAGAGTAGAAGACATAGCAGATCATTTTGTGCAGTAATTTACATTTGTGAAAGTGGCATTTATAGGTAAAAGTTTTACATTGTTGTGATAATGAATGACTGTAGTTTGGGGGGAAAAAGTCACACACATGAAGTTTGTAATAAACTAACAACATTGGGCCCTATTCTATTGGCCAAATGTGCCACATATTTAACAAATTTGCCACATACTCTTAAAATTGCCACATATTCTATTAGCTACTCAAGATCCAATTTCGAGTTCCCCACCCACAATCACTACAGGCCAGCCAAAGACGCAAATTCGGCCTTAGAACTCAATTGGTTTCAGCACAGCTCGAATATTATGAGCGCTAATTAATTCAAGTTGCACAAAATTGCTATTCTATTAGACCCGTAGATCACAAATGAAGTCTTACCCGCAACTAAAAAAAAGTATCAAGTTTCTGTCAAAAATATTAGGAGTACTAAATAGGGCTTGCAAGGGCTTTTTTTTTAGCTGTAGCAGCAATTAAACACACAATACTGTACTTTAAAAGCATGGGAAGGCATGGAAAGACATTATAATTAATTGAAGAACAGTATCAAACCCACAAATATGCAATTAAAATGAATATTTTTAACTGTTTATGTGTAATATCGATCCCGGGCTCAAGGGGTTAATACATATCACGAAACCCACATGGACTAGAACAGATGATCTAATGCATTTTATAGAGTGCAAGAGAGCTTGATTGCATGCCAGATCGGCAAATATTACCTATCGGCTCTCATTAATTTGTACCCTCCAATTGCAGATTACGTCTAACTGCCATGTTTTACTGACATAATGTTGACGGTCTCATTTACTGTTGGCTGTGTCTAAGAAGTAAATTACGGGCTTGCTTAAATAGTGCAAGATCATATGAAAATACTTAAAAAGGTAGAGTTTACATGTGGAGGCTGTAGGAGGTATATTGTGAGCTTGAGGCAATAGAAAACATCTAAACATTTAGAGAAAATAACACCTACAAGCAGAATTAAGGGTCAGAATAATTTATGAGCTTCTAATAGAATATGGCCTTGTAACGGAACCCATCACTGTTTTACCCTGTTTTATAGTTATTTAATTCTTGGTTAAAATATGATCCTACTGTTATATTATATGTATGTCGGTTTATGCTCTGCAGAATATTAGCCAGACTATTGCATACCTAGGCTAATAGATAATCCTATTACAGAGACTTTAGAGATAAAGGAATCGATTGTATAAAGTGTTTTCATTCTCAGATAAGAACAAAGAAGGCTGATTTAATCCATGTCTGATTATATCAAGTTGCCAGGGAGGGGTGACTCACCTATTGTCCCTCTATGTGTATTGTGTGGCCAACTATGGGGGATGTGGATTGCCTGTGGGAAGAGATGTGTATAAATATTTCTGCACATAGCAAAATAAAGTCAGTATTCATTTGACTCCCAAATTGTGTGTCGTCCAATATGGGAGGTCGGGAATGGTGAAACTGTAGTGCCTCTTGGGTATTTTACCGTATACCAGCGGAGATATTGGACAGCGTGTTCCAGCTCCGTTACATTTGGTGGCAAGTGGCGGAATTGTTCCCACGGTCAGAAGGACAGCTACAGGAGACACCATTCCGTGGAGTTACAAATTGAGGGCAACGCTAGTATCCGTACAGCGCCCCTGGCTACAGCAGGATGGAACCGGCTAGTTTTCGGACAGCGTTCCTTCATGAGGAGGAGGAGGCGGCCGAGGACTACAGGGATGCAGACAGAAAGGAACTCATGGTTACAGTACCTCTTATTGCCCCACAGACTGAGTTTGAAAGAGAACTCCAAAGCAGACTGGCCTTTTTCCCAGGTACGCTTCCCATAAAAGCCTTGGAATGGTTAATGACAGATGTCCACAAATACATAATGGAAAAGCAGCGAGCACAGGAGCGGTCCATCTTGGGAGCTGCTAACCCACCTCCCACCATTAACCCCCCCCCAGCACTGCGTCCGGGTGGTGGGAACTACCAAACCCCTCCACGGTACATCAGGTGCCACACGTGTAACCAGCAGGGCCACATGCAGAGAGACTGTCCCAGAAACAGAAACCGCTCCACGTGGAATACTCCAACTAATTCTCCTCCCCAGCGACAGTGTGTATCCCAGGGAGCTGAAGGTGTCGTCCTTCCTCCCCAGCGACAGTGTGTACCCCAGGGAGCTGAAGGTGTCGTCCTTTCTCCCCAGCAGCAGTGTGTACCCGAGGGGGCCGAAGGTGTCGTCCTTCCCCCCCAGCGGCAGTGTGTACCCCAGGGAGCCGAAGGTGTCATCCTTCCCCCCCAGCGGCAGTGTGTTCCCCAGGGAGCTGAAGGTGTCGTCCTTCCTCCCCAGCGGCAGTGTGTACCTCAGGGAGCTGAAGGTGTCGTCCTTCCTCCCCAGCGGCAGTGTGTACCCTAGGGAGCTGAAGTTGTTGTCCTTCCTCCCCAGCGGCAGTGTGTTCCCCAGGGAGCTGAAGGTGTCATCCTTCCTCCCCAGCGGCAGTGTGTACCCCAGGGAGCTGAAGGTGTCGTCCTTCCTCCCCAGCGGCAGTGTGTACCCCAGGGAGCTGAAGGTGTCGTCCTTCCTCCCCAGCGACAGTGTGTACCCCAGGGAGCAGAAGGTGCCGTCCTTCCTCCCCAGTGGCAGTGTGTACCCCAGGGGGCCGAAGGTGTCGTCCTTCCCCCCCAGCGGCAGTGTGTACCCCAGGGGGCCGAAGGTGTCATCCTTCCTCCCCAGCGGCAGTGTGTACCCAGGGGTGCGAAGGGGTCGTCCTTCCCCCCCAGCGGCAGTGTGAACCCCAGGGAGCTGAAGATGTCGCCCTCTCCCCCCAGCGACAGCTTACCCTAACAAGGGGAGACACCAATCTCCCAGAAGGCGCAGATGGGACCAGGGTCTCTGTGCCTGACCTACAGGGATGCTGGACAGCCTGTCCAGATCCCCAACTACTCTCACTGGGACAACCGGAGGAGGGGGTAAGTACAAATTCCCCTCCCCAGCTAACTCCTAATGTGGCCCCAGGGTTAACAGAGGAAATGTTAACCCCCACTGACCCCCACCTTTCCCTGGCTACTGAGCCGGAAGACGTCCCAAGTACCCCAGCAGAAGAGCTAACAGCCGGGCAGAGTGCAGTCGGCCTCTGCCCTCCCTTTGTCCCTTGCACAGAGCAGGATGTCCTGCAAGTTATACCAGCAGAAGAGCTGGCATCAGGGCAGAGTGCCGCTGGCATCTGCCCCTCAAGTCCCCTCAGCGTGTTGCCCCATCACCACAGCAAAATATCCAGGTGCCTGGTTAGACTTCCCCCCAAAGGGGAGATGTGTGACAAAGTGCCCTTCACCACTTTGGCTTGGAGAGGACTGTTTGCCTACCTCCTGCCCTGCGACTATGGCCCTGGGACATATTGCCCTTTAAAACCAGTATTCGGCCATACCAGAGTGTATGTCACTCAATCTGGCCCTTTAAATACAGGGGGGGCATTCGGTACTTGCCCTGTGGGAGCGGTGATACCCCAGATAGCTATGCCATGGAGCCCATTCATATAATGAAAGACTATGGGAAAGACTTTAGTTACATGGCAATTGAACTGTGTGAAGATGATCTGAGCGCTATTCGGTAGTTTTGTGCGCTCAGATCCCAGCTATCTGGGGATATGTGAAATGTGAGTCAATGTGAATTGCAGTAATGCTGATGGGTTGTCACACTAGAGAATTGACCAACAAATACTTTTGTCCGGACATCCCCAGGCCGATCCGTTGGGATCAGACCGTGTATGCCGGCTTATGGTCACGGGGGAGGTGTGTAACGGAACCCATCACTGTTTTACCCTGTTTTATAGTTATTTAATTCTTGGTTAAAATATGATCCTACTGTTATATTATATGTATGTCGGTTTATGCTCTGCAGAATATTAGCCAGACTATTGCATACCTAGGCTAATAGATAATCCTATTACAGAGACTTTAGAGATAAAGGAATCGATTGTATAAAGTGTTTTCATTCTCAGATAAGAACAAAGAAGGCTGATTTAATCCATGTCTGATTATATCAAGTTGCCAGGGAGGGGTGACTCACCTATTGTCCCTCTATGTGTATTGTGTGGCCAACTATGGGGGATGTGGATTGCCTGTGGGAAGAGATGTGTATAAATATTTCTGCACATAGCAAAATAAAGTCAGTATTCATTTGACTCCCAAATTGTGTGTCGTCCAATATGGGAGGCCGGGAATGGTGTAACTGTAGTGCCTCTTGGGTATTTTACCGAATACCAGCGGAGATATTGGACTGCGTGTTCCAGCTCCGTTACAGGCCTATTATCAGCTATGTAAGTCATGAGCATTTAGAGAAAATCTTATATTTAGCTGAATCGACTTGTGTCATAGCGGATTCTTACTTAGACTAATAATATGCCTGAAGCTTGAGGGTGAGGGTTATCCTACGGGGGCTTATTCTACTATTAAATTAAAGGCTGTGTTTTTACCTGCTTTCCAAAGCATTGTGCCCTTTATCATATTTACTTAATATAAACATGTAGGAAAATGTGATCCGATAGTCAAATAACTTATGATTTCAATGTGTTCATTAAGCTATTGTCTTGCTGACCCTGGATATCCTCTCTTGACTCTTTAATTTGTGGGATTTTGTTTTACTTACTTTTCACATTAAAGGGATATGGAAGGTTTCTGGATTTTACTGGGTATTTAATATACAGTACCTGTGTGTCTATGTAGTATTAAGACATGTTTAAAACCTCTGTTTTTACTGCCTAAAATTAAACAAATATCTGTTGGTTTCTACCTTCTGCAGCTCATGAAGACAGAGACCCCGATGTGCTGTGCCTTATACTAACCAATCAGTGAACATGTCTCAGCAACATTCTGCAACATGCTGCTGAGATGAGATCCCTGATAGGCTCAGACACTATACGACACATCCAGCTCTACAGAGGACTATTTGTTTAATTTTAGGCTGCTAAAACTGAGTTTTCCCATACAAGTAAATAGATACATAGGTATTTTATATGCCTAAAGAAAAATCCAGGAATCTTTCATGTCCATTTAAATGTTATCAAATTAAAAAATCAAATAAATTGAAAAACTGTTTATATTGATACTCACTAGTTAAAAGTACAGTTGACCTTTAAGTTAAAAAGCAGGAATTAATGAGAGTTTTTCCTTAACATTTTTAGAAATGTTGCCAAATCCAGTTGCTCATCAGTTTAAGAAAGAATAATATCAGATCCCCCATATTGCTTTCATCAAGGTTTAATATTTATGTCAGTTGTAAATATTATTGCTATACTATTTCCATTTTGTTCCACAGTACATACCACACTAATAAGCTGTTATAAAATCCAAACAATGCAGATTTACAGCTGCATAAATACACTGTTTCCTTCCATCCCTATAATTGCTTAGATGTATAAATTATAAAGGGTGGTATATGCGTTATAAATAAACCCAATTCCCTGACTCGTGATTTACTTATGTATAGCGCTACGGAAGATGTTGGCGCATTACAAATAAACAATAATAATAATAATAACAATTTACCATTTTGTGTGCCAGTTGAGTCAGCTAATATTGGAATTTTGGTAGCTTAGGGTGGTGTTAAAGACAGAGCTTTGTTATTAACACATTATTTGACCTGCGTTCTGTGTTCAGTAGACTAGTCTTTCAATTAAGTTATGTTGGGCAAAACAATTATGGCAATGTTCAAACTGTACACTATTCTTGAGTTAAATAGATATCTATAGTATATAACTGTATATCTAAGGGTTTGTAAAGATAAAGGATTAGGTTAAATGGAAGTGTCATAGTGATTTTAGGATAGTGGTGTGGATACCTAATCAACAATCTTATATATAATTATTTCAGTTGATGTTCCAACTTTTGCATCACATGAATGATCTTAATATCTGTCAAGTTACCATTATACATAGAAACAGATTTGATGACAGAAAAGAAACAGAGGCCTATCTAGTCCGTCCTTTCTATCTATATAGAAGTTTGGCTAAATTAAGTCTGGATGTTTTGTTATCGTTCAGTCGTGTCCGTCACTCCATGATCTCATAGGCCGCGACACACCATGCTGATCCACTTGGTATTCATGGCAGAGATACTGGAGTGGGTTGCCAGTTCCTTCTCCAGTGGGCCAGATCATATAGCTCCTGGTATTCCTAGGTGGTCTCCCATCCAAGTACTGACCAGGCACAATCCTGCATGGCTTCAGGGTGGTGTGACTTCTTGGTTCTCTGACTGGAATCAAACCCAGATCATGGTGGTGAAAGCATTGAATAATAACCACTGGACCATCAGGGAACCCTTTAAGTTTCAGGATAGCCTTATGCTAATCCCAAGCATGTTTAAATACCTAAATGGACATTGAATTTAAATAAAATGCTCTGCAGCATCAGATAGAACATCAGATAAAACTTGAAAAAAAAAAGCAAATAGAAAAAACATTTCATATTTTTGAAATTGATGCACTTTTAACAAACTCATGATTTGCAGCAAAACCCCTCCCATTAAATCCTGAACTCCTAATAAACTCATGAACTCCTAATAATCCTAGTCTCTCTGAGACTTTTTGCTTAGAGCAGGTACATGTAGAAGCTGATTTCTGACATGTATGCATCATCTCTTGTGGAGGAAAAGAAGAACTAGAAGAAGAAGAACTAGAAGAAGAAGAACTAGAAGAAAAAGAACTAGAAGAAAAAGAACTAGAAGAAGAATGGTTGGGACACTGCAACAAAATGAGGCTACACTAGGGTTAATGAAGGAAGAAAATGTGGTTGGAAAAAATAAATGTTGTAATACTCCAAGGGTACTGAGGGAACTGGGTTCTTTAATAGATAAACCATTATATCTGTTTTTTCAAGACACACTCACAATAGGGTCGCTACCAGATGACGGAAGAAAAGCAAATGTGATACCTGTATTTAAGATTGATATAGCAAATCCAGTGAATTACATACCTGTAAGCATCACTTGTGTAGTGGGAAAGCTTTTAGAAGGGTTAATAAGGGAGAGTATACAAGAATATGTCTATTTGAATAAGATTATAAGTAAGACTCTACATGGATTTATGAGGGATAGGTCATGTCAAACAAACCTATTTAGTTACTGTGAGGAGGTTAGTAGGAACTTGGATCAAGGCAACTTGATCTTGCAAAGGCTTTTGATACAGAGCCACATGGAAGACTATTGTGCAAACTAAGGGATGCATGAATTGCAGGTTAAAAAATAGAAAGCAAATGTTAATGTAAATGCAACATACTCAGATTGGACAAATGTGGTAAATGGGGTTCCTCAGGGTTCCGTATTAGGTTTCCTCATTGTTAACATATTTATTAATCACTTAGAATTAGGACTGGAAAGTATTGCCTCCATTTTTGCTGATGACACTAAGTTGAGAAGAAGAACTAGAAGAGAAACTAGAAGAACTAGAAGAACTAGAAGAAGAACTAGAACAACTAGAAGAACTAGAAGAAGAAACAAGTAGAAGAACTAGAAGATCATCCACCAAAAAGAGATATATAGCAATAGCAAGCCTTTATTTCAACAGTATAGCATAAGAGCCATACCCTTCCAGTGCATGTAGTAGGGTCAAACACATTTATGTAATTTATGGCTACCTGGCATAAGGCTATCTTCAAGCTAAATTAACTGCATACACAGGTATGACTATTTCATCAGCAGTGAAATTGATTTATCTATTTTAAACAAAATATCTACCGTATTTTTCGCCGTATAAGACGCACTTTTTCTTCCCCAAAACTGGGGGAGGAAAGTTGGTGCGTCTTATACGGCGAATATACCTTTTCAAACTGCCTCTGTCCTCTTGATCTCACCCCAGCGCTTCCTATCAGCATCGCGTCGGCCGGTGCGTCCTAGTGACGTCACACACGCAACGCTGCAGTACACGAGGAGTGCTGGTAGGAAGCGCTGGGGTGAGATCAAGATGGCAGAGATCAGAAGAAAGGTGAGGATCAGGGGGGTCAGGACGGTCAGGGAGGATCAGGAGGGTCAGGGAGGGTCAGGGAGGGTCAAGGGCTCCCAAATGCTCCCAAATGCTGCAGTGTATGGATATGTATGTGTGTGTATGTGTATGTGTGTGTATGTGTGCATGTATGTGTGTGTATATATGTATGTATGTGTATGTATATTTATGTGTGTATGTATATGTATGTATGTGTGTATATATATATATATATATATATATATATATATATATATATATATATATATATATATATATTTGTGTGTAATGTAGGTGTGTATCTGTGTGTAAAGTGTATTTGTGTTTGATTCAGATTTTTTTTTTCTTGTTTTCCTCCTCTAAAAACTAGGTGCGTCTTATCTGCCGGTGCGTCTTATAGGGCGAAAAATACGGTACATTCATTAGGCAGCAGTCCACCAATCAATTTTTTGGGGAAAATAAACATATTTAAACAACGCATTTCACTGTATAACAATGTGTATTACTTCATACATACATTGACACATTTCCCTTTTCACAGTATGATACTTTCTTTAATAAAACTGCAATTTGTTAAAAGTTCTTGGTAGCCAATGATATTTTGCATAAATAACTTGATTTTGGTAAAAAAGATCAAATATACTGTTTTTATATGTATGGCGCTATGTCAGTGTTTTCATGCACCTTATAGGACATTTGAAGGCATTGACATATATGTGGAAGCATGTATGTTAATATGTCAGTTGTTTAGGAGATGTAAAAGTTGTTTTATATTTTCTTTTAACTCTAAAAAATACAAAAATGCATTGATAAAGACTAGTTGTATAATGACTTCACACAGAGATTAAGATAAAGTTGTTCAGGACACAAACAGGAAGACCTAGAAGAGTAAGATGAAACAGTTGAGAGGTAGGTTACAGGCATGGGGCAATCACACACACAAACGCACAAATGGATATATATAGAGAGGGATATGTCTGTTGTTTAGGAAATGTAAACATTGTTTTATATTTTCATTTGACTTTAAATAATACAAAAATACATTGATAAAGGCTAGTTGTATACTTTCTTACATTACAAGTAAAGAAAATAATGTTAGTTAATTAAAAAGATCCATTTGTGTGTTTGTGTGTGTGCTTGTCCCCTGCGAGTAACCTACCTCCCAAATGTTTCATCTTACTTTTCTAGGTCTGCCTGCCTGTGTCCTGAAAAACATTATCTTATTCTCTGAAAACAGTCTCACCCTCCTTGATCTGTGGAGGTTCTCAAAGGCCTCTAAATACTTACTTCTGTGTAAATGCACAAACATTGTATTCTGTTCCATGAATTGCACTTGCTTTTCCCACTAACCTTAACAGATACTACCACCCTCTCTTCTCCTTAATCACCACTGCTTATTCTAAAAGATCTATAAATCGTAAAGGTAATGAAAACATATTTTAAATCACTTTGGTATTTATTGTACTGCATAGAGAGTTGATAAAAGGAGAAGAGAAGAAGATAGTACCTGTGGATGTAAGATGAAAAAGTAAGTGAAATGTATTGAATATAATAAAATGTCTGTACATTTTACACAGAAGCATTTATTTAGAGCCATTTGGAGACATACACAGGTGAAGGAAGTTGAGACTCTACTCAGGACACAGGCAATCAGATCAAGGAGAGCAAGATGAAACAGTTGGGAGGTATGCTGTTAAACATAACATAATATTTTATGAGCATTTAGACTAAACTATTACTCAAAACTTATTATAATTAGTTATCACTAATAGTTGTGGTAATTGCGAGTTTATCGGTAACGCTATGTTAAAAATTGCGACAAACTCTACCACACTACCACAATTAGAACTCGCAAGTTGCAAGTCTCGCGTGCGCATTGCCCGCCGTAAGCAACACATGTGCATTGTGCTGGGTGAGCAGGAGGGAGTGGGAGGGAGAAAGGAGACACACGGGAGGGAGAGAGAGGCACAAAAGAGGCATGCGGGAGGGAGAGGGAAGCAGAAAGGAGGCAGAAAGGAGACACAGGAAGGGTGAGAGGGAGAACGCAAACACAAGGCAGAGAGGGGGTAGAAAGGAGACAGGAAACAATTTTATTGAATATCTTAATTAAAAAGAAAATATTCTGCAGTTTTTTGTAATAATAAAGTTAATGACATAGTTTTATCTAAATGTTACATTTGGAACTTCATGCTAACATGTTCTAAGTTTTGAACGGCTAATTGAGCTATGATCTATTATACATGTAGTCCTATTAAATTCGATGCCCGTAGCGGCATCGGAAGCACGCAAAGTCTGAGGGCTTGAAATTCGGCTGAGTTACAGAGCTAATAAATTAAACCAGGCCTCGAGTTACGGTCAGAGACGCAAACCTGTAAACCATTTGTCGCATGTTGGATGTGCGGCTGTGAACATCAATTAGTCAAAACCGTAGTTACGGGTTTAGATGGAGCCAATGGCAAAAGAGATTATCATCAAAAATGGAGGTTAGATTTCAAAGCCTTATGGGTTTCAATTATGAATTTTGATCAGACCCACATTCCAGATATAATGCAAAATTAATATATCAGTAAATATGATATTCAAGTCCATGCAAGTTCCATTATATGTATTAACACATTAATGCTGGGATCCATACAACACAGAAATTACACAGAAATAAAAGTATTTTCTATTGCTGATTTGCAAGCTTGATAATTTTGTGTGTCATGCCCAGTCAGTGTCATGCCTGACTGGACTGTTTTTGACCATGGCCTGGGCGTGAGCTGTCAAGAAGTTACCCTGTTTTATTGTTATAGTTATGTATTTTGTATTACTTTTGGTTTAAATGACATATACATTGTTTGTATTGTGATTATGTTACAGTATTGTTATCTGGTGATAACTCACTCAGCCCCACTTAAATAAACAAACACAGGCGGCCTTGAGTGTTTACAGCAAATGGTGATAGGTAATACAACCACCATGACAAGCTCATAAGATGTACAGGGTTTCCTAGTAAGCAGGGGCAACCTATTATGTTAATTGGCCCCTCTTCTATGTACCTAAGGATGGAGGTTACTGTGATTGGCCAGCCTGTGTGCCAGACAATTGCATAAAATGTGGCAACTAATAAAGGTATGTCAGTTGTGTCTGTACTTAAAACAAGGTGTAAGTGTAATTCTGTGCATTAACCCTAATTATAAGGGATTATATGGTGTTCCTGATATCCTGTTGTTCCTGATATCCTTGAAGCAAGCATCTGGGTGTGGTACAGGTGTTTGGTCCATCTTCTGCCATCAGAGTTGTAAAAGGAACGCACAATTCTGCTGGATAGGTTTGAACCAGGTTCTTACCAACTTCAATTGAAGTAGCAGATCGTGACATTGTGCTATTAATTTTAATACTTAACATCACTTTCCCTTTCATTATAAGTACAGTAGTGTGTGGAAAGATAAGACTTTAACCCCCCAGCGGGTCCTCTCTAGTACCCGTTGGCTTTTTGGCTCTATTTGCGGGTTACTGGCTTGAACGCCAGTGAATTCATTGCAATTTAATCGTGTGATTGGAACGTAACAATTATGGTCTTGAAAGAACAAAGGTTTTGCAGCCGTGCAGTGCAATTTTCGACATCCCGTAGGATGTTTCACCCTTACCCCGCAAGTCTTTGGTGGCTTGCTTTACGTGGCTAATTTAAAAGCCGTTACGGGCTGTGGTTTAACACGCTGAGGGAATTTAATAGGGCTATTAGACAATTATTTCCTCACTTTAAAACTCACTAAAAATTGCAACATTATATTGCTTTAAGTAGTGGAAGGGAAACATCACATTTGCTTGTGTGAATTCTCATTGAAGGTTAATATGCTTACAAAGTAGATACTACATTGTACAATAGAGCGTTATCTGTATTTTCTTGAGGTGACTCCAACATTGTTTCTAATTACATTTTCTTTTTAATTAAGATATTTAATAACATTGTTTTGTAAACCATATTTAATCCTTATTGTTTTGCACTATGAAATGAATAAAACATTTACTACTGTTATATTCCCTCTAAATGTCCAATAAGAGGTAGTATTGATATCATGAGTTGCCTTTTTCATTCTCTTTACATAATCATTGTTAGCAACTCTAAATACTCCCTTTTATTTTGCCACTTATTTATATAGTATTAACTAGCGACTTGCCCCTTCAAAAAATGATGGCAATAAGATTGTAAGGCAGGTAATGTTGTTTGGTTGCGACATTAATTTTGTAGGTGTTCCGAGATTATTCAGCGCTCATTTCGAGCCTCGTGCCTAGCGCCTTTGGCGCTCATTGCGAGGCTGTTGTTTGTGTGCTATGAGCAGCATTGGAAATAATTAAGAAATGAATAAATAAATATACTTTACCTATTTTGAAGTAATATATGCAGGAAGCATTGTGTTGAAGAGCTGACAATCTGTTTTCATGTTGCTGCAGCATACAATGTGTGTTTTCAGTGTTGTGGAGCTGCTGTGTAAGTGAGCAATGTGTGCAGTGTGTAGTGTAAATAGTGTGCGTGCGCGAGGGAAAGCCGTTAGAGTAGCTGTGTACTTCCGGATTGTGTAAGTTAGTGTTGTAAAATGGCGCCTAATGTGTGGTACACGGCTGTGGCTGATTTGGTGTCCTTGTTGTTGGATCGCGTCCGTCTTTTTTGGAAAATCCGTATGTGTTTGGTGGTGTTTTGCGTCTTTAGGGTCCTGTAGCCTGTTTTTTTTCGGCGGCCATTTTTTCTCTCGCTTAGGGGATTTTCGGTTGTCTAAACTCTTGTATTTCGACTTTAATTGAGGTGTAACTTCAGTCTCCGAGGTCCTGGATGCCCCCCCCTGCTGTGGGTAAGCTTTATATGTGTTTCTTGTGTGTGTTTTAGTGTTTTTAATGTTTTCATGTGTGCGGGTTTCAGGCGGTAAGGTTGTATTTTTGCGAGGTCGTAATGTCTTTTTTTGTAAGTCCCACGTCTCGTATTTGTTTCTTGTAAGTCCGTAAATAGAGTTCCGTAGTTGCTGGCAAGGACCACCAAAATCTGCATGCTCACAACTATATATGTGATACCAGTTTTTACCAGTGGCATCCTTCGATACTTATAGTACGATCTGCCTCATCTTTTTATAAAGCATTGTTACTTTGTTGCATGTGAAGCTTTTCCAAATCTAAAGTTAATGCTTACAAGTGATGTAGATGATTTTTTGCTGTTGAAATATGAATGTGCAAAGTAACAAAACTACATCAGCACCAATTTAACCTAAATATGTATCCTGAATATCTAAACTACATATACTCTCATGAACCTACCCACCCTAATATCTTGAATATACTACTAGTTTTGCCATTATGTATGTTCTACCACTGTATTTTGCATTTTTTTACTACTAACCCTAACTGAATCCCAGTGCTTATATTTTTTACTTAATGTTTAAAGCATTTTTGATATAACTTCAACTTTGTTTTATCAGCACTAACGGTTTAAGTAGCTGCAGCTCATTGCTTCCCAGCACATTACAAGTTTATCTCCTTAAACAAAACTGTTCCCAAAGTGATGTTATAAAATCTGTGAGTGGAAATACCTTGTGCATAAGTGAATAATAAACTTGAATTAGTGCCTTGACTGTGATGCAGTTGTTTACATTCATCTCGTTTGAATACAGATCTCTTCATTTCCTCTTCATATTCTGCCTTTTTCTCATCATGGCTGGCATATGAAAGAAATTCATGGGGTAGTTGTACAAATATTTCATATTCCTTCTGCTCATTTGGGTATTGTGGCAGTTTTACTATCTGAAAAAAATGGAAAGTGACAAACAGTAGTGTTATACAATGTTAATTTAAGAAGTTTAGTTTTATTACACTCAAATAAGTCCACATTGTCGAAACCAGTTTTAAAGGAAAACAGCAAGGTTTCAAAATCTAATTTGATTAAAAACTACATGTACAAATACATTATTTTGCAATTGAATTTAATAGATGAAAACTTTGACTGAACCGTTTTTGTCTACAAATCAGAATCACTATAGATTGCAAGTTTGAGAGTCTTCCATCTTGCGTTGGTGCTTTGGAAACAATCTCTATGTACGTTTTAATTTTAAGCTCAAAGACAGGGCCCTCCATTCTTTTGCAATGGGTTAATATTATTATTTAATTATTATTGGGTTTTTTTAACCCTTGTATTGTATTAAAGAATATGTTGGCACATTACAAATAAAGGATAATAATAAAATAATAATCACAGATCTACCCAAAGGCAATGGGTATTATCTTTTATTAATTATCATTATTACTTACTGGTATGTCACAAGACTAGCACATGCTAATTGAAATCTATGCAATTCCCTGAAAAGGATGAGAATAAAGCTTCATACAATTGCATAAATCCATATGAACATGAGATAAACATGCCATATTCAAGGGAATTATACATGTAATCAGTAATCATTTTCACTTACTTAGTTGTTTTTTAATATTCAACAGGATCTTAAGTATAATTCTCTTTGATACCAAATTTTGGACTTTTACTGTGTCCTCTTAAAGAATATCCCATATACAATATGACACACACAGGATTTTAAAATGTAATCAGTAGAAACTGTGATGGATAAAGCAGTGCAAGATACAAGAAATATTTTAGAAGGGAAGGCATGTTTAGGTTTAAAGTGTGTTAAGGTGCATCCTTTAATGAAAAATGTATTATTTTTGCATATATTTTTTGTGCATTCACAAGTTGTTCTAAACTATATTTTTGTTAAAACATGTGTTATAATAGTGTTATAAAAATAATGTAAATATAATACCAAGTACCTGAAAATACAGGTTGCATAGCCAGTGATCAAGTTCTGTCATAATAAGATCTTCAATCTTTTTGAACCGATCAATCCTTGAATCATAATGTCCTCTCAAAAATGGACACTTAAATTTGCCTTCTAAAACATTAAAGTTGTTGTCACACAGTGGAAAGACGCCCCATCCAACCGCCCGATCGATATAAGTATCTTTGCCATGAATTAGGTACAGTTCTAGAAGCAGAGTC
The DNA here is from genome assembly GCA_027410445.1 of Discoglossus pictus. Classification (NCBI taxonomy): domain Eukaryota; kingdom Metazoa; phylum Chordata; class Amphibia; order Anura; family Alytidae; genus Discoglossus; species Discoglossus pictus. The sequence continues at coordinate 174,096,128 of CM050166.1, read as the reverse complement.
ATACCAGACTTTATTTTCTTTTCAGTGGGCAGCAGCTACAAAAAAAGTAAACAGGAAAGCACTATTCAGTAATTAATGCAAGCTGAGAGCTCCATCCAGATCCATCCAGCTGGAAAATTGTTGAAGAGAAAAGGCACACAACATCAAAGAAAATTCAAGAAGCATTTCTATCATAAGACCCAACACTGCTTGTGACAATCATTCACTTTATTATCATGCCTCATATCTGAAACTTCTAAAGTGGCTTCACATATAATTTCACTTACTAACAATTCAAATGTGCATTCTTATGGGTTTTCAGGATCATTTTTATGGTGACAGCAGGAATCAATTACTGCAGGTATCATGTATGACCATATCATAAAATATTGGGTAAAATTAGACTAGCAAAAAAGAGGTTTAACCGACTTTACTTTTATGCAATGGTTTATGTTTCCTAAAAGTCTATTTTGTCTATTCATTACAGAAACATCACTGATAATTGTAATTATTCCCATTATTTTGAATGCACACAATATTATATAAATTATGAAAATATATTCCAAGACTGTGTATTGATTCAAACTAAAACAGAAGCATCTGTTGAATAGCACCATACCCCCGTGGCAGCTGCTATTAAACCATTAACAGTATCAGATTTCATTTAAACCAGATTTACTGTTTTGTTGAACAGCCCTTGGAAAGGCTAAAAGCATTATACACAAATTAGTCACAAAATAGATGCTTAATCTAACCATGTATTTTTGGCTAGTTAGATTAAACCAAGCTCTGTGTCACATACATTGCTATGCATACAATGGCAACTTGTACTTTATATTAAGTCAAATGGAACTACTGTGAATCTTTAGAAATGATGTTGACAATCACCCGTGCAGAAGATAAACCATATTATTTCCTGTTAGACCCCATGCCCTTTTGAATTCATGCTTTTTGTTATGTGCCATAATATTCACACTATAAAACTATAGTTGTTCTTGGTATGGGTAGTTAAAGAGCCAAAGTGATAATCCAGATTTCAGATTATTTAAATAGTAAAGATCAGAGCTAACTGGGTTTCAATTTATTATGATTATTATAAGTTCTTTTTGAGAAATCTTACACTGAAATTTGCTTATCCTATCTTTTACAAGAGTTTCAAATATATTCTGGGCACCATTGCTGAGAAATGCCTTCCTCTCTCTGCCACAGTATGTAAAAAATGGAAGAACTCCAGAATAGTTGATGGAAAAACATATATTTTTAGTGCAAGTTTTATCACAAATTTTCTTTGAATGCCGTTAATTGAAAATGTGTATATACTGACCTTTACTACTTAAAATTGGGCCATTACAGTGGAACTTTGCCTGAAACACTGACGGAATGATTGATGTCTTAATGATGACTTCATCCATCAACAAATAGTCAAAACGGAAAAACTATTGTAATTGTTGTAAAGGCAGAATTTACCTAACTTTATGGTCAATTAATTTCACATGTTACATTTTCTGGCAAAAGCTAATGGTATCTGTAAGTTAGTCATGGTGATGTTTCATTGTTTTGATAAATAAATGTGACACAGATTTTCTGTGTGCAATGTGAACCCTTTCCTAGTATCCCCAAAAGCAAATAGGAAACATCTTTATATTTAAATGAGGAAGTCCTGTGCATCAGATTTCTATATTTACCTTGCTTTTTGTATAGTTTTCTTATTCCTACAATTTGCTTAGTGTGACCTGCATGCCCAACTTTTGGTATTACTTTCCATGCCCAATGGAAACATGGCACCAGTAACTTATTCACATGACCTTATAATTATTTCTAGTTATCAATTCCAGATGAAAGGATTGTCCAAAACGTTGTAAATGATTTGCAGAGGGCACAAAGCATTTTCTGTTGAAACCGAATATCTAAATATGGTGTAGAGTAGAGACACATTTATCAAGGAAAATATGTTTACATTTATTTTGGACATATAGTACATCATTTATTGCTTGCAGTCAGATTCTACCTGTATGTGTATTTGTACGGTGAGCACTTGTTTCCCTTCTTGCTTATTATTATTGCTATTTTTATTATTGCCTGACTTCTGAAGTGATTATATCACTTTATCAAGCTTTATGTTAGTCTGTGAACATCACATATATAGTTGTGAGCGTACGAGTCGTTGCTCACGCTTGCGGGCTCGCGAAGCGAGCCGCGGCCCTCGCGTAGCGAGCCGCGGCCCTCGCGTAGCGAGGTCACTGGGCAAGGGCCTCAGTTGCTGGCATGGAGCGCCGAAGGCGCTCCATGCCAGCAACTGAGGCCCCTCGCGAAGCGAGGGCCTCAGTTGCTGGCGAGGTCACTGGGCACGGGCCTCAGTTGCTGGCATGGAGCGCCGAAGGCGCTCCATGTCAGCAACTGAGGCCCCTCGCGAAGCGAGGGCCTCAGTTGCTGGCGAGCTCACTGGGCAAGGGCCTCAGTTGCTGGCATGGAGCGCCGAAGGCGCTCCATGCCAGCAACTGAGGCCCCTCGCGAAGCGAGGGACTCAGTTGCTGGCGAGGTCACTGGGCAAGGGCCTCAAACTCTCGCAAAATTCACGTCGCTACTCAAAAAACACGACACACAAATTACGACACTCGCTAAATTTTACGAGGAACGCAAACAACGTACGAAACACGTTACCACACATTACGACCTCGCAAACATCGGACGCAACACGCCGACATACAAACATTTAAAACACAATACATACACACAGCACATACATAAAAAACTTACCTACACCAAGAGGGAGCACCCAGGACCTCAAAAATGCAACTTACACCTCGATTTTACTCGAAATAAAACAGTTTAGAGACTACAAAAAAATCTAAGCGAGAGAAAAAATGGCCGCCGAACAAAACGAAAACGAGGCTACAGCACTCTAAACTCGCAAAACACCACAAAACACCTACGGATATTCCGATACAGACCTATACCACACATTACTCGCCATTTTACACCAATGCGGAAGTACACGACTACGCTAACGGTTTGGTCTCGCGCACGCACAGTGTTACACTGCACACATTCAGCATGCTTATACAGCAGCTCCACACCACTAATGCTGCAGCAACATCAACACAGATTGCCAGCTCTTCATCACAATGCTTCAAAATAGGTACACTATATTCATTTACTAATTTAGCTACCTTACAATTTCATTGCCGTCATTTTTTGACGGGCAATTCGCTAGTGGATATATATTATTAAAGAACTAACTTGCAAATTAAATGTTATTTCCACTTGTTTTGTCTAGAATTCATGCACTTCACAATATTCCCTTGTTTACTTTACAGTGGAAGGATTTTCAATTAATTTTCAATTCAATGTCTTTCATATTATGGGACCTGAGGATATTTAAATCTTATTGTTTCACTGTTTCTGCAATAGTTAAAATCACATCTGTCGGCACTGAAACTTAAATTGCAGTAGAATTATGCAAATTTTGTATATATTGAGGTTTTATTTTTGTTTATAATACTTTGAGCCCTGACCAGCCACAGGTAGAACACAGCATCTAAAGGTGAAATACTTCAGTGACATAGTGCTAACCAAAATGTACAGTTTCACTGTGGGAGGCTGACTTCAGTTCTGTAAAAAAACAATAATAAGTTCAAAACTCGTAGGATTGGTGCATTAAGTACTTTGTACTTTAAATGAAAATTATTAGTACTATTTAGGCTCATTAATGTATCATTAACTCTAATGCCTATTAAACATAGCCCTACTCATGAATACTAGTTAACTTCTCGTTATTTGTCCTTAGTGAATACTGACTTATGACTAGAAGGAATCAAGCCAATGAATCGTTCAAGAAACTAACAGTGCTTATTAAATATTTCACATGGGGTTACAATATGTATATATAAAGATGCTGCTATTTTTAAATGTGCAAAAATAGAGTTTGATTACATGGCTCCTGTAGGAATTCCTGTAAGTCTGACTCTGCCTTACAACAGCTTTCACAACCTAGTTTGCGAGAGACATTATATGGCTCTCACAAAATAACTTATGTGAAATGTACTGACTCATACCCAGGAGGTATTGGCCATAGCAATCTATCTGTAATGTTTGCTTGCAACCTGCCTTATGTATACCCATAGGAAACTTTGAGTCTGAAACTCAGTAGTCTCCACAACAACACAATGCAATGCTACCTACTACTTTTTACTCTAGCCCAAACATCCTCCTACTAGCCCTATTTATCCATCTATCAATTTAACCCCTTTAGTAAAAAAACATAAATGCATGGGGTTAATTTATGCCCCGCTAGCCCCTCAGCTATCATATCAGGTCATCTTTTCCGCCCACCCTCTTGATGGGGGCACATTAATTCATCATTAACCTCCTTACCTTTGCAAGGGTCCTTCCACTATCTACCATAAGGGTTACTATAGACCCCTTCACAGCCAATATATAGTCTACCAAATGGATCCATATGTGTCCCCATGGGCCCTCTACGTATCTCCATGGGGTTCCTTAAGGACTCTGTGGCATCCTAAACTATCTTCCATGGGATCTCTATGGACCCCCATGGCACCTAACATTAGTCCTCTACCAAGAGAATGTAAGCTTATATTCTCTTCTATGATTTAGACACTCAAATAAGGCCAAGCCTTTTGCTTTGAGGTTGGCTGGTCCATTCATGCCTCATTAATCCCTTACCCTTACCTACCCACACTAAATAAATATGAATTGCTCATGGGGGTCCCAATTGACTCTTGTAGTCCCTACGCCTATCAACCTAGTCCTATTGATATGTTCCATTGGAGTCAATATGAAACCCATTAGCCCTCTACCTATCTCCAGGGGGGTCCCTATGGACCAGCATGACACCTAACATTAACCCTCTGTCAAGAGATTGTAAGTTTATATTCTCGTTTCTGATCGGCTCTATCAATATCCACTATGATAGCATTATTAGTATTTATTTAGTGTGGGTGAAGTAGGTATGGGGATTAAGTCAGTGGTCACTGTTACCATCTGCTTCTTCAATCGGACTTGATAAGGCTGTTGTGGCCAAACCCACCCAGCAGATCTTTCAGATTCTTTTGATCCCTTCACCAAGGCAGCTGATATCTTTTAAATGCCCTTACTCAGATGCAGTATTTAAAAAAAATATGAACTCAGGCTCAGCATTATAAAAATCAGGAACTGCTTTAATTGTTGTTGTAATTCATAACAGGTTCAATAGATGTATATTTAAACTTAAGCTGATAACATTCTGTAACAGTTTGTGTGTCTTCTGGATTTTGTATAAATTACTATCGACAAGGTTTCACCTGCAAGGCCTCATAACATCCACTTCATTATTATCTTCTCTAGGAATGCTGACATATACATGTATCTTCTAGATAGGTTCCCTCCCCTTTTATTAGGAGCCGACACACACTTTGGTATCCTTCCCTTTGATTAAGAGCATATACACACTTCAATAATTGTGCAGGATCAGGGTAGCCCTTTTCTCTGACACATACATATCTTACAGATATCTTTTTCCATATATATATATATATTAATCATATCTTCACTATTGTAGCAGAGATGCAATATTACACTCAATATCTCCACTGGTAGACTGTAAAATATCCAAGAGAAGCACTGTACAGTCTCATAATCCCAATCTCCCCATACTGGACGATACACAGTTAGGAGTAAAAAAAAAACACATGATTTATTTTCTCATACACAGATATACAGTATATATATATATCCTGGGGAAAAGGGAAATCAACAAGGTAAATAAACACATACCCATATTTGGCCACACAGTACAGAGAGAGAGAACAATAGTTGCGGTCACATCACACATCTCCCGGTGCCTAGCTGACTACTCTTACACAATAACATCCCTCTCTTTGCCCTATCTGTCTCCACAAGGTCTACCAGATAGCTACTAAGTAATCCCCCATGACTCTGGTAGGGCAAATGTTAACCCTTTCCCTGCCATACCCTCTAGCTCTGTGTATTACACCCTGCTCTCTGTATATTAACACACATCAATAACAGAATGTCTTTATAATAAGACTATATATATATATATATATATATATATATATATATATATATATATCTTCCAGATATCTTATTCCATATATATCTATTAAGCTTCTCAGAGTCACAGATAGCTGGGTTACCTCACTTCTCTCCTCTCAAAAGCATTACAGTCTGCCTTCAGACTGGCTTGTTCTCAGAGCACCATTACATCTCAGTCAATCTAACTGAATCTCAACTGAATCTCTCTGACAGTTACAGACTGACAACACAACATTCTAAATAATTTAACACTTCATGAACCAAATAATTTAACACTTCATGAACCAACATCACTAGTCAATCACACATAGAGAAACAACATAACATACAGTAATTAACATACATAGGGTAATCAACTTAACATAAAAACATGTTAAATAACAATAAGAATGACTGAGCTCAAAGGATGGTCATGGGGATCATACACCAAAGCACAAGGGTGTAGGGGGAATGGGGCCTGATGGCCTCCCATGTCTTGAGAGGGTCCCAGGGTCTCCCAGGCTCATATTATAGCTTAGGGTGTAACGGGACATAGATGGAAGTGTTATTAACCCCCAAATTCATTTTTATTATTATCTAATCCTTTCTCTGCCTCGATCGTGTTTGAAATCTGTGTCACGTAATTGCACTTTACATAGAAAACTCAGAACAGGGAACATATCACACATAATGATCACTCAATAGTATTTACACACATAAGAGTTTGTTACTTGCTTATGTGGGAATTTGCCTTGTACGATTTCCTGTAGGAGTCATGTAATCATGCCCATAATCGGCATTGTTTACATCAATATGAGTATCATCTGAAATAGTCTGAGAAATGTAATTGTTTATACTTATTTTTGAAAACTATGACCTCCATGCTATTCCCCTATATCACAGATTACACTGTGTTTAAGTAAATCTCCTTTGCTATGTTAATCACCCATCCATGAAACTGTGCAACAAAACTGCTACAAGTGACTACAGCAAATTTTTCCAGCAATTTTTGGAGTGCCGAAATATTACAGGTTACTCCCTTAGGCCCTCATTCAATTGCTATTTGGCCAATTGAATAGGCCTCTAAATAAGCACATAGCATATATATTTTTTAAAAGTTTTTAGTTAGTGAAAACCTTGTTTTTGGATAGATGCTTACTAACTAAAAAATTTAAAAAAAAATATATGCTATGTGCTTATTTATAGGCCTATTCAATTGGCCAAATCGCAATTGAATGAGGGCCATAGACTTTTACACTAAACAATATGCTAATAAGAATTTACAGATCACTCACAAAATAGGGCAGTACCGTAACTACAAAAAACTGAATAAAATGTACAGGTATCAAGGACCACTTGCAAATGCTTGGAATGAAAACCATTGTGGAGTGCCGTACTAGCAGTTAAAGAGAGACAGTATTGCACCAAACAAATAACAATGAAAAAAGGAAAAGATGACATTTCAACATTATTTGACACCGAACACTGCAATATAAACATATGTGTGATTCAGGGGCGGCTCGTCCATTGGGGCGTAAGGGCAAACGCCACCCCAAATATTTTCGTGACCCTGCAATAAAAAAACACAACAATGTATTAGTAATAACCCAAAACAATTAAATATAAGGTGTACATCATCATTCAAGTCTTAATACAGTAATAAAATGAAGTAAAGTTAGTAAACTATTCCCAGGGACACTGTCACTTTAAGATAACCCCTTGCGCTACATTAACTAATGCTGCTGTGTATCTATTGTAGCCCCCTGCACCCTGTGTGATCATATTACACTAGTAAAGTACACTAACCTTTAGACTCTTCTCTTCAATGAGTCCTGGCCTGGCCCCCTGACCGTTAATGCATGCCGCCCACCATCACAGTGACGATATGCATGGGCGGTCATAAATGTATCAATTTAATGACTGACAGTCTTCCATCATTGACCAATCAATGATGGAAGGTTGTACAGTTGCTAAGAGAACATTGTAAATCCACCCAGACCGTTAGCCCTGAGCGCCCGCCAGCTAATACGGCCTCGAGTTTACTTTTTGATTGACTGATACAGTGAATAAAACCACCAGTTGCCTGTCCCTTCCCCCTTTCTGTTTCCTGACCCTGGTCACGCTGAGACTGAGAGACCTGAGACCTCCCTGGCTGAAACTACTCACATCTGCTCTGCTGCCTGCCTAACAGTAAGTCTATCTGGCACCTGCCCTGCCCCTGGCCAAACCAAACCCCTAGTAGCCCCTAATAAAAGGTAGGGGTGACCAGTTACCCCACTATGCCTGCCTGGCCTGCCACCTACCCAGCCACCCACCAACTTACCTACCACCGACGACCCTAGGCCTGCAATGCCTGGTGCCACCCCCAGCCATCACCCCCATGTGGCCTGTGCCACCCCAGATCAGGCCTGCCCTATGCGATGCCACCGCCCGATTACCCCGATCACGGGATCGGGGTAGTCGGGTGGTGAGCGGGGTGGCACAGGCCCACATGGGGGTGATTGGATCACCCCCTTGATGAGGCCTGTGCCACCCCTGAAGCCCTGATCACCTCCATGTCGCCGCCCTGTGCCACCCCCGAGGCCCGATCACCACCACCCCGATGTGGCCTATGCTATGCCACCACCCGATTACCTCGATCACGGTGATCGGGGTATTCGGGCGGTGAGCGTGGTTGCACAGGCCACATGGGGGTGGATGTTTACCCCCATGAGGCCTGTGCCACCCCTGATCGTGGCCTACGCGGCCACTGACCGACCGATGGGCGCCTGAGCTTGACCGACCCCACCCTGATCCAACTACCTACCAGTACCTAGCACCCCCCCCCCCCCCCCATTTTTATTCCATTTTTAGAAGTAACAGGCATGTGCATGTGCCTGCCACTTTTAAAGATAAAATAAAAATAAGGGAAGGGAAAAACAATACAGTAAAAACATCACACATACTGAACAAACAATAATACAAATAAAGTAAACAGCACATACATATTAAACAAACAATAATAAAAATAAAATAAACAACAGCACATACTTACCTGTCAAATTGACCCCTCCAGCGTTGGCCTTCTGTCCTCTATGACCTGGATAGTCATAAAAATAATCCAATGTTGATTGAAGCCCATGTCATAATCCAATGTTGATTGAAGCCCATGTCAAATAATCCAATGTTGATTGAAGCCACTGGTCAAATAAATAAAATAATCCAATGTTGATTGAAGCCACTGGTCAAATAAATAATCCAATGTTGATTGAAGCCACTGGTCAAATAATCCAATGTTGATTGAAGCCGCTGGTCAAATAAATAATCCAATCTTGATTGAAGCCATTGTCCAAAAATAATCCAATCTTGATTGAAGCCATTGTCCATCCATCCATTCTGGCCCATTGAAAGAGGCCTCCACCAAAAAAAACCCGACACTCTAAAAAAAAAACCAACAAACTAACAGAGCTCCTCCTACAAGGAGCCCCACCCGCGATTAATTGATTTTTTCCCACGGTCTGCTTTATATACTAATTTTTGAAGGACTCTGATTGGCTGAAATTTTTGATTGACATCGATTTCAACCAATGAGAGTCTTTAAAAAATTAGCAAATCAGCAAGCAGGTATGGAAGCCTGTAAGGGAAAAAAAGGTTAGTGTGAACTTGTTTGACCCTGTATGTATTATACATATTACAGGGCTATTTTATGTGATATACATGTTACAGGATAATATCCTGTAACATGTATAGCCAAAAAATAGCACTGTAATATGTATAAAAAATAATGTGTAATAGAAATACATGAACAATAAAATAAAATAAGTAATAAAGTACATCAATTAATCAAATAATAAATATCAATTAATATATATTGTTTTATGTATATGTTTATGTATATTTATGTGTATTTTTTATGTGTGTGTGTGATATATATATAATATATATATATATATATATTTATATATATATATATATATATATATATATATTTATATATATATATATATATATATATATATATTTATATATATTTATATATATATATATATATTTATATATATATATATATATATATATATATATATTGATATATATATATTGATATATATATATATATATATATATATATATAGATATATATTGATTGATAGATATATTGATTGATATATATATATTTATATATTGATTGATTTATATATTGATTATTGTTTGATATATATATATATATATTGAGATATTGATTATTTATTTATATATATATATATATATATATATATATATATATATTTATTGAGATATATTGATATCAATTGAGATATATATATATATATATATATATATATATATATATATATATTTTTTTTTTTTTTGTACAATTTGGGCCTATATGGTCCCAATTTGTTATTTAGGGTTTTTAAGGTGCGGTTGGGGCCTATATGGTCCCAATTTGTTATTTAAGGTTTTTAAGGTGCGGTTGGGGCCTATATGGTCCCAATTTGTTATTTAAGGTTTTTAAGGTGCGGTTGGGGCCTATATGGTCCCAATTTGTTATTTAGGGTTTTTAAGGTGCGGTTGGGGCCTATATGGTCCCAATTTGTTATTTAGGGTTTTTAAGGTGCGGTTGGGGCCTATATGGTCCCAATTTGTTATTTAGGGTTTTTAAGGTGCGGTTGGGGCCTATATGGTCCCAATTTGTTATTTAGGGTTTTTAAGGTGCGGTTGGGGCCTATATGGTCCCAATTTGTTATTTAAGGTTTTTAAGGTGCGGTTGGGGCCTATATGGTCCCAATTTGTTATTTAGGGTTTTTAAGGTGCGGTTGGGGCCTATATGGCCCCAATTTGTTATTTAAGGTTTTTAAGGTGCGGTTGGGGCCTATATGGTCCCAATTTGTTATTTAGGGTTTTTAAGGTGCGGTTGGGGCCTATATGGTCCCAATTTGTTATTTAGGGTTTTTAAGGTGCGGTTGGGGCCTATATGGTCCCAATTTGTTATTTAAGGTTTTTAAGGTGCGGTTGGGGCCTATATGGTCACACTTGGTCTTTCAAGGTTTTAAAAGTTAAGGTTTGGGTCTTGAACGTTCTAATGTTTTTTTTGTTGCTTTCTATCACTTCCCAGGTGCAAACTATCTTTGGAAGCAGATTTGTTTGGACTCATTGGTTGACTTACTGGACGTGAATACCCCGAGAAGGAGAGTCAACTGTAGGTGAGTATATGGTCACACTTTGAATTTGAAGGTTTTTAAGGTGCGGTTGGGGCCTATATGGTCACACTTGGTCTTTTAAGGTTTTAAAAGTTACGTTTTGGGTCTTGAACGCTCTAATGTTTTTTTTGTTGTTTTCTATCACCCCCCCAGGTGCAAACTATCTGTGGAAGCAGATTTGTTTGGACTCGTTTGTTTGACTTACTGGACGTGAATACCCCGAGCAGGAGAGTCAACTGTAGGTGAGTATCATTGCTTTTAATTTTCTGTCCATGCGTATAGGTGCAAATTTAATGTTGATGTACTCTTGTCACATGAGGGTTTGCAATCTGTAATGTATACCAATGAATTCAACACACTGTTATTTTAAAGTAATTTTGTGACATAATATAAATTAATATACCGTGATCTCTTTCTTCTATTGGTATCAGAAATGAATACTATTGACTCTCTACTTGTGAAGCCTTTCGGCACCCTAACCTATGAGGAGAAGGTGGAAGTAAAACGGTTAGGAGCTGACCAACCAGAGATAAATCTGCAGCAAATCGCAAGAGATAGAGGGAAGCAATATATCCGTACTTTCAATACTGAATGGTATAAGAAGAACGACTGGCTTTCTGGAAGTGTTTCTAGGAAGTCCTTATATTGTTTCCCATGCATCCTATTTGGTGGTGACGCTGCTTGGACCAAAACTGGAGTGACTGACGTCAAACATCTAGCTGATAAATTGGCAAAACACAAAAGTTCTAAAGCTCACTTGGATAACAGGATCAAGTTTGAGATGCTTGGACAGGCGAACATTGCTGTTCAACTGGACCAAGGATACCAATTCAGCATTCAAAAACACAACAAAGAAGTGGCTAAGAACCGGTACATCCTTTCCAAGATAATTGATTGTGTTTGCTTTTGTGGCGCTTTTGAACTGGCATTAAGAGGACACGACGAGAGTGAAACATCGCTAAATCCAGGAGTGTTTAGAGGCCTGGTGGATTTGGTTGGCAGTATCGATAGTGCAATGCAACAGCATTTGAAGACTGCAACTGTGTTTAAGGGCACGTCCAAAACCGTGCAGAATGAGCTACTGGACTGCATGCATGAAGGTTTTAAGGAAGTGATTCACCAAGAGCTTAAGGAAGCCCAGTTTGTGGCAATCCAAGCGGATGAAACAACCGATATTTCCGCTAGGACACAGTGCGTTGTAGTCTATCGCTACATTGACAAGAAGCATCAAGTGGTGGAAAGATTTGATGGCTTCACGGAAATGAAATCAACGGATGCAGACTCGATTGCTGCAGTTGTGCTGGAAAGTCTGAATACTGTTCTCCCATAGCCAGAAGACAAGAAGAAACTCATAGCTCAAAGCTACGATGGTGCCAGTGTGATGCGTGGAGATCAAGGAGGAGTTCAAAGAAAAATAAAAGACGTGTACCCGAACGCACACTATGTCCATTGCTATGCTCACCAACTGAACCTAATAATGGAGAAAGCAGTTTCAAGGATTGGAAGAGTTCGAGTTTTTTTTTCCAACATAGGCGGCATACCATCTTATTTTTCACGCTCTCCAAAAAGGACTGGAGTTCTGGATGAGGTAGTTGGTAGAAGACTTCCAAGAGGTGCACCGACACGATGGAACTTCAACGTTAGGACCGTGAACGTCATCTACGAGAACAGAGATGCGCTACTTGAGTGTTTCCAGACAACTGAAGCATGTGTAAACTTCGATCAAACATCTATACGTGAAGCCGCAGGTTTCATTGGAATGCTTGAAGACAGGGAGTTCCTTTACTTCCTTAAATTATTTCATTTAATAATGCCACATGTTGACATCCTCTATAGTCAGCTTCAGAAGAGAGACACGGATACTGTTTATATCCAAAAAGTCACAGAAGACTTTGTCGCCAGCATCCAGAAAATCCGTAATTCTTTTGACGAGATAGAAGCAAGTTTGCCAAGCGATGTAACAGTCCACAGACGGAGTGCGGAGATCTCAACCTTGAGACAACTTTCAAGAGAGGTATGTGACATAGTGGTGGTTCATGCAAAAGAACGTTTTTCATTTTCAAATCACCTAGTCAGTGCCAAACTTGTTCAAAGTGACTTGTATAAAACCCATGACACTTGCTTTCCAACCCAAGCTCTGGAAGACATCGTGCAAGCATATCCAATACTGAAGAAGGAACAATTACTCACTGAGCTGTCACTTCTGTATGGGAAGACAGATTTTCATGCTTGTACAAGTGCTGTTGCTCTGCACAAACTTTTACATCAATTTAATCTGCAGAATGATTTCACAGAGACAGTGAAATTATTAAGAATCCTGATTACAACACCGATGACCACTGCAGAATCAGAAAGATGCTTCTCCACATTGAAGAGGATCAAAACCTTTTTAAGAAGCACCATGTCCCTGGAGCGGTTGAATGCATTGGCGATGCTCTCAATGGAAAAGCAACTGATTTCCGAGATCCCAGACTTCAATGAAAAGACCATTGAGAAGTTTTGTTCTTTGAAAGATCGCCGTGCAAAATTTAAATACAAGTGATTGAAGCAAAGAAGAATGCATACCCCCAGGGTGTGCAAAGAGAAACTGCGTTAAGCAGCACCACCTCACTACCAAACATAACTAGTGGTAAGTAAAGTATGAACGGTGTGTGGGTGTGCATATGGAAGGAGCTATGAAAGGTGTGTGCATGGTCAGTAACAATTGTTGAAGCCTTGGCGTGGTTTGAAGGAATTGGAGGCACTTCCAAGGGTAGCTGTCACTTCTGTACGAGAAGCCAGAATTTCATGTCTGTACGAGTGCTGTTGCTCTGCACCAACTTTACCATCAATTTAATCTGCATAATGATTTCACAGAGACAGTGAAGCTATAAGGAATCCTGCTTACAACACCGAAGACTACTAAAGAATCAGAAAGATGCTTCTCCACATTGAAGAGGATAAAAAGATATTTAAGAAGCACCATGGCCCTGGAGCGGTTGAATGCATTGGTTTGAAGGAATTGATGGCACCTTCAAGGGTACGTAAAGTTCTAAGAAATGGCACCACCGAACTACAAAAAAGAACTAGTGGTAAGTAAAGTATGAATGGTGTGTGGGTGTGCATATGGAAGGAGATATGAAAGGTGTGTGAATGGTCAGTAAGGAGATATGAAAGGTGTGTGAATGGTCAATAAGGAGATATGAAAGGTGTGTGAATGGTCAGTAACAATTGTTGAAGCCTTGGCGTGGCGTTACTGCTCATATGGTTATCCATATGCTAATTCAACGTGTTTGTTTGACATTGATTATTGTGTTGTCTAAACAGAAGTGAAATGTTGTTGTTTTCTTGAATCCCAAGATCCACTGGTTTGGGCCTATACAGTGCTGATTGGTCTTTTAAGGTATGTTTGGGGCCTATGGTCACACTTGGTCTTCTAAGGTATGTTTGGGGCCTATATGGTCACACTTGGTCTTCTAAGGTATGTTTGGGGCCTATGGTCACACTTGGTCTTCTAAGGTATGTTTGGGGCCTATATGGTCACACTTGGTCTTCTAAGGTATGTTTGGGGCCTATGGTCACACTTGGTCTTCTAAGGTATGTTTGGGGCCTATATGGTTACACTTGGTCTTCTAAGGTATGTTTGGGGCCTATATGGTTCCACTTTGTCTTCTAAGGTATGTTTGGGGCCTATATGGTTCCACTTGGTCTTTTAAGGTTTTTAAGGTATGGTTTTGTTCTTGAATGGTCTGATTGATTTGCTTGTTTTCTTTCAACCACAGGTGCAAACCCTATGTGGCAGCAGATTTGTTTGTACTCGTTGGTCAACTTACTGAACGTGAATACCCTGAGAAGAAGAGCCGACTAATGGTAGGTGTCACTGCTTTAATTTTTCTGTTAATGCGTATAGGTGCAATTATGATATTGCTGTAGTCTTGTCACATGAGTTTTTTCAATCTATATTGCATACCAATGAATTTAACACATTGTTACTTTACTTCTTGACATTTCTGCATTGCTGATCATGTATTTCAATGGGCTTTACAAGTATAAGGTCATTGGGCGGGGCTTATAAAGGTCATTATGATGCCAGGGGGAGGAGTTATACAAATGGGTGTGGTTTGAAAAGGGGGAGTGGCTATGTTTCGCCCTGGCGCCCCTCCAACTTGAAAAGTCACCAGCCGCCACTGGTGTGATTACAAAATATCATATTGTATTCTTATGTCTGTTTCATTATATAACATCAAAGATAACACACAACCCAGCACTCAAGGGGTTAATACATATCAGGAAACCATGTGGTCTAGAAACAAATGTGTCACAATCTCCTACTTCAATTGGACTTGGTAAGAACCTGGTTCAAACCTATCCAGCAGAATTATCGGTCCTTGTACACCTCTGATAGCAGAAGATGGACCAAACACAGATACCACCCCCAGGAGCTTGCTTCCACAGACCAGGAGATCAGGAACACCATATAATCCTTTAGAATTAGGATTAATTCACAGACTGACACTTACACATTGTTTATGTAAATCCAGGCATATGCCATACCTTTATTAATTGTCACATTTTATACAACTTTCTGGCACACAGGCTGGCCAATCACAGTAAGCCCCATCCCTGAATAATAGGCTGCCTCCGCTTACTGTGAAACCCTGTACATCTCATGAGCTCAGGCCCTTAATCTCATCCTGGTGATTGTATTAACGATAACCATTTGCTGTAATCTTGAAGTGTGTGTACAAGGATTATGTATGAGACTGCAGTCTTGGGCGTTGGCAGATGCAATAGCCTGCAGAATATCTAATATGCTTTTTACAACAAATTCCTATAACATGAAACATAATACATATGTTATACAAAACATAAACCAAGATACATACATTATAACAGTGTAATCATATTTTAACCATAAGCACTTAGAAATACATAATCATAATAATAAACTGTAACTTCTTGCAAGCCCAGGCCCAGGCCATAGTATAAAACAGTCCAGTCAGGTCCTGGCATGACAAAATGCTTCTAAGGCATTATATATATATATATATATATGGGTCTTAAGCAACAGGCACTGGAATCAAACAAAACTCCTGCGAAACCGGCACTATCCTGCACTATCTGGCAGTTCAAGACTGTAGAAAAAATACTAACTTTTTTTCTATTTATTTTTTCTGGGCCAAAATAGCACAGTTTAGGTGCTAATGCATTTTGAGGGGTTTTGAGGAGTTTAAGGGTCGTTTAGACCATTTTTTTCCAGATTCCCGATTAACCGGCAACTAAACTCATCTGGCAACGGGAGTCCCCATAGCTGCCGGATAATGGGGAGTTTACTGTATATAAATATGATTTCTTGCTGCAGTTACGGCACTTGTTCTAATTTGTTATAAAAACCCTGCCGTTCTCATTTTCTGTTGGTTCTTAGAGTAATTTCTTATTCCTAAAGCGTGGTTTGGTGTATTATACTTACCTACACTGAAATCTCTTGCAGACAAAGCAGGATATATGGATGTGGGCTGAGTGCCGTAATATTGCTAGTGGAAAGATTAACATAAGCGTGCAACGTAGGGAAAAAAAGCTCCGGGAACCGATTTATGGGTATACCGCAAATTTCATTTTTTCATAGAAAGTAAACATTAGTTTAACAGAGTAATACTGCTATGATGTGATTGTCTGTAAATAATTATTATTTATATGTGTAAAGCAATGTGTTATCCCATTAATATCTATGGACATTCCTTACTGGAGAAATTATTAAACTCAAAGAACTTTAGTGAACTACTTGCTAGATGAAAATTAGAACATAGGTTGCTTTTAGATAACAATCAACATTTGGAAGCATTGCAATTTATGCAAGGTAGTTAACTGAAGGCTACATTGACTTTTTGCTGTAGTCAACTTTGAGTATCCAGTTTCAGTGAAGCACTTCGCAAACCTACCCTACAGTGTTTATCAGAGCTTTATGAACAGGACTGTAAAGTACATGAAGAGCCTGTGTGGATTATTTGATTCAATATTGTATGAATTGTTTTGCTCAGGATCACATCTCCTGTAGTTCCATTTTTTAAACTAGCAACATGAATACAGCAATCAAAGTTGATTTGGCATTGATTAATAAAGACAGAGTCAAAGTCTTAAACATTTTTAAACAAATAGGACAGTGTTTTATGATGGTTTTATTAAGAACAAAAATTTAATTGATTTTCCAAATAAAAAAGCTAAAGGAAAGTTTTCTATGATGACCCAAATCATAAGTCATGCCAACTTCAAAATTAAAACAAAATTAAAACAAAGTCAAGTAGATTTCAGTTGTCAGCCTCCATTTAATCAATCCAATTAAATGTGGCCTAAAATGTTCAAATCATTATAACTGAGATTGAAAAAAATCTATTTTAGCAACAATTTCATACTTCTGTAACACAGGTAATTTTTTACTTCTTAGTCATAGTGATTGTCCAACATCAGTGAGAGATCTGTCATATAAAATTAAAACTTCCCTTACTAAGACAGGCCGCACAGACAGATTCTCACTTTCTCTCCTTCTGGAATTGGTATTGTGAAACCCCTCCCTGTTGGTGTAGACTTAGGTCATAACTGTGAAAACTGGCACTTTTCATGACAGAGAACAGCAATTCGAATTTCTTGAAAGTGAGCATCTCTGGAGGCTTTGTAAAAGTACAAGAAGTATAAATTTGATATAGCAATTACATTGTGGGAGATAATTAAATGTCATCTAGTTACATATAATAGCTTGCGAGTCTCGGGAAGCAAGGCGAGCCGTTGAGGCATTGAAGTCTTCCAAGCTCACAGGACTTAGGCAATGAGCACCAAAGGCTCTCATGGCCCTGCGAGCCTTACGAAGCGAGCAGTTGAGGCATTGAAGCATGCGTGACCTAGGCTGAAATGAGCGCTGAAGGTACTCCTGCAAGCCTCGCAAAGCGAGGAGAGCAATTGAGGCAAGCAGGACTTAGGCTGTAAGCAGTTGAGGAATGCAGGACTTAGATAAAGAAAATAAGTTAACGGACGAACCGCGTAAATTTTATATTTTTTAAAATAATACAAAATAAATTAAAAGACACTCGCACACAGCACAGGGGAAGAGACAGGAAGCATGGGAGTGAGGTTGCAAGCGATTTTGTGCCTTATTTGTCGTGTTTCGTCACTCGAAAATCAGCTAAGCGGAAAAAAAAATGTTGGTCGAAAAACGTATTTTTTTTTTAAACTGGATGAAAACAAGGCTGAGCAAAGCCAGGCATGCAGGACTTAGAAAATACACGATGGCAAAGACACTAACACTTACACCAACAACGCCAGGCACGTAGGACTTTGAAAATAAAACAAATGATAGCCACACAAACATTCAGCAGACACACAGAGAAGAAACACACAGGGAAGGCATAGGGGGGAAATGTTGGAAAGAGACACATGGCATTCCCAAGCACAAAATTTGCAGGTTATAGAACCTTGCAATGAGCAGCCCGTACAGTAGGCGGGAGGAAAGGTTCGTAATAAGCGTCAATGGTGCTCATTGCGAGCCATGCGATGAGCGCCAAAGGCACTCACCCTGAGGCTCGTGATGAGTGCCGAAGGTGCTCAGAAAAGAAAAAGCATTACATTGTGTGGCAAACAGCATTGCCTGGCTTACACTTTTATTGCCGCCATTTTTGACGGGCAAGACGCTAGTAATGTATATAAAATATAGAAAAAATGCCTAAAGCTTCCCTCTAATTCCTGTCTTGTTTGTGGCTCTCAGTCACTTCATTTGGTACCTCTTGCTTTAGGCCTATATTTGTTTTTTGGTGACTAAGAGAAATGCCTGTATTTTATTGGCAGTGGTATAGCTGCAATAGATTAGTTGATTTGCAGTGGAAGGAAAGGAAATCCTGAACTGGAATCTCTACTTCCTAACACACACAGCCTTTATTCATTCAATATGTTTTGCCATTTGATATTGCTCTTGTGTTCAGCTAAATGTTTTTTTTACATTTCTGTGTTTTTATAGGTAGATTTAATTTGTGTCGGTTTTCCTCTACATGTTAAATTAAAATATATGCGGCTTTTGCTTTCTTTTAATGTTAATTCTCATATCTCTGCATTTCCATTCTCATATTTATATTCATATACAAAGTTTTTGCTCTAGATTTTTTTACGAACACCATGTATTTGGTGCTTATTAAAATCGTTTCAATTCTCAGACAGATGCTGACATACAGAAAATAACCTCTTAAGAAGTAGCGGCCTCATCATCTTTTAAAAATGAATACCTCAGGTCATGTTAATCAGTTTCTGATATATGTAGTTTCCAGAAAGCACTTCTGGGAAGGAAATTGTGGGCATGACTAATAGTGACAAGCATATGAATTCCATTCTCCATACATTTTAGAACCGGCCCATTCTAGAAGACTTTACCTTCTGAAGTATTAAAGAGGCCTTAAATAAAAAATAAAATCCAGCATTCTTTTTTTCGCCTTGAAGCATATAAATTGAAGCGCATTAATTTTAAAAGAATATTGTAAAGTGAGAACCAGAATAGCTGTATACTTGATGACTACATGATAAGTTTTCTAAAACTTCAAGAAAGGGCACTAAATTTTTCAGAGAATTTGCGTATCATTTTGAATGTAATAAAAGTGTGGTGCCCTTTGTATAATGAATAATAGATCATACTTGTGATTTACATACAGTATATGGATTAAATGTCAAATTTGAAAAGTTACTATTTTAGTATTATTGGATATCCATCAAGCGCAACAAAATGGTGCCTTGCCAGATTATGTTAATGCAGCATTGACAGAGTCTTAAATAATGAATATTAACTATATGTTGTATTATATAAAAAAAACATGTCTACATTTGTCAGAATGAGAAATAATAAAGCGCTGTATTTTATAAGAAGTGCATACATTACTTGTGTGTGTATGCATATATTTATTTTAGAAGCACCAGCAAACTCTGCAGTGTATTAAAAGGCTTGCCATTAATGAAAAAGTATGTTAAAGATGCAGCAGATAAAAAGTTAAAGGATAAGAAAAGGTTTGTTTGATTTTACCCTTAGGTTATATATAAAATATATTTAGACTTTAGTATTTCTAACATTATGGAGCATGTTCAAATATTGCAGAAATATGAGAATTATGTGGGCTTTAATTAATTAGTATGTGGGCTTTAATACCATTACTATTTCATTCATTTTCTCACAAGATATCTCCATTAAAGTCTTGGAGATTTCTTTTTGGAAAGCCGTTGATATGTTTATTCACCACAGAAACAGAACAAATACCTTTGCAGTCCTATAGCTATAAAATATACTATTTTGAAGACATGCACATAAAATAGGCTAAATGTCTATAGAATGCTAATAAAAAATAATAGTTATGTCTACAATTTTTGGTTTCTGCTGATCAGTTTAATGACTACCAGTACTTTCAAACCAAAATAATGGAAGGCTCATTAGTTTACAATAACCCTTCAGGGAGAGCAACAGAAAGTTTCATGTAAGAAAGTAGAATGGAAAACCACTATCAAAAATATAAAGTTTCTGTTTCTGTTTATTTTTTGATCCTAAAATCATTTGTCCATTATCAAGCTTAAAACAACATCTGGGATTTACTAAGCATCTCACACCATCCCTTGATTTACTATGCACTATTTGCTATGGGGAAAAACAACAATTCATGTCAAGCCTTCTCATCTCATTTCAGGTAAGAAAATAAGTAGTTATTGACCACAATGATCATTTAGCCCAATATTAGCTGTATTTTAAACTAAAATTACATTATTATGAACTGCTGGAGTTAAATGGACAGGGAACACAATTGTTTTTTTTGGTCATTCATTTAAAAGAGCATGTTTTAAACATTAAAAAAGTTTGTTTTTTGACTGGATAAATATTAAGCAAAACCAGTTTAAGCTTCAGTCAAACCCACAGGAAATGCAGATATGCATAATATATACTTATGTCTGTCGATCCCATTGGTTGACACAGGGCAAGCCCCCAAGGGCAGTTAAAATCTACACTTGTTTTTGAGCTCTGAGACCTCTAATGGAAAAAAGAAAAAACACATTATCAATAATCAATGATGCAATAAAGAAAACAATATATCGGCAGTAAGCACTTGCATGCTTGAACAGGATTTACGTTTCATTTCATAAGCTGCAGGCCCGTAACTTGTTATTCAAGCCCGTTGGACTTTGGACGGAAATTAAACGTGAAATCAAGTATTGTATTGTGGCGATGTGCCAGCTTGAGAATGT
This sequence comes from Discoglossus pictus, assembly GCA_027410445.1. Lineage (NCBI taxonomy): Eukaryota > Metazoa > Chordata > Amphibia > Anura > Alytidae > Discoglossus > Discoglossus pictus. Next base: position 174,074,700 of record CM050166.1, on the reverse strand, counting down.
TGTGCCTTTAATACTCATGTCACCCATTGTGTTCCCCATCATTTACAGTGCTTTACAGAGCTGTCTTGAATTTATATTTGCATTTACATTTCTCAGAGTTTGTGGGCTTGAGGTCATTCAAATAAAAAAGCAAATAAAAAAAATAAAAAAGCAAATAAAAAAGCCACCCCGTATTGATATTAAAAGAGAAAGTGATGTTAAGTCTTAGAATGAATAGCACAACATTCCTCGACTATTAAATTGACATAAATAACTACTTTATTTCATGTTACATTTCCGTCATAAAATTCTACCTGCTTTAACCTCCAAGCCCGGAGGATGGATTCAAAAGCCTGTAGGACTTTATGACAAAAATTTAATATGAATTAAACAATTTTATTTGCCGATTTGAGCGTAGGGGGATGCAGTGCTATTCATTCTAAGACCTAAAATCAGTTTCACTTCTAATAAAAGTACAGGATATCTCTTTTTATTTACTTAATTAGTGCTACTTTTTGTAAGTAAGAGCGTTGCGGGACCTCTTTGGTGTAAGTAAGCTGTGGTTCGATTTTAGCGATTTACAGGTTTGACGGAAGGTGAACGTAGCAATTGAATAGCGAATAGGGATTTCTTGCGGCCACCAACTCTCGCAGCCGCACAAGATCAAAGAAGAAGTAAGCAGAGATTGAGCAAATCACAAGGGATCACAGTTCGATGCTGGTAACCCGATCGGAGGCCGCAAACTGAATAGCTAAGTAGCTTGCAGAGTCCCATTGCGGCTACTTATGCCAAAAACGTAGCATTTGAATGAGGCCCATAGTATGTAAGTATTTAACAAAATAATAACATTAGCACTAGCAGGTATGCAAGACAAAAACAAAAACTTATAATACAGGCAATAATTGATTTTAAAATGCTATAAGGATACTAGTATCAAGATTTATTTTATTTTCCTTAGTATTTTTATGTATTGTTGATCCATTTCAATATGAAGAAAACTTAAAAAGCCTGTGGAATTTTACCAACATTAAAATTGTAGAATACATGTAGTATTATTTTTAATTATATTAATCTCCTGAAATATTTAAAGCAACTGTATTCAGCAAAAATATGAAAATAGAGAACTTTCATGATTTGAAAAATATTTCTTAAAACTAAAATATACTGTAAATAAATAGGAAGAATAAATAAATGAAACATAGGATGAATAAGATGTTTCACAAGGTCAGTTTTTGAATTTTAATTTAAAAGAGGCAGAATAATAATATATGTTTTAAAATAGAGAAGAAATAACGTTGGAATAACTTGTAGGTTGTCAACTTATATGTTTGTTCCATCGCGTACCAAGGTATTATGAGTGATGGTATAGCATATATCACAATAAATAGTAGTAAGTTTACGTTAAAAAGAAATAGTGCAAGGGCATGCATAATAGCTTTTTTACTTCTTTACTTGTTTACTATTTTTACTGTTTTTACGTACTTAGCAAACAGTTTACTATGAAGTCACTTGTCCCAGAACCTATATTCAGAGCTAGATAATTGTTGGCTCATAAATACATCTGCATCAATAATATACAATATTATTCTTCCAAACCACTGCTGTAGCTGGTACTACTATCCATAATAATGACAATGATGCTAAACTATCATCATATATATTTATATGTGTTTTATGATTTGGGGGGATTTAAAATTATATTTGTTAGTTTAAAAAGCAGGAACAAAAATCATTTCAGTTTATGTCTGCTTTCTTAAACCTCCCACTGCTAATGGCAAGTTGATATGTCATATTGCAAGCACTTTAAAGTAACAGTGGTGTGTTAACTTGTAAATAACAGTTTGTGAGGAGGAAGGGCTGTGGAGGTTCAGAGATGGCTGGGGTGGGTACAGGGGAGGGCTGGAGAATGTGCAAAGGGATGCTGGGGAGATTCAGGGGAAGGCTGGGGAGGACTGACGTTGGGTATATATATATATATATATATATATATATATATATATATTGTCTATTTTGTCTCTCTCTCTCTCTCTCTCTCTCTCTCTATATATATATATATATATATATATATATATATAAATATATATATATATATATACATAGAGAGAGAGCGAGAGATGTATATTAAAATTGCATGAAAAATTGCCATGGCATTTTTTATTTGCTAGTTAAAGGGACAGAAAAGAAACATAGGACCTATCCTGTTATAGTAGCACAGTGCAGCACCACCTGGTTACTGCAGGCAAATAATTATTCTCCCCTCCGACATGGCGCAACTCGATAGCACTAATTCGACTGCGAGACGATCAATATGTTCGGCGTGAGAACTCGGCCCTCGAGGGCCACAGGCGCACCTCTCATACCTCAAGGCCTCTTCTGTTGGTGCACCTTATTAGCCACATCAGAGAGGGGAATATTGTTTTGCCTGCAGTACTCCAGCCTAGATAAAGGAGAGGACTGTCACTTAATGAAAATAAGACAATATTAAATATCCCTTTAAAGTATATTGGTAAATTGCTCCTAGGCACTTTTAAAAAAATACTAAGAGCTTATTAAACAGGAAGACACTGTTGCCTATATTTCAAGGTGCATTTAAAGTGACAGGATTCCAAATATAATTAAAATAGGTAATAATACGATATATAATTGAATGTTATTTAAAATATTGTATTTTTCCCATAGTAAATTTTTTTTTTTTGACAATTTGTAATTCTGAGCTGCCAGCCAGCCTTTCTGATTCATCAACAAAGAGATTCAAATATTTTATTAGGGAAAGATAATTTCCATTAATTACTGATTACACCCTGAGGGTTTGGGTATATTGTCTTAAAGGGCTAGTTAATTCAGCACAACTTGGAGCACACCACTGTAATGTATTCCTGAAAAACGATGTCCTTTTAACAAAAAAAATCATATCGTTCTGTTTACATGAGAATTAGGCATGCCTCCAGAAAAAATGACAGGGAGAGCTGTGTGCATGGAACGGATCAGAAAGAGGGGTTAACCCTTCCCAAATTCGGCTGTGCAGGGAAATGACTACTAGAAACTCACAAATATGTGACTTGGGGGTTAACTGATGGCTGATGACATTCATGAAAGCTGTAAATCCAACATCCCTTCTCTCCGCTCGTTGTCCGGCAGATGCTATAAATCATGGGCAGTCTTGAGTGTGTCAGTAAACAAACCTAACACTGCAAATTCTTAGCTGTTCCTAGTTTAATTAAAAAAAAGTTTAGAATCACTTCAACACAGAATCTTGTACACTCTCACAAGTAAGTATCCCTTTAAGTGTAAGTCACGTGTAGAAAAAAAAGACTAAGCATACTCAGATCCAGAGAACATGCCTAATATGTTTTTTTTTTTCAGCAGTTGACCTGCATTGACCCAAATCTCTAAGTGAGTAATCAGAAATTTTTGATAATGATCTGAATTCTTGTTTGTGGGGGATCAGAAAGGCAGACTGATAGCTAAAAATGTCAGTAGTGAGTCAGTTGCTATCATGCTGTGTGGATGTGTCTGCTCTGAATGAAGATATATAAAGTATGTGTGTGCTCCTAAAGAAAAGGGAGGAAACATATCTTGAATATATATAAAGTATGTGTAAGCTCCTAAAAAAAAGGGAGGTAACATATCTTGAAGACATAGGAAGTGTTTGTATGCTCCTAATAAAAGGGGAGGTAACCGATCTAGAAGATATATGTATATGTCACCATTCCTAGAGAAGATAATAATGAAGTGGATGTTATTATACCTTGCAGATGAAAGATTGTCAATTACTGTAATAGCAATTTATACAAAATCCAGAAGACACACAAACTGTTACAGAATGTAATCAGTTCAAGTTTAAATATACATCTATTGAACCTGTTATAAATTACAAGAGCAATTAAAGCAGCTCTTCATTTTTTTATAATGTGGAGTCTGAGTTCATATTTTTAAATACTGCATCTGAGTAAGGGAATTTTAGAGACATCAGCTGTCTTGGTGAAGGGACCAAAAGAACCTGAAAGGCTTTATCAAGCCCGACTGAAGAAAGCAGATCTTCACAAACTGGTGACAGCGGTGGGATCCGTTCATCAATTATCCAAGACAGCAGCTAGGATGGCATATGGAAACTTATCCAAGACAGAAATAAATTACTTTCAATGGCATGGAAGAAGAAAAATAAAAAAATATCAAATTATATATCACTAACATTAATAGTTAACAATATTTCAAAGATAACATTGTGTAATCTGTTTTTAAATAACTTTGTATGCATAAATGTACATATTAACTTACTGTGTGCATACTCTGGTTCAGAGTGATTTCTACATCATAGAACTGTCCATTGTGGTAAACTGGCAGAGTTGTTTCAGACCATCGATGATCCTTTATTTTAGACCAATGAAGAGCATGTCCTCCAAGTCGACTGAGTAAAGAAGCTTTCAGAACATAATGCCCCTTAGGGGCCTTGTCTTTAACTCCACGCAGGCATTTCAAAAGTATCTGAATGGGCTGAGGTCTATCTGACCATCCAAACTAAATAAAAGATTAGTGTACAGAGTCTGTTAGTAACCTGTAACTGTTAGAATAAAAGTAATGTTAAAAAATTAAACTGGGTTATTGAAAATAACCAGCATTTTTAGTATTACCAGTTTTCAAAATAGATACATATTTACATAATTTATATTTGATCCAGATGTTTTTAACCTTAAAGGAAAGAGAGACAAGGTAAGAGAAGTAACATAATATTCATAGCTATATAATTTAATACATCCTTAAAATCTCATCAACATTCCAATGCTTATATATCAAGAACCCTCTAGAATGCTATTCCCATATGGATAAAACATTTTTGTGATGTTTATATGTGTAAGAGTTATAATATTTGTCAAAGATAAAGTGATACAACCGGAAAAAAAAGTGAGATGTTGAGCAGTAGTAAGAAACTAAAATACACATTAACACAATGTGGCAGTGGGTTGAGTTGATGTAAGAAGGAGTGAATAAAAATGACAAAATGGGTGGAAATCAAAGGAGTGGCTGAGGGTTGGGTAAAGAGAAAAGAAGAAACAAAAAAACAATTATGGGATGAGGACGGATAAAAGTAATAGGAAGGAGAGTTTGGGCTGGGAAAGGGAGGAGCAAAAGAGAAGAGAGATTAGAGAACAAAATGTGAAAAAGAAATAGCAACAATATGATTTTATATAGAAAGAGTAAGGCAACTGGAAGCAAAAAAATAGGAAAAGGGGTTGAAAATAGGGATGAATGAGTAAACATGGATGAATTCAGGAATGAAAAATTAGTTGTGAGAGAGACAGGGACAGCTCTGTCAATATGCAAGCTACAGTAGGTGGAAGTTTGAGAGGACTTCGCTTATAGACTGCTAGTTGTATAAGGTAGCATTGGAACGCACACTCCTTTATCTCACATTCTGAATTCTGCAAACATCTGCCACTTCTAAATCAGAATTTGTTTATGGACATGAACATGGCAATATGATTATCACTAGGGAGAAGTGGGAGCACAAAGGGATGGGGTGGCACGTGAGAAACTTATTATGGACTGATGTGTTAGAGATGTTCATTTGGCACAGGCAAAATGGATGAAAGAGAAGTGGCAACTAGAGACAAGGAGGGTCCTAAAGAACAAATGGAAACTGAGAACAATTTCCTGCCACCCACCCTATTTAGTCTTTCTATAGAGAATTATAAATCACATGCACCTAATCAGATAGCAATGCCTGTAAATATATATTGGATTATCAGCAACTCACCCATCATGCTAATCCTAACAAATCTCATTCTTACTAGAATTCTACCCTTTCCCATTATTTCTCCCCTGCTGTGACACAAAATGGCACTGGCCCATAGCACCAATTCAGCAACAAACCTTTGCAAGCTGTCTTACCCAAACCATCTCTATCATGGCCAACTAAACTGTGTTGCAATTTTGCCATATAAATGTAAATAAAACAAATAAATACATATTCATAATTACTAAACCACAGATTAACCCACATGACCAAGCAAAGACTGGAATACAATCTCATGATCTAGTGATCTTTGCAGTACTAGACTAGTGATTGTACAATTGTCTCTCACTGATTGATATCAGACAATTATTTAAACATATATTTGTCCAAAGACGGTTGATATAATCAAAACAACTGAACCCGTAGAGCACTTTGGAACCAAAATGGGACATCCTTAAACCCGTCTTGAGAAGTTATCTATTTTCTGTTATAATTCATTCCTTAGACAGTCTTTTATTATCGGTTTAATCCATTAGACTGTATTAATAAAAAATATGAAAGTCATGAAGAAAGAAGCAAATGTCTTAAAAACCCTGACTTAAATTAAATCTTTTCATTTATTTAGTGAGTCGGATGTCTGTGCTTATGTAAAGGTTAATGAAATAAACCTTTAAAGCCTCACAGTATAAAATATTACATTTACTTAAGCGTGGAATAGGTTTTGTAATCCATAAGGATTATATTCATTTTTGGCATGCATGAATATTACAAATGTGTCTAAGAGTAAGATCTTGCCTGAAATGTTGATTGCAATTTTTTTAAATATGGAAACACTTTTTAAAAATTAAAACTTTAATCCTATCTTGGATTTATTATAAAGCAGAAAACATTATTGTACACAAATAGCATTTCTGGAATTAAATCAATTATTATAGCATGCGTCTAAAATGCAAAATATCCTTTAATCACAAATCATGATTACTACGACTATGCCAAATTGCAATTATTTGCCTTTAAAAGTAAAACCAGAAAAAAACAATAAAGCTTTTACTTTATATTTTGTTTCTAAAACGTACAAAAATTAACATCCGACGAATAAATGCGACCATCCTTGATAAACCTCAAGGCAGGATTATTGATGCAAGCAAGCAGACTTCGTTATTAAGGAAATTCAAAATTATAAGCCTTTATGAATTTTATATTGAAATATGTTTTCACAGCTCAGCATGCCAAATGTGACATTTTAGATTTTAGATTCCTCAGCAATAGTAATTTTGGAAATGTCATGCAAACAAAGATTTTGTAATATACCAGCGAAATTATTATGTATACCCAGTTAGCCATTCCCTTTTCTGGCTCTCATGGTTGCTACGAGTGAGCAAGCCATAAAAAATCTTTATCTCTGGGAAACACAGCAATTTAGAAGATAATCGAATAGTGACTGGGGGGCAGAAACGCCAGTCTGAGGAATTATACCACAATCTCTCTTCCATTTACAACCTTCCTCAAAGCGAATGTCAGATGAGTCGAAAAAAAGGAGATAGAGGATTCATCACAAACCAACCCAGTCTCATTTGCATGGTGGCACAGCTGCCTCCTGTCCTGCTCAAAGAAATTCCTTGGCCAGCCCTGACAAACTGTTTAGAAGAACTGTATCCATGCCCAAACGATTCACAGTTAATATCTTCAGACGTCCTACTTAAGGATGACTCTAATGTTTGCTGGAAAGCCTTTGTAGAACTGTAGCTTCATAACACAACAATGCAACAACCTACACACAGAGAATCAATATAATTGATCAACTCATTTAGCAGCAGCAACATAATGTTCATGTAGGACCTCACCTTCCAGCAAAGCCCTGCTGCTCCACTTGATTCATTATTCTCCTCAGTGAGACTGCCAAACTTGGCTAGAATTTCTTCTTTGTGGGCATTAGCTGCATTCAACAACTGGCTTTCTGTTCTGCATCAGTCACAGGAAATATAAAGATTGTACAGTGAACAAATTGAATACATTTGTCTTTGAATCTACAATACAATTTTCATTTCACAGGATATATATAACTTATGCCTATAGCCTGGACATTTGTGGCAATCAAAGAAATTTAACTATATTCCAATATCATTAATAGATGCAAACACAAAAATGCTATGGTTTAACAACATAACAAAGATGGTATTTGATAAAAACCAAATATATTACTGGGAATACAAGTCAGTTTTTATCATGAGTGAAGTATTCTTTCTTTGTTAATAGAGATAGAGTGTTCCAGAAAGGGTCCTAGACAATCAGTCACAAACCTTCACAGCTCGTCATATAGAACCTTAGTGGATCTAGTCAAGTGTTTATCACTATAGTTATATCCCAGGTATGTTATTGTTCAGGCTATGAAATGTTATCTCATAGAGAGAAGTTATAATTAAAGTGATTCTGTCACCCCAAAATCAAGTAGTTTTTTTTAGGTTATTCTTAAAGAGCATGACAAACTAGCTATTTGATGTGCAATGCTTTTTATCTAAAGTGAAACAATCATGGGGAATTCCATGTTGTTGTTGCTTCATTTATATGCAAGCAAGTGTCTCACACGTATCAATTAGCTGGTTTGATGGGCTAATTAGGATTACAGACTTCTTGTCTGTCTGTGTAGTGGCCAACTAAAGACCTGCAATGTTATCTGGCAGTTACATCCCTCTCTCACCCTTGTCAAGCCGCACATTAGCATACTAAGCAGCACATTAGTATACATTAGTCTAGTAGTAAAATCAAATCAAATCTATATATTAAAGAAGTTAATTACTGCAGAGAAAAACTGCCAGTGCCATGTATAGCCAGTTTTTAATGCTCTTTAAAATTAAATGAACTTCCTGTTGGGGTGGCAGAGTCCTATTAAGTTACATTGACATATTTTTTTCTTTGTTTCATCCTAAAGTTACATGCCATGGAGTTCCTGGAAGGTCCATGGCACATTAAGGGTTCATTTTAGTTTACCATGGATGTCTATACAGGGTTAATTTCTATTAACACAAGGGTTAATGTTTAATGCCGCTGAGGTTCTTCTAGGACCTCCATGACAATAGGGGGTTAATCTTAGAGGTTATGGAGGTCCTTTTAAGACCTTCATGGCCTATATTGTTTAGATGGCATAGGGGTTAACTATATGTTCAAGGGGGGGGGGGGTCTGTTAGGGACTCCCATGTAGGGGGTTAACATTTAGGTGCCACAAGGGAGCTTTAAGGGCCTCCGTGGCACAAGATACATTTTTAGGTGCCATGGGGGTCTCAACGGAGAAGGAAGGGCATCCCTGGGCTTTACATTTCACACATGGGAGGTGAGAATCTCCAGGGGTTTACTTCCCCGCATGGGACCAGTAAATTCCCGGGGCTCCCTCCAGCATGAGAGGAGTGAATCCCAGAGGTTCCCCCATTTACTGTATTGTAAGTGGGGTATCCTGGGGATTCCCTGGCTCATAGGGGATAGGGCGTATCTTAGTGTGGTGTTTAGTGCACTTGTAACCCCTTGATTGTGTAGGATATAAGGAATTAAGCTTTAAATTCAACTCAGTTAAGTGGCTATGTTATTTTCAGCATCAGATTTGACGCTTGGTTATTTTTAATAGATATTTTTCTGCCTTTTTGGGTTGGTGTCAGTGCACGTAAATTTTTATTCAGAAATCTATTTAATTTAGGAGTTGCAAGTTAAAAGTATTTTGCTAGTGCAGCGTAACTTAGGAAGTGAATAGTGTTTTAGTGAAAATAACAGTTGAAACCTCCAGTATATTAAAAAATATGGTTGTTTTAGAGTATTTTGCAGGGCATTGATTGGAAATACCAAGGCTCATAGGGGTAGAATGTCATAAGCAGAGGGGTCATTAGTCCCTGCATTTTATTCTTATTAATCCTTTTCCTGTCATGGGCTTAAGAGTGAGGACAAGACTTATCAACCCCCCTGTCCCTCCTCAGTCCCCTGTCCCTCCTCAATTCTCTGTCCCTCCTCAGTCCCTTGTCCCGCCTCAATTCCCTGTCCCTCCTTAGTCCCTTGTCCCGCCTCAATTCCCTGTCCCTCCTCAGTCCCTTGTCCCGCCTCAATTCCCTGTCCCTCCTCAGTCCCTTGTCCCGCCTCAATTCCCTGTCCCTACTCAGTAACCTGTCCCTCCTCACTCACACCAAAATCTTTAATTAAAAGTTGCCAAAAACGACTTGTCTATTTTTCAGGACAGAGATCTTGGGTGTATCACACAAACATTTGAAATATCTCAGCCATTTACAATAAACATATAATGGAGGGAATGTAATAAGTATCTCAAGTACATCTCATGTTATCTCTTGATTTACTATGCATTATTTCCTATGTGGAAAAACATTCCTTCTCATGTAATCTCAGCTCTTCTTGCTTGGTAATGCCTCCTTTCGACTCTTGGAGACCTTCTGATCATTATTAAAATTCTCATATGCAGTTAAGCAAATGTAAAAGATTTTGAAAGTGTGTTTTCTTTTTTATTCTCGAAAACAAAACTGGACTTTTCAGAGAATTGCAGCATTTACACTGAAGTTTATGTCTAGAATAGAAATGTTCAGGGCAACCTGTTTACAATATCAAAATGAGGTCAAAAGCTTACACTTACTATAATGTATATTTATGTACTAAATAGGTTATCTTGAGAACTGCTATATAAATCAAACAGCTGCTTTTCTTAGTCCAAGAATAAAAAGCAGAGAAGATTAAGTTACATACTTTTTAAAGCTGTGATTAGATCTCCTTTGCAATATTGTTCTTTCATTCTGGAAAATTTCCTTTTGCTGTTTTAAGTCCTAAATAAAAAGAAAAATATTACTAAAGGAAATCATAGTAAGACATAACATGACATGATATATACCGTACATTAAAGGAAAAACAAATTAATACAATGTCTGTTATTATTTTTATTTAGCAGTATCTAGACCTAAGGTACAGTAAATGAAATGTTGCCATTACAAATTGGGCATCACACAGGCAGATTTTATTCAAAGTTCTTAAAAGCTATTATAATACTTCATTGCTATGCAAATGATGCAGTAAGTATGAATAATCAGTATAGTCACAAAATAATGTATTTGTTATGTGTGTCCTTCTATAAATAATCTCCTGCCTATAATTTCTGGGGTAGGTAATGTTTCTAGACAGACCAACATACATCAGTCACCTGTCCTGAAACATTTTCTTTAAGCTTCCCTTTCGATAACAGCTCCAGCCATGCTAAGGAAACAGCCTACACTTGCATGTGGAATCTTGCTTTATTGGCATTCGCACTGGGATCTAGCGGTATGCATTTCTCTGATTATTCTTTTTGAATTCCTATCTGTATACTTTGGAATTTAAAGCTATATCTACAAAGCCACATCTTTCACAAATGAAGCAAAAGACAAGGGGGGGAGGGTTTGTCAAGAGAACACAATTTGCTAATTCTCATGTATTATAATTACATCCATGCAGTGTGGTAATGTGTGGTGATGCCACTTTATTTGATATTAATTTAATTTAAATTCAAACCACAATGCTTATAACATATTCCTTAAAAACACAAACTAAAAAGAAAAAAATTGGGAACAGGAGGGAGTCTATGGCAAGGCACAGCATAGAAGATAAGTCCTATGGTTTTGGTGGATACTCCTGCCTGGAAGGCTCTCTAAAAGAAGCCCCAAAGCTTACTAAATATCCTACTTTAAATATAAGGAGACCAAAAATTGGATGTATGAGCATTTTTGAAAGTCCTTACATTGAAAAGGAAAGAGAAAATAGGGTAGGTTTGGAGCTTCTGTGAGAGAGCCTTCCGGGATGGAGGATCCCCTGAAATCATAGGACTTATCATCTATGCTATCCCTTCTATTCCCCATTTTTTTCTTTTTAGTTTGGATGTTTGTTTTGCATTAAAGTCCAAAATGTCATTGTGTTTTTATGGAATATGTTTTTATAAGCTCTGTGGTTCAAATTTAAATTAGATTGAAATAAAATAAAGTGACTTTTTAGGTTTTGTTTTTGTTTGTTCAGATAGTTTATCTAGACTGGTGTTAAGCACCTAACAATAAGAAAATACATGCATGGTAATGCCCAATGTAGCATTCTTTTTCCACCTATCCACCCCTTTGCACATCACAAATAGTAGAGTAGAGCATGCATGATATCGGGTTTAAGCATGCATAGTGTAACAGCTGTTTCTGTTGGTGCAGAGTAAAAGCATGTAAAACACACAATGCTATCTGTGAATGCGTTTACATTCAGTGGTGCAATAGTGGCTGGCAAAATTATAACATGCCAGTTATCATTCAGCACTAACACTAACTTTTGTTGATATATATATATATATATCAAAATTCATAATTTTTTGTAACAGGATTAATTTCCGCTACTTGTGTTGTGTTGACGGAATTTGATATATATATATATATATATATATATATATATCACATATTATAATTGTCCTGCTACGAGTCGTCGTCACGCTGTTTGCGTGGTCCGTACGAATAGCGGGCTTAGCGATGAGCGCCGCAGGTGCTCATCGCCCGGCGAGCCTCGCGAAGCGAGCCGTTAACCCGTAGAACTTTATCGGGATTAGCGATGAGCCGTTAAACCGTTGCACTTTGGCAATAAGCGCCGCAGGCGCTCATTGCAGGCGAGCCTCGCAAAGCGAGGCGAGCCGTTAAAACTTAGTAAAAAAATACGGCCGCAAACCACGAATATCATAAAAAAAAAAAAAATAATAACTACACATACCACATACATAAAAACCTAACCGATAGCAAGAGGGAGCATCCAAGACCTGCAGAAAGCGAGTTACACCTTGATTTACCTTAAAATACAAAAATGTAAACACTAAAAAAAAAACGAAGCGACAGAAAAAATGGCGGACGAAAAAAATGAAAACGAGGCTACAGCACTCTGAGCACGAAAAAGACTTACGGATAATCCGTGAAGGCGTATAAGACACATTACGGATAATCCGTGAAAACGCATAAGACACATTACGACATCGCAAAAATCGGACGCAACCCGCGGACAAGAAAAAAGATAAAACACACTAAATACACAGAACACATAAATAAAAAGGTTACCGACAGCAAGAGGAAGCATCCTGGACCTCAAAACAAAAACTATCGCCTTCATTTAAAGCAAAATAAAAGAGTTTAGACACTTAAAAAAAAAAAAGCGAGAGAAAAAATGGCGGCAAAAAAAAAAAGTACACGACCCGTAAACCCTCAAAACACCACCAAGCACATACGACTTTTACAAAAATACGGAAGAGGTACAAAATACACTATTAGCAAGGACTCAAAATCATCCACACCCGCGTACCACATACACACATACACAATCGTCGCCATTTTACAACACTAACTTATAGAATGCGGAACTACACAGCTACACAAATGGCTTCTCCTTGCGCACGCAGCCTATTTACACTATACACTGCACACATTGCTGACACTTACACCTCAGCTCAACAACACTGCATTGTATGCTGCAGAAGCATCAAAACAGATTGTTGCGTAGTGCGTACGACTTAGCGATGAGCGCCGCAGACGTTAAATCATAGCACTTTGGCAATGAGCGCCGCAGAAAAAATGCCGGACGAACTAAACGAGGCTACAGCACTATAACCACGGAAAACACGTACCGATAATCCGCTAAGACGCATACCACACATTATCCTCCATTTTAGAATAATGCGGAAGTACACAGCTACGTTAACGGTTTCGGCTCGCGCACGCACACTATTACACTTAACACGTTCATCACGCTTACACAGCACCTCCACACCACTAATGCTGCTGCAACATCAACACAGATTGCCAGCTCTTCAACACAATGCATAAAAATACGTAAATTAATTTATTAATTTGATTTCTATATTTCAGTAGTACACAGAAAACAACATTAGCTACCTTACAATTCCATGTGTATATTAATAACTAAACAACTTTTAAAACATACACATCTGATTGCCGTCATTTTTTGACGGGCAATACGCTAGTATATATATATATATATATATATATATATACACTGTATATACTTAGCTGAATATGTTCTATGTAAATGGATGAATATTGCTAATATAATTTTATTTACATATAAAATGTACTGCTATTGTGGGGCTGAAACAAGTGGATATTAGCATTGTGGGTAGCTAAAAGCAACATTTGTGTTTTGTAAATGCGGAGAACTTGGAATTTCACTGTATGAAGCTTGTAACATGCCCATAACATTCCTTAATATTTCCATTAAATACCCTCTTCACAATAACTCACAATGAGCCACTTACGTCAAGCTTTTACAGTATAAACCCTTAGTAGATTGCACAATGACCTGAGATGCTGTATCGCAGGTTACTATGGGCTATCGAAGCCATGTATGCACCCGTAATCCTTTAGTAAATTCCCCCTGGCATGTTTGCTTTTTTTAATTAAACAGTTTCCTATACTTACAGTATTAAATTGTAATGTAATGTTAAATTTTTTGGAGAAAGGAAGATATGTATTTTTTGGATTTCTTCCAGTTCTATTTTTCAAATATCTAATATACACACAGATTGCCTCAGCTTGCAAGATAAATGTAAAAGATACAAATCATGAATGACAATTTTACAGCATGGAGAATCAAAAATGTGTTACCGTCTTTTCCCAATACAGTTACATATTTTGTTGTCTGTGTATTTTTGTTTTTTTTACAATGGGAGCCTCAAACACCTTACACAACTGTAAATAATATATGATTGTATTCAGCATGTTTTGTATATAGAGTTTACTACCATGGAACAGTTGCATTAAAGTGATTATGTCTTAGTGACATATTTTATGTTAATTTAAAACTTCATTGTCATTAATATACAAGTAAACCATATTAAGGAATGTATTAAATAGTCTGTTTAAAGATAAGATTCTGCATCATTTTATTCAGTCAGAAATAAGCTTAATTTTAATATTTATTTAATCAAATGCAAACAAATTCTAACCTTTAATATTTAGCATATATTTCTAAAAATATCTGCTTTCTCTTTTTTTGTCATCTGTGAAATGACTTCAAGAAAATCTGTACATTAATTAACTATATTATCATTTATTAGGAACATATTTCATCCATTGTTTCCATAAATTCTCTCAATTTATAAAAAAAAAAAAAATTAAATTATTACTGAACTTTGAGAGGTGTGAAAACGTAAAAATATGAATTTTTTTTTTTTTTTTTTTGAAATATTTGATTATTATTAAAGAAAATATATAGTGACAAACAGTACTTCCCAACTATGCAGTCAAACAAAGCAGGAATTAAGAAGTTCCACATGTAGTGGCACTTACTTTTTTGGTCCATTTTGAAAACATATATTAATATGTTATGTCTTTTAAATTAAATTAACATTTATTTTGATCATATGCTTACACCTTTGCCTTGCTATATATTATTCTTTCTTACTCATTTTTTTCTAATATTTTTCAATGTAATTAAAATGAACTAATTAACAATTATTTTGTAGATATACATAAACACAGAAATGTCTTTGTTATTTTATATAATATTTCATAAAATTAATAGTGTAATATAAAACAACTGGGGGGAAGAAGAGGAATAGTGGTGCCATTTAAGAAATGATTGGCATTCTCTTTCTTCAAAGTTATTTAGGCTCATATGTTACTATTTATTTATATATGTCTATTTTCAATGTACAAATGTTCCAACAGAGTATCCATGTTTTTAATGTTTTGTTTATAATTGCCAATATCATGGACTATGTGTGTATATGTAGAATTTTTTTAATCTCTTCTATTGTGGATTTATCTGATTTCTAATTTGTAATTATGATCATTCTAGTAGTTAAAAATATTTGATTTATTAGGATTTGTGTGTCCTAGGATATATTTGATATAGGTAATCCTAATAATGCCTTTTCTGGTTTTCAAGGGATATTGAATCCTGTGAGTGTTTCTAATACTGAATATGTTTCTTCCCATAGTTGAGAGATTTTAGGACATTCTCATAGAACGTGTTTTAAAATTCCAGCTACAACACAGTCTCTGAAGCTCTTGCTCCTTTTTTGATTATTTTGCCCTGCAGTTTAATTTCAAATACTATTCTAGCCATAATATCAATTGTTTGTACTTGATAATAATTTGAGACCTATTTTTTCTAAAAATTTGCATGGTGGAAAATAAAAGCAAATATATACATATACATGTGTGAGTGTTTAACTTCACAATCTGAAATCTGAAGATAAAATAGTTTTCACTTGCACATTTTAATACTGTACAGTATGTTAACCACGTGAGAAATATATCTGTTAATTAAAAGGTCCAAAATGTGTCTAACATATTATAACAGCTGTAACATTTGAAGATAAGGAAAACAGCTGCATTCACAACACTCATTTTGTTATTTTATACTTATATTTATTACGCCAATAAAAATAATAGTGCACAATGTTTCAGGAAAGCTCTTGGCGCCATAGTATTTACCAAGTCTTATTTCAGGTCAATTACA
Organism: Discoglossus pictus; assembly: GCA_027410445.1. NCBI lineage: Eukaryota > Metazoa > Chordata > Amphibia > Anura > Alytidae > Discoglossus > Discoglossus pictus. Next base: position 174,058,481 of record CM050166.1, on the reverse strand, counting down.
AAAATGCTTCCAAAGCTACTGTACAGTGCAAATTGTACAGTATGTATAATTACCTAAAGAATTATATCCCCTTACAATTTTGCCAAGAAAATTTGATCATATATTGATTTTATGCATTGATAACATTCTGCTAATAATGTACTAAACAAAATAAACTAATGTTCTGTTGAACTTTATATAAATCTAAAATCCATAATAGAATTCTTAATATGGAAATACATATTTTGTAACTGTGTATTTACATGAAAAAAATTATCATATTGTAGAAAAAGCAAAAAGGCAATTAGGCTAAATTTAAATATACAATTATAAGGCAAAATATGTTTTAAGAAAATATTGATATCTAACGAATTTGTACTAATCATTGATTCTAAAATACAATGACAACACTTTATTCCAGTATTGCAGACTTACACTTTCTATAAAAGCCAAGCAAAATGGATCAAGTTATAAAGTTGTAAAGTGCTATATTCTTCTAAAAATGAACTCTGGCAAGCACATGTTGGAAAGTAAGTTTCACAATCACATTACTACATGTTTTTTTTATCTCTGACCTGTTTTTCTGAAAGGCTGCCAAGCAGAATTATGTCATTTTGAGCATCCTTCTCAAACTGTTCAATATAGCAAGGAATTTGTTCATCTTTACGTTGTAAGTCACATGTGTTAGTGAATCCATCTGGCTGGGCAGGCACACAAGAATCTTCTTCAGAAAAAATCCCAGCCTTTTCTATAAAACAGTTAAAATACATAATTGATACAGGCACAGCCTATTGTAACTAGTGAAAAGTAATGTTTCTGCTGAAAATACACATTTTGCAATTTAATATAAAATACTAATATGAGAAATTATCTATATTTGTTAATCAAATTATTTTATTAAATATTACTTTAAATGTTATGTACATAGGATTTGGGAGAAGTCATTCCTCCCAACCCCAGATGTTTTAAATACACTTTGAACATTTAGTTCAAACTAAAATAATTTAAGCTCTGAGGTGAATTGAGCAGCACACTGGTCCTCAGCATGCTATGAGAAAGGCTTTTTTAATCATTAAGAACACCTCCAGTGCCAAGACTGGATACGTAGGATAAGTACATTGTGCATTTTCCCATAAATATGAACCATATTGTTGTCACATGTACATCTATGAGCCTGCAGATCCTTACTACTTATCTCTCACAAGGAATATCAACTAAACAAGTCTCCAGGAGAAATGATACATGACTGCTCCAGAATACAATTAATGCTAAGGAGAACTGTGGAAATCTGAGCCTGTTTCACAGCATCAATTTTGACATGGAGCCAATAGCGTTCTACCTTAAGATATATCTATGGAATTAGTAAAAGGAAGGGACCTCCTTTTCTGATCATCACCCCTGTTATATCAGGCACTTCATTCACAATACTAACTTCCCTCTGGTTATAAAAACTGAAAAGGGCTCTATATAAGCACATAGCATATTTTTTTTTACAGAAGTTGTTAGTCAGTGAACTTCTATCCAAAAGCAAGGTCTTAACTAACTAAAAACTTCTGTAAAAAAAAATTGTTAATGCATATAATGCAAGATTTATCAATATTGCATTATTTCTGGAATGTGGGTCCGATCGAGAATTATAATTGAAGCCTGCAAGGCTTTGAAATCTAACCTCCATTTTTCAGTAATGATGATGAACTCTGTTGCCATTAGCTCCATCTAAACCTGTAAATACGAGTTTGTCTAATTGATCATATTTACGGCCGCACATCCAACGTGCAAAAAATGGTTTACGCCTTTGCGTTTCAAGCCCGTAACTCGCACCATGGTCTACTTTAATAGCTCTGTAACGCGGTCAAATTTCAAGCCGCAGCCGTTGCGGGGCTTACGTTGCAGCTACGGGCTAGGAATTTAATAGGGTTAATAGAACATTAAAAACAGTATGCAGTTTAAAATAAATAAATATTAATCTTTTTTTCTTAGTTTTTTTCAGTTTTCCCATCAAGCAGAGCTGCTGCTTTCTTCCTACTTGTGCCTATCAGGGAACTTGGTCAGCTCTGCCTGGAAACTGGACTAAACAAAAAAGGCTGATAATTCAGACTGTGATTTAGACTGAGCATACTCAGTAAATGGGGAACGGCTATGAGGACTCATGCACTGTCACTTGGCGGGGCCTATGAGGGAGTTGCAAGCATTTTACAATACAGCTGTTACCTTTGGGTAGGCCATGAAGCATAGCTAAATATGTCACAGGTGGAGACAATGATATCCTTACCATCACAATATTTATTTATTTTTCTCACTTGTTCAGTACAGTTAGCATTGGGGTGTCCTCAGTTCTGTTATTTCAGACAGTTTAGTGACCGACCCTCTTTAATCCCTTAACTTACATATACTGTAGAATCTATGGGTTTGTTTGAGTCTATTTTCTTCTAAGGATAGTATTCACCTGTAGCACATTATTTCTCATATGCACTATGCACTTCTCTTAATATTTCAATGCTGATCCACTATAATGAAATGTTTTGATTTTGATTTAAAATGATTTGTATATGGAATTATTTATTTAATGGAATTGTCTGGTACCTTTTTTCTGCATTACATATTAGGATTGTATTTTCATTAACTCAGTGACACAGTATTTACTATTATATTCTAAATTGTTAAATAGGCAAACATTGTACTAGAACCAACAGCCTTATTAAATTGTGATTCAGCAAATTGTATAGGGCTCTATTTAAGCACATAGCATATTTTTTTTACAGAAGTTTTTAGTTAGTGATCTTCTATCCAAAAGCAAGGTCTTCATCAACTAAAAACTTCTGTAAAAAAAATATGCTCACAATTTAATAAGGCTGTAAAATTTTCTTTGTAGTCAACTCACTTAAAAGCAAATAGTTATAATCAGCAATATTAACTTAATTCCATCAATCTAAGTTCCTTTGTTAAAACTTATAAGGTATTTTTTTTCTCTCAAAGTTTTTTAATAAATTATGTCATAGCCCAGCCTGCTTTCACACTCCATAATAATCAAGCCCCACCTAAAGGAAGAGCTGGCCATGACCCCAGGGAGGTAGTGAATGACAGCTCTGTTTCACGAAAAAAATAGACAACTTAAAAAAATAAGAAAACTTGAACTTATTTGAACTATTTATTTTAAACTGCATAGTGACCCTTTACATGTTGACAGAAATTACAAAAATGTGGCTAATGATCAGTCTAATAATTTCATAGACAATATCACTAATTAAAATAGGGAGAAAATAGATAATCGAAGTATATATAGTACAAAAATATAATTTAGTATGTAAAGATGGCATAGGCAAACAAATAATGAAATGTAATTATCGAACATGCATGTAGTAATTGAGATCATATAATTATATAAAGCAGTTCTTATTTTTTTTAGCTTGTACCTTACCTCGTAGATCCGCTGTTTCACATCCATCCTCATCTAGAATTCTAATCAGTTCATCATGGAGAATCTTTTCCTTCAGTTTCATGGGCACTAGTAATTACACATAACAATTATTTTCAAAAAATAACACCAATGCAGAGGGAGCATTATGCTTGCTTTATTCTGCTCTTGTTAAATGAACTAGGTCACCCCATTTTATTTTGTTATTTTCTTACAGAGCAGGGAAACCTAGTTATACATTGTACTAGCCATCTGATTCTAAGCAGAGTTATTCCTAAGTCATGGTCTCATTCCATGTTTTACTTAGTTACTAGGGCCCTCATTCAATTGCAACTTGGCCAATTGAATAGGGGTCTAAATAAGCACATAACATATTTTTTTTAAAGAAGTTTTTAGTTAGTAAATATCTATACAAAAACAAGGTTTTCAATAACTAAAAACTTCTTTAAAAAAATATGCTATGTGCTTATTTAGAGCCCTATTCAATTGGCCAAATCGCAATTGAATGAGGGCCTAGGCAATTAAAGACACCCACCAATGCCTAGACCTGCGTGTTCACTTGGAAAGCTTCAACACAGTCAGTCTTTGGATGGGAAATACTCTCTTTTATTACCTGCTCCTGTCAATTAACGCAGTGATTGCGTTTTCTAATGGTTCTTAGGGCAATGTCACAGCACACAATGCAGACTGGCTAATTTGCCGGTCACTATGCATACTACTCAAAGCCTTTTTTCTAACAGACGGTTATATGGGTTTACATGTAGCGTGTATACACAGGAAAACAAGGCTAATGGAGATTATGATGAGTACGAAAAAAGCTGCCACAGTTACAAGATAGCTTTTTTTGTGCAGATACATAAGGGATTGTGATGGGGTCCTAAGTCAGAAATGATTTATTGTGCGAAAAAAAATGGCTATTAAAATGTAAAGCTCTTTAAGAACAGCTTCTCAACAGCCTAGCGCCAGTCCTTGAGACCTTATCTGCCAGTTCTCATAGGTGAGGAGACCCTAACACTTTATTCATACCATCACCATTAGTCATAGTTATAGACAGATAGTAGAGGAATATTTAAGCAGTTAAACTGTACCATATTAAATCAATGCAGAGCCAGCTGACAATTCAGTAAATCCCATGTTTTATATACATATTAAACATGTTAAACATAGACCACACAGCCAGTCCCCTGAGCACTGGCAGGTGACCATCCTGTCCCCAGACCAAAACGCTTGAGAACCACTGAACAGACAAAGAAAGAAAGAAACAAACATTTTTCTTGCAAAATAATTTAGCCACTAGTTGAATTTAAATCTGTATGTAATCTCTAGCTCTTCCACAAACTATAAAAGTAAAAACTAGAAAATGCAACAAAAGTTCAATATAATGAAAACATGACTGACATAATTTCAGTTTAGAATATTTTTTTACTTTAACTAGTATTTCTACCAGGCGTACAAAAAAATATCTTGAGTAGGAACATTTGTAAAATAGTTTTTTCTATTTTTTTTCATTGAGTAGCATAGATTCATTTGGTGATGTTATCATTGCAAGCTCTTCTTTCATCAGCAGGTTTTTAGCAAAATCCTTCTGTCAATTAAATTAACAAAGTCATGAAATAAATGTCTATAGAAGAATATCAAAATACACTGTATTTGCTTATTACCCTAGTGTACTTGAGATTTAGACAGCACTGACATACTTTAGAATGATTAAATATCTTCTTTTCTACTTTCTACTTTCTTGTTGTCTCTCCCAAACAATGATGTCAAGCTTTCCTCTGTCATGCACACTCCACCCATGATCTGAATTTTCTTGCAGTACTTATCTCTGTATTTGCACAGCTCCAACATTTTCTATATCGCTGGGATACAGTAAATCCGTGGGTATGACAATACATATTTAAACAGACCGACACAAAAGGAGTTGAGTGCCCTGCCCTTGAGCTAATAATAACAACGCGTACATGACACATTTATACAAAGGACTTTGCAAGTTTAAGAGCATGCAAGCTTACATACTGAAGGAGATGAGTGAAACAAAAGGTGAACAAATTAGAAGGGAAGGGGAGATTCAAGAGCTTAGACAGGTAGTTGGTGTGTCTGGGCAAATCTGGGAGCCATTTCTAAGTATATCAATTGGGTAAAGAGGATTTTTTTTTTATCTCTTTGTGCTGTTGAATGAGCTAGAGTGAGGTTAACTGAATGATGATGTAAGCACGTAAGGGTGAAATTGAGGAGAGCTTGGAAATAAGTATGCAGAGTGACTAGACCAGTGGAGGGCCACATACATGCCTGGATTTGAAGATATCCCGGCTGTGCACAGGTAAGTCAGTCAGGATGACTGAAGAAGTGATTGACTCATCTGTGCGCAGAGGGGATATCATCAAATTCAGGCATGTTGGTGGCCCTCCAGGACTGAACTTGCCCACCCATGGACTAGAGGGTTAATTAGTAGCTACCTCTGTGGTAACAGCAGATGTGAGAAATGCAGCTGATAGTGGAGAGAACTGCACTATAAAATAACAAGAATCATAAATGGATGGACATGAGCAAGGTAGGTAGGAGAGAACGTGTAATTGGTTCAGATATAGGATTCTTTGAATAGATGTGTTTCAGCGAGTGTTTGAAACTGTGAAGAGTAGAGGAGGGAAATCCAAAGGGTGGGCACAAGAAAAGTCTTGGAGACAAGAGTGTGAGGGGGTGATGAGGATCGGGATAATTAACTTAATTCTAGTGGTATGGGAAGTCAGTTAATGTATGAGCAGAGTGGGGCAGCAGATGAGAAATGGTTGTATATATGAGAGGAGAGTTTATTAAAGGGAAGACCAGTTAGGAGCGAATTATAGCAGCCAATGCGGAAAATGATGAGTGAATGAATTAGGATTTTGGGTTTCTTGTGTAATAACATAACAGCCTATTTTGACAAGAAAGCAGAGTAAGTGGGATTTTAGGAGTTAAGGATGAAGGAGGGAAAAAGGACAGAGGAAAGAGGATATGGTATGTGCTAAGCCAATCAGTGAAGGAAACTAAACCAAAGTGCGGGGCTAATACAACATTTTAAATTAAGCTGTAGAAATATGTCATCAGAAGAAACAATCACCTTTGTTTGTGCAGAGTGCAAGTTCCAGTTCAGAGGTAGATGGTGGTTATTTCCAGCTACTGTGCATTGCAAATAATCACATATAATAGTAGTTGTCAGTGTGGGGAACGCTTACAATGTTGGTAACATTTTGAGTCCCTCGCTCAGCGAGGGACGCCTGCGAGCCTCGTGAAGCGAGGCGAGCAGTTGCCGTTAGCAATACCCGAAGGAGCTCATTGCAGGACTCACGATGAGTGCTGGAGGCGAGGTGGGATAGGTGGGAGAGTCACAGGGGAAGGGAGAGGGGGCAAAGAGACACATGGGAGTACATGGGAGGGAGAGGTGTGAAAAGAGACACAGGGAGGTAAAAAGAGACAAAGGGGAGGGGGGAAAGAGACACAGGGGAGAGGGGGGAAGAGAGCCAGGGGAGAGAGAAGAGACACAGAGGAGGGAGAGGGGGGAAAAAGACACAGGGGAGGGTGAAAGAGACACAGGGAAGGGAGAGGGGTAAAGAGACACAAGGGGAAGACACAGGAGAGAAGAGACACAGGGGAGGGGGCAACAAACACAGGGGAGGGATGGGAGGAGAGATACAGGGGAGGAAGGGGGGAAAGACACAAAGGGAGAGGGGGAAACAGACACAGGGGAGGGAGAGGGGGGAGAGACACAGGGGGAATGAGACACAAGGGAGGGAGAGGAGGGGGAAAGGAGACACAAGGGAGGGAGAGGAGGGAGGAAAGAAGACACCATGGAGACAGAGGAGGGGAGAAAGGAGACACAAGGGAGGGAGAGGAGTGGGGAAATGTAAAACGAAGGAGGAAGGGGAGGGGGGAAATGAGACACAAGGGAGGAAGTAGGCAGGGGGAGAGTCACAGGGGAAGGGAGAGGGGGAAAGAGACACATGGGAGGACATGGGAGGGAGAGGGGTAAAAGAGACACAGGGGAGGGGGGTAAAAAGAGACAAATGGGAGAGAGGAAAGAGACACAGGGGAGAGTGGGGAAGAGAGCCAAGGGAGGGGGAAGAGACACAGGGGAGAGAGAGGGGGGAAAGAGACACAGGGGAGGGAGAGGGGGAAAGAGACACGGGGAAGACACAGGAGAGGTGGAGAAGAGACACAGGGGAGGGGGCAACAGACACAAGGGGGAGAGGGGGGAAGAGACACAGGAGGGGAGAAAGGAGACACAAGGGAGGGAGAGGAGGGGGAAATGTGACACAAGGGAGGGAATGGAGGGGGAAATGAGACACAAGGGAGGAAGTAGGCAGAAGGACAGCATTGCCAGGCTTAAAGTTTTATTCCCGTTATTTTCGACAGGCAAGTAGCTAGTACATTATAGAGTACAGCTATAACTCATTTAATGCTATAGATAGGTTCCGGGCAATAAAAGTGCTAAGAGAAAGTACACTAAAAAAGTCATTTTAACATAGGGATAAGAGAACTCATGGAAAAAAATACACAAAAGCAACTGAGATTAGAAAATGTTTGGTCATATATGAACTTTTACATTAAATGAACAGTCCACTTTAAATGGCAGATGGTTTGGCTAGGAAAAAAACAGAGTCATAGTGAGGCACAGTGTTAAAAGGAGTCTGATGAGGAAAAAAACAGGGTTATAGTAAGGCAAAGTGTTAAATGGAATCTGGCGAGGAAAAGATAGAGCTATTGTGGGGAATAGTGTTAAACTGGGATCGGCAGTCAAAAGCATCTATATAACGGGGTTTAACATAGACAGAGCTAAATTGAATCAACGCTATAAGGGGAAGCGTTAAGTGGGGTATACCTGTACTTCCTAAAAAGTATTGTATAATATTTTGGATGATTTCATGCTGTTCTGAGCAAGGTTCTTTTGTCTGTCTGCTATCACAGTTGAGACTTTATCATTTTGATTGCTATATTTTGTTGGATCTTTATTGATAATATAATAATAATACGAATAGTATTATCAATAAGTTCACAACTTTATATTTATTTAAAAAGTAGAGGGTGACAAAATTGTATTTTCTTCAGCATTTGCACTATGATGTATTTCCTGTTTAAATACATGTTTATGAATCTATTTTTCATCTTTCATCTGTAGGACAAATGGACATGTAATCCAGAATAGGCATTCAGCTGTAACTTAGTCATGTCTCAGCACAGAGCGGTGCATGTTATATTTGGCACTTCATTTCAATGAATGGGACTTTTTGACACAAAAATGACTTACTTAATTCTACCTCCTCTTGTTTGCTGACCTCCAGCCCACACTGCTTTGGGTTTATTTCCTCATTCATTGATGGGTCAAAGTAATTTGCTTTGTATCCATTTCCTGTGGAGAGTATATGAAGGAAAGGTTACTTATCATTAAAAGAACATGAGACAAATTGTTCCCTTTGAAATTCACAGCCTAACAGGAAGCGTATATTAACTTTATTTATAACCGTTCAGTTGTCAGAGCGCTGACGTTTAATTGTAATTGTCTAAAAAGGTCACTTTCAGCAGTAATGCAATATAAGTTAGCAAAGAACCACACAGAAAGACACAAAGAATACATTAAATAATTTTACAAATCAAATCTAAATTAATGAGGATATACTGTGATTTTAGATATTTTTTTATATTTTAGGATTTATTTTGAAGACAAACAATGACACAAATGTGGGACTCTCTTTTCAAACTCTAATACACAGAAATATTTCAGGATACTGCTCCAGGTTGACTATTTCTGGAAAAAAATATATTTAGTGAAAATGCTGAATGCAGAAAAATGCAAAGTACTAGTTATTTTTCTAAATATAGTTCTTTAATATACATTATTACCGTATGTCTGTTTAGCACAATGTGTTATTGTCTGCTCCTTCATTTTTAATTAATACAGTAAGGAAGTCTAACTTCTTAATAACACAGGACTAAATCATTTTGTCAATGCATAAAACAAACAATATCTATCTAAATAAATAAATATAAATATATATAAATAAATAACTAAATAAATATAAACATGTCTATCTATCTATCTATCTATCTATCGATCTATCTATCTATCTATGGACATTTTAACTTTTTGCTAGAATGACCAATACATGTGTGACACATTTTTGTTTCCTCAAGAAAATAAAAATAAAGAACAGTTCAGAAAACACTGTGAAATTGTTATTCACTTGACTATATTAACTATGTTAAATGAATAAATGCTTTTAAAAGCAAAAATTTTAAAAGGAGTTATTGATTCTTATTTTCTTTAAACCTACACCTTTTTAAATGTTGATTAACTTTAACCAATGAAATACACAATTTCCCCAAAGCTATAATATATCTACTGTAGCTTATTTTATAAGATATTATTAAAAAGGAAAAACAATATGAAAGGTATGCCATAATATTTGTCACCCTTGTAATTAAAAAGGCATCTTAAAAATAGAGGAAATAAAAAAATGGAGATGTAAGCTCCTCCGGAAGCTACTCAATTAGGAAGCCTGTTAATCCTACTAGTGCTCTTTACAGTGATACATGTTGGTTTCTCAGACAAAATCACAAATCATATCTCAACAATATAACAGGGTTTCATCACCATGATTCTCCATGATTTAACATGAGATACTCACAAGAGTAACCTTTATACATGACTTCCCCTTAAGGTAGCTATAGAAGAGTTTCACTATAATGTTTTTTAACAAAAATAAAGTGTTACATTTTGATCCTCATTTGCTTGCCACTATCCAGAATAACTCTTAACAACATTGATGACCTGAATAGTTGGAGCCAAACATCTTAAAGAGTGAAACTAGATGGACCCTAGAATGCCTTGCTGATAACAAGGCTGCAGGAGTTGATAGAATCCCACCTGAACTATTCAAAATGATGCTGTGAAAGTTTTACATGCTTTATGCCAGCAAATTTATAAATCTCAATAGTGACCAACAGACTGGAAAAAGTCAGTCTACATTTCGATTCCCCCCCCCCAAAAAAAAAACAGAGCCAAAGAGTGCTCCAATTTTCAAACAATTGCTCTCATTTAACATGTCAGCATGGTAATGCTTAAGATTCTACAAGCTCAGCTCCAGTAGTATATGGAACTATCAGATGTGCAAACCGGGTTCTGCAGAGGGAGAGGCACAAGAGATCAAATTGCCAATGTCCGCTGGAAAATAGAGAAAGCAAGAGAGTTCCAAAAAGACATCTACTTCTGCTTCATAAACTATTCTAAAGCCTTTGACTATGTGGATAACAACAAAATGTGGCAAGTTCTTAAAGAGATTTACCAGATCATCTTATTCTCCTCTTGAGGAATATTTATGTGGAACAAGAAGCTACGGTCAAAACCAAAGATGGACCAACAGAATGGTTCAAGATTGGAATAAGGATTGACACAAACTGAATTTTAATCTCTGAAATGTCCCTTCATTTACTTTTTTTTTTTGTGTTATTACTTAAAGGGACACTTAATTCAGCACAATTTGGAGAACATCACTGTGAAGGGGCCATAAAAGCATGTTGAAATACTTTTTGAATTTTTAAAATATGTGCATTTTTCACTGAGATATCAAATCTGTGTTTACTTGTATAACTCGTCCATGTCTGCTCCATTACTGCAGCCAATCAGGTTGCAGGGTTTGTCCCCCATTAAAGTCAATGGCAAGGTTGCTGTCAGATTTGTTATATTTCAAGTCTGCTAATTACTCATGCACAAGCCAGTTCACAGGATACACTAGTATGTAAACAGAAATGTAATACTTTAAATGTTGCTTGTATCTGTTATTAGTATAATTAAAAAATATACAATTTTAAAATAAAATCTTGTGCTCTTTCCCACCATGAAGAGCACTTACAGTGAGCTAAATGGTCCTTAAACTTTTATTAATGTTATTAAAAATAAATGCTTAGTAAAAAAACATTACAGGGCATATACAACAATAGTTATTAGTAATGGGGTAAAAATAGTAAAAGAAAACAAATAGTAGTAAATTATTTTGGTTGGTGAGTTATACTCCAACTACATAAACTGTACTTCAAAACATCTGAGAAATATAATATGAATCAAAACAGTATAGACTTATACATGTTAAATGATCAGACAAGAAATCATAAGAATATGAGCTAGCAGTGTTAATGAAGTGCCGAGTTCTAGTTACACTGAACATATCCAAGACCAAAGTCAAGTCAAATACTGATATTGTATGTTCTAGATATGTTAGTTATCATAATCTACATACTGCCAGGCATCTTGGCTGAAGGGAATTAGAAGGTTCCTTTTGTTTGTGATTTTTAATGGCTGGTCTGAAAAATTCACTAGTTATAACACTACACATGCTACCAAGCAGATATTACATTCATTTTCCAGCCCAAGTTTTAGAATTTACAGTATTTTTATTTATTTTTGTTTTCTCTGTTGTTTTTGTTATGATTAATAAAGATATATATCTTGGCTGGTACCTGTTGATCCAAATTGTACATATATGTAAAAAGACTGTACCTGCACTTATGACCTTAGCCACCTTTTTTATTAGTTTGAACTATTCTTTTTTAATTGTATTGAATTCAACATTTTTTTACTGTAATCGTACCAGGAATTATCAGTCATCTATGCTTATGTAGAAGTCATTCCTCTTTTTACATCAGGCTGATGATAAGTGGTGGTGGTTGGTGGGTACGAAGCAGTGAACATACCCTGTTACTTTAAGCTTATGTTACTTTCACCATTTTGTTTATTGATTCCTTTCTCTGCTTTCTCTATCCTGCTCCTCATCTTCCATATGTTGGTTGCGACTGGATGAGTTCCAAACAGTACTTCATTTAAATTAATTATTGAAGCTTCTTAGTACATACTAAAATTATACATTATTTACATTCTATTTGCCTATACCAAACTGCATTTATTTGTTATGCAGGCACCTTTTTATGTTTCACTATTTTTGATACTAGGGACAATCATATATTTGCATGTACCTATAATGCACTTTACTGACGCTGTTTACCTCTTCTTTATATAAGCTCAAAACACAAATCGATAGTATTGAAAACAGTGTATACAATGTGTAACATTAACAGAATACAGTTTTTTTATTATATATTCATGTATATGCAATTTTCAAAATATTAAGATTACTATTGATAGACTGTAAAATTAGGCCAAATTTTAAATTAGACTGTGATGATTATATTCAGCATCTTATCCTGAAACCACATGATGTAGTAAAACCGCAGCAAAAAAATAAAATTGAAATAAGCCCCACGTGTTACTTTATTTTAATTTATACTTGGGGCCCAGTAGTACGTTATTATATCTCTTCTCTGCTGTGTTTGTGTACATAATTAATACAGTAGTCTATCAGTTAACCAGAACTCAAGCAACCAGAACTCTCAAACAACCAGAAAAATGTACAGGGCTCAACAAAAGCATCCTATGTGCATCTAATCTAGGGCTCTTGTAATAGTAACTCTCAAGCAACCAGAAATGACATTTATCTGGCATCTACCAATCCCCATCAGTGCCGGATAACTGAGAGTCTACTGTATATTGCAGCTGTGTAAGCCGTGGACATAAAACTATATTTTGGGAAAATCTGAATATTTGAAGACTTTTTTAGGAGTAGAGAAATATATTTTGGGTTTTTTACATCACTTCCTGATCGCTGGATCATGAGTGTGTGTTTTTTTATCTTTAGAGATGGGTGCTGGAGGAGAGAACAGGGGGAAGTCAGAAAACATTGTGAGATAATTGGATCTAACTGAATTTCAACAAACGCCTTCTCCCTCACTGAACCAGAAGCAAGCTGCTTACATCAACTCTCCAGTCTAATCATCCACCACAAACACAACAAACGTATCATGGATACCTTCAGGGTCCAGATGAAGTTCGCATTTTATTTTTTTTATTTAAATTTAGTTTAATGACCTTTTACCTGTTTAATTATGCTCTTAGACTCAACGTTTTTAAACATATATATGTTTTTCTTCATAGTACAATGGTCCTTAAATGGATTAATGGTTCTTTAGTGGATCAATTTCTACCTGAGCCTAAACTGATTTTCTATGAAACATTTTTTGTGTATTGCTTGTGTTTTTTTTTTTCACATTAAAATTCTGAGTCTCCAGCATAATTAGAAAGAGGAAGGGAACACTTCATTGGCTTGGTGATCTTAAAAACTCCTCTCTCTAGACTCAAGACAACTTCTATCCAGCCCTCAAGTTGGAATCCTAGCATGTAGGAAGAGAGCAAATGGACACACGGATTGAAAGTATCACTACTTGGCACACCATTAGAGAATAGCCGCATGCACATACTTATTTTTCAGGTTTTGTCCTAAAATGGCTCTGATGGAGCCAACATTCAAATATGTGGAGATGGAGATTAAACTTGTGTTAACAGTTGTAATGCTGTTATTCATAAGAAAAGAGATATGGTTGGTGGCAGTCTCTATATTTATTACCCTATTTCTTACATGCTATTTATTTGCATATTTTGGTTCTACCAATTTAAATTAACGAAGATAAATTTGTATTAATTGTAAAGTTTTCAGGTCAAGGACTCTTTGTCCATTAATTATTATTAATTATTAATAGATTACATGTAAACTGTGCCAATGACACATTTAGTAGTATTGTATTGAAATAAAAGTAATGAATTGTGGACTTGAATGTGTCATACAATTAAATATATACATATGTATAAAACATCCAATAAAGAAAATCACTATATGTATTTTTACAGAATTATACCTATAATAAATAATTTAATATGTATAGATTTAAAACAGAGAAAATGTAATAGTACACCTTTCAGAAGTAAAGAAGAATATTTGAAGTAAATAATGTCAATGTCCTCTAACATTATAAGCATTGCCAATAGAGTTGCTAAATCCATTGTCATTAAATTTTATTAAAAAGAACAAAGGCACCTTACATATTTGGGAACTTATGCTGAGGAACGCTCAAGTTATTTACACAGGCATGCATATTGCAATTAATATTTTATTTACAGGTGTTAACAACCATATACTTTAATGGTAACTACAGATGTCATATTTTCTCTTCTTTTTAACCAAGAGAAAACAAAGGGGTTAATACTGGAGAGAATTGAAGTTATCTTCACTTATATGATCGAGGTGGGGGAGGGTCAAACAATAATGCAAGCAGTAGTTCTTCGTCTCAAATACTAAATGAAACCTTGATAAGAAGCTGGGTTTAATTTATATTTCTGGACTGGCACATTTTAGCTGTCAGTCTTTGTTCTATCAATGTAGTAAGTACAAGGACTGAAAATCTGCTTTACCTTGAGGTCTCAATAAAGAGAAATAAATGAGTTTCATTTTTTTTCTACTTTATCTGTCAACAACTACTAGGTTGGTATGAATCTTGGCAGTATGTAATCAAAGTCTTATGTACTGCAATAAAAGAGCCATTCTACTACATTCGATGTAATTGTTTTCCTCTAGCGCAAGGCACTCTGATGCGATACATTTACCATCCCATATGTTGGCAGACAAAAAGAATAAGGTAATATCACTTTTAATCTCTGTTTTGGTGCATTTATGCAATTAAAATATATTTTACGTAGAAATACTTTAACCCATACCTGGATAGCATCAACTATATTGAGCACTGCAGTAGAAAGGAAAGGGACATTTCAATAAATAATCGATACATAACATTTCTGGATTATTTATGCCCTGCCTCTGGCAGACCCATATTAATCAATCTGGGTGAAAACAGTCTAATGAAATTACCCTAATGTGAAGCTCACTGACAAAGAAGCATGGAGATTATGAATCCACTCTAAGAAAAGAGGTTATTTCACGGATGGTACATACAAATTCAAGATCAAGCCAGGTCAGCTTCAACTAGTTGTGTAGAAAAGAAAAGAAAAAGACTTAAAAAAGTGCACTCATGGATTGGACTAGTAAATAAACATTAAAATATAACTTTTAATTGTACCAATAAAAATTTATCAAAAATGAGTATTGTTGGCGTTCATGCCTGAATAAAGTATATCTAGGGTACATGGGATAAGTTCACACTATGTAACAAAAAACAATCATGTCATTACCTTGGTATAATGATAGGTCCTAAAGGAGTTCTACAGCAGAATTGTATATAGTCCAGTATTTGCAGGAATTGCCAAGTTATTAAATATTCACATTGTCCAAAAACACAGTAAAATTGATGATCCTGGTATATTAGATCAAAATAAGTACCGTGAAAATATCACTGCATTGATTGTGGTGCTCCCAATGCAAAAAGTGCATAGATTCATTGATTTGTAAGGCAATAGATGTTCATATTGTCCAAAGAGTACAATACATTTACATACCTTAAGTCCCAAATGTGAGCCAGTATCTCCAACTGGAAAAAGTAAAAATTCAAAGGGTGGTACATCGCTGCATTAATCTTGGTACTCCGGATGCATGTAAAAAACGGACTAAATTAGAACATTCCACAATCCTTTGCTTCCATACATGCTCAACGCTTTGAGAGTACTGGACTATATACAATTCTGTTGTTGAATTCCTTTATTACCTGAATAATACTCGAGGACTATCATTATGCCAAGTTAATGACATATTTGTTTTTTGTTAAATAGTGTGAATTTATCCCATGTACCCTATATATACTTTATTCAGGCGTGAACCCCAACAATACTGACTTTTGATAAATTTTTACTGGTACAATTAAAAGTTATATTTTAACATTTATTTACTAGTCCAATCCATTAGTGCAATTTTCTAAGTTTACTTTTTTCTTTTCTCTTTTTCTATGTCATTTAAATATTTCTTCCGACTTCTCATTGCCTTTGTGAACCGTCGCTATTGGCTATTGAGCTTGTGTACCTCAATGAAGTGGTGATCGACACCATTTAGGGTCACCAAGATGGGCAGGCCAGTTGCAGTCTACTAGAGAAGGAACTGACAACCCACTCCAGTATCTTTGCCAAGAAAACCTTTTGGATAAACATGACCAGAGATATAACAATGGTACCTGGCATGACATGCTCCATTGGGTCAGGAAGAGACAACAACACATAAACATAATAATAGTCAAAAGGTACAAGTAGGCTCAAGCAGAAAGTAGTAAACTCTACTTAGTGGCAAGACACTTATCTGCCTAGATGCCAGTAAATTAGAGTCACAAGACAGTGCTGGTAATCTTCTTAATCTTAAAATATGGATTTTGGATACAAATGCTGGATATAAACAACTGTGACATATAAAAGGTAGAAGAAGGAGAGCAAAAGGACCAACTAGTGTAGAATGAAAAACACTGTTTACTATATGCTTAAAAAAAACCTCACAATACAATAGTGGTAATCAGCAAAACAACCCAACAGACTCCTATGTGTTTCATCCAGAAAGGATCTTCAGGGACCTTGCAGGTCATACAGAAAGATCATAAAATCTTTCTTTTAATGATCTTCCTGTATGACTTGTAAGTTTTGCTGATACCACTGATTTACCACTGTTTTGAGTATATTGTTTTCTTAAGCGCATAGTAAATAGTTTTTTCATATTACACTAGTTGGTCCTTTTGCTCTCATATACTTTACAAATATACTAATAACACATTATTTATTAATTTAATTTTTTGCCAAATTATGTTTCAGTAATAAGAAAGATATATATATGAATCCATAATCATCACAACAACAGAAAGAACATGACAATAAATACAACTGGTACTATACATCAGATGCAAATACAAGCCTTGATAGAAGGAAGTTTAGCAATGACAGACACTGTAAGGGTCATTCAATTGAGAAATTGTAGCTTAAGTGGAGCCTGTAATGTAGCCCGTAAACTAATTTGCTATTCAATTGGTGCCTTTTTGCGAGCCGCAAACAATATACGGGTTACGTGCTTAAAATCCCTGCGGTTATCACAACCGTAAATTACGCCCCATCTAAACCTTTGATTTTTCACGACCTCAAGAGTTACGATGGCTAAAATCACAAATTGCTATTCAATTGCTACAATTCCGCAGGCCTGCAAATGTTTTCACACCCTTAAACGTCAAATGTAGAAGAAAATCCTACGGGTACCAGATGGGACCCACAAAGGGGTTAAAGACATGTCCGTAGCACTGTAAATACAAATAAAAAATCAATACTGCACTGTAAATGATGGGAAAGTGATGAAAGACATTAGAATTAATTGCACAACAGTCTCAAGCTCGCATATCGACAATAAAAAATAATTTATTTTTATGTTTAATTTCGGGGTTATATCGATCTCAGGAATCAATGAGTTAATACAAATCAGGTCACCCACATGGACTAGAACAGTATTGGCATTAATTTTTATTATTTTGTATTTTGTGGGTTTGCGAGTCCGATCGCATATCGGACCTCTAAAAGCTAATTGATTGACATGTAACCTCAACTGATTGGCTGTTTCTGATTAGGAAGTTACGGCCATGCTTAATTGATCTGGTTTAGACTCTGAAATGCTACATACGAGTGCATGGTTTACATTTTCGGATTGCGGGCCGAAAGTTGAAGCCTTGTTTAATTGAATCGCTCCGTATTTGTAGCAAATCTCAAGCCTGCAGCAAGTCCGCAGACATACGGCCTGTATACCATAACGTGCAGTCTTGCAATTGAATGAGGCCCTGTGTCTTTAAGGATAATCTCTGGTTTTAATGATAATAATACACCATGTGTATATCAAGTCAAATGTTTAGCCTTAAACAATTAATTTCAGTGATTACATTATTTCTACTTTCTAATATTTCATACCTGGGGAAAGAAATGCTATAAAGGATTAAAAACTAAGGTAATCTATGTTAAGGCCTGTAGGGATTTACAAGTATAGTACTGTATGATTATTTGAAGCCAATTGCATACTGCCAAAGGTAATTTGTTAATAGCTTAGAATTAAAAGTTGAGCACTAATCATTCATATTCTGCTTTGAAAACACATGAACATATTTAAATTTAATAGGTCCGCGTGGAATTTTCATCTAGCTAAATTGCACTGTAAATATGTTAAGAGGACTGTCAAACAAGTATAATTGTTGTCTCAGTGTTGCTTATAATTACATTTTAAATACAAGGCATGCAAGGTCTTTATGTGTTATACAAAATAATAAACAAATTATAATTGTTAGACTGTAAAATGTGATTTAATGGAAATCGAGCTAGGGTATAACAGAGGTATATGCAAAATGTATACAAAAATAGCATCTACATTGCTATAAAAATAAATTATTCCCACTTTAAAATAATAATGTGTTTTATAATTTATGTAATGCATATAGTTGAAAATGTTTTAATCTTAAAAAATAAATGCACAATGGGTTAGATGTACATTAGATTTGTCATAAAAGACTGTTTAAAACCTTCTCTGTATTTATTATATAATGTCCAAATAATTACCAAAGCATTTTGTATATACCTATTGTTATGCAATTTTATTTTATACTTAAATGTAGGGTATTATTTGATATTTTACTGAATGTATATGTATCTACTGCTAAAACCTTTTATTTTTCTTTTGTATGTTCTAATTGGAGCAATTTAATTGAACATTTAAGGCACCGTATGTGCTCTGATGAAGAGGTTGGTGGGAAAAAAAACAGTTTTCCTTTTTAAAATTTATGGTAAAAGAACTGAACTGTTATTTTTTAAGTTGGTGGTTTTAGGATGTTTGTGACTTCGTATTGCAGAAAAATACAAATATGAATACAATAAAACACCTTTAGCCTAGTAGTAAGTAGATGAACCTACTGGTTCAATCTTTTTTCCTGTCACATTTTTTAAATAATAAATAGAAATTTTTGTTTTTTTTAAATCCTATATTCTAATTTAATTAAAGGACCACAAACTCCATTTGTGCACCACCAGTTAGGGGGTGAAAAATCATGTTAAGATTTTTAAAATTGATCAAGAATTGACTTAGATATTGTCATTCTAGTATAGCCCTTGAAGTCATTCCACAAGAACCTGCATAAATAATGAGGCTGTACAGTATTTATAAGTGAAGTATGGTGGCACAGTGGTAAGCATCTAGTCTTAAAGGTCTTTTTCATTGCTAAGTCATGCGTTCGAATCCCCTAAGTACTCCAAGTGAACGGCTTTGTGCCGCACCTTCAGAGCTCATCGCCTAAGTCATACGCACCACGCAAAGTGTGACAACGTCTCGTAGTTTGACAATTATAATATGTGATTTTCCAAGCACAACCCACTTCTCCATTCTCTACAATCATTAAAGGAACAGTTTAGTGGTCTTATAAAGGATTCCCTAAAAATAGGTATGGCTTAATAAGAAAAATAAACTTTATTAAGCTTTTACTGTGCATGTTAAGATTTTTTTTTAATCAGGCACAGTCTGTATAAGCTTTAGATCTCTCCACCTTCTGAATGATGCATTGTCTCTGGAGTCTGACCCTCCCAGGCGGAAGTATCACATTTAAAAACCTTTTGAGAGCACTCTGTAAAACTCACAGACAGAAACTTAACATGAGCTGCTAGCAATGTACACAAATACACTTTCTAGTCACATCCCAATACTCTAAAGTAGAGTATGCCTGTTCGGAGATCTTTCCTTTCGCAGTAACTTTCACTCCAGAGACAATACATAATTCAGAGTGTGTAGAGACAAGAAGCTCACACTGCCTGGGGGCATGATTAAAAAATATTTATTTAATGTTTAAATGCATAGTAACAGTTTAGTAAAGGTTTTTTTTCTTATAAGGCCCTACCTAATTATTCTTTAGAGAGTCATTTTTAAGAACACTAAAGAGACCCTTTCACCACATGTTTTCACCTAACCATTCACCCTATAGTCTAAGAAGCACTCTAGACTCGAACTTGGCTTGTTGTGTTCTCATACCTGACCCATACCTTAGTTTCAGCAGTATTTAAATTCTGCTTTTATTTTTGTTCTGTATGATGCACCTTGGTAAAGTGTTGGTGGGGGTGGGATTTACTAAGCATTTTCTCAGCTGATATGAGGTGAGAAAGGCTGTTTTCCCCATAGGAATCCAGGTACATCTAGGGATGACATGAGATGTACTTAAGATGCTTATTACATTTCCCTATAGTCAAATGTAAGTAAATATCATAAATAAATTATAATGACCAACTTGGTAATTTTTTTTTCATCAGAAATACTAAAGCCATCACTATTTAAGTCACACAGCAGAGTCACCATGAGAAGCTTGAACAACATGAATTGAATTGTATGATAGTTATATTCCTGGTTATATTTCTGGTTTATTGTTTAGTCATTCAGTTATGTCCAACTCTCTGTGACCCTATGGACCACAGCACACTAAACACATCTGTTAGCCACTGCCCCTCTTAGCCTCATCAAGCTAAAGGCCATTACTTCAATGGCCTCCGCCTCTGCCGTCCCCTTCTTCATGTGCCTTCAATTTTTCCCTGCATCAGAGTCTTTTCTAGGGAATCCTGTCTTCTCATGATATTAAAAAATAATTTGAGCATTAACCTCATGATCACACCTTGCAATGAACTTTGTCTTGACTTCATGTAGTACTGATTTATTGGATCTTCTTCCAGTCCAAGGGAATCTAAGCAGTTTTCTCCAACACCACAATTCAGAGACATCAATACTACAGCACTCAGCCTTCTTTATGGCCCAGCTGTCACATTTGTATGTTACTACTGGGAATACCATATTTCTAACTATATGGACATTTTGTTGATAGTATAATATTACTTTTAATACCTTGTCCAGATTTGCCATAGCTTCACTGGGTCCATATATTGTTTGCAGTGAGCTTGCAGAATCTTAAGCATTACCTTGCTGGCATGTGAAATGAGTACAAATGTTCAACAATTGGAACACTATTTGGCACTGCACTTTGTTTCAATTGGGATGTAAAGTGAACTTTTCCAGTCTATTGGCCGCTGTTGAATTTTCCAAATTTGTTGGTATAATGCAAGTTACTGCCATTTTGACTACTTTCCAAGTCCTGCTAAAGCAGGCAAACACATGAATTTAGATAACAGATACACAACACACTAATGTGAACATTTTACCCTAAATTAAACTCTTTACCACAAATGGGAATAAAGCTCTTTGAAATAAATCTTAAAGACGTCAATAAGAATCTGTAGGTATATTTATTGAAATTACGAAAGTGTATGAAACTCAGCTTGTTATTACTGATTTTCAAATTGTTTCTAATTGAAATATAATGAATTGCTAGAGTGAACTTTCTATCCAAGCTCTATCAGTAAACACTTTGAGCCTGATTCAATTGCAGGCACACATCTCATGGGATACAGGCCGTATTTCTGCGGGCGTGCTGCGGGCTCCCATACGTCTCCAATTCTGGTGCTATTCAATTCAACAAGCCCGCAAGTTACGTGCCGAACGCCGAAGCCGCAAACCATGCAATCGTGCGTAGCAGTTCAGAGTGAGTACATGATCAATTAAGCAAGGCCGTAACCACCCATTTCAAAACAGTCAATAAAACATGAGACTGCCATCATTACGGTAGTAAAACATGAAGGTTATGCGATGGGATTCGCAAGCCCTCAAAATACAAAATAATAAGAATGAATGCTAATACTGTTCTAGTCCATATGGGTGGCCTGATGTATTAACTCATTGATTCCCGAGATTGATATAACCCCGAAATGACACATACAAAAATATGATTTGTTATTGCCGATTTGTGAGCTTGAGACTGTTGTGCAATTAATTCTAATGTTTTTCATCACTTTCCCCATAATTTACAGTGCAGTATTGATTTGTTATTTGCATTTACAGTGCTACAGACATTGGTTAAACAACCTTGCAGGTCCTCTCTAGTACTCATAGGATTTTCTCCTACATTTGACATGGTGTGAAAACATTTGCGGGCTTGGGGAATTGCAGCAATTGAAAAGCGATTTGTGATTTTTGCAATCGTAACTCTTGCGGATGGGAAAGATCAAAGGCATCGGGAGGCTGTGAGTCCTGGGTTTAACAACCGCAAGGTTTTCAAGGCGTAAACCGTAAACCGTTTGGAGCCCACAAAAATACTCCAATTGAATAGCAAATTAACTCACGGCCTCAATTACAGTAACTTATGATTGCTCAATTGAATCAGGCTCTTTATATTTCTACAAACTCAGATTTTTAAAACATCAATTTTCATGATTTCACACAAACATTTTCTAATACACATAAAAAATTAAAGAATAAAACAAGATTAATGCCAATAAAATCAGGACATGCTTTGGATTTCTAAGATGCTTTACTTTAGGACAGAGATAGTCAAAAGACCCTTGACCCATTTCTTCACAACCTCCATTGCATTAATAATTGTATCATATATCTCAGGTGCAGCTTCTAAATATTTAAATAAACAATCATCTGTATCTATAAAAATGTATGCATTCCGGACCTTGACTACATTTTCATAAAGATATTCAGACCTTGGTGAATTTTTGTGAACAATAAATAACTAGTCCTGATTTAGGGTATGTGTGGGAGTTAACTTCCTCAAACACATTGAGCCTCATTCAATAGGCCGCAACTAGCGGGATGTAGGCTGTAAGTCTGCGGGCCTGCTGCAAGTGTGCTAGACTTATGGTGCTATTCAATTGGACAAGACTGCAAGTCCCGGGCCGATAGCACAAATCGTAAACCATGCTATCGTATGTAGCATTTTGGGGCGTGATCATGATCAATTAAGCAAGGCCGTAGCTCCAGAGTTAGAAACAGCCAATAAAAAAGGAGCCCGTCATCATTACATCAGTAAAACATGGAGGTGACATGTCAATCAACTAGCGATTTTGGGTCCGATATGCAATCGGACTTGCAAACCCGCAATGTACACATAATTAAAGTCCATATGGGTTGTCTGATATGTAATAACTCATTGATTCCTGAAATTGATTTAACCACAAAATGACACATAACAATTTAAATTTAATATTGCAGATTTACGGGCTTGATACTGTTGTGCAATTAATTCTAATGTCTTATATTGTGTTCCCCATCATTTACAGTGCAGTATTGAATTTATATATGCATTTATAATGCTCTGGACATGTCTTTAAGCCCTTTGCAAGTCCTCCTTGGAACACGTAACTTGTGGTCCGACTTTTGCCATTTACGGCCTTGGCGCGGTGGTTATTGAGGGGCAATTGGAGCGATTTTAGTGATTGGAACTCTTCCGGTCGTGAAAGATCAAAGGCTTGGACGGCCTTTAACTTGTGATGTTAACCATCGCAAGGAATCGGAGGCCGGAGCCCGTAACCTGGTTGGAGCTTGCAAAAAGACTCCAATAGAATAGCAAAATAACTTACGGGCTACCGTACGGACGCCGGATCTCCCGAGGGCTCAATTGAATGGAGCCCATTAGGTTTAACTCATATTTAATCCAAGGCAGCTCTCTATAAGATTAATTCCATCATACCCTCTCATTGATAATTGCCTAAAAATGTATCCTATAACCTTCGATTTATTAATTTGACCAAAAAATTACCCATTTAAACTACAAAAATATACCTTCAGTTCTAAAATTCAACATGTTCTGTCAACATATAGTCTCACTGTAAACTGAATTTAGTAGGTGAGTTCATGTCTGTTAACTGACTAATTACATCTGTGTTTTGTGTTTATGTACTAATCTTTTTCACAGAGTTGAAGAATATGCTGGAAATAAAAAAAGCTAAAATGAATAGTAACTAATACCCAAAGGTAATTTCAAAAGCAAATTGAACAAGCTAATACGAGCAGCTAAGTGTATGGAATTTTTGGACTGTTAGACAGGACCATGGATTTAGAATAAACGTAAAAAGTTTATATTTTTTACACTTTTCCAAATGTGTCATAGAGTGGACTATAACTTACCATACTTGTATCGTGAATGTAATATATTCTCAAGGGTACATTTATAAAGGCATATATTTATCAAGAATAAAGTGGGGATAAGCAGGGATAAGAAGGTACATGAAACATCTCCACTTCTTGTGTTTTCAATGGGAGCTACTTACCAAGCAGTGATCAACTTTAATCCTGTTTAATAAATTGATCCCACAGAAATCATAGGAAATGGAGACATTTAACTCTTAACATTTTCCTTAGTTTTAGCACTGTTTGATAAATATACCTCATAGGCTTAAATACCTACTCTACCCATGATTAGTCTTATCTAAGGTGCAATATGTGTCTAAATGTATATTTTTCCTCAAGAAAACTGCCAAAATAATCTCGGAGAAGAAATTTTATGTGGCTTGGATAAAATGCATCACTAGCTAAACCAATTTTTATCCAACTTTGAAATTTATTGTTGTGAAAAAAAGTATAAAATAGAACATTATGGTGACAAATTTAGGAAAAAACATTGGTAGGAAAATAGGCACTAAAAACATATTATCATGCTGTGTATATTGTGCCAATTTATTGAATATAAGTATGTCTCATTACACCATATACTCACTAAAGGGTTATAACTTGCAACTTTAACAGTAACATACTATTATATTCTAGGTCATACACTAACAAAAAAGAATAGTGGACACCCAATGTTTAGAATATATGTGTGTGTGTGTTAAAATTGCATGGTGTTGCTCATCTGATTTTACTGCTTCTCCATGAACAATGTTCTGATTTCTGGTTGTTGAGATGAATATAAAGTCAGAACCTAGAGATTGTTACTGTAGGCTAAAGCAGGAGAATTAGTGGTACGAGGACCCCTCATCTCTTGATCATGACATATTGGTTGGCAGTGGTGTCATTTCGGTAACCAGCAGCAAGCTGACTACCTGCAAGGACATGTTGGAGGTACTAAGTCTAGAGAATGAGCACTGCAGAGGGGAGAACGAACTGGAGGCAGTTGATAATGTTGTGCAGTTTACCCCAGCCCCAGTCTCTGGCCCAGGTTATCTGTAGCTGAGGAGGATGAGGTATCCAGGAGATTCCAGAGGTGGAGGGCTCTGGATCTAACTACTGATGAGTTGGTGACCCTCTGGACACAGATTATTCAGGAGATCCAGTTGGGGTGGAGAGGAGTACATAATTGCCCTTCCTCTATTCCTAGTGGAGGCAGAAAATCCTGCAGGCTTGGAAGAGACAGAGAGGAGGAGAGCCAAGTGACAAGGGAATGGCCCTTCAAAAGCAATGGATGGAATTCCTGGGACTGTGGAAGGGCCATGAGCCGTCAGTCTGGCTGAAGGAACTATTATGGACAGAGATTGCCTTGGAGAATAAATATGACAAGTGGGCAAAATCTGCTGGTGCCCCCAGATGGGATCCCTATTTTCGGTTGGAGCTGAAGGAAGGGCTCTGGGAAATTGTGTATGGGGATCCTGAGTGGGGCCTGATGACTGTAAAGAGGCAGAAAAGCTTGTTTTTAAAACACTGGCAAGGGCTGGGAGTAGAGCTATTGTCCTAGGAGGCTAATTTGCTGGCACCCTTGATTCCGCAAGAGGTTGAATACAGTGCACAGACCGTGGTCCAAGGAGAGGGAGAAATTGAATCTCATGCCCAGATCGTTGTTACGGGTGAGTGTGTAACACCCCGGATTTTTTACTCCCCTGGAATTGGTAAAAGAAAGGAATAGCAAAAATCTACCCTGTACACCCAGGGTAAGGTCCCATGCAGGAGGAGGCATGGGGAAATTGTATTTCACATTTTCCCTGCTGGAGTTTGGTAGCCTTTTTTTACTGGGAATTAGGGATGCTGCTGGGCTGGTACCACACCCAAGAAATAGACATATGGACAGATTGAGTTTAGCAGTATTCAGTAAGTCATCCGTGTGAAACTCCTCTGAACCCCCTGGAATGTTTGTTCTGTCAGAGATTGCTGATAAGAGAATTTAAATTATTTTATTGCCCCACTGGGGTTGCAAAACAGATTAGATCTGGAAACCCTGATGGGAGATCAAACAAACCTGTCTTTTCCCAAGAGGATGGGCTAGAGCTGTGGGATGGTTTATTTCTGGGATTGTTAAATATCTGTGTCAGAGGAATAAAAGGAGTCTGTCTCTACACTAATTGAATGGTGTTGCTCATCTGATATTCCTGTTTCTCCATGAATGTTTTGATCTGAATTGCTGGGTTATGAGATAAATATAAAGTCACAACCTAGTGGTTGTTTCTGTAAGCTAAAGCAGGAGAATTATGGGTACCTGGGCCTTTTCATCTCTGGGTCGTGACAGTGACAAGAGTTTGTTTCTTTTTTTGCATCAGAAAGAGAGTAATTGATAATCTGCTGTAGTGTGTTTTCTTTTTTTTAAATAAAGGTCTCAGAGCACACAAGCATATTCAGATATTTAACTACTCTGGTGCAGCCAATAAAATATAGACACTAAAGTATGGTATCTGTATTTTCAGTTTTTTTATTTTTATTTTTTACGTTTTTTTTTTACTATATTTTTTCATGAAGGAAATCAACTTTTGTATGTTTAAAACATGCTCTTTTTGATGCCATGTCCATTTAAACTGACTGCAACAGCATTTATGAGGTTTGCAAATTAAATGGGAACATGTTCTAAGGATTGCTATTGTCTTATCTTTCAGAACAGAATCAACACTAGAAGTTGCCAGGTCAACGGAAAAAAAGGATTAAACACAGTTCTTGTTTCTAGCAGCAGAATTATGTTTCGTTGAAATCCAATGTGTGTCCCTTATTATGTCAGTGTTGTGGCAAAGGTGAACATGTAAACCACATAAACACACTCTGTATCAAATGTTCTTGAGGGAAAAGTTCCTGGAAATTTGCCAAAATGCATGATTACTTCCAAGGAGTACATAAAGAACACTTCATCAAATATAGCACTGTACAAGCAACAGTGAAAGCAAATACTGCTTCAGAGGTCACTACTTAAATAGTGTGTCAAGGATCTTGCAAGTGGATTTTTGGAAACAGGAAAATTAGGAGCCAATAAAATGTAATGGTTCCCCAGCCTTCTGTCTCAGTGAAGCATACATGCTTATGTGTGATGTTGAGCTAATTTATTTTCTTTGCTTCCTCCATATATTGCTTAGCTAAATAACTATAGAATCATAGCAATATTAAACTGTGTGTTATATATAGATTCCAAAGGAAGAGATATACGTGGAGACATTACCAGAAAAATCCTTTGGTAGAAGTTTCTGTTGTTGATAATTTTGTCATCAATTGTATGCAATTATGTT
Source organism: Discoglossus pictus (assembly GCA_027410445.1). NCBI lineage: Eukaryota > Metazoa > Chordata > Amphibia > Anura > Alytidae > Discoglossus > Discoglossus pictus. The sequence continues at coordinate 174,030,942 of CM050166.1, read as the reverse complement.
TTATGCTACCCTAGGCCTGTTCTTGTCAGTCAAGGCAGAAATATGCCACTGACAATTATGTTGAAGCCAAAAAACAATTCTTCTTATGTCCAAGCTGGGGTTATATCCCCTACATATACATATTTTTATCTAGATATATTTTTTTTCTGTTGTGATCAATTAGCATGTTGGAAAGTTAGGATATTATCCTGTATTTTTGCAACAGTTAAACCATCACACATGCTCTATGCTCATTTGAAGAACGTTGCTTGATAACGAACAATATGTTTCAGAAAGTCAAAAAAATAAATATTACCTATATAGATATTATAGCAATTATTCTGCAGTTGTTGCTGATAGTTTGTTTATTGGTTTTCTGCTTGTACAAGTGGGCGGTGTCTCTGGATACAGAGTAGTTAGTTGTTTCAATTCATAGCGTTAGTGCTCTCAGTAGGACTAATTGTGATTCTAATCAGTCTGCAAGGTAGGTGTCTCAACTAAAAAAATAAAATGGTATTACCAAATAAATAATAATTGCATATATAAAGATTGCATTTATATTTGTACACATGTTGTGCATTATCTGCTACTACTTTGTAAAAGTACAGTGTAAATGGTGAGACTGAAGTGTCGCTTTCACCATATAAAATATATCTATCTTGAAATAAATCTTGTATTTTTGTTATGTTTTCTCATATGGACAGTGCTACAGTTTAGGCAGTTCCTCAAGTTTGTGTAATCCACTCTTGAGAAGAAAAAACACTAAAACAATCTGAAATAATTAGAATTTTTGTGAATCTAGAAATGTGCATTATAGAAAAAACATAGCTTCATATGCATGTGGCAATCACATATGTAGTTCTGAGCAATACGGGTTGTTGCTAACACTTTCGGGCACGAAAAAATTACGTCCCATAACACTTTGCAAAAAGGAAAGTGAGACACACAAAGAAATATACTACCCTCGGCACTTAGAATTTTTTTTTAAAACAAGGTCGAAAAAATACGAAGTTAACGGCCGAACCGCGCACATACAAAAACAACAATAACACCACCAAAATTACAACAACAAAAAATCACTCACAGTTCGGGGGCAAACCCACGACATCTGCGAGTGAGGTTGCACGACAATTTACCCACAATTTGACAAGTTTCGGCACACAAAAATCACCTGAGCGAAAAAAAATGTCTGCCGAAAAAAACGAGGCTACACCACCAATAAACACACAAAAACACGCCAGACAAATAAGACTTTTACACAAGAACGTACAAGGTATAAAATACACTATTAGGGAGGACGAAAAATGCTCCACACAGGTGTAACACATACACAATCGCCAACATTTTACAACACTAACTTGAAACTAATAACATTATAATTCCAAAATGCGGATTTACACACCTAAACAAACGGTTTGCCCTTGCGCACGCAGCCTACTTACACTACACACTTCACACATTGCTGACACTTACACCTCAGCTCAGCAAGAATGCAAATGTACATTGTATGCTGCACGAAAATCAGAAAAGATTTTCAGCTATTCTGGATATTGCTTGCTGCATATATTAATTACAATAGGTAAAGTATATTAATTTATGATTTTATTAATTAATTAATTATCAGAAAAAAATACATCAACAGAAAAATAAAAAAACAGGCAAGAGGATCGCAATAAATGCCGAAGGTGTTCATCCCCCCGACTCACAATGAGCGCCGGCAGTGCTCAGAGAAGCAACAGTACACCAAGGAAAAGGCTTGCATTCGGCGCCAAAGGCGCTCAGCGTGTCCCTTGCAATGAGCGCCAAATGGCCTCACATGACCAAAAATGCACCAACCCAGAGCCTCGCAATGAGCACCAAAGGCGCTCAGCGCGAGGCTCTCTATCAGTGCCGAAGGTACTCAGACCAACAAAAGCCTTACTTTGTGTGCCAAACATCATTACCTGCCTAACAATTTTATATGACCGTAATTTTTTGACGGGGAATTCGCTAGTCTATAAATAATGACTAATATAATGATGAATTTTAGCAATGGGCAACAACACAAACAACGCCCAGGCCTAGGCCAGATATTCAACAGACAGCAGGCAACTCCAATATATATTGTGACACTAACCTTATTTTCTATGTGATTCATTTTTTTTAATAAACTATACTACAGAAAAATGTTTTCTTTATCTCTAAACAATTACTTACAATTTACTATTGAAATGTTTAGCACAGAAACTATTTTTTTTTCTGTTTCTGAGCAATCTGTGGTTAGTTTTACTATTTATCTTCATCATTAGTAATATAAAATAATCTATTCTATATGAGTTGAAATCATATTTAATATTTATATATTTATAGGTGTTGTCATAAATTCTTTTTAGTCACATTGGCATAACATGTTTACATTTCTTGTGTTTTGGCCAATGTCTTCGTCCCAGTCTTTTGTTCTATATATTCATTCTTGCTATAACTTGCATGGAAAGAATGTATAAGTTTGGCCTTGAAGAATACAGGTTACATTAGTAATTCAACTACTGTCATTCATTGTGAGTATAATGAAGACTGAAGTCTCACCTCTTGCTTCAGCATGGGCTTGTTGCGTGAGTTTTTTTTGGTTAGTAGTAAGGGTGCTATCCAGCTTGTCATATCTAATAATTTTCTCCCCTGAAGATTGATATTCTGAAATATCCGTGCTGATGATGTTAAAAAGTGGATTTTCAATGCCTTCTGCTTCTGCCCTGTCGTCTTTGACTGCACAAAACAAAGAGGTCACAGGAGCATGTTATTGCAAAAAGCATTCAATGACAAGAAGAACATTCCTTCTAGTAATTCCTTTGCTGAAAGATTTGAGTGTATCGTCCTCAAATGTCGCCAAAACAGAATTAGGTTAAAATTAACTCCCCCCAAAAAGAGAATAAATGATTAAAATAATTACAAATTGCGGCATGACAAGCAAGAGCAAAATTTCGCCCACAGCCATTTGTCTGTAATTAGTTAATTAATCCTTACACAAATTATGAGCAATAACTCATCAAGCAAGGCTCACCCATCAGAAATTCAGCCGACTTGGATTTATTCTGCTTAGTTTGCTTCAGAGCCTTCTGCTGGAACTTCTGGAGGGAAATTGTTAAATGAATAAATTAGCTAAAGAACGAAGATCATCATTTATGATCCACAACTAACACAGAATTTTAAATATGGGATGGCATTGAAATGTCATTTAATTTACATCTATGCTAAAGGGGTCAAACACTAATTGAACAACAGGAGTGGAAGAATTAAATAAAAAAAAGGGATAAGTAAAGTTAAAGAAATGCAAGATGAAGGTCAAACCAAATGCTTCATTTTATCATTGTAAATAATGTAGTAACGTAACTGATTTCTTTTTTTATTTATTTACCCTGTATGGCATATGACATGACCATTCTTGCTACCTTCACTATGGTTATTTTTAATAGGTATGTAATTTTTTACAGTATATACCTTTTTACAATTTACCATATGTACTTTGCCATCGCCAAACAAAATCAGATAACACAGCTTTAGTGCATGGACTGTCATGTGTATTCATCTTCTCATTGTAATAATCACTAAACAGTTGTAGAAATGTAAAATGAAGCTTATTATAAATTCATGTATCTTTTTTGTACATACAGTTGTGTGAACAAATGTCTTAAAATTTTTGCCTGAAATATCACAAAGGACCTTTAAAATGACACAACTTAATTTCATCTCTACTTTTTTCTGTATAGGAGCCCGATTCAATTGAGCAATTGTAAGTTACAGTAGCCCGTAAGTTAATTTGCTATTCAATTGGCTTTTTTTGCGGGCTAAAAACCACTTACGGATTATGGACTTGAAATCTTTACGGTTGTTAAACCCGTAACTTACAGCCTCCCAAAGCCTTTGATCTTTCAGGTCCGCAAGAGTTCTGATCGCTAAAATCACAAATTGCTATTCAATTGCTACAATTTCCCAAGCCCGCAAATGTTTTCACACCCATCAACAGCAAATGTAGGAGAAAATCCTACGAGTACCTGATTGGACTCGCAAAGGGGTTTAACCCCTGTCTGTAGCACTGTAGCACTGTAAATGCAAATAATCAGTCAATACTGCACTGTAAATGACAGGGAAAGCGATGAAAGACGTTAGAATTAATTGCACAACAGTCTCAAGCTCGCAAATCGGAAATAAAAATTTTAATTTTTTATGTGTCATTTCAGGGCTATATTGATCTTGGGAGTCAATGACTTAATACATATCAGGCCAACCACATGGACTAGAACAGTATTGGCATTCATTTTAATTATTTTGTATTTTGCGGTTTTGCAAGTCCGATCGCATATCAGACACCCAAACGCTAATTGATTGACATGTAACCTTCATGTTTTACTGACATAATGATGACGGCCTCATTTTTTATTGGCTGTTTCTAAATGGGTAGTTAAGGCCTTGCTTAATTGATCATGTTCCCACCTGAAATGCTACATACGAGTGGATGGTTTACGGTTTCGGCTTTCGGCCCCTAACTTGTGGGCTTGTACAATTAAATAGCACCGGAATTGTAGCAGAGCTCAAGCCTGCAGCAAGCCCACAGACATACAGCCTGTATACCATGAGATGCAGACTTCTGATAGAATTGGGCTCTAGGAGTGCCATTTTACTTTTAGTACTTTAGTTAGGAGTCTCACTAACCTAGAAATCGAAAAGTGAAAGACCATAGACAAGAAAAAAGGCAGAGATAAAAATAAGATAGTAGTTATACAAAATTATAGTTTTAATGTTATATTGTAGTAGAATGTGGCCCAATTAGAGATATTGATTAAATGTTCAAAACAAATCAGTATGTTTGCCCTGAAAAACAATAGGAATCTAACAAGAATATTAAAAGTTATCAAAGGAACAAACCAAACCCAAAGTAAAGGTACATATATGTTTTTATTGTTACTTTTTAATCTACTATTCTTCAGGGAAGAATGAAGTGGGCCTTCATTCCATGGCTCCCATAAGAAAAAAATGAGGCCTCTATTCCATGCCTCCCATAAACTATGGGAGATTTGAAAAGCTAAGTACATGAGCTATTTTATGGCTTCTAGAAAATAGAAGACTGTAAAACGTAACGATTTCCACCCAGGGGTTTGCCAAGAGCTCAGTGCTTACAAGAGGCATGGAATGGAGACCTATCTAAGGCAGCTTCTGCAGCAGTCGTTCAAAAAATCAAATTTTATTCACACTTTAAAGAAACATAGGAAAAGCCCTGAAATAATAACAACTACAAGCTACCCAATGGTCTATCGCCTACATGGATATGACAACTGTAACAAGATACATTTTTCTTTCCCTACTTTATCAGAAGGACTGAGGGTGTTTCTGCGAGGCTCCCAAATTTGGGGCAACCTTGTATGTTTGGCATTTTTGCCTATTAATAAGGGTGGTTTATGGCCTGTTGCTAATTACCACCAGTTATATGATATATATTGAATTGGGAGAGATATCTTGTTCCCGTACAATTGTTATTTTTGTTTTTAGATGTTTTTAATATATAGAACTCCTTCTACCAGATTGGGGGCGAACTGGGATTAGTGCTCAGAGCACACTAGCCAGGATGCTAGTATATTTATGAAGTTGTAATGTTTCTTTCCTAAGGCAGGCTTTTATTGTTGCTATCATAGAGCACCTAGCCAGAACTGGGGCATCGAATTAGTAGGACCCCTCAGTCAGCAAGATCTATTGATCACAGGGATCACTCTTTACATCTTTCCGTTGTTGTATTCTTGGGCACTTGGATACTTTTGTTGGTCTCTATGATTATCTAGCATTTGTTGCACTATCTCTAGCTCCATATTGTCCTTTGTAACTTCAGCGTTGTTTCATCGTACAATAAAAAATCTATATTTCATATTTTGCGATACTATACGAGTGGTGTTAAGCACCTTGGTAATAGCGACTATATAATCTGCCAAAATATACAAGCCCCTTGGCTGTTACTGAATATTCACACTAAGTGTAGTATATAACACAAGATGTATTGCTTTATTCCATCATTGGGTGTATAATGCTGATATAAAAAATATAATTATGTACAAAAAGCTAATATTTGTCTTCTTTAATCTGCTCCTTCATTTCACTCAGTCTACCTCCTTTCTTAATCAAACACATCCTTGACTGTAACTCCCTTTCTGTTTTTATACCCTTGCAAAAGTATTCACCCACCTTGATTTTTTACCTATTTTGTTACATTACAGCCTTAAGTTCGAGGTTTTGTTAATCTTCATTTTATGTGATGGATCAGAACACAATAGCCTAAGTTGGTGAAGTGAAATGAGAAAAATATATACATAAAACTATTTTTTAGAAATAGAAAACAGAAAATTGACAACGCCCATAAAAAGCTCTGGTGCAACCAATTACCTTCAAAAGTCACATAATTAGTGAAGTGATGTCCACCTATGTGCAATCTGAGTGTCACATGATCTGTCATTACATATACACACCATTTTTGAAAGGCCCCAGAGGCTGCAACACCTAAGCAAGAAGCACCATGACCAAACACTGCCATGAAGACCAAGGAACTCTCCAAACAAGTAAGGGACAATGTCAGGGTTAGGTTATAAAAAAATATCAAAATCTTTGATGATCCCCAGGAGCACTATCAAATCTATCATAACCAAATGTAAAGAACATGGCATACCAGCAAACCTGCCAAGAGACGGCCGCCCACCAAAACTCACAGACTGGGCAAGGAGGGCATTAATCAGAGAGTCAGCACAGAGACCTAAGGTAACCCTGGAGGAGCTGCAGAGTTCCACAGCAGAGACTGGAGTATCTGTACATAGGACGACAATAAGGAGTACGTTCCATAGAGTTGGGCTTTATGTGTGGCCAGAAGAAAGCCAGTACTTTCAGCAACAACAAAAAAAAGAAACACGTTTTGGGTTTGTGAAAAGGAATGCGGGAGACTCTCAAAATGTATGGAGGAAGGTGCTCTGGTCTGATGAGACTACAATTGAACTTTTCGGCCATCAAAGAAAACGCTATATCTGGGGCAAACCCAACACATCACATCACCCAAAAAACACCATCCCCACAGTGAAAAATGGTGGTGGCAGCATCATGCTGTGGGCATGTTTTTCTGCAGCCAGGACTGGGAAACTGGTCAGATCTGAGGGAAAGATGGATGGTGCTAAATACAGGGATATTCTTCAGCAAAACCTGTACCACTCTGTGCGTGATTTGAGGCTAGGCTGGAGGTTCACCTTCCAGCAGGACAATGACCCCAAACACACTGCTAAAGCAACACTTGACTGGGTTAAGGGGAAACATGAAATTGTGTTGGAATGGCCTAGTCAAAGCCCAGACATCAATCCAATAGAAAATCTGTGGTCAGACTTAAAGATTGCTATTCACAAGCTCAAACCATCCAACTTGAAGGAGCTGGAGCAGTTTTGCAAGGAGGAATGGGCAAAAATCCCAGTGGTAAGATGTGGCAAGTTCATAGAGACTTATCGACTTGGAGCTGTGACTGCCACAAAAGGTGACTCTACAAAGTATTGACTTTGGGGTGGGGGGGGGGGGATAGTTATGCACATTGACGTTTTCTGTTATTTTGTCCTATTTGTTGTTTGCTTCACAATAAAAAAAAAAAAAAAAAAAAACATCTTCAAAGTTGTTGGCATGTTAAATGATACAAATCCTCAAACAATCCATGTTAATTCCAGGTTGGGAGGCAACAAAACACAAAAAATGTCAAGGGGGGTGAATACTTTTGCAAGTCACTGTATCTACTTTCGCACTTTGTGTATACAACTCCACTTAGATTGTACATTTAGGAGTGTTTGAATCTTGTAAAGATTTTTGGATATAAGGTGTTATGTACATTAAATTTCAAACTCTGATCTTTTGGTGTGCTATTAATTTGGTCAATGTTTTTGTTGTTTTTTGAGGTTGAACAATGTGTTGGCACAGTACAGATAAATAAATAATAAGTAATACCTCCCTGCAGCCCAACTCTGTATCGTTGTGTTAAAAGCCTTAGTCTAAAAAATTGGTGTTATTATGCATAATATATACTAACAAGGTTGTGCTCAAAACTACTCAATATGAGCCAAAATGTTAGAAACCTAACTGACTCACTGAGACAAAACAGAAACAGTCAGAGAAGAACTGAGAAGTGCTACTGGTTATACTCTGGAAACTGTCTACTGGATTATCTCTTAGACTAGTTGACTGATGCTACTACCAGACTCTGATGTCCTCATGATGCAAGAGAATACAAGCCCATAGCAAGATGACTGTAACACTTGGAAGATGTTCCTTACAAATCATGTACAGCCTGCAAAAATGTCCCCTCACCAACTCTTCTTTATTGGATGTACATTTTCTGTACAGTGGATAAACCATTGCCATATCAACCCCACAGATAGATAAACAGATAGCTCCATTTGGCACTGATTGGTGGAGTGTCATTGTAGTCCATAGGAAACTCCTTGTTGGATCTTCATGATCCAACTTCCCCCCAAACCCACACACCATACTAGAAATAATGGTCTTATATTATTATCCACTAACATTTTCTATCATAGTCATGTTTATGTCTAGGCGGTTACGACCAGACCTTCATCAGTAGAGCTTTTGTGGCAGCAAGGAGAAACACCAGTGATGTTGCTCTTGGTTTCTCTTCCCATTCATCACTTATATGAGCAGCACAATTATCCATTGTGCCAGTGTTTCATACATTATATCCATAGCTGGTGCCTGCTCTGCTAGAAGATGTAATTACTTGCTTGCTGCAGTAAGAAGTGCCTATCCCACATAGCAATAACTTGTACCAAGGAGACCTTATGAGACGTGGAAGTAGGGTTGGCCCAATGCATAGACCAGACTCGGGCAGCACAAATCCAAAGTGTGCCACTGTATAGTATTTACCTCATACTACAAACAGAAAATCCTACAATTAACCATATTAACCATATTTCAGAGTAAGCACATGTTGATAGATTTCATTTAAAAGACAAAAATAGCAACAAAATGTTAAAGCAGTTATGAAGCAGCAAATGCAAGTACTGACACTCTCCGCATATTTGTTTCTGTCAATACCTTGACAAGGCACAATCGGTTGCTCAGCTCTTTACAAACTCTGATGGGATGTATCTGGGGAGTTAGAAAACATATCAGGAAGTAGAGACACTTTCCTTTTATGTCTCTTCTGTGCCAATATCACTAAAATTTGGTGGGACATGAAAATTAACCACTACTTTGAGTTAATTAAAATGTAACTAGCTAAAAAATAAATGAAAAACTAAGTGGCAGTCAAAAACACTAATTAAAATGTATGTGTTTAAAGTATCCATTAAGTAATTAGCAGATTTGTTTATCAAAATAGCATACAAATAATTGGGGTATTTACTAAGCTTCACAGAGGCTGTGAGGCGAGGGATACTTACTAAACTATAATATGTTCTGTAATTAGGGGCAAAGGGCTGTGATGACAATTTTCCCTCAGTAGCATATTGAATATTGATGTTTAGTAAATCTCTGTCCTCATCATAGCCTCTGTGATAACTTAGTAAATATCACCAGTTTTAAAATGCAACTTTCCTGTAATGGCAGTATTGTTCATGGGGAGCTAAAGAAAGTAAATACAACAGCAATATAAAGTTGTAAAGTTTGATGTTAGGATTAACTAATACATAAACTAGAAAATGAGTTGTATCCTGATGATGCCATCCTCCTAGATGTAGCGAACAGACCACGAGACAAACGCCGGCGTCTCTGGAGCAGAGAGCATTTAGCCTACTTGATTAAGACAGGTAGTGTAAAATAGTGTATTAAGACACAGAAGACTCTTCTAGCATATGATTCTGATTATGAAGATCAAGCCAAAATACCAGTCAATGTGCATTAGCACATTTCTGACAACAATGCATGGTGTGTAGTGACCAGAATATCTGGTCATGAGGTAAAAATAGTTATTTGCCTGGTTTCAACTATATGGTTTGTAGTGATCAGAATATCGGATCATGATTAAATATTCCTACTTTAAAATATAAACTTGCAATTTCAGACTGAAAACTATTAAGCAATACAGTCGTTAAGGCATAACAGTGATTAAAAAAAGATCACAAAAAAAATCAAAGCAATATAAAGAAAGCATCTAACAAAAACATAAAATCCATTTATAATCACAAAAGGTTTATATAAATACATGCAATAAATATACCAGAAACCTTTATATTGATAAAGAGAAAATAACTATGAATAAGGCACTGATTAGTATTAGTACTGACTAGTATAACCATAGAAAGTTTGTAATATAATTTAGCTGGTAAAACAAACAGAGAATCATTGGAATTGAGAGCTATACGCTTAAATATGGACTGAAAAAGAAGTCTTTAATAAAAATTGGGCTAAAAGCTGAAAACAAACACCAAACTGTGAAACAAAACAAATCACCTAAGTAAAGTTCAGAGTATTAAAAGAAACACTCAGATAAAGACACAGATATAAGAATACAATGTAATATGTGTCAAATGAAGATTACAAGGTGATTAGTAAAATAAAGGAAAGTTACAAAGTGTCACAGCTTAACAGCTATAACAAAGTAACAAGTACAAATATATTGAAGAGGGATCACTCAATGACAAAAAATATTGGAGTGAATGCACTTTGTTCCTTAATAACAAAATACGTTTTAAACAGTTGGGCCCTCATTCAATTGCAATTTGGCCAATTGAATAGGGCTCTAAATAAGCACATAACATATTTTGTTAAAGAACTTTTTACTTGGTAAACATCTATCCAAAAGCAAGGTTTTCACTAACTAAAAACTTATTTTAAAAAAATATGTTATGTGCTTATTTAGAGCACTATTCAATTGGCCAAATCGCAATTGAATGAGGGCCTTGGTGAGGTATAAAAAAGAGTTACACTACACCTGGAATTTATCTGTGGAAATGAAGTCCTTGGTAAATTGACATACTAAGTGGTGGAATACAAAAAGTAATTTGGTTTTATAACACTTTTAATCGTTAGTTTTTTAATTTAGAGTGCCTAATAAAAGTTACATTTAAAAAAAGGTATATTTTTTTTGATGATCAATCTTGATCATATTGTCAATTCAGTTTTCAAGTATACTAGCAAACCTTGTTTGCCCTGCTCCCTTTAGCCTCAATGTCTTTGGAAGGGTGAATGGTTACCATTAAATACAACCAACACAAGTTGAAAATAATAAAGGTTTACTTAGCTTTGGGTAGTGGCACTTTACAGCAAATGACAGTTCAGCAATACAGGAAAAGCCCCCTAGTTTGCATGACTTTTCAGGCATGAGATGTAGGTAGATGGTCATGCAACAAATTCCATATTGAGATTCTAATCAGACTAGGGTAATAACCAGTTTATTAACCCCTTACATTATAAGCCCTTTACTGTTCTTCTTATAAACAGAAAAGGGTTAAATGGGATTGCCTGCTAGTATTGGTGACTTTTTTAAAGCATAAAGTTATTCTGCAGCCTGCTTGTCCTGTAATTTTGTGACTATTCACTTCCTGTCACATCGATTATGTCATAGCCTTAAGAGTTCCTTCTGAATTAATACAAATAAGGAAGCATCTCTTTCAGCTCAGCACACAAAAGCTGTTTGTTTTGTATATGGTCTTTGATGTCGGACTTTATCATTTACATATAATATACACATCTTCAGCACCAAAATAGGTATATCCTATGTTATTCCAGAAAGTAGTCGGACTATCATAGCATGATCCATGAACTAGCAGAGTATGCTAAAATTTAAATGTTATCTGAGATTACTTTTATGCCCATGATTTACATAATTGCTACTTTTGTTTGCTTATTGCATTCTTCTCAAAAATGTGCATTATTTGCTACTCTACAGAGGCCCTTTAAAGATACAAGATTAATTATGAATAGTATAATGGGGATCTGTTGAAATGAATGTGAAATTATTTATATGTCTTTAAAGATGTACATGATGATTTCGTCTTTGTTGATATATTTTGTGCTGTTACCTTCAGTTTTCTTCCTCACCATTTTGTCCATTCTTCAGACATAGTATTGTCTACATCGCACACTAATGCACCAAATATGAACAATTGGTGGGAATAGTTTTTATGTTCACTGTGATGTCATGATATCACTTGTTTCATATTATGTGCAATTACAAATAATTGCTACAACATTTATAGAGGATACATATTTTGGTGTAATGCTCCTTAAGGTATACATAAGTTTCCTGGGCTTCAAATTTTGGTAAGAAACAGATAGTGATTACCAGAAAAATATGTGTTATATAGAAAAGTTCAGTGTACTTACCAAGTTAAATATAGGAAAGTAAAATCTAGCTTTGCACACCCAAAGGGAGCTTATATAACCGAGCACACTGAGAAGAGCAGCCAGGTACAGAGTTTGACCTTTTTGGTAGAGACCACAGGAAGTACTTGTTGCTGGATGTAATCACATGGTTGAGTGGGGTTTGAGCTCACAGCTGAATCAGAGGACAAGGAGAGAGAGACTACATATCCCAGGCTGCTTTGCAACACAGGAACCCTAGCGTTTAATACAAATGTTTAATCTAACCACTGATTTCTCCTGATTGGCCAAAACTAATTATGAATTTTATGCTAATCTTAGCAGGGACTTTCAGGGTGTCAACTAACAAAAGCTGCAGCTTGCAAACTGAAAAGATTTAGCAAACATCGGGGTGTGCTTGTAATATATTATTTTGGTATTTTTTCATGCAAAAAATGTTTGCATGCACTACTGTCCCCCCCCCCCCCTTAAATAGGTCTGCATGCTGCTATTTGCCAGTGGGTGTGGTTTTACATTTTAGACTGTAAAGGAACACAGAAACATTGATTTGATGACAGATAACAACCATAAAGGCTCCTCTGGTCTTCCCATCTTAGCTACCTAAAAGAGATAAAGAGATCCAGAGAGTTCTCCAACATCATCCCTCATATACTTTGCATGTAAAAATGAACATATTATTGTAGATACTGTGCACCCTCTGGTGATGCTTTTGACACAGTTACCAAAAGATGTATGCGACAGCACATGAAACTAGAAAGAATTTTGGAAGATGCAAGTTCCTGATATATAATGTTTGAAAATATTAATAAACATTTAAAAAAATCAACAATATATTAAGTTAGTAATATGATGTTGATTACGTATTTTCAGATAGTTTAACAGGGTAATGTCTCATATTATGCTTAACTGATCAAAATTATATTCCTCTGAGCCTTGAAAAAGTATGTTCACCAGGTGGTCCACACTATATGCAGGCTTGCACATAGCCACATTAAGCTAAAGGTTTCCATTCTGTCTAACATGGCAATAGTACCAAATAATCTGTGGCATCAACCAAGCTATTAATCTTCCTATTGATTGTATCTGTCTAAGGTTGCTACTTTTATAGAATAGTCACCTGCCTCTCTGCCTATATTCTCCTACTGCACTGCTGCTTCTAGCACTGTAATCTACAATGACCATATACAAGGGGATACAACTATCTCACTGGGAATGAACTACCTTATTGATCTCTCAGCCAGCAACAACTCATTGATGGCATCTTTTTTCTAGCCAAGTACCACCTTGCTGGTCAACACGTCTCCCACATCGTTTACTATATCCTTAAAGCTTCTTAAAGAATTTATGCAAAACTGTTATACTGCTATTATGCAAATAATGCTAGTTGCCAAAAGATGCATATACACATTGCATTTTTATTCTACATCACATTATTCATATTTCAGTAATTACATGTCAGAGCTGTATAACAATTTAAGCTGCAAATTATGAGTTTGATTGCATGGCTCATGTGAGAACTAGTAGCTATGGGAGTTCTTATAAGAAACTTTGAAGAGTTGTGACATGGCTCCAGCAAAAAAACGTTTGTAATATTTACTGACTTGCATCGTATACTTGCAACCTGCCTTATGTAGAAATGTAGGAGACTCCAACTCTGAAAGTCAGTAGTCACTATAGCAATGCTACAGAATGCTGCCCACTACCATGCTACACTAGCCCTAACATCCTCTCCCATTTCCCCTATCTATCTATCCCCCCAGGGAAGGGTTTAAATAATAATACAATTATTGCCTCTTTCCTGCTACCCCCTATGAGCCTTATCACCCTCCTGGCATCTACCACCCTGTATGCATTGGGGTAGATGCCATTAACCTCTATGTCCCCAAATAATAAGGTGCCTCTATCTATAACAATAGGGGTCCTTATGGACCTCCATGGCTCTTAAAATGAACACAGCTGCCAATATTTATGGTGGCTTAATTATAGTTTTACACTTCTCTGATAGTCTATTGAAAGAGCCAGTCAGAAAAGTCAAAGTAAACTTACAATATCTTTTTTGTTTGATTCTTTCAGTAGCTAAGAAGGGTAACACTATAATTAAGCCATATACTGATTGGCTGCTATTTTAGTTAATCAGGAGAAAAAGAGCCGATTCATTGGCTAAAAGCAAAGCAAGTCAGAATACAAGGATTTCAGTCCCTGCATTCTGATTGGTTGAATTCTTAATCAGTCAGAAAAGGGGCAGTAGGCTTTTGTAAATTGGTTACTGGGTAACCAATCAGAGTTCTTATATTCAAATTCTCAATTCTGATTAGCTTAAATATGATTGACACATAGATTTAAATTAATTGGAGAGGTTGAAGTAAAAAAGATGTTATTTAGTACAGGTTTTATAGGACCTTATCTCAGCACACAGGACAGCTCTACCGTATTATAGGACAAGTTGCATATTTTCACTCCAAATTACCAGGTTCCAGAAATGAATTTCTGATTAAAAAAAAAAGTATTTGCTTTTAATGAAACACACTATGGATATGTGTCCCAACAGAACATAAACTTAATTTTTATTATTATTATTTTATTATTTTTTTATAATTATTTTTCCGATACATCATCTTATACAGGTTTTGCAGTGCACCCCCTTCCTTAGACAAATTCAATTTTCACACCTTTTTGAATTACATACACATGAAATGGAGCCAGCGTGTCTATTTTCCCAGCTAGATGCTGAGGAATGTATGGCCCAAGCTATCAGGTCAGGATCTGGGCACAGCAGGGGTTGATAAGATACTGCTAGCCCTGGAGTCAGAATGTCTGGGTGGGGGGTTGAGGTCCAAAACCGAGTAGGGACATATTTGTATTAGTTTAAAGCAATAATTACATCCAAAACATGCTCTACACATGAAATAATGGCTCTGAAAATGGAGAATAGACGCAGAGCCCACTAGGCTCAAATGACCTAGTGGAAAGGGGCCTTAAGGGTATAGGGCATACAATCAGCGCTTGAGGAAAATATTACACAATGTAAACAAATCAACAAGTCTTTCACAAAGTCCTTGTAGCTATTATAATACCTCTTTGATTCAACTGGCTATGTCACTATGTCCATCAGGGTCCAGTGGCCAGACCCAAAAGTGTCCTGGGTTCGTGACAACCACTTCTCCATTCCAGTCGGTATAGCCATTGGCATTCTGATGGAACTTTCCCCACCAATGCTGGATGGTAAAGTTAAAATATAGGAGCGCTAGAGTGGAGCGAAGCAACCGTCCACTCTCCCCAGCCGATCAAGGCAGCCAACACAAGGGATTATTGCCAGTGACATGCAAATAATACTGGAGCTTCTTGAGGGCCCAATCCATTGCTAAAGACTTCTTCTCCACTGCAGCATAGGCTAATTCCTAGAGCAGAACAGCCTTCAGACCGTAGGTAGAGGTACCAGTCTGCATGATGAAGGAGCAACCAGAACAGGGGTGCAGGTGAGGGTGGCTTGCAGGGCCTGGAAGGCACACTCACAGACGGGTGTCCAATACCACATCATCTTGTTGGTCAGGTCTGTGAGGGTCTTGGCGATGGTACTGTAACAAGGAACAAACTTGCGGTATTAACCTGCAGTCCCCAGAAAATCCATGACCTGCTTCTTGGTAAGAAGGTGCTGTATCCTCTACTTTTATTTGGTTGGGTCAATTCTGTCTGCTACCTACTCAGTGCCCCAGATGCAATATGTTTGCCTGAGCCCAGTGACACTTATCCCCTGAATGCATCTAAAATAACACTGTGCTGGAGGTGCTCCTCTCAAAAGGAGCTGTATATGGCTATATCATCCAGGTAAGCCTGGGTGAAGCTCTTGTGCACTTACAGTAGCTGATCCACTAGCCTCTGGAAGGTGAAATTCTTCTTCCTGAATAGCATCACTGTGAACTGGTAGAGTCCAAAGGGGTGATAAATGCTGACCTCCATAGCAGATTCCTCTAGAGGAATCATCCAGTACCCCTTAGAGAGGTCCAGGATGGTCAAGTACTTAGCAGTCTCTAAGCAGTTGAGAAACACATCCATGCTAGGAATAGGGCAAGCATCAGTTTTGGTTTTCTCATTCAGTTTATGAAAATCCATGCAGGAGAGGGTTGTCCCATCCTACTTAGGTACCAGAACAACGAGAAAAAAAAAGCCCAGGGATGCTGGATGGTTCATCAATCACCATTAACTACAGCATCTCATCCAATTCGCAGCAGATGCTAGCCCTGACTGCCTATGGGATCCTATAGGAGGGTCGGGGTGCGGTGAGCACCTCGTGGTAAGCTAAAGTGGTGCGCCCTGTCAAAAAATAATTTAGGATATTGAGTCAATAGATTAGACGGTTGGGTCTTATGGGGGCCCATTAGGTTAGTGGGTCTTATGCTAGTTGTCTATGGTTAACACATAGGTATGGTGATTAGGGTTTGGTGAAACTTGGTATGGCCCTTCCCAGACCACATGTAACTTGTTCTGGGAGTTAGGAACCTTTATCTGGGAATTTGGAACCAGCATCAGCACCTCCAGTCCCACCTCAAACACCCTGTCCCTAATTTCCGGTACCTGACTTAACCCATTAGAGCAGCTAACCTCTCTCGGAAAGCTAATACATATGGGACCACAGGTCCTGCCTGTACTCCACCTCCCAAGCCTCTTCATTCAAGGGACTTCACTATTGGCATCTAGAACCCTGTTGACTCCTGCGGTACCTTGAAGTAGGCAATAAAGAGATATGGTAAAAGCTTTTCCCCAACCTCCCTCCTGCTCCATGAAGGCTAGCAACATTTGTTTCAAGGTTCCATAGAAGCGCTCACAGAGACCGTTGGTTTGGGAGTAATAGGGTGAGGAGCTCAGGTTCTTGATCCCTCATAGCCTCCATAGCTGCTGGGTTAGATAAGCCATGAACTGGGTACAACTATCGGAACAAATCTCCTTGGGGAACCCATACCTGGGAGAATACAAACATTTAAGTCTTCTGCTACAGTAGTAGCAGGAATTCTAGTTAGGGGGATGGCCTCGGAGTAGACTACCATGGAATAAACTATTCCCCCATCTTGCTCGGTGCCCTGCTATATTAATAGCGTTCTGTGGAATGTCCATATTGAACAAGGCATGCATAGGGATTAGCGTACCCTTCCCTGTACTGATGAGAGGAATCACAGAAGTCACAATACAGAGTAACATCTCTCGCCAGTAGAACACTTGCGTGAGGTGATGTCGGATCTTTTTGCTCCACACCTGCCCTACTAAGGGGACATCATGTGCCAGCTGTAGCAGATGGCCTCTAAACTTCTGAGAGACAACTGTTTCTTCACTTCACCTGGATCCCTGCCCCCCTAACCCGGTACAATAACCCATGGTCCCACACATACTCTCCCAGAAGATCCCTGCTCCTTCTGGGTAACTTTCTGCCTTACCCCTGCTAGAGTCTTATCCAGCAATAGTTCGGCTCTTAGCTCCCTCACACTAGCCCATTAGAACCCTTGCCCACCAGCAGGCAATGAATTATTTAATTCCTCCAGTTTCCTTTAGGAATGTTCCATCCTCTGGCTCCTCCAGGGTTGCTTTTGCCTGTTGTGCAGGGTCACAATATGGTGGTGTCTACTAGTAAGCCATCTAGTAAGCCTGTTATCACTCCCAGTGTCATTCCTGGTTCCCCAATCCATATGTACCCAGACTACAGAGATGGTGAATTGCTGTCCACCAGTACCATTACATCCATTTCCTTGGTGAGTAACTCACAAGTCTGGGAGGATCACAGTGAACATGCCCTAGGTATCCAAGAACGCTTGCACCAATCGTCCATCCACCATGCTGGCTCTGGTTATCCTCATGGGTGAGTTGCACTGCGTTAATGGTGGGATTCACCTCCCACTCCTCAGGGCAGTCATGGAACTGCTCCCCTTTCTTTGCCGGCACTGAAGACCAAATGCCCAAATGAAACAAAGGTTGGGCTGATACCGGTTCTGCTCTCCGGGGTTGGTTATGGCATAGCTCAAGGCGAGCTTCCAGGGTATCAGGTCAAGGACCAGCAGGGACCGGTGGTTGGGTTCCATTGCAGCTGGCCTCAGAGGCGGTGGTCATATCCTGGCTGTGAAAAAAGAAGACCAATCCTACCCACAGGTTGTATAGGTTGTGTACCCCCACACACAGGACAGTTTAACTTGATTCTAGGACAAGTTACCGGGTTCCAGGAGAAGTTGCAGAAATTAATTTCTGATAAAAAACACCTTACATCATGCATATGTGTCCCATCAGAGCATAGCATTTATTTTTTTCCGGTACATCATTTTATACATGTTTTGCCCCAATCAGCAGTGAGCAACTTCCTAAGACAAACACAGTTTTCACACATTCTACCACTTTGAATTTCCCCCATATGGGAAAGGACCCAGTCTATTTCCCCAGCTAGGTGATGATGAGTCTATGGTCCTAGCTATCAGCTACCTCCAGTCACTATCAGTGCACACCAGGAGTTGATAAGATTCTGGGAGCCCTGGAGCTAGAATGTCTGGGCTGGGGGTTGGAGTTCAACCCGAGTAATGGAATATTTTTATTATAGATGAAATGAGCAGGTCTGGTGACCCTGAACGACGATCAGGGAGTCAGATCCTGATCAGAAAGTACTCTATTTGTGTATGTAAATATATGATGTGGCAACAAATAATTTTATTAAAAGAAAATTCTATGAAGACAAAGTCAAAAAAACGAAACCATATATACATATATACAAAAGGAGGCTGCAATAGTATCATGGAGACACTGCTGTTAGTAACCCCAGTATTCAATAAAATGGCAAGCAAGTCAGGATTGTCAGGATTACATAAAATTATAACTACAGTATTTGGCAGCAGCTGCCCAGTTGAAAGGACAGGTGCCCCAAAGTTGTTGCTCAATTATTAGTGAGTCCTTGTTTTATCAAAACCACCAGTATTATACTGGATGGATGAACCCACTACAAAAATTTATGTTTGGAAGGACTCTAGGAACAGAGTCAGTATGCTAATCTAAGGATCCAGCCAAAGTGGCAAAACTAGGGAAACTTCCCCGTAGAGGGGACTGTAAGATGGCCTTCTGCACTGACCTGTCATGATGTCAATGGGGGAGCAGCTCTCCTTGCAGCCTGAGCGCCCCAATGTGCATTTCGCCAATGCAGCCCTAATGCTGTAAGTTTTTAATGGGTTTGTAGTCGGCGCCAGCGTCCCACGTGTTTGACGTGATGACATCATCATGCGTTTGACGTGATGACAACGTAGTCACTTGTGCTACCCAGATTGGCAGATTGCTCACCTGTTACGAAGAACTGATGCAGGTTTGTTTACCTGTTGCCATGGAGAGGGAACAGTATTGAGATATACTATGGCGGAATTCTCAATCAAGGAGTATATGAGGGAATTCCCTCATATATAATCTAATTTGATTGAACACTAAGGATATATTGGCTATGCTGCTTGATATTTACAAAGTTGATGTAATATAATGTTGATTAATAAAATTCTAGTCTGTCTCTTTTTTCGAAGGTGCTTTGAACTTATAAGTGCAAATTTTTAAATTTAAATAAATTTTTTATTAATCAACATTATAGCTATCTTCAAACTATGACACATCCGATAGTGAACTAACAACTGAGAGTCAAAATCAAAATTGATTTGTTACCAGAGGTAGCACTAGATCTAGGGGACAGACAGGCGATAGAACGGCATCTTCTTCAGATCACAAGCTCCACGATCCACAACCTTACTAATTACTAATTAGTGATATACACAAAATACGGGTCCTAAGGGTAAGTTATCATGGGTTAACTAATGTCACTCATGAGTGAGTATAATGCATGTACTGGTGTACAATAGAGATATCGCGAACAGTACACCCGCAGACTATTTGCAGCGATTTTGGCATGTTCGCGTTCGCATCGGACGGCGAACACATGCGCTTTTTGGTTTGCCTCCTATTCTTTATAATTGAGGAAACTTTGACCCTGCACCTCACAGTCAGCAGATACATTCCAGCCAATCAGCAGCATACACTCCCTTCCAGGGCCTTCCATCGGAAGGGCAGCATACATTTTAGAATCATTCTGAAGCTGCATTCGTTGTGAGAGGACAGATAGTGTAGCTGCTGGAGATTACATTGAAAACAACAATTTTTTTCCTGTAATCTAATTTCAGTTGCCTGCCTGTGTCAGGCTCACAGCTTATATTGTGCTCAGTGAAATAAAACAACACTTTTTTTTGACTGTAATAGATTGAATAGCAATTGCCTGCATACAGGGGTGTGTGTGAAGCCTATTGCATCTACTCTGCCAACTTTTGCCAGTGCACAGTGACACTCATATCTGGTGGCACCTTAGTTTGCATGCGCAGTGCCCCAAATTTGAAGTAGGAGGTCCGACCAAGCATCTTTTTCCATCTCCCTGTTCCAAAAATCAATGCCATATACACGTCCCCTAATAGTGGACGTAACAGGGATTAAACCGATAGGAATAGTACTACTTAAAAGTACACACCTTATAATAACGCAGACAGAGGCAATGCAGAGAGAGGAGTCTGAAGAAGAGGAGTCAGAGGAGGAAGGTGGCTTTGAGGAGGTGGAAGACCAAACACAACAGGTGTCCCAAGGGGTTTGTTGTCACCTTTCGGGGACCTTTGGTGGCTGGCTGGAGGAAGAGACCTTCAATGACATCAGTGAGGACAAGGAACGTGACATGGCTAGCTTGGTATCCAACCTTGTGCAAATGGGGAGTTTGAGGTTGTGCAAAGGGACTGTTTGCGGTTGTTTGCGGTGCATTAAACGGGGAGATTGGTCTGTTACTGTGAAGCGGGTGTAACCCTTACACTACCTGATCGATACAACATCATACCTGATGTTTTAAAGCATGTTATTTCAAACAATTTAGGAATGTTAGGTGATTTATGCCCTTTATGGCTTAAAACCAGCCTCTGCATCAACTATGTAATTTTCCGTGGGAGTTTTGCTATGGATCCCCCTCCGGCATGCCACAGTCCAGGTGTTAGTCCCCTTGAAACAACTTTCCCATCACTATTGTGGCCAGAAAGAGTCCCTGTGGGTTTTGAAATTCGCCTGCCCATTGAAGTTTATGGCAGTTCTCCGGGTTCGCCAGGTCGCGAACATTTGATTGAAGTTCGTGTCCGACGCGAACCGAAAATGTGATGTTCGCGACATCACTATACAATATCGATGGACTAAATACTTTGTTTAAAAGGCACATGACAATGGATTTCCTACATAAGGAAAACATAGATGTCTCGTGATTACAGGAGACATATTTTATAAATAACAGAGAACCGGGTTCATTCCAAAAAATATTTAATCAAATAATTTTTGCCAGTGGCAAAACTAAGCCCAAAGGTGTAGCTATTTTTTTAAATAAAAGAAATGACATAAAAGAAGAATATAGAGAGATTAATAAATAAGGAAGATCTATTATTTGGTTAGGTACAATTAACAACATACAATATACAATTGTAAATATTTATGTTCCAAATTCCGGCCAAAATAAATTCCTTAACAAAATCTTAAAACATGTCTCCAATATCAAGAAAGTACTTTTAGTCGTATGTGGAGACATCAATATGATTAGCGACTCCCTGAAAGATAGAAAATTGATAAAAAAAAGAACTATAGATAACCATATAGAACGAATAGCAAAACATTTCAATGCAACTATGAGAAAATATCAATTATATGATAGTTGGAGAGTATACCACTCTAAAATGACTGATTTCACATTTTTCCCATCTAGACATCAGGGATATTCAAGGATTGACTACATTTTAACGGATTGAGAAACTATCCAAAAAACTGCCTTAACTAAAATGTACCCAATTACTATTTTGGATCATGCGTGCATTTTTCTAGTCATAAACAGTTAAATGAGAGGTCAGTCTCTTCTAAGTCAGTACTTTGGAACTCACATAAAGCTGTGATTAGATGCATTTTCATGGTCAATTCACAGATTAAAAACTTGTGGCAAATCACTAAAGAACCTATACATTGAATTAAGTGAAACACAGCAGCTTTAATTGAATTTCAATTAATAAGGAGCTTTCTTTAAAAATCTCCCAGTTACAAGCACAGATTAAAAATATCCTACAAAAGGTAGTCGATAATAAAATATAGTTATATCAACAGAAAGTTTATCACTCTAGCAATAAGCCTGGGAAATTGTTATTATTTAACTACTAGAAGAATAGACAAATTAATTGATAAAAACGGTAAAACACTCTAAAACCCAAAAGACTTTGGTAAAGTCTTTTCGGACTATTACAGTTCCTATACAATCTGGAAGGAAACCTTAATTTTACTAAGTCGACCAAGGCCAAAATCTTGGAATTTTTTAATAGAATAAACCTCCATAAGTCATCACCTGAACAGGTGATAAATTTGGAAGAAGATATATCAGAGAAATATATACATGAACATATTTCCAATCTAAAATTTGGTAAGGCTGTAGGACCTGATGGCTTCCCCAACTGTTATTATGGAGTATTCGAAAAAGAGATCATTGGACATTTAAAATCAATGTTCAATAAAATAAAAGACCAAGGTAAGGCACCTTTAGAGACCCTTTAAGCTTAAATAATAGCTATACCAAACCCTGATAAGGATACTTCGAATGTTACTTCCATGTTAAACTCTGACATTAAAATATATGCCTCTATATTAGCTGCTAGACTGAATAAGTTTATTGGTAAACTAATAAGTTCAGATAAAACAGGCTTCATAAAAAATAGACAAGGCACTGATAACATTGGTAAGCTGATTGATCTACTTACATTTTCTAGAAATAAAAAACTCCCATTTGTTACTCTGTCTATAGACGCAGAAAAAGCGTTTGACAGGGTCAACTGGGAATTTATAGAGGCCATCATGGATACATTTGGCATGGGCAGGTTTTGAACCATGCAGTTAAGGCTTTGTACACTAACACTTGTGCTTATGTTACTGGGATCGATTTTTGCTCTGAGGGATTTACGATTTCTAATGGTACTAGGCAGGGGTTCCCACTATCGCCCTTGATCTTTGCATTAGTTATTGAACTTTTTGTATTACACTAAGGGAAACTTACTTTAAAGTTACACAAAGGTGGTATATGACACCTCACACCATAGCTAAATGCGCCTCTCAAAATTACAGGCGGTGAATGCTGGAGAGGATGTAACGGTAGTGGCTCCAGCCTTGATCCTCTTCAATATTGGTTTGGAATCCTTGTAACATAAATACAGAGGTATTATAATTATCGATCTCTCAATAGCAAAATATCTTATATCAGTAAAATGGAAAAATCCCCAAGTTCCTTCTTGGTTAGAGGTCAAGGCATTGACAGAAAGGAATAAACAAATTGAAATGGACGATATCCATATGGAACCTAAGAGATATAAAAAGATATTTGTAAAATGGGCCCTTTGGCCTTAGAGGTCACTTTGAAAAAGTGTTGATAACCTCTATTAGGCCCTGCCTCCCCGATGAATACATCCTCCTCCATTCTCCGTTTGAATATCTAACTTTTGTAAACCAGTTCCTTCATATTCTATAGCTCTTCAAATTGAATTATGAATTTAATTGTATGTAATTGTTTGTACTGGATACAATTTTCTTGCTTATACCTATCGCAAAATATTTGTTATGTATGTTTTGTATTATGTTTATCTTTTAATACATTGACTAAATGGTAAATTAAAATTGAGAAGAAAAAAAAAGAATAAACAAGAAACGGCCACAAACAGCTTGCTGTTAGAAACAAGTCCCCATAGAGTACACCTCATATGTAGTATCCCCTATGGACAATATCTCCGTGTGAGAAGAAACTTCACTCTAGATTCCGAATTTGAGAGGCAGGCAAAAGACCTTTACAACAGGTTCAAACTTAGGGGATACTCGCATAATGCGCTCAAGAAGGCATACGCGCGAGCTAAAGCCAAGAGACAAGTAGAATTGCTAAACAATGTTGAAACGTTACAACAATCTGACCAAAATCAAATAAGATTAATTGGTACATTCAACACTCGCAGCAATCAAGTCCAACAAATTGTACAAAAATTCTGGCACATCCTACGTTCTGATGAGGACCTCAGGCAAGTACTCAGCGAGCATGCCTTCAGACGTGCCCCTAGTCTGAGAGATAGACTGGTACACAGTCATTATATAGGACCCCAGAAATATGGCTGTAACTGGTTGACAAAAGGCCAGCCTGGATTGAGACCTTGTAGGGGATGTAAGGCATGTCTTCACATGATTCCAAAAACTAAAATCAGAAGTCATGTAAACCAGACAGAACATCTTATCAAAGACTCTATAAACTGCTGTTGCACATCTGTAATTTATTTACAGCTTGCAGATGTGGCTTACAATATGTAGGCAAAACATCTAGGCCGCTATGTCATAGAGTACTTGAGCACATCAACTCCATAAATAATAAACTTGATGTAGCAGTTGCGAGGCATGTCAATTTTCAACATGAGGGCAATGTAATGGTCCTAAAATTCAGCAGTATAGAGAAGATACATACCTCTAATAGGACAGGCAATATGGAAACCAAGCTTCTTCAGCGTTAAGCCTGGTGGATTTTCCACCTCAAAACTATCTCTCTTCATGGCCTTAACGCAGGATTTACTTCTGCCCCATTTATATAACTGCTTTCCACATGGTGGTTGAGAATACCTCCTGAGCCTCAGCAAATCCTGGCAAGATTCCACCCCAAGTAGCTATCCAACACATGATCTATTGGGGTTATTTCCTTCAAAACAACTCAGTTTCCCAGTTTATCTTTAAAGGTTGTGTAGCATATTGGTGTATATCTCTCTCAGTAAGGTTCCCTCAACAAAAACTCTTTACATTTAATTTATTATATCTTTCTAACTCAATTAGGTACTCTGAGGTAGTATCTATTAGTCTTTCTCTCTCTCAGCCATTGGTTTTAGATTATTTTTCCATCTGTACAAATTATATCACCATGGTAAAGTCTGGCAATTTTGCTTTTTCTTTACACTACAAGTGAGATAATGTACATTAATTGTAGTTCTCCCAAAAGTTACCTAAATTAAAAAAATTGCACTTATAAGTTGAAAGCATCTTAGAAAATATTTTTTAGTAATCAATATTATATTACATCAAATTTGTAAATATCAAGCAAAATAGCCAATATAATGTCTGTGTTCCATCAAATTCCATTATATATGAGGGAATTACCTCATATACTCCTTGATTGAGAATTCCACCATAGTATATGTCAATACTGTTCCCTCTCCATGGCAACGGGTACACAAACCTGCATCAGTTCTTCGTAACTGGTGAGCAATCTGCCAATTGGCTGGGTAGCGCATGTGACTATGTTGCGCCGGGGCATGATGACTGAATCACGTCAAACACGTGGGACACCAGGCGCCAACTACAAACCCCTTAAAAACTTATAACATTAGGATCCTCTCAATCTCCCCGAAGTATCTGCTTGGGCTGAAGCGGGGAAACGCGCGTTTGGGCATTCAGGCTGCAAGGGGAACCGCTCCCCCAGTGACATGACAGGTCAGTGCATAAGGCCATCTTACAGTACCCTTATTTTTGCCACTTTGGCTGGATGCTTAGATTAGCATACTGGCCCTGTTTCTAGAGTCCTCCCAAAGATACATTTTTGTAGTGGGTTCACCCATCCAGTATAATACTGGGGGTTTTGATAAAACAAGGACTCACTAATAATTGAGCAACAACTTTGGGGCACCTGTCCTTTCAACTGGGCAGCTGCTGCCAAATAGTTCTAGTTTTGTGTAAATTCATATGGCAATCCTGACATGCTTGCCATTTTGTTAAATACTGGGGTTACTAACAGCAGTGTCTCCATGATACTATTGCAGCCTCCTTTGTATATATGTATATATGGTTTTGTTGTTTTTACTTTGTCTGCACAGAATTTTCTTTAATAAAATTATTTGTTGCCACATTACATATTTACATACACAAATAGAGTACTTTCTGATCAGGATCTGACTCCCTGATCTTACTTCAGGGTCACCAGACCTGCTCATTTCATCTACATTATTATTATACTCTATTATATTTAGAGTTACTTATTTGTTACTACAAATATTTTTATTAGCTTAATGCACACTCTACAAACAAAATAATGACCCTAAAATAGAGGGTGGACACAGAGATATCTAGGCAAATGACCTTATAGAAAACAGCTTTAGAGGTCCAGGGCATACAGCTTGGGGAAAAATATCACACAACATAACAAATCTTTCACATGGTTATTATAATACTTCTTTTGATTCAGATGGCTAATTCATGATAGGGCTGATACCCTGGGTATTGTTAGGGTTCCAGGTTAATACCTGAGTTCATGACAAGTAGCAGAATAAGGCGTAGAAAGAGGGATTATTAACCCCCTGCATTGATTTTTATTATTATTCACCACAAAAGGGTATAACTTTAAATGTTGGAATCTTCACTTGCAAGATTCCTTACTGGATGCATGTATTGAGCCCCGTGTTCTAAGCTCACTTACAGCTTCTTATTTAATACAAATCACATATTTATTAGAGGTGAACTTAGAAAATTGCAATATAGCACTTACTTATATGCCATTATGCTGGCAAAGTGAAATCATAGTATAACAAAGTCTTGGCTTGACAGTGATAGACTCTTAGGTTCCCAAGAGCGGGTCCCCCTTTTTCCCTTATGTTAAAATGTGATATCTCATTATTATTATCCTTTATTTGTAACACGCCAACATATTCGATACTGCTAACATCTTATTAACACTGTTTTAAAATATCTGTATGATTCTTATCCATATGTTTATTGTACCCTAGTGAGGAATCTGCTCTCAAATAAAAACCTCCCTAATATAATAAAACCAATAATAATGGACTAGCAATCAGCAGATTATGTTCCTCTGTTGTGACCTTCTACATAAGTTTATTTTGAAACCACAATTTCTTAAACATTTTCAGTACTTTTTAAGGTTCCTATTACTAACTATAAATGAGATTCAGCTGTGCCATTTTTAATATCTGCCGACTCCAAAGACAGAGAGGTTAAATAAATCAAACTTAGATTATTTGGGCTGAAATGCTAATGATCAGCAATTAAATACTCTGCATTAAGATATGTAGTAAGAAATGCAAATTAAACTATACTATACATTAATAATTCAAACCAATGAACACAAAAAATCCCAAGACGGATAAACAATTTAGGGTGCCAGTCTTTTTCTCCCATATGAAATGACATTGAATATTGGGTTCAAACAGCATATTACAGAGAAGTTAATTTTTTAAAAGGTAATTTGAAACTAAGCATTAAGCATTATTATTTTTAATGCTGAATTATACTGTTTTCCAATTAAATAGGAAGTAATTAGCTTGCCCAGTCGTTACGTTGATAAAAAGCATTTTAACAGTAGTTATTAACTCCTACATGGTAGGCTTAATAACTGGTTTGTAACAATTTCAAACAATGAATTAGAAGTTAAAAAAAATATGTTCAAGTATAAATTTTTGGAATAAAATTATCTTGCTCAAGAAACAAGCACTTGACCTTTCTTGTCCAGTCAGGTACAAATTTATCTTCCTTTTTCCCAAATTCTCTAAGTTTCTTGAATGCTTGTCTAACTGACTCCTTAGCACATGATTACACAGAGTAATTGAAATTATTATAACAAGTATATATTTGGCATTTGTGATTCCCAAACAGTGTAGAATTAGGTTCCATTTAGTTGGTTCTCTTGACAGATGTCTCTGTAAGTGTAGCACATTTCAACTAGCATTCCTCATTTCCTCTTTCAAAGTATCTGCCATTTTGTCATCACACCCAAATCCCCTTCGCCTTCCCAATCTTCACCTCTGGTTTATATTTGTGCATCTCCTTCTGTACAACTGCCATTCCACCCTGGATGGTGTCTTGCCTTCCTTTGGTACCAGATTACATATTATTGTGACTCACATGCACAACTAATTTACTAAATCTCATAAATTATAATTAGGTCTGCAATGCGGTTTGGTAATGAGCGGTAATGCTCAATGTAGCTGTCAAAAAATGGTATCAGTTGGACCAGCTGTGATCAGTAACTCTTACCAGTTAGGTTGGTTTTCTTGACACTTGAATGGGTATGACCAGAAAAAGCAGAACTCCTATAAGGAATAGTGTACAGTTCATGACCAGTATTTTGTTATCCCTAATGGAAGATCCACAGTGCTGCACCATGTAATTGAACCAAAAAGTGGAATACTTTATTGGGACAAGCTGCTGGAGTGGTTGGGGAGGACAGCCCAATTTATAGACACTTTTAAAAAAACAAAAACAATAGAGAACATTCACACAGTAATTATAAACTAAATATTTATGTCATTTTTCAACCCAAATGGCATTATCATGAATTGGAAATACCCAAATGAGGTAACAAAGGTCCACTTCTCCTTATTTGTTTCAGCCAGGGCAATCTGCCATTATCCTTTAGACAGGTCAAGAGTAGTAGGATAGGTGGTCCTCCCCAACCACTCAAGTGTCTCTTCCGCTTCTGGCCTCAGGTAAGTATTGGTGAGGTTCTTATCATTAGACTTCTGGTAGTTCACGCAAAACCAGATGTAGCTGTCCTTTTTGGGGATCAGCACCACTGGGGCAGCCCCTGCAATTCTCTGTGGATATTAGCTTTTAGTGCCTCCTTGGGCACTCTGAACCTACAGAGGAGTGAGAATGTCATGGGCAAGTAGAGTAGTGTGACCCGGGTGTAAAGGAAACAAATCATGGTAGTAGGCAATCAGCATATTATAACTGCAGCTGCTGCCTTTTGCTTAGATAAGACAGCTCAGCAGGGTCGGCTAGGGGCAGATCTGTTAAGGGCCTGGGGAGGAGTTTGGGTGCACTCCCTTCTCAGGATCGACCCTGACGGCTTGGCAGATAGCTAGGACAAATATATCTTGATTAGATCAGCAGAATAGATTTTTTTTGGAGCTGACGTTGCTCATCAAGCACCACTATATACATGGTGTTGCTTATTTTCTGAATTATTTGATGGCGTCTTTCCCATGACGTCTGAAATGTATTCTGTGGATTTGGTACTTATACCAGTGGTAACTGGCCTGGCTGAAAGTACCTACTGCAGGACTTATTGTCTTACCATATTTTCTGATGTTCCTTGGCAGCCATCAAATGCTCCCTAGTTAAATTAGTCAGGGTCTCTGGAAATTCCACTCATATTGTATAATGTGGACTTCCTCATTATGATACTTCCCCTCTCAGAACTTGCAGAAGTTTGACTCGAGAAAACCCAGTTGACTCATGCGGAACCTTTCAGTGGGCAAAGAGGAAATGAGGCAATAATTGTTCCCAATCTCCCTCTTGTCCATAAAGGCACGGTTTATAGTCTCTAAGGTCCTGCTGAGCCACACACAGTGCAGGAACTCTTGCTGGTTAGGTCATCATACCTTCTGTTGGTTGGTTTTCTCATAACTTGAGCAGATACAACAAAAATATGCAGTACTGTCACCAGAAAAAGCATGCATGACTAGTATGTTGTTATCCCTATGCCTTGTGATTTAACTAAAAAAGTGGAATAGTTTTATCAGGACATAACAGGCAAATTTGTAGGGCTGAGGACAAGGGAACAGTCACACAGTAACCATAAAGTAAATGGTGCTAAAGTTCATCCACATGCATGTTTCCCTCTCCTGCTATGTGTCCAATCGAACTGATGTCCACATGAATAGGGATTCCATGCCTGAAGCGTGGGTTAAAAAACATTATTATCTGCTACCTGACCAATGAGCCGGACTGAGGGATTGGTGGCCAAATACTTGGCACTAAGGAAACATAATATATTAACCTGCCTATGTGATATCAACCACGTGCATATAACTACACTTTATTGCCAGCAGCCATCACTTACACCAGTACATGTAACATGAGTAACAAACAATATAGCCGATAACTTGAGGGATATCCAGTAACTTGAGTCTGGGCATAGCTCCCTCGGCTTACACAGACCAGTAGCACTATGTATCCACCCCATGTCCACCTATTTCAAAACATATACAGAGAAACCCATGCACATTTTATGGGTCAAGAATGTGCAGTTTAATTTTTAAATTGCATTCACAATTGTATGTATACAATGCTTTATGTGCATGTGTTTAGATTCCATACATGCTCAAAGGCATCATATTGGTTGGCACAGAAGCAAAAGTTTGGCAGTACATCATTAATATATAGATAAAAAATGAATAGAAATTATTTGTAATAATTTGTATTAAGGTTTACTATTTCCAAAAACCAGGAGATTGATCATTGACTCTACATTAAGTGTGAGTTGAATTTGACGGAAGTTGCCAGTTATATTTAGCCGTGTTCAACGTTAATGGTTGAATAATGGAAATATAATTTTATGCAACTAAAAAATATACTGACTATCTGCATTGCAGACAGTTAAAAACAAGATTTTAGCAAATTCAAAGAACGTGGTGTTTCACAATATGGCACCAAAAACATGACTTAACATGCCCATTAAACCACCTGTTTATGATAAATCATGATGAGTTGTGTTAGGCTAGCTTTTAAAGTGGAAAAGGCCATTAGTAAGTTGCACAATAACCAGAGATGCTAAAAAGCAGGTTACCTTCTATATCTGTATTTCTGAACTTTTACAAATGCAATCTCTTTTCACATAACCACTTTGTTAAATTCAATTGTACACACAGCGTTGTTAGTATCTTTCCACTAATCATATCCCTTGCATGAGCCTATTCCACCACTATGTTTGCCAAATCAGCTATTCCTTCTTGTTATCTCAGCCAAATGTCCTGGGGCCTCATTCAAATGCGATTTGGCCAATTGAATAAGGCTCTATATAAGCACATAGCATATTTTTGTTTACAGAAGTTTTTAGTTAGTGAAGACCCTGCTTTTGGATAGAAGTTCACTAACTAAAAACTTCTGTAAATAAATATGCTATGTGCTTATATAGAGCCCTATTCAATTGGCTGAATCACATTTGAATGAGACCCCTGATATTTAAGAGCTTTTAGTACTGATACTTCCTCAATATATAGAAAAACAATGGTCCTTTTACAATCAACTATGGATGCAGAGGGCACATATGCGGTTCAACAATATCTATTGCTTACATATTGTTCTATCATAGGAAGCAGATTACACCAGGTTAACGTGATTTCTTGGATGAAAACACATTAAATTCACATATCCACTAGCGCCATATATACTGTCATGACATCCATTCCCTATTTATATGTTTGATATTGTATTGTTTAGAAAGTTCTAATTGTGCCGATGTTTCATACAATGAACATAATAATAATATTACACCACAATATCCCCTAGATTCACTAAGATTTGCTGGAAGATGCAAGAACTCTTTTCTATGGAGAAGGACCATCTTTGGTCCTTCACAGCCCTTGTAATCTCTTAGAGCCCGATTGAATTGCAAAGACGCAACTCGATCGGAGTAGGCTATATGTCTGCGGGCCTGCTGCAAGCCCGCAGCAGCCACAACTTATGGTGTTATTCAATTGGCCGGGCTCGCATGTCTCGGCCGGATAGCACACATTGCAAACCATGCAATTGAAAGTAGCATTTGCAAGCTTAAAGATGATCGTTGACGAAAGGCCGTAACTCGCGGTTAGAAACAGCCAATGGAATCTCGGTCCAATCGTTACTCGTACTTCAAGCCCATATGACTTTGAAATCCAACCTTCATTTTTCATAGAAGTCCGATGGGCTTGAACCAGGAGTCACGATCGGACCCAGATTCCATTGGCGGTTTCTAACCGCGAGTTACAGCCTTGAGTCAGCGATCATGTTCAAGCCCATAGGACTTCAATGAAAAAGGGAGGTTGGATTTCAAAGTCCTACGGGCTTGAATTATGAGTTACGATCGGACCCACATTCCAGATATAATGCAATATTGCTAAATATGATATTCTATTACATGCAAGTTCCATTATATGTATTAACACATTGATTGCCAGGATTGATATAACATGGAAATTAAACATGAAATAAAGTATTTTGTTGGACCAATTTGCGAACGTGAGAATGGTGTGCTATTATTTCTAAGATCTAACATCACTTTCCCTGTTGCAAGACCTCCTTGGTACCAGTAACTTGTGGTTCGACTTCTGCCATTTGCGGGTTTGACGGAGTAGTTTGCGATGGGGAATCGAAGCAATTGAATATCGATTTGCGATTTTAGCGTTCTCAACTCTGTTTTAACCTTGTTTTCAACCCTGGTCCATCAACATGAAATATTTCTTCATTTATATATTTTAATTTGAAGCCACTGGTACAATATCTGTAAAATTAACTAAGTACCCAAATAATACAGGTAACTCCAGAACAAGTCCCACTCCAAATTCCCCAACTGCCTTTACTGATTATAGTTAGGAAGCTGGTGTAGCCAGGGCAATGCACCCGAACCCACAAAATAGTAGTGGACCTCTGCTACTGACAGCAGCCTGGAGTGAATAGGGACTCTTAATTTATTAGGGGAGGAGGCAAATATCATCACTCTAGGAATAATTTAACCATTAACATATATTTTGGGCTTTTTCATGGAACCCTACATGGTGTATAGATAATCTGCAAGCGGGGCCCTATTATTTTGCACCAGGGTCCTCTATTCATTAGCTCCACAACACACAGCTAACATTTCTTTTCACACAATATGAACTTAGCAAATGCAAAAATTGAGCATGTTTTAGTAATGGTTGTATGAGCCTTTTCAACAAATTGATATTACAGTTGAGGAAGTTCTTTTAAATATTGTTCAAAGACAATTATGCACTTGCCACTTGAACAAATTATTTTATGCACTGTGCATTATCACATTTCCATAAGCATAATAATTCTTTCCAGTTAAAGTGAGATGAGACACATTTTCGTAGAATTATATGTTAGCATGACAAATTACAATATCTTTGAAATTTTGTATTTTCAGCGAGACTAAAGATGAATGTTATGTCATCTTACTTCAACATCAAAGGACTGCTTTTTTCTTTATTTTCTAAATTAAGGTACTTATAATTTGTCACCTTGTCCTTTGCGTGCTATAAAATATTCTTTTTTCTTTGCAATGGTAAAATTACCATTACATTTTAATCTGTAATTATAAAAACATGGCATCAAAGATTTGAACCAACAGACCCATTATTTATATAGACGCAGATAACTGAGAGATGTACTTAGTTTTAACAACCTAAACTAATCTTTCTATTTATTTTGTATTTCATTTGAATGGAAACATATTATATCATTTATATCTTGGCTTATCCTCACTAAACTATACAAGGTGGTGGTGAATAAAGTTGAGTAAAGATCTTGCAACACCTTTCCTCAATCATTGTGTTATTCACTAAGCCTTATTATAATAATTCTAGACTAAGGGCCCTATTAAATTCCAAGTCTGCGGCCTTGAAATTTGCAGGAGTCACAGAGCAATTAAATTAGAAAAGGCCGCAATGACATGGCTGGAATCCAAATCCGTAAACCATGCTTCGTCACGTTGCATGTCCGGGCGTGAACATGATAAATTATTCAAACCCGTAGTTATGGGTTTAGACGGTGCCAATAGTAAAAGACAATGTCATCATTACGTCACTAAAACATGGAGGTTAAATTTCAATCACTTACGGTTTTGAAGTCCGAGTAACGATCGGACCCGCATTCCAGAAATAATGCAATATGAAAAAAATCTATAAATAAAATATTCTAGTCCCTACTAGTTCTATTATATGTAACACGGAAATTAACAATAAAAAAAAAAAAAAAATTCAGATTTGCGACTTTGAGAATGTTGTGCTATAAATTGTAATACCTTTCATTACTTTCCCTGTTATATAAAATACAGTAGTGTATTTATATTTGCTTTTACAGTGCTACGGACAAGAGTTTAACCCCCTTGCGGGTTCTCTCTAGTACCCATAGGATTTTTGGCTACATTTGCCATTTACAAGTGTGAAAAAAATTGCGGGCTTGAGGACTTGTAGCAATTTAATAGCGATTAGAGATTGTAACATTTACAGGCTTGAAAGATCAAAGGCTTAGCTGTGTCAGAGTTCTGATTTTGGCAAACACTGTTGTTTTTCAGCCTGTAACTCGCAGATTATTTGCGGGTAGCTAAAAGAGACCAGTTTAATAGCCGTAACTCTTGCAGGCTCCTTTACGGGCTTAAGGGACAACAAATAGGTAAATTGAATAGGGCCCTTATTGTTGCAAGAGAATCTGTTATAATTAATAACCTAAATGTAGATGGTTGTTTGAAATATTTGGTTCTAAAGTGACGACTCACCTCTGTTGTCTAGGGATTAATCTTTCCAGAGATGTTTTATTCCCACACCCTCAAATTTCCCTCACATTCAACATATATAGTAGAAAAAGATAGCTAATTCCTCTATTAAATATATATTTATTTATATTATTTATTTATAATGAACCATATATGAAAAATAGGCCATGTTATCAAAACAATGTAACATATTGATGATTTCACATGGACTTATCTTTACAGTTATTTTATAAATACCCTTAGACAATCACTATTCAGTAACACATTAAAAATAAAGGTTTTGTATTTGGTATATATGTATTATCTATATCTGCATATATGTGGCTCAATATAGTAGAGAAAATACAATCTAATACAGCAAAATGTATGTGATGATCACAACAAGAGAGAAAACTGGTAGTAGTACAAGTACATTTTTAACACTAGATGTTGTGTAAAATAGACAGAACGATTGGTTTATGTTTTAAATTGGATTAGAAAGTTTGTTCATACAGAAACGTGAATGTATAATTGATACTAAAATTATCATAAAATTTGCTCAACATAATGTATGTATCACCAACTATTGTTACAGGATTCATATGATTACATGAGCATATTAGCAATCAATTTAAAAAAAAGCTATTTTTACTGCATTGAGTGATTTGTGGAGAGATAATTGTGTTTGTATTCATTATATTCATTCAATGAGCATAGTCCCCTGTGTTTTAGTAGGCTGCCCACTGTGATCCCTAACAGTTCTAGAAAACTAAATGTGATGAGTGCTAAGAATCCCCCTTAAAAAAGAATATTTAATAAATAGGTTATCACCAAAAACAAACAAGGCCTACATCATACTTGTGATTTAAATGTTATCTTGTATACTGACTACTTTATTCATTTGTTCATTTACAGAAGAAGGCATAACAGCCTTGTGCAAGATTACTGGGTATCTATGAGTAAGTGGTTAAGTGTTTAAACAGTAAAGACATTTACATTTTACACAAGAAATAGTATATTATACAAGAAAATCATCTTTATCAGGCACAAAAAGAATGCGGTACCTGATGCTAATATTTAATATGTATCGATAAAACAGTAATCAAGAGTGTTCAGTGGCTACAAAGACTATTTATAAAGGCAAATGGTCCTGTAAAAAAACACAAAGCAGAATATTTTTAGATTTAAGCTCATAGATGTACAACAGATACTTTATGTCAAGTGTTTTTGTATAAATCATGTGAATATGACTGCATATTGCTTGTGGTTCTCCATATGTTTATTGAGAGACTAGAAAAGATTTAGCAAGCTAAAACAAAAAATGAAGGTGTTTTACCGTAAGGAATACAGGTGATAACCAGCGAATAAGCCAGGCTAAATAAGAACAAGTGCATACAGTTACAATAATAAAATTAAACCTCCAAGTTTTTTTTAATGCCTGAAATGCCACATGAGACTGATCTGACAAAGCATAAGAAAAAAAATCCCTAGGAGAACTGCAAGAACTGCAACCAAGAAAAGCACTAATTTATAACCAGTGACAAGTAGAACCTATGAAGTTTTTAAAAGAATGTGATTGTTGTCAAAAGGAATTGAGTAAAACAATGCTGTGTTCAGTTCTGGTTCCACTCAAAGCCATGGCTGAGGGGCTGCTGCAAGGCTGGTGGGCACAGACCAGCAAGGAAGTGAATTTTGCATACTGTACGGATCATCGCTCAGTTCAGGGCAGTCAGATTGAATCTGTGATCAACCAAATGTGCTTCATGAAACCGTCAGCCCTCATTTATGTCTAGCTGTTTTCTTCTGTCCCGCTGTAAACAAGCCATGCTCTGAGCTGTCTCCCTACCCTTATCTATTTATGAAGATCACACAGACAGACCTCATCAGCAGCCTTAGAGTTAAAGTTAAAGTTACTGCTTCCAGACAGCAGTCCCCATGCAAGCTTGAAGTCAAAAAGAAGAGCAACTTTGGAGTGACAGAGTTTTAGTTCCTTTTAGAAAATGCAAACCTTAGATACATACACATAGTGGCATGTTATGTCTCTTTCATGAAATTATATTAGAATTTCTTAATATAAACAACTGTTTCTAGCATCCGCAACCTAGCTCAGCAGATGCATCTGTGGCTTTGCTTTATCTTTATTTTCACCGTTGGGATTTAACTGGAACCCTGATCAAAGAGATATAGGTGAAAATGTTAACCATCTGATATGATTTCATATCTGTGCAATTTGAATTCTCTGAGCCCTTGCATTGTTGTGATTCTGGAAAGCAAGAAGAGGAGCGCTGATTTGTATTACCATTTTATTTAATAATAGGAATACTGGTTTGTATTTCTTTGTATATACAGTATATATGTATATATATATATAAATACTTTCACACATAATTTCTTCTTACTTGAAAAAGAGATCACACCACTCTGAAGTAGGTATGCAATTAAAAAATATCACTGTATATACGATATTATAATGAAATAGGTTGATTAAATATAAATTCAAATTAAATACAAATCATTTCTGCTGTAAGAGATCTTTATTTTTCTGTTACTTATTTATTTTCTGTATATTATTTTTTATATACTTTTGTATAAGTACATTTGACTTGCAACATTTTAAAGTTTTATGAGTGCAATATGCTATCTATCTATCTATCTATCTATCTATCTATCTATCTATATCTATTTATCTAGCTATCTATCTATCTATCTATCCATCTATCTATCTATCTATCTATTGCTTGTGCTGTGTTTTGTTATGAATTAAGTAGCACCCATAAGGAGTATCATTTCTTCCAGCATATCAGTTTGTATTGGCAGTGTTATCAAACTTCTGGCCTAGGCTTAATGTAAATTTCACCAACAGTACTATATGATTTTCCTGTCTCCTCTCCAATGGAAGTGCTGAATAATATGTCATTTTTGCAAATAAATTTGCACTGTTAAAAAATGTGTTTGACAGACCACAGCATATTATAAATTACTGTAGTTTCAGAGTGGTCTTTCAATTAATGCAGGTAATTTATATCTTTTTGAGGCATAGATAAAATGGCAACAGGTGCTTAAAAAGACATTAACACATAGTATATCAATATACTATTAGCTGCTCGCAAATGCCTTGAACTCGGAAATATGGTTGTGGGTGTTTTTTTGTTTTTTTAAAATAAATGTTTAGATATATTTTATTGACTTGCAAATTCAGACCTCAAGGCTGAACTTGTAAACCCTGCCTTTTTAAGTCGATTTCAGGGGACGTGTCATATGATCTGACAATATTTAAGCAAGCCCGTATTTTACTTCTTAGACACAGCCCATAGTAAATGAGTCATCATGAAGTTACACGTAATCTGCAATCGGAGGCTAAGAATTAATTAATGCCAATAAGTAATATTTGCTGATCGGGCTAACAATCAAGCACTCTAGCAATATATAAAATGCATTAGAGCATCTCTTCTAGTCCATGTGGGTTTCATGATATATATTAACCCCTTGAGTCACAGAAATAAGGGTTAAAAAACATTTTTTAATTGCATATTTGTGTGATTGAGACTGTTCTGCAATTAATTCAAATTTGTTTCCATGCCTTCCCATGCTTTTAGAGTACAGTATTGTGTGTTTAATTGCTGTTATAGCCCTAATCAGTGTTTGAAAAAGCCCTTGCAAGTCCTATTTAGTTGTAATATTTTTGACAGAAACATAATACTTTTTTCAGTTGCAGGTCAGGCTTTAGTTGCGAGCTAGACCTACAGATTGAATAGAATATTGATTTTGTGTAACTTTTATTATTTAAAGTTTGTAATATTTGAGCTGTGCTAAAACCAATGGGGTTCTAAGGCAGAATTTCCATCTTTAGCTGGACCGTAGTGATTGTGGGCAGGTATCCTGATCAGATTGCGAGTAGCTAATATAGTTTGTTGCAATATTGGGAGCAATTTTAAGCGTGTATAAAATTACAAATAGAACATTGCACAAGGTTTCCTTTTGGATTGTCAATAGTTAGTCAGTCAGTCAGTCTCTTTGGGACCACTGTCTACACACATTTGTCAAATAATGTGCATATGTTTCTATTGAAGTTTTAATATCGCGTTTATACATTAGCATGATGCTCTCTTTGTTTATATATTTCTCAAAATCTCTTAAAGGCTGAACTAAGACTGCAAAAAAAAAAAGCTGTCAGACATAGCATTTTAACGTTCACAATAAATGCTCACTAAACCTGTACTTAGCTTGTCATTACTTATTTATAAAAGGTAATCTCAGTGAATACAGAGCATCTAAATGAATACAGGGAATACAGTAACTACATCTTGGATGGTCACTACAACACCACTCGCGCATCTTATTGAATCTAGTCCATTAAGCATAAAGTAATCCGCAGAATTTATAAAGCCAAGGTATTTTGGTTGATAGAGTACTCAGA
Organism: Discoglossus pictus; assembly: GCA_027410445.1. Lineage (NCBI taxonomy): Eukaryota > Metazoa > Chordata > Amphibia > Anura > Alytidae > Discoglossus > Discoglossus pictus. The sequence continues at coordinate 173,991,931 of CM050166.1, read as the reverse complement.
GTCCTTTTGGTTCTTTGCCATCAAATCAATATATCATTGATTATATGATGTCCTGTAAACACATATATATGTCTATAGTTTCAAAGAAACCTCAAAACATCACTCAAACTTTCAGGTAATAAAGATGGATGGCTGGAGTTTCTTTATGTATCTGATATCTGATCACACTTGGAGCAATTGAATGTCTAAATTTGGTGTCAGTTTCATGTAAATGTCACAGTTTTTGCTAATGATTCTTTAACAAAAGTTTTTTCTAGACATATAAGCCATTTCAATATAACTAAGGTGTTTTTTTTTCTCCAGAAAATACACACTATTATAGGATTATTTTAAGCTATCATGTAATTTGGCCTTTTCACCATGAGGATTGCATTGTGGATTCTGTCACTTTAGGTGCCAAGATAATTGCAATGTAGGACGTATATGGGCTATGTTAATTTATTAGTATTTGGTATAAAACATCTAGGAAAGTATTGGCTTTCATGATTTGTATTATTTATGTCCCTGAATGATTGTCTTATTGTTAAAAATTTCAGTTGTGGTATATATTATTGTTTACACATGTATTGTTGGTAACTTACTCTTCAGAATCATGTGGTTTGATATTTTTGAATGGCATCATGGTCATCATTTTATAAGCCTTGCTACTAATGGAGTTAAAGACACGGAAATATGTTATATTTATTTGTTGCATCAGAAAGAGGGTATTTGATGTATCAAATAAAGGTCTCAGAGCACAAACACTTATTCAAAAGTTTGACTGTTCTTGGGTGCTTGCCATCTGCCAGCCAATAAGATCTACAGACTAAAGTACACTCTCTGCATTTCTTGCTAGTTTCAATTAAGTTTAATATTTATTTGCTTATTATTTACTTAATATTTACTTATTATTTTTTCCTTTTTTTATGCAAAAAAACAACATTCATAATGTTTTAAAACACTATGAAATGCTTGAAAAGAAAAAACAGTTGTGTTTAATGTTCCTTTAAGACTCTGACATAGTAGATAGCGGAAATCAAATACTAGTTAAATATTGCCACTAGATTATTTTTTATTATTAATCATTAAATGTGTATACTCAGGCCACATCTAGAGTACTAAAGGAAAACTTAAGACACAACTGTGCTATGATGAATTTAAAAAAGCAGGTTTTAAACATTACAAAAATGTTTGCTTGCATGGAAAAAGAGTTCTGCAAAGATTAAAAATGAATTTGTAATAAAATCAGAACTTCCTACTGAAACAAGTTTATGATCAGAGGAAGTTTCTGATATATATTTATATATATATATATATATATATATATATATATATATATATATATAAATATATATACTCACCCCCACTCGGCACCCACTCCTCTTAACATCCATTCCCCACCCAGTCCTTGCCAGCAGCCATCCCCTCTTAGAACCCACCTCGGATAGCACCCAACTCCATCTTCTTTCATCCTCCCTCACAAAACCCATCCCCTGTACTTTGTTGCCACTTTGCAGCCCTTGCTCTCTTACCTACTTCCCTGATGCACATCCCCAGTGTGCTGAACTGCTTTACACTGCCGCCTCTTGAAGCTTTAGTACAAATGCTCTTATTTAAACAGACACACACCAATTTCAGACAGAGGAGGGTTGTGCTCTCAAGGAGGTATAGGGGGCCTAGGGGGGCCATGGGCTTGGTGGGGGCACTACAGAAAAAAATGTAAGTGCAACAAAAAAAATATATCACACAGAACTGCCCCCCCACAGATGAGGGCCCTAGTGCACTGCACACGCGCACAACTGGTAGATCTGGACCTGTATGCTAGTGAGTTTCTGGTTTTAGTGTCCCTGTAATATGATTTCAGAAGAAATATGTCCTTATTTAGCCCTTAGTAAAATACAGCCTAAATAACAGGCCTATTAATGTAAATAACAATGTCCTGTGTAAACCAAACTGAATATAGAAATTGCCACAGCTGTATTTTGTTTTTTATTGTAGTTGTCCATCTTTGTACTTCCTGTTGGAACAATAATTAAAACGCTGACAGGTTAAATGAATTTAAATTGTTAGGAACTGGGACTTGGTTGTAATTAATGTGGTTAAATATGGTTGTTGGCACACATCTCACTTGACAGATAATGTTCCAACATGTCACTGATAGGACCTTTCACCGCAGCTTTAGCAGATCTACCGGGCATTTCTGAGGTTGCATAGGTCAAAGGGTAAATCCATGTGTAATTCACAACAGGAGAGGTCCCACGGTCACTCCAGAGAAACAATTACCCTTCTTATTCCACTCCTATCCTTCACCGATGCTCACAGTTTCAGAGCATTCAGCCTCTCTCTGCCCTAGGCTACAAGCCACATGCAAATATGTGGGGATGTGTTTATACATCTAATCAAAAATAGAAACAGTATACAAGCTTGTTGGGGTCTTAGCATGTATCATGAGAATTCTCTTAATTTCTGAAGGCACTTTTGTTTAATTTTGATAGCTCTGCTACCAGGGTATCTGCGACGGCTATAAATCATCCTCTTTTTACTTGTCACTGCCACAAAGAGTCCTGTATATCCCAACAGATATCAGTAATGTGTATAAGTATATGTAATGTACAATTCAGTTGTTTTAACGTGAAATAATCACTTACTGAAGCGTCCATGTTCTTATCTTCTTTTCTTGGCATTAAGATCTCAGCCTATAAAATAAAATATCAATATAATGTTTAGAATTTTTCAATACATAAAATACACAGCAACAAACACAAGCCAGTAGAAAAGGCAATACATTGGTAATGATACCTTTGCCTTTAACACGGTCCATAATGAGAAAGATGAGTGAGTGAATCTGACATATCATGTCACCCAACCTTCCCAACGCCCCACTTACACACCATGCACTTCCTTTATCTTGGAACATTCCAGACTTAGCACCTGTCCTTTATTGTTTTTTTAAGACTTCCTAATAATACTTCTCTTAGATATCCAACTTAATGGGACACAGCAAAAGTTTCAAATATGGTGATGTAAAATTGTAGGTAATAACCAGTAATGTAACACTTAAATGTTTTTCAGTGTTTTAATGCATTTTCTTACAGTAAAATTACATTGAAGTCTGTAATGTGTGTCTGTCACTCATTTATGTTGATCCTTGCACCTTTTAGCCCTTGTTGTTATCTTAATACATGTTAATCATTGCTAAGTACACCAGCGCCACATGCTCAGATTTATACTAGCAATTGCTTTACGGGGTGAAGTAAATGGCTAACATTTCCTTAAACAAATCTGAGTGTGTGAGGAACCCAAAGCTATAATTACCATGTTTACCTATGATTACACTCTAATTAGCACACAAATAAAAGTAAGGGAAAGGTGACAATGAAAATATCTGCTTGTCAGACAAAAAATTGAAACTGCAATGTTTTTACTGTAAACAATCACATATTATAATTGTCGAACGACGAGACGTCATCATGCTTTGCATGGTGCGTACAACTTAGGTAATGAGTGACATAGGGGCTCATTGATGCGAGCCTCGCAAAAGGAGGCGAGCCGTTAACGCGTAGCACTTTGGCGATGAGCGCCAAAGGCACTCATCCCTGTGAGCCTCGAATAGCGAGGCGAGCTGTTAAGGCAATGGCGAATGGCGAAGCAAGGCGAGCACTGAAGGCAATGAAACACGCGGGACTTATAAACCAAACACTTAGTAAACGCGCATTCGCATTAGCCTACAAGCACTTGATAAACGAGGGACTTAGAAAAAAAACACAAAGAAAATAAAAATAAATACAATAAAAACATTACCAACAGCACGGGGGAACAGCCAGGAAATGTGGGAGTGAGGTCGAAAGCGAATTGAAGGCGATTTCAACGACTTTCACCACCAGAAAAACGCCTAAGCGAGAAAAAAAATGGGCGCCGCAAAAAATTAAAATGAGGCTACACGACCAAGGACCGCGCAAAACACTGCCAAACGAGTAGCACTTGCACACAGGAACGAACGAACTACAAAATACATTATTACAAATGACGGAAAATGCTTGCGAGACGCGTAACACATTAATAACATTATGAATCTACAATGGCGCTTTACACAACTACACCAACGGATTTCCCTCCCGCACACAACCAATTTCTAATGCACACTTAGGACATTCATTACACTTTATCATCAGGGCACCAACACTCAAACTGTACATTGCATGCTGACGGAAAATATAAACAGATTGTTAGCTCTTCAGGCTATTGATTGCTTTATATATTAATTACAAAGAGGTAAAGTATATTAATTTATTCAAGAACTATTTAATTCATTATTGATTAAGTAAATATAGATAAATATATATCTCTCTTTATAATGAGTGACAAAGGTGCTCCGAGGAGTAAAAAAAGACGAGATGAGAGGCTCGCCATGGGCGCAAAAGGCGCTCAGCGCGAGGCTCGCAATGAGCGCCGAAGGTCCTCAGAATACAAAAAGCTTTACATGTGTGTCAAACAGCATTCCCAAAGTTTCAAATTTTATTGCCCTGTTATTTTTGACGGGCAAGTCGCTAGTAGTTTTATAAAATATTTGTTATTACCTATAGCTTTAAATTATGCAATGTATTCCATTTTATAAAGTGAATTAAATGCTGTATTCTTTTATGTACTTATCACAAGTGTGCCTGCACAAGTCTTGTTCTCTTGAGTGAATTCAATTGAGCAAATTGTAAATACTGGATCCCGAAATGTAGCCCATAAAATGTATTGATATTCAATTGGCATCTTCTAGCTACCCGCAATCTATTTGCGAGTTACAGGCTCCAAACCCTTGCGGTTGTCAAAAAACTCTGTCCTATCTCCTCCTTTGATGTTTCAAGCCCGTAAATGTTACTAGTGCTAACAACGCAAAATCCATATTCAATTGCAACAATTCAATAAGCCCACAATTGCCTTAAAACCCTTAAATTACAAATGTATCAAGAATTTCTACGAGTACTAGATAGGACTCTGAAGTGGGTTAAACATCTGTTTGTAACACTGTAAAAGCAAATAAAAACACACTACTGCACATTAAAATATGGGCAAAACAATTAAAGACATTAGAATTAATTGTACAGCAGTCTCAAGCTTGCAAATCTGCACTAGAAAAATATATATTTTTTTATCTTTTATTTCCATGTTATATTGATCCCATGAATCAAGAAGTTAATATATATCAGGCCACCCACATGGACTAGACCAGTATATTTATTGATTTTTATTGATTTCTACATTTCTGGTTTGTGAGTCCGATTGCAGATCGGACTTCTAAACACTAACTGATTGTAGTTTAAACTCCATGTTTTACTGACATCATAATGACGGTCTCATTTACTATTGGCTTGGTTAATTGAACATAATCATGCCCTGAAATGCTAAATACGGGATCATGGTTTATAGGTTTAGGCTTTAGTCCTGTTCTTGTGGGTTTGAGTCAATTGAATACAGTCGGAATTGTAACAAATTTTGAATCTGCAGACATGAGGCCTGTATGAAGGTAATTACAGGCTTAGAATTAAATGGGGCCTATGACTACAATTTTTTATTTAAGGAAATCCTCCAACAGTTCCAAGTGGCGTTGTGAGGTGGATGGACTTATTTCCACTTCGGTCTTGCATGCAATAGCTATGCCATTAAGCTGAATGAAGAGTAAACCATATTTTACAGCATATATATAAGTACATATTCATCAAGATAACCTATTCCAGATATCTCAAGGGGAGCTCAGTGTAGAGGTATAAAAAATATCACAAAAATATGTTTTCTAAATTAATGTCTTTATTATCTCAGTAACATTTGATAGGTATGAAAAACAGTCAATGTAAACAGATCACTAGCATATACCTACACAAAAGATATACATACTCAATGTATGTTATGAGGCAGCATGTGTGTATGTGTTTGTATGTGTGTGTGTATGTATATATATATATATATATATATATACATATATGTGTGTGTGTGTGTATGTATGTATGTATTTTGTGTGTAGAGTATACAAACTGTGCCCCATAAGCAGAGGTTTTATCATTGTAACATCTATTGTATCTCTATATATTCAATCTGAAATATACAATAGCTTTGCGCGTAACCTTTTTTTTACTGTCAAACACACAGAGTATGTCTAGAATGCCCTAGAGCCATTGGCAATCCTAGGTCATTTAGAGGTTATGGATAGGGCAGAGCGAGATTTGCATTGTAGTTGTTTTTACTATACATAGCCCAAGGACAGTCTCCAGTTTGGATAATTCTTAGAGAGCATTAGCCAAGCATCTGCATGTCATGTCTTTCAGGTTCTTAGATGCCTGAGTGATTTTAAAGTAACATTCTCATTGTTATTGATATGTTTGTTCCTGTTTGTTTTTGTGAAAAGAGCAATTATCCTATCTTCTAGAAACAGAAATTTTGTGACTAAAGTACCTGCAAATTAAATTAGAAAACAAGTGTACCTGAGGTCCCCTTTATAGCCCCAAATTAATTATATTGGCTTCAGCCCAAATGCATTATATTCTAATTCAAATACTTGTTTATATTGTCTGGAATTACCATAGCACTCTTCATTTAACTAGAACACTTAGAAAAACAACCGCCCTGAGTATTCTAGGGGATATTTGTTATTGTTTTTTGTAGATATACTTTCTTGTCTTTACGTTTTGTAGTTAAATATTTAGCAGAATAAGCAATGGACATAACTCACAAATTAAAAACCAGCAACATAAATTGACAATAATCCTTAAAACCCACTCACACAATCAGAATTTATTACAAAACATGTAGAAAATCAAGATAAACCAGGATCAATTCCCAAAGCTCCTAACATCTTAAGATAAGCAAAATAAAATGCTCAAATCTTGCAAAGCACCAGGTCATCTTTCTGCATTTCTTTTTCTTCTGCATTCTTTAAAGTTAATCTCTAAGGCTTAGACTGACATTACCTTGTACTGTACTGTTACCCTGTGTATTCATGCATTAACCTTACATTTTAATTTAATTTGTTACTATGAAACATTTATAACATATATATAAAACAATGCAAAATGTGTCAGTTATAAATATTTGTGTTTTTGTTCATTTGAAATGACTGGTGGAGGGCAAGAGTCTAATTTACTATATTCATTAACTTGCGCTAATACAATATTAGAAGATGCATTAATAATTAATGCACATTGTAACTTTCAAAATTTGTGGAGGTTATTGAAAATGTCAACTTTTCTTACTCCATTGAGGGGGTAAAATAAAACACATCAGATTATGTTTCTCATGAGTTATATCAGAATTACATTACTGAATATTTTCACAAAATATAGATGCTTCTGAAAGCAAAAATATATAGAAGCCTTGAGGGATTGATGACAAAAAAGAACAGGCCCATCTTCTCTCTCGATTTTTTACCTTATGCACATCCTTGGCACTCATTTTACCATATTCAGTCTCTATTTTATATGCAAGTTTATTCATTAACCTAACACCCTAGATATTCTATTTGAATATATTTCTATCCAAACATAAATATATGTTGTTTTAAAAAAAAATCTTTAACAGTGAACAATGCCTAAAATTATTTTTTTATTATTATTATTATATTTTATTTATATGGCATCAGTAGATTCTCTCACACTAGCTGTACAATAATCACATGAATATAATTTCACATACATTTGAAAACAGTAAAAATAAGACCAGACTGCATATTTGACTATATACAATGGAACAGGAGGAGGTGAGAGCCCTGCTCTCCTGAGAACTTACAGTCTAGTTTTGTAGTATCTGTGAAGTGGTTTTCTGAGACTGGGAAGGCAATTTACCATTGCAATAGTTAGCCATTGCAGCCCACAATAATCAGCCATTGCAGTAAACCAAAAGTTCCAGACGACCAGGGAATATTGGTCAATGACACAGGAGAAGTAAAAAGTATGTAAATATCAGAATGGAAAAAAAAAGATGATGACATCACCTTAGTATATAGCATAATATATGTCAAACTTTATTTCAGACTTATAAGTTAATGGAGTGGATTCACTAAACCATCAAAGGCCTGCTATGGCAATTTTTAACAAAGGAAACAAATATCATGAATCGCTATAAAGCCATTGAAAAGCCTGTGTGAAACTTAGTGCATCTAATGGAATATATGGTTTTCTTTGGGACTAACTGACTAAACATATCTAAATATATTACTAATTAATTAATGAATACTATATAGTAACATGATATGAATTTATCTCCCCTTAATATACTTCTTAGTTGCATCAATTGTACAAAGCAACTACTTATAATTTCCTTCATAGCTTGTAGTTGATGAAGACAATATTGCTCATCCACTGTAGCAGCTAAACAATATTACAGTCAAAAGACAGGAGATCATTTTCTAAAGTAATCTGTCAAAATGTGTTGTAATGTAATAACATTTTTATAAAAACTGATATTTTAAATAAAATTATCACAAAAAAAATCAATAACCTCAATAAATGGAATTAAAATAGTTTTTTTCCTTAATTTTCACCGTCTCCAACTTGCTTCTAGCACGCAGACATTCATTTAATGACAATGATTTGGTTCTTTTTTTTCTAACTGTATTAAAATACAAAATAAAAAGAATATATGTGGTTATGATAAAGAGCACATGAATAAGTACCTGTCATGTTCTGTTCCGAGCACATCCACTATTCTTCATTGTTGAAACTCTATCACTGCTATAGTTTCCAAAGCAACAGTGATGTCAGAGTTACATGGATCAAGTGCACAGTATTAGTTACACAAAGACTTTATTTTTCAGTCTAGGTATATGTAAACTTGCTCAAAGCCAGGAGACAGTTATATGATAAATTATCCCAAAAAGATAAATGCCCCTATGTTTACATGTAACACCTTCTTGAGTCAGACTTTCTTGGCCTTGGTTTTATAAGAAAGTGCAGTGACATGCATCATGGCAAAAGCTTTTTCTTTCTCTCTGCTTCACTACAAGAAACATATGGAAGATGTTATCAAGTGTTGAATGAGAAGCAACAGGTGCTGTGTTCTAAGAAAGGAAGGAAGGCTGGAAAAGAAAGAGGAAGGAAGTTAGGGAAAGCAAGAGATATTTAAAGGAAGGAAGATAACATTTTTATATCCCAGACAAAGAAGTGAATTGACATAATTAATTTAAGTAATAATGATATCTTTCTAATCAAGACAATGGTATGGCATAGGCTTTAAGGTCAAGCAAAAGTATGCCCTCAGTAGACTGATTGTATTAAAGGAAAAGTAATTAACTGACAGGAATGTATGCTGGTGAGCAAGTCTTTCATATGTTATATAAGTCATGTGAGTACTTACTCTTAAATTTAATACTGGAGGTCCCTGGGTTACAAATGACACGACATACAAACGACCCCTACTTAAGAACAGGCTCTTAATGCTTTTTGTTTGAGTTTTTTTATGTTTTATTTGTTTGAATGAAAAGAAAGAGCACAGTAGTTTCTGCAATTTATGATTACATTATAGGGATAGTATTATTATTACACTGTTTTTTTATTACCACATGTAAGCACTTATATTATTATTATTATTTATCAGGGATGTGACTTACATACAAATCCGACTTAAGAACGTTCTCAGGAATGGATCTCGTCCTTAACCTGGGGAACACCTGTATATGTGACACTAAGTATAAATGTCCATAATAAAATGATTAATTGCTCAATCTAAATACATAATTTCATTTAGTGATTGGGTCTCACTATATTTTTTTTATTCAGCTGTGACCCATGTTTTGCTTGCAGTGACCCAAAGGACAGTTACCAAAAAGACTAAAACAGTAAAACGTTCTGCCAGTTTTCTTTGAAATGGGAAAAAACAAATTCCTTTTGAATCCAGAGAGTGGCTGTCAAAATTCTTAATGTCTCTGCTACATTTTATATGTTAATTGTCACTGGATACCTTTGTTTCACTTGAAATTCTTCTTAGCCAGCTTTTAAGGTATATACTCAAATTACACCTGCCCTTGATAATTAATTCCAAATTTGACTGACCTTACAGTAAATATAATAAATATAAATGTTCAGTAGTTAAAGGCTCCTATAACCTTAAAGGGGCAGTTAGTTCAGCACAACTTGGAACACACCACTGTCATGTACTCCTAAAAACATGTTAAAATACTTTTTGATTTTTTTAAATAGGTGCATTTTTCACAGAAAAAATCATAAATGAAGTTCTGTTTACATGAGAATTTGGTAAGTCCCCCAGGCAGACTGACAGCAAGAGCTCTGTGCAGAGAGCAGAGCATGCAGAGGGTTAACCCTTCCCAAATTCCTCTGTGCAGGGAAATTACTACTGGAAACTCCTAAATATGTTACTTGTGGGTTAACTGATGGCTGATTACATTCCTGAAAGCAGAGAGAAACCATAATTATTTCTGTTCACAGAGCTTGCAATAGCCGACAATGCAGGTAATCATAGAATACTCAGGAGAGTGTCTGTAAATTATTGTAGATTACTGTAGATTATTGTAGCATAGAATCTTGTGCTCTTTCACACCGTGAAGAGCACTTATATTGAGGTAAATGGCCCCTCAACTAGTGGCCATTAGCATATATAGATTGCATATTATGAAAAATGATATACATGATATACATTAGCAAACCTGTAAAAAAAGACTATTACCAAGCAGAGTTCTTTAATACACTTTTGATAATAGAGCCAAGCTATGCATTTTGCTTTTTTTGTAATTCTTGGAAGTATTTGGTAACGGCAATATAGTTCATATTTTGCTGCAAATGTTAGAAAGTATATTAACTGTACCAAAGACAATTAATGATTAACCTATGTATTTTACTATTTTAAGATCCAATATATTCATTTTAAGCCTTTTTTGTAGTTTATGCTATTGAAAAAATGTTTAGTTTTTGTCAGTCTTGCTATGTAGAACAAGTAATAACCTTATCCTAATTCTAAAATTAAATTGTTATAATGAGCCAAAACGTTATTTAGATTGTTGTTTATTATTGTTTATAAAAGTTTGCTGTGCATTATTTAAATGTTATTTTCTTTAACATGAAATATTTACAAAAAGTGTAAATACATTACCATTAAAACCCATGGAAGAACTACTCTGAGACAGATGGTAACAATATGTGACAAAGCCAGGTTTACAATAAGGTGCAATCAATTAAGTGCTTTCTCAACCTTTTCTTTTTCTGAAAAACAAAAGAATGTATTCCATAAACAGTTTTTGCCTTTAATTATATTGTATTATTTTCTATGTATTTTGTATTTAAATAGAATGTAAGATTAGTTGTAACTTGATATAACATCTTATACCTAGAGAAAATAGCATATTGATGTTGGTATACTATTACTGATATTTTATTAGTGAAATAAAATATTAGGTGGCATAGCAACTTTCCCAGCAATATATAAATATAAATATAAATATATATAAATATAAATTAATTATAATGATTAATTTGTATTAAGGTTTACGATTTCCATAAACTTGGATTAATTGACGCTGCTTTAGGATTGAGTTATGTTAACTGAATTTGTTAGTTATTTATAGCGCTGTCTGTTGTATATTAATGGCTGAATATTGTTACTAGAATTTTATGTAACTATAATATACTTCTATTGTGGGGTTGAAACTTGCAAAGCTGCATACTAGGATCATGGGTAGTTGAAAGCAATATTTGTCATTAGTAAGTTTAGAGAATTGGGGTTTCACAGTATGACACCATCAACATGCCCATCATTAAATACCCCATTCATGATAACTCGTAATGAGCCACATTTGGCTAGCTTTTAAGCGGAAAGAGACTCTAGTAAATCTCACAATGACCTGTAGTGCTGGATTGCTGGATAATGTGGGCTGTCACACCCATTTCGGCACTTGCAATCCATTAGTAAATTCCTCTCCTTAGGCCATTGTATCTACATGTAATTAGTAAATGCTTTCTCCTTTGAGTTGTGCTGAGAAGCATCTTCTTATTTTGTGCCTTCTCCTTGGAAGTGCATGAGTAGTTTTCCTCACCTTGGATTTGCACTTTAGAGCAGCATTAGTAAGCAACTTTCTTCTCACAGGAGCTGCAACAGTGGGTTTCTTTTTCTCATGTTGCATTGCTTCCTTGCAACAGTGGTTTCTTTTTTTATGTTGCATTACCTCCTGCTCTTATGATTACTAAACCAATGATTTGTTTTATCTTGTGAAACAAAGCAAAACAAACTGGGGAAAATATTGTAAGTTAATCATGAGATTTCAATAGTTTCAATAGTGAATATTAGCTCAATCTAAATGGTGCCCTTTCTACATATTATGGTTAAGCTTTATGCACATCATAAGCATTCTGCTCTGGTCAGTGGGAGGGATGAGGGAAGAGTTACTTATCAGAAACTTTTGGATAGCTATCATACTTATTACTTTTTATTAATAAAGTGCCAACATTTTCCTGAGCACAAAATACAGAATAGAAAAAGTATAGCGGGCGATCACATATATAGTTCTCAGCAATACGGGTTGTTGCTAACGCTTGTGGGCTCCCATAGCAAGCCCGCTGCTACTGCGTCCCTCACAAAGCGAGGGCAGTAGTTGCCGGCAAAGAGCAGCAAAGGCGCTCCTTGCACTGGTGGAGATGAGCGCCATAGGCGCTCATCCCTACAACCCGTACGACTTAGGCAGGGAGTGCCGAAGGCACTTACTGCTCTGGTGGAGATGAGCGCCATAGGCGCTCATCCCTACGACCCGCGGAACTACACATCAACACAAAACTTAATTACACAATTCAGAATGCGAGACCCGTAGCAGTTTGAAAAAAATTGCCTTAAAAATTATGAAAAAAAAAATACTAGGTCCAAAAAATACGAAGTTAACGGGCGAACAGCGGACATACAAAAACAACAATAACACCACCAAAATTAACAAACTTACAACAACAAAAAACATCGCTCATAGTACGGGGGGACAGGCACGATGTCTGGGAGTCTGGTTGCATGATAATTGGACCACAATTTTGCCGAGTTTCCACACACGAAAATCGCCTAAGCGACAAAAAAAATGTTGGACGAAAAAAACGAAAATGGGGCTACACGACCAATAAACACGCAAAAACCCGCCAGACACATAAGACTTCTACATAAGAACGTATGAGGTATAACTCCACTATTAGGGAGGACGGAAAATGTTCCACACCCGCATAACACACACAATCACTGTAATTTTACAACACTAACTTGCAACTAATAACATTACCGTTACAAACTGCAGAATTACACATCTAACAAACAGTTTGAACTTGCGCATGCAGCCTACTTATACTACACACTTCACACATTGCTGGCACTTACACCTCAGCTCAGCAAGAGTGCAAATGTACATTGTTTGCTGCAGGAACATCAAAAAAGATTGTTAGCTCTTTAGGATATTGCTTGATGCATATATTAATTACAAATAGGTAAAGTATATTCATTTATGATTTTATTAATTCATTAATTATCATTAAAAAATTCATATAGAGAAAAAAAGGACAGGCGACAGGATCGCAATAAATGCCGAAGGCGTTCAGTGCGCGGCTCACAATGAGCGCCAAGGGTGCTCAGAGAAGCAAAAGTACACCAGGGGAGACTTTTTTTGATGGGTAATTCGCTAGTAAGGTATTCCAAAAGGTGGATCCAGTTTATTTTCATTAGATCTGCTATTGGAATAATGTTTTTTGATAAATGTTGTCTAATTTGCCAAAATATAATTAAAAATTGCTGGTTGCAAGAATAAGCTTTGCTAATATCACATTAATGAAAAAACAAGACAATGTTTTAATTGTTTTATTTTATCAAACACATTTATTTGGTGCTTTGAAGTCAAAATATTTTAAAATTATGAAATTTTTGTCAACAAAATAAATTTTATAAATAGTCAACAGTAATTTTTGTGAATATTGAGTGATCATTAATGGAAGTAATTTGCATATATGTGTTTGCAATAAGATTAATGTTGACTAAGATAAAAAAAATAGTTTATGCGATAAAAGAAGTGCAAACACATGTAAATCCATAGACAGTTAACACAAGGCACAGTATTATTTTGAAAATATGATACAACTACAACATTTAGCAAATATGGCAATACCATCATATCATCTACAAATTTAAAAACAGAAAACAATAAATATATCATTGGACCATATTACCACAAACCATAGCCCTCAACCACTGAAAAGAGTACATGCCCCATCAAGTTTTTGAAGGACATTTTATTATTCTATTTCCAAAACAGCTGAAGTAGCACTTTAAATGTGTCAAGTAGACATCTCTTTTCAAACAAACATAAATCAAAGGAGATAGTAGGAGACTAGTGAAGGAAAAGCTACCCTAGACAACATTACAGCAATTTGTTGAAAAATTTATATTTTTGGATATAGTTTAGCTTCATTCACATAACTGAAATTATTTACCATTCTCTACCAATACAGTTCTAAGAACCTAGCAGGTAGTGCATGATGTGACTGTTTAGGTGTGATCTCAAGCAATGTAAGGTAGGTTAGTGTCATGCATTGTAGTGAAATTCATATATTTTAGTCATGTAAAGTCTTTGTAATCCAAAAAATACATAGGATCATACTTAATTCTTGATAAAAGTCTTGATTTTTATGCACTAAAATGCAAAAAATGCTATTATTGGAAATTTTGCAGACGGGGAGACCTGTTAATTTTATGTCATACTCACATCACTTTTGTAAGTTGTTACTCTTCCTGGTTACCTTTAGGTCTTTACCTTTAAGTGTCCCATTCCAATCTTTTATGCAAGCACTTACTTATACAAGTTGTCCAGTAACTTAGTAACCTGTAAATTCCAATATCTCTAAATAACAGCACTGTGAGACTGCACCTCTAAAATGACCTGCGTAGTGAAGTTACAGTCTACTGTTCCATTGAATTTTACTCAAAGTCCATCGCAGTCACAGTTAACGGTCCTCACACAAATTACTGAAACTGCTTAGGACCATGCGGTAGCTGATTATTCTAAAAAACATACTTGTGCTAAGTCCCACCCATAAGGGCTCAAAACAGCCTTGCTGAGAGCTTTCAAAAGCAGCTGAAGAGACAGTACTTTAATAAAAAATCAAGAAAAAGCATTTAAGTGCAAAATAAATATTATATTAAATATTATAAAGGCACATATGTTGCATTATAAGCATAACATTGCAAAGTATGATGTTTGAGTCTCCATATATCTGTGAACATCAACTATTGTCAATAATACACATCAACATAACAAATATCAGCTGCAATCGTAATACAGACTCCAGTACTCAAGAGGTGAATAAAAATCAGGAAACCCCCATGGCCCAAATCAAGTGCTTAATGCATTGTCTATTAAATGATTAGCAACACCCAAAACAACAGTCATCAACAGCATGGATCCAGAGCCCATCAGAGTACAGAGAGCGATAATGTATGTCACATGCATGGGATGGTATGTCATGTACACAATACTGTTGTGTGTTAGACACCAGGGTGTAAGAAATGTTACAATGGACAGCTTGAGGCCTTACAGAGAGGAGTGGTTGGAACTGATTGTGGATAAATGTGGGCCTATAATCCATGCTGGAGGTGAACCTCAACAAGCAAATTACTATATAACACAGGCCATGACATGATTAGGTTAGAGGAGTAGATAAGGCACAGGAACATGGAGATATATGGCTAAATGCTAACCAGGAATATCGCATTCATGTAGATGTGGCTGTTGAGGAAGGCTGAGGAGAGGCAGAATGGGCCCCAAGAAACTTGCCTCCATTAAAATGAATCTTGTGTATACCTGTCTTGTTAAGTCTTCACCATTGCTGTTGTGCATGTGAGAATATGTATACATATAAATATGTTAAAATCAATCAAGGGTTTGTGTATTAATATATTATGAAAATAACATAATTTTTTTTTTAAAACCTCCTTCAGCGGAATTGTGATCCAGAAAAGTGTTATAATTAGTGATGTCCCGAACAGTTCGCCGGAGAACTATTCATGGCGATTTTCGCATGTTCGCGTCCGCCGCGAACGGCGAACACATGCGCTTTTCGGTTCGCCCCTATACTTTATCATTGAGGAAACTTTGAACATCATTTATTTTATTTTATAATTTTTTTTGTGTAATCTATGCCTGCCTGCCAGCGTGTGTGTGTGACAGGCTAACATCTAACAGCTTATATTGTGCTTAGTTTCACTACTCATACCTGGTGGTGTAACATACATTGAAAACAACCATTTTTTTCCTGTAATCTAATTTCAGTTGCCTGCCTGTGTCGGGCTCACATCTTATATTGTGCTCAGTGACATAAAACAACACTTTTTTGACTGTAATAGATTGAATAGCAATTGCCTGCCTACAGGCGTGTGTGTGAAGCCCATTGCATCTACTCTGCCAACTTTTGCCAGTGCACAGTGACACTCATATCTGGTGGCACCTTAGATTGCACTCGCAGTGCCCCAAATTTGAAGTGGGAGGACCGACCAAGCATCTTTTTCCATCTCCCGCTTCCAAAAATCCATGCCATATACACGTCCCCTGATAGTGGACGTAACAGGGATTAAACCAATAGGAATAGTACTACTTAACAGTACACACCTTATAATAACGCAGACAGAGGCAACGCGTATAATCTTCCATGCTGGGCAGTGGAAGACCCCAGACTCTGACCTGCGTATAATCTTCCATGCTGTGCAGTGGAAGCCCCCAGACTCTGACCTGTGTATAATCTTCCATGCTGTGCAGTGGAAGCCCCTAGACTCTGACCTGTGTATAATCTTCCATGCTGGGCAGTGGAAGCCCCCAGACTCTGACCTGTGTATAATCTTCCATGCTGTACAGTGGAAGCCCCCAGACTCTGACCTGTGTATAATCTTCCATGCTGGGCAGGGGAAGCCCCCAGACTCTGATCTGTGTATAATCTTCCATGCTGGGCAGTGGAAGCCCCCAGACTCTGACCTGTGTATAATCTTCCATGCTGGGCAGTGGAAGCCCCCAGACTCTGACTTGTGTATAATCTTCTATGCTGGGCAGTGGAAGCCCCCAGACTCTGACCTGTGTATAATCTTCCATGCTGGGCAGTGGAAGCCCCCAGACTCTGGGAGTCTGAAGAAGAGGAGTCAGAGGAGGAACGTGGCTTTGAGGAGGTGGAAGACCAAACACAGCAGGCGTCCCAGGGGGCTTGTTGTCACCTTTCGGGGACCCTTGGTGGCTGGGTGGAGGAAGAGACCTTTAATGACATCAGTGAGGACAAGGAACGGGACATGGCTAGCTTGGTATCCAACCTTGTGCAAATGGGGAGTTTGCGGTTGTGCAAAGGGACTGTTTGCGGTTGTTTGTGGTGCATTAAACGGGGAGATTGGTCTGTTACTGTGAAGCCGGTGTAACCCTTACACTACCTGATCGATACAACATCATACCTGATGTTTTAAAGCATGTTATTCCAAACAATTTAGGAAGGTTAGGTGAGTTATGCCCTTTATGGCTTAAAACCAGACTCTGCATCAACTATGTAATTTTCCGTGGGAGTTTTGCCATGGATCCCCCTCCGGCATTCCACAGTCCAGGTGTTAGTCCCCTTGAAACAACTTTCCCATCACTATTGTGGCCAGAAAGAGTCCCTGTGGGTTTTGAAATTTGCCTGCCCATTGAAGTCTATGGCGGTTCGCCGGGTTCGCCCGTTCGCGAACATTTGATGGAAGTTCGGGTCCGCTGTTCGCGAACCGGAAATTTGATGTCCGCGACATCACTAGTTGTAATATAATGATTTATTTAGTAGTATTAATGTAGAAATCTTAGCTAACAACGTATAAAATACTGAATGAGCACACTTTGGTCAAATTAATTAAGGTTAACTAATTAACAACCATTATTATGGTCTGTACTGTTCACATCAACATGTCAGTATAAAATTATGCTTAATATATGATTATGATGTCATACTTAATGCATAGTTCAGGTGTTGTTTGCACCAATATGTGATTTGATGATAAATTATGTTGATATGGAAAAAAAAGCGTACAGTATCAAAGGTGTCCAGACATATTTTACCATCATTGATATTTGATATATAAATATGATTAATATGTTATGCATATTTTATTCATCTCTTCATGCAGATGATTTCTGAATATATGATTTATCAACATCCACTATACCTTAACACAGGATTGATACACACATCAGATCATTAACTAAATGTAATGAATGTTAATGTCACAAATCAGTAAGAGTTAGAAACACACAGATCCATGGATTACGTTACGGTATAATAAGAATATAAATGTATTATATCCACAGAGCACAGTCTTAAATATAGACCATGCATTAGTATTATTGGTATGCTGTACAAATGATACCCAGGAGGACAGGAGATCCTGTAAAATGTGATCATCATTTGGCTTAAAGGTAACGCTGTATAATGATAATAATGCATAGCATCTACTATAGTAACATGTGGTTATTGCACCACAATACCAATAATTAGATTAATGTAAATCTAATTGTTAATCACTTCATATAACAAAAGTAAACATCCGTGTACATACCACTAACGTGTCTTCTCTGCTCAATGAAACCAATGCAATAACCCCTGGATTATGTGATCCGAATCATTTACACACATATTGTGTGATTTTAAAAACTTGGAAATAGTATGACACAGCTCTGAAATGATCAGTGTATAGTGTATATAATCCAGAAAACTGAGGAGGAGAAAATTCTGGCAAAATCTGTATTACAGTACAGTGCTTTATACTGTTAGTGTAACAATAAACCAACTTACCTGATATTCTTTTACAAGCAGTACAAACAATGCTGTATCTGTCATGAGAAATCAGTTGTCATGACCAATTGCAGATATTTAGCAATGACGTATGATATTTGATGTATGATATTTAGCAATGATGTATGATCTCTAAAGGAATGCTTATCTATGACCTCAATCAGAAGGCTAGGAGTACTATCATTATCTCTATATGATATTGTTAAGCTACATGTTAAACTTTGTTTGTTATGATATCATGATGTTTAAACATGTAGACATTATTATTGCTGACAAACAATGGTCATCAGCTTTAATGTCCTTTAATAAGATTATAAAGGCATATTTGGCCTCATATTGTTAAGAAGGATCACATGCTTAGCTCATGCATGTATAACTGCTGGCTTTGCAATTCCACAGTCACATGTGCATTGATACAAATTAAACATTACATCAATCACGGTGCTTAAAACATGATATTTATTGTGTGTGAGATCATTCTGCTGTGGGGATTTCATAATAGAATGGCTATGTGTTAGACACTGTATATGGTTTATTTACATTATTTGGTAGCACTGCTTGCAGATGAACAAACTGCCTTAATGGATGTGAAAGGTGCCTAAAATAAATAAAAAACAAAACATAGTAAATAGGGACTACATTGTCTCATCTCAACTACATTACTCAGTGACCATCAATTGACGGTGGCTAGTCACATGGTACGATATATCACCATCACATAAGATGATCATCTACTCTGTGGAGAGGCATGAATAAGTTAACATTTTAACCAATAGATTTTCCCTGAGGACTGGATTTGAGAAGGATTAAATGGCCTGCAGCCCATTATCTGCCTAGACACAGGCCTCCCACCTGTGCCACAACTCCCTCTTCTACTTGGGGGTCTCATGGGAGATGCAGGTAGAGGCATAGCTGGAGGTGTAGGTATTGCTGACAGAGGTGGAGACATAGTGGCAGAAGGGGTGGGTCTTGGTTGTTGATGGCTTGGGGACTGATTTGGCATGAATGATGTTATGCTAGCCAGAGCTGGTTGCTGGAGACCCATGTTTATTTGTATCAGTGTACTCTGATTGTTCACTGATAGAACAACTTGGCCAGACAGGTATCCACCTGTGACTTGTGTCTCCTCATCTCTCCAAACATTCTGCTTTGTGTGTGTGCCACAGGGGTTTGGGTGGAGGGCATGACTGTGAGGAGACTCACCATCATTATCTCCTGCTGCTTCTGGAAGGCAGACAGTTCAATGATGGCTCTGTGGGTGAGGGACTGTGGACTGAAGAGGTGTAGGTGGCAGTGGTGATGGTGATGGCATAGTGGGAGGTGCTGAGCTAGAGGTGGCATGGTAGGGAGGTGCTGGGATGGTGGCAGTGGTCTTGGGGTGGCCCAGGCATCCACAGTGTTGGAGGAGGTGGTGGAGATGCAGTTTGGGGTGCGCACAAGGAGGAGGCCCCAGGCAGTGAGTCTATCATAGGAGAGAGCCAGTGGGGACAAATTCCACCATGGTGGCACTGAATGTTCCCCCACTGATCACATGAACAAATCATCATCCTCATATCAGGGTTCTCCTCTGGTGGCTGTTCCTGCTTCTGCTGCTGTTAATCCTCCTCCTCCTTGTACCAGGCATCCTGCTGGGTGTCATAATGAGGCTCTTCATATTCTACCTCAGCCTTGGACTCAGATTTCACCTCTGTTGAGACGTGGGATGTCGTTTGAGCTTAAATAAGATATCAGTAGTATATCAGATAACAGGATTGGATGATCAAATGATCTTTGTGTGTTAATATATACCTGACTTCATGATGGTTAATTGAATTGCCATTGTGAGGAGTATATGTTGGCTAGGAATTATCGCTGATGTCATTGATGTGTATTCTGTTTGTACTGCCTCATAGCAAACCAATATCCCTGCTTGCTTCTGCAGCTCAAGAAGACACAGACTCTGCTGTACTTGCTGTGCCATGTCTCATGCTAAAAATTCAGTGACCATTGGTTCGAAAGATTTTGCAACATGCTGCTGAGACGTGGTCCCCGATAGCCTGGGACACTACACTACACATCCAGCCCAATACAGAGCACGATTCAATTTGAAGCCCATATACTGACCATATGTCTGTGGGCTTGTTGCGGGCTTGAACTTTGCTTCAATTCCGGTGCTATTCAATTGAACAAGTATGCAAATTAGGGGCCGAAACCACAAATCATGCACTCATATGTAGCATTTTAGGGTAGGAACATGATCAATTAAGCAAGGCCGTAACTACCCATTTAGAAACAGCCAATAGAAAATGAGACCATCTTCATTAGTTCAGTAAAACATGGAGGTTACATGTCAATCAATTAGCGCTTGGGGGTCCGATATGAGATCGGAGTCGCAAAACCGCAAAATAAAAAATAATAAAAATGAATGCCAATACCGTTCTAGTCCATGTGGGTGGCCTGATATGTATTAACTCATTGATTCCCGAGATCGATATAACCCCGAAATGAAACATATATATACATTTATTTTTTTTCGATTTGCGAGTTTGAGACTGTTGTGCAATGAATTCTAATGTCTTACATCGCTTTCCCCGTCATTTACAGTGCAGTATTGATTTTTTATTTGCATTTGGTACTCGTAGGATTTGCTCTTACATTTGCCATTTACAGGTGTGAAAACATTTTTGGGCTTAGGGAATTGTAGCAATTGAATAGCGATTTGTGATTTTAGTGCTCAGAACTCTTGCGGATGTGAAAGATCAAAAGCTTTGATGGGCTGTAAGTTCCGTTGTTAACAACCGCATGGATTTCAAGGCCATAACCCATTTGTAGCCCGCAAAAAGACACCAATTGAATAGCAAAAAACCTTAAGGCCTTCATTACGGGCTACTGAAAGTTACAATTGCTCAACTGAATCAGGCTCACAGTTTGTATCTACACACTCTGCGATGGGCACACCCATACAGGGAATATTTATTTGACTTTTATTCCCCTCAATGTAACCTGGTATCTCTAAGCAATTACATACACAGGTATATTATATACCTATTCAAATCCAGGAACCTTACATATCCCTTTACTGAATGGGTAGCATTTACATTGAATGTGTGTTATCTGTGTGTGGTGTACATGTTTTACTATGTAATGAGATAATAGTTTTTAAGATATTCACTTGGCACAGTCCCTAACTGCTGAGAGTCCATCAGGCACGTTGCTGGGTTCAATCCCTCAGCATCCTCTGCCACTAGTTGAAGTGGACCATAGCAGGAGGGCCACCACCAGTTGCTCTTGCACTTGACATCTCTTCAGACATCTTCATCCTCACCTTGCACTGGCAGTCATCATAGCAGTGGTTTACAAACCCTGTGTTTGGGAACAGCCTCCTCTCCTTCTGACTGTGTCTATGGAGGCTCATCTCCCTGTTCTCCCTCCCCCTCCCCAACCTTCAACCCTTCTGTCCTTGATGTATGTACTTTTACCACTGGGGCATTCCTCCGTTCCTCCAACTCTCCTCCGCTGCTGCCATCCTGGCCCTTCCTGACCCTTCACTGTTGCAACTCCTGGCCCTGAGGGAACCATGAATGCCAACATGTACAGTGACAATCTTCAGAGACTGGGCCGCAGGGCAGTATTCCAGCATGATATTGTTCCCAAACACCTTGAAGATGACCACTGCCTTGCTGAAGAAGCTGAAGGTAAAGGTGATGGACTGGCCAAGCATGTCACAAGACCTAAACCCTATTGAGCATCTGTGGGGCATCCTCAAATGGAAGATGGGGGGGGGGGGGTGCAAGGTCTCTAGCATCCACCAGCTCCGTGATGTCATTATGGAGGAGTAGAAGAGGACTCCAGTGGCAACCTGTGAAGCTCTGGTGAACACCATGCCCATGAGGGTTAAGGCAGTGCTGGAAAATAATGGTGGACACACAAAATATTGACACTTTGAGCCCAATTAGGGCATTTCCACTTAGGAGTGTACTCACTTTTGTTGCCAACGGATTAGACATTAATGGATATGTGTTGAGTTATTTTGAGGGGACAGCACATTTACACTGTTATACAGGCTGTACACTTACTACTTTACATTGTAGCAGAGTGTCATTTCTTCAGTGTTGTCACATGAAAAGATAAAATAAAAAAAATAAAAAAATGTGGGGGGTGTACTCACTTTTGTGAGATACTGTATATTATGTATATGATTAAAGTATTTTCCAAAATATATCAGGCATGTTTCCCGTTTACAAAAAAAAATATCAAGCTGAGTAAATTTTCTAAAATACAAAAAAAGTGAAGAACAGTAAAATTATCTTTTATAGCAAGGAAAACACTAATGTGTCTTCTTGTGATTCAGCTGATACAAATAGAAATAGAATGACCTAAGCAAGATGTTACCAATGTGGTGTAAACTCTCATTTATGGTACTGAGTTACAGCAAAGCATAAACGTAACTCATAAACCTAGTATAAATACTATGCTACATTACAATCTACACAGTCATACATTTTGTTAGTTATTACCAAATTCTTCAGACTTCATGTCCTATATATCATTTCAGGAAATGGGAAAAACAACTCCCCCCAATTTGATTTATGACTTTAGGTTTCACCACAAACTGCACTGGTAATTAGAGCAAACAAAGGTGCAAAATAATTATCTGGAGAGTTATAAAGTAAAAAGTGTAAAAATTATGTGAATATGAGAAATAATATATCAGCATAATAGCCAAGATGTACCAGCCTTCTTTAGCCTTTCTTTCCTGCTATTTGCCTGATTGGAAGATAAGGCATACAAAACATTAGCAGCCATTGATAAATGCAGACCTAAATCTTTAATGACAGAAATCTAATTTCCAATTACTCAAATGGTGTTAATAATACAATATGCGCCAAATAAAAAAAAAAGTGCTATATATGATATGACATCAAATTAGTCAAAAGCTCATAATAAATTATTAGAAAATATTATGTGGATTAATCCATTTGTATTAAAATTGCTAAATTTAATAAAATAGTTATAATCCTTTCAACAAACATTAAATCTGTTGAGCATCTAAGATAAAGAGGTATAATCTGCACTAAAATAAATTACAATATTTCTTCATTACTCAAGACATTTTTTAAATCCATTGTCATACTGTTAAATATTATTATTCTCTTCCACATCTCCATTATTAGCCTATTAGCCAGGCATTAATAATTAGTGAATTAAGTACATCTGTTTCCAGCCAAAAATCTAATAAATAACATGGAAAAGCTTCAAAATGAAGTATATCTTGGCAGGATGCAATGTTTTTATGAAGCTTTTGTTTTGTCAGGTTTCTCATTTAGCAAAGCAGCTTCAGTTTATGTACAGACAGAGCTTGGATCAATAGCTTTCATTGTGCAATGTGTCATTTGTTAATCGGATATTGATAAAAATATTGACATGCAGCTAATTAATCTAAAACCTAGCGCCTGCCATCATATGTTCTCTTAATTATGTTCTTCATCTTAGTCTTCTAACATCAACACATAGATGTTGAATTATAGACAGTGAATAAGGCAGGCTGTCAAAAAGTTCTTTTACAACATTACAATATATTCCCAGACTATTAAGTGAGTTTTAAATGAGCAGCAGCTAAATATTTAATGGGTGGCCCTGCTTTGTAATTTATTTGTATTATTGTCAGTACACATTACAGAAGCATGCTGTAAAGTCGGAAGTTAAAAAGTATTCAACTAAATAATTATTCATGGTTACATACTTTCTGCAATTCTTAAAACTACAAAAATGATTTTAAAATGTAATTACATACTTCTCATCTCTTAAAAGGAAAGACATACTTTGTTCCTGTGTAAAAGCATACTAATAGCTTTGGTTGCCATATTAAATGAATGGTACAATAATGTAACTCATAATTCTTTAATTACATGAAAACCCCCTAGATTGTCAAATAGGGACTGTAACCCCATGTGAGAAAGAGGCTTAATTTGCTAAAAACCACAGCCACTTTAGTCATATGCTTGTATAGTACTTGAAGAACTCACAAAACAGCTGAATAGATCATCAGGGTGATGGCCTCGCCACCCATTCAGTGACCTGTTTCATTTACAGATGTGCGTCGTGTGTTATGGCGGTAAAAAAGAGTTATTGAAAAATCTTATACTGTAAAAACAGTAAGGAAAGAAAAAACATTCTTTGGACAATTTCAGCCAATGAAATTGATGGACCTATTTTGTGACAGCCACAAAGACAGACAAAGTGTTTGGTGTTTAGTGAACTAGTATAGCATCTGGGTGTGGGAGGAGGAGTCTGGTATCAGTTAATCAATTTTAGTGTCTGAAGGAGTGCATTCTGTTAGTTGTTTTGCTGTTAGTTAATTAAATAGCTTGCAAACTGTGAGCAGTTCTAATAAAAATACAGTCATAATATAAGTGTGGAAGTTCAAAGAAAATGGGTTAAGATATCTACAGTAAATAGGTTAAGATATATACAGTACAGTATATCAGGGTAATGTTTTGTAGACTAAGGTATATAAAACACTATATTTATACAAATATACTGATTTTGTTCAGTGTAGTTTGTGCACTGTGTAGCTACTGTTTGAAGTTCAAATTAAATAATTTGAAAGGGGAATTACAGCACTCAATGATATTGCTCCTCTGGAAAGGGATTTGGTGCTCATTGAGCACAACTTAGTTACAGAGAAATAGGAAGAGAAGGCAAATTGAGTTGACAAATATCAATACATTTACCAGGTTGCATGACAATGTTGTGGATGTCCATTCAATGCCAGATAGAATTGTACCATATAACAGCCATGAGAACAGAACCACTGTAGCAGAGATAGGGCAGATTAGGTGATTTGTTTCCCGGTCATCCCAGCAACCGAACAGTATACCGTCTCCCAGGTACTAAGGTTTATCATGTTTGGGATTGCATTGATAAATTATTGGGCGAAGATGAAAATGACCCAAGAGTCTTGGTACAAACTAGCAGGTCAGGTGTATGGGGGGGGGGGGGGGGGGGAGTAGACAGTTGTAATGGGATAGAAAGATTAGAGAAGGCAAGGTATGAATTAACAATGAGGAGTAAGGGGAGGGGTAATACAGTCAATAGTGAGGTCATGTTAAGTAACTCAAATAGAGCAGCAAGTACTTCAAACTTGCAGAGGCATAACAATCAAATGTGTATGTTTGCTAGTGTGCCATGGGAAATGGGAGAACTAGAATTAAATGAGAACATTTAAATGAGAACAGTAAATGAGAAATATGAATTTGTAGGCATTACCAAAACATGATGGTTTGATTCTCACGACTGGACAGTTTAATATTTAGTAAAGATAGGGATAATAGTAGTCTTTATCTTAAACAAAAAAACTAAATAGAGGTGTTCAATCAGAGAACAAACTAACCTGAATAGCTTAGTTCTGTGGACATGATAATCCACTTTAAGAGCAGCCTTTTTTAGCTCACTTGTGCCCTTCACAGGGAGAAATATCCTGTTGTAGAGTGGTCCAACCCCGAAATACCAGGCAATTATACCCTGTAAAACGCCAGACGTACGCTTCAGCCTTTTTTTATATTCAAAATTAAAAAAATTTGCCTTTCTGTAAGGACATTTGGTCCTAGAAAAATTATTGAATTAATTATTTATAGCCCTACAAGGATCTATAAAAAAACCTGTGATCAAAAAATACATACTCCACATAGGGTTATTATAAAAAGTACTGTATTAACATTTTCAGAAAGACCAGTCTATTAGTATAATAAATTAGTATCCAGAATTTAAACACTTTTTCCTTCAATAAGGACCTTTGGTCCTAAAATTTCCTTTATGGCTCTTTAAGGACCTTAGATACCAAACCAATCAGTGTAAAGACATTCAATCTTAATGGAAAATGACATTGCCAGCAAAAAATACTAAGTAAGTATAACTCTATAGCCCAAGTATTTGACAATGAGTCATAAAGCACCCCACACTGCTACAATACTAGGTGATGCAATGGGGAAGGAAAATGAAAAAGTTTATGGCCGACCTTTCCCTAACTGCACTTGCGGTGGGGAACAGAGGAGGGTAAAAATAAACAAACAAATAGACTAGGCTTCAAAAGTCAAACACTCTAAGTCCTGCATAACCTGACACTCGTTTGATCGTCCAGATGACGGATTCCTTAGGGGAAATAGGGATTAAAACATTGTAGCACCCTTTATAACGCTCATAATGATGAAGACACAAAGGCGCCACCCTAGCTAGAGTTAACTGTTTGATGGACAGATACATTTGAATGCCAGTTAGAATTTTACCACATTAATACTCACTGAGAATACATTTAAAACTAAAAATAATAATATATATATATATATATATATATATATATATATATATATACAGAAGATGCATAGATTATTTGCAGGACCTCCGGTCAGAATCTTATTGAATAATTGTTACTGATCCAAACACCACCTATATATAAAAAAAACAATAAAGAATACCAGCTGAAGTATAGTCAATTTTAGTGAGGTTCAAACCACTTAATTGGTCAATATATATTGCAACCTTTTAGAAATTATTATCCCATAACTGATGGCACTGGCACTTTAAATGCTTAAAAATGTTAAACTTATGATTATTTTCCTGATATATGGTAATGTCTAATATGAATCAGTGCCAATACTAATAGCTATTATTGACCAAAAGTGACCTCCCTGATGGCTTATAAACCAAAATGTGTATAACAGAGTAATGAAGATTATTGGAGAGCAAAATTATTTTTTATGTATTAAATCCTACAGTAGATGTTTGTTATTACCATCGTTGATGTGTGGATTACCATCAACTATTGAGAACAGTTGAAAAGGCTATTCGTCCAAATACACTCAATAATTGAATTTATAGTGGCATAACTTATATTAGATAAAGAGGCATATGTAATGCCCTCATTTAGACCATTTGGGCTTAAATAACCATTTGGATTACCTTTGCAAAAAATGTGTATCAAAATTACCTTTTCTCTCTGTGATCACTGCTTTATCTATCCCAATAAAAGGTAATGAACCCATGTCTTACCCACATATTGTTTTTTGTATTGACATTGAATCAAGTATATAACCGATTTAGATGTACAAGATATCCTCAGATTAATGGGATATCTAATGTCTTGACTAATTAAAAAAGTCTTTAGTCTCTTTAATGTATGCACATGCCTTACATTTCTTGCAGGTGTTACAGCCTACATTACCTTTTGTTAACCAATTTTTGCAATGTGTCTGTGGGTCATAATGGCTATGTACCATGTGGTCACACAGATTTGGGGCACGTTTCCATATCATTATTGGTCTACTGGGTAAAATGTCCACTAGATCAAGATCCTGGAACAAGATATCCCAATGTTTTTTCTATAGTTGCCTTTATTTCCTTCCACTGAATTTATATGTACCTAATATTCTTACTGTCCCATCTTCAGTAATTATTCTTACGGTCTTGCAACAGTTCCAAACGGGATCTTAGCATAGCTTTCTTATATGCCTTTTCGAAGGCATCCAAAGTACTGCAGTTTTGCTTTACTCTTACGTATTGTCCATAAGGGATATTCTTTTTCAGATGAATGGGATGATCGCTGTCATTCTTTAACAAGCTATGGGTAGCTGTAGTTTTATCCTAGATGTCTTTGTTAGTAAGTTTTTTTCGTCATCAATCCTAATTTCCAGATCTAAGAATTCTAGTTTTTGGTTACTGCTGTTGAGAGTGAATCTCAAACCCAAAGAATTTCATTTAGGGTCTGAACAAAACTAATGAATTCATCATCTGTACCATTCCAAATTAACAAAATGTCATCAATATATTGTATCCACATTGACATTTTTTCAGTGTGGATTGACATTTTTTCAGTGAATACCATCGTCTCCTCCCACCACGCAAAAACAGGTTGGCATATGAAAGAGCACACGGTGTGCCCATTGCTGTCCCAATATGTTGTTGATTGATGACTTTGTTAAAAAATAAATAAATATGGGTAAAGAGTAAAATCCAATAGCTGCAGCACAAAAGTATTATGACTGTTCAGATAATTCCCTCTCATAGACAGAAAATAGTTAACTGCTTTGATTACTGCATCATGTGGAATGCTAGTAAACAGAACTTCCACATCCAAGCTTGCCAATTTTGTATCCCTAGTCATACAATTTTTTCAAAGTGCCTTTGGTGTCTTTTACATGAGGGTAAACTGGTCACAAAAGGTCTCAATATCACATCAATATATTCTGTAATACTGTTGTTCCCCAATACTTCGGGTCTTCCTGGTGGGGAAATTTTTTGTTTAGGAAATTTCGGAAGAATATAAAAAGTTGGGATGGTAGGATATTTGGTCTTCATAAAATTGTATTCTTGTCTGTTTATCAGAACCTCCTACTTTATATGTTGGGGAAATGGTTCCTTGAATTATCATACTGTTAAATAAATGTGTATATTACTATTTTTAAAAACTGTGAATCAAGATCAGCCACAGTTGTCCCAGCTTCAAATTAAATGTGTGACATATGATTTAAATTATGTATAAAATAATGAATGCTCTTTTGAATCAGGATGAAATCAAGTTGCATATGTAACATAAAGTATAATAAAAGTATAACAAAGAAGCTAAATAACTGTTCATGGGACCATGAATAATGCATTGACAAGACGTTCTGCTATAGTGTGAGTCATCACAAAGCTACAGCTTTGCCTGGTTTCTATAGTAATGGTGACATCATCTTGGAGTGATATCTGGCACTGGCATTAGGGACCATTAATATACATTTCCTATATATGAGACTCACATACACAAATTGAGCCAATAGATAAGCAATGTTTAACTTTACAAATCAAATACAGTTCACATCTAGGGATTTAGTTGACCTCTTTGATATTGTTGCTCTGTCTTTGTGTCTTTCTTTAATTAGGAAACTATTTTTTTACATGGATCATTGGCCAATAAGATCCACCACTGCCTAAATGTATGTTTTCTGTTGATGAACATGTTGTTTTTCATTATGAGAATTGTGTTTACGGATACTTCCGAGAAGTGTTAAGTGAAGTACTGGGTACTACTGGAGAAAGGCAACTTAAATTTGAATTAGTGTAGACTGCCTTTTAGAGGTACAACAAAATTATTGATAGGTTCATAGTTTTTGAAACCTGAATGGTTTCTTCCAAATGAAGAAGCAAGAAGTAGAAGAAGCAGTGGTGAAACTGCCGCAGGTGCAAGCAATGCAATGCACCGTGGTCCTTATCTGGGGGGGAGGGCAATGCTACATAAATATATTGATATATTTTTTTGGTATTCCACGTATGTAGTCCACATATTACAAAGATTGGAGGAGCACTAAAATGGTTGAACTTGATTGATTAAAAGTTTTTTTTTCCAACTTTGAAATGGGATGATCATTGGCTTTTGGATCAAGGGTGGCAGTATTTCTAAAACAGCGCAGTTTATGAACTGTTCATGTGCTGTTGTGGTTAAAATGTACTGTGACAGGACAAACTGCACTATTGCGTATAAAAAGCATCGACTTGCAAAGGTGTGTGAGGGTCAACTGACGTGCCGCAGTTGAGAAACTCACTGTCCAAATGAACCAGGGGACTATCAGATATGTGTCTAAAATGACAGTACAGCGAACCCTGTTGTGTATGGGGGCTCTGTAGCAAACGGCTGGTCATCGTCAGAATTGGCTTCAATTTGCACAACAATACTGAAATTTGACCTGTTTTGATTGGCAAAGGGTTGCTTTCTCTGATGAGTCACATTTTCTGCTCCTTGAACTGGATAGACATTGGCATGTCTGGTGTGAAACCTCTGACAACAAACACTCTGAAACCATTGTTGGAAGAACACAAGCTGGTGACGACAGTGTTAAGGTCTAGGAAATTTGTTCTTGGCATTGTCTGGGTTCACTTATACCTCTGGGAGGCACTCTGAACCAATTGGGTTATCTATCCATCCTTGCAGATAAAGTACACCCATGCATGATGACTGTCTTCCCTTGATCGGATGGGATCTTACAGGAGAACAATGCAACATGCCATACATCCAGAATTGTCCAGGAGTGGTAGGAGGAACACGACAAAGACTTCCAAGTACTTCCATGGTCTCCGACATGTACTCTTCAGCAGCTGTCAGATCCACTGCAGTCTGCATGGCTCCAGATGCCCTTGCCAACCTTCCAGCATTGTATTGCCTCATTACCATGCCGTCTAGCTGCTGTCCATGCTGCACATAGCGGTTATTTGTGATATTAGCTGGTGGCAGTGTGGTAGCTGAAGGGAGGACAGTTCTGCCCAGGTGGCACTTCTTTGGGGCCGAAAAAAATGCCCCCCCCCTGCCACCAACTGCCAGTGGCCCTCCTACGCCTAGCCCCCTCCCCAGCCCTCCTGACCTCTCCTCCGAGTCCTGTGGAAGAGAGGAGGAGCCACCAGTGGGAGTAGCCACCAATGGGAGGAGCCACCGGACCCGTCAGTATGCAAGTGAGAAAGAAATGGGTGAGAGAGACAAGGGTGGGGGTTGGGGGAGAGATAAAGGGCGAGTGAGGGAGAGAAGGGAGGGAGTAAGAGAGAGAGAAGGGAGAGAGTGAAGGGGAAGATAGAGAGAGGGGGTGAGAGAGAGAGAAGGGGGAGAGAAGAGAGGGAGGAGGAAAGATAGCAAAGGTAGGAAGAGAGTGTAGTGTGAGAGAGAGGAGGTAGGAAGGGTAAAGAGAGATAGAGGGAGGAGGAGGAGGAGGAGGAGGAGCATTGAAGAGGAAGAAGGTTGATTCGTTCACTTTATATAGATATAATTTGTTTTCTGCACCAGGGCCCTCCAGTCACTAGCTCTGCCACTTAAATCCATAAGCATTAAGCTATCTCTTTGTGATAGTTTATTATAATATAAATTCTGTGTTTCTATAATATTTTATTTTATCTTACATTTCAGAGGGAAATCAAAGCAGTTATAGTTAATAGTGCTCGTTATAAATGTATTTTCCATGATACAATTGTTTGGTAAATTCAGCCTATTTAATGCACGTTACATTCTGATACTCTTTTTTTTAAACAACAGTTTTGGTATTTAATAAAAGGCCATTGTAATGCCCCAACAAGGCTTTTTTTTAAAACTGAGAATTAGCCTTTGGGTATGATGTTTGCTTCCACTCATATAAGGGGGTGGTAGTAGACATGTCTAAAGGACGTTAAGAACAACAATTAGACATATTCTGCCTCTTGATTGCAATCGAATATTTTTTTAAATACCAACATCCTTATTAAATTGTGATTCAGCAAATTTAAAAGGGCTCTATATAAGCACATAGCATAATTTTTTACAGAAGATTTTAGTTAGTGAACTTCTATCCAAAAGCAATTTCTTCACTAACTAAAAACTTCTGTAAAAAAATATGCCATGTGCTTATTTATAGAGCCCTTTTAAATTTGCTGAATCGCAAAGTCTCTAACCAATTAAGAGCACTGTATTAATGTAAGCTTGTTCCTTGCAGTTTAGCACTGTCCTGTGCCCAAGAACCCCCTTTCCCCATTTACTGTAATGTGGTTGGATACTAAAGGCATCTGAATTTTATCTTTGAAAGTAATTATAATATTATGTATTATATTAATCATTGATTATGAATTTTCTCATTAATCAATTGTTTGAGCATTAGGGTATTATATTTTTCCCAATAGGTGAAAGCGAATGTCCAACCATCAAAATATTTAAAACTAGTTCATTGAATTATTTTATGTATGAACTTTTAGGTGTTGTACACAACTCTGCTTATGTGCATGAGTCATTGAGCATATTACTTATTCCTGTAAATAATGAAATGTGTGTTTGGCATTTTTGTTAAACTAAGCAAGCTATATTTTTAACATATTAAAAGTAAATTAAATTATGTATTTAAGTGTTCAGCAGCTATAGTATTTATCTTTTTTTTCCGTTTTCCTAATAGTGGTGAACACTCTGTAATCTGATGTAATGGCTGAAAACATGGTATACTATTTAAATGTCTGCAGCGTGAATGTCGAGTGATTAGACAGTCCCTTTCAGAGAGTGGTTTAAAGATTTAGTTGACATAAAGTACAAAAATCTGCTGCAATCCAATCATTACAAATTGATTACCTTTATTTGCTGAAAGGGAATTGATTTACTAGGAACTAAATGAGACATAATATGAATCATAGGAGAAATGAGTAAAATTTTAAAGTAATGTTGTGGAAATCATTAACGGTACCCAGCCAAAGAAAATCCATATGCTGAGAATTAAGAGTCTGGTTTGCATCAGTATGATTCTCAGTGGCATTATGTGTTTGTATCATTAATACAAGTAAACTGCTCACAATTATTCCGTGAACTAGCAATCTCGGTCCAGAATTGAGAGTTATAACATTTCCAAGTCACAATTATTTCGTTCACTTAAAATACTGCATTCTCATGGGTGGTAAATCTGTTCATTCAACAATTTTAACTCTACTGAACATCCATACTTGTGTAATCCAAAATCCTCTGGAAGAAAATACATATTTCTTTAAGGATTAGCATTAGAACAAAGCCAGAATGTTTGTCTGAAGTTTAAATCTCAGAGTAGTAGATGCATTGTTTTACCACAGAAAGATGAATTACACTTAAGGAATATATCTGTAAAGGTATTTTAAATATACCTACTTGTGAGAGCAAATTGTGCATTTTATTTAATAATAATAAAAAGTATCATATGGAAAAGTAATACATGTAACAAAGTTATTATTTGCTGTATCTTTCTTTCTCTCTGTACACATATGCCCTTCACTCAATGAACAGCTTATTATGTCTGGCTGGCAGGCAGCCAACAAAGAGAATTGTCTGGACACAAGCTATGTGTACACTCCATGCTTAAAGTCCTTTAGGTCTGTCTCTCAGTCAGAGCGGTCCCCACCTCCTTAAATGCCAGTTAATTCAGCACAACTTAGAGCACACCACTGTAATGTCTCCTGAAAACATGTTGAAATACTTTTTGAATTGTTTAAATAGGTGCTTTTTTCACAGAAGACCAGTATACAGGGGATAAAAACAAGGAAATACAGTATTAACAAACTTCCAAAAATGGAGGACCCTGTTTTGAGCTTAGAATCTTTGCAGGAAGTGCTTTTTCCCAAAGCTCCCTACAAGACTGAAAACTCGCTACTTACAATCTAAAGGGAATGGAAGAGACAGAAAATTGGGGAAGAGTAAACAGATAAGGAATAACAAGGGTCAGAAGCTAAGTGACAGTTAGAAAGGTTTTTCATTTAGTGGAAGAGAGAAGGGAACATAGGTGAAGGCTCTAGCATGTAATATGTTGTCTGCTCCTAGTGGTGAGATAATATATGCAATTAGGAAAGTCAGGTGACACCCATGCCTCTATACATTTAATCTGAAATGGGGTGGGAGGGTAAGGGGCAGGGAGGGAGGGCAGTGCTCCCAGAATCCCAGAGTAAGCAGCGTGGCCTAGTGAGACCTGGGTGCAGCTAACAATTGGGACTAAAAGAAAAACAATGAAAATACAGTGTGAGGGACAGATAGAACAGGGAGACATAGGTGTGTGTGTGTGTGTGAAAGAGAGAAAGAGAGAGAGAGAGAGAAAGAGAAAGAGTGTACAGTTAAAATAAAGGAAAGGCTAAGACATGTGGGAGGAAGGTAATATAGGCAAATTGTGCAGGCCATAAAAGGGTGAAGGGGAAGGAGAGCCAGGCAAGATAAAGCAAACATTTGTAAGAGTTTGAAAAATGTTGAAATAATGTTAGAAATTATTCTATGTGCTCAAATATAATAACAAGCATACAGTAAAAATATTAATAAAATATATTGGCTTCTGATGATGTGTATAAAGCTCCCAGAATTCCAGAGTAAGCAGTGTGGCCTAGTGAGAACTGTGTGCAGGTAGCAATTGGGACTGCTGGTGTGTATGAAGCTCCCAGAATTCCAGAGTAAGCCATGTGGCCTAGTGAGACCTTTGTGCAGGTAGCAATTGGGACTGCTGGTGTGTATGAAGCTCACAGAATTTCAGGGAAAGCCATGTGGCCTAGTGAGACCTAGGTACATGTAGCAATTGGGACTGCTGGTGTGTATGAAGCTCACAGAATTCCAGAGTAAGCCATGTGGCCTAGTGAGACCTTTGTGCAGGTAGCAATTGGGACTGCTGGTGTGTATGAAGCTCACAGAATTTCAGGGAAAGCCATGTGGCCTAGTGAGACCTAGGTACATGTAGCAATTGGGACTGCTGGTGTGTATGAAGCTCACAGAATTCCAGAGAAAGCCATGTGGCCTAGTGAGACCTAGGTACAGGTAGCAATTGGGACTGCTGGTGTGTATGTAGCTCACAGAATTCAGAATAGGCAGTGTGGCCTAGTGAGACCTGGGTGCAGATAGCAATTGGGACTTCTGGTGTGTATGAAGCTCCCAGAATTCCACAGTAAGCAGTGTGGCCTAGAGAGACCTGGGTGCAGGTAGCAATTGGGACGAAAAGAAAAACAATGAAAATACGATGTGAGGGACAGATAGAACAGGGAGAGATAGTAGAGAGAGAAAGAGAGAGAGAGAAAGTTAATCCACACGTAAATATGTTACTTGTGGGTTAACGGATAGCTGATTGCATTCAGAAAAGCAGAGTAAAATCATAATTCTTTCTGTTCACGGAGCTTGGAACGGCCGTTGTTGACAGATGCTGTTAATCATAGAATTGTCAGAAGAGTGTAAACAGACCTAAGACTGCTAATTTTTTGCTGCTATAAGCTAACTTTAAAAAAAAAAAGCAATAGATCATTTTAACATAGAATCTTGTGCTCTTTCACACCATGAAGAGCACTTGTAGTAAGGTAAATGGCCTTACAATTACCTAAATAGACAAGAGGGAAGTGGCTTCTTCTATGCATATTGATTTTATTACTGGACAGTTCTTTAGTAATCAATAGGAGTGGAGTTGTTACAGCATGGACAGTAACATTATGCAGTCAATCAATCACTGCAAAATGTGTATGTGCAAAGAAAGACCAGATGTTTAAAAGGGTAAAACACTGGTGAGCTCTTGGAGAACCCCTTCAGTTCTATTAAAGGGCCATGTAAGTACCAGGTAAAGCAGTGACTATCAGGTTTGCCACTTGCTAGTTCAAGAAATGTAAGTTTAAAAAGTCAACAATAAAGCCATATGTAAATAAACTGGTTTAAATGAACGCTACTGTATGTAATGCTTGGTTCTTTATGTGGAAGCCTTTGAAGTCGCCTAGCCTGTTTAATTATTCAAGCAAGCTGCACTCTTCAAGCAAGCTGTTCCTAGGTCTATCTCTCCTCTGCTTCCCCTGAATACAGACCAGCAAGCTGCACTCTTCAAGCAAGCTGTTCCTAGGTCTATCTCACCTCTGCTTCCCCTGAATGCAGACCAGCAAGCTGCACTCTTCAAGCAAGGTATCTACAAGCAATCATCTCTTCGTATCTGCTGCTACCTTCTCTTCATATAGATTATTATATAATTTTTTCTGATATTATATTTAAGCACATTGTTTTTTCCAGTTTTGTGAATGTAAGCCTTCTTTGATGTATAGTTTTACTCTGATGCACATCCTGTGACTTCCTTTGCCTAATTACTCCTCCCAACCTAATTTACACATCTCTGTCTGTCCAGCTGTTCCTGGGTCTATCTAACCTCTGCTTCCCCTGAATACAGACCAGCAAGCTGCACTCTTCAAGCAAGCTGTTCCTAGGTCTATCTCACCTTTGCTTTCCCTGAATACAGACCAGCAATCCCCTCCGTCCCTGCCCCACTACCACCCACCCCTGGTTTACTTTAATTTATTGAATAACTAAAACTGCTTGCACCTGATCAATCAGCTGCACATGATTACTATCCCTACTTCCTCCTCTTAGATCACTCTCCTAGCCACTATGTTCCCTTTCACTTTCTTCTTCACCTTAAGCTCTAGTGTTATTCTCAGATTAGCCTCCTCATTTGCTCCACATTATGTCTCCAATACCATTAATATCTCTCCTTCCCTATTTTCCTCCCCTCTGCTCTGCTCCCACAAGCTCCTCTCCTTTTTTCAATCACTATTTCATTCATGTTCTAAAGACCACAAGCAGAAAACTCATCTCATCTCCCTGCTTATTCTGCTGCTGGAGTTCTATCTCCTAACCCTTACCCCTCACTCAGTCCCACCTCTCATCTACTCTTTTCAGCAACAAGGTTATTAACTCTGTCCTTAATCCATGTATTTCAATTTGTTCCTCCATGTCTAAAATGTACCCTCCACCACTTATTTCCAAGTTCCTACATCTTCCCACCTAAGCAAACTTTCACACATCCCTCCTGACCCTGCTATTCCTTACTTTTCTTCCCCAGACTTCTGCCTCTTCCATTCCCTTTAGATTGTAATTAGCAAATTTTCAGTCTTGTAGGGTGCTTTGGGAAAAAGCACCTTCTACAAAGACTCTAAGCTCAAAACAGGGCCCTCCATTTTTCAGTTGTTAATATTGTATTTTTACCTGTTCTCTCCCCTTGTACAGCGCTACAGAATATGTTGGCGCGTTACAAATAAACGATAATAATAATAATAGTTATGTCTTATCTCTATCATTTTAATGTGTGTGCATGTGTAACCATGCCCCCACCTGATGTTATTAGTGGTATCAATGTTTTTTTTAATGCTAATTTACAATACTACCAGTATAAAGGGACTTCTGAATTATAACTTCTAAATAATTAAACAGCTACTAGATTGTTTCTACAGAAATAGAGTCATGTGATAGAAGGTAGGTGGAGACAGGCCCAACCATTCAGACACATTATCATTCATTTTAAAGTATTTTATTTACTTGTGGCTATATTGTTGAATTTAAAAACACATATTTTTTTAACTGATAAATGGTGAACTAGATATTTACTGTATTTTACATGCAGTTTATATTGACCTTTTAATCCTTGGGAGCATTTTGCCTTCTCTAAGAGTTCTCCACTGCTTCCATAGGTTGTTGGGCATTTCCAGCACTCATATTTTAAACATTTTCCTTTCTGACTAGAATAATGTCTAGGAATAGGAATATGGTGATTAGCCCATGCACCTATGCTTGCTGATTGCAAGCCTTTTTTTTGTAAGAGCAACCCTTCTATCTCTACATTTTGTTGTTAATAAGTTATAGTTTACCATCAGAAACTTTGCATCCGTTTTACTTTGATGGCAGAGATCCAATGAGAAATACTTGGACATGTAATAAACTGTATTCTATGTTAAAGAGACACTTAATTCAGTATACTTTGGACCATCAAAGTAAAGATCTCCTAAAAATATGTTGAAATACCTTTTAAACTTTTAAAATACATGCATTTTTCACTAAGAAATCAAATAAATTAAAACTGTGTTTACATGAGTCACTGACTGCCCCTAGCCAGACACAAAGAGTTAACCCCTACCTCATCTATCTGTTCAGAGTATGGGATGCTGGAATCACCTAAATTGGTTAGCTATAGGTTAACTTTTCCCTACATTCCTGAGTTGAGGGAAAACCTGCTATAAATCAGAGTCCTTACTATGCAGCTCGGAATCTGTTATGAAACTGCTTGTAGGCAGGCTCTACTTTATTATGTAAGCAGACTTAAAGTTTTAGATTTCTTAGCTGTTATTAGTATAATTAAAAAAAAAAATAGATAATTTTAACATAGAATATTGTGCTTTTTCACACCATGAAGAGCAATTACAGTTAGGTAAATGGCCCTTTAAGATGTGTCTAATGAAAATCATACACATATCAGGTGCAGAAGAAAAAAAAAATCAAACAGTATCAATTCTCAGATTATAGAAACTAAGGCATTCCAGTACCAAGACTAACTTTTTTTCAAAGTGAAGTAAATTCATCATTTGGACATACTGATTATATTTTCTTTCAGACTGTTCAACAATTTAATGAAGATTGTGACTTAATCCAACTTAACAAGACATGCTCTCCCTATTGAAAAGATCTAACCAATTCACGTCTTTTAAGTCACATCCCATTTTGCATTTTCTTGTTTCTAATTAAACACATCTTAACCCTGTTTTAATGGCCTCAATTATGATACTTCATTATGTTAAATGTTAGTTGCAACACAAGAATAATTGTATAAACAGTTTAGCTTCAATTGCGTGGAGTCTAACTGTACATTACTCATTAACAAGATGTGGGTAGCAACAATTATAACATTTCCTCCTAATGTCCCATTTATTGAGTCTCAGCAGCAAGCCCTTTTTTTCACAACACATACTGACTGAGGATATCAACTCGTGTACTTATTTATAACAGGCAGTGGAACATGCTGAGTGCTTCTAACTTAGATCGATGAAAGTACATATTAGCGTCTAACCTTACAGGCCTTAGATTCGAAGGTCAAAATCGCCATCAGCATCACTACAGGGCATTAAAATTATTTTACAAACTGTGAACAAAAACAACACAACTGGTTTTGCAGTTTGATTATTGTTTATAGATACAGCAAGCCAAGAATTAAAGTGTAGCCTTGAGGCAACGTAATTATTTACAGCTGAAGACTCATATCATTATCAGCGTGTTCCTAATTGCTTGAAGTTATATCAATGTTAGTTGATTTAACACATATTTGATAACGTGCATGGCAATTGTGTTCTGTGCATATGGAGTGGCAGTTTAACTGTTGGCTTGTTTCCTGTTTATAATATTACTGCATATTTTTATGTTTTTCCCTAAAGAGATCCCTGTTGTCTTCACCCCATCAAGCCTCAATGCTTTATTACAAATGGAAATTACATCAGACATTGCATTATTTGGCATTACAGAAGAGTCTTTATTTTAGCACAACATAGACTTTTGGAATAAATGTATTCCTCTATTAAGCACAGCAAAATCAATATCAGCAGTAGGGTAATTCCTGCTAGTTTTTTGCAAGTAGTATAAATTCTAAAACTCTGTGCAGTACATTTATCTTCATTTAATTCTGGGAATGTTACAATATCTACGTAAGGGGCGTTAGGTTAGGTCCTCTGCACATAAAACACTTTTGATATACTGTAATTTGTGCTGCTATAGTAATATGTGATACCCAGACTGATCTGTAAGATGTTTTCATTCCCAGTTACACCAAACTTGCTGAAAACATTCAGTGTGTGAGACCACATAAGTCTTAGTACCTTACCCATATATAAAGGCACAAAGTTGACACTTAGATAGCTAATAGTCTAGGGAGCACTGTCCCACACTTGTGGACCGTATGTGGCCTGCCAAATGTTTTATATGGCCAGCTATCTGCCAAGGTGAGTATAAATATATGAATTTTTATATTAAGAAATACACATGTAAAATTTATATTTTCAATTCAAACCACCAGCTCGTTGGCCAATAGAAATCTGTTTTCCCACACTAAGGAAGTTGAACAACACTGGCCTTGGTCCAACATTCCATATCAGGTACCCTTTCTACAATAACAAACTAAAATTTAAGACTTGCGAAGAATCCTTTTGCCTTGACCTGAAGCTTCTGAGATGGGTTTTAAGAACAGACTCTTTTGGCCAGTCCCATTCTTTCAGACTGCGGCAATATCATAAAAATAAGCAATATATAGTAGCATAAGCCACTGTCATAAGTAACCAGTATAAATAAACAGACTTATTTATGCCATAGCTTCACTTCCAGTTGTAACTACTTTGAGTATTTATTGTTTTCAAACAATCAGTGCCTTGAGCTCTAATGGGAATAAGAAGTAAAATTGTAAACATGATGTTACCAAAACAATCCATAGCCTAATAATTCTAAGCACACTTGGTTCGGCTAATTCTTAACTCTCACAATCCTAGGTTGATGTCAAGTAAATCTTAGGATCAATATTTATGAGTTTACCACCTGGGTGTACATTGCTTTATTTTTAGTAAACGTTTAATACATTATAAGAAGTGATAATATGCATTTCTTTGTGTGAAATACACACAAATAAATTAACTACTTTGAAGAATTTATGTTTTTTATATTTTTATTAATATGGACTGTTAATATGGACTGTAGCACTGTTGCATGGTGTTGTTGTTCAGCCATGTCTGACTCTCTGTGATTCTATGAACATCAACACGTCAGGCACATCTGTCACTGGCCCTCTGGTGTCAATTCAAAGACACTCAGCCTTCTTTATGGTCCAGTTTTCACATTTGTATGTTACTACTAGGAATACCACAGTTGTAACTAAGCAGATCTTTGTTGATCGTGTAATATCTTTAATTTTTATTAGCTTGTCCAAACTTTCCACAGCTTTATTCTTTTTCAGCCTATTGGCCACTGTTTTCCAAACTGGTTGGCATAATGCAAGCAACACTTTCACAGCATCATTTTGCAGGATTCTGAACAGTTCATCTGGGATTCCATCAACTCCTGCAGCCAATTATTAGCAAGGGTGCAGTCTCCAAGATGTTTGGACAAACTATTGAGCTTATGAACGCTGTTACGATCCTTCATGTATAGATTGTATGTGTATTCTGGTCACCTCTTCTTCATCTGATCTGCTTGTGATAAGTCCCTACCATTTGTGTCTTTTATCACAGCCACAATGGAATAAAGCTTACCTTGACATCTCAATTTTCTTGAAGATATCTCTTGACCTTTCCATTCTGTTATTTTCTTCTATCTCTTTACATTGCTAATTAAAGAATGTCTCCTAATGTCTTCTTGCAATCCCCTGTACTTCTGCATTCAGTTCGGTAAATATTTTTTACTATCTTTACTACCTTTTGCTTTCTTTCTTTTCCAGTTTCCAGAAGCTGGTTTACCTTCTTAGTTTTCTTTCATTTAGGGACATTTTTGTTGCTGTTTTCTAGACAATGTCACAAGCTTCTGTCCATTCTGTCTACAATGTGTTGTCCCTTAAATATATTAATTAGCTGTTCTGCATATTCACTGGGGATTTTTATTTATTTTATATCTGCTTGGTCTGATGAATTTACCTATTTTCTTCGATTTAATTCTGAACTTTGTAATAAGAAGCTTATAATCTGAGCTCCAGGTCTTGCTTTGCTGACTGTATAGAGCTTGTCCATCTTTGGTGACAAAGTATATAGCCAGTCTGATTTTTATATTGACTGATTAAATATACATTACCGTTGATGTACGTGTAGAATCATCAAAATAAATCAATTCTATATTTTTTATAACTATTTTAGTGAAATAGATGCAATTTATTGGGCTTACATGTTTCATTGTATCACTCATATGGCTCAATATAGAGGAGAAGTCATTTTCTCCCTCATATTCTCCCTCACTGAGATCCTCCACCATCTTATTTACCTGGATCGTGCAATAAAATATGAAAGGATGATGGCACTGTTGGAGGCAGGGCCATTCACACAGCTGGGCAGGGTCCACTTACAATATGAAAAAGGTAGCCTTCAGTCAACTATATGTGATTCGTCTCCATCTGTAAAGGAGAATATAAGGAGGTATGGCTGACCCTATACTGGCTAATATGAGCAGCAAAATTTTGCAAATAAGCTCTATTGTTTCATATATATCATTAAAATTAATATAAAAAGTATAAAAGAGATTAATCTTGATTCAATGTAAAAACTATTTCTAGAGTTTAGTGGCCCTTTATAATGTTATAATGTTGGTTTATCATGTTAGAATCAGCATTCTTTCAAGTTCAATATTTGATGGTCTGTAAGACAATTTTATAGAAAAGTTGCTACAAAAGTTTCCTATATTTTATAGGCTGAAACTGTCTAGATTTAGTATTTATTGACTCTAAGTTTGTAGGCTATGATTTGTAGGTGTCAATAAATTATTTGAAGTACAAACTGTCTTTTGATTTTGATAAGCTAGAAACAAGCTGCTGAAAGTGTAGGCTTAATGCCAGAGTGAACAATCCTCTAGCTTCGAGCAAAAGAATAATTTTCACTTACTAAATCTTGTTTCAAAACTTGCAATTGTTGAAATAACTCACCCCAAATATGACACTGAAAATAAGCATGTATAGTTGTGATTTGGATTAGTGCACCTCTATCAAATAAAGTCTTCCTGACAAATTCCAGAGGTGCTACACCTGTGTTTTACATTTCAAAGTCTTGGGCATGAACTATGCCCTTTAGCTTGTTCAAAGACTTTTTTTTTTCTTTTAGTCTTCGTGCATGGGCTTGTTATGATTACTAAAAGCTGCAGTGGATGTTTCACACTAGGTACAAAAAAATGCAACAGCCGAGTATTAAAGTAAAGTTCAAATTATATTGCTGTCTACTATTCCAGCTGTATTGTTAATGGCTACATAATCACTACATGGAATTCCTTGTTGATCTGTAAGAAAGGTGAAAGACTTAGTTCCTGTGCATGTCACCACATCAATTTTCTTTATTTTTATATAGTTGAAGCTACTCTCCAATAAAGAAATGCACAATAAAGTAAAACAGAATTTTAGATCATGCCATAAATTAATACAATCAAGCCAGAAATAGTTTAATGTCTCAGAAGTGACAAATGTGCTTAAATGGCTCAGAAGCTAAAAATTTAAAAATGTATTTGCTAGCATAAAAATGCTGAAAGGGTTAAAATGTTCATGAAGCAATGTCCATGCTCGCCTATAGGACATTTCAAGAGCAGCCACCAATCTTTAGAATTTCCTAACCTGTTTCATTAGACTCGCCCTTAGTCTTCAAATATTCAAACATTCTCTAA
Organism: Discoglossus pictus; assembly: GCA_027410445.1. Classification (NCBI taxonomy): domain Eukaryota; kingdom Metazoa; phylum Chordata; class Amphibia; order Anura; family Alytidae; genus Discoglossus; species Discoglossus pictus. Next base: position 173,948,539 of record CM050166.1, on the reverse strand, counting down.
AAACCTAAGCATACTACTTACCCCCTTAACTCCACTACGACTCAAACAAGGTTATGGATTCTGGTTTTCTGAACCTCGCTCCTCCTATAACATCTATCAGTCAAACACAATCATCACCTCAGGTCTCTTAAAAATCTTATCTCCTATACTTCTAATGTATATTCCCAAATATGCATCTTATTTTTACTGTCTTCCAATGTATGTAAAATTTTAGCCACATGTTTATTGAACCTATAGTGGTTTGAAATCTGCTGGCACTTTACAAATAAAATAATAATAATAATAGTAATGATAATAATAATAATAACAATAGTAATGATAATAATAATAACAACATACAGCAGCAGATTTTATGGAGCTCTGTGGAAAATTCTCTAGTGGTTGAATCTGATGCAACTAAAAACTATTTTAGGATATATTGCTGACCTTGTTGCATGTATAGGGATTGGCAGAATCGTTTTTAACCCTTTCAATTATTGAGGGTGGGGTGTTTGGTGGGTGCCAGTGCTCTGATATAGTATGACCAACCGCAATTGTAATGTGAATCAAGAGGTTTTTTTGTGCTGCACTCAGGTGGGAATAAAAATTATAATGTAGGTGGATGTATAGGTAACTTTTTATCATATATAATATTTTCCAATCATTAGCCAAATATATATGAAATCCATTCTGATGAGCTATTAAACATATGTCTGTATGTAGGAATGGAAAAGAAAAAAATAAAGTGTGTGTTTGTGGCTTGATAAATCGATTTGCTAACTTGTCATTAGCTTTCTTATATTGAACACTAGCTGTTTTTAATTGCTGGTTTGCTAATCCACTCTTGATTTTTGCATTAACTCAAGTAAACATGAAGGTGATGTTATGAAGAAGGGGGTTTCAATTCTCAGTTTGTCCCAGTTGGTATGTTCACATAAAGATTTAAACACAAATCACATTTTGGACATAATGATTAAACACAGACCACTTATTGGAGGAAAAATCCGCCACAGCATTTATTGGTAACACAAATGACGTAATAACCAACAATCAATAGATTAACATGACCAAGTGAGGGGAGGAGATTGGCCAGAGACAGTACACCCTACGCCCTGAACCCTCGTCCAGGGCCTACCATGATGGAACATCAGTACCACCCTAGGGCAGGATCTCACCCACTTTACGACTGTCCCGGTGACTCCTCTCACCATCCGCTGCTGTAACAACAACATAACGCATTTTAGAGAACATATATTACAAACTTAAATCATATATCCAGAACAATGACTGCTTAAAACAATCAACAAGCTAAACACCTCCCATATTATCATTCATTTTTTAATGTCCATTTATTTGCTTTATAATGTATATATATATATATATATATATATATATATATATATATATATATATATATATATATATATATATATATATATTATCCTTTGTATCTACACACATGGCTAGCTGGGGGCATAATAGAGATGAAAAGAGTCTATAAATGGCTCCACCCCCCGGCTAGTTACCTCCTATCCCCTACCACGGTCCTGCTAGGTCAAGTGGCACCTCCTACCAACCCCAGGGGGCCTGGGGTGGCCTACAGGCTCTTCATGTCAGCTGCCTCTGAAGGAGCTGAACAAGAAAGTATTGTCTCCATTTTTGCTGATGACACAAATCTGTGCAAGGCAATTGAATCAGATAATGATGTACTTTCCCTAAAAAGGGGTTTGCATAAAGTAGAGAAATGGGCGACTAAATGGCAGATGAGATTTAATACAAATAAATGTAAAGTTATGCATCTGGGAAGGAAAAATAGCCATGCAATTTTTAATCTTAATGGAGCAAATCTAGGGGTATCAGATATTAAAAGGAATTTGGGAGTGCTTGTGGACAACCACCTAGCAAACAGTGCGCAATGCCAGCAGCATCTGCAAAGGCAAGTTAAATAGTAGCATGTATTACGAAGGATATAGAAGCAAGGGAAGCAAATATAATTCTACCACTATACAAATCCCTAGTATGCCCTCATTTGGAATATGGAGTGCAATTTTGGGCACCACTACATTAAAAGGACATTTTAGAGCTGGAAAAAGTACAGAGGACAACAAAACTGATAAGGGGAATGGAGGGGCTAAGTTATGAAGAAAGACTAACCAAATGAAACTTATTTTCTCTAAAAAAAAATGGTATCTAAGAGGGGATATGATTACCTTATATAAATATATCCAGGGTCAATACAAGGCTTTGTCAAGTAAACTTTTTGTGCCAAGAAGTTTTCACCTGACAAGGGGACATCCTTTGAAATTAGAAGTAAAAATATTTCACCTTAAAGAAAGAAAAGGCTTTTTCACCATAAGGGTGGTTAATCTGTGAAATTCTCTACCAAGGGAGGTGGTGACAGCGGATTCAATAGATAACTTTAAAAAGGGATTATATATATTCTTAAATAAAAAGGGCATTCAGTGTTATCCTTGTTAATTAGAGAGGGAGAATTGATCCAGGGAGGAGACCAATCGCCAGTATCTGGGGTCAGGAAGTAATTTTATATATTTTTTCCCCTTTTGAGACAATTGGCAATTATTCACTTGTTTTTTTTCTGTTTGCCTTCCTCATGATCAATTAACAATTAATCTGCATATTGCAGATCAGAAGAGATCTAAAAAGGTTGAACTTGATGGACTAAAAGTATTTTTTCAACCTCAATTACTATGTAACTATGTAACTAAGATAAACTCACGGTTTAGATGTTTTTCCCCAGGGTTACCTAACCCTGTTAGGGAACATAAGGGTATTGAATATCTGTATTTCAAACTGGTGTACCTATTACTGGATGAACTAATAAACCAGAATACACACCTGGCAACAAATGTTTTGCTTTAATCAATAGCCACAAGGGATCAAAACACTACCACCTCACAGTGCACCACCTGGACTAGCAGGTTCTGTGGAAGAGTTCTGTTCCCCATAACACAATTTCAAGGCCTGTTCAACTGGGATGCAGATAAGGTTCTGTTTCGCCTCACCTGCTGGAGCTACTTAAGGCAGCCAGAATCAAGTGTTTATGCTCAGCTGTTTTTCTGTGTGCTGCAGCTCTGTATTTCCGTTTATGTCTGGACTGTTCTGATGGTTTTGACCTCGGATTTGTCTCTGTTATTTTTGATATCTAGCTTCCTAACCTTGCTGTGTTTTTTGGATCTGCTCTTCTGTCCTCAGCCTCCTTGACTATTTTATTCTTTGACTATTGTTCTGCACTTTGGTACTTTTGCTATTGGACTCATTCTCTTTCCTTCTAAATTAAAAAATAGCTAAATGAGCAACAGTGGTTTACTTTATTTCACATTCCTTGACAAAAATGCTATACATTTTTTAACCATTTGTGTCTTTTTAACAGCACAAATAAAAGTTTTTCTTTTTGTCTGCCCAACTCACAGCACAATTTTGAAATCCTTTTTATATATGTGGAGACATTCTGTATGGGGGGGGGGTGCAATCTATCACATTTCTACTGGACCTTGACCTTCCTTTATTGTGGCCATATCATAATATCATAATATTATTTGTCACGACCCAGAGATGAGGGGTCAACGTACCCCTAATTCTCCTGCCTTAGCTTACAGGAACAATCACCAGATGTGACTTTACATTCATCTCATCACCCAGCAATTCAGATCAGAACATCATTCATGAAGAAGCAGAAAAATCAGATCCATTTAGTTAGGATAACTCAGAATAAGAGAAATACTCATGCACCCTGGTTTAGTGCTGAGACAGATACCATTTATTCCTCTGACACTGACATTCAACAATCCCAAAAATAAGCCATCCCCCAGTTCTTGGGCAAGAGAGGCATTTTTTATCTCACCCCACAGCTTCCAGATCTGATCTGTTTTACAACCCCAGAGGGGCAATAAACTAACTTAAATTCCCTTATCAGCAATCTCAGACAGAATAAACATTCCAGGGGGTAATAAACTTTGTCCTGGGCCATATATACATTTAAATTCTTGCAGAAACTTTTGGGTTAACTGTTTGTTGTCACACTAACAAACATGGCAGAAAGCATATCTCTTTTCGTTATCGGTAAAATACCATTATTACAGTGCATACAACATCATATAGTAACACCAACAATAATTATTGTGGTTCACATAGCATTACACATAAAAACAACATGTCATAGTCCTTAAGCAAGTCTCATGTTCATTTTAATAACTGTTGATATTAGCAAACCAGTTTGTTAAGAGTTCCAAATAACAGGGTTGCTTGTGGGGTGTTTCACTCTAGCCCCAAAAGTCAGTCATGACAATATTGATAACTGCTATTTAACAAACTACAGTTTTAGCAAGTAGCCATTATGATACTTTGAAATGATATGAAAGCCTTGACCATTGTTGGCTCTATACAAATACATGTCCTTTGTAAGACTTTAATATGAATAAACATTACAAAATACATGTACCAGTAGTATGTCAAAGCAAAAGTATTCAATATAGTTGAAGTGCCTTAGGAGTAGGTTGGGTGCCAGAATGAAAAGTTACATGTCAGTGGACTCCATGGATAATGAACGTTAGCTTGGTGTGGTACACAGTGTATTATGGACAATATGCACTAAGAATAGTGAATGCAAAGTGGTCCACTTAAGGCTATGTTTAATGTTTTCAGTGGGGAAGATTTCTATCATAAACACACTAGAGCTTTAGCAGCTATGATGACTAGTGAATTGTGTCCATTATCTAAAAAAGGGTAAAACTAAAGTGAATAATTGTACTTTGATTTGACTATTAAATATTGTTGTATTAGACTATATAAATATATAAAAATAAATGTGAGCGTATGATGAGTGTGTGTGTATATATATATACATATAAACACGGTCGGGCCACAATATTATGGCCACCAACTATTACCCTGAATAACCGCCGATCGGGGCCCCCTGCAGCATGGGGGTTCATTTTAGGAGCAGGAGGGGTGTATAGACCCCCATGGTTATGTAGATGGGGCGATTGGGCATTGAGTGGGGGTAGTGGATGCCAGGGGATTCCCTCCAGCGTGGATTTAAATGGAAGGAATCCCCAGGGCATGACGTTTGGTTTTTCTATTGGTTACGTAAACCTTAGTTTAAGTACCTCCCACAATTAAATATCTTGCTGACAAGGCAAGGGTGTATGGATGTGGGCTGAGTGCCCTAACTTGGGGGAGCAAAAGATCTACATAAAGTAAAGGTGCAGTGCCCTAACTTAGAGCATGTGATTTACATAGGGGCCTATGTAAGGTGTTGATGTCTCATAGTTTAACAAGATGAGAATACTAATCTTTACTTACTTGCTTTTTAGATCAAGAAGGCAAGATAAACAATGCTAGGTCATACAGTATATTATGAAAATAACAGAACAAAGAATTTGCAAGACATTTTAATAGAATTGTTAGAGTATGACACTCAGGCATGGAGCACATCAATGATGTCAGATCGCTATCACATTAAATGATGGGCAACACGCAAAGCTAGGGTCATGTAAAGCCATCAGAGCCATCAGCTTCAGCCTCTGTCTTGTAAAGCAACATCCCTATTCAAACAGCAACATGCTAAATGCCCTGATATACCAAAAGTGGTAGCATAGAGATGCCAGTGAGCAATCAATTAAATGTGAAGTTAGAATCCTAAGATGTGAGCCAGATGTCACAGTCAGTAAAGGTGTGGAGTATTAAAAAGAATGTGATGGTTATCATTGTTACAAGCAGTAAAATGATCCAGAATGGAGGAGGGGATTATATGTAGAAAGGAAGCATTTGGGATTGATGGAACAAGATGAGTAATTTAATTATATAATGTAATGACAGGGGTGTATAGTAGTAGCCTATATAGTGCATATAATTGATTTGGGGTAGATAATTATTTTTATACAAAATTCACCAAGGTTCAAACGAAAACAAGACTGTGGTCTGGGATCCATATTGTTTACGGCTACACAAACAAGAATTTCAATTAAATGTAATTCAGAGGGGCACAGGAAGAAAGTTTGCCAAATATTTGTGAACACCTCAGTTCATTAGCTAGTTAAGGTTTTTTGATGCTTCATATAAGATATTTCATAAATGTACGAATGCAAAGGAGGTCTAGAAGAAAATGGCTGTAGGCCATGTCATGATTACTTGAGAGTTGAAATTGTATCAATGGAAGTAGTTAATATTAACCAATCAGAGAAGGTTCCTGACTCTTAATCAGATTACAGTATAGTAATTAATATGCAGTTATGCACAAGGAAATAGATTCCTTCTGTTATAGCTAGAGCATAAGCTAATCAGAAACTTATATAAAAAAAAGTCCATATTTATGGGACAGCTGAATTTAATAATGGTCATTCATCAGGTGGAGTTAAATATTTTTAAAGAGCGCCTCTTTTTTTAAGGAATTTTTTTTGTTTTTTTACATTTTCAACCCATAGTGATAGGCTAGAGATAGGAATTGTATTAGTTCCCCACCTTTGGTTACTAGCACTTACCCCCAGGATGCAGAGGTGTAAGGAAAGGCATTGGTCTTCCATTTTTAAATTTAATTATTTATTTGCCCCTCATCCCACTGATTTAGGCTGTTCATTGGTATTGATCATTACTGTTCAATGATTGTTCATTATTAAACTTATGCCCATGACATAGCAAAGAAATGGACTATACAGAGGAGTCTAAACCCACCATTTAACCTTAAGGGTGATTGCTGTGTGGTTCCCCAGGCCAAAATATATTTGGATATGGATATAATATTAGTTAATATTTAGAGTAATACCTCTAAAGTGCTCATAATGTGGAAATCTCAGTAAATACAATACAACTCATCATTTATAACTTCTTTCTCCCACTTGAATGCATGTTATGGTGCATTCCAGTGGGATAAAGAACACCACAATCTAAGTAGTCTTACCTGGTACCATCCAGGACTTAATCAACAGTAGACTACAGAGAAATGCAAAGTTTATAGGATAGACTTTGCTATTCATCGTGTTGATGTTTAGTAAACCAACCAAAACGATATACTGTGCAAAACACTAAATTGCACTTCTAAAATGTCTACACAATTTACACAGGTCAGATAACATTGTCTTTAAACAAATGTTCTGCTTATTAAACATTAACTTGATAGCCAGAGGCTCATGGCAGAGACACACGTTTTCGAATGATCATTTTTTAAATAATGATTAGGAGTAGCTAAGAATAGGATCTATATAAAGTTGAAGATAGGTGTAGAATCAAAATAAAGTTAATTAGAGGATAGCAAAGTGTTACAGTGAATGGTAGGATGCTAGCAGGTCAAATGGGTTGTGTCTATTCTCTATCCTATTACTCTCAATGTTCATCTCTATCACAACCTGCTTACTAGTGTTGCCTTGAGGTCCAGACAATGGCCAAAGCAGTGCTTGGTTAAAACCCAATAAATGACAGAATGATTTCAATTCAAATTCAAGGCAAACCATTTAACATCACAGTGATCCAAGTCTATGCTACAACCATGGATGCAGAAGAGGCTGAAGTTGATCAATTCTACAAAAATATTCAACACCTCCTATATACAGTATAACACTAAGACCAAGAAAAGATGCTATATGTGTAGGCTGACACATCTAACTATCTAACTATCTATCTATCTATTTGGTTTGTGTGATCTGAGCAGTAAAGACATCTCCATTCTGATTAGCTAAAGAGCTTTGCGCCCATAATATGGCAGTGAGGAAACAGACTTGGAGCAATGAAAAGATGAAACTTTCCAAATAAAATGATCAAAACAGTTATAATCAAAAAAAAAAAAATAACATTTAAAAATAAAAATAAAAGCTATTTTTTTTTCTTTAAAAGTCAAAAGCTGATACATTGTGTAAAAAACATAATTAATTTTAATTCAAACTTTTGTTTTGTTTAAAAGCCTTTAAAGCTTAGATCATCTATTATGGAAGATCTTGATATGAATGTTTACTGAAAAGGACCATTTATTTATATAATGGATCCTAGACAAGATGCTCTATGGACTAAATTATAAAACAATCTACTGTATTTCCTACTAAATGTATCTCATGTTTTACACGGACAGTTCTTTAGCAGCAATTCTTATAATGCTTTCAGTACCTATTTTGCCAGTCTGTTTTTCTTTTTTTCAACTGTTTCAGCATTAATGTCTAACAATACAATATGACTACTTTTGGCAATAGTAGAGAGTATGCAATTTAAATATAAACCTTGATTATGAAAGTAATAAGTCCTCCCAAAAAAGTGAATCATTTGATGAAATTGTTTTTAAACTCACATGTGGTTTGTATATTGTGATTGATATGTCCAAGATTTTTTTTTAATTAATTTATTTATATATATTTTTTTTTTAAACAAAAGCATTTCACATTATAAGTGATATTGTACATATATTTTCCCTCCCTTTTTTGTGTTTTCCTTATACATTTTACAATTTCCTCTCCATTCCTCCTTCATCACTTATTTCATAATATTACTTCATAGTATTAAGCATGTTAACACAAGCATGGTCGATATTTTATATGAGCATTGTTAGAATAGTCTAACAATGGACAGGCAAGATGTTTGAACACACATTGGCTTTTGTTACTATCATTGGATAAGGTCTAAAATATTCTAACCAAAGACATCAAAAACAAACAACTAAGCTACTGCAAAAAAGTGTGTTCTGGGAGATGGCAAAGCATATGTTATTACGCTTGGAACATTGATTTAAGCTGCTGTCTCTGCACTAAAAACTTTAGAGACCTGGAGAAAAGATATACAATTATATTACACCTGCTGCTCTGAAATACAAGCTGATCTGGTTTCTCCCTCATGAGCCGACCGCAAGTTCAAGTCTGGCATTGCCTGAGAAATTGAGGAATGTATTTCCAGTAATTGGCAGGTCACTTCATTGTTCTTGTGTATACACAAACACTGTTCTGTGATTATAGAAGTCATGCTTGATGTGATATCTGAAATTCACTTGTTGCATATGGAGTGACTAATCTAGTGCACACTGACAGTCATTTCAATTTACTAAAGCTACCTCTTTAGCTCCAGTACTAAGCAGGTCCAGTCAGAAAAAAGAGAACAAAAACTGTTAAAAGTTGTGGACACGTTAGTCATCAAACATACCTTCCGAAATGCAGAAAATAAACTTGTCATCACAAGGTATTTATTCCAGACAAAGAAAAGCTTTTACAACACCCATTTATGAAATGAAAACATTGCCCACTAAAGCACTGTGTAAAACCTGGCTTTTAATAGCAACGGAAAATATTGCAAAGGTATATGTACTTGTGTAATGGGCAGGGCAGAAATAAGTGCTATAGTAAAAAGACTATTCATAAAAATGTATATGTTTCAACATGTTTTCATTATAATCTATCTGGATAACTGCATTTTCAGACATCTTGTAAGTGAGGTTAAAAATCAAAGAAAGAGTAATTCAAAATAAGCAGTGTACTACAAGTTAATATCTTTGATTATTAGAATTTAAAATAATAAAATAAAAAAAGTATATTTTTTTTGCATTGTGTTAATATTAATACTTGAACTTAACCCTGTATAGCGCTACGGAATATGTTGGCACGTTACAAATAAAGGAAATAATTATAATGATGTGAACAAGCCCACTGAAACCCTAATGACAAAAATTATAAATATCCAGGTTAAGAGTTCTCAAAAGAGATTTTACTGGCCTGTCATGATTTGAATGTTTTCACAATACATCCTAAGCAGCGGTGTATTTCAGTCTGGCCCAGGAGGAAGCTCATTTTCAGGGGGCAGCAGGCTGTAATCACAGTGCAGTACAGTGATATTTCTGTAAGTGTAGTTGACACTTTATGACATGATGTATATAAGCTTCAATGACTTAGTAAATCTTCCTCAATTTATGCTTGGAAGGTATTAATTTGAAATAAAAATTTTTTTTAAATGGTAGACAACTTGACATTTACAAAAAAAGGAAAACAAACTTTTCCACAAAATTCTAATTAATAAAACATATTTCTATTAAACCAAATCCATTAGAAGACTGTGTCCTTAAAGGACCACTTTGGTAATTTTTCTTCTAATGGTCTCTTGCCTAACTAGTGGAGAAATGTCAGTAGAAACCATAAAAAAAAAAACTTTACCCTTACATTTTACAAATGTTATATACCGTATTGGTCCGAATATAAGCCGCACCCGTAAAGTTCAAGGGGAAAAAATAGAAAACAGATAGTACTCAAATATAAGCCACACCCGTAAAATTGGAGAGAAAAGGACTCTCAAAGTGATCAGCCATTGCCAGAAACAGGCTTTCTAATTAGCACTGTAGCTTTTTTTGCAGGTTACAGGCTTTACAGGATGTTAGAATCACTAAAACCGTAAATCACTATTCAATACCGCAGTCTAAAGCACGAAAATCAGCACCCTTAACTCGCAATCGCGCAAATCGGCAGTCATTTTGCGTTCGAGAAAAGAAGCCGCACACTTAACAAGCAAAGTTCACAAATCGGCAATGATTTTTTTACGGTCGCGAATATAAGCCGCACCCATAACTCGCAAGCTCAAAAATTGGAAAAAAGGTGCGGCTTATATTCAGACCAATACGGTACGTTTTTTTTGGCTGCAGTCTTTCACTTTGCTTTCTTGTCTGTTCACTTGCTTCTGCCTGTTACTTCCTTAGTAGGGTGTGTCCTATTAAACTAACAAGCTTCCCATTTGTGCTGCTGAGAGCACTGACTGTAGTTACTGACACTTTTGTACTGTACATATACAAACTTCCTGTGTATTCTTCTCCCTTCTCTAGAATTTTTACCCCTAAAGTAAAATGACAGATTCCACAGAAGCATAAATGTATATATGGTTCGGGTTGGAGGGCAGGGTGCCCTACACTACAGAAATTTAAAAGAAATGTAATTAAAAATAATTAGACTGCCCTGGGTCCCCTCAGAGGAGGGCCCCAGTGCATTGCACCACCTGCATCACCAATAGCCCCACCTGTGCCAGAAAAATTTAGTACATATGACCCAATATGATGGATAAAATAGCATAAGTGTCTAAATAGTATCAATCTCATTAAAGTAATCATCAGACGTGGTTGTAGCACAAGCTATTTTTATTTGTCTGCTAAAGATTGTAAAGTATGTTTTTAATAATAAATACATTTTAATATTGACACAATAAAGGTTACATTTTAATTTTAGTAGGTTGCTTATGGGTATACCTAAAATGTATTTCTTATTTTGACTGGATTTTTTTCAGTCAAATTTGATTTAAGTTTTTAAGACATCTGTATTTAAAAATATGTATGAAGTTCATGTTTTACCTTGAAATATGCACTGTTAAGCCAAGAAATAAACTTACATAAGCTCTTAAATGTGCAATTGTCCAGGAAATGTTAATTCCTTAATTATCTATAGCCAGGGCCGGATCTACCTTTTTGAAGACCCCTAGGCAGTGAAATGAAGGAACCCCTGCAAGTGAGTATGGAAAGGTTTTCACTGACCCATTTTTGCCTTTTCTGTGCATGTAAGTTCATTTTCCTGTTGTAACACTTTAGTTCTGGGTAGTTACCCCATAGTAGCCAGTCTATAAACTGCAGCATTTCGTTTTTGTAAAACAAGAAACCATTTTTTTTAAAGTTCTGGCCCTCACAGGGAGGCAGCTGCCTAGTTGGCCTAATGGGTAATCCGGCCAAGTCTAAAGCACACTCTCTTAAAGGGACATGTAGGGTTTCTGGATATTGCTAGATATATAATATAGCGGTGTATCTTTTTACGTTTTTGTATTTTATTTTTATTGCCTATTATAAAACCATTATTACCTGATTAGATCTGCCCTCTTTAGCTCACAAAGACAAAGACTCTGTAGTACTGGCTGTGCAGTGTCTCAACAGCATGTTGCAGAATGTTGCATCTTCATGAACTGCAGAGGGCAGATCCAAGCAGGTACTATTTGTTTGATATTATTCAGTAAAAACAGAGTTTATAAGCATATCTTAATAAAGTACATAAAGGTAAATACATTGGTGTATTACATACCTAGTAAAATCTAGAAATATTCCATATCTTTTTAAAGGGGCTGTAGAACACTTATAATTATAACAGCTCTTGTATTAAAGTTTCATTTTCACTTGTTCTATGCCTTTGTCCACCCACTGCAAAATGTCATTGAAACTTTTTTAAGTGGTGAGTTTTGTTTGCTAATTACATTAGGTATCCTTAATGTTAATAGGCATGGACACCAGACATCAACTGATGCCTGCTGTAACTGGTTTAGGAAACTCAAATGTACCTGTATAAATGTAATGGATGCCCATTTGTAATATTATACTCTACATTTATCCCAAACTTGCTATTTCTCTAGATCTTAGTAAATCAAACTTTACGCTTAATGTGACACAAACTTGTACATAACAAATTGAAAAAACAAGCATTGCAGTAAATGTTGTTGTAAAGCAAAATAAAGTAAAAAATAATCCATATCTTCAGTTGCAAAAAAAAAAAACTATCATTCAAAACAGCAAAGTTCAGCTAATCACCATAGACAAGTGTTAATAGATTTTAAATCAGCTTGAATTAGAATTTATGCTAATTCCTTCTCAGAATAAAATCCTAGCTGTTAGGGCCCTTTTGCTGTTGTCTTAAAAATAGTAGGTGAGCATTATGTTTTAATTAGAATCCACTGACAGGTTCTGTTGATGGAACTGTTCCACTCATGAGCAGCTATAGGTGTCATGTAAATTTCCTTAAAATGGTGTGAGGATTACAATTTATTAATTATCACTTTAGTCTTTTCTCTGGGCTTTTTGACATCCAAATATAAACCCACAGGTATTTTTTTCATCTTTTCTTAATTGTGTTCGTTCTTTGAGTGTTATCATAGAAATATGACTCCTGCACTATTTCTGTACCTTGAAAATTTAATACAAAATAAATGTGACATAAAATATAAAAAAAACAGTTAAAATATAATAGAAGGAAAATATAAAATGTATTTTTCATCAGTATATTGATTAAAAGAATGCTACATTTTTGTCAAATACTTCCACCTGCATATTTAACAAATTAATAAAAGAGTATGCTTTTTTGTAATGCCCCGGAAGTATTGCTTTGGTTATCACCTCCCAATGACTTTGAAGGCATTTTGATCAGTCTAGCTAAAATTCTACAGCACCTACCAAAATGCATTCAGTAAATAGTGATTTATTGCAGTGTATTATTGTTTAAGACAGATTGTAGTAGGGTAATAAATCCTTGCTCCTTTCAGTCTCGGCCTCGATTGCACCCAGGTGTAACACCTAACAAAATGTGTTGGTTTAGTTACTGGTACAAAAAACATTATTTCTGTAAAGCTTCAGAGAAGTGAATTTGTTGGACAGTCTAAGGCGTTATTAGGTCAAACTTCACATAAAGAGGTTATTTAAACATACTAATGATGCTTCAATGAAAAACAAACTTCACACTTGATGCATAAAGTTTGCAAGGTTATTATGTTGATTCATAAACAGTTTGTTTACAGTGAACGTCCGTGACAAGTTTTCAAAGAACTGTATGAAGATAAATGTAAGGCAAATGCAGTTGTAACTATTGAGCAGTGTATCAACTTTAGCGTACAAATTGAAAAATACAAAGGAAAATTTTATGATGAATTCAAATAAGAATGAAAAACAAAAATAGTGGTAGCAAGGTTACAGGGATGCACTTGTAATGTTAAGCAGGAATGCAATGTGGTGAAAACTGAGAAACACACATGGAAATAAAAGAAAGGAAAGAAATAGAAAAATAGATTACGAAGACCCATCGATTATGCCTGTTCTGTCTACCTAAAAACCCTTGCTTAACTAATATTCATGGATAGTTGTTTGCATAATAATACCATTTTTGTTTAGCCTAAATGATTTTAGTTTCACTGGGAGAGTATAAGACACCAAGCTAACTTCTTATCTTATAGTAGGAAATATTAGCCAGGTTTGGGGTATCAACCTAGGTTGAGCATTCCAGATAGGAGGAATCCTTCAAGGATCACAGGGTTATAACTTCTCTTATCTATTGTGTGGTTGTTCCAATCACAATTTTCTGTCTCACTATACTCTCCATATTGTGAGTAATCAGAATTATGCTGAATATTTTGACCTACTGATAGCCAAGGATGTTGGGATTTTAATATATTGGTGTGCCAATAAAGTTTTTCAATTTAAAATGTTCTCTCAGTTTAGAATTAGTGTTAAGCACACAGAAAATGACAAATTCATAAGTACATATTATACCCGGAATTCAATTACTTTACTGTGCTTGATCCTACAATGTTTGTTGGGAGTCAATTACACTTACAAACAACACTTTCTGCAGGAAGAAAGTAAGGAAATAAAATAAGAAATGGAGGGAGGACATAAAAGCTGGAATGAGAGATTGGATACAGGGGTGTAGGAACTGGGGGGGATGGAGGGGACAAACGACCCCCCCCCCCCCAGGTAAAGTGGATAGGTGACACAAAAAATAGCAAAATTACACTTCATTGTGCATTACCAGTTTTGGCAACTAGAGGGTTTTGGGCTGGTATGTCTTCCCCATGGAAACTTTGACCCATTATTTATATATATATATATATATATATATATATATATATATATATATATATATATACAACATAAGTTGGCATACAGTTATACAATACATATATATATATATATATATATATATATATATATATATATATGTAAACATATACCGTATATATATATATATATATATATATATATGTATATATATATATATATATATATATATATATATATATATATTAAATTATATTGGGGGGGCCAGGGGCATTGAGAATTTGAACAAATAAATAAAATAAAAAAGTTTTTGAGGGTCACTGCAGCAGTGGGCGCACCTGCACTAGATCCACCCATGCTTCCCGTCCTGGGGGTAGAGTTGATTTATGACCCCCATATTTTATTGGGCTCCTACACCCATGATTGGATAGGTTCTAGTAAAGAAAGAAATTAGAAAAGTAGAGAATGAATATAATTACAAGGAAGAATGGCAACAGCGATTATAAAGGAATGAAAAAAATATGTGTTGAAGCTAAGAAAATGGCAACAAGGATGAAGGGAGTGGAGAAAATTTAATTATAAACAATATGTCAAAACGACTAAATAGTACTCAAATATGATTATTGCCACAATATAATTTAAATACTGTAATTAAAATGTCACAATCTGTAGTTTACCTATTTTTACTTTTATGCAACAAAAAATTATTTGTATTGAGCATACAAATCTGCTGATATCTGAAATGTGCTGCAATTCAAAATGATATCTGAGTACAATTCTTTATACTATAAATTGATATTAGCCAGTACACACATTTTGTTAAGCAAATTGTAATCCTTATCCTACATATCATAAATCCTCACTTCTGCCATTTTATTAATATAACAGCAGGTATCACAATAATATTTCAACATAACTCAGCAAGGATTCATCTAAATCCCCCAAAACAAATCACCCTCCCTCAGAGAATTAAGACTGAAATACTTGAAAAGGTGCTGGTGAGCGTTGGCACTTGTAAATTTTGCTGCCTGACTTCACTATCAGTGATCACAGCTGACAGAGAGTTAATAAAAGAGCAAAGCTAGCTGTCAGCCTGGATTAGTGTGTGCATAGAGCAAGACAAAGGAATAATGCAGTTATTATTTATGGTCACTAACTAGGTTTTGCTTTCCTACTAAAGTATCCTACCTGGTGTGTGCTAAGTAATAAAATAAAATGTCATTTTTCAAGTTATTGAGTATGGATTCATACTTTCTATAGAATTATGCAAAATATTTATTTGATGGATATTTTTATAATAGAACCATTTTTATTGTAAAGCCTCTGTATCACATTACTTAATGGCTTTATTTTATAATACAAGAAAATTATTTTTCCAACACCTTATCTGTCTAGTTGAACTAACATAATATATGTGGATAGATTCTGATTTCATAACACAGTATCATGAAAGAAGTCAGTTTTATTGTTTGCTTGGGAAACATGCCAGTCAATTACCTAAACTGTTTAACACTCATTGCTCCTATATCTGCAGGAATTGTTTGCCACTGTTTTAAGATCATTTATCTACACAGTGCCAGAGTGTAAAATTACAAAGTAAAGCCAAGTAGAAAAGAAGCTTGCATGAGTCTGTTAAACTGATAGGGGTATACCCAGCTACAGATAGTTTTCTTATTGTTAGAGATTTCTCAGTTTGACGTCTTATACTTGCTGATTCATTTCCTCTGACAAAATAGAGCAGAGATTAATTTTATGCAAAGTATAGTTGCCTTCCGCAAATCTGATCCAACACTCTTTTAAAGCTGTCATATAATGTCCTTAATAGTAAGTAAAACAGTGGTATAGATTTACTACACATAGGTCTCTGCTGCTGAATTTATTGTAATGTGGTCCATGGTGTTAAGTTTATTATACTCTACTAGGAACTCGTCAAAAATTACGGGAGTCAAATTGTAAGTCTGGCAATGCTGTTTGCCCCACAATTCGAGGCTCTGACCCCTCTGAGCACCTTTGTCGTTCATCGCGAGTCCCGCACTGAGTGCCTTCAGCGCTCATTGCAAGCCTCTCCCCCTGTGTATTTTATAGGCCTCTCGCTTGAACACCATCGGCGCTGATCGCGTGGCTCGTGATGAGTGCCTTCTGGGCTCATTGCGAACCTCTCCCCCTCGTGTAGTTTAGGGGCTTCTCGATGAGTGTTACTGCCTTGGGTTAAGTGTTACTGCCTTGGGTTAAGTGTTACTGCCTTGGATTAAATGTTACTGCCTTGGGTTAAATGTTACTGTCTTGGATTAAATGTTACTGCCTTGCAGTAAGTGTTACTGGCTTTGGGCTCTTTTTACTGCCTTCTGCCTCGTTTTCATCCTGTTTAAGTTTTTTCGGCCGCCATTTTTTTTCTTGCTTAGGCTATTTTCAAGCTTAGGCTATTTTCGTGAAAAAAATTAAAATATGCCTCAAATTAGCGGGACTTCTCAAAATCAGCTCACAGTCTTTGAATTCTCTACTTTGCTTTGTAAGATGGTCTCCTAGTCTTCAAAAATTCCAAAGCTCTCTCTAAAAGAGAAGCACCCACCTTAACTTCATATAAGTCTATCCTTTCTGGTTTACATACTTCTCCCTCATCATGCAAGAACATCAATCCATTCAGCAGTCCACTTATCTCACATTTCAATCCCCTATTGCTATTTAAATTGTAAGTTATCCTGAGAGCAGAGCCATTATCTACTCATGTAACATTGTGTATACATAAATGCTGGCTTGTCATATCTGACTTCTAATGTATGTAAATGTTTATTGTACTCCTAGGGATATGGAATCTAAGGACTCTCAAAAAGTAAAATACAATAATATTAAAAAGAAAATGGATCTTGCTGCGTCTATAAAAAAATAAATCAGAAGAATTAAGAATATAACACCTATCAATAGCATTTTGTCACAAATTGTAGCAAATATACAGTTATAACATTAGTTATATATTATTGGAACAAGCACTTGGACATCTTTTTGATTGTGATATTGGATATCTGCTATGTAGTGGGTTTATAGAAGGTACATTTTTTAGTGGAAAACCTGATTACTCCCCTAAAATGCCCCCTGTGGTGTTGCTAAGTTTTTCATTTTTTCTGCATCACATTTATACAGGTCTTGAGTACTTGTGTATCCATGCCAATGCTTCCCGCATTGCTCAAGAGACAAGTGATTAGTGGCCAATCAGGGCGGGAACTCCTCAAATCTCTGGAAGAATCCAAGTTTCACTTTCGATGACTTTGGGTTGAAAAAAGTCCTGGATTGGAGAAAAATACAGTTTATGAGCAGAACGTTAGGTGTTAGGTGAACATTTGGGGCAAGAGGCATTTAGAAAATTTGGAAAAAAATGGAGCACAAAATTAAGACTATAGTAAAAGTTTTCCATTTTGTTAAGTGACAGGACAGGTAAAGAACCATGATGTACATTGTTTATGTCACATACAGTAGCACAAAGAGTAACAGTCTAAGAAATTAAATTATTTCCCCAAATTATATATCTTATTAGCTGTGTTTATCTTTTTCTTGCACCTTGTCAACTGCCCACGTGTTTCACAGTAGTGCAAAAAAAAGTGTCAGCTTATGTCATCAAACACGTCATCAAACATCACTTTTTTAACTAAAAAATTGCAACATTATTAAAAAGTTAATGAACGTTCCATTAGCAATCACTCTTTGCATTGGATATGTCTGGCTTCCCCTGGGGTATGCTCTTCTATTTTAATATTTATTATTTTTATTATGTAAAGCCACAATGAATTCCATAGCACAATGGGTTTAATTGACACCTGGATACATTTGTGCATACATGATGAAAATAGCATAAATAAGGAGGTGAGGGGATAGCTTGGTGGGTGGTTGTTAGACTGTGATAGTCTGAATTTGGAGGCAGGGGAATTATAATTCTTTATAATTTGTCTCTTAACAGGTGGGTTTACAAAGATTGGTTCTCTGAACAGTTATATATTATTTCTCTTTGGTGGCCTAGTTTTTACCATTTTTGGATTTCTTAACCATCTTAAAATTAAGTTTCAGAGATCACGTTTTGGGTTATAGTAACTTTTACCTTGAAGTTACATAATATATGCCACTTGTAGGACAAGTAAATACTTATCTAAAACAAAGTAATAAATTACCTTGTCAAGACATCTGAGTATTCTAAGAATGTATCTAGCATCTAATATTCCTGTTTTTAGTATATTATACTATATATTATATTATAATATATTATTTTATGGATACTAGTAATAGAACTCCTTTTGGATCGCTACCTTGTTGTGGTGAAGGGGGTTGTGTACTTCAATGAAGCTGTGAGCTATACTATATAGACAGGTAATAGTAAAGAGGTCAGACAAATTGGGCCCACTAGAGAAGGAAATGGCAACCCACTCTAGTAACTTAGCCATGAAAACCATAAGGAGTGGCATAAAATGTGCCTGTCGTGCTGCGGTCCATAGGGTCAAGGAGAGTCGACAAGTCGGAACGACAAAAAAACAAAGTAATAAAGCAAACTATAATAAAATATTTTGTTATAAAATATTTTTTTATTTGTGTCTTTTATTTAACATATTATCTTTTAATAATATTTATATTGTTTAACAGCATAACATGAACATAATAAGCATTACAAACATTATAAATTATATATTCTGAAAGGAGATACTGCAAATTTACTTATCATAGTTAGACCGTAAATAAATGTTAACTTCAAAATCTGATTGTAACTGACATTTATTGGTTTTACTCAAGCATTAATATTGTTTCTTACTACAACTGAAATGGAATGCACTGGTACAAACTTTGCAAACATGTCTGATTCAAATTATCCCTTTTTGTTGCTCTCTATAATTAGATATGACACGGATGATCAGACCAGGAATAGTTGGTTCATTACGCTACACAAGACTTAAAACGCTGATTCCAAAGCTGGCAGAAACAGAATCCCATAATATATAGACCAGTATCCCTGACTCACTACAATTTTCAAAAAAGTTGAAAATATATATATTTTAATCCATAATAAATTAATGTATTACATTTTCACGATGTGTTGTAAGCATTACATTTTTAAAATAAGATGCACAGAAGAGTCATATTCAGAGTTTTACATTTTAAAGAAATGTTACCATCAACTTAATCTTTAAATTCAAGCTTGAACTGATATGAACTGATTGAATATGTACCAATATTATTTATATATAATGTTATATGCATATAATGTTATATATGTTTACTAACAATGTTAAATGCAAGCTTTCATATCCATATCATCATGTCTATTAAATCAATGTAATATAGACACAGGAAAACTGGGCATTAATGATGTGCTGCTCCAGACTTATATTCAAGTATGATTTGAAATCTTATATTATTTCTGCAGGAAGCAAAAACATCATCAGCCTTATTAAATTGTGATTCAGTAAATTTAAAAGGGCTCTATATAAGCACAGAGCATATATTTTTTACATAAGTTTTTAGTTAGTGAACTTCTATCCAAAAGCAAAGTATTCACTAACTAAAAACTTCTGTAAATAAAATATGCTGTGTGCTTATATAGAGCCCTTTTAAATTTACCGAATCGCAATTTAATAAGGTTGCATGTCTTTACTTTAGCAAGTTCCTCTCAATGACTGCATTTTGTGTCTAGTGGGGCCAGGTTTTCCTCTTCACCAACTTATCACCTGTTTTACTAAAACAGGATTTTTTAAGATTTATTCTGATTTGAAAGTCAAGTACAAGAAGATGTTCAAAAGGCAAATTATTTGATTACATTTGAGAAGAAATGGCTAAAGAAGAAATATTGTGTTCTTCCCTTTAAAAAATAACCTTTAAGTTAACAGAGTAGACACCCTCCCCGTGTGATTACAAGTGTACAGGAATGTCTTGAGCACCATGTGGGACCTGGAACAAGCCGCCTGAAATAACTAACATGTAGAAACTAAATCACATGACAATTCTCACTCTCATTGCATTTTCATAAGAATGAAGTCATCCTTGAAGCAAGTAAGGACTTTGACATTTAAAAATATTAATAATAGACTTCAGTTTTATTATGAAAATGCATTGTTTTTTGGTCTTGTGATTTTATTAAAAATAAAAAGACCACTGTAGAAAAGTTCTTATTTAACGAAGAATAGGTTGTGGAAGAAGAAACATGTTTTTATGTATTTACATATTTTGTTGCTTTTTTTAATTTGTAAAACTACACCGTTATTTTGTAGTGGCGTTTATTTCTCAATAAAGTTAAATTACAGAGAGCATTTTCATGCTATCAATTGAATTGATTATTTTATGAAGCTTTTCTATAGTTGTCTGTGTAATGATGGTATTGCTCTTTTCTCTGCACAACTGGTATATCGGGAAGGTTTGAAAGCACAGCTTTTTTTTAGATGCATAACACCAGCACTATAATGTCAATAGATTTAAGATAGGGAAAGAATATGATGGCTCTGTTACATAATTCTGTTATATAAGTACAGTGCCTTGCAAAAGTATTCACCCCCCTTGGCATTTTTCGTGTTTTGTTGCCTCAAGCCTGGAATTAACATGGATTGTTTGAGGATTTGCATTATTTAATTTACAGAACATGCCCACAACTTTGAAGATGTTTTTTTTTTATTTTGAAGCAAACAACAAATAGGACAAAATAACAGAAAAAGTCAACATGCATAACTATTCACCCCCCTAAAGTCAATACTTTGTAGAGCCACCTTTTGCGGCAATCACAGACCCAAGT
Organism: Discoglossus pictus; assembly: GCA_027410445.1. Classification (NCBI taxonomy): domain Eukaryota; kingdom Metazoa; phylum Chordata; class Amphibia; order Anura; family Alytidae; genus Discoglossus; species Discoglossus pictus. Next base: position 173,927,261 of record CM050166.1, on the reverse strand, counting down.
CACTTTGGATAAGTCTCTATGAGCTTGCCACATCTTACCACTGGGATTTTTATCCCATTCCTCCTTGCAAAAATGCTCCAGCTCCTTCAAGTTGGATGGTTTGCGTTTGTGAACAGCAATCTTTAAGTCTGACCACAGATTTTCTATTGGATTGAGGTTTTCCCTTTGACTAGGCCATTCCAACACATTTACATGTTTCCCCTTAAACCACTCAAGTGTTGTTTCAGCGGTGTGTTTGGGGTCATTGTCCTGCTGGAAGGTGAACCTCCCTCCTAGCCGCAAATCACGCACATAGTGGTACAGGTTTTGCTCAAGAATATCCCTGTATTTAGCACCATCCATCTTTCCCTCAACTCTGGCCAGTTTTCCAGTCACGGCTGTTGAAAAACATTCCCACAGCATGATGCTGCCACCACCATGTTACCATGATGCTGCCACCACCAGGGGATGGTGTTCTTTGGGCGATGTAATGTGTTGGGTTTGCGCCAGACATAGCGTTTTCTTTGATGGCCGAAAAGTTAAATTGTATTCTCATCAGGCCAGAGCACCTTCCTCCATACATTTTGGGAGTCTCCCACATGCATTTTCGCAAACTCAAAACGTGACATTTTGTTTTTTGCTGAAAGTAATGGCTTTCTTCTGGCCACTCGGCCATAAAGCCCAACTCTATGGAGTGTACGGCTTATTGTCGTTCTATGTACAGATACGCCAGTCTCTGCTGTGGAGCTCTGTAGCTCTTCCAGGGTTCCCTTAGGAATCTGTGCTGCCCCCCTGATTAATGCCCTCCTTGCCCAGTGGGTGAGTCTTGGTGAGCGCTCATCTCTTGGCAGGTTTGCTGTTGTGCCATGTTCTTTCCATTTGGGTATGATAGATTTGATGGTGCTCCTGGGGGTCATCAAAGATTTGGATATTTTTTTATAACCTAACCCTGACTTGTACTTCTCAACAACATTGTCCCTTACTTGTTTGGAGAGTCCATTGCATGGAAGTGTTTTGTTAGTGGGGCCTCTTGCTTAGGTGTTGTAGCCTCTAGGGCCTTTCAAAAAAGGAGAGTATATGTAATAACAGATCATGTGACACTTTGATTGCACACAGGTGGACATCATTTAAAAAATGATGCGACTTCTGAATGTAATTGGTCGCATCAGAGCTTTTTATGGGCTTCATAACAAAGGGGGTGAATACATATGCACATGCCAATTTTCTGTTTTCTATTTCTAAAAAATAGTTTTACGTATATATTTTTCTCATTTCACTTCACCAACTTAAACTATTGTGTTCTGATCCATCACATACAATTTAGATGAACAAAACATTGAACTTAAGGCTGTAATGTAACAAAATAGGTAAAAAGTCCAGGGGGGGGTGAATACTTTTGCAAGGCACTGTATATTATAACCTTTATATATAATACATAACAGTAACTTGGATTTCCAAAACATATATATTTTTTGTTATCTACCTGATCTCTGAATGCTACCATTTTTGCTTTCATGGTGACCAACATACAGAGTGTGTTAACCCAGATAGATGTCACTAAGCTAGTGCATTATCCCAGTACACACGTGCAAAGAAAATGGATGCATTTTAGATATTACTGGAGAACATTGAGACAGTGGGCATGAACATTTGGTAAAAAAGACACAGCCTTTTATCTGTTCTTCTTACTACATAGATACATCTCTCCTGAGTCCCAGGGTCTGCACGATATGCTAGTTCCTAGGAGCTGCATTTTGTTTTTAGTCCCAATCCTATGGCTTTCCTGAATTATTGTGTATGAGCTTGGCTTAGATCTCTAAAGTCTCCCTTGTCTGCTTCCTGCAGCAATGATTGCTTGTAACATCAAATAATTGTTTCATATCAATGTTTTATATATATTTTCAATTTTATCTTATAGTGGTGAATAAGAATAGATATAAATCACATCAGCAGTACTGCAACAATATTTGCCATATATCACTCTTTTTACAGTGGTTTTGTTTTTATTTTATCTTGTGACCAAAGTAAAGATTACTATTTAGGTTGCACTTGAACCTAGCGTCTGTAACTTACCATCCAAAATTCATAAACACTGGACTATATGTCTATATGATTTGTAATATGTGAAAATTAGTTATTTTATCTAAGTCAGAGCTATAAATTAGAACTGTAATAGTTAGTTCCACAACTTGCACACCTGTTTCTAATTAGTACCACCGGACTGATGCAGCTCATTATTTATTCTAAGAATGCAAGGATGGGTTAGAAGCAAGTTAAAATCACCAATACATAGTTATTTTAGCAACTATTCCACCCTCTATCTACAAAGCTTGTATAGTGGCTTCAAGGTCCTTTATTTTATACATGTTGAACTGCTTATGTTAGGGATTCAGTGGTAGTAGAAGGGCTTAGAATGTCTTGAGGTTATAGTAACTTTTACCTTGAAGGTATATAATATATGCCACTCGTAGGACAAGTAAATACTTATCTAGAACAAAGTAATAAATTACCTTGTCAAGACATCTGAGTATTCTAAGAATGTATCTAGCATCTAATATTCCTGTTTTTAGTCATCAGATGACAAATATGCTAATCACAGATTAATGTCTACCTCAGGGTGTGAGCTCTACAGAAATTAGTGACTCATCAACTACATTTTCTTATAAAATTATATAACTTAGGTTGAACACCCGTCAAAAAAAAACATTTTATCTTGGTATGTCAAAAAATCTACAACATATTCTCATATCTTGAACATAGGTAAAATATAGGTCTTCAAGGGTCATCAGTACTGAATGCAATACCAAAAATATAACACTAAAAGAAGAAATCAACCACATAAATTGATAAAGATAGCCCTGTGCTTGTCATGACTAAATGGTCTTATGTACAAGTGATGCAGGTAATATAAAACCGGGTAATGGGTAATTAATACAGTTTTAGGGTAATAAAAGTATTATCATTATTATTATCCTTTATTTATATTGTGCCACAATATTCCATAGCGCTATACCTAGGTTAAGATCCAGGCAGAGACAAAAACAAGATATACACATTGCAAAGAATGGAGGACCCTCTGTTTGAGCTTCAAATCCAATGTTCATAGTGCTTTTCCGAAGCACCATGCAAGACTGAAAATTCACAAAAATCATTTTTTACTGCAAATTACCAAATTTCACCTAAATGTATAAATGCGTTTTTCTCAGTTTAAGCAACACATAGAAGTTATTCTGAGATCCACCACAGAAATATTTACACCATGAGTGTTTGTTATTGGGTGTTATCAATTAGTATTTACTTGTCCTATATTCACAAGCATTAAATATATTGGCAAAACAGGTCTGAATGCTGCTACTCCTGCATTCAATCAAGAAGAACATTAACTTGAAGTTTTATCCATTTTGATTACAAAGAACGTTGTTGCAGGTACACAACTTGGAAATAATTGGTGCATGTATAAAATCATATTATAGATTTGTAATTCAATAGGTTTTTTATTAAGGACATTTGTAAATTTGTTCACAACGTTTCACAACATAATACAGTAACAGAGAGTCAACAATTTAATCCTAAAAAGTTCCTAAAAGCTATATGAAGAGATAGCAAGATAAAAACAAAAGGAATTGTAGATGTTTTTTCATGTATGGTACGTCTTTTTTTTTTCCTTTTTAATAAAACAAAACATTTTTGACTGCCAGACAGGTGGGAGGAGAGAGGAAATCCGAGAAGGGGGCGCTATCATACCTGGAGCTCTTATTCAGCTAACCCATCCCACATTTTCCACTTAATATCAGTCTGATCCTTTCTACCATAAGGACAGAAATTCTTATCTAATGCTCAAATATGTGACACTGAAAACTCAATTTCTTTCCAGGATGGGGCGATCAATTGCTTCCAGCTCCTCGCTATCCTCCATTTGACTATAGAACATACCTGTATAATTAGCGCTTTAGTTTCTAGTTTAAAGTCATCTGATATCACATGGAAAATAGATATAGGGAGAGCAGGAAGCAAGGGACGGCCTATAATACTTGCTAGTCTTTGAAAGCACTTAATCCATTGTTCCTGTATATGTGGACATTCCCACCATATGTGCATTTGGGTTCCTAATTGGGCGCAACCTCTCCAGCACAATTGCAAACCTTTTGCGTTGGGGAAAATCCTCATTCTAGACGGGACCCAATAGCATCTATTTATAACCTTTATAAAGACCTCTATTAATGCAGCGTTCTTTACAACTTTGTCTGTCAAATTAAAAGCTCTTTTCCAAAACTCTTCAGTAAAGCCATAATTTAAGTATTTTTCCCATCCTCTTATATAACCCGTTTTAAAGTGCGATTGTTGATTTCTCATAACTGCTACATATTTCGAAATCATTTTGGTCTTATTATTACTTGAAATTAATCTCTCAAAAGGTGTCATATATCCACCATCCACTACATATATATGAGCTTTTAATAAAGCCCCCTTCAGACCTATATAGTACAACCAATCTTGTTTATTTATTCCAAAGATTGTAATCAATTAATCAAATGAAGCAAGTTTTGTATCTATATAAAGATCTTTTTAAAAATAATTTTCCGCCAAAAAAAGAGACCTTTATTAACAATTAATGAGTTTGAAACTGAGTTCAATTTTGTTAGATCTTTTAGGAACAACAATTAATTTAATGCCTCTTCTTTCAGCATTGAATTTTCTATCTCTAGCCAAGAATTTGTGTCTATAGGGTTTATTCACTCTATAAGATGTGACAGCATTATAGCATTTTGGTATAAATTTATGTCCAGGTAAGCTAAGCCACCATTGTTACATTGTTTGATTAAAATTGTCTTGATGAACCTAGATTTCCTTGACTCAAAAATAAATTTATCTATGAGAGTTTAAAAACGTTTAATCCATGATTCTGGAAATGTTATAGGAATATTATACAAAAGGTAGTTAATCCTTGGTAAAACTGACATTTTTACAACAGCTATTCTACCTGAAAGGGAGAATTTTTTGTTTACCACATCTCTACAAATCACTTTCAGTTTAGCAAACAACTTTTCACAATTTAACGGAATTATTTGTTCGATTCTTTTGGAGTAGAGAATGCCTAGATGTTTGAATCCAGTCCCTCTCCAATCAAATGGGTATAGTGATTGCAACTCATTCTTCATTTTGATAGTTATATTCATATCTAGAATTTCAGTTTTTGGAATATTGACTCTATAATTTGATAACTTGCTGAAGTTGGCAATTAAACCCTGTATCTCTTTTAATGATTGTTTGGGCTCCGTAAGTAACAACACCACATCATCAGCAAAGAGGACTAGTTTATGATCTCTATGGTTAATCCTAATACCTTTTATGATGTCCGACGCTCTAACTGCTTCTGCCAGGGGCTCCATAAATAGAGTGAACAGAAGTGGCGACAAGGGACACCCCTGTCTTGTTCCATTTTTAATAGGGAACCTATTTGATTTATGATCCAAACCACAGACTTGTGCTTCCGGATCCGAATACAGCCAATATAGCCAATCTTCCAAAATCTCCCATCCCAAATTTATCAAATGTCTGTCTCATGTAATCCCACCCTACTCTATCAAATGCTTTTTCAGACAGAAGTAGGGTGGGAATACCTTCTTCATTGACATAATCTAAAATGTCAATCAAATCTACGAGTATTGTCCCAGTCATGCCGATCATGGATAAATCCATGTTGGTCGTTCTTTACTAAATCTTTAATGATTTGACCGAGTCTTAGAGCTAAAATCTTTTAATATAATTTGAGATCTGAATTGAGTAGGGAAATGGGTTTTAAAGCTGCCACATTCAGGTATTTCATAGTCTTTGATTTTGGGAATCATAATAATGTTTGAAAGTAAAAATTCACTAGAGGCCCTCCTTGCCTCTTTTATCTTTTTGAATAAATCCTTTAAGGGTTCCACAATTACTGATTGACAAACCTTATACAAATAGTTAATGTATTCCTCTGGACCTGGAGCAGAGTGTATATTTAAATCTGCAATTACTTTTATTACTTCCTGTGAGGAAATCTCTTTATTCAAAAGCTCTAATTTTGTTTCTGACACTCTAGGCAAAATAAGTTAATTAAGAAATTGTTGGATTTCCTGTTTAGTGGGTTTTATAAAGCCAAAAATTGATTCTAGATTATACAGATTTTTATAGAACTCTTCAAAGGCTTTAATAATCTCTTTAGGCTTTCTAATCATTATACCACCTACTCTCAATACCTCTCATCTTTTCCCAGAATATTTAATTCTAATTTTATTGGCCAGTGATTTCCTAATGTTTTATCATAGTGATATAAATGTTGGTGTAGTTTCCAAATTGGAGATACTCTGATTAATTGTTTTAATTTGAGCTTTACATTTTTGAATCTCCAATGTGATTAAGGGGTTATATTAAGTTTATTTTCTACTTCTAAAGTGTTACAGTTGTCTTAAGGACATGCCTCTTTGTATTTTTTCATAGCTTTTCCAGCTAATCAAGGTGCCTCTAATATAAGCCTTTAAAGAGTTCCACAATGTCAAACTTGATGCAACTGACCCTTTATTAATTTTCAAAAAAGGCTTCAATTTCCTTGTGCAATTTCTCCTTTCTATCATCATCATTAATCAGCAAATTATCCATTCTCCATTGCGAATATGTTTTAATCTCTTTACCCCATTTTACACTGATTAAGATACTAGCATGATCAGATATTGCAATTGGGCCTATTTTGGCTTCTAATGTCAGATTGATCCCATTTGAGTCCACCAAAATATAATCAATTCACGATTATGTGCTATGCCTATAAGAATAGAACAAAAAATCCTTTTGAGCGGGATGTAGCACTCGCCAAGTATTGTACAAGTTATGTTTAACTATATTAGATAAAAATAATCTGGAGTTACAAATAGTTCTTGCATCTAAACTTATATTACTAGATGATTTCCTGTCAAGTCCCGGGTTCATCAACAAATTATACTCACCACAGATTATGGAATTCCCTTTCCCATATTTTTTCCAAAGATTAAGTACTTGATTCATAAACTTAATTAGTTTTTCGTTAGGAGCGTATAAATTAATTAAGTTGCATTCCTCATTTTGAATTTTACCTACCCAAATAATATAATGCCCATTTTTATCTACTTTTATAAAATCTTGGAAGACAATTAGTGTTTTATTAAATAAAATGGACACTCCTTTCGCTTTCTTTTTATAGGTAGAGCTACAGGCTATATCAAAGAATCTTAATGAAAATGTCGGGATCTTATCATGTTGTCAGTGTGTCTCCTGGACACAGCAAACACACTGGCCTGATGATCTTTTTTCGCAGGGTGGTTGAGACCCTGTACATTAAAACTTAATAACATATCATCTTAAATGTTCCTCTAATCCAGTCCCGTCTTCCCTTCCCTCTCCCCCCAAGTCTCAGACAGTCGGAAACAAAAAACACTAAAACAAATCCTTTCCCAGTTACCCCCACCCCAAAAAAGTAAACCTCCCTACATAAACCCCTTCCCCACATAAAAGCAGCATATAAATCTAACATCTTTTAATACATCTTTTTCAAGGACCCCTGGTGTTCCACTGTCCATTCCCGAGCCCCTTAATTGGGAGCTAAAGCTTAAACAAGGAACAACAGACAAACTTAAAAGTTTGCATGTTGCAGCGGACTTAGTCACTCTAATGTGTCTGCACAGAGACTAGTAACAACTACAATCAAGGATTAACACTTTTTTTATGCTCTCATCCATAATTCAGCTCTCAGAAAGAAACAGCTATTTTGTCTACTAAACGTCTGTTTCATACATAGTAAACACCAGTTAAACTTAAATAGTCGAATCTTTTTAGCCCGCTAATCTAAACAAGCATAGATTATAACCAAACACTAGATTTAATGTAGTTTGTTAATCCAATTTTAACATGGTATTTTCTTATCCTTCACCTAACTCCCTTGTTGGTTCTTATCGCTTTCTCCCATTACCCTCCTTCTCTGCATCTTCTTGTGCTTCTAAGAAGAAAACAGTGTGTTTCATGCTTGATCTATATACCCATATACCTACATCTACAAATCACTTTTTCTTTTTCCTCTTCTCTTCCTCTCCCTTTTCTCTCTTTTTTTTCTCTCCCTTTCCCCCTTTTATAAACCCTTCCATTTATAAGAGCAATATAATTCAGTACATAAATTCATAATACAAGTGTGCGTTTGTTGTTAAGCATTTCAAAAAAATGAAAAGTTCTAACCAAAAAAAAGTGATCCATTATAATCAATCCCCATATTATTAAAATCTAAACATACTTCCATAAGGAGTGAGATCACAACTCTAACGGTAAAATATCCTTATAACTCAATATCTATCTAAAGTGCATTAAAACACCCCTCTCTTCCATTAAGTTTACACCCCAGAAAAAAAAGTAAATCGTGACACATAAAAAGCAACAATCTTCTATCCATTTCTATTTCCAGAGTTATGCTTTCCCCTACATTTTAATAGAAAGTAAAGATTGAGGGGGGATGAAGTGAAGGACTAAATTTAAGGTTCCAAAAAAGGGAAAAAAATTATCTCTTTTAGTTAATTGGATAACTCTGGAGCCTAGGTATACATTTTTAGAGCTTTTATTTTGTCAAAAGTTCTTTCCCTTCATGGTACATCTTGAAACAAATTAGGACTAACACAAAGGCACACGTAGGAGCTACATGCCATATTCTTGTATCAATGTTGGATTAAATAACCCATTTTCTGTGTTTGTGTTTTGTTTGATTGCTTCACGTATATGTTGCTTAAAAATCAGCTATATATATCTTTTTCTCTCTTAAGGTATATTATCTACACAGAGTTTTTGGATGACTTCTTCAACTACCTCTACCATATAGATCTTTTGTTACTGAGGTACATGCAGCAGGTTACTTTTTTTTGTTTAGCTTCATTGTGTTTAGAGACCTAATGCTAGGATTTATTTTATATAAGTTAGTTATATTTGTAATATAAGTTTTTTTATCTATCGTAGCATAGTTATTGCCTTCTGGATCGCCGCCTTGTTGTGGTGAAGGAGCTTGTGTACTTCCGTAAAGCTGTGAATTGTACCATGTGTAGTCACCCAAGATGTCCAGGTCATAGCAGAGAAGTCAGACTAATTGGGGTCCACAGAGAAAGAGCTGGCAACCCATTATCTTGCCATGGAAACCTTATGGATAAGCACAACCAGAAACACAGACAGATGTGTCTGGCGTGCTGGGTCCATTTCGTCATCAAAAGTCGGACACAACTGAAGGACTAAACAACAAAGCCTAGCTATATGTTATAAAATAGACATTTTCTTTTGGGAAGCAGCAATCAGTGTAATTTTATTTATTAATTTTATAAGTACTTGTGGGAAGGTTCTTGCATTACAGCTGTTTCCTTTATTATTCATCTTTAATTGTTTTATTGCTTTCTTTGCATTTGTGTGTATTCATTTCTATTATGGTTTATTATTTTTCATATTGTTAATCACCTATATGTATCACAATTCGATTACCACTTGTGTTTTTTTTCTTAAGGATATATTTCAGATACTCTGTACCTTACTATATATTTACTTATAATAATATGTTTACAGGGTTTCTATTTTTCCAGAACAGTACAGATAAGTTATTTTACTCAATTATATGGCATATAGATTCCCATTGTTTATTTTTTCTAATAAAATAAACAAATTCAGAAAAAAGGGATCTATATAAAGTCATCATTCTTGAAAAAATTCCTGGAAGATATTTATTTCAAACGTGTGAGTGAAATCACTATGCCTTTATAAATTCTTTAGTTTTGCAAATGCATCTTACCACAAAGGGCATATAGGGTCAACATCAAAGCTAGGTGCTAGAGGGTAAAACACCAGTGGCCAATGGCCATAACCAACAAAGATATTTTCATGCAACATAATCATGTTAAAATACTTTTACTGTGACCGTATTAGATATTTATGAAATTATTTACAGCAAAACAGTACAAATACATTGCTATATCCTACATTATATTAAAATGTAAACATAAAACCCACCATGTAAAGTGTATGTGTATAAATTCAACGGTCTTCGAACATATATTTTATTTCACCTCTAAAATTTATTACAAAATCTATAAACTTTTAGTATCGGCAATACTCATTAATAATATTAGCCATAATATGAATGTAACATAATTTTTTTTTTTTTTTAAATGTATTTGCTTATAAAATAATAAAATGGATTATATATTTAAAAAAAAAGTTCTGACATTTTAAAAGGTCAAAAAAATCAAGGAAAATGTGAATTTTATGAAATGCTTATTTTGATCCTAAATTTAATTTGCCTGTTTTAAATAGATATTTTATGGTTGTCATTGTTTGAATTTGTATGTATTTGTTTTGTACAAGTTTTTCCTGCCCTGATGATGCTTTGTGATTTTAGATACTTGTGTTTTTGTAAACATATTTACTGAATATAAAGCCCCATAGAGACCCTGTTTATGTCTGTTAAGTATTGTTCTATAAAAAAGACCCAATGCTGCACAAAAGAGTGATGGGAACATGTCATTGAACTATGCTGTTTCTTGAAAGGCACTGAAGCAGAAGGTGTTAATTGTCAGTTTTGGCTCACAGGTGTGGTGTTACTATGAGGGTTATCACTTCAGAAGCGTGATCAGTCCTGCAAGTGTAACATAATTAGACATTGGAACGGGTGCCTTTTACCTGTGGGTATCAAATCATACTACTTTATGCTAGCGCAATTCATTTTAATTTACATATTCTAAAATTAAGCAGTGATCTCAATCAAACAGGGAAATAATATTAATAAGTAAAAACTATAATTAAGTATTAGGAATTTGCTTCTGGCTAGCAAAGAACAACTTGGTGCAATTTTCACATTTAGCTGATAGTGGGATTCAGCATATCACTGTACACCTCCAGTAATACTTTTAGCAGCACGTTTCGCTTAAGCTCACTCAGGCAAAATCAGAAATTCATGAGGCATTGCAATTGTAAAAATATTCCAACATTTCAAGCTAGAAACTTATATGTCTCGATCTTCAAATGGCAATTATACATTTAAAAAAGAAAAATACAAATGAATTAGGATGTGTATGTCAAATATTTTTTGTCAGCCTATAGACTACCTTCATAAGTATTGTGGTGTAGAAACTGAAATAGATTAAGCAACGGATGGATTATTTTATCTGTATATATATTAAAGATGATCAGTTTACCTTAATACTTATTTGTTAAGAAAATATGCTCTCAATCAGGATATCTCCAAGCTAGATAAAAAAAAAACATACATCATATTTTCATATTGCTCTAAGATACCCTTGAAAATCTATCATTAAATGTGTAATAAGTATTACTGATAAGCACTACAGTTTTTCCTCTGGAATCTGTTTAGAATTTTAGCTGCGCAGTATCAGTTTTGATTAAAGGAAACTCCCATTCAGGATTCCCCCATGTGACAGTTTATGATTCCTTGTGTTGGGCAATGGCCCATTCAAAGTATTGCAGCCCTATTAAATTCTCCTAAAGTGAAAACTGTAGCCCGCTAGACTTTTAGCTATTAAATTGGCCTCTTACAGCTACCCGCAAATAACCTGTGGCTTACATGTGTAAAAACCCTACGGGCTGTCGAAATCGGGACTCCGTTGCCGCAAAGCCTTTAATCTGTCAAGCCCGTAAATGTTACGTTCGCAAATCGCTATTAAATTGCTACTAATTCACTGCCATTCAAACCCGTAATTCGCAAATGGAGCCAAAAAGCCTATGGGTACTGGATAGGAAAGTCCTATCCGTAGCACTGTAAATACAAATATCAACACATTTAAAATTAAAGTGAAAGTGATGTTAGGTATTAAAATTAATATACAACATTCTTAAGCTCACAAATCTGCAATATAAAATACTTTTTTTTAATGTTTAATTTCCGTGTTATATCGATCCCGGCAATTAATGTGTTAATACATATAATAGAACTTGCATGGACTAGAATATAATATTTACTAATTTATTAATATTGCAATATTCTGGAATGCAAGTCAGATTGAAACTCGAAATTGAAACCCGTAAGGGCTTGAACTCTAACCTCCATTTTTCAGAGACGTAATGATGATGATCTCTTTTACTATTGGCTCCATCTAAACCCGTAACTACGGGTTTGACTAATTGATCATGTTCACGGTCACACATGCAACGTGTGCAAGAACGGTTTACGGGTTTCGATGTCGGCCACGTCTGTTGCCGGCTTGGCTAATGTAATAGCTCTGTAACCCAGAGGGGAATTCCAAGCCCACAGGCTTTGCGGGAGTATCGGTGCCACTACGGACTTCAAATTTAATATGGCTCTTGGTGATGCTTAGTGAATCTGTCCTAGTTTTCAGTAAGTGAGATGAATATTTTGATACAGAGATCTGTGGGTCTTCCTTAGAGTTCAAACTGGTTGTTGGAAACTGGCTTCCTAGAATTAGAACATCTTTATTAATGTGTACAATCTAAAGAATAAAATGTACCCATACTTCAATATTGTGTGAACTTCCCTTTTGGGTCTCATAAGAAGCAATGTTAATTTTGACTTAACAAGACCTTTACACAACAGATTGAACTATGACCCAAATGAGTGCTAAGAATACAGGTTTCAAATGATATAATCATCTTGATTCCTTACACATTTCACTACTAATTCTTCACAAATTGCCCTTGGTAGCTTGGTCCATCCTGATACATGTAGACATGTTAAGTCAAATATTACATACATAAAAATTGATGTAACTAGTTATACATATTTATGCAGTGCTTACAAACTGCAATTTACTGTATATACTCGAGTATTTTTAAGGCTGAAAAGGGCCCCCTCGGCTTATAGTCGAGTCACCACCCCTGTGTCTCTCTTTCCCCCCCGTGTCTCTCTTTCCCCCCTGTGGCTCTTTCCCAACCCCTCCCTTATAATCCTCAACCCCCTCCATCCTCATCCTCAACCCCCCCTCCTCATCCTCAACCCCCCATCCTCAACTCCCTCATCCTCATCCTAAACCCCCCTCCTCACCCTAAACCCCCTCCTCACCCGAAACCCCCCTCCTCATCCTAACCCCCCTCCTCACTTTACCCTCTAATTACCTCACCCTCTCCCTTTGAATCCTCACATACCTTCCATCTGCAGCTTCTCCTCCGCTCCTCTGCGCTCCTTCTGTCTGCGTTGGAACCCGGCATATGCTAATGACGTGATGTCACATGCGCTTCACGTCATTAGCATTGGCAGGGTCAAGACACAGCCGGAAGGAGCGCGGAGGAGCAGCTGCAGGTGGAAGGTAAGTGAGGGAAAAGGGAGAGGGGGAGGTAATTAGAGGGGTAAAGTGAGGAGGGGGGAGGGGGGGGTTTAGGATGAGGAGGGGGGTTTAGGGAGAGGAGGGGGGTTTAGGACGAGGAGGGGTGGTTGAGGATGGGGGTTGAGGATAAGGATGGGGGGTTGAGGATGAGGAGGGGGTTGAGGAGAGAGTTTGAGGAGGGAGGTTGAGGAGGGGGGTTGAGGAGGGGGGTTGAGGTTGAGGTGGGGGGTTGAGAAGAGAGGTTGAGGAGGGGGGTTGAGGAGGGAGGTTGAGGATGGGGGGTTGAGGATGGGTGGGTTGAGGATGAGGATGGGGGGTTGAGGATGAGGAGGGGGTTGAGGATGGGGGGTTGAGGATGTGGATGGGGGGTTGAGGTTGAGAATAGGGTTGAGGAGAGAGGTTGAGGAGGGGGGTTAAGGAGGGAGGTTGGGGAGGGGGATGAGGTTGAGGAGGGTTGTTGAGGAGAGAGGTTGAGGAGGGGGGTTGAGGAGGGAGGTTGAGGAGGGGGGTTGAGGAGGGAGGTTGAAGAGGGAGGTTGAGGAGGGGGGTTGAGGAGGGAGGTTGAGGAGGGGGTTTAGGATGAGGAGGGGGGTTTAGGATGAGGGGGGGTTTAGGATGAGGAGGAGGGTTGAGGATGGGGGGTTGAGGATGAGGATGAAGGGTTGAGAATGAGGAGGGGGGTTGAGTATGAGGGGGTTGAGTATGCGGGGGTTGAGGATGGGGGTTGAGGTTGAGGAGGGGGGTTGAGGAGGGAGGTTGAGTAGGGAGGTTGAGGAGGGGGGTTGAGGTGGGGGGTTGAGGGGGGCTTGAGGAAAGAGGTTGAGGAGAGGGTTGAGAATGAGGAGGGGGGTTAAGGAGGGAGGCTGAGGATGAGGATGGGGTTGAGGAGGGAGGTTGAGGATGAGGGTTGAGGAGAGAGGTTGAGGAGGGAGGATGAGCAGGGAGAATGAGGAGGGTGATAAGGGAGGGGGAGGGAAAGAGACACAGGGAAGGGAGCGGGAGGGAAAGAGACACAGGGAAGGGAGGGGGAGGGAAAGAGACACAGGGAAGGGAGAGGCGGAAGAGACACAGAGGAGGGAGAGGAGGGGAAGAGACACAGGGGGGAAAAGAGACACAGGGGAGAGAGAGGGGGGACACAAGAAAGGGACACAGAGGGCACACAAGAGGGGGACACAGAGGGCACAAGAGGGACACATTTCCCACCCTCGGCTTATACTTGAGTCACTAAGTTTTCCCAGTATTTTGTGGTAAAATAGGTGCCTCAGCTTATACTCGGGTCGGCTTATACTCGAGTATATACGGTACTTATTAATATACCGTTCTCAAATATGCGCCACACCAGGAGTGGTATTTTTTTTACTGCACAGGTACCAGGCCTAAGCTTGAGCTATCCAGCCTGAAGAAAAGGAAAATCTGCCAATTGGCTCACTGGCTAGTCTAGGAAACCTTAGGACTTGATGACTAAAATGAATCAGCACGTGCTTTCCCCTGACATCACCTAGATCCTACATACAACACATTACCTGTATTGGGGAATTGTCACATCCAACAACATTCTACACACTCCACAGACTGCATACAATGAATGACTTGGCAACACCTCTGACTCTTGACAAGAGTAGCTCACAAGTGACCGAGTTTGCAGACTTGCTCATGAGTTTAAGAGCAATGACATAGAGTCTGGAATGGACGGCTAGTTGGAGGCACATGGGACTATCTCCTCATTGGTACCATTATCTATTAGGGGGATGTATGTGTCCAGCTGTTACTTATGTATCAATAATCATGGATGCTGTTATAGCATCAGGGTGCAGGCTGCGCTTGTGTTTCATTGGAGGGGAACATGTAGCGCTCTTGTCAGAACACTTTTGTTGTTTTAATTCCTGTATCTCACTTCTCTACTTTCTGATTGGACAAGCTGGAGCACAAATATCATGACAAGTTACAGAATTTCCTGAATTATGCTCCAGTAGCTGAATGCTCACCTCAATATTGTAAAAATGATTGTGGTTACTTTTCTTAACATTTATTTATAAAACTCTTTTTCTCAGAAGTGAAAAAAGTGAGTAAACATCATAAAATAATAGTCTTTGCAATGCATATTTAAATGTAGAGATAATAAAGCAGTTGAGGTTTCTGCTGCTAGGAGCATACATTCCAAAAGAAATAATTTGGTGTGAGTCATGAAAGGTGGGGATGTATAACTGATGAAGTACATAATTTAAGGTGAAGTATGAGCTGAAGGTATTTGTGATGTGGATGTGAATGGTATAATGTTCATATGTTTTTCAGATTTCTTTTGCAATAGAATGTTTCTTAATTAAAATTGTACTAATATTGAGTTGTTGTAATAATAATATTTTTTTTACAACGTAGCTTGTCTTCTAAGCAGAGCTGTGTATATAACAACCACACTTATTAAATTTCCGTTTAATTCATACATTTTTAATAACCAAGATAAAACATAAAAATCTTCTTCTTATAAGTAAATCACCTGCTGGCAATTTTTTATTAACACATCTTCTTGTTTCTGCCCCATTAATTAAGTATAACAAAAGTGGCACTGGGAAGTCGGTAGTCAAACTTCTTGGCACATATGTTACTATCACATGTTTTATACCTATAAATAATTAACCACCATAAAAAAGAAAGAAAGAGCCCTATGTAAATCAATTAGGGCACTGCCGTAAAATGGCTTGGGGAGCTTTTTTTACATTAATGTAAATCTTTCACTTAGTGCACAGCAGTAAATCCTACAAAAGATTTCTGTGCAGGCAACAGCCAAACCAAGCTTTACGGATGAGACAGGGCTCTAGAAGCCAATAGGAAAAGCAAACGTCATAAATCTTATAATGAGTGGAAAGTGCAGTAACAACTGCCATAACTAACTGCATCTAGGAAACATTAGATATTTATAAAGTAATTGTTTTTTATTTATTAATATATTTTGACGTTAAAAAGATGTGACAATTGTATTTATAGCTTTAATAAATAAAAATATGTCTACTTTGTGTTAAAATATGATATATTTATATATATTTATATTTAGACAATGCATTAGGATGTTTGTTCCTAGCCAACATGGTTTTGTGATGTTTATAATCCCTTGAGTACTGGGTTGTGTGTTACCCTGGATTTTGTATCATAAAACAGGCTTAATACTAACATATATTTTTTAATTACACATATGTTGATATTCGATTGTTAAGTGTCAAATAATGATGACATTTTGTAGTGCTTTTTGTGCTATACTGTCACTTGCTTTGAGGGGACTCAGCAAAGGTTTGAAAACCATTTGCCAGTGGTCTTTGGTACACGTAAATCTTTCTTCTGCTTTTTGCAGTTACGGCAGTGCCCTTATTTGCGAGTGATCTGTAAAATCTTATAAGCATAGGGTTTAGGATTCAAAGTATAATGGAGTAACTTGTAATTTATTGCCAGTGCGAGAAGCATTGGAGGTTTTTGCACCTGTGAAGTTCACTGGTAGCAGTGACTTGTAGGAGTTCTATTGCAATGTTTTAGGGATGGGTGATTAACATTGCTATGTAGGATTTACTGTGCTCCTGCGGCACTTACTATTGTTTTTTCAAGGATTAACATAGGGTCCAAAGTTGGAATACTAACTCTATGTTTCTTTTAATCCCACTTAGCCTTTTACCATACTTAATTGATACATCCATTTTTTTGTATTTGTCTTTTTCAACATACTGTAAAATTAAGTAAAACGTACTTAGTTCATTATTGGCACTGAAATAAAAGATTCTTGGGTTAAGTAAAGTATTGGTAAGATGAAACACGAGATGCACCAGATGCAAATCAGGATGCATACTTGTCTTAATGAAGCCTTTTGATAAAATCTAGTATCCTTTAAGAATTTGTTTTTTAATACCTTTCTATGACTGAAATTGCTCTCTATTAAATCTTCTTCCAATGATAAAAGATAAATAAAGCATACTTGTTTGTACACTGCTTTGATTTTATTCCTGTGCATAGAAATACCATCTCAAAATACCAATTACCCTACATTTTGAACATTGTGCATTCATGAACTTTAGAAACAAATTATTTCTTATCTCCAGCTCGAACAAATGGACAAATACAAACCGTACTACCCTGTATGATATATATGTCGAAGAATATCAACAAGATGGGAATCAACAGGAAAAAAAATATTAAATTAAACCTTTTCTGTTCCCATAGTAATTCCATTAAAGACTTCATTATAGCTCTTCCATGCCACAAAGTATACTGGACAGCTGGCAAAAGTGGCTGTTAATTTAAACTAACCTCTTTCTTAATTGCTTTGAACCTTGGTCAGCTTGCTCCTGCACTCTAAGCGCTAAAGGTAGTTTGCAACCATAGTGTCTGGGGATCGAGGTAATTAGTGCAGGCAGACAGCCAGAGCTGCAAGACAGAGGTTATGAAGGAGCACAAAAATAAGGTCTAGAACAACTGCTGTGTATATACACTTAGGAATCGACCCTGCTAATGTTTCTCTTCCCCTTCTGTTATAGTGTTGTTACGTACAACTGCAAGCTTCTGTAGGGTTGTCCCATCAGCCCCTTGGCATACTGTGTTGAGCAGTAGATAAAACTTACTAGGCAGCATTTGCAATGGCAAACTTGCTACTTGCGCCCCAGCAGCTTGACCTGGTTTACTAAATGCTTTTCCACCTGCCGTCACCTTTTCTAAATCCCAGAAGGTTTCATTGCTGCTGATAGTTACAGTGGCTGCCTGACCCAAGGCCTTTTTTTGCTGGGCTTGTTCCATGACTTCCCCTAATGAAAAGGTGTGCTAGGCTGAACATTGCGTTCACTAGATTATGGGCACAGCGAAAACCTGCTGCTGCAACAGTCTAAAATGTTCCCTTACAGGCAGGAATTATGCATTTCCTCTTCTATTCTCAATTTGTTTTCCATGTGCAGTGGGAGGCCCAGATTGTGACCACCTTCAGGGCGAATGGCAGAAAGAAATGGAAATTAGTCATTCGTTTTACAGGCAGCTTTAGCTTGCTTTGCTGCACACTGAAAATAGAAAACAACTGACCTGTGAGTTATTTAAACATGAGTGTAACATTTAAAAACACAGGCACCATATACATGCTTTATCTGATTGATGTGTCGGTAACTCCATCAGTCCTCAGGCAAGCTGAGCTAGCTGTGCCATTGTTTGCTTCATTCTAGGATTTTTCAGGATGCCAGTTTAGGAGATGATAAAGTATGTACTTTTTTTATACAATATTCATGTCAAAGCACTGTTCTTACCTGCACATCTTTTCTTTAAGGCAAAGTTGGAGTTTGCAAGCATATTAACATAAAAAAGTAAATTATTTACTGCAGTACCATTACATTAACAATTTATTACACTGCACTTCAGCATGGGCAGAATAAACTATCTATTTATTGCACTGCACTCAGCCATGTGCAGTCCTAGTTACTGTATATATTTATTACGCTGCACTCCAGCATGTGTGGCATGAATTACTGTACTCAACCAAATGCAGTCTCAGTTACTTATTTATTAAACAACATTTCAGCATGTGCAATCAGAACGACTGATTTATTATAACACACTCTAGTATGTACAAGAAATACCTGTTTATTATACTGCACTCCAGTGTACATAGAATTTATTACCAATTTATTACACTGGACTTCAGCATGTGTAGCATGAATTGTCTATTTATTATCCCACACTCCACCATGTGCAGTCTAAATGACCTATTTATTACACTGCACTCCAGCATGCCCAGTGTGAATTACCAGTCTACATTATCTATTTATTGAACTGAATTTCAGCATGTGCAGCCTAAATATCAAATTGACTACACTGCACTCCAGTGTGTGCAGCCTGAATTGCCAATTTACTACATTTCACCCCAGTGTGCACAGCCTGAATCACCAATTCACTATCCTGCACTCCAGTGTGCACAGCCTGAATCACCAATTCACTATCCTGCACTCCAGTGTGCACAGCCTGAATCACCAATTCACTATCCTGCACTCCAGTGTGTGCAGCCTGAATTGCCAATTTACTACATTTCACCCCAGTGTGCACAGCCTGAATCACCAATTCACTATCCTGCACTCCAGTGTGCACAGCCTGAATCACCAATTCACTATCCTGCACTCCAGTGTGTGCAACCTGAATTACCAATTTACAATACCGCACTCCAGTGTGCACATCCTGAATCACCAATTTACTATACCGCACTCCAGTGTGCACAGCCTGAATTTCCAATTTACTATACCGGACTCCAGTGTGCACAGCCTGAATTACCAATTTACTATACCGGACTCCAGTGTGCACAGCCTGAATTACCAATTTACAATACCACACTCCAGTGTGCACAGCCTGAATTTCCAATTTACAATACCGCACTCCAGTGTGCACAGCCTGAATTTCCAATTTACAATACCACACTCCAGTGTGCACAGCCTGAATTTTCAATATACAATACCGCACTCCTGTGTGCACAGCCTGGATTTCCAATTTACTTTACCGCACTCCAGTGTGCACAGCCTGAATTACCAAAATATTACATTGCACTCCAGTGTGCACAGTATGAATTAGCAATTTAATGCAGTGTACTCCAGTTTTTGTAATCTGAATTACCAATGTATTGCACTACACTTCAGCAGACTTTAAACTGGAATACAGCTCATACAGTTGAATTACCAATTTTTATGTGTTACTGTATTTTTCCAATGCCAACCATGTAAAAAAAACACCTGAGAATACATGAGTATGGGTGGGTTGCACACATCGGGTTATAATTGTCCGTATTTTAATAACATTGTACTAGATTTATCAGTCAGTGCAGAGTGTTTCTCTGAGGTTGAGAAGACCATTTTCTCTTAAGATAATAGTCTTACAGCCTTTACGCAAAACTTGGCAAATCTAGCAGGCAGATAGTTTCTAATGACATCCAAGAAATAAGTGTATGCTTAAGTTATGTATAGGATGTCCTAAAAAAAACATAATAAACAGCGTCCAAATGCAATTGTGAAAACTAAGCCAATGTCCAAAACCCACATTCTTTCCTTTGCCATTTGCCCTTTAAACTCATATTTTCTCTGGAGTAAATAACTCTGAAAAAGTAATTTATGATCATAATCGCCATGTAAGAAATCACTCATTATAATTAATAATGCATTTTAATAATAGATACTAGACATTTCAAAATCATACAAAATTCCTTAAACTTGTTAAAACTGCAATATTTAAATACCTACAAAATAACTCTTATCTATAAGTGCTGAAATGAAAGAGAACATTTATAAAAATTTTATCATGTTATAAACTACATACACACATATGACAAGCATAAACTAATTATAATATTTGTTTATTTAAATAAGGTAAACGGTGCCTTTAAAAAAAGTTTGACAAATAAGACATAAACCATTAAAAAGTTATCTCTGTATATTTATAAATAGTGCTCTGAATAGGGAGCTTAGATTGCGGCATCTCAGTGCTAAGCTAATTAGGTTTATTTATGTCTTGTGTCTAGGTTCCAATTATGTATAGAACACGATCATTACAACAACCAGAATTTAAGGTCACAATGTTAAACAGTGAAAAAAATGTATTTTCCATTGGCTGCCAATTCTCTCCTAAAGATTTTAAGTCATCACTCCATTTATCTTCTCATTGGCAATCTAATTACACTAATCCCTAAATGTATTTTTGATTACTTATGTTCTGTATTATATTACATATCTATGCACACAGGGCCTCATTCTATTATCGGCCGTAAATCGGCCGTAAGGCTGCGATTCCTTGCGGGGGTTCAGTTAACTCGCGATTCTATTATACGGCCCCGCAAGGATCTCCTTTTACGGCCGGCCGCATATCTTGGAACCGGCCGTAAGCTGTGAAATATAAAAACTGAAAAATAAATTCAAGCCTGCACTGTGCAGCTCTGTAAATGCTAGGGATCATATTGGGGGACATGAGGATTAAAAGGAACCCACTCTCAAGCTTGCACATCTGCCCAAACCCGAGTTCAAATTAACTGTTTATTTTCCGGCTGCGGCGTGGGTGTGTCTGAGGTGCTCCAAGCACTCTGGACTTTTTACATGGATATTTTACGGATATTAAAAATAAAATATTTTACGGATTTGAGTACAGGATAATTATGTGCTATTTTTTCTAACACCAAAAATCCCTTTATAGTCTTCTCAAAGTGCAGGATGGCTTTATTTGAGCTATTTTATGTGCTTAATTGGTGCTAGCGAGACCTCTTTCCTGCAAGTAAGCTGCGGCTCGCTTTTAGCCTTGCAGAGAGGTTTCCCGGAGCAATTGAATTGCAAATCTCTTGCGGCCGTTTTAGATCAAAGGCTTTCCTCCGGCGCGAGCGGCCGCAAGAGATAGCAAGGCACCGGCCGCAAGCCTGCCGGAATCCCCGGCCGTAAGGGAATAGAATAGCAGAATAGCTTGCGGCCGGTCCTTGCGGCCCTGCAACGGCTGCGGCCGCTAATAGAATGAGGCCCTAAGAAAGTATTTGGGTATATGTGTCAATAGACCACTATAATGTTACAATACTGGCCTTAATATGTACAGTATGTAAGGATCAAAAATATTAAATAATATTAAACAACATGTGAAGTGTATTTTTAAAATTACAATATAAAAGATGATTGTTTATAAAGCATAAATTTATAATTTTCGCTCTATAATTAATAATATACGGTATTAGTTATTTTGATTAATCAATGATGACATTTTCAGACTGTATTGTCACATATATTAAAGAAACAAAGCTTTTATCTAATTAAGGTTCATTTTATTGAGCAGTTCAAACTGAAACTTGCTGGCCAAAGAGAAATAAATTCACTAAAATATTGCTGGTGAAGGGCTGCAATGCAAATTTTACTAACAGGCGACTACTGTATATCTCTGCCTTTAAAAACAATTACATAGCAGCCCCTGTAATGTTTAGTGAGTCTGGGGAGCAGTCTGATTGGATATAAAGTTGTGGGTAATTAAATGAGCAATACCATAGTTCAGACAAAATGTACTCTTTACGAGTGGTTAAATTAAGACAAAATTAAGACAAATTAAGTAGATTATTATTTTATTACAAACACAGATCTTATTTTAGTAAATGACATAATGATATGAGATGCTACATCTCAGGTCATCATGGCCAATCACAACACATTTCAATAACTCACTATCCTTTCGTAAATTACCCGCAATGTTAGCTGAATCAAGATCTTGCAGAATTGTCAATTATTTTCCGTAGACAGAATTAAAACCGTATCTATATCCTACTCCCACTCTTACTTGACTGAAGGTAAACATATAGAGTATTGACTACCAATGCAATATTAATTCAATATTTAGTCAATTAAAGGCTGTATATGTTTGCTATGAGGATATGGGGTTCTTCACATGAGTAAAAAAAAAAATAGAAAAATATTTTCTTCTATTTTTCAGATGCTATTTTTTATTGGAAAGCTTATTACAAACATTGATGTTTAGGAAAAGAGAATTTTGATGAAATCGATATGAAAAAGTTAGTTTTATTGATGATTGACAAACTTTCAAATAGAATAGAAAGATAGATAGAAAGATGATTAGATAGATAGATATTTACTAAGCATCACAGTTGCATCACTTTGTTCAATGTGTTCTGTTTGGGGGGGGGGGTGCCATAACATCCCTTGACTCCTCATCACAGCCCATGTGATAGCTTAGCAAATATTCCTACCCATCTCAGCCATCCTTGTCAGTCTGTTGCCCCCACAGATAGACAGTTTGCTAGTAATATACTCCCCAGAGTTCAAGTTCTGAAGAAAAAAACACCACAACAACAAATCCTCAAAATATAAACTTTTAGATTCATGAATTTACAGGGGCCCACAAAAGGCCACAAAGGGTTACAATAGCAATTTCCCGTTCTCATAGAAAATAGCCATTGCAGCAACCTTTTACCAGTAGAAAGAGTACAAATATACACATAACAGTGGTGGGGTAAACATAGCTGTCACTTTAATCATTGTTATACAGTATATTTTCTCAGTATTTGCTATACACAAAATGTGATGTCATATCAGATTGACCTGATCGTTTTTAAGAATTAGACTGAGCCTCCAGCTCATAAATGTATTGGCTGAGATCTTATTTTTAAATGATGCAGATCTCATGATTAAACCGTCAGTTTGGTTGGCACTGAAAATCTCCTGGCACTTGCCTCGGACTATTCCCCCTCTTATACATTCTTCTGGACTACTCATCATTTCTGTCTCTGAATGATGCATAGTGTATGCCTGAATCCTACAATACTAAATTGTGGCCGACATGGTAAGAAAGTAATGATTCATTGGCAGCTGGCTTGGATAGAATATATTTTTATATACATTATATGAGTTAAACCTTTAACTTCCCGTCTTTTATTTAAAGCTCCAAACACCCGTTTGCATTGTGGGGGCACTTTATAATTGCTTTTCATAGAACAGGCTCCTTTCTTTTTGTTGGAGGTCTGAGTAATAACAGAAAAAAAGCAGGTGATTGGGTGCAGCAGACAGATCTAGACATAATGGCTGTAAGCCAGACGGCTAGATAACACAGCACACCAATTGGAAAACTAGCATCCTATTAAGTGAGTCAACTCAAATATGCATTATATACATACACCCTACAAGTCTGAAAATGTGATGGCTTTTACTATGTGTTCCCATATGTGATTAGTAAGTATATTACTCTATTAAACTTGCTGGCATAATAGCAAGATCTAGTTAAAGTTCAAATCAACAGGGATTGCAGTTATTCCATATGCAAAGAATGGACCAGTAAAAGAAGGTTTTAAAAGCAAAAAAATATACAGGGTGGCTGTCTGTGCTCTTTTTCTTTTTTTCTATTGATGTTTCACAGTTTTTGATCTGTGCTGCTCTTTGTTTTGGCTTTGCAGGTACCAGGGGGAAATGCATAGCAGTGGGTTCTGTAGCTTTTCTGCTATGCAAAGCCCCCTGGCTTAGTCAGCTGGATCACACTGAATTAGTCAAGTACTTCATTATCTACCCTCTCTGCACACATTGCTCCAGGTAATAAAGAGAGGAGCCAGTGCCTTCTGCTGCTCTGTCTGTGAAGTTGTGTTGTTTTGACCAATTCTGCACAGAAGCATTGTGCTCTGGGAGGGCATCACTTTTCATCCATTGCCTGCAGTGTTTCACAATATCCATTTAGTCACAGCAGTTAGCTAACCATGTTACTGCTGATAGCATGGCATGGTTTTGGAGTCCTGAAGCCCATTGGAGGTCTGAGATTCCTGTTTGCAATGTGGATGAGCAGAGGAAACAAAGACTAGTTGAGTGAAACAAATTAGAAATGTATATTTGCAATGCATAAAAGGTAGCTCAGTTTAAAATCAACATTATTTTATTTTCCTTCCTATTTTCCTTAAAAGCTGAAAATCTTAACCGTTATGTAATAAAAAAATAAAATAGTATAGTGCAGTGTAAGTATTTTCTGTTACCCGTTTATTTGAATTTCAGCTACGATTGACCAAATATGACAAGATTTACTGAATGACATCATTATGCCACTACTTTTAACCTAGAAACTGTTCCGTAAAGAAAGCTTTACATAGAAATATATAAATATATATTAGCTGGACCCAATGCAAATGTCAGACATGTCTAACTTAAATAGGGCTCAGGACGCAGAATTGGGATTTGTATTTATAGTATTATAAATCATTTATGAACCGAAAATATCATACGAACTGCACAACTTAGGAATGGATTCTGTCAATAATTCTAAAGAGAAAAAGAAAATAATTAATTAATTATAAAACAGAATTAAAAACATATTTTTTATTGTCTAAACCAAATTTTTCCCACAAGGAAATCTACTGAGATTCCATTGGGCATCTTAGAAGGTTGTGGAAAATGACCATATCTGACCCTTTAATGATTTTTATGTTTGTTTATCTGTTGGAATGCAGTATGTATACTTCTAAATAACATGTATTATTTAAGTACTTATGTACTACTTGTTTATTCATTTTCATTACATTGTATTTATTAGGCTTCATAGTTTTTGTAATACCATACTGAATGAAGCACGAGGACTACTGGTGGTCCCAAGGGACACTGTTTGGGAACCTCTTGTGCAGTTACATAATACTACTACTACTACTAGTAATAATAATAATAAAAAAAAAAATAATAAAAATAATAACTTGGAGCATGTTTGATTCCAAACAATGTTAAGTATATATCTACTCCTTCAATCAAAAATATTTGCAAAGGTTCACTTTTTTCTTTTATACCATATCAGACATTAAACTGTAACATATACATATTTATTGGTATAAAATAATTATGGTAATTATATACAAGTATACAAATGAGATGTTGAGAATTATTTCAACTTACAGTAAGTCAGTCGATATGAACAAATTGACAAACAAATAGAATTATCTTTTGGCCAGTACAGTTGTGCCATAAAACATGATAATGTATTCTCTTGAACAGACCAACAAATATATTTGGTTGCATACATATATTATTATTATTATTATTATTATTATTTATTTGTAACGCACCTACATATTCTGTAGCGCTATATATAAGTTGTGATCAAGGCAAAACAATATTAACACATAACAAAGATGGAGGGCACTTTCTTTGTGCTTAGAATACATATAGCTACACAATTTTTAGGAGCAATGTTAATACTGACAAAATCCTCTTAAACATAAAATAATACAATAAGGTGCCAAAAGTACTACTTTTATTCAACATGGGGGGAAAATTACTAAGCATTTCAAGTCCATCTCACATGATCTCTTCGTTTACTATGCACTATTTCCTAAAGCGAAAAGCTGCCCTGCTCACCTTATCTCTGCTCTTCTCACATCAATTCAAGTGAGGAAGTGTTTAGTAAATTATCCAATCTACAAGAACAAGAGTGAAATAACAAGATTTAGTAACAAGGATATAGCACTGGTTCTACTGTGGCAGAAATACATAAAAATAACAATTACGTCAGGTGTAGGAGAGAAAGTGAATGCTTATGTGCGTTGCACAATGTGTAAATGTATCTGTGAGATGCTGTTCACACCATGCTGGTAGGGTAGTAGGCTTTGTTGAGGACTACCACAAAAAATATTACTAATGAGTGATACCAATGCTTCGGGCTATATCATGAAATGTCCCCTCATGACACCTCATCAAATCACCAACAATCCACCCTAGTCTCATGAAACAACCCAACGATCAGATCGGCAGCTCTCGCAAGATTGTACCGATCTCGTGAGACCCAAGGTGAGGGGGGTGAGGATAGGGAGTTTAGGAGGACAGGGAGGGGGAGGTGAGGTGGAGAGGGAGGTGAGGAGGAGAGGGGGATAGGGAGGTGAGGAGGATATATATATCTATATATATATAGATGAATAATAAGAGTATTGCAGTATATAGTGATACCTTTTTTATTGGACAGACATATTCATAGTTTTCATGATGAGCTTTCGAGAGCGGACCTCTCTTTATCGATTCAGAGGCAATACTAATTTTAGATTAACAAATGAAGCAAAACATTTTTTATAGATAAAACAATTTTTCGAAATAAAAAACAGAAAATTGGCATGTGCATATGTATTCACCCCCTTTGTTATGAAGCCCCTAAAAAGTTCTGGTGCAACCAATTACCTTCAGAAGTCACATCATTAGTGAAATGATGTCCACCTGTGCGCAATCTAAGTGCCACATGATCTGTCGAAACATATACACCTTTTTTGAAAGGCCCCAGAGGCTGCAGCACCTAAGCAAGAGGCACCACTAACAAAACACTGCCATGAAGACCAAGGAACTCTCCAAACAAGTAAGGGACAATGTTGTTGAGAAGTACAAGTCAGGGTTAGGTTATAAAAAAATATCCAAATCTTTGATGATCCCCAGGAGCACCATCAAATCTATCATAACCAAATGGAAATAACATGGCACAACAGCAAACCTGCCAAGAGACGGCCAAAACTCACGGGTCGGGCAAGGAGGACAATAATCAGAGAGGCAGCACAGAGACCTAAGGTAACCCTGGAGGAGCTGCAGAGTTCCACAGTAGAGACTGGAGTATCTGTATATAGGACGGCAATAAGCCGTACGCTCCATAGAGTTGGGCTTTATGGCAGAGTGGCCAGAAGAAAGCCATTACTTTCAGCAAAAAACTAAATGGCAAGTTTGTGAAAAGGCATGTGGAAAACTCTCAAAATGTATGGAGGAAGGTGCTCTGGTCCGATGAGACGAAAATTGTACTTTTCGCCCATCAAAGAAAACGCTATGTCTGGCGCAAACCCAACACATCACATCAACCAAAGAACACCATCCCCACAGTGAAACATGGTGGTGGCAGCATCATGTTGTGAAGATCTAGAGACTTATCCAAAGGGACTTGGAGGTGTTTTGAGTTTTGCTCTACAGGTTGTGAGGCAACAAAACATGGAAAAGGGGGGGTGAATACTTTTGCAAGGCACTGTATGTGTATATATATATATATATATGTATATATATATATATATATATATATATATATATTATATATCCCCTACAGATTTTTTTGGTTCCTACGCCCTTGCCAACTATACTTTTATTCAGAAGTCTTATAACTGAATTTTCCTTGAAGACAAGCCAAACATTTGTTTTTCTCTCTCATACCAATTTGTAAATAGCAGAATGATTAGACCAACAGAGAACTCATGGTTTCCAAAAATAGGATTTAATATAGTTTTATTATTTTTACATTTGGATTTTGTTAATTAAAACAGAAATATTGAGATACAACAAAGTAAAACAAGTTATGTCCCCAAGCATAAATAAAGATAGTAAGCTTATGGATATTGAAAAGCTTTATATGGATAGTATAAAACAAACAATAGTAAAATGTTTTATTGCAAAATTTACAAAATCCTGCAAAGCATGACTGTGCTGGCTGAGGAAAGACATAGAGAGAATTGGAACAGTGATTACCACAGCTCAATGGAACATCATCTTTATAACAGCCAAGAAGAATTCTAAGTGTATCACAATAGGAGAAAATTCTTATAAAATAATTTAAAGATGGCACACAACTCCAAGTCAGTTGTTCAGCAGCTTTTATTTGAGTTCCACATATGGAATGTGGGATATGTGTTTGTTTATGTTTGGTGACACATACAGCCCTTTTAAATTCCCCTAACGTAAAAACCTGTAGCCCGTAATGGAGCCCGCTAGACTAAAGCTACCCGCAAGCGGGAAAACCATACGGGCTGTCAAAATCTGAACTCTGTTGGTTCAAAGCCTTTGATCTGTCAAGCCTGTGAATGTTACGTTGGAAAATCGCTATTAAATTGCTACGAATGCACAAAGATGCGCTGGCGTTCAATCCTGTAACCCGCAAATGGAGGCAAAAATACAGACAACACTGTAACAGACAATATAAACACATTAGTGGACTTTAAAATATGGGGAAAGCATTGAAAGGCATTACAATTATTTGCACAATAATCCCCAAATAAAAAATATGCATATTTATTATCATAATTATTATTTCATCACTAGGGAATTGCCCGTCAAAAATTACAGCAATAAAATGTAAAGCCTGTCATTGCTGTTTGCCACACAATGCAAGGTTCTGCCCGCTCTGAGCACCTTCGGCGCTCATCATGAGCCCCGTGCTGAGC
Source organism: Discoglossus pictus (assembly GCA_027410445.1). Lineage (NCBI taxonomy): Eukaryota > Metazoa > Chordata > Amphibia > Anura > Alytidae > Discoglossus > Discoglossus pictus. The sequence continues at coordinate 173,898,302 of CM050166.1, read as the reverse complement.
GTCTTCGGTGCTCATCACATGGCTCACAATGAGCGCCTTCAGCATTCATTGTGAGCCTCTCCTTCCGTCTACTTAACGGGCCTCGCGATGAGCGCCCAGCAATGAGTGACTTCGCCACTCATTGTAGGCCTCGGCAACGTGCAAGTTTTGTGCTTGGGAATGCCATGTGTCTCTTTGCACCATCTCCCCCCAGTCCCTTCCCTGTGTCTTTCTCCTCTGTGTCTCTGCTTAATCTTTGAGTGGTGCTTGCTGACTGCCATTGGTTTTATTTTCGAAGTAAAAATAAATACTCATTGCAGCCCCTGTCATTTGTAAAGTCTTGCGAGCAAGCGATGCAAGGAGCGTGTTTGGCGCTCATTGCAGCCTCTAAGTCCTGCAGGCCTTGCGATGAACGCCTGCAGCGCTCATCACGAGGCCTGCAATGATCGCTTTTCGTGCTCTTTGGAGCCTAAGTCCCGCATGCCTTGAGATTAGCGCCTGTGGTGCTCATCGCGAGGCCTGTAATGACCGCCTTTGGCGCTCATTGCAGCCTAAGTTGTGTGAGCCTCACAATGAGCCCCGTAGGCGTTCATCGCGAGGCTAGCAATGAGCGCCTTTGGCGCTCATTGCGCATGCGCAAGGCAGTCATTTTTACCATTGCATGACAACAACTCGCAGTACGACTACTATTATATGTGATGTGTTGGAATGGTCATGCATAGGCCAATATGAAAAGCCACGCTGCAAACATGCATAAAGCAATTAAAGAGACACTGCCTGATTAAATAGCAACACAAAAACATGAAACTGATGCCATATTCTCACTCACAGAGGCTCTAATGTGTACCCTGGAATATATATATAATTGCATATGCATCTCGCTCATCACATCTACATTGGGAAAACAAATAGTGGCCAAATTACACCACCACATCACATAAATCAAGTACCAGGGGAACATTTTATTATTTGTTGTTTAGTCCTTCAGTCGTGTCCGACTCTCTGTGACCCTATGGACTGCAGCACATGTAGCTAGGTCTCTGCCTGTGCTGTTACACAGGATTTGCATGTCAAAGATACTGGAGTGGGTTGCCAGTTCCTTCTCTAGTGGACTGTGATTTGTCTGACCTCTCTGCTATGACCTGCCCACCGAGAGTGGCCCTACATGGTATAGCTCACAGCTTCATTCAGGTACACAAGCCCATACACCACCATCACTTAGCAATCCACAAGGGGACCAGGGGAACATACACCACACTAATATAAATTGTGAATAGCAAAACATAATGGGAGGTCACCAAATGATAATGGGAATACATCTTGGCACATGGACACCTGCAATGGCGTGGGACTTTCCAGGATGGGCGTAGCGGAGATGGAGGTGAGTTGGCTGATGATCCAAATTCCTCAGCACAGCCTCCATGTGTGTTTGCGGCCCTTCCTGGTGGGTTAGAGTAGATTAGTGTGGTGTATGTTCCCTTGGTCCCCTTCAGCAAGTGGTGGTGGTGAAGGGGCTTGTGTATTTCAAATAAGCAGTGAACTATACCATGTAGGGTCACTCTAGGTGGGCAGGTCAGAGAAGTCAGACAAATCCCAGTCTCCTAGAGAAGGAACTGGCAACCCACTCCAGTATCACCTGTCATATTGTTATCAGGCCCTCAGGGGAATGTTGATACTCCACAGTATCACAAATTGGACTTTGCATGTGTATTAATCCTTTATTATTATTATATATGATATATATTATTATATGATATCTAATGCTATTATTACTATTAATCTTTTTATATGTATAACTCTATTGCATTGTAACCAGGGCTCATTAGTTTAAATATATTGGAATTTGACACAAATGTGATGTATGTGGATGTCCCATAACTCCAACCATTGAAAACACACTGAAACAGTGAGAACGATATAACAAAGCTTTATTTCATACACAGAGCACAATCAGAAGTTTACAAGACTTTGCATTAATGTCATGAGTGTGGTGTGGGCGGATCCCGGGAGAGCAAGGGGCTTGAGGGAAAAACAGGATACCTAAAAGGGGTAATGTCATATTCTAGAATAAGCATGATGCATAGCACCTACCAGGTTCGCATGTGGTTACTACACCACTGCAACAAGAATCTGATGAAAAAAAGGATCATCAGAAATCACTCCATTTAATTGAAGAAACCATTAATGTGCATAGCACTTACAACTTGTCTAGATCTGCTCAATTAAACAGATTATTCAACCTCTGGACCGTGTAATCCATTCCAGTTTCACACATACAATGTGTTGACAAAACTAAAATCTTTAAAAAGTGGTCAACTAAAAGAAGGCGGAGGAGGATAAAAAAAATAATCAACATGCATGTACAGTACAGTGCTAAATACTGTAATTAAAACAATATACCAACTCATCTCATTCCCATCTGCAAGCATTACTAACTGTTAGCTAGGTCTCTGGATAATCAGCAATATGGGAAAATATCCATTAATATGGAGAGGACACAAAGGCCAGCAGCCAGATTCAATGTTACTTATATCAGACCAAAGGATCTGTTCTCAGACTAATATTGATGTCAGGATCACAAACTTCACTAGTGCATATCTTAATGCTGGCTGTCATTAACATGCCATTGTGAGACTTTGCAAGTCCTCCGTCATAGCGGTATTAGTCTACATTTAAGCTAACAATAATTATAGTCTTAGATATCTGGCTATGTGATAGCTTTACGATTGTGGGAGCTACATATTAAGGGGGAGCTGTCATTAAAGGAATGTCTACCTGAGAGGCACTGTGAAAACCTTACACCTTACATTTCCTTCACAATGCTTCATGGACATGAATTGTACCTAAAACAAAACAGAAAACCGAAAACATAACCACTTCAAAAAAAGGCCTTAAAAAAAGATAGGGACTGCAGCATCTCTTCTCAACAGCATTCCTTAGTGACCATCAATTGGTGACATGTTCAACAAAACCTTACGTGTCCACAGAGAAGGGGGATCATGGACCATGAGATGGGAGTTAGCCATCTGCATACAAAATATCACCATCACATAGGCCAAGATCCCAGACTCTGTAGCCAGACTAGATTAGGTTAACACAATGACCAATAGATTGTCACTGAGGAGTGCTGTTGAGAAGACACAAACATCTGCGCAACCCCCAAGTTCTCCTCCGCCTAGGCACAGGGCCCAAATACTCTGTGGCTGGCCGCCATCTCCCTGGTGATGGTGGGGCTTGGTGGCATGAGAGAAGGGGCCTGGCTGTGGGCGGAAGGTGGCGGCCAGTCCAGCTCACTGCTATCGGGGGGAGGAGCGGTGGCTAGCTTTTATGGTCCATCCAGTTGGAGGGCCCTGGCAATAGTCTCAGTCTCTGGAGGAGGGGCATAGTGAGGTCGAGTCCTGGCTGGATGGCCCGTTGTGCTGATAAGAACCCCACTAGCCATATTACATCCTCCTCCTCCGAACCAGGGCCCTCGGTATATGTATATTAGTATGATGAATAATACATTGTTTTGTTTGCATTCCTAACTATCTGACATCTAGGCTTGAACCTGGATGATTCTTCTAATTGCAAATCAGATTAGCTATCATTTGCTAGATATGATCTATTCTTTGGTTCTTGGTCTTGATTGTTCTTGTTTACTAACGATATCTTGATTCCAGCTGCGGTCTGTAACTGTATAGGCTGCAGTGGGCACTGTTGTGGAAATAAGACTCTCTATTGGTTGATTACTGTTGTTGTGCACAGGAATGACAGTGATTTGTCAGCTTCATGGATTTAATGACGCATCCATCTATCCCTTGTTAATTCCATGGAGCTGACATGTCAGTGTCCTTGGTGATTATCATGTACATGTGTAGTGTGTGTGCATGTACATGTGGTGGCATGTTGGTGTATGTAATATTCACCTGACATGGAGGCTGGACCACCAGGCCTGAAGTTCCAGCGGCAGGCACCTGTCTCAGAAGGTCCTAGGCAACCCTCTCCCACTCATTATAACTCACAGTCACATTCTTCTCCTCCATGGCCATAATCCTCCTCACCTTGGCCCTGATGTCGTCAAAACAGTACTTGACAGACCTTACATCCCTTGACGCTGTGCCCACTGCTGTAACCTCAGAGGCTTTCTCCTTCCATGCCTGAGCCCTAGGCAATGGCCTGACTTCCCTCCCCCTGCAAGGATCACGGAGCTGGCACGGATGGCCCCAAGGAGTGGGCCCTGTGCTTGCCCTCCCGACTGATGGGGATCCTTACCCCAGACCTGTCAATGAGGCCTGAACTACCACCGCCCCTGGGTTCAGGCCCCTCCCCCCTCTGTCCCTCTTCTAAGCGGGCTTGGTGCTAGGGCCACCCTGCCACCACCCACCTCCTCCTCTACACTCTCCTCCTCCACATCCACCAGCTCCTCCCCCTTCTGCTCCTTCTCTTGCTCCTCCGCCACTCCCAACCTCTTGCTCCTCTCCACCACTCCTCTCTCTCCTCTCTCCCCTCCACGCCTCTCCTATGCTCCTACTTCGCACCTCTCCACTACTCTCCCCTCCTCTCTCCTCCCTCAATTTCAATCTTCAAAAGAATACAACAATCGATAAAAATAACTGTTACTGTAAATATATGATGGAAAAAAAGGGGGTAATTATGTGTATTTAATAACTGGTGGGTGATGGGATGGGGGATATATGGAGTGAACTAGCTCTATGTGTCTTTATGTGTGTTCTTTAAATTATGTGTATTGCAATTATGTGTAATCTGTAAATATGTGTAATCGAGGATTAAGTGTAAAATCATATATAGTTATATAGAAATGAACAAAACTGCAAATTATTGCTCTGAAAATACTCCTACTCTCTCTCTATCTAGAACCAACCACCAACTCCAGGACCTGCGTGCTACTTTGTCAGAAAATACAACACAGCCAACACATGGGCTGGTGGAAAGCAAATTTATAATCTCCCTCTGTCAATCATCTGCGGCTAGACCGCTTTCTATTGGCTGAGGGGCCTGTGTTGCACTAAGTTATACTGCAATTGGATCATAGTGGCCAATTTCATCTCGGCCAGCCCCTTGACATCTTGCGTGCGCAGGAAAAGTTTACGGGCTTGCGTCTATGGCCTGTTGGTCACGGCATGGTTGAATGCATTAGCTCTGTAACTAAGCAGAATGCCAAGCGTGCATGCTTTGCGGGTGTACCATTGCCACTACGGGCTTGGCATTTATTATGGCCCATAGTGGTTTTCACTAAGATTATTGGTAAGTTTAGATGTAGGATAGTTTTAAATGGTAGTTTGATTTAGTGTAGGCGTAGTATCATTAGACCCCTTATGAATCACTACCTTGCTGTGGTGAAGGGGCTTGTGTACTTCAATGAAGCTGTGAGTATACCAGGTAGGGTCATCCAAGATGGGTAGACCATAGCAGAGAGGTCAGACAAATGGCGGTCCACTGGAAAAGGAACTGGCAACCCACTCCAGTATCTTTGCCAAAAAAACTTATGGATAAGCACAACCAGAATGTGCTTAGTGTGCTGTGTTCCATAGGGTCAAGAAGAGTCAGACACAACTAAATGACTAAATAACAACAGTATCATTAGAAGCCTGTTGTGGTAATTAGAATAGTTCTGGTGGACAGACGGTAGTGATGTATTTAGGGTTATTGCTGTAGTTTTATAATTATAAAACTAAGAACTTTACCAAGCAGAATGGATACTTTGTGCTGCTAGAAGATCTGTAGTAGAATACTGGAATAGGAAGTAAATCCTTCTTTGTTACTAAAGAAAATAGATCATACAGGGAAACCCTGCTTAACGCTGCCCCGATGAGCACTGATTCGCTAAAGCACGCTTTTCCCCTCTAATTTCCCCTCAGTGCTAAATCTCGCAATAGCACATTTTTATTGCACCAAATCTCATTTGGCCCTATAAATCTCCGCCTAGCGCTCACGGATTCGCCATAGCACTTTCTAAACACTATGGAGTAAAATGCCCCATTTAGCTCTGTTTCACATAACGCTGCTGAATGCAGGAATGCATGTGAAGCGCTAAATGTGGTATTCCTGGATAGTGCAATATGAACAAAAGTATAGCAAATTGAATCATTCAATATTTCACTGCAATCATACTCTGGGGGTATAATTCATATTCTGCAGTTGTTAATATTGTATTTTTACTTGTTCTCTTCCCCTGTAAAGTGCTATGGAACTATGGAACATGTTGGCGCGATACAAATAAAAGTTAATAATAATAATAACTGCTCAATGCATGCAAGAATGGTCAAGGGTAAGTTTCTTTTGGCCAAACTGAATAGATGTTTTTACATTTATTCCAGAGTCCTATATATTGGGATTAATTAAATCAATAGGAAACTGTTAAAGGGACATTGAAAGCATTTGAAATGCTTGATTTAAATGTCTAACGGATTTGGTGGCTTGACCATGTCAGATGTCAGCCAATGAGCAGTAATATAGATGTATATACTTGTCTACCAAGGAGGTCTATCGATGTATGTAGGCTCTGTGTGCTTCCTGTTACTTTCAATGAAGCTCAAACAGTTTTTACTTTTTCTGAAAAATCTAGCTTTGGTAATATTTAATGCATGCTTTTTTAAATGAATGGAAAAAGATAATCAAGGTTCAATGTCCCTTTAAATATGATTGCATATTGCAAGGAAAACAAATGCAAAGAAACAAAACCCCTATACAAAGTATGTCTGGGAATGCCAGGCATGTCCAAATACTATTATGCTGTAGTTGTCTCATGAGGCAAGGTTAAAAATCTGGATAGACTTCAAAAATGAGTATGGCTTGGTTAACTAATATTTGTCAATCTTATCTTAACCAGTAAACCCACGCTATGAATATTTGGCAATATTGTATTAGAAAGTTTCAGCTGGTAATTTTCCTAGACTTCCTCTCTGGAATGAATTTGCTATTGTTTCACAGCAATGTAATGCAGGCTTTAGAAAAAAATGGCACGTTGTGTGACTCATTTGTTCCGGGATTCGCTGCTTTACTAGATAAATGCATGGAGGCAAATAAAGATATTTTCCTTACTTGCAGAGACAAAATGTTGAATTCCTTGACATCTGGCACTACTTCACTTTACCTGACAGCAACTGAATAAATGTACTATAAAGTTTTTTATGGTCAAGAATTAAAACAAGGATATGTGCTAATTCTAAAGAAACAGGAATATAAAAGGAGAATGGGAGTAACAAAGTGCTACAAAAACACAAAGCAATATATAAATGATCAAACGTAACTGCAGACACTATGTGGAAAAATCTACATTAACATACATTTGTGTAATCATTAACATTAAATGTACTTAATATACTCTAAAACAAGGTCTTATTTGGTTGAGGGCTGGTAGGGTAGAGATTGAGTGGAAATATTCTGCAGATCCCTGGAGGTATCCATGATGATTTGGTGAAGTTTATATGTAAGAGAGTACATTTACATTTCTGCAAGAGCAGAGTGTGCACTTTGCCTTGCAAGCTGCCTGTTTCTGAGCATGTGCAGGTATCAAATATTAAAAGCTGCAGTTCCTCGCTGACTCGTCTTTGCCCAAGCTGTTTCCATTTGGTAGGGTTGTTATATTAACTAATATTAGCAAACAAATATATGGATTATATTACAATGCTAATCACAATGAGTATACAGTAGATAATTGATCCTGTGATTTATATTAAAATAGATGCTGTGCGTTACCTTAGACCAATATGTGATCCTGTATAAATATTCTAAGTTAACTTTCAGCTTCTGTTAAAAAATCACAGCTTGAATACCATGTGATCTTAGGACATATACTGTAAATCTAAAATTTTGAGTATAATCTAATAATATTTACATTTGTGGGAATAGGGACATCTATAGTTACTCTTTGCAGATCTCTATAGCTTGCTTTTAAATTCACATAACCAAGGTATTTAAAGCACCAGTGTAGTCATATATGATAAAGAAAAAAATTGTCTTTTGCAAAACACTTGATCCAAATGATCCAGCATCTAGTTTATTGCCTTTAATATGAAATTATGTTGCTGTAGAATCTACCATTTTGGCATCTGCTGATTAACTTCATAAAGTGGGGGGAAATATTCAGTGTAGAGGAAGCTTCTATCTGCGCAATGCAAATCTGGCATCTAAAACTGTGCTTTCAAGCAAACTAATGAAAAGTTTAATAGTTACATGAACACACCTTCCTTAAAAATGTATCAGACCGTGAGAGGTCAGAAAAGAAAATGGAACCCGTCAGTAAAGCATAATGGCATATAAAAGTTAAAACTGTAAAGATTGCGTTATTAATAAAAAAATATTATTATTTTTTTGTATTATTTCTATTGGTATTATTTTGCTTTTAAAATCATTGTGCATTTTACCAGGTTCACTTATTCTAAAGATCATATAGAATAAATCTGACCACGGAGTAAATAGCTGACCTTTGAAATAGCAGACAATATTAAATGTAAATGGTAGGCATGTGAAGGGTTAATCTACAATTCAGTCTTGCAGCATTAAGTATAAAACACTCCAAAACTCCAAAAATTCTGCAATAACGGTGACTACATTTGTACCAGATGTTTCCCTCTCTAGAAATTGTGGAAACTTAATTACCCATATTAATAATATTGCTAGAGGAGCTATCACAGGCTAGTGGAACCAATTAAGCCCACTGTTCTTTAAAGGGACACTACTGTCCGGATTAATCATGCATTATATTAGTAGGAATAATGTGAGATGTTTGTGTAGCCTTATTAGAATGTTACCTTTCATTTCACTTTGCTACTAATTACTTTTATTTGTGCATGTATCTGCAGTGTTTTACTTTTTTTTTTGGTATCTCAGTACATGGTCCACTGTAGACTTATCTTAATATTCACTAAGCTTTTGGACTGCAGTGTCTATTTCCTATGGGGAAATCTGACATCACAGCCTGATTAAACACCATCCAATTATCTCCTTTCCTGAAAAAAGGTCACTCATTATGTGAATATTTACTTTACAGGTAATATACAATAAAGTGTATATAACAATATTATGTGGGTTGAGGTCTCTATGGGGAAATTCATTAAGCCACTACAATTGATTGTACAGTTTTCTATTAACCTATCCCATATTGAGCTTAACATATCGCTATTGGGACATTTTATGGGCCTGTTGAAGGTGTGCTTATGTAAAATACTAGACATGATCACCATCACTGTATTTACTAAAGAATTTCTCTGCTCTCCATCCACTGTGATACAGTTGCCCTATCATAATAACTATCATAATAATCATAATAACTAATTGTATAATTTGTTATTCAACTGTGATCTATCGGCTTTTAACGGCCAATCTTAATCAAACTTCCCCTATGTCCTTAAGATGTTAATTTTGTTGTTCAGTCCTTCAGTTGTTTCTGACTCTCCATGACCATATGGACGCAGCACGCTAGCACATCTGTCTGTGCTTCTGGTTGTGCTCATCCATATGGTTTTCTTGGCAAATATCCTGGAGTGGGTTGCCAGTTCCCTCTTCAGTGGACTGTGATTTGTCTGACCTCCCAGACATGACCTGCCCATCTTGGGTGACCCTACATGGTAAAGCTCACAGCTTCACTGAGGTTCACAAGACCCCTCACCTTGACAAGGTAGTGATGCAGAAGGCGAAGATGTTAATGTAAATATGCTCAGATATTCAAATGCTTCATTACCTTTGTTTACAGTATAATTCATTTGCTTTGTTTAAAAAAAATAATTGTAGTATTGTTCTGTAATCATGTTGGATCTGAATATGCATATGAAAAAACTTTATACTTCAGCAGAAGTTAGCATTTTACAAATAATATACATTTCCTTTTTTTTTAAAGAAATATTAAAAATCTTTTATATGTTTAATAAGGAATGTGTCCCTCCCACTATTTAATGCATTTTGTTTAGATTAAAAAGATTATTCAGATTATTAAAAAATCTCATTAATTATGTTAAATTATTCTCAATTAACTTAATATTAATATTGAGTAATTAAGTAACGTCAGAACTGTGTAACATTCTATTCTATAATTTACTTTTGCCTAATATAGCTTTGAAAATGTTTTTTAGGATATTTTTAAAGCAGAGTCCTCAAAGTACAATCTGTTTAGTACTTACTGATCGATTGATAACACAAACATAGTATTGAGGTAGAGTCCCCTTCCAGATCACTACCATGTCATGGTGAAGGGGCTTGGGTGCTTCAGTGAAGCTGTGAGCTGTACTATGTAGGGTCACCCAAGATGGGTAGGTCATAGCAGAGAGGTCAGAGAAATCATGGTCCACTGGAAAAGGAACTGGCAGCCCACTCCAGTATCTTTGACATGAAAATGTTATGGATTAGCACACCCAGACACAATATGTGCCTGGTGTGCTGCGGTCCATAGGGTCACGAAGAGTCAGACACAACTGAACAACTGAACAACAAAGATTCACAAAGTTTAGAAGGGACTGGGAATGTCTGCCTATTTACCCTGTAGGAAATAGATACTTTGCCCTCTGGTCCAAGCTTCAGTCAGAACAAACAGGGTACAAACATATGAAATTGAATTAATAAAAAAAAAATTAAAACAAGATGTATAAATTACATTTTTTTGTTCAGTTGTTGAGTTGTGTCCAACTCTGTGATCCTTGAGGTTTTCTTGGCCAAGATACTGAGTGAGTTGACAGTTTCTTCTCCAGTGGATCGCGATTTGTCTGACCCCTCTGCTATGACCTGCCCATCTAGGGTGACGCTACATGCTATAGCTCACAGCTCCATTGAAGCACATAAGACCCTTCACCACAACAAGGGAGTTATACACATATAAAAATAGATTTGTCCAGCAGATAACAACCATATGGGGCCCATCTGATCTGCCAATTATGTCTAACTAAAAGTTTGGCTTAATTAATTGGCTGTACTACTTTTACAGGAAAGGTGTTCTACTTATCTTCTGCTCTTTCTACCCTAAATCTTTCACCTTCCAACTTCAAATCACAACCTCTTGTTCTTATATTCTTTTCCTGGAATACACTGCCATCATAAACTTTGATATATTTGAAGTCTTCTATCTTTTACCCTCTCCCCTACTCCCCCAATGCCATGCACACTCGGGCCATGACATCTTTCCTTATAAATGTTGTCTTTTAACTAGTGCAGAGGTACCTAAATACTATTTTAGATACTAGACTGTATTCTTTACAAATGCCCAAATGTAACTGCAATACAGCACATTGCAATCTTATTGTTATCAATTATTTATAAAAGTTAATAAACTGTCCTCAAAGAACTTTAGCATCAATTAAATGTGATCCACCAAGAGCCTCCGACATGTGGTCTTTCAATGAATTAAATAAATGCTTTTCTTTCCTAATTGCATATAGTGGGCAGGATATTAATTGTCTTTTATTAGAATTCAAGCCCCTTCTTTATACAAGAATATGCCTTTTTAGAATTAATAGCAATCCAACTGCTAAATCACTTGGAAATAGCTTAATGTACCAGCAACATTTCCTAATATATCCAAGATGATCTAGACCAATGAGAGATTAGTAGCAAAGACTAATATATTTTTTTACTAAATAACCAGGAAATCAGTACTTTGATTTATTTAGAAATTGTATATTTCAAATACATTGTTTTAGATAGTTTTTTTAAAATACTGATGCTGTAGTGGAAATACATTTTGACTAAAATAATGTTGGAAAAATCATGAAATTACCATATGCTGATAGAAAACGAAAGTTTCCCTGACTATATAGTTCATGCTGTAATATTTAGATAAAAATATCAGCTGTAAAATAAAGCTAAATTAATCCAAGTTCTTTTGATTATTGATGTCCTACTGTTTTATGCCTGAAACAACTTTCAGAATGCATCAGTCATTTATAAATTATTCATTCACGGTTATTTTGGCAGCAGAGTTTTTCCATTCTTTGCATGGCAACTGCATGAAAGATAAGAGGAATCATTTTACAGCCCCTTGACATTTACCTTTGACAACATTTTCATATTTAATAAAGTTAAACATAAATGAAACAGTTCTGAAATCTCCATCAGTTCCTAAAAATTATTATCTGGTCATCTTTACAACTTATGACTTTGGATTAAATTCAATAGGAGTGGTTGCAAAAAAAATAAAACAGATCAGCCCTTAATGTTATTCACTAAGATTGTTGTATTATACATAATAAGTCAGTAAAGAACATACTCATAGCATTTTAATCATGATTTACAGCAAATACCTAGTTATAATTTTGGAAAAGACCCTACATTCTGATTGTGTTGGGGGATTGTTGCTTTATCCTTGGTGGAGAGAAGAGAATTTGCTAGGCCTTTTCCTGTGGGGAGAACTTAAACCAGTCCTCCTAATCTCACTCAGGGGAGATGATGCTTAGTAAATTCCCCAAATAGTTTCCAGAAGGTATACAGTGAGTGCAGCTAAGTTTAGCAGTCTTGTCAGATAATTACATAGAGCAATGTTTGTCAACCAGGTCCCTACCCCTCACTAGGTAGGGCGATTCAAAGCTTTCATGGCGGGCGGTGGGGTAATCGCTAGGTGTTGTCACTGACGAGTATCTTCACACACCGGAGACCAGCAGCACCATACTTGGCTGGTTGGAAAGCTGGTGAGAGAAACTAGGGACATCAGTCTCCGGTGGCCCGGGCAACTCCCAAACCCACCACGCTGAAATATACGGACCATTTAACCTTTTTTACCTTTATACATAAAATTATATATCTATATCTACAACTGCTCATACATTAAGAGCATGACCTCCTCTCTCTTATTGTTTCTATTTTATATATATATATATATATATATATATATATAAAACTGAACATTAATTACAATAATTTCCATGATACTTATTATTTTATTTCCTTTTGTTTTATATCAACATATGAAACATCATATATTTTAAAAAAGCATTATAAATTACAATCTTAACTCAGTGAAGGGAGGGTGGGTACCTCTTCTGATGCCAGCCGCAGAGGGCAGAAAAAATGGCGCACATGCTATTGAGAGACGGAACAAGCCACTCCCCCTCCAGCCGCAGCACACCAAGCTGCACTTCCCGGCCCCAAGGTTCCCCCATGTCAAGGGACCCCCGGATAAGCTAGCAAAGCTGGTTCCGCCTCAGGGGTCCTCCAAAGTCTAGAACTGGAAGAGATAAAGTACACAATACAATATCATAGCTTGATAGAAAGAAGAAGAGGTATTGGTTAATATTGGTTGAAAGGGCTCTCCAAAGAATAGTTAAGTAAGGTCTCATAAGAAAAAAAACTGCTTTAAACATTTCCTGTGCATTTAAGCAATATATTACCATTTTTGTAATCTTGCCCCTGAATAATGTATTGTATCTGGAGTGGGAACCACACAGAGGGGAATGCTCTCCAAACAGGTATACTGTATTTGTAGAATGATAGTGAGAGGGAATTAGAAGTATATTTGTGTACATTGCTACAGCTCATGCTACCCCACTGCCTGCAACTAATGTATGTTTTACAGAGTAACCTCAAAATGTTTTCAATTTGGTACTTACCCCTGGGTAGCTTACCCTCCCAGAGTCAAATGTAAAAGCACAGTAAAAGTTTAATAATGGGTATTTATTATTGAGCCCTACCTAACTATTATTTAGAGAGCCATTTATAAGACCACTAAAGTTATCCTTTCATGGGACTTGTTACCTCAACACAAAGTTGATTTCATTTTAAATCATTAAATATTGGCTGTATATTGTACTTGAAGTTTGCTCTACAGTAGATCATTTCTGAAATATTTAGAATTGCTAATGTACTGCTTAGAATACTTAATAAAGATAATATTGTAGTATTTATTTTGGCCAATAGAAAACTGACAAGCAGACTGTAATCCCAATTATCAAGCTAATTAAGCTGCTCATTTGCCTATAAATGGGGCAACAACACAATGGAATTTCCAAGGATTGGTTTACTTTGGGGGGAAAAAAGAATAACACAACATACAGCCAGTTTATTATGCTCTTTAAGAATAATCTAAAAACAACTTTATTTTGGGGTGACATACATCCCTATTAAATTCCCCCTACGTCTTAAACCGTAGCTCGTAATGTAGAAAATAAGACTTACTGCTATTAAATTAGCCCAGTAAAGTAAGCCGTTGCCAATCTGCGGGATTGGAGCGAAAAAAAGCCTACGGGGCGTGGAACGTGGAACTTTGCGGCCGTAAATCTTTTGTTCTCTCAAGCCCGTAACCGCTACAATTCCAGTCATGCTATTAAATTGCTACAATTTCACTTGCGTTCAACGCTGTATCACGCAAATGTAGCTCAAAGGACAACGAGTGACAGAGAGGACTCGCAAGGGGGGGTTAAGTCAAATACTTAGCACTTTAAATGCAAATATCACCACACTACTGTACTTTCATTAAAAGGGAAAGTGATGTAAGATCTTAGAATTAATAGCACAACATTCTCAAGCTCACAAATCGGCCCCGAAAAATACTTTATTTCATGTTTAATTTTTGTTTTATATCGATCCCGGCAATCAATGTGTTAATACATATAATGGAACTTGCATGTAATAGAATATCATTTTTACGGCTAGATGGTTAGATAGATATATAAGCCGAGCAGAGGCATTTAAAATGGGTTAGAATGATGAGAATCTAGTAAGGGGAAGGCTGCCAAGAAGTGAATTGCAGTAGTATGCTGAAATGATGAGTGGACAAATTAGGATTTTGGTGGTTTATTGTGTGAAAAAAGGATGGATTTTGGAGATGTTTCGCAGGTGCAATCTGAAGATTTTGGTATGTGAATGGATGTGGGGAGAGAAAGTCCTGAGTATTCCCAAGGCAGTGGACTTGTGGTGTAGGTGTGATGGAACAGTTGTCTTCTGTAAGCCTGATGTTGGGAATGGGGAAGATGGTAGAGTGTGGCATCATTACATTTATTTTTAGGTTGTGGGAGGCTATCCAGGAGGAGATGATGGGTAAACAGGTGGTAACAAGAGTTAGTAAGGAAAGAGATAAATCAGGAAAGGAGATGTAGATGTAGGTATCGTCAGCATAGAGATTATACTGGAGATCAAGAGAGCTTATAGTTTACCTAGGGAGGCATTGTAGACCTGGAGGTAACCCAACAGTGAGTGGTAACGGTGATGAAGTTGAATCCAAATATATAACCCTACAGGAACAGGTCGAGAGATTAGATTGAATAAACATATCCAGAACATTTTTCCATATCACCCTGTGAAAAACTAAAATATAACTTGCTTTAAGTAAGTTATAATCATTATTCTGAAAAGTACAAAAGTGAGTGGTGCACATTGCAAAGCTCAAAAACAAGGTAACATTAATATCACACTGAGTGGTATCCTCAGGAATACTAGTGTATTGATTAGTAGCACAAATATATAACTGGCTGGTCCTATGTGGATAAATCCATGTGATATACAAACAATACAATACAACAGATATACAGGAAGATAATCCACCAGCTGATATAGTGGATGTGATAACAAATAAAAGAATGAATGAATAGATGGCCACACTATAACGTCAATAGTAAGTAATCTTTTTAAAGTCAGTGTGGGCCAGATGTTTCTTGGCGGTGTGGCAGTCCATATGATAGACCTCTTGGCGGTGCATGCAGCCTCAACAACAATAATTGGCAATATGAATCCTACATAAAGTAGATCTGTGGTGGTCCACAAAATAGCAAATAAAACCAGACATGTTTTGTTCCTATTTTGGAACTTTTTCAATGGTAAAAAAGAACAAAAACATGTGCATATATCAACAGAAAGTGCTGCATGAAAATACAACCATTTACTCAATGCTAGGCCAATTATTGTTGTTGGGCCTAGTACCATCCACATCAGTGGTAAGCTATTCACTTGCATTGACATATGATACTCTGTGTATCCATTTGGAATCTGCTTGGGATATTTATTACACCAACCTCCAGGAAACATCTAGGACTGTATACTCTGGACACTTCTGGAAGAGCCTGTATCCCTGAATTTGGACTCACCATCTTACATGTGCAACAATACCTCATAATGTCTGAGGTTAAAAAATGTGAGTGGATTTCTGGATTTACTTTATGTTTTGCTTATTAAAGTACTTTTATTATACTATTGGCTGGCGTGTGCTTCTCTTCCCGCACCCTATATTGTTTTCATATTGCAAAGCTCATTTCAATATAATACACTTAGTAAATACTGAGATTGGGGCTGATAAGCTGTGATGAGCTGCAATAGACTGTGAGAACAGCTCTTTACAACCATTCTTTGTGAACTTTCCATACAGGGTGCAACAGATTGACCAAACAAGATGTGTGGGGATAAATTGCTAGGAAGAACACATATATAATATAAAAAATATTGGATGGTGTTTTTTTCAAAGTGTTAAGCAATATTTTTTGGATTTCTCGTTGCTTAAACATGATAGGCCTTATTTCCAATAAACAGTTCTATAGCCAAGCCATAGTATATTTTTAGTCCCAATTAAAAAAAAGCACCTATTCAAATGCCATCAGAGAGCTAGTATTGTGATGTTATACCCCTATTGCTAAGTGACATGTATATTTATTTATTTGTTTGTTTACCAGATTACACCATCTTGTTTGTAGTGTTGCTCCCAAAAAGCTAATTCATACTCAAGTTCATATTGTGATATGAAAATTGTGTTAACGATTTCAGTGTGAGAAATTATATCAAACTGGGAAAAAAATACAGGAAAGTTGGTGCCGTAAACCTACCTTAATGGCCCTGAGCTACAAATGAATCGTGGGCTGTGGGCTGTAGTAGTTAAACAACAGCTGTTCAGATTTAAAATGGAATTTTGATAAAGATTCCCTGATGATAACAGTGTAGAAATACCTGAATGCATCTGCTAACAGCAAATATGACTGTTTATTTCTGGTGGTTATTATGTTTTATTCTTATATCAGTCTCTCATTCTAGAATGTGGTTTATCAATAATAGGTATTTTACTGTAGAATGCCATACCATTCACCATCCTAATAAAAAAGCACCTGTCACAGATGCCAGATGACCACAGGTGGAATCTGGCTCTGTTCCTTGTGTCCTTGTATGTACCGAGCTCAGAGAAACAAATTTATACAGTTAAAGAAAGAAAACAGCAGGACCAGCATTTTCAGAAGTAGCATACAACAGTCACACTCTACAACCTTTATGCTTTTTGTACGCAACAGTACTTTAAGAGATTTACACCCAATAAAATGTAAACTTATTTATTTTTGTTCATTTATTACACAGAGGCTTTTATTGCTGACATGAAACACAGTAACACTTCCACTGAATATCCGAATCTACAAAACATCATTGGACAAAATTTTCCAAGTTGAATCGTAAAAAAGGTCTTTTTTCTAGCAGTTGCTGCCGCCAAATTCTTTGTCTTTAACATCAAGCTTGAAACTATTATTATAGTGCTAGCATTACCAATGAGAATGTTTTCAATTAAATGTATTAAATTAATTATCTAATGTTAAACAGATTGTTGTAGCAATTTCACTATTGAATATGTTAACAGGTACAAAAAGAAACACACCCAAGTTTCTGATGCAGTAAAACCCATCTTAACCAGTGCATATAGAGTGCATATTAATATAGTGATGTAAAAAAGAATTTGCTTTTTAATGTGCCTGTAAAATACAAAGCAGAACTCAGCCACACCAACTTTTGTTCTAAATAACAATCACATATATAGTTGTGAGCATGCGGGACGTTGCTAATGCTGCGGGCTCGCTTAGCGAGCCTGCGGCCCTCGCGAAGCGTAAGGCAGGTAATGATGTTTGTGTGCGACATTCATTTTTTGGGTGTTCCAAGATCCTTCCGCGCTCATTGCGAGCCTCGCGCTGAGTGTCTTTGGCGCTCATTGCGAGGCTCTTGGTTGTTTGTGTGCTATGAGCAGCGTTGTATTTTTTTTTTTGGTATGCCAATGAATAATTAATAAAATAAGAAATGAATATACTTTACCTATTGTGAAGTAATAGATGCAGGAAGCATTGTGTTGAAGAGCTGGCAATCTGTTTTCATGTTGCTGCAGCATCAGTGCTGTGGAGCTGCTGTGTAAGCATCATGAATGTGTGCAGTGTGTAGAGTAATAGTGTGCGTGCGCAAGGCAAATCCGTTAGGGTAGCTGTGTACTTCCGGATTGTGTAAGTTAGTGTTCTAAAATGGCGCCTAATGTGTGGTATGCGGCTGTGGCTGATTTTGCGTACTTGTTTTCGGATGTCGTCCGACTTTTTCGGAAAATCCGTACGTGTTTGGTTGTGTTTTGTGTGTTTAGGGTCCTTTAGCCTCGTTTTCGTTTTGTTCGGCGGCCATTTTTTCTCTCGCTTAGGTGATTTTCGGGTGTCTAAACTCCGAAATTTGGTCTTACATCAAGGTGTAACTTCACTTGCAGAGGTCCTGGGTGCCCCCCCCCTTGCTGTGGGTAAGCTTTTTATGTGTTTGTTGTGTGTATTTATTGTGCTTCTAATGTTTTTCGGGTCGCACGGGTTGCGTCTGTTTTGCGTCTTTAGAGTTCTGTAGCCTCGTTTTCGTTTTTTTCGGCGGCCAATTTTTCTCTCGCTTAGGGGATTTTCGGGTGTCTAAACTGTTCTATTTCGAGTGAAATTCAGGTGTGACTAAACTCACAGTGTCATGAAGAACAACATTTGTGCAAAGTAACTGTTAAAGCATGAGGGGGGGTAATTTGAAACCATAGCAATTGCGGTGCAAAACAATTGCACGTATCTATTAAAATGATATGATACATATTGCACCATCATTAATTAATTTTAACTATTTAGTTTGAGTTACTGCCTAGGCTTGCAGTTGCAGGGCCAAAGCACGTCGATGCAACTGCAGCCCTCGCAAACCGAGTCAGGCAGTTGCTCGGCTTCGCAATATTACAAATCTTACAGCCGAACCACAGAACTGAAAATACCACCAAAAAAAAACAAATATGCCTCAAATTAACTTAACCACTCACACATAGCACAGGGGAAGAGCCAGGGAGCCTGTGAGTGAGGTTGCGAGTTAATTTGAGGCATATTTCCCGTTTTTTCATGATTGAAAATAGCCTAAGCGAGAAAAAAAATGGCGTCCGAAAAAAAACTGAAAATGAGGCCGAAGGCAGTAAAACAGAGACCCGGAAGCAAGTAACACTTAACACAAGCCAGTAACACTTAATCCAAGACAGTAACATTTAACCCAAGTCAATAACACTTAACCCAAGCCAGTAACACTTAGCCCAAGGCAGTAACACTTAATGCAAAACAGTAACACTCATCGCAAGGCCCCTAAACTACAGGGGGGGGGGGGGGCTCGTGATGAGCCTTGAAGGTGCTCAAGTGTGAGGCCTACAAAGTAAACAGGGGGAGAGGATTGCAGTGAGCGCCGAAGATGATCATTGCAAAGCAGGAAAGCTCCAAAAACGGCAATGGGCAGCAAAGCAGGTCATCGCAGGGCCTCTAAAGCACACAGGGGGAGAGGCTTGCAATGAGCGCCAAAGGCGCTCATTGTGAGCCACATGATGAGCGCCAAGGGCGCTCAGCGCAGGTCTATCGATGATCACTCAGAGGGGCCATAGCCCCGCATTGTGTGGCAAACTGCATTGCCAGGCTTGCAATTTTATTCCCCTAATTTTTAAAGGTCAATTTCCTACTAGCTAATATTTACACACATATTACATTTAGAAGGCTCCACTAACACTGATACTGTATACTTCTGATATGTATATACTGGAATGTTACCAAGACTTAGGCTTCACTGTATGTAGCTTTCCATAGTTAACAGGGTAAATCATTTTTTATAATTATATTTCTTCCACCCTAGCATAGTGGTTGTTTACATTTCTGTAGTGCAGTGCTTTTAGCTATTGTTTCAAGCTGCCTGCTTATGAACACAAGTAGTTTAACGGTTTAGGTATCAACAGTATTCTATTATAAATATCCATCCCATCTCCCTTTTCTTCAACCTTCCCATTGTGAGCCTCCCCTCTCATGTACTTTTGCTCCTCTGAGCACCTTCGGCGCACATTGCGAGTGTCTCTCCTTGTGTACTTTTGCTTCTCTGAGCACCTTCGACGCTCATTGCGAGCCTCTCCCCTCATGTCCTTCAAGTTTTGGGCTTTGCTACGATCATGTTCGGCACTCATCGCAAAGCCAGATATATAAGTACAGTGTTAAATATACAATTTTGTTAGTGCAGTGTAAATTAGAAAATGTTTTCAGGTCTCAGAGCATAATAAAGTTATTTAAATATATAACTGCTTTGAGAGTGCTGTCGCTGGCAGCCAATGAGCAGTAATTCAGATATAAGTGCAGTGTAAAAAGTACATTTTTAGTGCAGTGGAAAGTATAGATTTTTTTTTTCATTACTAATTAATACTTATTACATTAATGTACGTTAATAATTAATTCTGATAGAATAAATGTATTAGGAAGTGTGAAGAATTAATGTCTTCATAAAGTAACGGCAGTGTAAAATATGCTATTAAGCGTATTTTTTTGTTATATATATATTTTTTTTTAATAATAATAATTAATTAATTACTTAAGAAATTTATATACTTTACCTATTTCTAATTAATATATCCAGTAATCAATATCCTGAAGAGCTAACAATCTGTTGTTATCTTCCTGCAGCATACAATGTACAGACTCATCGCCTAAGTGCTCCGAGTTTCAATGCCTCAACTGCTCGCCTCATCGGCTAAGTGCTCCGAGCTCGGAAGACTTCTGTGCTTCTCTATGCGAGGCTCGCAAGCGTGACAACGATTTGTAGTTTGACAACTATTATCTGTGATGTGTTACAGCTACAAACCCCAGCACCATTATTTATGCAGATTCTTGTGGGGGGAAAGCTTCAAGGGCTATACTAAAATGACAATATCCAAGTCAATTCTTGGTCAATTTTAAAAATGAAAACACATTTTTCAACTAATTTCCCACTCTTACTGATAGTGAAGAGAACATATGATGACTTTTGTGGTCCTTTAAATATAAATTATACTGAATATCAGTGTTTTGTATGTTTGGAGAGCTTAGATTTTTACTGTATGTCACACATAACGAGCCCATTACACACCCCATTCACAATAACTCTTGTTGAGCTTCGTACAGCTAGGTGTTAAAGGGGAGAAGGGCTTTAGTAAGTCACATGACGAGCTTAGAAGATGTATCATGGTTTAATGTGGGCTGTGGCGGACACACCCACAATGCTTTTGTAAATTCCCTCCATGGCTGCCAGACTTACATTATAAACAAAAGTTAATTTTATAGGGTGCTGGTGTAAATGCATGGGCATGTTATAATTTTGCTGGATTATTAATATTATGTGTGATTAATTATGTAATTCCCACCATTGTGTATTTGCCAACCAATATTGCTCCTTAGATTCTATATGAACGTAATCTAAACACTTAACTATATAGCAGCACGTTCTTTACATACAAGTGCGCTTGTGCCGATGGAAACAGCTGTTAAACTGAGCATGCTTGACCGCTAAAATACTCATGTGCTTCAATGTTTGTGATGTAAAAAGGGATGGAAACGGGATCACACATAGTTGTGAGCGTACGAGTTGTTGCTACTGCTTGCGGGCTCGCAGCGCTCCTTGCCACCAATTGAGGCCCTCGCTTTGCGAGGGCCTCAGTTGCTGGCATGGAGAACCGAAGGCGCTCCTTGCCAGCAACTGCGACCCTCGCAAACTTTACGTTGTAGCGCAAAAAACACCACACAGCAACTGCGACCCTCGCAAACTTTACGTTGCAACGCAAACAACATACGAGACACGTTACCACTCATTACGACCTCGCAAAAAGCTCCCGCAACCCTCGAACAGGAAAAAATTAAAAACACAATAAATACACACAGCACATACATAAAAAGCTTACCTACAGCAAGAGGGAGCATCCAGGACCTCAAAAAAGCAACTTACACCTTCATTTAACTCAAAATATAAGAGTTTAGACACTAAAATAATCTTTAAGCGAGAGAAAAAATGGCCGCCGAACAAAACGAAAACGAGACTACAGCACTCTAAACACGCAAAACACCACAAGAAACTCGCAAAACACCACAAAAGACCTACGGATATTCCACTAAGACGCATACCACACATTACCCGCCATTTTACGACAATGCGGAAGTACACAACTACGCTAACGGATTTGTCTCGCGCACGCACACTATTCCACTGCACACATTCAGCACGCTTACACAGCATCTCCACAACACTAATGCTGCAGCAACATCAAAACAGATTGCCAGCTCTTCAACACAATGCTTCAAAATAGGTGAACTATATTCATTTATTAATGTATTATTATATATCATTATTACACACCAAACAGCATTAGCTACCTTACAATTTCATTGCCGTTTTTTGACGGGCAATTCTCTAGTGAATACATAATGTACATTGCATTACCGTAATGCATTGCAGACCTTATTATATTACTAGTGACTTGCCCGTAAAAAATGACAGCAATAAAATTGTAAGGCAGGTAATGCTGTTTGGTACCCAAAGTAAGTATTTTGGTTGTGTGAATACCTTCGGCGCTCATTGCGAGCCTCTTGGTTGGTGTATGTTTGGTTATGAGAGCTCCTTTGGAGCTTATTTCAAGTTTTGCGCTGATGGTCTTTTGGCTCGCATTGTGAGCCTCTCCACTGGTGTAGTTGTGGTCCTGTAAACACAGTTGGCGCTCCTTGTGAAGCACGGGCTGAGTGCCTTTAGCATTTATTGTTTTTTTTTTTGTTTTTTTTTTATGTGTATGTATTTTGTAATGTTAATTAATTTATTTGTAAAGTTATAAAGTAATATACTTTACGTATTTGTAATTAATATATGAATTAAGCAATATGCTGAAGAGCTAACAATTTGTTTTGATGTTCCTGCAGCATACAATGTAGGTTTGCAGTGTTGTTGAGCTGAGGTGTAAGTGTCAGCGATGTGTGCAGTGTGTAGTGTAAATAGGCTGCGTGTGCGAGGGGAAGCCGTTTGTTTAGCTGTGTATTTCCTCATTTTGTAATGTTAATGTTATTAGGCTTGAGTGATTGTGGTAAAACGGCTGTGATTGTGTATGTGTTAGGCAGGTGTTGAGCATTTAGCGTTCTTCCTAATAGTGAATTTATTAGGTTGCACGGGTCCGTGTAAAGGTGCTTGGTGGTGTTTGTCGTACAAGGTCGTAGGGAGCTCATCTCCACCAGCGCAAGGAGCGCCTTTGGCGCTCCTTGCCTGGCCACAACCACGGCCCTCGCTTTGCGAGGTCTACGGTTGCGGCCTGCAACTTCGGCGCTGCAGCGGGCTTGCTTTGCGAGCCCTCAGTTTTAACGTTACCAATGGATTTTGGCAAGGTCGCGCTGCTGAGAACTATATCTGTGAATGTTAGATTTAGTAAATGGACAGGTTATAGCAGAGAGGTCAGACAAATCACAGTCCACTGGAGAAAGAACATGGATTTTCAAGCAACTTTTTAGCAATTCGCCCCAGTGTTTCCAAAACTGAACATTCTGTAAATGTCCTCCACAGATTTACTGCATTTGTATCTCGGATAAATAAAACTATGTTTCTATAGATATAACAAAATACATTATACCGATCCAGTTATTTGCAAACCTTTATGTAAAAAAACTTTGTTCTAAACACACTGACCTATTCCCAGATTTGGGAAATCTGTTTTAAACAACTACTGCAGTTCAAGAAAAAGACACTTGTTTGTATGTATGTACCAAACAATATTAGCAGCTATATAAGCCATGGGCAAAAAGTATTTTTGGACAAATCAGAATTTTTTGAAGACCCTGTTAATGAGGAGCAAATCATATCCTGAGAGCTGGATGATGGAGGTGTGTTTGTATCAGTAGTGAGGGGTGTGGGAGAATGGAACAAGTTTAAGTCCATAGCCTTTGTTTGATAATAGGATAAGTTTGAAACTGACACCACACTCCTTGCACCTCACTGGCCCAGAAACAGAGACCTTGTATCATTCAATGAAACCCTAGCTCTGTAGTAATATAACTTAACCACATATCTTTTACTACTGTATAATGGATCTCTCCAGGGCCCTGCCAAAGCATCTAAATGCATTCATTACAAATGGCTTTATGATTTTTTCCTGAGTAACAATGCTCTGAAGCCATACTTTTTAAACATATACAGGGAGTGCAGAATTATTAGGCAAGTTGTATTTTTGAGGATTAATTTAATTATTGAACAACAACCATGTTCTCAATGAACCCAAAAAACTCATTAATATCAAAGCTGAATATTTTTGGAAGTAGTTTTTAGTTTGTTTTTAGTTTTAGCTATTTTAGGGGGATATCTGTGTGTGCAGGTGACTATTACTGTGCATAATTATTAGGCAACTTAACAAAAAACAAATATATACCCATTTCAATTATTTATTTTTACCAGTGAAACCAATATAACATCTCAACATTCACAAATATACATTTCTGACATTCAAAAACAAAACAAAAACAAATCAGTGACCAATATAGCCACCTTTCTTTGCAAGGACACTCAAAAGCCTGCCATCCATGGATTCTGTCAGTGTTTTGATCTGTTCACCATCAACATTGCGTGCAGCAGCAACCACAGCCTCCCAGACACTGTTCAGAGAGGTGTACTGTTTTCCCTCCTTTTAAATCTCACATTTGATGATGGACCACAGGCTCTCAATGGGGTTCAGATCAGGTGAACAAGGAGGCCATGTCATTAGATTTTCTTCTTTTATACCCTTTCTTGCCAGCCACGCTGTGGAGTACTTGGACGCGTGTGATGGAGCATTGTCCTGCATGAAAATCATGTTTTTCTTGAAGGATGCAGACTTCTTCCTGTACCACTGCTTGAAGAAGGTGTCTTCCAGGAACTGGCAATAGGACTGGGAGTTGAGCTTGACTACATCCTCAACCCGAAAAGGCCCCACAAGCTCATCTTTGATGATACCAGCCCAAACCAGTACTCCACCTCCACCTTGCTGGCGTCTGAGTCGGACTGGAGCTCTCTGCCCTTTACCAATCCAGCCACGGGCCCATCCATCTGGCCCATCAAGACTCACTCTCATTTCATCAGTCCATAAAACCTTAGAAAAATCATTCTTGAGATATTTCTTGGCCCAGTCTTGACGTTTCAGCTTGTGTGTCTTGTTCAGTGGTGGTCGTCTTTCAGCCTTTCTTACCTTGGCCATGTCTCTGAGTATTGCACACCTTGTGCTTTTGGGCACTCCAGTGATGTTGCAGCTCTGAAATATGGCTAAACTGGTGGCAAGTGGCATCGTGGCAGCTGCACGCTTGACTTTTCTCAGTTCATGGGCAGTTATTTTGCGCCTTGGTTTTTCCACACACTTCTTGCGACCCTGTTGACTATTTTGAATGAAACGCTTGATTGTTCGATGATCACGCTTCAGAAGCTTTGCAATTTTAAGAGTGCTGCATCCCTCTGCAAGATATCTCACTATTTTTGACTTTTCTGAGCCTGTCAAGTCCTTCTTTTGACCCATTTTGCCAAAGGAAAGGAAGTTGCCTAATAATTATGCACACCTGATATAGGGTGTTGATGTCATTAGACCACACCCCTTCTCATTACAGAGATGCACATCACCTAATAAGCTTAATTGGTAGTAGGCTTTCGAGCCTATACAGCTTGGAGTAAGACAACATGCATAAAGAGGATGATGTGGTCAAAATACTCATTTGCCTAATAATTCTGCACTCCCTGTATATATATTTTACATTGTGCAGTGGTCCTTTAACAACTGCAATAAATCCTACAACATATGTTGCAATATTTAATCATTTATCTTCCATTTTTGATTGTAATGAAATAGACAATGCAAAGAAAACAACACTGATATAATCCTTTGCACTTGACTGAAAAATGCATTGGTCCATATTTAAGAAGCAGTGCTATTCATAAGGCTTTTTTCTGGTTCTGGAAGGCACCTTATGGCCTCTTTCTTGAAATAGTCCTACAATGGCTAGTGATGCAGAAATATGTCATATTGAATAGGTTTGCTTAGTAAGCATAGAGCTCTGTGTTGATTCATCGCTTCGTGCAGCACAGCTTTAAGTGCTTTTCTTGACATCCATATTTCCACAATCTGTTTTTGCAGCGACCATGTAAATGGACATTTAAACCATTAAAAAATCGCATGTGGCTCCTTCCCTTCAGATATAGTAAATTAGGAGAACCAACTCATCAGTCACCAGCAACATTACATTTTTACCTCAGTCACCAAGTGCTCCTGTTCAAACTTTTATCTAAAATATTCTTTATCATCTTTTCATTAAGCTCTGGAGAGCTAATGGTTTCTGAGTTCCCTGGGTAAGGATGATGTTCTGAATAATGAAAGCTCATTATTTCTCCACAGAATGCTTGTTAATTCAAATGATGATATTAAAACTATAGTAGCCTTTAGCGCTGGGGTGATTTCTAGCATACTTTATCATGTATCAATATATACTCTGTTTGTCAAAACTGCCCAGGGCTGGGACTGACATTCTCTCTGGAGGAGTCTAGTGCTTCAACAAGCACTGCATACACCAAGGTGACAACTTGCAGAGTTTGCGCCTCTAGGAGACAGAGAGATGAAACTTGAAGTGCCATTGTCCCCCTTGATTTCCTTATTAATATTCATAAAGAGACAGTATTCTCATTTTTTTGTACTTAGCGAGGGCCTCACATTCTGAAGGGAAACGAAAGGATAAAGCACAGAGGAAAAATTCAAATATGCAGCGAATAAAATAAATGAGTGTCATTTAAATGATCCATAATAATCATTTGTGCTGAGTTATTCATTTCGAAGTTGCAAGGAAAATACGATTACACAGATGTTAACAGAAACTAAACATGAGCTGGAAATATAAAGGATTTTTGCTCCATAGTAAAGTGTTTGTACTGCTTTGCCATTCGGATGAAGCTTCCTTTCCTAATGTTTTTCTTCATTAGAAGAGTGAACAATTCTTTTATGTTTTTCATTCTAATGTGTCATGAAATCAATGTTTCTTCTATTTTTTTGATTAGCATTCAGTTCAGTGGAAAACATTGCTAAAAGGCTAGTCAAAAACTGTGGCTTAGTGACAACCTCTTCTCCATGTGTGTAATACTGAATCCAGCACCAGCAATGGTAAATAAATACAACAGTGCTATTGATTTTATTCTGTTTATCCACATTCTGGGGTGCTATACTTTACATTGATCACAATATAGAAGGAATTCATGAAGACATTACATGTATCAACCCTTCACAACCCAATGCAAAGTTGCACTGCAGTCCTTTGCAGTATTCACTACGTTTGGTTTCCTAGTAACCATGTAGCCCATATGGAGCTAGCATGACCCACTATCCAACAGGTGTCTTACTTGACCACTGTAATGTATTTACAAATGAAGCTCATATGTTTGTTTATTGGGCATAGGCTGTAAGTAATTGCAAAATATTTTCTTAGCTT
Organism: Discoglossus pictus; assembly: GCA_027410445.1. Classification (NCBI taxonomy): domain Eukaryota; kingdom Metazoa; phylum Chordata; class Amphibia; order Anura; family Alytidae; genus Discoglossus; species Discoglossus pictus. The sequence goes on along the minus strand of CM050166.1, from coordinate 173,870,886 downwards.
TTAAACTGTCTGTTTTCTTTTCAAGCAGTTCTGAGTATCGCCTCCTGTGTTATTAGGGGTGTGGACAGCTCTGTCTGCTGGATGATCATGGAGCTTGGCTAGGTGGATGTTACTGACACCACTAGAAGACATCATTAGCTATGCCCCCACTACATATATAGATGTAACAGCTTTAACATGCTTGCAACGGCCCCATGGGCCCTGTCCAGTGACACTACAGGAATCATAGCCCCACCCCCATTTAATGAGTATGCTTAGTCTGACTGGTCAGACTTTATTTTTAGTCCAGCACACAGGTAGAGCTAGACACATTAGCTCTTACAAACACAGGTTGGGCAATTGGCCCTTCCAGGTAGAGCTAGCCACATCCCCTGATAGACATGAGTAGGAGGAGTTAAGCAGCTCTGCTTGAGGAGAAAAACAGTTTAAAAGCTAAAAACATGGTAACTTTTTAAACTGCATACTATTTTTAATAAATTATGTCCAGAAATAAACATATGACTTGTAAATGCACTATAGTGGTCGCTAAACACTACAAATAATCACCCTGGCAGTATTTACTAAAGCATTTATCTGCCCTCCTCAAGCAGAGATGGATTTATTCAACTTTATGATTAGACACCTTGCAAAGTATCTATTGTTTGTGAGAAATTATAATCTACACCAGTGTTCCTCAACTCCATTCCTCAGGGGCCACCAACGCTCCACATTTTTGGTATATCACTGCTTGAGCACAGGTGAGCTAATCAGAGGCTCAGCAGGGGGTTAAACAGAATTAGTGAGCCTCTGATTAGCTTATCTGTGCTCATACAGGGATATGCCTAACATGTGAACTTTTGGTTGTCCTTGAGGACTGGAGTTGAAGAGCACTGGTCTATACCACTGGTGTGGATTTTGTTGCATAGAGGGTCACTGACCACAATAAAAAAAATAGTCAGGTGCTACATATTAAAATAACCACGTGCCACTAGTTTTATATGTAAGTTTATCCACTGTTTTTTTTTTTTTTTAAACATTGAACCTGATACTTGTACCTTGCACTCCTGTGCTATGTAATGTTGTCTTTGAGTATATGGGAGGCAATGATGGCTTCACCTACCTAGAACTAGTGCACGCACTGGTAAAAATATGCTAAAAGCAGCATGAAATGAGGCAAGGGCCAAAGCTTTCCAACCTCACATATAAAGGATATCTATCTATCTATCTATCTATCTATCTATCTATCTATCTATCTATCTATCTAAAACATATATGCTCTATTATGCTCTACTTAATGAAGTATAGAAATAGTATCCACACTAAAGCATTACTCTATAATTTCAATGAATATTATTAGGCTACAGTGTCATAGCTCCCAATATTCCAAAGAGAGACACTTATATTCTAACAAAATGATGGGCTATTAAGTAGCGTTAATGTCATTTGGCATGATGTATCAATTTCGTTTTAAGGACACATCGGGCCTCATTCAATTGCTATGTTTTAGAGATGCAGGCTTGCAAATGGGGGTCGCAAGCTACTTTGCTATTCAATTGCGGCTCCGACTGAGTTACGTCCTAGCGATTTGTTAAATCGCAGCTTACTTCCCTCAGAGCCTTTGATCTTTCACGGCCACAAGAGTCCCGATCGCTAAAATCGCAAATTCGCTATTTAATTGCTCCGATTCCTCCGCCCGTCAAGCCGACAAATGGCTAAACTCGGACCACAGGTTACTGGGCCCAAGGAGGTGTCACACAGGGCTTACTTACAAATCATAGCACTTTAAATGCAAATATAAATTCAATCCAGCACTGTAAATGATGAGGAACACAATGGGTGACATTAGAATTAAAAGCACAACATTCTCAAGCTCGCACCTCACCAAAATAAAATACTTTATTTCATGTTTATTTTCTGTCCAAAATTATATGGGCTTCAAACTCCATGTTTCATTGAAGTCCTACGGGCTTGAATAATGGGTTACGGGCTTGGAGGTCATTTAAGCCTGTAGGACTTTGGACGGAAAATAAACATGAAATAAATGCACCATCATGTAGAGCGGTAAAAAAAACAGGGGCTTTATTCAATTTGCAACATTTACAGAGCAATTCAATTGAACAAGCCCACAGCTACCTGGCCAAAAGCCTAAACTGTAAACCATGCTCCCATAAGTAGCATTTCAGGCCATGATCATGATCAGTTAAGCAAGGTCTTAACTACCGACACAGAAACAGACAATAGTAAATGAGACTGTCATCAATTTACTCAATTGAATAGGGATAACCATAACTCCTATTTAATACAATGTTCTTATCACTAATATAATAGTTTAAATATGAAATTAAATGTTGCACTTAGCTTTTTAAGCCCATGCAGTGTCTCATTACCTTGGTATGTGTACCAGTTTAGCTGCACCAGTCAATATGTCAAGCTTATGGGGGTAAAAAATCAGAAGGCTCTCAGGTCCTGAAAGGTCCACAAATTGCCTTTCAGGACCTGAAACACAAGCAGGAGCATAGGGCATCTCAGCTGCCGCAGAAAACCAGACAGGACAGCATGAACAGACTTATAACTGGCACTTTGGAGCAGAATGGGTGAGCCCATCTCCTGTGACTGACTATGGACAGAGTTATGACTTAAAGGAGCAGACCGACCTTTCTTAGGTCTCCCTCGCTGTCTACTCAGTCTGTGAGTCACTACAGAAACAACCAGCGGGGCTTTCCTTCGCCTACCCCAAGGCACACCAGACAAGTTCTCCTGACAATTACCCTTTACAATGACTTTTATTTTATCATAGTGATGTAATTAAAATATGAGTGGGAGAAAGGTGCTCCTTAGAAAAAAATATTATTACTACTGTTAAACAAATTAATACTCCAGCTTTTTTCTTTGGCCCACTGACTGCGAGAGAGAATTTCTTCAAAGACAAATTATTATTAAAATAAAACACCTGGGACAGTTTAAACACTTGGGGCATAATTTCTAAATGTGCACATGTTTAGTTATTTCATATAAAATATATAAATATATGTATTTAGATATTAATTTATTTAAATTGATATTTTAAATCAATCCCACCTACTCACAGCATTAATCCAGCCCACAAGCTGACGTTGGGATGTTGGACAGCACTGTGCACAAAATCCTTCATCCTGTGTTTATAACAATGTATTCTAATTACACTGTATAAAAAAAACTGTTACACAATACTCTATGTGGAATAGAATGTAAGGTACCCACCATTAAATATATCACCAATAAAAACATGCACAAGTCATATGTACAGACATAGCATTGCATGGACAATTATAATAAGTTATTATTATTTTACACGTGCTGCAATATGTTGCATCCTGACTGTACTGCTGTGTGTGATAGTGGAACAAGTTAAGGGGTTAAAAGTAACACATTCACCAGAAAGTTATTTGTGCAGAAAGTTCTCTTTTCATAGCACTATGTAAATATTGGTGCTTTAGAACCAAAGAATAATGATAAAGAAAACTTAAAATTGTTTTAAATTGAGCTGATATTAAGAGTATTTTTTACTATTGTTGTACATTACTATATGTTGTTGCGTACTCATTTTAAAAATGTTATACTTATTGACTTAGGTTCACTCAGGTTTTCCATGAAGATGGCAACAAACATTTGCTCCCAATCATGTCACTGGCCTTATCATATTTACTAAGACTGTGTTATTATAATGAGGTCTGTAGGTATGTAATATAATATAAAACATTTTTTATCTCTTGGGCTCTGTGATGATGCAAGCCACAGGTTAAATGATGAATAGATTAAGGTAAAATACATCTTCAGATAATTGTATTATACAAGGCTAAAATACAGTGCCTATACATTTTATTTAATTGCTTTATAAAAATATAATATACTTTCCAACCAAAAAAATTACATGGACAATTACAGATATAAATAGCACATACTACCATTCATAATTAACATTTTTAAACATTTTCAAATCATATAACTTGTCTTAAAATACAATCCTCCCCTGTGAAAATTAGTGAAATGCTCCACTGTGTTTAGTTAGCTCTTCAATTTTAAATATGTTAATCTCAAAATGTTAAATCAATAATTGCTTAAAGAACCCCCCCCCCCATAATCAAACTTAGAACCTCATATGCTTCATCCCAAAATCTACTCACCGCTGAATACTCTCATCATAGGTAGGAAAAGGTTCCTAATGATAAACAGCCCTTGCATCACAAAAGCAAGTCAATGAGGCCCATCCAATGAATACGCACTCACTCTTATTCGGGTAAATGCCTAGCACTTTTCCATATAGCTTTCCATTTGCCTCTCACTAATGGATGATTTTAAGTCCGACTCGCATTTCATTCTGCAAGAATCTAGATCACTGCATATTTTTCCACTAAAAAATCATACCGTTTTGAAACTATACGGATAGGAACACCATTACAAAAAGACTCTTTACATAGAACTTCAAATGGTATAACTTGGCCTTTCTCTCAAGTGATTTGCCCTAACCATGGTTCTATAATGATTTTAACTTGTACTAGTAGAACATACATATTATATTACTGAAATGTTTTAGAAGAATAGGATTATTACAGATACGAGCCAGGATAGAATAACACTCAGCAAACCAAACCAAACCTTATATCCATCTCAAACGTCAACCAAGTGTGGAACTATCCTCACAATTTCCTCCTTGTTACATTTAACCAACAAATGGTCTGCCATGGAGCCTCTAGCCATAATCATATTCTCTATTTATGCCCAGCTACTAACTGGATACATTTGATGCTACGTCTGACCAACAAGATAATATGTCTTAGTGGCTGGCATTGGCATGTTTATATTTTATGCTGCCCTAGGTCATTGGAATTTGTGTTCCCCCATGTCCAGATAGCAGCTGCTCCTTTCCCATTTCAATATTTCAAATCATAAGTTTATTTGTGTTTATGTATATATATATATATATATATATATATATATATATATATATATATATATATATATGTCAGAAAGTGTCAAGTACACTTAGAGACAGAAATTGCACTCCATTCAGACATTTCTGGTTATATACAAATATATTTCAATGTACTGCACTCACTACTACTACATCTTCGGGCAGCCTGAAATCACAAAAATGTGCCAGCCTAGAAAGCGGCCTGGGCCTCATGGGCCTAGGCACAAACATACCCCTGATGGTTGATATGCCTAACCCTCCAGAATGACAGGATTTAGCAAATTATCGGTTTCTTCTTACTGTTAGTTATAATAGTCAAATAGACACTTTACCACCATTATTGTGCACAACTTGTTCACTGTCTAACCAAAGGCTTAAAGGTATATGCAAGTGAGCTGGATTTTTAACACATCTGATAGAGGAGAGTTAATAGGGTATGAAAAAAATTGTTTGTATGAAAAAATACCAAAATAAATATTTAAACAGTTACCCTAAAGTTTGCTGAATTTCTTGCATTTGCAAACTGTTTTCTGTCCATGTTGACACTCCCTGAAAATCCCAGGGAAAATTAGCATACATAAAACATTGTATCTTTTTGATCTGTAAACTGAGCTGCATCTTTCCTTTAGATTTATGTAATAACCAGAACAAGGTCTGTGCCCCTTCATTCACTTATTGTTTTATCTACATTCCAGGTGAAACTTTCCCCAGCCCCAGTGATTTTCCCCTGTAACCCCCCCAGCCCCAGTGATTTACCCCATCGCCTCCCCCACCTACACTGAATTTCCCCTGAGTTCTCTCCCGGCCCCAGTGAATTGCCTCATTACCTCTCCCAGCCCCAGAGGATTCCCCATTACCTCCCCAGCCCCAGTGAATTGCCCCTGATATCTCTCCCAGCCCCAGTGAATTGCATGCACTTACTCACACAGAGACACAGGAACAGAAAATGTTGCAGGTCATTGCAGGACCATAAATCAAGCATAGATGTTCATTCATCTAAAAAACAAATTCGAATAGGAAGAAGAAGCTGAAAGGTTTGATTTCGGTACAGTTATAATTTGTCTGAATTTATCAAGGAGAGGGTGTATGTCTAAAGAACAACTGTTTAACCGCTCAAGCATTTTTACTTGAATGTCGGTTTATGGTCCTTTAAGGACCCAGTGTAGAAGACTAATCTAGCTGGCTGCACACAGCATTGCTGAGTGGCTACAAACCTGGGCACGCTCACATGCACAGGGTACACTTTTACTAAAATGGAACCCTCTCAGAAGCCTATCTCAATCCTGGGGGTGTAAACATCACCTGCAACAGTTTTTTTAATGCAAAGCTAAAAAAACATAGCACATGCAAATAAATGTAATCATACACTACCAATTCCCCTTGATCAGATGCATTCATAACCCAGCTCACTTGTATATACCTTTAATGTTTAAGTGGTTATTGGTTATCAAGAACAAACAGGGCCAATGCTTTAGATGCAAGAGGAAGCACAAGCACTCTATGGAAAGGCTCTCAATGGCTTATAAAAGTTATGAAGGGCATCACTGTACATATTCTGAGAAATGTGATGCTACATAAAGAGGTAACAAAGCTGCTTTGCAGCAAAATGTAATGAATCTCGCCCAGTTATGTTAATCGCTCACAAAGCTTCTGAATATGCATAGACCCTAAATATACAGAAAATATCACTTATGGCTATTTATGCAGCTGAAACAGTTTGCTTTTCTAATGCCTTTGATATACTCTCAGGAGCACAGACTTAGTGCCAAATATTTATACTAATTATTCAAATTTGTTAGTTTACATTTTGAAGTTCCATTTATACATTTTTTTTATCCTATCTGTTTTCAGATTTTGATATCCAAATCAACCAAAGACATAAATGAAAAAAAATTCAAAGGTTAATTTTCATGTGGTGAAGTACTTAGATAGATGGATGTTGTTGTTTAGTTGTTCAGTCATGTATGACTCTCCATGACCCTACAGACCTCAGCACACCAGGCATATCTATTGTTATGTCTCTGGTTGTGCTTATCCATAAGGCTTTCATGAAATATACGGGAGTGGATTGCCAGTTCTTTCTCCAGTGGGCCATGATTTGTCTGAACTATTTGGTATAACCTGCACATATTGGGTGACCCTACATGGTTTACCTTACAGTTTTATTGAAGAACACAAGCATCTTCACCAGGACAAAGTAGCAATCCGGAAGGGGAGAACAGTGCAAATTAGAAGCTAAATAAATACAAACTAGACATTGCTGTAATTGTATCATTTTCTCCCACAGAAAAAGAAAGTAATTCACAGTTTATACATAACACCTACACACCAGACCTGTATATTTGTGCAAATATATATATATATATATATATATATATATATATATATATATATATACGCTTAAAGGCTAAATGAAAAACCTGATATACTAGAAAAAAGAAAAGGTGTGAATGTTGGGTTCTTTAAAAAATTAATCACCTTTACAAGAACATTTTCCTAATCATGGTGAATATATCCAAGTAAACTAATAACAACACTGGGAAGAATTACCAAGCAACTCTGGGCAGTAACGTGATTTAAAGAAGCCTGCAATGTCTATTTGCTATGGGGAAGGTTGCCATAGCTTAGTGAATCTATCACTATTTACTTTACAGTGTAATTATTATAGATAGCTAAAACCCCACATATTGCACCCATCTAAAATATTATACCAATAAAAAATAATCAAAATGGGTTTAAAATGCAACAGCTTTATTAATAAAAAATATAAATAAGCTTATAGAAACCACTGTACAATGAAATAACACATATTTAGGAAAACTTTGAGTCTGAGCATAATTAACCAGGAAAAAGTCATACTGCTAGTTCATAATTATGAAGAATAGATGTTGATGCCTCTGTTGGACCCTGTATGCATCCATAAGACGTTAAGCAGTGTTTCTCAACTCCAGTCCTCAGGGCCCACCAACAGGTCACAGTTTATGTATGTTGGTGGGCCCTGAGGACTGGAGTTGAGAAACACTTTGTTAGAGGAAGTTGGCTGACTGAGAGGGCATTTACATTTCTTGAGAGCTGTGGTTGTATTTCATGAAGCAAGGAGTCTGCTTCTAGGCCAGAGAGTGGGAAGGGGTGTGGTGTCAATTTCAGTTGTATCCTATTATCCTAACAAAGGCTTTTTTTTGTTCTATCCTTCTCCAAAACACACAACCTCTTGATCCTGCTCTTAGGAGGTAACACAACAAACAGAAAATACATTACTATACTCATAAATAATCTTCAGAGTCTTCAAAAATGTATATTTAAGCCCAAAATGTGAACATAGTTGTATTGTTATTGTTATTAGAAGGATACATACTTGAGTACAGTAAATATAATGAATAGTACATTTGTTTTCATTTGGATGTCTAAAAATAAGTTTAAAAAAATATATTTCCTGCTTAGAATTCCAAAAAATAGTTATTTCACTGCACTGTGGGAAACAGGGCAGTGACCTGTAAATGAGTCCACAGTGTATTTTCACTCCTTAATCCAATACCATTTTATAGATGACTCATTTTACCATATGCCCGGTGAATTATACAGCTTTTAAAGCATAGCATAGGATGGATTATGCACGAGTTAGGAGAACAGACAGACACACGGACACGCAGTCACTGTTTCAATCTTAAATTGATCTCATCTGTGTGGGGCATACATACTTGACAAATAAGTGCAATTTGTTTTCCTTTAATATGGGAAAAAGAGCTGGTATAGTTACAGTTATTTGACTCTTAATTTTTTTTATGCCAATATGCCCATTCAAAGATAAAAAGAAATTGCATGAAAATTGTGTAGGGTAATATTTTTGTGACTATTCTTGCCAGGCACATCTGTCAGTCACTGCCCCTCTGAGCTCCATCAAGCTCATGTTCATTGCTTCAATGATCTCATCTATCCATCTCTGCTTCTGCAGTCCCCTTCTTTAATAAACAAATGCATGATTTTAGTGCATCAAGAAGGTGTCCAAATTGAAACCTGAGTGTTTCAAGTCAAAACAAGCTTGGTACATATATATAATCATTGTCAGTTAACATGCTTCATTAGACAGAAATCTAGTTCAAAAATGATGTATGAATTTTATTAACTATTTTTAAAACTTCAATGACTGCATATTTCTGTACATAGAGTTGAACAGGACGCACACAATACATCAACTTTGACAGCACATGCCAAACGTAACAAGCCTTCTCTCTTGTGAGATGAGATTCATCCAGCTGCCATGTAAAAAGACCACTGTGGTGCTCATACAGTAGGGTTTTATTTATTTAATAACTATTTTGAAATAAAATCAATGCTTGAGGGGAAAAAAATCAATGTCGTTTTTAAAATCTAAATTTGTAGTTTGGACTTAAAAGATCTGATTCTCTCCACCCCTATCAGGTGTCTAGGGGTTGGGGGAGAATCTACCCAGCGGACTGTGCTGAAAGAAGCCTCTATACATTGAGCCTATTTTATTCAAATATAGGTTATATTGTTAATCAATTTCAACCTTATTCTTTTATCACTACATTTGGCCTTTTATCTAAGAAATTGATTTGCAAGATCACTTAACATGTTAGTACATGGTAAAAAGGTTCAGTAGAAGTAGATTTAAGACACAGATTTCATACCACAATAGCGTACAACCTCTTCTTCACTGTTATATCAGTATCATTATGATGTAAATGATCCAAGCTTCTTGAGTAAGAGAGATTATGTGAGTCAGTGGGGGGAATTTACTAAGCACTTTTTTGCATGAGCTTAGGTGTGGAGAGATAAGATAATGTGAGAAGAGAGGTTTTCAGGCGATGGGTTCCCTGGTGGTCCAGTGCTTAGGATTTGGTGCCTTCACCGCTGTGACCTGGATGAGAGACCATCTAAAAATACCAAGAGCTGTATGCTGTGACCCACTGAAGAAGGAACTGGCAACACACTCCAGTATCTCTGCCATGAATACCGAGTGGATCAGCATGGTGTGTTGCATTCCATGAGGTCACAGAGAGTCACACATAAGTGAACGAAACTCAGGAAACAACGTGAGATGCACTTGAGATGCTTAATAAATTCCCTGAGTATCCTGAATTCAAATATTTCTGCAATATCAATGAAACTCATTCTACTTATTAATATATTCATGACTACAACCAGCAATGAGGTTTTGCCAACATTCTGCTATTAAGGTCTTTATTTTATTACTAGCGACTTGCCCGTCAAAAATGATGGGGCAATAAAATGTGAAGCCATGGCAATGCTGTTTGCCACAAAATGTAAGGGCACTGAGGGCCTTCGGCACTCATTGCGAGCCTCTCCCCTGGTGTCCTTCCAGTTTTGTGCGTTGCAACGCTCATGTTCATCGCTCATCACAAGGACAGATATATCTATATTCTTTTAAATAATAATGAATTTATTAGTTACTTAATAAATTAATATACTTTACCTATTTCTAATTAATATATCCAGCAATCAATAGCCTGAAGAGCTAACAATCTCTTTTTATTTTCCTGCAGCCTACAATGTACAGTTGGACTGTTGCTGCCCTGAGGAGAAAGTGTCATCAATGTGCCAATTGTGCAGTATAAATAGGCAGCGTTAGTTGTGTAAAGTGCCATTTTAGATTGGTAATGTTATTAGTTGCAAGTTAGTGTTGTAAAATGGCGTATATTGTCTACTGTGTTACGCGGCTCGCGAACATTTCCCATCCTTTGTAATAGTGTATTTAGTACCTCGTACATCCCTGTGTAAAAGTTGTACACGGCTGGCAGAGTTTTGCACGGTTCGCGATCTGTAGCCTCGTTTTAATTTTATTCGGCCGCCATTTTATTTGTCGCTTAGCCGATTTTCGATTGCCGAAACCCTGCAAATTCGGCTTAAATTTGCGTGCAACTTCATTCCCAGACGTCCTGGCTGTGCCCCCGCGCTGTCTGATGTTTTTTTTGTATATTATTAAAATTTGTGGGGGGTTTCAGGTTTTTGGATTTGCGCAGTTCGGCCGTTAACTTTGTATATTTCTGACCTCATATTTTTTTTTTCTAAGTCCTGCGTCTCGTAATTTTTTTTCTAAGTCCCGTGTTCCTCAACTGCTTGCAGGCTAAAGCGATCCCGCGTTTCCTAAGTGCTAGGGTGCTCATTTCATCTAAGTCCAGCGTCTTTCAATGCTTCAACTGCTCGCCTCACTACGCCTCTGGCGCTCATCGCCTAAGTGCTGCAAGTTTTAATGGCTCAACTGCTTGCCTCGCTACGAAAGGTGAGCAGATGATGAGCGCCTTTGGCGCTTATCGCCTAAGTCATACGCAACAGCGCAAAGCGTGACGAGGTCTCGCAGTTTGACAATTATAATATGTGATCGTAATCAATATGAGACCCATACATCAACAGTAAATTATAATGTATATTATGGGTGTAATACAATTCTTAAGTTCATGCACTATATACCTCACAATTTCTATTATTACAGATCGAATTAGAGTACATTTTTACAATTCTGTATAACCAATGTAAGTTAACTGCGGACATCTATTTTAAAACCAACAACAGGCTTAATTCAAATGAACTTGGGAAATACCCAGAATTTGCACTAAAATGCAGTGAATCTATAGGAAACTACTAATAATTATCCCTACGGAAAAAATCTCAAGGAGAAAGTTGCTCACTGAAACTTGTAAAGCTAAAAACCCAGCAGCTATTTGCTACTCTTTCTTTGCCATTGATATGTTCCATCCAGTGGTGGAGAACTTCCGATGCAGCTGCTGCAACACATCAGGGCCCACAACTGGGGAGGGCCCCCTGCTTATACACATCCCAGACATTCACATAATTCCTAACATTGTCCTTCCTATGAACATGTGAGACACTGGCCAGAGGCAGGAGTGGGGGAGGAAAAACTAAATATTGCTGTAACTTGATTTATAATATTTCTAGGTAAATATATTTCTTTAATTGTATTACTTTCATCTAGTTCTGCCCGTTTTAAACTTAATTTGAGGCGGTTAACTAACTACTAAATGTCCTCTAGTTGTCAATTGCCAGTTGACTATATAGTGAATACCAAAAGCAGAGTTGCTGTATTGCAAAGAAATGAACAAAGTGAATAAAAAATGGCTCACATCTTTATAGGTTAACTGAAATAAAAACAGCCATCATTACCTGTTTGGCATCATATCATTTGGGCCAATGTGCTTGTGGGCTACATTAATGAAAAAGATAGTGTTCAATATCAAGTGTAAATGTATTTGCTCCTACATAAGCCGATCTGAATGCTATTTCACATCTAACTGAGCACTGAAGCTATATTATTAATATAATAACTAATATGCAACAACATCATTTAATCCAAAAAAGATTTTGAAGATATTTTGCACAGTATGAGACTTTCCTTTATACTAGACTTCAATCCCGGAGAAGACGAAATGCATTGGAGTGTATATTTTGTTGTTTTGGGGAACTAAATGGTCAGTTTGCTCTCCTTTATTTTAGATTTCAAACCTCGCCTACACCAGAAATTGTATTTACCTAAGTGGGGAAAGAATATGTCAGTGTATAGTGGCAATTCAACAGTCTAGATAATAAACTAGTAGTTCACTAAGGTAATGTATGCTTTCTCTGTTTATATATTGTACTCACATACACCAACTTCAAAAAAGAATGATTTACTGATTTCATGTGTTTATTATAAGCAGTGCTTGAAAATACGTGTTAGCTCTTATTCTCTGAATTATATTAACAGCTGAGTCATTTTCACATCTCAGTGAGTACAAATGCACTGCCACACTGTGGCTGTATTATGTCCTTTGGCCAGTAAAGCTGTTCACACCGCTAGAGACTTACTTGGAAAATCTTGGATGAACAGAAATCTCAAGAATTTACAAATATAGAGAAGATCTATTAGTCTTCACAATCACATTTTAAATTGTTTTGATTATTTTTCTTTACAAGGAATATTAACGAACATGAATGTCACTGTGTTTAATGATGTCTGATCATATTTTATTTCTAACATATCAATCTAACATATACATTAATTACATTATTCATGCAATAAGCTTATCATTACTACATTATGTTTTAGCTACTGACCAGCAACGTAAGTAGGATAAAACATCTATACCCTCTGGCCAGTTTGTTTATGGCCAAAAACAATCTATAATAATTCGGATATATTCTTAGTACTGTAAACTGATTGTCCACACCCTCTAAATCAAAAGCAGGAACTAGCTTGTACGTCATGGCTCCATTTACAGACCATAGCCTCATGGCATGATCTACTAGAGAAACTGGTTTTACACACCCAGCTAAAAAAAATGACATCTTTTCATTTGCAAGCGGTTCTGATTATAAACAGAGAAAGAAGCTTTCTGCACGCCCAAACCTGTAGCTTTGGCATTGCTAGCACAGGATGTACAACATGGAACAGTATCCAAACGTTACCTAACTTTCTGCACATACTCGGAGGGGAACAGTCTAACCAGGTCACAGGTGGCAGTTTTTTGTTATCGTACTTAATGGCCTAAATTCTCCTCAACTGTCCGCATTTTTTCAAGAACAGAACAATGGCAGTCAGGTGGATGCTTCTTAAAATGTTGAAAAGGCTAATGATTGGTGCTTCTTTGTGCAACAAGGTTAAAAAAAAGAAAATGTTTGTCCTTAAAAATATTAATTGTATGTTTACATTTAAAGTTGCTAGATTTTAAAGTGGCATATCATAAATCTGAACATCTTTTTTCAGTCATTTATAAGTTGTAAATGAACAAAAAAAAATAGGAGTACTGTATTACATTGCTTCATATAGTTGAATAGATACTATTATTGTTATTTAGATTATCTATTATTGGCAAACCCGATCTTCCATCTTTCTTTGTGTTTGCCTGATCCATATCACAGCCACACCTTCTATTCGCCCCCTGATTGCTTCCTAGGATTGGGAATTGAAGGATATTGCGTTACTTTAAAGAAAGTATATATGTGACTTGAACTTAAACTGATGCAGAATTTTGTCATTCTTGAAATTGTGTGTATATTTATTGTATCAGTATGTAGGATAATAGGTTCCCTGGTGGTCCAGTGCTTATAATTCAGTGTTTTCACCGCTGTGACCTGGATTCGATTCCAGTCAGGGAATCAAGAGGTCACATCACGCTGACGCCATGCAGGGTTGGGCCTGGTCAGTACTTGGATGGGAACCCACCTAGGAATACTAGAATCTGCATGCTGTAGCCCACTGAAGAAGGAACTGGCAACCCACTCCAGTATCTCTGACATGAATACCAAGTGGATCAGCATGGTGTTTTGTGCTCCATCAGCTCACGGAGAGTCGGACACAAATGAAAATTAATAGGGTTATCATTACATTCACAATTCCTGTTTCTTTAAAGTGTTTCACGTTCATTCATTTATTTCTTTATTTAACAGTTTTTTCTTTTGTAAGTTTTCCCCCTTTTTCCATTATTTTATCTCTTGGCGCAATTCATAATATATAGTAACACTGTTTTTAAGAGATTTTTTTATGAAGAATATGCAGTGAAATGCTGAATTGGAGCAACAATATTGTTTAAAGTAGTGGTTGCTAACTCAAAACACAGGCCAAGGATTGAGGATATACTTGCTTGAGCACAGGTATGGAGGAGGTGGGAAAGATTGAAGTAAATACTGTAGTGATTGTTGCTTGGGTGGAGATGGGAAGGTTTGAGCGGAGGAAATATATCAGTAGTAGTGATGTTGCGAACATCAAATTTTCGGTTCGCGAACATCGGACACAAACTTCCATCAAATGTTCGCGAACAGGCGAAAACCGGCGAACCGCCATAGACTTCAATGGGCAGGCGAATTTCAAAACCCACAGGGACTCTTTCTGGCCACAATAGTGATGGGAAAGTTGTTTCAAGGGGACTAACACCTGGACTGTGGCATGCCGGAGGGGGATCCATGGCAAAACTCCCACGGAAAATTACATAGTTGATGCAGAGTCTGATTTTAGGCCATAAAGGGCATAAATCACCTAACATTCCTAAATTGTTTGGAATAACATGCTTTAAAACATCAGGTATGATGTTGTATCGATCAGGTAGTGTAAGGGTTACACCCGCTTCACAGTAACAGACCAATCTCCCCGTTTAATGCATCGCAAACAACCGCAAACTCCCCATTTGCACAAGGTTGGATACCAAGCTAGCCATGTCCCGTTCCTTGTCCTCACTGATGTCATTGAAAGTCTCTTCCTCCACCCAGCCACCAAGGGTCCCCGAAAGGTGACAACAAGCCCCCTGGGACGCCTGCTGTGTTTGGTCTTCCACCTCCTCAAAGCCACCTTCCTCCTCTGACTCCTCTTCTTCAGACTCCTCTCTCTGCGTTGCCTCTGTCTGCGTTATTATAAGGTGTGTACTGTTAAGTAGTACTATTCCTATCGGTTTAATTCCTGTTACGTCCACTATCAGGGGACGTGTATATGGCATTGATTTTTGGAACAGGGAGATGGAAAAAGATGCTTGGTCGGACCTCCTACTTCAAATTTGGGGCACTGCGCGTGCAATCTAAGGTGCCACCAGATATGAGTGTCACTGTGCACTGGCAAAAGTTGGCAGAGTAGGCGCTGTAGGCCTCACACACGCCTGTAGGCATGCAACTGATATTCAATTGATTACAGTCAAAAAAGTGTTGTTTGATGTCACTGAGCACAATATAAGCTGTGAGCCTGACACAGGCAGGCAACTGAAATTAGATTACAGGAAAAAAATGGTTGTTTTCAATGTATGTTACACCACCAGGTATGAGTAGTGAAAATAAGCACAATATAAGCTGTTAGGTGTTAGCCTATCACACACACACGGTGGCAGGTAGGCATAGCTTACACAAAAAAAATTATAAAATAAAATAAATGATGTTCAAAGTTTCCTCAATGATAAAGTATAGGGGGCGAACCGAAAAGCGCATGTGTTCGCCGTTCGTGGCGGACGCCAACATGCGAAAATCGCCGTGAATAGTTCTCCGGCGAACTGTTCGGGACATCACTAATCAGGAGTGGTATGGATGAGTTTGTAGATAGAGTTGAAGTAGAAGGTGTTTGTACAGAGGGAGATGTGTGGGGTAAGGTAGGTAGGTTTAGAAGTCAAAGGTACAGTATGCAATACATTGGACAAAATGGCTGGTGCTGGACAGAAATTTTAAAATAATATAAATAAGAGAAGACCAAGAGATAGATAGGTATGAGCTTTAGATTGATATATTTTAGTCACCCTCCTTTGAATCATTTTACTTTGTAAATATATTTTTTGAGATGTAATCTGCAACCCATGCTCCTTGCTATTAGAAAGGTTGTTTATTTTATTTTGGAATATATATTACATGGTAGTTTACACTGGGCGTTGAGCTGCTGGATCAAAATTGTCACAATTTGGCATCTCAAAATCCAATGTATGCATGCTTGTGAGCAAGAGATGCACATGTATTGTTACTGTGCTGCACTTTTTAAGTAATGTCATCATTTGATTCTGTTGCTCTTGTGGGGACCTCATACTTTCTTCTGCAGAGTGTGTGGGCGGCTACTGTCACTGGCTGTAACTGTCATCTGAACTTGTCATTAACATCATCCAAGCAGACCAAAAATTCAGTGCTGGTAGCTGTAGTGGTTACCACAACAGGAACACATTTATATATGTACTATCTTCAAAAGGGTCACTCTTTTTGTTGTATTTACATATATGTTAATATATAAATCCCTCAGGCAAAGAAAAGTGGAATTCTCACATTCCCCCTGCCCACCAGACCATTTGGACTCATATGATCCACCCAAGATTTTATAAAAAAGGCCATTACTCTGGCCACATAATGACTTGAGGGAGCTAATGGTATCTGAACTCTTATTTATGTGGTTGTAGGAATGGGCTCAGTAGTTGTTTTATAGTTATTTAATACTAGGAAATTGTAAGGCTGGCAATGCTGTTTGCCACACAAAGTGAAGCTTTTGCTCCTCTGAGCACCTTTGGTGCTCTTCGCGAGTCTCCACCCCTGTGTACTTCAACTTTCCTGCTTTGCAATGATTACCTTCGGCACTCCTTGTGAGCCCCATAATGGACGCCTTTGGCGCTCATTGCGAGCCTTTCCTCCCGCCTGCTATACTGGCCGCTTATTGCAGGGTTCATTAACCTGCAAGTTTTGTGCTTGGAAATACCATGTGTCTGTTTCCAGCATTTCCCCTTGTACCTTCCCTGTGTGTTTGTCCTCTGTGTGTCTGCTGAATGTTTGCGTGTTACGTGCTGAATGCCATTTGTTTTATTTTAAAAAGTCCCAGCCTGGCGTTGTTCATGTGAGTGTTACTGTCTTTGCCGTCGTGTATTTTCTAAGTCCATCGTGGCTGGATTTGCTCAGCCTCGTTTTCATCCTGTTTCAGATGTTTTACGTTTTTTGTCCGTAATTTTTTTCCTCACTTAGCCGATTTTCGATTGATGAAAAATGACAAATATGGCTAAAATTTGCTTGCAACCTCACTTCCAGGCTTCCTGGCTCTCCCCCTGTGCTGTTTTTGAGTTACGCGCTTGAACTAATATTGGCCATTAAATTATCAAACTGCGTTCCTCGCGGTCAGCGGCAAAGTGCTACGTTCCTCGGCGTGCTTCAACTGTTTGCCTCGCTTTTCGGGGCTCGCAGTGCAATGTACGCCTTCAGAGCTCATTGCAGCCTAAGTCCCGCGTGCAATGACCACCTTATGAGTTAATTATTATGTTCTGTTTGTTTGAATTAAAAGAAAAAGCACAAAAGTTTCTGTAACTTATTATTACAGTACAGCGGTATTATTATTATTATTATTATTATTACATTATTACACAGTATTATTATTATCATCACATATGAGCCATTATAGTACTGTTGTTATTATTATTATTAGTAGTAGTAGTAGTAGCAGTTGTAGTATTCAGGGATTTATACATTAAATCTGATTTAAATATGTTCTCAGGAATGTATTTCGTCCTTAACCCGGACACGTCTGTACCTATACATACCTATACTTGATTGTACATATACACATAATTAATGTATATACACAGGCATGTGGGCATCGGTGCATACACAAACTATACTGTCTCAAATACATATGTATTACACTCCCTGCTGAGTCCTCTGTGTATATGAAAAGTTTCATTTTTTGCTTTTTATAATTATCTTATTATAACTATATACATCAAGAAAAAATATTTAAAGAGAAAAAATTAGGCAATGTGACTAATTTGATTTTTTGTTCCAACCTTCACCAATACTTGAAGCAAATAACATAGAAGAGAGAAAGTGACAAAAGTTCTCATACAACATTATCTTTTATTACCATTTAATGTAAACAGTCCATAGACAAACTATGTCTCTTTACTATGGAGTTGTCTTGAATCTATTTGCTGTGGTTATTTTCACTACCATAGGCTGCTTAGAATGAACTAGCTACGTCTAAGAAGATACAGTGTATATTGTACTACAGTGTATTATTCCTGAGATACTTAGCAGTTATTGTGTAAATGATGTATGTGAATGTGTGGCTCAGTATGCTAATTGGCAGCTCAGAGTGCCTGAAAATGGTGGAGGAGGGGATCTATCTGCATGATATCCTTATTTTGTCACCACAGAGATGGACAAGGAAACTCAATCCTAAATAGCACATGAAATCAACTATTTCGTATTTGAGAGCCATTCAATTGCATAATAGGCAGTGACAGACAGTAAAAGACATGCTTCTGCGGAGGAAAACTATGGCAAGTTTGGATAAAAGACATTACACTATCAACAAAGGTCTGCATAGTTAGAACTATGTTATTCTCAGTAGTAACATACGGATGTGAGAACTGAACCATAAATAACACTGAGCTCTGTAGTATTGATGCCATTGAATTCTGGTGTTGGTGAAAACTGCTTAGAGTTCCTTGGACTGCAAGAAGATCCTGTAAATCAGCACTTCCGGAAATCAAGACAAACTGTTCACTGAAAGGTATGTTCATGAGGCAGAAGCTTAACCATTTTAGTCATATCATGAGAAGACAGGATTCCCTAGACAAGACTGATGCTGGGAAAACATGGAATGTACACAAAGAAGGGGACGCAGAGGCGGAAATGGATAGATGAGGTCACTGAAGCAATGAACATGATCCTGATGGAGCTTAGAAGGGCAATGACTGACAGATGTACTTGGCGTGCTGCCGCCCATAGGGTCACAGAGAGGGACATGATTGAACCACTAAACAACAACAACATTTGTATAAGAATGCAGCAAAAAAAATACTATATTCTCTCACAAACTATTCACTTTAGAAACAATGGCTAGTATGAAGTGTAACAATCTTTTCATGGTGTTTCAGAGTAACTTAAAAAGTAACTTGTTTTTGAGGTGACAAAGTCCCTTTGATACTAGCCCCATTGCTTTGATCTCAGAATGACTGGCTGTGCACAATGTTCAGTCTGCACAGAGATCCAAATAAAACTTCAGAGAAAATATAATTGCCATGTTGCGGAGTAAAGGTGTGGAGGTAAGACATTCCATCATTGTGCCACATGTTTAAATCTGGCTGTCAGGGACAGTCAACATTTAGTAGGTATGGTAGTAAATATTATTTAAATTGACTAATGAAAAAGAGGACACATGTCACTAATATCTGACATCCTGACTGTACAGAGTTGAAGGGTTAATAGATGGTGCGGGGCGGGGTTGTAGAACCAGTGAGGTAAAGGGAAGTGAGTACAAAGGGGAGGAGTCTGGCCTAAGTCTTCTGCCCCACCTGCTTAAAATTTCCTCAGCTGTCACCACTGTATCTGCCACCAAGGACACACCTGAACTGAAATGTTACAGCAGACTTGCCTGGCATTTCAGCTCTGGTACAAAATGATATGCTATAGCAGATTTATTCTCTAAAATGGTACACATAAGCAAAACATGAGTTTGTTCCATGAGTTGGCACCATCCAAAAGGCAGACTACTTTCTCAGCTTGTACTATAATACAAATCCTAAAATCTATCTGTATTATATAGAAGACAAATATATAGGCCTACTTTTAGTTGTAATTATGGGCACAGGTATTTCACCATTATTAGCATTATAATGCCGATGCGGAGGCTGCACAGGCTCCCTGGGTCAGCCCGCAGCGTCTCGTGACCCAGCGGAGCCTGTAAGGCGCAACAGCCAATCAGAAGAGGCGGGGGTGGGACTTCCGCTGCATTCGCGCGCCAGGAGTCAGTTCGGCGCGGTCTCCGTGAAAAACGGACGGAGGTCTGAGAGGCTTCTGCACTAAAAGCAAATTGCAAGTAGGAGGTTAAATCTGAGAATACCCCAGCTTAAAAGCATATAAGGGTCAGTGTGATTGTGTCTATAGAGTGTGTGTTTGTTTGTTTGTTTCCTTGTGTCTCGTGGTCCATTTTTGTTTGTCTTGGGGGGGTCTTTCTGTGCTTGGGGGTATGGATGCTTTAGCAATTGAGGCATTACTGGCTGATGTTAGGGCCCGTGCCTTAAGCCAGGGGATCAGGTGGGTGCAGGACAGGCTGGGTCCTCCCATGCCTTCTGTAGGAGACTCCCATTACATTGGACAGGCTCAGCATGCAGTTGCTGGAGGCCTAGACAATATTGGGGGTGCCGTCTCCTTTCCCTTTCAGGCAGAGCCAATAGACCACCGTCCAGTGGATGACCAGGCCACAGGTGACAGGGGTAATGCGGGGCAGGTTAGCCAGGATCCTTTACCCCTCAGACAAGAGAGAGCCGGGCCCATGGGCGGTGAGGGTGAGGGCATAGAACTCCGGCCACCACCAGTCATTTTGCCTAAAGGGCTCCGGCCGCGGCAAAGAGCAAAGAACACCGTTACCACCCCAAAAAGGGGGCGCAGGGGGTAAAAGTAAAGACAGGAGCCCTAAAAATGCTCCTACAGACATAAAAGGTGCTGACCATGCGGTCCCCTCTAACCCCAATAGTAACAGCGATTCTGGTGCTTTGCAGGGACGCAGCCGCGGCAGAAAGATGGAGACGGGTACCACACGGGAGAGAAGAGACAGAGTGGTCAGAGAGATGATCAGCCAGGACATCATGGTCATGATCATTGACATGCCCGTAACAGCGGTGGTGACGAGGCCGGCGCGCCCCACCAGAGCTAGGAAGAACACAAGCAGGTACAGCCCGCTGCTATTTACCCATACCCCCCTAAAATGACAGAGGACAGAGACTGAGGGCGTTACGGTTAGGCCACAGCAAAAAGTGACTAATCCTGACCCACAGGTAGAATTTGCAACGCCCCAAGCAGTCCCCAGGTTACTGGTACAAAGTGCAGAGCCCGCGGCACTAGCCCATTCCAGCCGCGCAAGCTTAGGTGACCAAGTCCTCAGGGGAGGAGCAAGCAGTATGGGCACAGGCATGCAGGTCACGGAGAGCTAGTGACTGTTCCTCTTGCACCCACAGGTCTGAACGGCGATCAAGATCAAGGAGCAGGAGATCCTGCCGATGCAGCTGTGCCTGTGGATCGGAAAGAGGATGGAGCCTGCGGAGGGCCAGACGGTCGGCAACCCCCAGGACGTCAGGAAAGACGTAGGGACACCCCGTTGGCTGTATCCACTTCGAGGCTCACAGGAGCAGGTGAGGCAGTTGGTGGAGTAGAGGAAGCAGACAAATGCATACTGCCACACACTAAAGGGGGATTTTTGGGGTCCCTTAAGGCCCTCTTAGCCACACATAACATTGCGGTTAGCGAGCAGGAGATGGGCACGTGGATAGGAGGGCTAGCCAGAGGGGCTTGGACAGAGCAGTCCAATAGCGCAGGCAATGTGGAGCCGGCGGCACTAGGCCCCCCGGTCACTGTGGGTGGGCGGGGCCCGCAAGCGAGCAGCAGCAAGGCAGTAGCCTCAGACGCAGCCATGAGACCAATCGTCTTATATGCGCTAGACAACCTGGGGGCGCATTTTACCCAGGAAGTTAAAGAAAACATTTGGAGGAGGGAGTTTGTCGAATTGTTCTCTCTGCTGCCTATGTCCAGGCAAATTGACTCAGGTGAGAGGAGTCTACGGGAAGGAGCTTATAGGAGGTTGCCCAGAACCTTCGACACGTGGCTACAGGCTTTTTCAATCATGGCATGCGTGATATGCGAGCGGCACCCTGAACAATGCCCGGGGCTGTTCGTATACATAGGTGAGATTCGCAACGCCCACAAGGTGTACGGGTGCACGGCTTGGTGGGGGTTCGATGAAGAATTACGCCAGTATCTGGCATCTAGGCCAGCTATGGCATGGAGCGACAAAGCGGTAGCATACTGGCTTAACATTATGACACCCATGCGAGCCATGCCGCCCTTTCGGGCTGGAGGGGGTGGGGTCAGGAGCCCCACCGCCAACTCGGCCGCAGGTCCCAAGTCCTGTTTTGCCTACAACGAAGGGGTATGTAAATGGGCTCCCAACTGCAGGTTCAAGCACGTGTGCTCCAACTGCGGCGGGGAGCACCCCCTGGCCAGATGCGCCAGGCCAAAGGAAAGCAGGGCAGTGCCCCCTGCCAAAGGGCACGCTGCCCATACGCCTCCCTGGCATGCTGCCATGGCTAAAACGCTACATGCACAACGGAATTGCGGGGGTCCACGGCCCCGAACTTACGCTCGGTGCGGGAGTTCCCAGGGGTAGCGGAAGCTAAGGCTCTCAATGAGGTACAGCTGGGGAGGATGGCAGGGCCATTCATTTCCCCCCCCATTAGAGACCTCATTGTCTCCCCCCTAGGCGTCGTTCCCAAAAAAGAGGCTGGAAAATCTATGTTGATCCAACATCTTTCATACCCGAGAGGCGGGTCAGTAAATGACGGCATTGCAAAAGAGCAATCAGCAGTATCCCACAAATCGTTTGACCGGGCCACTGAAATGGTCAGGACGGCCGGCGCGGGGGGCGCTCATGGCAAAAGTTGACATTGAAGCGGCCTTTAGATTATTACGGTGCATCCAACGAGCCACCGGCTCCTCGGTTGCTACGTCGATGGAAAATATTTTATTGACCTATGTTTACCTATGGGGTGCTCCATATCATGTGCCTACTTCGAGGCGTTCAGCTCATTCTTACAATGGTTGCACACAAAGAATCCGGGTACAGGAGCATTACGCATTACCTGGACGATTTCCTGTTCGTCGGTCCAGCTGGGCAGGACACCTGCCGGTTCATTTTGGAAGTGTTCACCAAAATCTGTAGGGATTTTGGGGTACCACTGGCCCACAATAAAACTGAGGGCCCCACGGAAAAATTGACCTTCCTCGGGATACAGATAGATTCCAAGACAATGGAATGTATACTTCCCCTGGAGAAAGTAGTAGACATGAGAGCGGAACTTAGTGCTCTAGCGGATGCACGTAAGGTTACTCTGCGATGGTTACAGTCCATCATAGGTAAGTTAAACTTTGCCTGTAGGATTATTCCTATGGGTAGGGTATTCTGTAGGAGAATGTCACTTGCTAATGCCGGTGTCATCAGGCCGCATCATTTCATAATAGTGTCCCGTGCCATGCGGGACGACGCACAGGTGTGGTCGGTCTTTCTGGCTGATTTCAATGGTTCGGAGATCATTCAGAAAAAGCGTGCTAACAGCACCGATCTGAAACTGTTCACTGGTGTAGCAGTCGGATGCAGCGCCTTTTTTCAAGGAAAATGGTGCGTCGCACCATGGCCAGACGAATGGGAGGTGGCAGGTCTCACAAAAAACCTGACATTCCTCAAACTTTTCCCCATGGTAGTGGCGGTACACTGATGGGGCTCAGAGTTTAGGGACCGGCGTGTCTTATTCTACACGGAAAGTAAGGATGTTGCACAAGCAGTGAATAACCTCACAGCAACTTCCGTGCCGGTAGTGAGACTACTTCGGCACCTAGTGCTGTGTTGCCTGCGCCAGAACATATGGTTTCAGGCGAGGCAAGTACCGGAGTTAGAAAATGGCATTGCTGACGCCCTTTCTCGGTTTCAGGAAGAACTGTTCAGGGCTCTGGCCCCCCAGGCGAACACGCTGGGGGAGGCCATTCCCGAAGAAATCTGGGAGCTTGGAGCAGCCAGGTGACGAGACTCATCAGACAGTCTGTCGCCCGGCGACGTGGTCTGCGTATAAATGCGTATGGGCTAAATGGAACGACTTAGTAAAGATGGCTGGTGGGTCTACATCAGAGGATAAGACCCTAGGGATACTGCTTTGGTTTCTGCTGCGGTGTGTCGAAGAAGGCGAGAAAAAAGCAGTAGTCGATAGGCAGGTCACAGCCCTGGCCTTTATGTTTAAACTGGAGGGGCAGAGGGACCTTACGAAGGAATTTATAGTGCTCAAGGTGGTGCGCGGCATGTTTAACGGGATCGCAGGCCAGACACTAGGCGGCCGATCACCTTCTCTTTGTTTCTGCGAATGGCGCAGGTGTTGGGAGTGTGTAGGACCCCTTTTGAATCTCTGCTTTTCCGTACGTCTTTTTCCCTGGCGTTCTTCGGAGCATTCCGAATAGGGGAGTTAGTCGCGAACAGTAGATACGGTTCCAGGGGCTTACAAGTAGTGGATACCTGCCTCAGGGAAGGTACGGTGGAAAAGAGGTGGTGTTACACCGAGTAGGCACGGAGTGCTGCCCCTACGGGTGTATGGTAGAGTATCTTGGTCAGCGACCGGTGGGACGGTGTTTGCTGTTAGTTCATGCCGATGGGACGGCGTTATCCCGGTATCAGTTTGAAAGGATGCTAAAAGTTGCACTACACAGTCTGGGTCTGGAGAAGGCAGATTTCGGAACACACTCTTTCAGAATAGGGGCCGCGACTGAAGCAGCTAGGCTAGGCTTACCCGATGCGGCAGTCAAGCGTATTGGTAGATGGGAATCAGAACGTTTTCGGTCTTACGTAAGACCCAGGGCTGTAGTCTAACATCTGTTGCTTTCTGCTTTCAGGAGCTCAGAAGCAACTGTGGATTGTGGGCCAATCGTACGTGTACTGGGCCCACAGGTTGGCTGCAGTTACAGAAGGAAGGACACAACTGGGTTTCCCTGTTACAGACTTACACGTGCGGTGGCTCGGGGTTCGAGGCCTGCGGTGGGCCCAGTTGGATGAGTTGTTGGACACTTGCGGTCAGCGGCACCGGTCAACCCACGATAATTATAATTCACGCCGGCGGTAATGATCTAGGAACGGTGCCCATGCGAAGAATGCTAAAGGTTATGAAGAGAGACGTGGAGAACTGGACCAAGAAGTTCCCGGGTACATTCCTGATATGGTCAGAAATGATAAAGAGACGATCCTGGCGAAACGCGCGATATCCCGTCGGTCTGGATAAAGCGAGGCAGAAGATTAACCAGCAGCTGTCAAGTTTTGTTCGGAAACTGGGTTTCATCGCCATTAGGTACAAAGAATTTGAGCCGGCCGGTGCCGATGATTTTTTTCGGGCCAGATAAGGTACATCTTACGGAGATGGGTCTGGAGTTAGTTACGTTAGAGTTTAGGGAGAGCGCTGTTAGGACCTTGGCTTTGATGAAAAGCAGGGGGGGATCGCATGCTCAGGAGGAGTCCCTCGCGTGTTCTGTGGTGGGAGGTGAGTTGCCCTGCCCACTGGCCTAAGTGGGCGTGGCCCTACCTCACACGGCGTGCTTGAAAATAAGCATTGGGGGCTTTGGGCAGGGCCCAAGGCGTGAGGTCGCTGTCTGTGGCCGGGCTCCTCCCACTATAGTTTAATATGTTACTATGCATAATATATGCAAGCTTTTAAGTTATGATATTTATAATAAAGCTGTGGCCCGTGTTTTCTCACAAACAATCGGTGTGGTGTCAGTTATTTTAAGATAAGCCTAAATGGATCATGCTTGGGTCATGCCGACGCGGAGGCTGCACAGGCTCCCTGGGTTAGCCCGCAGCGTCTTGTGACCCAGCGGAGCCTGTAAGGCGCAACAGCCAATCAGAAGCGGCGGGGGCGGGACTTCCGCCGCATTTGCGCGCCGGGAGTCAGTTTGGCGCGGTCTCCGTGAAAATCCCTCCCTCCCACCCTAATTTACTGTAGGATAAAGAATGGTTATGTATGTTTAAAAAAAAAAAAAAAAAATGTGTCAAAAAAAAATAAAAAATCTTTGGAGAAGTAGCAATTTTCGGAGATGTTGTTTGTATTATTGGTTGGCGGTAGGTGAGTTGCCCAGCCCACTGGCCTAAGTGGGCGTGGCCCTACCTCACAGGGCGTGCTTAAAAATAAGCATTGGGGGCTTTGGCAGGGCCCAAGGCGTGAGGTCACTGTCCGTGGCCGGGCTCCTCCCCCTATAGTTTAATATGTTAATATGCATAATATATGCAAGCTTTTAAGTTATGTTAATCGGTTACTTATAATAAAGCTGTGGCCCGTGTTTTCTCCCAAACAATCGGTGTGGTGTCAGTTATTTTAAGATAAGCCTAAATGGATCATGCTTGGGTCATGGTTATGCTGTGAAGAGGGAGACCTATGGGTACTTCAATGATACAGTAAACCTGATTACAGCTAGTATTTAACAAGCAATATGCCACCACCATATCACTAATAAATACAAAATTATTAGCAAACGTGAAGGTGACAATAGCTAAATGTAAAGAGGGATATGACTTTAAATGAATACAAAGAAGCACACGTACTGCTAGAAGGTATCATTCACTGTTCTAGCAAAATTGACTGATTCTAGCATTTAGGACATTCCATTTAGCTTTATCTCTTTCCTTTTCTAAACAGCTCTAGAAACGTATTTCTTTTTTTATTAAGGTTGACATGACAATGAAGGGCCCGTAGGCCACCTCAGGCTTGCCTGGGGTTGGAAGGAGGTACCACTTGACCTGGCAGGACCGGGTAGGAGCAGGAGGTGGCTAGCTGGGGCAGGTGGAGCCATTGATAGGCTTTTGGCGCCATTTCCCACCAGTATGTCCCCAGCTAGCCATGCAAGCAGATGCCCACCCACCCCTCCCTAAAGTATTGTTGTTTAAAGTGATGTCGGTTGTACTTAAAAAAAAAAAAAGGATGAATAACGGCAAGTTGTGGATTATTTTGTTTATTGTCTGAAGCACTTGTTATTGTGGATGTATTATTGAAGTTTATGTTCTCAAAAGTTTGTTTATATGTTGTCACAGCAGCGGGTGGTGAGGGGAGTCGCCGGTGAGATCCTACCCTACGGTGGTACGGTTGTTCCAACACGGTAGGCCCTGGATGAGGCTTCAGGGCGTAGGATGTACTGTCTCTGTCCAGGCTCCTCCCCTCGTGGTTATGTTTATTTATTTATCGCTATGGTTATTACGTCATGTTGTGTTTACCAATAAACGCTGTGGCCAGTTATTTCCCAAGAAGTGGTCTGTGTCTAATCTTTATATTCAATGGGTGATGGGGTATAAATTTCTATGTTTCATATAAATTTCTATGTTTCATGTTTCATATTTAAGTAAAAGGCATTTACAACATTGTGTGGAGCAGCATGCTATATTTTGGGAATTTCCTCCCCTTTGTAGTTTTTTTCTGTTAAAGTTAGTTATCGATAAGTAGGCAAGACTAGTTTTAGGTTGTTGCTCAAGGTGCAATATAATTGGATCTATACTGTTGACCAAGTCAACATTATACTACCAACTATCTTAGCTTTTGCAAAAACGTCCAACTAATGTTAAAAAGTTTTGAAACATATTTTTTGAATTCTTACATTTTCATGTCCTGCTCTCCCTACCAGCATTTGCATCCAAACCTTTCACCTGGTTAAACCAGCATTTGCAAAAGATGGCACTTTTAATATATCTGGGAGGCAATAAAATTGTTGATGAAATAACCATGTTTATGTATTAAGCCTGCTCTGAATAGCTAGCAGTAAAATTGACTCTGCAGGGATTTATTGGGAGAAGGTAACGATTAATATAGGACTTCTTCTCAAAGTAATATAAAAATATAAGTTGTACAAGAACCCAGGAATTGTTAATTGCGGGAGAATCCGTATACATATTTTGCACCCAGCCTATATTAAGCAATGGTGCAAGAAAATTATTTATTTATTAATATCAGAAAAATTGCATATCTCACCTCTTTCAGATCTCAGTTTAAAAATAAAAAAAGATGCTTTCCAACACCTCCAATGCACTTCTAGACACTTATAGCCCTATTAAATTCTAAGCCTGCAGCGGCCATGGTACAGCCACAAAACCTGCTTGAAATTTGCAGAGCGATAAAATTAGACAAGCCCGCAACAGACGTGGCAAGTTGCATTTGCGGCCCTGAACATGATCAATTAGTCAAACCCGTAGTTGCGCTTTAAGACAGAGCCAATAGTAAAAGAGATCGTCATCATTACGTCACTAAAATAATGGAGGTTAGATTTCAATCACTAACGTTTTGAAGATCGGACCCGCATTCCAGAAATAATGCAATATTAAATAATCAATAAATATATATTCTAGTCCATGCAAGTTATATTACATGTATTAACACATTGATTGCCGTGATTGATATAACAGGGAAATTAAAACATAACATTTATATTTTTTATTGCAGATTTGCGAGCTTGAGAATGTTGTACTATTAATTTTAATACCTAACATCACTTTCCCTTTAATTTAAAAACAGTTATGTGTTTATATTTGCTTTTACAGTGCTACGGACAGGACTTTAACCCACTTGCTGGTCCTCTCTGGAACCCATAGGATTTTTGGCTCCATTTGCCTTGAACGCCAGTACGTCCTTGGGGATTCGTAGCAATTCAATAATGATTCGCAATAGTAACAATTACGGACTTGACAGATCAAAGGCTTAGCTGGGACGGAGTTCAGATTTTTACAGCCCGTAGGGATTTTCCACTTGTAACCCGCAGATCATTTGCGGGTAGCTGAAAGAGACCAATTTAATAGCCGTAACTCTTGCGCGATCCTTAACGGCTACAATTTCTAAAGTTGGAGCAATTTAATAGGGCTCTTAGAGTAGAGTTTATTGTATTACAGCAAGTTTGGTTTATTAATGATAAGTACAAAATCTGCAGCAGTGCGTGTGTGAAACAATGACACTTTCAAAGAAGTTTTCTAATGAGCATTTCTCAGACCAGCTTTTTTATAGTCTTACCATGAAATCTCAATCAATTGCTGCTAGTTTGTCTTTTTTAGGACACATGGCTCATCAATATCTCATTATAACCACACTGGGTTCTTGTGTAGAAGATTGATTTTCCATTGGTTATTAGTTGTATTATGGAGAACAGATTACTCCAGTTTTGAATACAATTTATAATATTTTCCCTTCACTTGCTCCCCTTTACCATCATGCGTCTGTATGTGTTTTCCACTATGAGAATAGAGTGTAAGGTCTTCAGGTCAAGATCTATGAATCTGTGTCAAATGCATATAAAGTCATGTCATTCTTTTACCCAACCCCTACTTTCTTGATTGAAGCCCTTGTTCCTCATCTTCAGTCCGTGGAAATGAGCTTTTGTCTAGAAAAAAAGGGATCTATAAAAATAAACACTTTACATAATGGAACTCTTTCTCCGATGAGTTTCAGCACCAACTAATGGCTTTTTGAGCAGGCCTTAATCTTATATAATATTTTTTTCAGTTTCCAATTGGCTGAAATATGTGTCAATCATATTTCAGCCAATCAGAATTTAGTTTTTGAATTACTTTTGAGCCATATCTGATTGGTTAAAAGTCTAACCAATCAGAATTCACAGATTGGACTCTTTGCATTGTGACTGGAAATCATGAAAAGGATAGGTAATGTATACTTCCCCCCTTTTAGATGAAATGTTTTTTTTTATATTTGATGTGGTATTTGTTTATGTATTTAGTGTTAAGGATTATGGGGGTCCTTATGGACCCCGATAGGGAGTGAGGGTCCATGGGCTCTAATATGGACTCCTCTGGTGGTAGGAAGGGTCATTGAGGAACCACATGGCATAGGAGTTAACTTTAGATGCAATAGAGGCCCATAAGAACCAATGAGGTAATTGCTTAGTTTACCATGGGGGTCCGTTGAGACCCCATAGTATAGGAGTTAATATTAGCAACCAATGTAGTCTATAAGGACTGCCAGGGTTAACAAAGTGGGTAATAAGTGGAGAAGTCATAAATCCCCTGCATTAGTTTCTATTATTATTTAAATCCTTCCCTGCCACGGGATGGGGATTATACAGATAAGAATAAGGGAGGGTGTTAGGGCTAGTGTAGTATGTTCAAGTTAGTGGGTACCATTCTGTAGCATTGCTATGGAGACTACTGAAATTCACACTTGCAGTCCCCTGCGAGCAGGCTGCGGGCACACATTAGAGCTAGAGAGCTCTGGGCAAGACCTGCTGGAGTCTGTAAGATTATGTTTGAGGGAGCTATAGGATAGTTCTGGAAATTAGCTTTTTAAAATTCCCATAGATGAGAGTCAGTTCCCAAGAGTTCTTACAGGAGTAGGGAAATGGAGGCCATATTTTCCATATACAGTGATAGAGACTAAACTACTTGTAAACAGTCTCCACACCTACTTCACTGGATTTTCCACTAGTGACATCGTGCACTAGTCTGTTGTGATAACAAGATCACGTCTCTCATGCTGACACAACAAGCTTGAGAACTTCAGTTAAAACCTGTATAATCCAAACCCAGCCTTCAAGAAATGTTTTTCAGTGAGATCTTGGTTATATCCACAAACAAAGAACAGTCACCGAATAGATGTAAAATAATCTGTATAGAGTATTTAGTTAAGTAAATAATTTTTCTTGAAGGTAATGTTAAAAGAAAATAGTTTTCTGTCTTTTATACAAAAAATAATAATTTTTGTTTTCAAATAAAAGATTAAAATGTGTTAATTTAAGTTTTCAAGGGAGGGAGCAGAATGGGATTACAGACAGCTTTGGCTTGTTCTGTCCCCATTTCAAAACTCCTTACCAAAATGCAATCACAAAGGCTCTCCTTGCCAGCAACTGCGGACCTTGCCACATTTACGTAGTTACGAAAGCAAAATACGAGACACGTTACGACCCATTACGAAAACGAGGCTACAGCAGTCTAAAGTCGCAAAACATCACCAAACACCTACGGATTTCCCGAAAAAGACGTACGAGATCCGAAAAGAAGGACGCAACCTGCGCGAACCCAAAAACCTTACAAACACAATAAATACACACAACAAACACATAAAAAGGTTACCCACAGCAAGAGGGTGCACCCAGGACCTCTGCAAGTGATGATACCCTCTCGATTTAACTCCAAATTTCGGAGTTTAGACACCCGAAAATCACCTAAGCGAGAGAAAAAAATGGCCGCCGAACAAAACGAAAACAAGGCTAAAGGCTGCTAAATATGCAAAACACCACTAAAGAGCTACGAATATTCCGAAAAAGTCAGATGACATCAAGTACGCTAAACAAGTACGCTAAATCAGCCACAGACGCATACCACACATTAGGCGCCATTTTAGAACAATAACTTAGACAATCCGGAAGTACACAGCTACACTAACGGATTTGCCTCTCGCACGCACACTATTACACTGCACACATTCATGACGCTTACACAGCAGCTCCACAGCTCTTCAACACAATGCTTCCTGCATATATTACTTCACAATAGGTAAAGTATATTAATTTCTTATTTTATTAATTATTCATTGCCATAACAAACAAAAACACCAACGCTACTCATAGGACACCAACAGCCGAAGACGCTCATTGCGAGCCACGCGATGAGCGCCAAAGGCGCTCAGCGCGAGGCTCACAATGAGCGCTGAAGGATCTTAAAACACAAACAAAATTAATTTTCCAGCTAAACAACATTACCTGCCTTACAATCTTATTGTCGTCATTTTTTGACGGACAAGTCGCTAGTTTATAGTAATAAACAACAAAGGCCACTCTTGATTTACTCCACATGATGCTTTTTTTTTTGTGTTCCATAATTAAGAAAGACTTTCTTTCTAACGAGGTAAGAGCAGTATTCCAAATACTCATTGATTTTCTTGTCTATTATATTTTTCCCATAGGGACCATTTCTTTTTAATCTGCAGGCTTGTATCTAAGTTTTGGATGTTACGCTACACTCTGAGCTAAGCTTGATACACTGGGAAAACTGCAAATACTTCTGTTCATTAATATAAACTCAAATTTAAAAGGAAAATATCACCTTTTTTTTAAACAGTGCATATTACAAAGTTGTTTATCATGTTATGTGCTTTAAAGTTTTACAATATTACAACTTCAAAATGTTCCATCCTGTGTTTTTGCATGCAAAAATTGTGATCCAAGTTTGGGAATATGTCTTGCTTTGATCTCCTGAGCAGAAGCATGTTGAGAAACTGCCCCTCTGAGAAGGAGATATTTATAAATGATCACAGGCTGCAATATGCAACATCACAGCTCCTGCAACGTCTTAGTAAATATCCCCTACATTTTTACATGAGGGTAAGGAAAGGCAAAATGATTTGCCAGATTGCTCTGTTCATTGCTCATTCCAGTTGTCTCGCATTCACAGATTGCAGGCTGAAATCTGTAACTTTTGCTTTTTTTTTATTCAAAAAATCCAAATGAAAATTAGGATATTGGAAGATGTTATTTACAATAATGTTTTAATGCTTTTTCTGTCTTTCTTTATGTTCAATCTATGTTCCTGTATTAGTAAACCCCACTCTTTCATGATATCAGGTAAATGATATGTGTCTGGTCTTGACATTAAAACCTCTTAGTCCACATCCCTGTCATATAATTATCTCTTGCATGTGATAAATAGGTGTGAGGACCTTTGAATTCACCACAAATTATCTACAAGCTTGTCTCAGAAGGGCTACTTAACACTTGTCAGCAGTTCTTTCACAGCTTAATACTTCCATGTGAAGACATTCATGAGAACCTGTTATATACATTACATCAGATCATGTCACTCTGTAGAGTGCTGTTGTGTAGAGTCCTAACTATGGCTTTGTCTCTTGCCATTATTTCTATGAATCTTGTGGGCCTTGGTGTTTTCCTTCCATTCCTGCCTTTTTACAAAGAGTAATGTGAAATGATCCATGTGAGGACTGGTACAGCACAGTTTTGTTTTTCTTGAAACCATGAACTATTCATGTGAGGAGGACTTTTGATCTTGGATTTAGATATACATCTATATTACATGACCATAGTTAGTATAAGGTAATCATACATGGTTAAATCTTAAGAATTTATCATCAGATTAAAACATATATAAAACCCTTGGGTAGCAACTCAAACAAAGAAAGCCAATGCTGAGGCTTAAATGGCTATTGTATTATTAACACAATTGGGTGTTGTTTATTTATTTAATGACTGATCCCAGGGAGAAATCCGGTCGCCGGTGTCTCGTGTAAGGAAGGAATTTGTTTTTTTTTTTCCTTTGAGATGATTGGCTAAGTCTCACTTGTTTTTTTTTCCTGTTTGCCTTCCTCTGGATTAGCTAATATATAAACATAAAATAAATAAAAAAATAATTAAATAATTAATTAATAATTAATTAACAACTAATTAATTACTTCATATTTAATCCAAGGAGATCTTAAAAGGTTGAACTTGATGGGCTGAAAGTCTTTTTTCAATCTTAATTACTATGTAACTATGTAACTATGTAACTATTAGCAGGAAGAAAAAATCTGAAATGTAGCTTTTACGACTAACATTTATACATTGATATTACAAACAAATATGCTTTCATCCACAGCTATCAGCTATCAAGGGAGTGGGAAGATCTGCCCAGTAGGCTGTCGTAATAAGAGTCTATATATAATCCTCCTTCCCTGCAATGGCCACTTCAGCCAGATCTAGACCTGTCAAAAAACTTTACAAAAGGTGGAGAGAAGCTGCTCTTGTAATCTCTGAAATACTAAAGTTCATCACTGAGAGTTTTAAAAGCTATGTTGAATTTATTTTCTTTAAATATTGTTTATATTTCAAATCAGTTAATAAATAAACAAATGAAACCCAATTGTATGATTGTATTAGTAGTCATATTGACATTTATAATTCAGACCTTTTGTTTTGGTATTTTAAGTACATTTCTGTTCTCCTCTGTAGTACTAGGAACCAGAATCTTAAAACAAGAGCCACAAAAATGTACTTACAATACCAAAAGAAAAGGTCTGAATTATAACTGTCAATATGACTACAGATACAATTTCTCTCCAATGGTAAATAAGATTTTTAGGGCTTTTTGCTATTAAATTAGAAATGTGAAATCCATCTTCCATTTTCTTGTGAGGCAATGCTGACGATCTCTGTTTCCCTTGGCTCCATTTAAACCTGTAACTACGGGCTTGCTTAATTGATCACGTTTTAGCCGGCTAGGCCACCAGCCGACAAAGGGTTTATGGTTTTGCGTCTCCCGCTCATAGCTCGCAGCCCTTCTAATTTAATAGCACCGTAACTCGGCCAAATTTCAAGCATGCAGCCGTTACGAGCTTCACGTTGGAGTTACTGGCTTGGAATTTAATGTGGCTGATAGTTTAGTGGATACCGTGGAGGTTGTGGCTCATTAGGTTTATTTTCACACTGCTAAAAGTTTAACTTTTATTCAGGCTATTCCTATGCAGATTAATTCTAACAGAGATAACATAAAAATAAATAAACTTAATCTATGGGATTATTTTTCACTACCTTTCCTTATTTTCATCATATGAACCATATTATGTGGGGTTATGTACTCTTGTATATAGTTTCGAAATATCCGAATATAAACAAATATACAGCTTTGAGCACTCTTACCTATTAAGCAACAATTTAGAGTGCTCAAAGCTTTATACCTTTTCTATATGTTTAAATAAATTTTAAATAAAAAAAGGAATAATTTTGACCAAGGACTCATATATGAAAAATAGAAATA
This sequence comes from Discoglossus pictus, assembly GCA_027410445.1. Lineage (NCBI taxonomy): Eukaryota > Metazoa > Chordata > Amphibia > Anura > Alytidae > Discoglossus > Discoglossus pictus. Next base: position 173,836,180 of record CM050166.1, on the reverse strand, counting down.
TGAATAATTAACCAATTGTAAAACAATGTTTTTGTTCAAAAATATTGTTGTTAGCTTATTCTGTGAACTTATATAAACATGATGCAGTTTTATGTAACAGAAATACAAAACATATAGAGGGCGAGGGAAGAGAAACTATAAAAAATAAACAACAACCATCTTTTACTTCCCCTTCTGGATCGCTACCTTGTTGTGGTGTAAGGGCTTGTGTACCTCAATGAAGCTGTAAGTTACACCATGTAGGGTGACCCAAGATGGGCAGGTCAAAGCAGAGAGGTCAGACAAATCACAGCCCACTGGAGACGGAACAGGCAACCCACTCCAGTATCTTTGCCAAGAAAACCTTATGGATAAGCACTTCCTGACACAAGATGTGCCCGGCATGCTGCAATCCATAGAGTCATGGAGAGTTTGACATGGCTGAACAACTAAACAATAACAACAATTTTTACTTGTTGTATAATGTGAATTGAATTGAGAAATACTTCTGTTTTACAAAATATGTTGTAGTTCAATAAAATAAATTAATGTTAAAAATAAGAAAGAAATTCCCTGATCAGGTGTGGGCGTTGTATTTTGTTTTATTTATTTATTTTTTGATTTACATCTAGTTTTTTTCAAGTAAAATATATTTGATTGTATTTTCCCTCTAGTGCCTATCCTTTCTAACACATACATATTTTACTATGTGTGCAAATGTAATGCTCCTTCGCTCTTCAACCTGTACTGCTTCACTTTTATTTACCCTCTTAGTCGTCTTTTATATATATCCACAAAGAGCTCTTTCCTAGCTGATGGCCAAGACCTCTTTAAATTTGTCTCACCAGGCCTGGCATGTGGTGTACATCTTATCCTCATATTCACTCAGGATATTTCTAATACGTCTCAACTTTGGACAATAGTTGCTATAAATTCACGTTTACATGAAAAGAGTGACTTTGAGTACTTTCTATGTTTCTTTGTTCATATCAAAATGACAGTATACTAGGCATGTAGCCAAGAGAGACAAATACATTCTTTCTATTGTTTATGTGAGTAAGTGAATACACATATATTGTACTATATATAAACAGTTTATTTGGATCTTTCATCTTTCTCCCTTGAAATCTTTTGATTCTATATCGACTAGGCACAAGGGGACTCATTCTAATCCTACGTTTTTCAAATAAATGGCTGCAAGCTACTTAGCTATTCTATTTGCGGCCTCCGGCGGCTTGCGCCCGTTGAGCTGCAATCCCTTGTGATTTCCTCAATCGCAGCTTACTTCCGTCAAAACCTTTGATCTAACTCGCTTGCAAGAGTTGCGGCCGCAAGAAAGCCAAAATCGCTATTCTAATGTTACGCTCACCCTTCCGTCAAGCCCGAGCCGCAGCTTACTTACACCAAAAAGGTCCCGCAATGATCTTACTTAGAAAGCATAGCACCAATTAAGCAAAATTTAAAAGCCATCCTGTACTTTTATTAGAAGTGAAAGTGATTTTAGGTCTTAGAATTAATAGCACAACATTCCCCTACAATCAAATTGGCAAATTTGATTTTTCGTCATAAAGTCCGAAGGGCTTCAGCATCCAAGCCCCTAGGACAACCTCCAGGCTTGGAGGTTGAAGCCCGTCCGACTTCATGACGGAAATTAAACATGAAATAAAGTGGTTATTTCTGACAATTTGCGAGTTTGAGAATGTTGTGCTATTAATTCTAAGACCTAACATCACTTCCTCTTTTAATAAAAGTACAGGATGGCTTTTTTATTTGCTTATGATGTGCTACCTTTTAACAGTAAGACCTACGGCCTTAAAACCCATATAATTTATGTCCAAAGTCCGACGGCCTTGAATAACGAGTTACGGGCATGGTGGTTATTCAGTCCCGTCGGACTTTGGACATAATTTAAACGTGATAAAGTATTGTATTCTGGTGATGTGCCAGTTTGAGGATGTTGTCCCTTTAATATGTCACCCATTGTGTACCCCATTTACAGTGCTTTACAGTGCTTTACAGTGCTGTGTTGAATTTATAAACCCTCAGATTGTAAGTTTGCGCGTTTTCAATTGTGTGTCAGTGTCTTGGAAACAAGCACTATGTGCATTTGATTATATGCTCAAAAACAGGACCCTCTATTCTTTATAAGGTGTTAAGTTTGTTTTTTGCCATGTACTAAACCCCTGTACAGCGCTACGGAATATGTTGGCGCGATATAAATAGAGACAATAATAATAATAATAATATTTGCATTTACATTTCTCAGAGATTGCGGCCTTGAAAACACGAGTTACAGCCTTGCGGCCACGATCCTATTTAAGCTCAGAAGTGCCTACGGCCAATTGCATAGTTTGTGATCGGCCGTAAGAGGGACCTCCTTGTGCCGCTGCACATGTGAATACCAATGTAGAGGTAGCGCTACGCGGGGCAGGAAGCACATCACAAGGAATCGCAGAATTTCGTCCGATTTGCTGCCCCGATTAGAATGAGGCCCATTATCATACCTAACTTGCAGTCTCATTAAATTGGGGCTACGTTTTAAAACGTAGACGTAACTCCAAATTTCTGGGTTATGGGTATTAAATTAGCTCTGTAACGTAGCTCGCAGCAGACATGCGTGTTAACACGTAGGACAGCCACGAACAGGACACGTTGTTGAGCAACGTTGGACTTTGTGGCTGTAAATCCTTTGATCCGTCATGCCCGTAACTCATGCGTTTTCAATTTAGCTATTAAATTGCAACGTAGTCACTCACTAGCAAGCACGTAACATGCAAATGGATCCCAAAGGCCAACGTGTTCTCAAGAGGACCCACAAGGGGAGTAAAGTCCAATATGTAGCACTTGTAAATCAAATAAAAACTTACTACTGTACATTTATTAAAAGGGAAAGTGATGTTAGGTCTTAGAATTAATAGCACAACATTCTCAAGCCTGCAAATCGGCCCCAAAAAATACTTTATTTTATGTTTATATTTTGTGTTATATCGATCCCGGCAATCAATGTGTTAATACATATACTGTAACTCGCTTGTGATAGAATATCATATTTACGGCTTTATCAATATTGCATTAATCTGGAAAGTGGGTCCGATCGCAAACTGTAATTGAAGCCGTAGAACGTAGGACTTGAAATCTACCCTCCCCTTTTTCAGTGATATAACGCTAACGATCTCTTTTTCTTTCGGCTCCGTCTGAATCCATAACTACGGTCTACAATAATTGATTGTCCGCAAGGACGCAAATCCACGTTCTACTAACAAGCTCCGATTTTTGTTTAAAACCTGTAGCTTGCAGCCCCTTCCAATTTAATAGTAATGTAACTCAGCCAAATTTCAAGCAGGCAGCCCTTATGAGCTACTCATAGGACTTAAGAGGCTCCAATTTAATGTGGCTGTTGATTAGCACTGAAGAACATATTAATCATTATCATTTCCTTGATTATCACAGCCCAAAATTCTAAAAAGAACACTGTAACATTATGATATTAATCCAGTTTGGCATTCTGAAGTTCTACATCACTGCTCCAATAGCAGTTTAAAAGAACATAGTACCCTTCCACCCCTAAAACCCAAGTAATAAAGAAGCGAGTGGCATATTTTTTATTTAGGTTACATGCAACTCAATCTAGACAAATACTTTCCCTTAAACCTTTTTGGATGCTATTTGTAAAGGATTTCCACCTCCCAAGCTTGTGTATGAACTACCAAATCATAAAAAGTATTGAGCCTCTAGCCTTTAGTACTGTAAACATGAAGTCACATTTTAAAAAGCTTGTTGAATAAGTTAATGAAAGGACACAGTGTGCACAATGTACATTTTTGACATCTTGAAAGTGTGGCCTAGAGAGATGCCCCAATAGTGTTGCTTCAAAATGGACTCCTAATAAGTTATTTGCAAGATGAACAATGACCTACAAGCAGGCATAATTTAGCTTGTGTCACCAAATATTGTCTTTTCTTCTCCATGACTTAGGTATACCTGGTTCTGTACCAAGACGATGCAAATATAGGCCTTAAATTCCCCATGTAAAAAGGCTCACTAGGCTGCGTTTGCCTTGTGAGCGTTTTTACAAGCAAGGTTGCAACTCTATTACATGGCCTCTCAAAACAAAATGCACAAGGTTGTGAACATTAATAGTTTGCTCTAACTTGCACTCAATTGTATCCCCATAACAATGCAACCCACTAACTAACTTGAGCATACGAAACACTATCCCAACTTCCTCCCACCCAATACCTCTCTCTCTCTCTCTCTCAAGCAAAGAGTTAATAGAAATGATCATCAAGATGGGGTGGTTAGGATGCCTATGATCTCATCCTCACTCACTATTACTTATAACTTAGGGGTCCACCGAACCACCTTCTATACCAAGCGGGTATTGGGATCTTCTTTCCTGCACCGACATGGGGGTCCAAACTCTTTAAATTTTCTGTGAAACAATCATAAGGCATTTTGAAATAGACAAATTTGTCAATATGGTGAATATGAATATGCAAAAACATGAATTACTTTGTAGTTTAAAACATTTTGGCACCCAAGTAGCAGCATCATTTTCTTTTCTGTGACTGAAGTGTTTAAAATGTTCTTAAAATAAATTAAAATATTTAAGTTTTGGCTTTTTATATAAAAGAAGAATAATTTAGAACAATATACTGAAACGTGGTGGGATGAATCTCATGACTGGACTGTTAATCTGGATGGTTATAACCTATTTAGGAAAGATAGTGGCAATGGAAAACGAGGAGTAGGGATTTGTCTGTATGTTAAGCCTGAATTTAAGCCTATAGTCAGAGAAGATATTCATGGTGGACCTAGTGATAAAGCTGAATGTTTGTGGGTAGAGTTAAATAGCGCAGCAGCAAATTCCAAAAGAATATTAGTAGGAGTATGCTATAAACCCCCAAATATAGCTGAAAGTGAGGAAATACAATTATTGTTACAGATTGAAAATGCAGCTAGGCATGGTCAAGTTCTAATAATGGGAGATTTTAATTACCCTGAAATAAACTGGATAAATGAGACCAGCAGTTCATCTAAGGGGAGCAGGTTCTTGAGTACACTCAGGGATCATTATCTGGCCCAGGTTGTACAAGAGCCTACTAGAAATGAAGCTATCTTAGATTTACTCATCACAAATAATATTGATATAGTATCAAATGTTGGAATGGGGCAACCTTTGGGACACAGTGATCACAACACAGTCTCGTTTGAGATTGAATTAAAAAAACAAAATTTTAAGGGGCCAACAAAAACTCTTAATTTTAAAAGGGCAGATTTTAACGGTCTAAGGGCAGCAATACAAAGTATAGACTGGGACAGAGACCTGGCAGGTAAAAACACTGACCACAAGTGGACAACATTTAAATCCTTACTAAATATACATACACATCGGCATATACCGTGTGGGAATAAAAGTAAAAGGAGTAAATCCCATCCAATGTGGCTTAACAATGATTTAAAGATCAAGATACAGAGAAAAAACAGGCATTTAAATTATACAAATAAGAGGGGACAGAGACTGCTTTACAGGAATACAAGGAAATCAACAAGGCTTGCAAAAGGGCGATTAGACTGGCTAAAATAGAAAATGAAAAATTAATTGCAAAAGAGAGTAAGACTAACCCTAAAATATTTTTTAAGTATATTAATGGGAAGAAGGCGAGGAAGGAAGCTATAGGAACATTACAATGTGACACAGGCCGTCTGATAATTAGTGACCAGGAAAAGGCAGATGAGCTAAACAGGTTCTTTTCTTCGGTATACACAAGGGAGGTACCAGTGGTTGGGACACGGCAACATAATGGGGCTACACTACCTTTGCCAAATAATTGGTTAACACAGGAAGTAATCCAAAAGAGGTTGGAAAAAATAAATGTTAATAAAGCCCCGGGTCCTGATGGAATACATCCAAGGGTACTAAGGGAACTGGGTTCTGTAATAGCCAAACCATTATATTTAATTTTTCAAGATTCACTCAACACAGGGTCTCTACCAGATGACTGGAGAAAAGCTGATGTGATACCTATATTTAAAAAGGGAGCAAGATCAAATCAGGGGAATTATAAACCAGTGAGCCTTACTTCTGTAGTGGGGAAGCTTTTAGAAGGGATAATAAGGGATAATATACAAGAATATGTCTATTTGAACAGGAATATAAGTAGGAGTCAACATGGATTTATGAGGGATAGGTCATGTCAAACAAATCTAATTAGTTTCTATAAGGAGGTTAGTAGGAACCTGGATCAAGGCAACTCAGTGGATGTAGTCTTTTTGGATTTTGCAAAGGCTTTTGATACAGTGCCACATGGGAGACTATTGTGCAAACTAAGAGATTCAGGAGTTGCAGTAAATATCTGCTCATGGATTGAGAGCTGGCTAAAAGACAGGAAGCAAAGGGTTGTAAATGGAACATACTCCGATTGGACTAATGTGGTAACTGGGGTTCCTCAGTGTTCAGTATTAGGTCCTCTCCTTTTTAACATATTTATTAATGACTTAGAGGTAGGATTGGAGTGTGGTGTCTCCATTTTCGCTGATGACACGAAGTTGTGAAAGGTAATTAAATCAGATAGTGAAGTGCTTTTCCTCCAAAGGGATTTACATAAAATTGAGGAATGGGCATCTAAATGGCAGATGAGATTTAATACAAAGAAATGTAAAGTTATGCATCTGGGAAGGAAAAATAGCCATGCAATTTATAATCTTAATGGAGAAAATATAGGTGTAGCAGATATTGAAAGGGATTTGGGAGTGCTTGTGGACAACCACCTAGGTAACAGTGTTTAAAGCCAAGCAGCAGCTGCAAAGGCAAATAAAATATTAGCATGTATTAAGAAGGGTATAGAAGCCAGGGAAGCAAATATAATTCTACCACTATACAAATCTCTAGTACGCCCTCATTTGGAATATGGAGTACAATTTTGGGCACGGATTCATAAAAACGACATTTTAGAGCTGGAAAAGGTACAGAGGAGGGCAACAAAACTAATAAGGGGAATGGAGGTTATTAAGAAAGACTAACCAAATTAAACTTATTTTCTCTAGAAAAAAGGCGTCTAAGAGGAGATATGATTACCTTATATAAATACATCCAGGGTCAGTATAAAGATTTGTCAAGGGAGCTTTTTGTGCAAAGAGGTTTTCAACTGACAAGAGGACATCCCTTGAGGTTAGAAGTAAAAAGATTCCACCTTAAAGAAAGAAAAGGGTTCTTCACAGTAAGGGTGGTTAATCTTTGGAATTCTCTACCAGAGGAGGTGGTGACAGCGGATTCGATAGATAACTTTAAAAGGGGACTGGATTTATTTCTAATTAAAAAGGGAATTCAGGGTTATCATGGATAATTAGAGGGGCAGTATTGATCTAGGGAGAAGTCCAGTCAGAAGGGAATTGATTATTTATTTATCTTTTATTTTTATATACAACTAATTAACTAATAGTTAATCCGCATATTGCAGATCAAAGGAGATCTTAAAAGGTTGAACTTGATGGACTGAAAGTCTTTTTTCAACCTTAAATACTATGGGCCTCATTCTATTATCGGCTGTAAAACGGCCACAAGGCTGCGATTCCTTGCGGGGGTTCCGTTATCTTGCAATTCAATTATACGGCAAGGATCTCCCCTTACGGCCGGCTGTATATCTTGCAACCGGCCGTAAGCTCAGAAATCTTTAAACGCAAAAATAAATTCAAGACGGCACTGTAAAGCTCTGTAAATGCTAGGGATCATAATGGGGGACATGAGGATTAATAGCAACCCCCTCTCAAGCTTGCACATGAGCCCAAATCCGAGATTACATTAACTGTTTATTTTCCGGCCGCAGCGTGGGTGGGTCTGAGGTGCTCCAAGCCCTCTGGACTTTTTACATGGATATGTGACAGAAATTAAAAAAATATATATTTACGGATTTGAGTGTAGGGGAATGTTGTGCTATTAATGCTAACACCTACAATCACTTTATAGTCTCATAAGAGTGCAGGATGGCTTTATTATGGCTTTAAAATGTGCCTAATTGTGTGCCTGCCGGACCTTTTTTCTGCAAATAAGCTGCGGCTCGGTTTTAGCCTTGCAGAGAGGTTTCCCGGAGCAATTGAATAGCAACCGGGGCTTTCTTGCGGCCGAAACTCTTGCGGCCGTTTAAGATCAAAGGCTTTCCTCCGGCGCGAGCGGCCGCAAGGGATAGCAAGGCGCCGGCCGCAAGCCTGCCGGAATCCCCGGCCGGAAGGGAATAGAATAGCCGAATAGCTTGCAGCCGGTCCTTGCGGCCCCGCATCTCCTACGGCCGATAATAGAATGAGGCCCTATGTAACTATGTAACTATGTAATAAGCCTGGTCCATAATGTTTAAACTGTCTCTGTGAATAGGGGAATAATTTACAAAACAAAAATGGGAAGGTTACAGCTTTTGCCATGTTTTTGCTATTTACAACTGTGAGATTTACTGGAAAATATAGTCAGTTTTCCATTATATTTATTGCACAATAATCCTATAATATTAATTTTATTACATGATAATGCTTTATTATATTATACCCTGTCATTTAATTTATTTATTCATTTCCATGGGGTTTTAAAGTACAATATCTAATCTTAGGCCTTTTTGATTAAGGTGGAAGTTAATGCAAAAATATATATTGTATACATAAGATGGTATGATATCTACTTTCACTGGCACATTCGGGCTTAATTATATATATCCCCAATGAAGTTTATTAACTCTTTTGATACAGTATTTCAAAAGTTTCATTATGTCATCCAATCTCCCTTCTCTCCTCAAAGTTACACATATTAGTGTGATATGAGACTTTATAAATTTTGTTTTTAAGCCATTCAGCATTTCAGTTGCCCTCCTTTGCATTGTATTATTGCAGATTACAAGGTTGTGCTAATTAACATAGAATACATAGAATATTCAGGGAATAACCAAATTGCCAATGTTTGCGGTCATGAAAGAATGCATCCATCCCCAACTTATTGTCATAAAGCTGAAATCTTAGGTCAGAAGAAATCTAAAAATGTTGAATTTGTTGGACTTATGTCTATTTTCAACTTCATCGACTATTTTACTATGTATTGTTTGTCGTGAGATTTTTTTAAAATTCAGTACACAGCCTATAATTCACAGTAAGAAAAAAGAAGCAGTTGATAAATAGACCATTTATAATTCTGGAAAATAAAAATGCAAATATATCTACTTCTTTTTTTATATTTCACATAGTCTTTAGATCCTAGCCTCCAAACCCGCTGTTTTGACACACCCTGAGCAGCGTAGATGAATAGCATTGTATTCATTGGGTGCTTTATAAATGTGAATCTTCAGTCATATTTGTAGAGCGGTTCTTTTCTGCAATACATTGAGGGAAAAGGTACATATTAAAAAGGCTGTTGTTTCCAAGCCATGTTTTCGGAAGCAAGAGAAAAATAGGCCTCATCATCAAGTCTTCTTAATTCCCCTGGTGGCTTTTATATCGCATATACTAAGCTTTGTAATGTGTGTAATAGTTCTCAATCTCCAGCTGTTTAAGTAGTTGTGTAAATAAAAAAATGACAAAATCTTGAAAGGAATATAATCTTAACTGTGCTTGGTATTCATATTCCCAAATTATTGCTCAGCATGCAAGCTATTATATTTAATAAAATATTAAAATTCAGCAGCCGGACATTTTATCATATATTAATTGTAGGAAGATTTTGAAAGAATTAGGATTAAAGAGCCCTAATCCCCACAGACCACTCTTAAATAAAATAATTGGTACTGTACATCAATATAAACTAATTAAGTCCCGTAAATAATAAATACTTAAAGATACACTATTGCCCTTTATTTAAATCATATTCTTTTGAAGAATTCAATAAAAATAGTGGAAATGTTTTTAAATTGTAAAAAAAATAAAAAATAAAGCATCTAATATTTTACCTTTTCAATGCAATCAATGCTGTTGCTAAATCTACTATTTTGGTTTCTACTGATAAACTTCTTGAGCTTGAAGAATACTTTGAATGTGGATGAAGTTTCTATTTGCATAAAGGGAATGTGGCATCTAACATTGTCAGCAATGTTAATAAGGGTCATGGGAATCTCATTGTTTTATAAGGAAACACTCTCCTGAGATAGTGGGCTTGATCATATTAGCTACCAGGGCAGGCTAGGTAACAAAAAATAGACTCTTGCCCTAAGCTAGCTTCACACTGCAGTAGATTGCCACCATTATTGTGAGGCTGAGCTAGTAAGGCCCTGCTTCACACAGTCTTCTCTAAATGTTACCAGCAAAAAAGAAAAAACCCTTGCTAAACTCAAAGTTTTGTCACCTACCCCAAGCACTTGCAATTTGCCAAAACAGAGATATGCAAGTGTTTTTAGCTTTACTGAGCACCCATGTACCCAAAAATGGGTTCCAGAAGTGCTGTTGTGAGGGTAATGCTTTATCCTTCCTGGTAACAATTAAAAAATAGATACAATTTGGAGGGATATTTTGGTCCCAGCTAGAATCTCTGTGCTGGTTAATATCAGCCAATCAGAAAGAGAATTGAAATTTTCCACATTTTGCTTGACAGAATTTTCTAAGAAAGAAAAGTGAGGATTAGGATTTCCCTGGGTGTTTACCACCCCAATATATAGTATACAAAAATGGTGGGATAAATATATACAAAAATAAAGATAGTTTTATTAGATAAATGACAGCGTCGTTTTTAAAAACAGGGAATGTTTAAAATACTAACACAGGGAATAAAAAATGGCAAATGTGAGGAATAGTAAGGAACCCTCAAGCACTGGTATTGTGCAATGTATAACTCTTAAATGAGTGGGTATCACTATTCACACCTAGCGGGCGAGCCAAAAAGTAATTACAAGTAAATATCAAGGCGTGGAAGTCCTATTGTATCACCAAAGATATATATATAGAGCACCCTGATGCCTAAATGTATGTCCTCCAAAAGTCTAGAGGGTACATTGAACAGAGCAATATATGTGCATAAAAGTGATGATCACGTTAGACGTGCGCATGCGCGTCGTTGCAAACCTGGCGGTCGAGCTCTCTAGGAACCGCGAATTTGTTATAATTACGGCCTAGTTTAAAGCCCCTTATGCCTCATTAGTAGCATATTACTTTGTGAAGACCTGATATCACCCATTACTACCCTAAGAATTGGGGAACAGTCTCTACCTTGTATATACAGCTTTAGACACTTTTTGTGTCATATCGTAGTCAGATGTCAATGAATGTGTATGGACACAGCTTAGACCGTATGCTGTGTAACATATAGCTGTTGCAACAACTTTGTCTGTATTTAAGGTTTAGCTCCCCTTAGTTTTGACTCTCATAGGTACTAATTCTTGATTCACAGCATCTAAAGGGTTGTCAGTAAAGACATACAGTGATCTATATTTCACTTTTATGCACATATATTGCTCTGTTCAATGTACCCTCTAGACTTTTGGAGGACATACATTTAGGCATCAGGGTGCTCTATATATATATCTTTGGTGATACAATAGGACTTCCACGCCTTGATATTTACTTGTAATTACTTTTTGGCTCGCCCGCTAGGTGTGAATAGTGATACCCACTCATTTAAGAGTTATACATTGCACAATACCAGTGCTTGAGGGTTCCTTACTATTCCTCACATTTGCCATTTTTTATTCCCTGTGTTAGTATTTTAAACATTCCCTGTTTTTAAAGACGTCGCTGTCATTTATCTAATAAAACTATCTTTATTTTTGTATATATTTATCCCACCATTTCTGTATACTTGACAGAATTTTCAGCAAATCAGAGCCCAAATAAACTCTTATAAACGATCTAACAGCCATTGCACACAGGGAGCTTTTCAAAAGAGAAGCTCCAGTGAAGTTTAGATTTTTTATTTTATTTGGATTCATCTATTTTCACTGTCCAAAAATGAAGATACAATGGTATTTTGTTGTCGACACTGAAACATATAGAGTAAGTATAGTGCAAATATAGATATATATGTTTTATTGCTATTGCAATATTTTATCACTTAAGTACGAGGTATTGTATACTATTTAGCTGAATATTTGTTTTGCATGAGTGCATAGACAAATGAGTGCAGCTTCTGTGAGCCTCTGTATAACTAACACTGTCTGCTTTCAGAAATACCAGTCACTCAGAAGAATGTTTTTAGAACACAGTTTTGCTGAGCTCATTTATAAAAGAGAAAGTGGATAACAATCATATGAACAATATATTAACATTTCAAAGATTATTTCAATTGAAGAATGAATATATAGACGGTAGTTCTATTTTCCTACAGCTCCTGCTACTCACTATTACTTTATTATGTAACTATTGCAATGTATAACTATTTACAATCATAGATACTGTAGATAGATAGATAGATAGATAGAGATCTTGACTGTATCACCACTACTTTGGAATAAAATAAAGCAAGGTTTTATTTTGCTCACGGGGGGGTTGATCATATTGGTACCACAAAAGCCCATGTTAAAATTCACCTGTTAAAGGTATATGTAAGTTTCCTGGGTTTCAAATGTTTCCTAATAAAAATAGAGCCACATTAAATTCCAAGCCGGTAACTCCAATGTGAAGCTCATAACAGCTGCGTGCTTGAAATTTGGCCGAGTTACGGAGCTAATCAATTAGAAAGGCTGCAAGCTATGAGCTGGAGACGCAAAACAGTAAACTATTTGTGGGCTGGTGGCTTTGTGGGCTAGAATGTAATCAAATAGGCAAACCTGTAGTTACGGGTTTAGATTGAGCCAATGGAAACAGAGATCGTCAGCATTGCGTCACAAGAAAATGGAGGATGGATTTCAAAGTCTTACAGGATTCAATTACGAGCTATGAGCAAACCGACATTCCAGTCAAAATACAATATTAATAAAGCCGCAAATATGATATTCTATTACATGCAAGTTACAGTATATGTATTAATACATTGATTTCCGGGATCGATATAACACAAAAAATGTACATGAAATTAAGTATTTTTCTGAGCTGATTTTCGGGCTTGAGAATGATCTTCTATTAATTCTAAGACCTAACATAAAAGTAGAGTAGTGTGTTTTTATTTGCAAAGTATTGGACTTTACGCCCCCCCCCCCCCCCCCCCCCCTTGAGCACACGTTGGGCTTTGGGCTCCATTTGCATGTTATGGCTTGCTCGCAAGTGACTTGGTTACAATTTAATAGCTAAATTGAACAAGTAGCAGTTACGGGGCTAATTTAATAGCAACAAACTATGTGGCTGATAGTTACATAGTTACATATAGTTACATAGTAATTGAGGTTGAAAAAAATACTTATTTAGTCCATCAATTTCAACCTTTTTAGATAATTGTTAAAAAAAACAGCTCCTTATTAGTAGAAAAATATGTATTATATTAAAAAGTTGAATGTACTTACATATTTATATGCTAGATACTGATATGTGAATGTGCTCACCCCTTACATAAACTGTACCCTACAGGGTACAGTGTGTGACCTCTAAGGAAATCATGGTTGGTGGGGTCACTGCTGAAATTATCCATAAGGAGTCAGGCAGGGAGAAAAAAAGAGAACAGAGAGCAACTGCCAGATTGTGATACAAATGTTAAAGTCTTTACTTCCTCCTGATGGGCCAAAACTATTTATCAAATTGTATACCAATTTAGGCAGGGGTTTGGAGGGTGTTAAACGTACGTTTCAACTGACAGAAATGAAAATATATTTTGCTAACTTTAAGGTAAGTGTTTAGATGCTTATTTTGGTATTTTTTCATGCAAAAATGTTTTCATACACTACTAATTATCCTATATCAGATGCACTCATAATCCAGCTCACTTACATATCCCTTTAAGTTCAATTATTCAGGTTATATCTAGCATATTAATATAATAGTTTCTTACAGCAGACTATAAAGATGGGTGAGGATTTGACAAAGAATGGTAGGAAAAATGGAGATTCACAGGGGTGAGCAGTAAGGGTGGATGGTAGCAAGAGAGGGTGAGAATGGGTAAATAGAGAGGAGCATGGGAATAGCAGAGCAGAAGTAGGCTGTGTAGACAGAGAAGGTGGGACAAATCTTAGTTTTAGTTTGTGTCTCCTCCACTTCACTCAATATTTCCACCTATACCCCCCTGTGATCAATGGAGAGAGTAAGAGGCTATGTTAAGAGGGTACGGATGAATGGAAGGCATGGGGATTTTATGACCGGCAGTATCCCTGTAGTAGAAGCCTATTATGTTGTTTTTTTAATACAAGTGTACACATTGTAACACTTGCCTTTTATTACTGCAAGTCCTCTGTATATAATGTGGTTTGAGCTACTGAAGAACACAAAACATTAATATAATTGTCAGAGCTTAGAACGCACCTGCAGTTTTATTGACTCTTGAGTTGTCTCTTCAACATTTGACCCAATCCACTCTGTATTCTGAATGTCAGTGACAAACATCGATTTTAAAATGGTAGTTTCTACTCTCCACATACATGGAGGAGAACCTGGCAAAATGTACACGTTCATAACTTTTAAATTGATAATTAATCTCTAAGAGTAGAATGGTCTTTAATGTAAAAAAAAGATTAACTATGGAACATGCTCTTTAAATCTTCACAAATATGGAGGTTAGACCTAATTTAGGACAGTGGCCTTATTTATGCTACTTGGGAAGGTTAGAATTCTGCATGGGAACAGCACAATATAAGAAAGTGTGAAGAAGGAGAAGGCAGAGAAGAGTATTTAAAACGAAAAGCAAATCGGGAAAGATCAAAAGTGACCATGGTAGAAAGAGAAAGAAAAGGCAAGGGAGTATGTAAGGAAGAGAGACAAGATCATGCAGACACAATTGAAATGGAGAGGGTATATATCGGACACTCATATGGACCGACAATGTAACTGGAAATTAACAGGACAAGGTGGCAGCCACTTATCAGACTGAGACAAAATAACAGGGTCATGGTTTCCACTGTACTAGTAGTCTGTGACTCAACTCTTAAAAGACTACAGAAATCAAAACAATATAATATGCTCTTTTGTAAAATTAATCTTGATTAAAGGCAATATATTTCTGTAGAAAATGTAAAAAACGGCTTTCATTTCTCAACAATTTTAGTTGTTATTGTCAAATTGGCTTGCACACAGAAATTGAAGTATTTTTTGTAAGAAACAACTAAAATTCTTATTTTCCCTACTTACTCCGAAAACAGCAAACTGAAATAACAATGGTAGTTCTCTGAACAACAAAACTTGCTATAATAGTTATTTATTTATTTTTCACTTTCAAAAATAGTTTGACCTAATATCAAGTCCAGTTATTCAAAAGACAATACGACACTTTACTAGCCATTTCAGCTGATTCGCTTATGTTTGAGTGGTGGATTTGGCATCACTATATTAAATGTTACGATATATAAAATTATAAAACTAAATTTGAGTGCAATTATAAAATAACATTTTAATGTGCAATAGTGTTTTTTCGCTAATAATTTCAGCCTTCTTCTCTGCTGTCTGCATGTTTAAACAATTTAACTAATTAAAACAAAAATTGTATGAACATTTGCATTACAATCATTCTGTTAAATTGCCGATTTGCTGTTGACCTGCAAATCTACAGCCTTATTAAATTGCGATTCAGCAAATTTAAAAGGGCTCTATATAAGCACAGAGCATATTTTTTTTACAGAAGTTTTTAGTTAGTGAACTTCTATCCAAAAGCAAGGTCTTCACTAACTTAAAACTTCTGTAAAAAAAATATGCTATGTGCTTAAATAGAGCCTTTTTAAATTGGCTGAATCGCAATTTAATAAGGCTTTTAGTTTTAACATGACTATAAAAAAAAAAATATATTATTTACTTAAAATATTTTTTTCTTTGTATATTAAAAAAATACCAAAAACACAGATCATTTTTAATACACATGTGAATTTATAGATTTGTGTATAGGAGCTATTTTTCAGTTGGCGCAGTTATTTATCGAAGGGAGCAGTACATGTATTGGATTTTTAACGGTTCTTGGTTATTGCCTCATTTTTAAACTATGACAATAAGATGATTTCCCTAGAATCCTGATAATAATCTGAGCTGTTATCAGTGTTGCCAGACACTAAATACCGAATAGGGTCCTGTATATTTTACTAAGTGAAGGTCATGCTAAAAGATTTCAAGAGCTAAACAACAATCAAAATGAATCTCCAATAGCACAGTTGTGTTTCAAAAAAATACTTGTATTTCCAAGATGCCACTAAATGATACAACAATATCATTTATAAAGGGGTCTGTTGGTAGGAGTTTTTCCCAGCGATAGACAAATCCAAAAAGCCACAATTTAAAATGGAATTATTGTGTGTTTCAATATATTTGTCCTACTTTCTTATTTTTATATAATGCTGCCAGTGTAAGCTGTACACAGCCGAACAATACAAGTATAATGAATCTACACAGAAAGCCTCACAAACTTCCATTTTGTGCCTGAGGCTAAAGGAAATAAAGTGACTTGCCCAAGGTCAATGGAGCTTGCACTGGTCTTGAATTGGGGTCTCCATTTTCACAGGCTGATGTACTGCTCTCAAAATAATTCTCAAGCAGGAGAAACAAACCATTGTACAACATTCCTAACAATTCACATCCAGTAAATCCAGTGTTTATTAATTTGGCTATGCATCATCACAAAAACTCAGTCAATGTCGGCCTTTTCTCTATGAAAAGCAGTTTTTAAATAATCAATTATAGTGGTACTAAGGTTACGAAACTGGAACGGTTCTCCAATTAATGAGAGCAGGCAAACCACAACAGAGTATTTTCTAACTACATAATGGTGACCACTGAGCAAAAGGCAAAAGTAGGGTACAATACACAGAAACGGATTTCATACAAAACAATGCAATATTGCCTAAATGACCACTGTTGTCAAAATGCTTCTATATGGCCTTTTAAATAAGTAAACATTATAATGGGCAAAATGTTTTTTAGAAAGAAAAAAGTAAAACAACATATCATTTACATATTGCCTCATTTTCACACAATTGTTCTTGAATGCCAATCGCACAATCAAAAAAAATCTGTTTGAAACATAAGAGCAGAAATAAGCAGAAAAAAATAAAGCTGTTATTTTATCTCCTGTGCTGAAGACGTGGATGAATCTATGATACCTAGGTGGAAGTTGTGTGTGAGAGGGGCGATTACATTTAAAGAGAGATATGATTGCTATTCCTGAAGCAAGAAGTCTGCTTCTAGGCCAGTGTGGGGAATAGGGTGTGGTATCAATTTAAATCTTACCCAAATATCTTAACATGGGTCTCTCTTCCCCACTGGCTAAGCTAGAGAATGGAGGGCCCTGGTGCAAAAAATTATTCACTCCAGGGAGGGGTTGTCATTTTTTTTGTGTGCTCCCACCGGTATGTATACAGATATATACAACAACAAAATTAGAAGTGCTCAATCTGAGAACAGACAATACCTGAAGTAGATTTGTCCTATAGGTCTGGTTATCTACTCAGAGAGCCATCTCTTTTAGCTCTATTGTGCCCTTTACAGGGAGAAATATCTTAAAGAATATCAGTCTGGTCTTAACTCAAAAGAGTGACCCAGCCCCGAAATACTAGGCAAGTCTACCCTGAACAGTATGTATGCACATATACTGTAAACAGCAACACAATTAGAGGCGCTCAATCTGAGAACGGACAATACCTGAAGTAGATTTGTCCTATAGGTCTGGTTACCTACTCTGAGAGCAGCCTCTTTTAGCACACTTGTGCCCTTCACAGGGAGAAATATCCTGTAGTAAATCAGCCTGTTCTCACTCAAAAGAGTGATCCAGCATCGAAATACCTGGTAATTCTACCCTGAACACTAGAAACAGCAAACACCAGTGCTATTTTTTTTATCAAATCTTGTGTGATAATATGTTATCAAGCTAATTATCTTAAGTATTTATTTCCTAATTTTCCATATAGAAATACTAGGGGCTCAAGGATTATTAATATTTTATTAGGGGTTCAAAAGTCTGCATTCTTATTTATGAATTCAGAATATAAGTATTCCCACTTAGAAAACCTTTATAAGGTGTCCCAAAGAGGACCAAAATATTATTTTTGTTTTAGAGCTTTATATAGGATTTTGTCAAGTCACAAATCACATACCATTATCTGCAAGAACCCAGACTTAAATGTACCTTATCAATCCAATCAAGAACCCACACATGTTGCCACATTAAATTCCACAAACATGTAAAATCGTAGATTGTAATGTAGCCCACAAAACTTACGGCTATTAAATTGGCCTTGTAAAGCAACCAGCCGTCGACTTGCGGAGTAGGGGTCGAGGAAACCCTACGGGACGTGAGAATTCGACTTGCGAGGCCGCAAATCACTGGCGTTCAAGCCCAATTGGAGCCAAGAAGCCAACGAGGGCTAGAGAGGACCCACAAGGGGGATACACTACTGTACTTTAAGCAACAAGGAAAGTGGTGTTAGGTCTTAGAATTAATAGCACAACATTCTCAAGCCAGCAAATCGGCCCCCAAAAATACTTTGTTTCATGTTTTTTTTCTGTGTTATATTGATCCCGGCAATCAATGTGTTAAAACATATAATGGAACTCGCATGTAATAGAATATCATATTTATGGCTTTATCAATATTGCATTATATCTGGAACGTAGGTCCAATCATAACTCGAAATTGAACCCCGTAAGACTAAATCCAGCCTCCATTTTTCTGTGATGCAATGATGACGATTTCTATTTCCATTGGTTCCATCTAAACCTGTAACTACGGGTTTGACTAATTAATCACTTTCACGGCCGTGCATCCAATGTTCAACAAACGGTTTACAGGTTTGCGTCTCAAGCCCGTAACTCGCAGCATGTCCTAATTTAATAGCTCTGTAAAACAGCCAAATTTCAAGCCTGCAGCCATTGCAGGTCTCACGTTTCACATACGTGCTTGGAATTTAATGTGGCTCATGGTTTTTAACTATCTTATTTAGATACTGTTTTTAATTAGTAGCTAATAAAGATTGAATTTTATTTTATTAAAACATATCCAGAATAAGAGTTTTTATCATGATAAAATAGGCTTTAAAATGGAGAATTTACTAAGAGGACACACGTTTATAAGTGATCTACACTAGCACATTGTGTGTTATTAATATTATTATTGATAACTTTTATTTGTAACGCGACAACATATTCCGTGGGCTGTAAAGGGGATAAGAACAAGGAAAAAAACAATATTAGCAAACTGCAGGGCCCTGTTTTGGGCTTAGAATCTTTGTAGAAAGTGCTTTTTTCCAAAGCACCCTACAGGATTGGAAACTTGCTACATACAATATAAAGGGAATGGAAGAGGCAGAGAACTGGGGAACAGCAGACAGGCAATAGCAAGGGTCAGGAAGGAAGTGGCAGTTTGCTTAAGTAGGAAAGTTGTGAGGAATTGACTCTGCTGGGTTTTGAACCCTGGTCCCCAGGCTGCTATACCTCTTCCCTACCACTGCGCCAGCCTGCCTTTTGTGAATTTCATTAAGACCTGATAAGCTTGACTCTGCTAGCAATAGTATCAGTACTTAAGTATCTTCAGCTGTGTATGGTCAGGTGTCTGGTCCTTGGCCTATATAAGGCACTTCCTGTCAAATGTACCTTGCCAGATTATGGTGTGGTTCCTGATCACTTCAATAAAGCTTGTTCCTGTTTCACCTTCAAATTGCTGAACTGGATTATTGCTGACCTTGGCTGCTGGTCTCCACAACCATGTGATTCCATATCATTACAGAATAATCTGGCCGCTTTCATGGAGACTGCCGGGTCAGATTCTGCATTGGCGCAGCAGGTTGCTTTATTTGCAAGAACTGTGCAGACCCAGGCACAGACCATTCAAGTGCTGCAGGACCAGGTAGCTGAACTGCAGGCCCAACAGGTTGCTTTTACTGCAAGAAATGTGCAGACCCAGGCACAGACCATTCAAGTGCTGCATGACCAGATAGCTGAACTGCAAAATAAAATTCAGTCAATGCACAGTGAGTATACCAGCTACAGGGCACGAGATGTTGCGGCTGCTACTGTTACACCTGCACAAGATGCCCACTTGCCCCTACCAGAAAAGTTTGGAGGAGATCGCAAAAAATTTAGGGGTTTTCTAAATCAATGCCGTTTGCACTTCATGATGTTACCTCAACGATTTCCATCTGAAAGATAGAAGGTGGGATTTATTTTTTCCTTATTCAAAGATGAAGCCCTGGCTTGGGGCTCCCCTCTTCTGGAACAGGACAGTCCAGTCTTGGGTAATCTAAATGACTTTCTTGAGGCCATGTGCCTAGTTTTTGATGACCCAAATCGATGTGCTACAGCAGAAGCCACTCTCCTTCATTTGCATCAAGGGAGGCGCTCGGTGGCTGAATATGCTGCTGAATTCAGACAGTGGGTTGCTGATACTACCTGGAACCAATCAGCCCAGAGGTTCCACTTCAGAAAAGGTCTCTCAGAAGCTAAAAAAAGATGAGCTAGCTCGTGTTGATCTTCCTGCTGACTTTGATGCATTTGTGCGTTTGGCTATCCGTATTGATCGGAGACTTTCTGAAAGAAGATTGGAAAGACAGGGCTCTTTTAGACCAAGTAGTACTCCAATTTCCTATTCAAGAACTTCTACTCCGATCCCACAAACACCTACAGACTCTGAGCCAGAGGCTATGCAGGTAAATCTAATAAGAGGGCCATTATCCAACGAAGAAAAACAGTGGCGACGCACTCACAATTTATGCCTGTATTGTGGTAGTGCAGGGCACTATGCCATCAATTGCCCTAGCAAATCCAAAAGAACAATAGCTATGGCGGCTGAGGGTGCACAGATTCGACACCAATACCAGATTTCAGATCAACTGGATTCTGTCACACAACCCTTGTTTTCTCTGGCTCATGGTGAAGAGGGTATATTGACTCAACATCCTCATTTTGTGGTGCCTATCACGTTGCAATGTGGTGATCGTAAAATTTCAACTACAGCTATGATAGATTCTGGAGCAGGCGGAAACTTTATGGACATTAAATTTGCAGCAGGAAATAGAATTCAGTCTATCCCTAATTCTTCACCTGTGTTAATGGAGACAGTTGACGGTTCTCCACTTACGTCAGGCCCGGTTACACATGAGACTGTGCCCTTAATGTTGACTGTGGAAGTGAATCGCCATGAGGCTATCTCTTTCCACCTAATTTCCTCAACACAGTTTCCAGTGATTTTGGGGGAACCTTGGCTTGCTCTGCATAACCCACAGATTGATTGTAAGATCAGAACTTTGTCCTTTCCTTCAGAACACTGCTTAATGTCAACCCTCTAAGGTTACACCTGTTGCCACAACAATTAATGAAATGGTTGCTACAAACTTGACTAAGCTTCCTCTACAATATCGGGATTTTGCAGATGTCTGTGATAAGAAGAATGCTGATCAGCTTCCACCACACAGGCCTTATGATTGCCCAATAGAGCTGTTGCCTAGGGCTGCTATCCCATTTGGCCGTATATATTCCCTTTCTGAGCCTGAATTGAAAGCTCTTTGTGAATACCTACAAGAAAATCTTGCCAAAGGCTTTATTCGACCATCTACTTCTCCAGCAGGAGCTCCTATTTTCTTTGTAGAAAAGAAAGATGGCAGCCTACGGCCATGCGTTGATTACAGGGACATTAATAACATCACTGTTAAAAAACGCTACCCCTTGCCTCTGATTCCTGAACTTTTGGAGAGACTTCGCTCAGCTAAAATATTTACGAAGCTTGATCTTTGGGGGGCATATAATCTGGTTCGCATAAGACCCAATCATGAATGGAAAACAGCTTTCGGAACCAGGTACGGGCATTACGAATATCTAGTAATGCCTTTTGGGCTGTGTAATGCCCCTGCAACTTTCCAGCATCTTATCAATGATGTACTACGAGATCTCCTGGATCAGTTTGTTGTGGCATATTTGGATGATATCCTAATCTTCTCTGATAATCTTGAAAACCACAGAAAACAGGTCCGTATAGTTCTAGAGCGCCTTCGTACCCACCGCCTATACATTAAACTAGAAAAATGTGAGTTTGAACAAACAGAAATTCAATTCCTGGGGTATGTAATAACTCCCAAAGGTTTAAGTATGGACGCAAGTAAAATTATAGCTGTGCTGGACTGGCCCATCCCCAAGAATGAAAAAGATGTTCAGAGATTTGTGGGGTTTGCCAATTTTTACAGGCGTTTCATTAAGAATTTCTCTGCCGTTATTACACCAATCACTGAACTCACACGTAACGGGACTCCTTTTCAGTGGTCCGATAAGGCGGATACCTCATTTTCCCGATTGAAGACTCTGCTTACCTCTGCCCCTGTCCTGGTACATCCTCAGCCGGAATTACCATTTATTGTGGAAGTTGATGCTTCTGATTCAGCTGTTGGTGCTATACTGTCAAAAAGGACTGGACCTAAGATGCTGTTACATCCGTGTGCCTTCTATTCCCACCAGATGGTGCCAGTAGAAAAAAACTATGACATAGGGAATAAAGAACTATTGGCTATAAAAGCTGCCTTCACCGAATGGAGACATCTCTTGGAGGGAGCTACCCATCCAATTACTGTCCTCACAGATCACAAAAATCTGGAATGTATTCGATCAGCAAAGAGACTGTCAGCCAGACAAGCACGCTGGTCCCTATTCTTCTCGAGGTTTAATTTTTTGGTTACATACCGTCCTGGCTCCAAGAATGGTAAGGCGGATGCCTTGTCTAGAATAGCTGACCCCCTCCATACTACCGTAACCAAGACCACCATCTTGCCAGAGGATATATTTATAGGAGTTACATTTCCTTCTGATCTGATGTCTCGCATTAAAAAGGGCTACGCTGAAGACCCAGTTCTTCGTGATCCTCCTCGTGACCTCCATATGATGATGCTTAATGGTTTTTGGATTTTTCAACAACGTCTGTTTGCTCCGGAGTCAGTGCGACTGGACCTTTTACGTCTCTACCATGACTCAAAACCAGCAGGTCATCCAGGAATCCGAAAGACACAAGAACTACTTGCCCGATCCTTTTGGTGGCCGAAGTATCATGAGGATGTTAAGAAGTATGTGTCCTCTTGTGATGTATGTGCCAGACATAAGACTCCTCGCTTATCCCCTGTTGGCTTGCTTCAGCCTTTTCCGATTCCTCATCGTCCCTGGGGATCTATATCCATGGACTTTATTGTGGAACTACCTCCCTCTAAGGAACACACTACCATTCTTGTTGTTGTGGACAGGTTAACTAAGATGGGTCATTTCATACCAGCTCGTGGTCTCCCTTCAGCAAAACAGACGGCTGACCTGGTTATTCGGGAAATATTTTGCTTGCATGGAGTGCCCGATGAAGTAGTTTCTGACAGGGGAGTGCAGTTTACATCTCGTTTTTGGAAACATTTTTGTTCTAATCTAGGTATTAATGTAAATCTGTCGTCAGCTTTTCATCCGCAAAGTAATGGACAGACTGAGCGAACCAACCAGACTTTGGAGCAATATGTGCGGTGCTATATTAGTTACCTGCAAGATGACTGGCTGGATTTTCTACCCACGGCGGAGTTTGCCTATAACAATGCCCAACACTGCTCCACTTCTTTGGGCCCATTTTTTGCCAACTATGGTTACCATCCGACCTTTCTAGTCAGTCTCCCAATTACTACTTCTATTCCTGCTGTCACTGACCGGCTAACCGCCTTATGTGATTCCCAAGCACTGTTGAAAGAGACTCTTTTGGAGGCTCAGAAATGTTACAAAAGAGCTGCTGATAGGCATAGAAAGGAGGCCCCAGTCTATCACGTTGGTGACAAGGTGTGGCTGTCAACAAAGAATCTTAAGCTTCGGATTCCTTCTCATAAATTGGGTCAAAGGTTCATGGGACCTTTTGAGATCATTGCTCAGATCAATGCTGTCACTTTCCGTTTGCAACTCCCGAATTCCATGAAAATTCATCCAGTGTTTCACGCTGCACTGCTTAAACCTTTTCATGAAAATACTTTCCCTGGCCGAGCACTGCCGGCCCACCTCCAGTCCTCGTGGATGGTGAGGATGAGTACGAAGTGGAAAAAATTCTTGACTCCAGGATCTTCCGTAACAAGCTTCAGTATCTGGTTCGCTGGAAAGGCTATGGTGAGGAGGAGAGTTCGTGGGAACCAGTGGACAATATTCACGCTCCTGATCTCCTTCGGTCTTTTCATGTGCAGTACCCTGCTAAACCAGGTAATAGGGCATCCAGAGGCTGCACCTATAGAGGCGGGGGTAATGTGAGGAATTGACTCTGCTGGGTTTTGAACCCTGGTCCCCAGGCTGCTATACCTCTTCCCTACCACTGCGCCAGCCTGCCTTTTGTGAATTTCATTAAGATCTGATAAGCTTGACTCTGCTAGCAATAGTATCAGTACTTAAGTATCTTCAGCTGTGTATGGTCAGGTGTCTGGTCCTTGGCCTATATAAGGCACTTCCTGTCAAATGTACCTTGCCAGATTATTGTGTGGTTCCTGATCACTTCAATAAAGCTTGTTCCTGTTTCACCTACAAATTGCTGAACTGGATTATTGCTGACCTTGGCTGCTGGTCTCCACAACCTTGTGATTCTATGTCATTACAAAAGTATGCAAAGTTAAAAAAGGTTTATCATTTAGTGGTAGAGGAAAGGGATCTGATAGAAAGTAATTTGAGGTGAAAGGCTCTAGTATATAATATGGTGTCTGCCCCTAGTGGTCAGATAATATAATCTGCAAATGGGAAAGTCAGGGGAGAAAGACTGTTAATGAGCACACTGTGTGAGGAGGGTCAAATACAGACATTGGGAAGATGTTTCTATATAGTAGGAGACAGTAGAAATCTGATAGGGAGGGATTGTGAAACAGTGGTGCTACTATGGAGTTATTTTCTTTACCTAGTGCAAGTTTTGTATCATTCACTTCACAATCTCATTTATTATATCAAGACCTGGGTTGCAGTTTGGTAATGTGCAGTATTGCACTATATATACACACAATTATAGTATCCACCACATGTCCATGCCTTTGCATACTACAAACAGAGTAGCGCATGCATCTTTTAGGGGTCAAGCATGTGCAGTTTAACAGCTGTTTCAGTTGGCGCATTGGCAATTATTTGTAAAAAAACAAGATACAACATGCACATGTTTAGATTCCGCGCATGTGTCATCATAGGCACCATATTGTTTGACAATGATACAATTATTGCCATTATATCATTGATGATGTATCATATCAAAAAAACACAGCAAAATGACAACATGACTGGGAATTTAATCAGCACTGTACATACTGTTTATTTTTGTTTATAATCTTATAATGCTGGGTTGCAGGTTAACTCTACCTATTACACCCATGTATACACCAGCCATGCTTTAGTAAATTATATGAAACAATTTACCTTTATTTCTATTATAATTCAAATGGCAGTGTAAACTGTGAATATAAGGAAGTAATTTGTACATTTAATTATCAAGCCATGTTCTTTAAAAGAGCTCTTTGTAAATAGGAAAAAATACATGTTTTTATTGCAGAGAAAGATATCTGCTAATTGTTCATTGCTTTGAATTTGTTTTAAAGAAATTATACATTTTTATAGAAATATTTTGGAACTAGTTTGACTTTGTAGCTTTGTGATCAGCAGTCCAAGAAAATCCCTCTGTGCTATTGCCAGTTTTGGGTCTGTGTTGGTGATAAATATAGAATAACTATTTATATTTAATATGAGTGTGCTCAGGGGAATCAAGCCTTTCATAATTAGTTTAACTTTCAGCAACACAATTGATTTTGTAGTGATACATGTGTACAATATGGAAAAGTAATTTCTTAATTTTACAGATTTATTATATTGTGTCGTGACACATAATGTACCACAAGAAAGATACCTCTAGAAGTCTTTACTATAGTTATGAAGAACAACATATGATGTTTCATGTGTACAGATAAATTAGGCAAATGAACTGCAAATGTTTAACTTTGATGGCTCCCCAACTGAGAACTGAATTGTTTATGTGAAAGGACCTCTGTGGTCATATATTTAAAATATCCTCTTTTGTAGAACTACACTTGAAATTAGGCTTTAAAAATGTATATGTTTTAAAATGTAAAAAGCAAAATAATACAGCTTATATTACTTTTATATGCAAATATTCTGCTATCTAATAGACCATTTTAGTTTTCAATTATCTACTTCCTGAGGTGGGAAAAGACTTTGAATACACTGGAGGTTTCTATCTGGAGAATGGAAATGTGTCTACAACTGCAATTGCATTCATTATTTAAAACTAGGGGAGAAGAAAACAGAAATGGGATTAGGGAGGTCGGTAGGGAAGGGGGGTAATATCTATTAGGAGCCAATAGTTCCATCATAGAAGTTGGATAGCACAGATTCTATTTACAATAGTTATGGGTCAGGGATACTGCAATAGGGGCAAGAGGCCTAGGGAGACCATTTAGATTCAAAGTCCTGTGAGTTACCTTCAATATTACATGTCACTATTTCCAGTATAGCCGTTTCATTCATTACTTTAATCATTCAAAGAAGTGTATGGAAGCAATGAAGCAATCTGTAATTTTTTAATTAAACATATTTGGTCTCATTCAATTGCTACCTTTTTAGAGATCGGGGCTCGCAAATGGTGGTCACAAGCTACGTTGATATTCAATTGCCTTCTGTTTGCAGGCTCTTGTCAAATTACATGCTGCGAGCTACGGTTCCTAGCGATTTGTTCAATTGCAGCTTACTTTATTATTATTATTATTATTATTATCCTTTATTTATAAAGCATCAACATATTCTACATCGCAATACATGGGTTAGGTACAAGTATAAAAAATAACCCCACAATGAAAAATAATGGAAGACCCTGTTATTGAGCTTTCAATCAGATATACACAGTGCTTTCCCTAAAGCACCTCACAAGATTGAGACTCGCAAACTTACATTCTAAAGGATGTGGGTGAGGTACAGTAGAGTGAAAGATGCATAGTGAGTAAGAGGCTAAAGATGATAGGCTTTTTTAAATAAATGTGTTTTTAAAGAGATTTTGAAGGATTTGAGGCAGGAAGATAGTCTGGTGGAGCGAGGTAAGGAGTTCCAAAGAATAAGGGCAGCACGAGAAAAAGTCTTGAAGACGGGAGTGAGAAGAGGTGATGAGAGAGTGGAGAAGAAGGTCATTAGCAGGGCAAAGAGGGCAGTGGGAGTGTATTTTGGCATGAGAGCAGAGATGTAGGAGGGTGCACTATTGTGGAGGGCTTCATATTTTAGGGTCATGATTTTTAATTGTATTCTAGAGGCTACGGGAAGCCAGTGGAGTGCCTGACATGGAGGAGCTGCAGACACTGATCGTTTAGTATGGTAGATGAGTCTAGCAGATGCATTCAAAGCCTCAAAGCCTTTAATCTTTCACGGCCACAAGAGTTGAAGCCACAAAAAATCCAGATTTGCCATTCAATTGCTCTGATTTACCCCTTAAATTACTAAACTCGAGCCACAGGTTACTTGGCCCAAGGAGGTGTTGCAAAGGGCTTGCTTACAAATCGTAGCACTTTAAAAGCAAATAAAAAAGCAATCATGTACTTTTATTAAAAGTGAAAGTGATGTGAGGTCTACGGGCTTGAATAACGAGTTACGGGCTTGGAGGTCATTCAAGCCCGTAGGACTTTGAAGGGAAATTAAGCATGAAATAAAGTATTTGATTTTGGCGATGTGCAAGCTTGAGTAAGTTGTGCTTTTAATCCTAGAGTCACCCATTGTGTTCCCCATCATTTGCAGTGCTTTACAATGCTGGATTGAATTTATATTTGCATTTACAGTTCTCTGAGTTTGCGGGCTTGAAAACACGAGTCACAGGCTTGCGGTTCATGTTTATGATTATCCTGTTTATGATTATCATTAGCATGGTTTGTGATTATCGGTAAAGGAGGACTAATTTGCGGGCCTGGCCAATTGAATAGCAGTGTAAACGTAAAGGACGTAACTCGATCGCAGGAAATCGGCGAATTGCAATTGAGTTACGGCCCCTAATTGAATAAGGCCTATTGCATTGCAGAGTTTTTGTTGTTTAGGGAGTATGAGCCCGATTCAATTGCAAGCCTGTTCATCTCCGATTCCAGTGCTATTCAATTGAAGAAGCCGGCAAGTTACGGGCCGAATGCTGAAGCCGTAAACCATGCACTCGTGCGTAGAAGTTCAGGGCGAACCCTCAAAATACAAAATAATAAAAATGATTGCCAATACTGTTTTAGTCCATATGGGTGGCCTGATATCCTGAGATTGATATAACCCTGAAATGATACATAAAAAAATAGGATTTTTTATTGCCACTTTGCAAGCATGAGACTGTTGTGCAATTAATTCTAATCTCTTTCATCGCTTTCCTCGTCATTTACAGTTTAGTGTTGATTATTTATTTGCATTTACAGTGCTATGGACAGGGGTTAAACCACCTTGCAGATCCTCTCTAGCAGTCGTAGGATTCTTTCCTACATTTGCTCCAGTTACGATTGCTTAATTAAATCTGGGTCTTTGTTTGGAACTTTGGGCCCCATTCAATTGTCCAAATCGCATTTACTTGAACTCGAAAAGCAGCTCGTAAAGGTTATGGATATTTAATTGGCTACATTTAGCTACTTTATAACAAAAGGAGAACAGGGTATTAAGTACTGGGGCAGATATAGCAGCAGTAAATTCCACATATAATGACCCCTAGGAGTCTGAAGATTAGTTGTATTATTTATCAGAGCATCCACATACTGGTAAAAGTCTAGTGACATCGGGCCATATTAAATTCCAACCTTGTAAGTCCAACGTAAGGGCTGCGTGATTCAGATTTCGCTGTCTTACGTGTCTATTTAGGAGGCTAATAATTATAATTAAGATGTTAAACAGGCGATATTGTATATCCAATTACTAGATCAGAATATATATTATAGGAACACAGTGAAATTAACTTGTTCATTGAGGCCCATTGGGATAACAGAATTCAATAAAGTTATCCATTTACTGTCCGCCTTTAAAAGTTCTTGTTCTATATCTCCTCTGCGAATACCTAAGTTTACTTTCTTTAAGACAAAACACTTAACATCTGGTTTAGAATTGTGGCATAATAGATAATGATGTGCCACAGTTGACAAGGTTTTGCCTCTGTCTTGATCTTTTTGGGCATTCCTAATGTTGCTTAGATGTTCACCCAAGCGCCTCCTTACTTCCCTACTGGTCATTCCAATGTACTTGAGTTGGCATGGGCAAACCAGACAGTAAATAACAGAGTTGGAAGTGCAATTATAGAATTCTTTGGCCCTACGTATCTTACCTTTTCTATCCACCACTTGTTCTCCTCTAATCATATGGGTGCCAAATTTACAGTGGCCACATTTTTACCCCTAGGTAGTTCAGTTTAAAAAAAATGTCTCCTCACAACAATATCCTTCAAAGAAAGTATGATGTGGTCAATAGATATCTACAATGACTCTACATCTAGGGTTACCAAGTATGTTGTAGGACTTATGCAAATGCAATTAAAACTTCCCCAAACATCCATGGTGTCACGTACATATGAGGGAAGGCCTAATACAAAACTTCTCAGCTACTCCCATTCCAATTGCGAGTTACCTTCCCACAATCACTGCGGGCCAGCTAAAGACGTAACTCAGCCCTATCTTCTCTTATGATTTTTCAAGCCCGCAAAAGTTAATAGTTAATATTCAATTACAAACGTTCAAGTAGCTCCCAAATTAAATCTGACCTGCAACCCGAAAATTTATCAAAAAATATTACGAGTACTAGATAGGAATTGCAAGGAGGTAAGACAATGTTATATTGATCCCGGAAATCAAGGGGTTAATACATATCATGGAACCCACATGGACAAGAACACTTGCTTTAGTGATTTTTATTGATTTCTACATTGCTGGATTGCGAGTCCGATCACAAATTTTACTTTTAAACACTAATTAATTGTAGTATAAACTCCATTTTATACTGATGTCATGATGATGGCCTTATTTACTTTTGGCTGTGGCTAAGAAATACATTACGGGATTGTTAAAATATTGTCAGATCATATGATCATGCCCCCTGAAAACCTACTTATGAGTGCATGTTTTCCGTGTGGAGGCTGTAAAAGGGAAGTTTTGAGTTAGAGACAATTGAATAAGTTTAAATGTTTAGAAAAAATTTAACCCGCAGCCAAAATATCGTGTTACAGTCAGAGGCAGGCTTGAAATTGAATGGGGCCTTTTGTCCCGTAGAAGACCATGGTGATGCTGCTATTGGCACATCCAGTATGTATGGGAAAGCCACATATTCAGTACCATTAGAACTTCTAAAACACAACTGATACATGAAAGGATATATTTCCCTCAGTTTCTTTAGGGTTATTTAGGTATTGCGGAGGACTATAAAATTAGTTTCAAATAATGTGTAACCTATTTCCAAAAGTAAGTGAGCAGATCATTTGTGACCATGTCTAAGGCCTGGCATGCGTATGTAAGTTGAATTCCCATTCAGCATTTAATGTCTGTAATGCATTGCACCTATGAGTGAAGCTGGTGTTGTATACCATTGATAAGGGTATGTGGGTGTCTCAAATATGTAATTATAACTTTTTATATATATAATTATAAATATTTTCTCAAAATCTCATTGATAAGGTGCCTGAGTTGGAGTTAAAGTAAATGTTCCTAATAGGGAATGTCACAGATTTCCTGTAAGTTTTCAAAGGAAATGCAATATGTGCCCTTAACTGGGTCTACTACTTTCACAAAACAAATTTGCTCCCACCATGCAGACTATTTCCTAACCAAACCTAGATATTGCTTAATACTGGCTTTATAGTTAAGTTACTCCCACCAACACACTGTTAATTGCAGGCATTCCAAACCTGTTTGTTTGGACTCTGTATTTCTGTATTTTAGTCTCTTTTGAAGAAATAAACATAATAAATGACTAAATGTTTTTACAATTTAAACAAAAGCAAAATAATTAACCTAATATTTTACTTACTGTATGTGTTAAGGAAGCAATAGGATCTACCATATT
The DNA here is from genome assembly GCA_027410445.1 of Discoglossus pictus. NCBI lineage: Eukaryota > Metazoa > Chordata > Amphibia > Anura > Alytidae > Discoglossus > Discoglossus pictus. The sequence goes on along the minus strand of CM050166.1, from coordinate 173,805,178 downwards.
TGTTTCTGCTGATCAAATTCACCACATAGCCAGTTGAGTCAAAGGGGCATCATAATGGCCATAAGGTCTTTGTGGAATACTTTACCACTTGTTAATTTATGTTGTGTGATGTTTTCCTTAAGCCTGGTTGTATGCCCCGGACATTATGGCCTCCTTTCCACCAGCTTATTTGAGCCTAGAGGGCTATGGGGCCATTTTCTATTTCTTGGGCAAATATTTTGTGCGTAGAGTGTGTTTTAGGGTGCAACTATTGCATTAAGCTAAGAAATATATTCCCCTACTGGGGTTGGACTCCAATCCCCCACCCAGACATTCTGGCTCCAGGGCTCACAGTGTGTTATCAACCCCTGCTGTGCTCAGATCCTGACCAGAGGTATCTGATAGCTGGGACAGTAGATTCAATTGCTATAGTTCATCAAGACCGCAAATGTTTTAACACCTGTAAATGGCAAATGTAGAAGAAAATCCTACGGGTACCAGATAGGACTCACATGGGGGTTATCTACCTGTTCGTAGCACAGTAAATACAAATAAAAAATCAATACTGCACTTTCAAAAATGGGGAAAGCGATAACATACATTACAATTAATTGCATAACAGTCTCAAGCTTGCAAATCTGCAATAGAAAATATATTTTTCTAATGTTTCATTTTGGTGTTATATCAATCTCGGGAATCAATGAGTTAATACATATCAGGCCACCCACATGGACTGAAACAGAATCGCCATTTATTTTTAATATTTTGTACTTTGCAGAATTGCGAGTCTGATCGCATATGGGACCTCTAATTGATTGATGTGTAACCTCCATGTGATACTGATAATGATAACAGTTTAATTTACTATTGGCTGTTTTCGAAATTGATAGTTACAGCCTTGCTTAATTGATCACGGTCTGAAAAGCTACACACAATTGCATGGTTTACAGTTTCGGCTTTCTGTCTATAAATTGCGAACTTGTTCAACTGAATCGCTCTAAAATTTTAGCAAATTTCAAGCCCACAGACATACGGCCTGTATAACGTAATCTGCTGGCTTGCAATTGAATAAGGACCCTACAATCTGGTTAATCTGTCCTCTGTGTGAGGATACAGAACCAATATAACCTGTGGGTAGGATTGGTCTTTTTAGGATTTTCAAGCCCAATGAAGAGCGGGTTGTGACAATACCTTTACAGTGAATATTTTTTCAGCATCAACAAATCCAATAGAGATATAAAATAGTATTTCATGTTATATAAATAATTACTACTTTGTCTGGAGTTCTTGTTTCAAAACCTTGTCTAAAAGGTCAGCAGAGAGCCTAAGATTTATGGTTAACACTGAGTCAATATAAGTGAGAGTAGTAAATTGAACAGGCTGTGGGACTTTCATTTATCTAATTTTTATTTACCCAGTGTCAAATGTAAATAATGTTATGTTTGGTGGGACAGAAGAGGCCTGTAAATTACTGCTCTGTACAATGTAACATTTTTGTATATTATATGATATAACAAAAATGATTTAAACGTTTTATGATTACTTATGAGTTTAGTATTATAAGGTTTTTAGTATAGTCTATGAATTGATGTCTAAGTCATATGACACCAAAAAGTTTGATATAGATGATACCTTTGAGTGGTTTATACAGTTTGCCATTAATATGTATCAACTCCATCAAATTGATTGATATTGTTTTGTGGCTGAGACAGTAGTGCAACTTGCCTCACTAGTTGCAAATATTATTATTATAGTTATTATTTTAATAATTTGTAAGAATACTGTTAACCTTATGTGACATCATGGGGGGTTTAGTGTGACGTTATCAGTAATATCATGGATGATTTCATTTTTCACATTATATGTAATGTCATAAAAAAAACTCAATTTGATTATAATGAAATCTTTTTAATTAAACATCTTTATTCTCTTGTAATGTAAAAATGATAAACTAATCTTATTGTCTTATTAACTAGTGGTGTTATTTAAAATCCAAACAAAATATAAAACAACTTCTACATTTCCTAGACACCATTCAAGGTCCTATAAGGTCTGTTTTTCAGAAAATGTTTGTTGTTTAATTGTATGTATTAAGTAATATGCATTGTTATACTATTGAAATATGTCATTTAATTAAACTTATTTTTTTCCACATAAGCCTTACAATATGTCAGGCAGCCTTAAATTCCATAATGTGTTTGACCCAACCCCCTCCACTAGAAGACAGTTCTGTACTACTCTTTTAGATAGAACTCTCTCTCTCCTCTCTCAAATGCACTAACACATATATCCACATATATATAGTGTCTAAAAAATGTTTGCTCACACCCTCAGTGGGAACAATATAAAAAATCCACGTTTCGGTCACTCGCCCCCTCTGGCGGACCATTATATGGCCTTTGCTATATCGTATTCTCTCGCCCACCACTGGACAACTAGATAACATTTCCTATATCATTCTATCTGTAAAACCGCTATATAGCCTTCCTATATCAACCTTTCGCCCCCTCTAGTGAACCAATATATGACGTTTGCTATATTATATTCTTCTACACCCCACTGAACCACTAGGTAGCTTTTCCAAATGTATTCACCCGCTCCATCTGGTGAACCACTATATAACCTTTCATATATCAACATCTCACCCCATCAGACAATACTATACTGCCCTTCCTACTATCACTGAAAGGCAGTTAACGACTACAAAACCTTTGTTATTTCATTCACTCGCCTGATCTGGCAAACCATTAAATAGCCTTTCCTATATCATATTATTTCCCTCTCTACTAAACCACTATAAAGTCTTTGCTAATTATGTTGCTCACCTGGTCTGGCAAACCAGTATATAGCCTTTCCAATATCATATTCTCTCCCCCTCTACTGAACCACTATAAAACATTTACAATTTAATTCACTTGCCTGATCTGGCGAACCATTATATCATATTCTCTCCCTCTCTACTGAACCACTATAAAGCTGTTACAATTCCATTGTATAGCCTTTCCTATGTTAATCTCTTGCTCTTATCTGCCGAACGACTTACTATATAGCCATTCCTATATCATATTCTTTCTCCTTCTACTGAATTACTACAAACCAATTCCTAATTCATTTGCTTACCCAATCGGTTCCCTTCCCCTCTACTGAACCACTATAAAGAGTTACTATATAATTTGCTCGCCCGATCTGGCAAACCATGATTTAGCTTTTCCTATAGCAATTTCTTTTCAATTACATTGAACCACTAAAAAACTTTTCTCATCCAATCCACACCCTGATGTGGTGAACCATTATATAGCTTTTCCTATACAATTATCTCGCCCCCTCTACTGAACCACTATCACCAATCAAACTATGTGAAATCTGACTTTAGGTCAAATGTACAAGTCTCTACTGTGCATGCTTATTGAATGAACTATTATGTCTCAAAAATGGCTTAAGCTATCTAAACAAAAAATCCAAAAAAGCAGGAAGGCTTCTTCACACATTATTATATTGCCAAATTTTAAAAAAATACATATAGAATACATACAATACAATACAAATAAAATAAATACAATACCCCCTATCTATCTAACATACAATCAATCCTATATATCTAAAATACATTCCGCAATCTATGTAATATACAATAAATCCCATCTATCTAAAATACATACCCCTATGTAACATACAATATAGAATATAAAATAAATCCTAACTATCTAAAATACAATACTATATAATATACAATACATCCTATATATCTAAAATGCATAACCCTATCTAACATACAATAAATACTATATAATATACAATAAAGCCTAACAATCTAAAATACATACTCCTAACATACAATAAATCCTAACTATCTAAAATGCATACCCTTATCTAACATACAATAAATACTATCTCCATATACAAACCCTAATTCTAAGCTAAAATAAAATAATTTAGAGCACTTAACTTTGCAGATGCCAATTCAGATCAGCAACCTAGGGAAAAAAAAAGGAGTACAACACATTTACATAAAATAAATAAACATTCTAACTATTCTAAATATTCTACTCACCTTTCCAGCAAGTCCCCGTCCTTCTTTTCTTCTTCCCCGGCGTGGCCCCTGTTAATAAAAAAAAATTACATTACATCACATATAAACCTAAAAAAAAGTAAAATAAACATAATATACATTGTACTTACCTACCAGCGATGTCCCCTCTCTCCTCCTCTTCTGCCCCGACTGGGCCCTGGAACAATCCCCTCTCCAGAAGAAAATTGTCAATGGCGGCTTCTGATTGGCTGAAAATGCTTTCTATCAAATTCAATCAGAAGGTGCAAATGTGTGAGCCAATCAGAAAGGGATACACCCCAAAATCCCACTCTGATTGGATAATGCACCTGTCAATATTTATTTAAACCAATCAGAAGGCTTTATTGCCATCAGCCAATCTGCACCTTCTCATTGGCTGTAATACTGATTGACATTGACAACAGCCAATCAGAAGGTGCAAATGCCTTCAGCCAATCACTAAGTGGTGGTGTATCCCATTGTGATTGGCTATTGTCTCTGCAACCAATAATTTTTTTTTTTTTTTTAAAGCGCATATTGTTTCAGGGCGGTGCAGAAGAGGAGGAGGCCGGGGACATTGCGGGCAGGTAAGTACAATGTATAATATGTTTGTTTTATTTTGTTTATGTATGTTGTAGTAATGTAATGTTTTTTTTTAACAGGGGCCTAGCCGGAGAAGAAAAGAAGGACGGGAATATGCTGGAAAGGTGAGTAGAATATTTAGAATGTTTAGAATGCTTATTTATTTTATGTAAATGTGTTGTACTGATTTTTTTCCCCCCTAGGTTGCTGATCTGAAGGGACATCTGCAAAGGTAAGTGGTCTTAATTATTTTATTTTAGCTTAGAATTAGGGTTCGTAAATGGAGATAGCATTGATTGTATGTTAGATAGGGGTATGTATTTTAGATAGTTCTGATTTATTGTATGTTAGGAGTATGTATTTTCGATTGTTAGGCTTTATTGTATATTATATAGTATTTATTGTATGTTAGATAGGGTTATGTATTTTAGCTAGATAGTATGTATTGTATATTATATAGTATTATATGTTATATAGGGGTATGTATTTTAGATAGATAGGATTTATTGTATATTATATTGATTTATTTTATTTTTTTCTGTAATGTAGATTTTTTATTTTTTGTGACTTAGGTTTTTTTATTGTCTGTAATTAGAGTGGTGGGGGGGTTTATTAGGGGGTAGGCAGGTATTGTAGGTATGTAGTGTAGGTGTTAATAGGTTAGTGTAGTGAGGGGGGTTAGTTTAGATTTAGTGGTTTAATGGGGGGTATAGTGCAGTGTAGTGTTTGTACTTAGTGTCATGATGGTCTTTGAGGACCGTCATGGCACTTATGTGGGTAATGTTAGGGTTGTAACAGCCCCATTAGGGTCATAATATACCCTTATGGGACTGATGGGGATAAATAGAGGCTTATGAGGGTCTGTATTGACCCCCATGAGTGACAGGGTTAATTATAGGTTTATGGGGGTCTGTATTGACCCCCATGAGTGACATGGTTAATGATGGGTTTATGGGAGTCTGTATTGACCCTTATGAGTGACAGGGTTAATTAAGTGCTTATGGGGGTATGTATAGACCCACATGAGTGACAGGGTTAATTATAGGTTTATGGGGGTCTGTATTGACCCCCATGAGTGACAGAGTTAATTAATGTATCATGGGGGTCTGTATTGACCCCCATGAGTACCAGGGTTATTTATTGGCTTATGGGGGTCTGTATTGACCCCCATGAGTGACAGGGTTAATTAAGGGTTTATAGGGGTCTGTATTGACCCCCATGAGTGACAGAGTTAAATAATGTATCATGGGGGTCTTTATTGACCCCCATGAGTACCAGGGTTATTTATTGGCTTATGGGGGTCTGTATTGACCCCCATGAGTGACAGAGTTAATTAATGTATTATGGGGGTCTGTATTGATCCCCATGAGTGCCAGGGTTATTTATTGGCTTATGGGGGTCTGTATTGACCCCCATGAGTGACAGGATTAATTATGGATTTATGGGGTCTGTTTTGACCCTCATGAGTGACAGGGTTAATTAAGTGTTTATGGGGGTCTCTATTGACCCCCATGAGGGACAGGGTAAATTATAGGTTTATGGCGGTCTGTATTGACCCCCATGAGTGACAGAGTTAATTAATGTATTATGGGGTTCTGTATTGACCGCCATGAGTTAAAGGGTTATTTATTGGCTTATGTGGTCTGTATTGTCCCCCATGAGTGATGGGGTTAATTAAGTCCTTATGGAGGTCTGTATTGACCCCCATGAGTGACAGGGTTAATTATGGGTTTATGGGGGTCTGTATTGACCCCCATCAGTGACCGAGTTAATTAAGTGCTTATGGGGGTCTGTATGAGTGACAGGGTTAATTAAGTCCTTATGGGGGTCTGTATTGACCCCCATGAGTGACAGAGTTAATTAATGTAATCAATACAGACCCCCATAATACATTAATTAACTCTGTCACTCATGGGGGTCAATACAGACCCCCTGACATGATTTAATTGTTTAAGGACTCATATTGTCAGTGGTTTGTGAGTATGTCCAAGGGAGCATGACATCGTTACATTGGGATTATGTGTTATTGTGTGGTTATATGTTGCCTGTACATGGTTATTATGTATCCTAGGTATAATATATTAATGGGGAAATATGTTATGGGTTATAATATGTTAGTATTATATTGTATATTGTATTATGGAGTGATAGCTATGTTTTGATTAGTCAACCCTCCCCCATTGTATAAACTCTCAGTCAGGAGTTGCCCATATGGCCCTGAAGGTAAACACTTGAAATGATAGTAGTCAGGAACAAAGGGATCTCCACAGACATAGAGGCACCATAACCCCAGGGGGTCTACAGGGATTCTCACTCAGAGAATCAGGGCAAAGTCCAGAGGGCAGGGAGATGTTTCTCCCTTGAAAGTCATAGACCAAATGAATTAGGTAGCCACACCTAGTGGGCAGACCTGGGAGGAGTCTCATGGTTCACACGTAGGGACCCTGCCTGATTGGCCAGAGGCAGTTAGGGGCTGGCTAAAGGTAGCCCCTCCTGGTAATTTTGTATGCATGTTTAAAAGATGGTGGTTTCCAAAATAAAGTGTTTGAGAGATAGTTTTCACATAAACAAGGTGTGAGACTATTTCTGTGTGTTGTATCCTGACTTGGGGAGTGGTCTTGCTATGGGCCACTAAGTAACCTGGATCCAGTATTCTCTGCCTGTAGCTTTTGGGCCTTGCCCTCTTCAGAGGCCATCTTTTGTGCCACAGAGAACAGGAACTACATGATTCTGCTGGGGTAGGTTTGAACTAGGTTCATATCAAGCCCCCAAGAAGAAGCAGATCGTGACATTTGGCTGGCAGCGGTGGGGATCTCTGTATAAAACACAGAAGGATGGCAGCTTATGAAGAGATGTCTGCAGCAGAGGAGGAGGAAGTGTCCAGACGGTATCAAAGATGGATGGAGGTAATGCCTGCAGGTTTTACTAAGGATCAGCAGAGGGAACTCCGGATACCAATCACACAGGAGGTAAAGGAGAACAGGAGAAGGGTAAGCAATGGCCCTGTCTCAGCTCCTGTGGAGGGGAAATGCTTATCCCCAGTAGAGATAGAGAATGTTCTGGTGACTGGAAAGGACTGTAGAGGAATGGGCCTTCTAAATAAATGGATGGCATTCCTGGGACTATGGCCAGGTCACAGGCTAATGGAATGGCTGGAAGAATTGGTATATGAGGAGGTCGCCCTGGAAGATCAATATGCTTATTGGGTTGGACCTGTTGGGATACATCATCATTTTTCATTGGGGCTGGAAAAGGCACTTTGGGACATAGTACATGGGGATCCGGACTGTGGCTTGGGGACAGAGAAAAGAAAGCTGTGTCTGTTTGCCAAGCGCTGTCACATGCTGGGACTGGAGACAGGCTCTCATACAGCTAACTTACTTTGGCCTTTGATCCAACAGGAGCTACAGCTGGAGGTGGATTATATAGACTTACTGGATGAAGCATCCCTGGATGGTTGTTGGCCAGCCAGCTGGGAGGGCTCATGCCAGTCAGGCATGGAACAGAACCACCTAACAGGTACTACAGAGACCCAGCTAAATATTGCTGAGGCTGGGTCAGAAAATGAATGTATGGACTGGGGGGAGAATTTTGATATCCATGATTCTCAAAATAACAAGGGTGCCGGCATCCATGGGGTTGACTGGGAAGAGGAAGAACTGGTCCCTATCTTTAGGGGGCTAAGTCTCACCCAGTTAGAGGAATGGGGACAGGGGCAAACCACAGCAGTGCCGGGCCCAGGGGAAGAACTGGGGAAAAGCTACTCTGCTCCTAGTGTAAGAGAAGAACCTAATGAGCACTGGGCCCTACCATTTGACTGTGGAAATTGTAGAGAGGTTCCTTGGATGACCATTGTCCAGGAGCCAGCCACAGACCCTGGAGCAGAAACAGAAAGTAGCCCTGTTCTTCAGCCTGAACAAGAGGCAGTAGCAGCTGCTTCTCAAGGGCTGCCTGTAACTACACACCAGGCAGTCTCAGATGGAGAGAGTCAGGAGGTTCCACCTGAGGATCCAGAGACCAAAGAGCCAGAGGGTACCCCAGATTGTGATTTGTCTCCTGGTCTCCCTACAATGACTCACCTGCAGCTGCCCAAAGACACTGGATGTGTACCTGTAACCCTGGAAAGAAGGGGCCATCGGCCAGGCTTGGTGGGAGAGAGGTTGGCTACTGAGCCACAACAGCTTGTATCAGAACTGCCCATTAATCCAGCATGGATGCCACCAGTCAATGTCACTAGCCCATGTTCCAACTCCAGTATCCCAGTTTATTCAGGAGAAAGCTCAGGCCTGACAAAGGGAACCTTGTACTCTTCAATTTTACCCATGGGACTGAGTGCTGATCCAGAATCAACAGGACAAGAGGTCCCCCTAGCCTGGAAGGAGAGGGCTTTGCTTGGTAAGGATCCTCCCAATTTTATGCTGGACTTACTGGCTGGGATGTACTGTTTCCCCTGGACTACCTTGAAGGGTCCTCTATGGCAGTTGTCTTATAAGTCTCCCCAAGGGCTTGTGAAGGTGTCTAGGCCACTGGGAAGGAGTGAGTATTCACCCTGGACAGGGGGAGGCAGAGAACACAGAGAGCCACTGACAGGAGGACAAGTAAAAGCAGTATAGCTAGAGAATTATCCGTTCGGATGATCCTCTATGCTACACTAGAAAGGAAGGGGAAGAAGTTGTCATGATTTAATTGTTTAAGGACTCATATTGTCAGTGGTTTGTGAGTATGTCCAAGGGAGCATGACATCGTTACATTGGGATTATGTGTTATTGTGTGGTTATATGTTGCCTGTACATGGTTATTATGTATCCTAGGTATAATATATTAATGGGGAAATATGTTATGGGTCATAATATGTTAGTATTATATTGTATATTGTATTATGGAGTGATAGCTATGTTTTGATTAGTCAACCCTCCCCCATTGTATAAACTCTCAGTCAGGAGTTGCCCATATGGCCCTGAAGGTAAACACTTGAAATGATAGTAGTCAGGAACAAAGGGATCTCCACTGACATAGAGGCACCATAACCCCAGGGGGTCTACAGGGATTCTCACTCAGAGAATCAGGGCAAAGTCCAGAGGGCAGGGAGATGTTTCTCCCTTGAAAGTCATAGACCAAATGAATTAGGTAGCCACACCTAGTGGGCAGACCTGGGAGGAGTCTCATGGTTCACACGTAGGGACCCTGCCTGATTGGCCAGAGGCAGTTAGGGGCTGGCTAAAGGTAGCCCCTCCTGGTAATTTTGTATGCATGTTTAAAAGATGGTGTTTTCCAAAATAAAGTGTTTGAGAGATAGTTTTCACATAAACAAGGTGTGAGACTATTTCTGTGTGTTGTATCCTGACTTGGGGAGTGGTCTTGCTATGGGCCACTAAGTAACCTGGATCCAGTATTCTCTGCCTGTAGCTTTTGGGCCTTGCCCTCTTCAGAGGCCATCTTTTGTGCCACAGAGAACAGGAACTACATGATTCTGCTGGGGTAGGTTTGAACTAGGTTCATATCAAGCCCCCAAGAAGAAGCAGATCGTGACACCCCCATAAACCCTTAATTAACCCTGTCACTCATGGGGGTCAATACAGACCCCCATAAGCCAATAAATAACCCTGGCACTCATGGGGGTCAATACAGACCCCCATGAGTGCCAGGGTTATTTATTGGCTTATGGGGGTCTGTATTGACCCCCATGAGTGACAGGGTTAATTAAGGGTTTATGGGGGTCTGTATTGACCCCCATGAGTGACAGAGTTAATTAATGTATTATGGGGGTCTGTATTGATCCCCATGAGTGCCAGGGTTATTTGTTGGCTTATGGGGTTCTTTATTGATCCCCATGAGTGACAGGGTTAATTATGGGTTTATCGGGGTCTGTTTTGACCCTCATGAGTGACAGGGTTAATTAAGTTCTTATGGAGGTCTGTATTGACCCCCATGAGTGACAGGGTAAATTATAGGTTTATGGGGGTCTGTATTGACCCCCATGAGTGACAGAGTTAATTAATGTGTTATGGGGGTCTGTATTGTCCCCATGAGTGACGGGGTTAATTAAGTCCTTATGGAGGTCTGTATTGACCCCCAGGAGTGACAGGGTTAATTATGGGTTTATGGGGGTCTGTATTGACCCCCATGAGTGACCGGGTTAATTAATTGCTTATAGGGGTCTGTATGAGTGACAGGGTTAATTAAGTCCTTATAGGGGTCTGTATTGCCCCCATGAGTGACAGGGTTAGTTAAGTGCTTATGGGGGTCTGTATTGACCCCCATGAGTGACAGGGTTAATTAAGTGCTTATGGGGGACTGTATTGACCCCCATGAGTGACGGGGTTAATTAGGGGTTTATGGGTGTCTGTATTGTCCCCATGAGTGACGGGGTTAATTAAGTCCTTATGGAGGTCTGTATTGACCCCCAGGAGTGACAGGTTTAATTATGGGTTTATGGGGGTCTGTATTGACCCCCATGAGTGACCGGGTTAATTAAGTGCTTATGGGGGTCTGTATGAGTGACAGGGTTAATTAAGTCCTTATGGGGGGTCTGTATTTCCCCCATGAGTGACAGGGTTAGTTAAGTGCTTATGGGGGTCTGTATTGACCCCCATGAGTGACGGGGTTAATTAAGTGCTTATGGGGGACTGTATTGACCCCCATGAGTGATGGGGTTAATTAGGGGTTTATGGGTGTGTGTATTGACCCCCATGAGTGAGGGAGTTAATTAAGTGTTTATGGGGGTCTGTATTGACCCCCATGAGTGACAGGGTTAATGAAGGGCTTATGGGGGTCTGTATTGACCCCCATGAGTGACAGGGTTAATTAAGTGTTTATGGGGGTCTGGATTGACCCCCATGAGTGACAGGGTTTTTTAGGGGTTGATGGGGCTCTGTATAGAGCCCCATGAGTGATAGGGTTAATTTTTTTTTTATTACGGGTCCTTTATGGTCCTTTAAGGACCTGTAACGTGAAAATGTTGAATCTTTATTGCAGCGGGGGTCCCCGATCGAGACCCCCAGTGCGAGGGTTAATGTGGGGTTAATGCGGGTTTCCGAGCTTATCTCGGATCCCGTGGGGTTAATGCGGTTTTCCGAGCTTATCTCGGATCCCTTCTTGCGTGTTGTACGTGGCTGGGCGGTCCGGGGTCATGGAGCCTCGTTTTCGTTTTTTTCAGCAGCCATTTTTCTGTTGCGTAGGAGATTTTCGAGTGGCTAAACTTTGCAAATTTGACAGAGTTCGAGATTTGAGCAGTGTTGCAGAGGTCCTGGGTGTTCCCCCTTGGAGTGGGTAAGGTTTTTATGTTATTGTTGTGTGTATTTTAGTTTTTCTTTATTTAACTGCTCCAGCCTGCAAGCATTAGCAACAACCCGCATGCTGACAACTATATATGTTATGTATATAGATGAATAATCAGAGTGTTGCAGTATATAGTGATAAGCTTTTTATTGGACAAACATATTTGTTGAAATGATGAGCTTTCAAGAGTAACACCTATCTTTTTCAGGTCAGAAGCAATACTAGATAAATGTAAGCAATGGAATACAGAGCAGAGATTCAAAGTAAATGCAATATTTCAAATAAGAGAAAACCAGATTGTTATAAGAATAATTTAATCATATTCATTTCAGTTGTTTTTCTTTCCTGGATGGTCTTGAAATTCCCTCTGAGCATTTTGATTTTCAGGTTTTAGATGGAGTGATTATTCTGGGTAAAAGGGTGTCCAACTGGGGTACAATAACTGTTTTCATTGTGCTTTTTGATGGAAAGTGTGAATCATCCTCAGGTGCAGTTGCTGGCTGGTTTCCCCTATGTAGCATCCCTTTTCACATATAGTTCATTGCATTATGTAAACCACATTGGAGAATGTACATTAATAGGACCCTCAGATGTTATAGGTCTTTTTGTTATGCGTGGCTGTGTCCTCTTAACAGATCTGCTGACATAGTTTGCAGCACATTTTTATTTGCAAGGTCTGGTACCATCTTCTATGTGAGGCTGTTCATTGGCCAATCTTCTGCAATATTCTATATTTATTCCAATAAAGAATTTAAAAAACGAAGGTGCAAAAAGGTGGGGGAGTATACTAAGGCATCAAGGGTGCATCAAAATCTGATACACCCTGTGTTAAGCTGCCATCCAGCTTCTCAGCTCATTGTGCGATTTACAAATGCCCGTTTCACCTTTAATAGCTAGATCAATGCGGTTCATTGCAAATTATCATGAACTGTGTTTTATAGGCATGTTATGTTCAGTTTCCTTGAACATTGAAATTCTCTGAATTTACTACACTTTAATCTGGCTTTTAACTACCTAATATTCAGCATCACATATTTCAACCCCAAGAGAGCAGTATATTTACATTTAAATATAATCATATTACCAATATTCAGCTATTAACATACAACATACACTGCCAGGTGTATGGCTGAATATTAGTCATATAATTTTATTTAAAATATACTGCTCTTGTGGGATTGAAACACACAATCCTAAATATCAACATTACGTGTAGTAAAAAAAATTTATAGGCCCTCATGGCATCAACCTATAACCATGGGTGTAAACAAATATAGCACATTTCCACCTGACTCCGGACAAAGAAATGGATCTTAGCATGGCAACTGATTGGTTGTGCTTGTTCCTGTAGGATTCTCAGCTTAATGTCATTATCTAAGGTATAAGATGGGTTGAGCAGTGGTCATTACTGAGGCTATGATCTTTTTTACTACAGAAAAGGTATGAATTTATTTACTCTGGATAATTTACTGACTTAAGCAAACATTACAAAATTATATTATAACCTGGCAGATTTCACATATATATGGCGGAAATTCCAGTCCATCTCAATTTTAACAAATGATCCCTCTAAATTAAAAAAAAAGAAATATGATTAATAGTTACTGTAATTACCTATAAATCTCTGTAATAAAACTAGGTTATGCCAAAAATAGAGATGGTATTGAGAGTGTATAACACCTGTAGCTATTGTATCTGCTAAAATAACTAATGTTGATGTTTTTCATTCACATATACGGTAACTAATCTATGAATTCCATCACTAATTCATATTCATTTGTGTTACCTACTTAAGAATAGTGTGTTTGGTTCATATAAACAAGCTCTCTGTTATTATCTGGTCTTATATTTTACCCACTAGAAATCAGTGAGTACCCTAAATTTATAAAAATAATACTCTTACAAGTCCGACATATTTTTTCCATCTTTTATTATATCTGTCATTGAACATACCTTTTGCATGTAAACTTTATCTGAAGCTACAAATGATTTTTGTAACACAATCCAGATATAATTTTTAGTATTACCATGTTTAATAGTTTATTTTGTTTGTCTTAAGACTCTAAATTAAGTAGTAAGGGTGATATTAAGGAATATCTGCAAGGCATCACAGAGTTTAATATGCTCTATTTCTGATAGGAAAAATTGTCATTCAGCCCTTTAGACCCCATTGCAGCTCAAGCAATGGCATAGTAAATATGTTCCATGGTATTTTCTAGTAATCATTTCTAACGCCGTCAAATTCTTAAATTATCAGTAAAAGAATATTTCATCAATGTAGCTCAGAAAACAACAAAGTCAGAGGTGCTCATCAGAGAACGAACCAACCTTAATAGGTTGGTTCTATAGCCATGATAAGCTACTCTGAGAGCAACCTCTTTTAGCTCAATTGTGCCCTTCACAGGGAGAAATCTCCTGTAGTATATCAGTCTGGTCCCACTCAAAAGAGTGACCCAGGCCCGAAATACCAGGCAATTCTACCCTGAACAGGAGAAACAGCAAACCCCAGACGCGTTTCGGCCTTTATGGGCCTCGTCAGTGAGGTGCAGCTGAACTCCCTAAGGCACAGTGAGCAAGGGGTCCACGTCTGGAGTCCCCTATTACCCTTAGGGAGACTAAACCCTCAAGGTAATTTGCATATAGAAAACAACAAAGTCAGAGGTGCTCATCAGAGAACGAACCAACCTTAATAGGTTGGTTCTATAGCCATGATAAGCTACTCTGAGAGCAACCTCTTTTAGCTCAATTGTGCCCTTCACAGGGAGAAATCTCCTGTAGTATATCAGTCTGGTCCCACTCAAAAGAGTGACCCAGGCCCGAAATACCAGGCAATTCTACCCTGAACAGGAGAAACAGCAAACCCCAGACGCGTTTCGGCCTTTATGGGCCTCGTCAGTGAGGTGCAGCTGAACTCCCTAAGGCACAGTGAGCAAGGGGTCCACGTCTGGAGTCCCCTATTACCCTTAGGGAGACTAAACCCTCAAGGTAATTTGCATATAGAAAACAACAAAGTCAGAGGTGCTCATCAGAGAACGAACCAACCTTAATAGGTTGGTTCTATAGCCATGATAAGCTACTCTGAGAGCAACCTCTTTTAGCTCAATTGTGCCCTTCACAGGGAGAAATCTCCTGTAGTATATCAGTCTGGTCCCACTCAAAAGAGTGACCCAGGCCCGAAATACCAGGCAATTCTACCCTGAACAGGAGAAACAGCAAACCCCTGACGCGTTTCGGCCTTTATGGGCCTCGTCAGTGAGGTGCAGCTGAACTCCCTAAGGCACAGTGAGCAAGGGGTCCACGTCTGGAGTCCCCTATTACCCTTAGGGAGACTAAACCCTCAAGGTAATTTGCATATAGAAAACAACAAAGTCAGAGGTGCTCATCAGAGAACGAACCAACCTTAATAGGTTGGTTCTATAGCCATGATAAGCTACTCTGAGAGCAACCTCTTTTAGCTCAATTGTGCCCTTCACAGGGAGAAATCTCCTGTAGTATATCAGTCTGGTCCCACTCAAAAGAGTGACCCAGGCCCGAAATACCAGGCAATTCTACCCTGAACAGGAGAAACAGCAAACCCCAGACGCGTTTCGGCCTTTATGGGCCTCGTCAGTGAGGTGCAGCTGAACTCCCTAAGGCACAGTGAGCAAGGGGTCCACGTCTGGAGTCCCCTATTACCCTTAGGGAGACTAAACCCTCAAGGTAATTTGCATATAGAAAACAACAAAGTCAGAGGTGCTCATCAGAGAACGAACCAACCTTAATAGGTTGGTTCTATAGCCATGATAAGCTACTCTGAGAGCAACCTCTTTTAGCTCAATTGTGCCCTTCACAGGGAGAAATCTCCTGTAGTATATCAGTCTGGTCCCACTCAAAAGAGTGACCCAGGCCCGAAATACCAGGCAATTCTACCCTGAACAGGAGAAACAGCAAACCCCAGACGCGTTTCGGCCTTTATGGGCCTCGTCAGTGAGGTGCAGCTGAACTCCCTAAGGCACAGTGAGCAAGGGGTCCACGTCTGGAGTCCCCTATTACCCTTAGGGAGACTAAACCCTCAAGGTAATTTGCATATAGAAAACAACAAAGTCAGAGGTGCTCATCAGAGAACGAACCAACCTTAATAGGTTGGTTCTATAGCCATGATAAGCTACTCTGAGAGCAACCTCTTTTAGCTCAATTGTGCCCTTCACAGGGAGAAATCTCCTGTAGTATATCAGTCTGGTCCCACTCAAAAGAGTGACCCAGGCCCGAAATACCAGGCAATTCTACCCTGAACAGGAGAAACAGCAAACCCCAGACGCGTTTCGGCCTTTATGGGCCTCGTCAGTGAGGTGCAGCTGAACTCCCTAAGGCACAGTGAGCAAGGGGTCCACGTCTGGAGTCCCCTATTACCCTTAGGGAGACTAAACCCTCAAGGTAATTTGCATATAGAAAACAACAAAGTCAGAGGTGCTCATCAGAGAACGAACCAACCTTAATAGGTTGGTTCTATAGCCATGATAAGCTACTCTGAGAGCAACCTCTTTTAGCTCAATTGTGCCCTTCACAGGGAGAAATCTCCTGTAGTATATCAGTCTGGTCCCACTCAAAAGAGTGACCCAGGCCCGAAATACCAGGCAATTCTACCCTGAACAGGAGAAACAGCAAACCCCAGACGCGTTTCGGCCTTTATGGGCCTCGTCAGTGAGGTGCAGCTGAACTCCCTAAGGCACAGTGAGCAAGGGGTCCACGTCTGGAGTCCCCTATTACCCTTAGGGAGACTAAACCCTCAAGGTAATTTGCATATAGAAAACAACAAAGTCAGAGGTGCTCATCAGAGAACGAACCAACCTTAATAGGTTGGTTCTATAGCCATGATAAGCTACTCTGAGAGCAACCTCTTTTAGCTCAATTGTGCCCTTCACAGGGAGAAATCTCCTGTAGTATATCAGTCTGGTCCCACTCAAAAGAGTGACCCAGGCCCGAAATACCAGGCAATTCTACCCTGAACAGGAGAAACAGCAAACCCCAGACGCGTTTCGGCCTTTATGGGCCTCGTCAGTGAGGTGCAGCTGAACTCCCTAAGGCACAGTGAGCAAGGGGTCCACGTCTGGAGTCCCCTATTACCCTTAGGGAGACTAAACCCTCAAGGTAATTTGCATATAGAAAACAACAAAGTCAGAGGTGCTCATCAGAGAACGAACCAACCTTAATAGGTTGGTTCTATAGCCATGATAAGCTACTCTGAGAGCAACCTCTTTTAGCTCAATTGTGCCCTTCACAGGGAGAAATCTCCTGTAGTATATCAGTCTGGTCCCACTCAAAAGAGTGACCCAGGCCCGAAATACCAGGCAATTCTACCCTGAACAGGAGAAACAGCAAACCCCAGACGCGTTTCGGCCTTTATGGGCCTCGTCAGTGAGGTGCAGCTGAACTCCCTAAGGCACAGTGAGCAAGGGGTCCACGTCTGGAGTCCCCTATTACCCTTAGGGAGACTAAACCCTCAAGGTAATTTGCATATAGAAAACAACAAAGTCAGAGGTGCTCATCAGAGAACGAACCAACCTTAATAGGTTGGTTCTATAGCCATGATAAGCTACTCTGAGAGCAACCTCTTTTAGCTCAATTGTGCCCTTCACAGGGAGAAATCTCCTGTAGTATATCAGTCTGGTCCCACTCAAAAGAGTGACCCAGGCCCGAAATACCAGGCAATTCTACCCTGAACAGGAGAAACAGCAAACCCCAGACGCGTTTCGGCCTTTATGGGCCTCGTCAGTGAGGTGCAGCTGAACTCCCTAAGGCACAGTGAGCAAGGGGTCCACGTCTGGAGTCCCCTATTACCCTTAGGGAGACTAAACCCTCAAGGTAATTTGCATATAGAAAACAACAAAGTCAGAGGTGCTCATCAGAGAACGAACCAACCTTAATAGGTTGGTTCTATAGCCATGATAAGCTACTCTGAGAGCAACCTCTTTTAGCTCAATTGTGCCCTTCACAGGGAGAAATCTCCTGTAGTATATCAGTCTGGTCCCACTCAAAAGAGTGACCCAGGCCCGAAATACCAGGCAATTCTACCCTGAACAGGAGAAACAGCAAACCCCAGACGCGTTTCGGCCTTTATGGGCCTCGTCAGTGAGGTGCAGCTGAACTCCCTAAGGCACAGTGAGCAAGGGGTCCACGTCTGGAGTCCCCTATTACCCTTAGGGAGACTAAACCCTCAAGGTAATTTGCATATAGAAAACAACAAAGTCAGAGGTGCTCATCAGAGAACGAACCAACCTTAATAGGTTGGTTCTATAGCCATGATAAGCTACTCTGAGAGCAACCTCTTTTAGCTCAATTGTGCCCTTCACAGGGAGAAATCTCCTGTAGTATATCAGTCTGGTCCCACTCAAAAGAGTGACCCAGGCCCGAAATACCAGGCAATTCTACCCTGAACAGGAGAAACAGCAAACCCCAGACGCGTTTCGGCCTTTATGGGCCTCGTCAGTGAGGTGCAGCTGAACTCCCTAAGGCACAGTGAGCAAGGGGTCCACGTCTGGAGTCCCCTATTACCCTTAGGGAGACTAAACCCTCAAGGTAATTTGCATATAGAAAACAACAAAGTCAGAGGTGCTCATCAGAGAACGAACCAACCTTAATAGGTTGGTTCTATAGCCATGATAAGCTACTCTGAGAGCAACCTCTTTTAGCTCAATTGTGCCCTTCACAGGGAGAAATCTCCTGTAGTATATCAGTCTGGTCCCACTCAAAAGAGTGACCCAGGCCCGAAATACCAGGCAATTCTACCCTGAACAGGAGAAACAGCAAACCCCAGACGCGTTTCGGCCTTTATGGGCCTCGTCAGTGAGGTGCAGCTGAACTCCCTAAGGCACAGTGAGCAAGGGGTCCACGTCTGGAGTCCCCTATTACCCTTAGGGAGACTAAACCCTCAAGGTAATTTGCATATAGAAAACAACAAAGTCAGAGGTGCTCATCAGAGAACGAACCAACCTTAATAGGTTGGTTCTATAGCCATGATAAGCTACTCTGAGAGCAACCTCTTTTAGCTCAATTGTGCCCTTCACAGGGAGAAATCTCCTGTAGTATATCAGTCTGGTCCCACTCAAAAGAGTGACCCAGGCCCGAAATACCAGGCAATTCTACCCTGAACAGGAGAAACAGCAAACCCCAGACGCGTTTCGGCCTTTATGGGCCTCGTCAGTGAGGTGCAGCTGAACTCCCTAAGGCACAGTGAGCAAGGGGTCCACGTCTGGAGTCCCCTATTACCCTTAGGGAGACTAAACCCTCAAGGTAATTTGCATATAGAAAACAACAAAGTCAGAGGTGCTCATCAGAGAACGAACCAACCTTAATAGGTTGGTTCTATAGCCATGATAAGCTACTCTGAGAGCAACCTCTTTTAGCTCAATTGTGCCCTTCACAGGGAGAAATCTCCTGTAGTATATCAGTCTGGTCCCACTCAAAAGAGTGACCCAGGCCCGAAATACCAGGCAATTCTACCCTGAACAGGAGAAACAGCAAACCCCAGACGCGTTTCGGCCTTTATGGGCCTCGTCAGTGAGGTGCAGCTGAACTCCCTAAGGCACAGTGAGCAAGGGGTCCACGTCTGGAGTCCCCTATTACCCTTAGGGAGACTAAACCCTCAAGGTAATTTGCATATAGAAAACAACAAAGTCAGAGGTGCTCATCAGAGAACGAACCAACCTTAATAGGTTGGTTCTATAGCCATGATAAGCTACTCTGAGAGCAACCTCTTTTAGCTCAATTGTGCCCTTCACAGGGAGAAATCTCCTGTAGTATATCAGTCTGGTCCCACTCAAAAGAGTGACCCAGGCCCGAAATACCAGGCAATTCTACCCTGAACAGGAGAAACAGCAAACCCCTGACGCGTTTCGGCCTTTATGGGCCTCGTCAGTGAGGTGCAGCTGAACTCCCTAAGGCACAGTGAGCAAGGGGTCCACGTCTGGAGTCCCCTATTACCCTTAGGGAGACTAAACCCTCAAGGTAATTTGCATATAGAAAACAACAAAGTCAGAGGTGCTCATCAGAGAACGAACCAACCTTAATAGGTTGGTTCTATAGCCATGATAAGCTACTCTGAGAGCAACCTCTTTTAGCTCAATTGTGCCCTTCACAGGGAGAAATCTCCTGTAGTATATCAGTCTGGTCCCACTCAAAAGAGTGACCCAGGCCCGAAATACCAGGCAATTCTACCCTGAACAGGAGAAACAGCAAACCCCAGACGCGTTTCGGCCTTTATGGGCCTCGTCAGTGAGGTGCAGCTGAACTCCCTAAGGCACAGTGAGCAAGGGGTCCACGTCTGGAGTCCCCTATTACCCTTAGGGAGACTAAACCCTCAAGGTAATTTGCATATAGAAAACAACAAAGTCAGAGGTGCTCATCAGAGAACGAACCAACCTTAATAGGTTGGTTCTATAGCCATGATAAGCTACTCTGAGAGCAACCTCTTTTAGCTCAATTGTGCCCTTCACAGGGAGAAATCTCCTGTAGTATATCAGTCTGGTCCCACTCAAAAGAGTGACCCAGGCCCGAAATACCAGGCAATTCTACCCTGAACAGGAGAAACAGCAAACCCCTGACGCGTTTCGGCCTTTATGGGCCTCGTCAGTGAGGTGCAGCTGAACTCCCTAAGGCACAGTGAGCAAGGGGTCCACGTCTGGAGTCCCCTATTACCCTTAGGGAGACTAAACCCTCAAGGTAATTTGCATATAGAAAACAACAAAGTCAGAGGTGCTCATCAGAGAACGAACCAACCTTAATAGGTTGGTTCTATAGCCATGATAAGCTACTCTGAGAGCAACCTCTTTTAGCTCAATGTAGCTCAGAACAAGAATATCCAAATTCTTAATTCAAATTCAGCTACATTTTCAATGACAACAATGGGTATTATTCATTAAGCTGTGATTTGTGCTATTTTGAGCACAAATTCTCAGGTCTCCCATTCTAGTCAACAGGTATTTTCCATGCTGGTCACCACAATTTCATTAAAACAGATAATCGCAAGTCACTTTTTAGTCCTGAAAATTGTCAATAATGTATTCTATAATTATATAATCTATCTAAATATACCCACTTTTGACTCAGTTATCTCAGTAAAATCTATATTTCTCTTTCAGTATCTACTTAACCTGCAAATATTGTATATATATTGGATATATTATATATGTAGCGATTCCCTTATTCTTTTGAGATATCACTTTATTTAACACAATATTCAACACAATATGTATTATTTTAGGATCTTATAGGTGTCATTGTTTCTTGTAACAAACCCCTTCATATATTTTCAACTTCATATATTTTCACCAAATATTGCAAATTCACTATTCGGAATATTTAATATTATCTGTTATCCTTACTATTCTTTTAAGCAAGCACTATAATAGCACTTTAATGACATATAGTTTGACATTCACTAATGTAGTCACTTGATCCTATGCACTGATATTTTATTAAGGGGATAATGCCAAAAGGATTTATTATTTAAATGTGGCAATCTTTTGGATTTATAGTAAAGTCCTGATTATTCGGCACATAACCAACTGGCAATCTCAAGCAACCGGCACCGTCATCAATTCCCCATTTTAAATTTACTCCCACTAAACAGCCATAACCAGCACTATCTGGCACTATCCGGAGTTCGAGACTGCAAAAACTAACTTTTTTTCTATTTTTTTTTTCTGGGCCTAAATGGCCTGGTTTAGGTGCTAATGCATTTTTAAAGGCATTTTGAGGAGTTGTGGGGTGTTTAAGGGTCGTTTAGACCCTTCAATTCGGCGACTCCCAATTAACCGGAAACTACACGTATTCGGCAATAGGGAGTCCCTGTAGGTGCCGGATAATGGGGAGTTTACTCTTTTTATCTTTATATTTTACTCATGCAACATAGTTCAATGGTTATTATTAAAGATTTAACTTTAATTATTGAGAGCTAATGTAGGTATATACCGTACTTACCATTCTATATCTAATATTATATTTAAAGAGTGTTACATTTACTGTTGCCTTTATCTGTAAAAATTGAAAATGGTTAGGTAACCTAGTTTATTTAGACCTCCCTACAGGTGGGGGGGATAGGTCCTTGACCTCGTAAATATTGACACTATCTCGTAATCCACAGTATTATGTATACTATGTTATGTTTTCTCTCATACTGATGATGTAATTTTCTATTTATGTCAAAGTTATGGTATGACTCCTGAACAGCTGTGCATGTTTTAAAGTTGCCTAAAAAAAATGACCAAAAATAAAAGAGTGTTAAGCACTCAAAATATACCTTATCAAATATATTTATTTGATAAATATATTTTACTTTAACTATATGACAACAGTGTCCCTTTAAGGGACCAATCTTAACAGGACTTGAGCAAGATTAGACTTGACCATAGTGGATACATTTAGCTTTATTCTGTAAAACTTCTCCACTGAAGTTTACAGCAGTTTCTTTTGGGAAAACTGTGGATAAATGTAACTGCTAACAGAATCTAGCTCCAAAACATTATACAACCAGAAGAGATTCCATTTATTAACGCATATCATATTTCAAACACGTTTTTTTTCAAAGCTCCTCAGTTTTTGACATATTTTCTAAAATTAAATTTTCCCATGGAAAGTAACAAAAATGAGCATGATGATTTTTAATCATATGCAGTGGTTGCAAAAATTCATATATGTCAGGAAAAAAAATACTTAGCTATTTTCCCTACATTTTTGATATGTATTGATTTAAACCCAGGATAGCTGACAATCCTATAACCTAATTTGCTTTTTCAAATTTCTCAATAGCATGCGCTCATTACGCTTCATAGCCACAGTCATAGTTTCAATGTTGCGGCAGGGAACACATGCTGTGAAGTGTGGGAGAACAAAAAGGTGACTGACCTTCCAGCATGCCCTGGCAATTCACACAGAAATCAAAAGCTGACAGCTCAACAGAGTTATGGTCCATCAAGGGTAAAAAAGGCAAGCTGCAAAACAGCTAAGAAAATGGCTGTTCACAGTGTTACCATCCTTGACAAATCGCTAAGATAGTATCAAAAAAGTAGGGCACAGGCCTGAAAACACTGCATTGTCTTTTGTCATGAAAATTCACAGCTGCAAAATGTTTAGATGCTACTTTATACATATATACTAGTGACAAATTACATTTTGATCTAATATATTTAAAGGAACACTGTAATATTTTTTTTCTATATGGTCCTTAACTAAACTTGACAATGGCCTTTAACTTTATGGTCTTTAACTGCACTTGATAATCAGCAAAATGTTATTAGAAAGCAAAATAAATACAAAAAACACAACGTTTACAGTTATTTACTTTTGGATTAAACTCTCCATAAAATTTTCCTTTAGCCTCAATGAAAACACTGCTAGTTGTAGATGCAACATTCCTATTGTGCCCATAGAATGTTCCTGTCTCCTCCCACATCAGTAAGGTGATGAGCAAAAAATAAAATGGTAAATTCCAAAATAGTATATTTGCTGTACTGTATTTTGTTTTTTTACATTCTAAAGTTAGGAGTTCTTTTAATCAAAATTGGAATTCCTGCTTTTTCACATAGCAGAAAAAGAGGACTACATTTCCCAGAATATTTTTTTTATTTAGTAAAATACCAGGTTCAGCTCTTTAGAGGTGTAAAAATAGTCACAACCACATATAAAAATAAAATAAAAACCCGAGCCATGCACAGGACTAGTTAAAGTTAACAAATGTATAAAAAAAATCCCAGGCTTAGCTACATTGGTCTACCCTGTTAAACATACAATCATTTTACAGTTGATACCAACTCAAACAACTTCTAGATAACAGGAAAATGGTAAAATAGGGTTAACTTTATATTGGCTGTTAAAGTTAACGAATACATAAAAAGAAGACAAAATAAAAAAAATAAACTTGTAAATTAAATTATAGCTGCATCTAGAATGTGACTAAAATTCTTAATGTGTAAACTTTATTTAAAAAATATGTTCTGGTACATTTGTATTAATATACTTTTCTCCATGGATTCGTCTGGTAAGATTTTATAATCAATAGGTGGCAATGGGACATTTTTACTGCCAAGATACTGATATCATAATGACAAAAATTATCTCACGATTTGGAGTTAGATTTTAGTTTAGCAGCAAAGACTGGAGACAAAATGCCAGAGGGCATATGAGCTTCTGCCAATATAGGTGCCACCACCCAACATGTCTTATGGGTTTGAGTAGAGCAATGGAGAATGAGAAGGCATCCTAAATCCCAAATGATTTTTGATTCATTGGTGTTGATGTGTTTTTATGGTGTGTGTTCATGCATCTGTGCCTCATGTGCTTTCTGTATGCAGCTTGGTGCACAGTGGGGGCCCAGAGATACAAGTCTGCCCGTGTAACAGATGCAAGTTTCCCATGCTCTGGTCCACTTGGGAGTAGACACTGCAAAGCTGATATAAATCACATAGAACTTGCTGTCATTTTTCTACCTTGCTCTTGAGTCATCAGACACTGCTGTCTGACTGGCTTGAGTCGCCATAGTTTTTAAATGAAGTCTGGGAGACTGGCATCAGCGGCACTGGCTAATTTTTAGCTAATACCTTGGTGATTTCAGCGTTCGCATCTGGCCAGTGCGCTCATGCTGGGTATGATTATAATACGCTGCTGCTCTTTCCCAAGCAGGAAGCTGGGGCACTGCTACTGACAGACTAAACAGAGACTTGTTCCAAACACAACAGCATATCATAGCCAGCAAAGGGTCTGCGGTGCGGGACTTCTCCCAAGGCATAAAAAAAAGAAATGTGTTAACTGTGCTAACAGTGCCAAGTAATATGCTTCGTTAAAAATTTAATCACCTGCAAGTGCAAAACAAGTGCAAAACAATCATGTTGTAATTAGCACAGCAATTAACACCTCCCTTTTTGATAGCACATGCATCCTTGGAAGTGCATGATTGCAAGTGTTTATGCTTCTGACAGACTAAGTTTCCTATAGAGAGGAAAAAAATTGCCTAAATAGATTTTTTTTGGCATTCGGCTGCTGTGTGTTCATGAAATCGCTGTACCAGCTGCCATATTGGTTTCATGTTAAAGGTGTTCCATTAGAAAACTCTGCATGTATCTACTATCAGGAATTAAGATTGTATAATTATACAATTATGATTGTCACACTATGTCATTTTAGGTTTTTGCCAGATTTAGATATTAATTAGAAATGTAGTTTTAAGCTGCCCATTTATATCTCAAGATAAAATTAATAAGTGGTATATAAAAATGAAAATTAATTTCTAAAAGACTATTGAAGTCAATAAGAACCATGGCCCTCATTTAATTGAGGTTTTGGGAGATCCGGTAGCCCGTAAGTGAGGTTGCAAGCTAATTTGCTATTCAATTGGCGTCTTTTTGCGGGGACGGAACGGCTCTGAGTTATGGCCTTGAAAAAATGAGAAGCCTCTGATCTCTCAGTTTCGCAAGGCTAAAATCACAAATTGCTCTTCAGTTGCTCAATTTCCCCAAGCCTACAAATGTTTTCACAGCCGTAAATGGCAAATAAAGGAGAAAATCCAACGAGTGCTAGAGAGGACCCACCTATACATAGCACTGTAAATGCAAATAAAAAATCAATACTGCACTGTAAATAATGGGTAAAGCGATGATAGACATTAGAATTAGTTGCACAACAGTCTCAAGCTTGCAAATCAGCAGTATATAAGATTTATTTTTATGTTTCATTTTCGGGCTAAATCGATCTCGCGTATCAATGAGTTAATACATCAGGCCACCTATATGGACTAGAACAGTATTGCCATTCATTTTCATAATTCTTTATTTTGCGGGTTTGCAAGTCTGATCGCATATTGGACTCTAATTGATAGACATGTAACCTTGTTACATGTTTTACTGCCATAATAATGACAGCCTCATTTTCTATTGGCTGATTCAAAATGGGTGGTTACGGGCTTGCTGAATTGATCATGTTCCCGCCCTGAACCGCTATAACCCAGTGCATGGTTTAGGGTTTTGGCTTTGGGCCCGTAACTTGCAGCCTTGAGCTATTGAATAGCATCGCAATTGGAGACGAATGGCTGTCTGCGATTGAGTTGCGTATTTCAAATAGAATATGGCCCATTGTTTTTAGAGAGCAACCCCACTTCAAAATACAGCCTTTAAGTTATAACTGATTATACATTATTATGCTGCAATGGTAGTGCCATTTTTGTTTAATAAGAAATATGCAAAGAAATTTCTGAAAAGGAAATGCCAGCCCACAGTAAAGAATACTTGCCAATAAAAGTTAATAAATGAAACATTATAATTTATTTATTTTTTACTTTAAAAAAATATTTTGCCTATATTTAAATTTAGTTATGGAACTACAATGGTCTCTTACTATAATTATACAATTGGTAAAAGTATGGTCACTAGTTCATGCCAAAAAAAATTATTTCTATGAGTGGTTAATGTATTGTAAAATGTATATGTAAATAGATATATACATTTTTTTTTTTTTTTTTTAGAAAAGTATAAATTACATACATTTCATAAGCAAACATGTCATCTACACAGCCGTTGGGGAAATTACACATCAAACAGGAGAAGAAGAACAATATACCAGACCAGGTAAGTTATACAATTTATCAATTGAGAAAAGGAAATAAAACGAAATATTGAAACCGCGTACTTTGCGCAGTTTATATGCAAGTTCTTATATATTTAATACATTTTTATCCCAAGTTGGCCAATTCAGCATCACACACTTTTCTTTTATTTCGTCAAATTTTAAAGAGACCTTTCCCTCTTCTTACCACAATGGATTCCCTTCATTTTAACGTTAAAAAGAGATGTTACATGAAGAGGCACAAGAATACAGCACATGGGATCTTTCTAACTAGACAAAATTATTGTTATCATTCTGTCATCTACTTCCCCCTCCTTTCCCTCTTTCTTTACCCCTCTTCTATCTCCCTCTTTCTAAGACCTTCCATCTCCTTTTGGTCCTTTGCTCCATTAAGTACATTCAGTAATTTGATCTGCAATAGTGTCCCAACGGCATCACAATGATATTGCGAACTACTATTCTAAAATATAAATTCAAACTAAACACACTTCCATTCACACTTCTTACATTCATGGCTTCGGGTCCGGTGGGGGAAAGGGTAGAGGAGAGCAGGGGAGAGGGCCCAGGAGAAGAGGCCAGAATGTCCTAGGTCAGATCAGTGGGTTCATTACTTACGTATTAGAGAAATATTTATCCCATAAGGGCCAGGATAGGCTACTTTTTTTTATAACCCCCAAGTCGGTAAAGTTTGTTTCTAGCAGACGATTATTATCCACTTTTGTTTTAACCTCATACCAAGACGGGACATATTTCTGCTTCCACTTGGAGGCTATCAGTGATTTTGCTACCATCAAAACCTGCAACATAAGAGCTTTAACTTTTAGTTAGACAGTGGAGGAAAAATATGAAATAAAATTATTTCTGGGTGTGGACTTAGCTCTACCTCACATATCTTTGTCAGCTGGGAAAAAACTTCCACCCAGAATTTTTGGATATATGGGCATTGCCACCAAATATGCAGGGAAGAGCCTATCTGGCTACAATTGCGCCAACAATATTTCTCATGGTCTAGCCCACTAATCAATGCCATCTTAACCGGCGTATAATGCTACCTGTTGCAGATTTTAAAGTGGAGTTCTCTATAAGCGGGATTTTTAACAAATCTATCCGTAATTGCATATGATCTATGCCAATCTCCTATGGTCCAATTATACTCCAAGTCACCCTCCCAGTCCTGCATGCACTTGGACTTAAGCTCCATTTGTGGCCCTCTGATGATATCATAGCATTTTGAAATAAGATGAGTTTTAGATTCTACAATAATCAATTTTTCAAATTGAGTTAAATCTCTTAATGTAGTCAAATAAAACTCTGACTTCTTCAGAACTTTTTCCAACTTAAGAAATTCTAACCATGAAATCTTTAGTTGAGGAACTTTTATTTTTATATTCTCCAATGAAAATGTATTTCCAGGGAACAGTTCGGACAGCAGGTTATTACCTGCTTTAGCTATCCTCCCTAAAATGGAAGAATCAATATATGTTGCTAGATCTAATAACGGGATAATGGGCGAAGGAAACGGAATCAGATCATATTTAGCATTCAATTTGTTCCATGTATTCCCATTTCCTCTAACCATAGCTTCACCCTGTTTCATATAAAAAAGATTAATCTTTTTTTGAAATAACAGAATTTTAATATTATTTAAACCTGTTAGTTCTTATTCGATTTGGACCCAATTATTAACATTTGTGGGTTCTAACCATTCCAACATATTTGCCGCTAGTATAGCTTCCTGGTATTCCTTAAGTAGAGGGTAGGCCAAGCCACCATGTTTAAATTTCCCTCCCATTCTCGATTTTTTTATTCTTATTTTTTTCTCCTTATTAATGAAATCATCAATTTTGATTTGTAATTGGTTTAACAAATATGTAGGGATTCGGCAGGGAATATTACGTAAGATATAAGTAATTTTTGGTAATATTACCATTTTTATGGCAATAAGTCTGCCAGACCAAGATATATTTAAGCCTGACCATGTATTGATTTTTGCTATAACATTTTTATACACTTTTTTATAATTAATTATTATTGTCTGCTTCAAGTTTGTTTCCAATATTATTCCCAAATGTTTCAGTGAGTTTTGCCATATGAGATGGAATCGATGTTTTAATTTAAGTAATATTTCATAAGAAATATTAATTGGCATGGCTTCTGATTTGCTAATATTTAGCTTAAAGTTTGATATTTTGCTATATATACATTTGTAAATTAATGTAGCTATTTTTTTTGTGTTTTGGATATACTGAATGCACTGAGATTCACTCAAAATCCTGATGTTTAAATATTTGAAATATTTGGTTCAGTCTTTCCCCTGTCAAATGTCAAGTCACATTAACGGCACAAAGAGAAATGTCTGAACTTAATCTGAGTTATCTGAAATGTCACGCAACCTCAGTGAACTGAACTTTGTGGACACTGAAGGTTTTCAAGCCAAGCAATGGTATGTGATTGTGCTTCTCCAAGATGTCTCTTCAGTTTGCTTTAACTCTTACCCTACTAGAGAGTTTTCTGCTATACATTCTTCCAAAGGTTATAGTATTGCTGCACTTTAGTAACAATTCAAACGTCATGCAATTACAAGGTGTAATGATTAACTAGTCATCAAGGATAGTGATCATTTTATTCCTGTGTCAGGTACCAAATAAGCTCTGAATCAAAGTTAGCAGATTAATATGGATGTGTACTCTATGCACTGATTGGGCCCTTTGGCTGCTTGTTCATGTGGAAGGGACCAAACTCTGCTGTCTTGTTTTTGGTCCTTAGCTGTTAGACAAAAATAATATTTACATTTAGCAAAAATGTTTTGAATATAATATTTTCTGAACAGAGTTACATAGTTACAAAGTAATTGCGGTTCAAAAAAGATTTACAGTCCATCAAATTCAACCTTTTAAGATCTCCTCTCATTTGCAATATGCAGATTAGTTGTTAATTGATCTAGAAGAGGACAAACAGAAAAAAAAAAACCTTTCTGACCCCAGATACTGGCGATCGGATTCCTCCCTGGATCAATACTCTCTCTCTCTAATTATCCAGGATAACCCTGAATGCCCTTTGTATTTAAAAATAAATGCAGTCCCCTTTTAAAGTTATCTATCGAATCCGCTGTCACCACCTCCTTTGGGAGAGAATTCCACAGATTAACCATCATACTGAGAAGAACCCTTTTCTTTCTTTATGGAGGAATCTTTTTATTTCTAGCCTCAAAGGATGTCCTCTTGGCACAAACACGTATGTATATTTCGTAAGTATGTCTATTTAGTAAGGATTTAAATGTTGTCCATTTATGTTCAGTATTTTTACCTATCAGTTCTCTGTCCCAGTCTATACTTTGTATTGCTGCCCTTAGACCGTTAAAATCTGCCCTTTTAAAATTAAGACTTTATGTTGGCCCCTTACAGTTTTGTTTTTTTACTTCACTCTTAAATGAGACTGTGTTGTGATCACTGTTTCCCAAACGTATCCCTATTTCAACATTTGATACCATATCAATATTATTTGTGATTACCAAATCCAAGATAGCCTATGTAACGGTACCCCCACACATATAAGGGGTTGCCAAGGCCGTTTTAGTTGATCTGCCCGTCCAGTGATATAGGGACAGCTACTGCAGGACACCCATTCCCCCAAACTGGATCCAAGGGGAAAATGCTCCAAGCCTGGAACTGGAACCTCACGAATAGCTGCTAGCAGCTGAACAGGAAAAGCACCCCAAGATGCTTACACTCCTGGCAGTCAGTCTGTAACAGCATACCATGAATCCCCCCAAGAACGAGACATAAGCTCTGTGTTTGAGGGTCAAGCAGTGAACTCCCTTTATTGAAACACACATTTTTAAACACTTCACATACACAGTAGGGGCAGTGACTACCTTTGGTCAACCCCTAATTATCTCTGGCCAATCAGACAGGGTTAAGGCGTGGGAGCCAGGAGTCCCCTCCCCCAGGAGCCACCCACTAGGCGTGGCTAACTGCTCATTTTACCTCTGGCGGTGGAGAGAGTAACATCCCTAGGCTCACTTACTCCCCTGCTGGGAGTATGGGGAAACTCCAGGCCATCTCATTATTCAAGAGTCCTTACCCCCATTGTTCATGGTGCAATCTTGTCTGCTAAAACCCTTTTGTTCTGCTATCTCTTGTGTGTTTTAGCAGATAGTATTAAGAGGCAGATGGGCAACTCCTGACCAAGTGTATGAGACCAAAGATATTTGACTGCATACCACACAATACAATATTTTTACAGATATAACCACAACATATTATAACCCAGAACATATCTGCAGATAGCTTAGGTCTGAGCACACATTATTACTGAATGGCGCTCAGACCACATACATACAGTTCAATGGCCATGGAACCAAAGTCTTTCTGCATAGGAAATTAAAGTATTTAAATTCCGGTTCATAGTCAAAAGGCACCAGGCGGGCACCCAGGCTCCTCCAATGTACAGTGGCGAGATTGGTCTCGTGACAGCCTAATTTCTAGTTGGTTCTTGTATAAGCTGGGCTGGGTAATGATCTCTGAGTGTACTCAAGAACCTGCTCCCCTTAGCTGAATTGCTGGTCTCATGCATCCAGTTTATTTCAGGGTAATTAAAATCTCCCATTATTAGAACTTTTGCATTTCCTCACTTTCAATTAATATTGTGGTTTATAGCATACTCCAACTAATATTCTTTTGAAATTTTCTCCTCCGCTATTTAACTCTACCCACAAACATTCAACATTACCTCTAGTTCCTGCATACATACCTTCTCTGACTATAGGCTTAAATTCAGGCTTAACAAACAGACAAATCCCTCCTCCTCTTTTACCATTGCCTCTATCTTTCCTAAATAGGTTATAACCATCCAGATTAACAGTCCAGTCATGAGATTCATCCCCCCATGTTTCGGTAATGCCTATTAAATCCCATTTTTCATTAGTTGCTCATAATTCTAACTCTCCCATTTTTCTGGCATTAGCAAACATACACCTTATGTTATGAGTTTGTAGTTTGGTGCTGCCTGCCTCTGTACTTGAGTTACTTAGTTATACCTTCCTATTGACTATACTAACATTCCCCCATCTCCTAGTTAATTCATCCCTTATCCCCTCTACACTTTCTAGCCCATTACATTCATCTAGCCCCCCCCCCACCTACTAGTTGAAAAACTCCTCCATTCTTTTTACCATTCTATCCCTACCACAAAAGCTCCCATATCATTAAGGTGCAATCCATCCCTGCTATAGAGATTGTACCAAAGTGAGAAGTCAGCCCAGTGCTCTAAAAACCCAACCCCCTCCTTAGTGCACCACATTTTTAGCCACGCATTAACCTCCCTAAGCTCCTTCTGTCACCCTGGGATAGCATGTGGCACATGTAGTATCTAAAATCATTCTTTAGGACACTCCATCTTCCACTAATTTTGTCATTGGTATCAAAATGTACCAAGAGCTAGTTCAATTTTTAAAGCCAATACTTGGTTTTCTATGTTTAGCTAATGAATGACAACATTAAGTAAGTGGACTTGAGTCTTGTATCTGAATTAGGTTGATAGCAGAAGCAGAATCAAACCAAGCCAATAATAAGCACACTGTAGACACTTTCTGAGATACATGAGGATAGTAAAAGGTAGGGGCAACCAATGTTATTTATTGGATGAAATTGCACAAGGCCAAGCATGGTCACAAGCAGACTTGATCAATATAGTCAATAAAGAGAGGAGTAACAAAGGTTGAGGAATATTCTTGTGAAGGACTGAGAAAGCCAAAAAAATACCACACTACTGACAAAAAGATAATATACTTCTGAAAATGAAAATATTTTACATATTGCTCCAAGAAGCTTGTCAACTTAATTAAGTGTCCACTGGGAATAAACTATGTGTTGTTGTTTAGTAGTTCAGTTATGTCCGACTCTCCAAGAGCCTAGGGACTGCAGCATGGCAGGCATATATAGTGTCTGGTTGTGCTTATCCATAAGATTTTCATGGCAAAGATACTGAAGTGGGTTACCAGTTCCTTCTCCAGTGGACTGTGATTTGTCTGACTTCTCTGCTATGACCTACCCATCTTGGGTGACCCTTCATGGTATAGCTCACAGCTTCCTTGAGATACACAAGTCCTACCACAGCCACAAGGCACTGATCTAGAAGCTATGTAAAAAACCTATAGAAAGTAAACCATTTTTTACATGTAGTACCAAGTTTGTTATCTATAAAGTGCCAATTGGTAATATGCTATGTGGGATATAATTTTCAGTGAAACCCATATGCCAGATAGATGGATATAGTAGTAAGAACCATGCATGGGATAACTTAACAATAATGATTTTGGACGTATTTCTTATTAATTCAAAATAAATTGGTCCAAAATAGAAGTTATACCCATAAATATAGATAAAGAAGACAAAACTTTGTTGAATACAATTTGGGAGATTAACTGGGAGGCAGACAAAATATTTTACTTGCCAAAAGAATTTTCCAGTAATGTGGAAGAAATAACTAGAATAAATGTCATTAAATTGTACAATAAAATTAAATTTCAACTGGATAAATGGAAACCAAGTATGTTATCATGGTTAGGCAGAGTATCAGCCATAAAAATGTTAATATTACCTCAAATAAACTACTTATTCAGATGTTTGCCATTAATTGTCTCTAATTCTATAATTAGAAAAAATCAAATCCTAATCCTAAACCAGGGCATTTGCGCTCTCACAGAAAATTATTAATTACCAATTTTATAGAGAGATTTATTTCAAAGTAGTACAGAGGTGGTACTTTGTCCCACTTAAATTACACTTTGTGAACAACAAGGATCTCTTAAACATATTTGGTGGGACTGTGAACCCATCAGGAAATTGTGGAATACTGTTTTTGACTATATTTCCAAGATTTGTGGTAATTTTATTAATCCCTTATGTGAAATGTCTATACTACATATTATGGAGGATAGACTTAACCTAGAAGAGAAGGCCTTTATTATCCAAGTAGTTTCGGTGGTTAAATGGCTATTGGCCAAACGCTGGAAAACAGATTTGATTCCATCATTAAATGAAGTAATAATAGTTCTTGAAAAAAAATGAGAATTAGAGAGAGACATATCCAGTTTGGGTATTGAACTCTCTAATTTAATAGCTGGGCGATCTGGGGTAAATATTATTACCCACCAATTCAGCAGGTATAACCTTTTCTAAGTCTTTGTATGTTTGTATGAGAGTTTGTATATGTATATTTGTAAACTGTACTTTTCTCTTTGTTTTATTAATGTACTTTGTTGTTTATCTAACATTTCTTTGTAATTTGCATAAGTAAAAAGAAAAAAAAAATAATGATTCCCTATAACAGATAAATAGTATTAATAAAATTGTGTTCACGATTTAAACACGCATCACATAAAGTTACATAAGAAGATAAGAATATTTCAATGTGCATATAGTTTAACACTTTTAAGCTCTTTCATTTTTATTTTTTTTATATTTTTATTTTACTTCAGTTTCTACAAATAACAAACAGATATTACAAAATTATACAAAACACAAATATACAAATACAAGATATATTAAAGTCATACAAAAACTAAAAAAAAAAAAAGGGTTATCTCTTATGAGTTTAAAGAATGGAAATATTTATCCCAAATCAGCCAACTGTTAACCCTGGATAAAACAATGCCCATGTCATATAGATTCCTTTCTAATTCTCTGTTCTTTTTGAGAATTGTTAATACTTCATTCAGTGATGTAATAAGTTCTGATTTCCAGCGTTTGGCAATAAGCAATTTGACTACTGAGACTACCTGTATAATTAAAGCTTGTTCTTCCATCTTAAGCCTATTGTCCATGATGTGAAGAATAGCCATATCACATGTCGGCTGAATGATTTTACCGCAAATTTTAGAAATATATTCAAAAATCAAACTCCAAAGTTTCTTAATGGCGTCACAGTCCCACCAAATATGTTTGTGCGTCCCCTGCTGATTACAAAGCCTCCAACAAAGCCCACTATTAGGATTATTGTTAATAATTGCTATCTTTACTGGGACAAAGTACCACCTCTGAATCACTTTAAAATTGACTTCTCTATATGCTTGATATTTAATAATTTTCTGTGAGAACGCAAACGCTCTAGACCAATTTTTCAAGGTCAATTAAGTTATTGTATTATTTTTCCCATTTAAGCATACCTGGAGATTTTTTCATCTTATCTTGTTTTCTTAATATTTCATAGCATTTGGAAATTATATGTTTCCTGTCATTATAAAGTACTAACTTTTCGAAATTGGTTAAGGATCTGTTTGAGATAATTAAATATTTCGAATTTAAAATAACTTTTTTAACTCTCTCATATTCCAACTATTTAGACAATGGAAAACTAAAATCAGCAAATAATTTGGAAAAATACTTAATTTCACCTTTATCGAACAGATCTCCCAATGTCTGTATATTCCAATTACTCCAATTACGAAGACAGGCCAAGTTAAGAACATTACTTACACCTAACAATGACATTTCCGAACATGGAATTGTCGAAAGGTTTAGTTTTTTCTTCCATTTAAACCAAAATTTAAACCCTGTTTTAATTATTATTGACGTAATATTATTATTAGGAAATTTATCATACAAAAGCCAATCTCATAATGATAAGCCCTTAGCTAAACATTGTTCTATAGTTATCCACTTATTTTGTTTTGTTTTAGCGGACCAGGGTATAAAATGAGATAGCATTGCAGCCATATAATATTCTTCAACACAAGGGGACGCAATGCCTCCTTTTTTAAAGCTCTTCCTAACAATCCTTGAATTAATTCTAGATTTTTTCCCATTATATATAAATGAATCGATCAAGGTTTGGTATTTTTTAATTATAGTTTCAGGAACGGATAAAGGCAAACATCTAAATAAATAATTTATTTGCGGTAATATAGACATCTTTACGGCTGCTATTCTACTGAACCAGGATAATCTATTTGATTTCCAATTTATTAGTTGGTTTTTAATTTTGTCGTATAATTTTCCAATTTTTCAGAAAATTCTGTTCCCAAGTAATTGATTTTATTTAACTCCCAATCAATTTCCCAAATGTTTTTCAGAGAAGTTATTTCATCTTCGTCTATATTTATCGTTAATACCTCTGTCTTTGACCAAATTATTTTGTAGTAAGAAATTAAACCAAATTTGTTTATTAAATCCTGAATCTGTAGTAAAGACTTTCTAGGTTCGGCTATACTTAATATCACATCATCAGCATAAAGCATGATTTTATGGTCAGAATCACCAATTCTAATTCCATGAATTTTCTTATTCATTCTAATGGCTTCTGCCAAAGGTTCCATCATTAAAACAAAAATTAAAGGAGATAATGGACAACCCTGACGAGTCCCATTGGTAATAGAGAAAGTGTTTGTTTTGAGGCCATTTCCTACAACACAGGCAGTGGGGTTTGAATATAAAGCCCCTATAGATTTCACTCCAAAATCTTCAAAACCGAATTTTAGTAATACTTTATTCATAAAATCCCAGTTTAGCCTGTCAAAGGCCTTTTCTGCATCTAATGTGATAACTATAGAAGGTTTATGATTATCTTTACAAAAAGAAACTACGTCAATTAATCTCCTTGTATTATCGGCTCCCTGCCTATCTTGTAAAAAACCTGATTGATCCATATTTATTAATTTACCAAGGCACAAGCTCAATCTTTTAGCTAATATATATAATTATAATTATATAATTTTATATCCATGTTCATTAAAGATATCGGTCTATAATTCTTACACCACCTTATATCTTATTTTTGCTTTGGAATATTAATTATAACTGCCTCTAACATTTCTTTAGGCGCACTCCCTTTTCTTTTAATTTCATTGAACACTTCAGCTAGATGTTTCATAAGTACCGTCTTAAAGGTTTTGTAATAATAATTTACAAAGCCATCTGGACCAGGGGCTGAATTTAACTTTAAGTTATCAATTACTTCTTCAATTTCTAATGTTTTTATTTCACAGTTTAGATAATCTAAATCCTCCTTAGTGATTTTGGGAAGCAAAAGTCTATCCAAAAATGTAGTAATATCTTCTGTTTTTGGTTTTATAACTGCATCGTTACTTTCTAAATTGTAAAGATTTTCATAAAAGTCAAAAAACGCCTTTTCAATATCACTAGGATTTGTTAATGTAATTGAGTCCTTCTTTTTGTTTTCAATTATTTATTCATCTATTCTATTAATTGGTTTATTATTTTTTGATTTCCGAGCTAATAGTTTCCCAACTTTATTATCCAAAAAATATTTTCTGTGTTGAAGTTTCCACAGGCTATTATCAATACTTTTTTGGACAATTTTATTTATTCTTTTTTTTACTTTTCTAATATCTATACTCTTAGCAGCTGAAGGGGATAATTTATTTTGTCTTTCAAGGATTGCTAATTGTGGATATACTGTAAGTCTCGGAGTGATAGATCACTCTGTTTCCTTCTATGTGCACCCCATGAGAGTAACATTCCTCTTATATATGCTTTATGGGCATTCCAAATCGTTGAGGGCTCATAAACTGAATTCTCATTAACTTGGAAAAAGTTTTCTATTTCTTCCCGTAATAATATTTGTTTATTTGAATTATTAAATAATGAAATATCCATTCTATTTCTAGAATACTTCTTTTGAGTCAAATGATCTTTAATCTGGAGTTCTATCATAGCATGATCTGACCATTTAATTATGTTAATCTTGGTAGAGTCTGTAACTGCCAAGGTTTCCGAGTCAACCAAAAAATAGTCTATTCTAGAATAAGACTTATGGTGGTGAGAATAAAACGTATAGTCTCTTACATTACCATATCTTAACCGCCAAACATCATATAACTAAAATCTCACTAAGGATTTATAGAAAAGATTAGCTCTTCTTTTTGTATGCCCATGTAAATATTCTTGATTATTACTTTTCCTATCTAAAGATACATTTAGTACCATATTAAAATCGCTGCAAACAATTACTTTGCCTACTTTAATATTTTTAACCTGTTTAAGTAATTTGCTTAAGAACCCATTTTGTCTCTCATTGGGTGCATAAATATTTACTATAGTGTAGTTTAGATGGTTGATTTTTACCAAACCATATAACAAATCTCCCTTCCAAGTCTACTTCTCTATATTGCTCACTAACGTTAATATTTTTACTAAACAAGATTGATACTCCACGCGACTTCTTTTTATATGTTGAATCGACCTCAATAGTAAAAAACCTATTGTTCCAGAAAGGGACTTTATCTATTTGCCAATGTGTTTCCTGTACACAAACAACATCAGCTTTAATTTTCCGAAATTGATCTATTAACACTCGCCTCTTAAATACAGAGTTCCATCCTTGTACATTCTGTGAGACTATC
Organism: Discoglossus pictus; assembly: GCA_027410445.1. Taxonomy (NCBI): domain Eukaryota; kingdom Metazoa; phylum Chordata; class Amphibia; order Anura; family Alytidae; genus Discoglossus; species Discoglossus pictus. The sequence continues at coordinate 173,767,340 of CM050166.1, read as the reverse complement.
TTAAATCCCATCCAAAAAACCAAAGGGACCCCTTAGGGTACCACTCAAAAAATACCATTCTATACCACCCAGAATTTGACATAACCTTAAAATTGAATACCTAAACATTGAAAGTTTCACAAATATTCCACATAAAAACATACACATTTTCATACAAAACCGAGACATGATGTACCCTACCAAAAGAGAGATGACTATAAGTCTAATGGTTAATTTGGCTAGACTAATCTACGTCTAGCAGCGTCTATCAGGAGAAAGCAGAGAAGGAACCCCTTTAACAAGAGGAGGAGGGGAGGAAGGACATATTTAATGCTTCTTATTCTTCCTTCTACCCTCCCTTCTATAACTTCTCATTAACTTAACTTTATCTAACTCCTACTATTTGTAAGTTGGAACAAAAAGTATCCAACTTTTCTATTATCAATCAGTGATTTTTCTGTGAATTTATAGTGTTATTTATAGTGTAAAATGTGTGTCTTCCTTTACTAACAATATCTTATTTTCTCTATTACCTTACTTTTTTACCTACTTTCCCATCAGCTACCCCATTATTTTGCTCTCTTCCTCTCCTTTGTAAGTGAGTGAATGCTCAATACTAACATTTGTGAAGTGTCTTCTTACTAACCAGACATTGTGTTTAATTCCTTTTCTCTCTTCCAAGCCACCCTTCATCTTCCCCTCCACCACCATGTCCCCTTCCACCCTTCCTGTTTCCATCTCCACTCTAAAAGTTGAAGATTGTAAAAATTAGCAACAGTTTCCTTAACAGATTCCACAAAGGGTATGTTCCATTCCCTCAACATGGTTTCCCCCTCTCCCACCGAATTAGCAATTTTTTTTCTGATTATCTTTAAAATAATCAGTTTAGTAAGAAAAGCCCATTTATATAAAATATTTTAGTTATGTAAAGCTTTAGTAATTTCTTGAAATGTTCTACATTTTGTTAAAGTCTCTCCAGAAAGATCTGTAAAAATAATCAGATTTTCAAACGGAGGATCAAATTTAGTTTTCACCCATGATGCTTTTAACACTGCTTGTTTATATTCAAAGAAGTGTAATCTGACTATAACATCTCAGTATTAGCACCCTTAAGCTCTTTAGATAACGGGATCCGATGGATCCGATCTATCATATTGATCCAGGGTTTAATGGGCTTTACTAGATAGGAAAAAAATGCACCTACAAAAGCCTTAAATTCATCAAAATTGAGGGTTTCCGGGATGCCTCTTAATCTCAAATTATTCCGTCTGGAAAAGTCCTCTTGTTGTGTAGCTTTAATTTCCATACGTTCCATTTTACATTCCAAATCTGCTGAATAATTAACTACTTTTTGAAATTCTTTCATTAAAATTTTGTGAGTTTTTTCTAATTCTTCCGCTCTATCCAAGAAGCTATTAATCGCTGATTTATTTCGTTGGATTTCCTGTAAAAGGTCAGATCTTAAAATAGATTGGAATTCAGGAAGTAGTTTTTTCATAATAGAAGTGGTTAGAACTTCATCTTCCTTTGTATCAGCTGATTCAACTGATTCATCATTTGTAGACAGTTTTGTTTGATCTAATCCCGGTGATGAGTATGTATGTGTAGGGAATTTTCTTTGTGAGGAACTCATAGCTCTTAAATTCCCCTTTGGGGAAAAAAAAGTTGCAGGTGGTGCTTTTGGAGCATTCCCAGTATTTTTCTTAATTTTAGATTTGGGTTTAGTGGCGTTGGAATCTTTATCCTTCATATTGCCTGATAATTCCCTCAGAAAGGTGCATATCAGGTGCAAATCAGCAATATGATTAAATAGCTTAAATGTCCTTTACAATCCAAATGATTCAAACTCAGACCCATCTTCATATAATGCTCTTGTAGAGCTAAAGTTCAGGAAATAAGGTTACTGAAACAAGTTACCTCAGAAAGGTGCATATCAGGTGCAAATCAGTAATATGATTAAATAGCTTAAATGTCTTTTACAATCCAAATGATTCAAACTCAGGCCCGTCTTCATAAAATGCTCTTATTGAGCTAATGTGTCAGGAGAGAAGGTTACTGAAACAAGTTACCTCAGAAAGGTCCATATCAGGTGCAAATCAGCAATATGACTAAATAGCTTAAATGTCTTTTACAATTCAAATGATTCAAACTCAGGCCCATCTTCATATAATGCTCTTGTAGAGCTAAAGTTCAGGAAAGAAGGTTACTGAAACAAGTTACCTCAGAAAGGTGCATATCAGGTGCAAATCAGCAATATGACTAAATAGCTTAAATGTCTTTAACAATTCAAATGATTCAAACTCAGGCCCATCTTCATAAAATGCTCTTATTGAGCTAATGTGTCAGGAGAGAAGGTTACTGAAACAAGTTACCTCAGAAAGGTCCATATCAGGTGCAAATCAGCAATATGACTAAATAGCTTAAATGTCCTTTACAATCCAAATGATTCAAACTCAGGTCCATCTTCATATAATGCTCTATAGAGCTAAAGTGTTAGGAAAGAAGGTTACTAAAACAAGTTACCTCAGAAAGGTGCATATCAGGTGTAAATAAGCAGTATGAGTAAAAAGCTTAAATGTCCTTTGCAATCCTCCATTTTCAGGTATCTTAATATGGAGAATTTGGCATTTAGCCAGAGAAATATGTAAATGACAAACTTTCCTCAGTATATATCTCTTTAATTGAATATAAAAATATATTTAGTAGACTATCGTAAGTGACCAATCGTCCAGATTTAACAATAACACAACTAAAATTAATATAAAGAATACTGTAAATTTGGAGGGAATAAATACTTTGGGCCTCATTCAATTGCGATTTGGCCAATTGAATAGGGCTTTAAATACACACATAGCATATTTTATTTACAGAAGTTTTTAGTTAGTGAAGACCTTGCTTTTGGATAGAAGTTCACTAACTAAAAACTTCTGTAAAAAATGATTGCTATGTGCCCGTTTAGAGCCCTATTCAATTGGCTAAATTGCAATTGAATAAGGCCCTTTATATTTAATGGGTCATGGGCTTGGGGATGTATTTGAGAACATCCACAGTTATTGCTAATATTATAGGTTATAAGATTAGTTAAGATCTGTCCACTTACAATAGCTCAATAATAGATAGACTTATAGGAGATTATACCTCCCAAATATAGTGCCTCACAATGAATTAGATATCATAGATAACTCATTTTATTATTCATCATTGAACTGTGGCATGTGAATTTAAAAACAACTAAAACCAAAATTAACAGAAATCATACTTGACACCCTTATTAATTCTTTAGTGAAATATTCAGAGTAAGGTATATGAAGTGTATCTGATTCCTACCTATTATGCTTACTGGATATCTTCCTTTTTTCCAAATATAGTTATCATGAGTAACATGCCATAACACTGAAAATAAATAAATACCAAATATAGTATATGGAATAGACATTTGATTGTTATCCAAGGTTGATAAGATTTTATACACTTCTTATTAAATTTTATACTGGTCTAAAAGAATATACAATGTTTTAAAATTTAAAATTATCCAATCATTTAAAAGGATTTTGATAAACCTCTCACTGATTTTCTATTGTGATCTACCTGGAAATAGACTGTTTCCACATGTTTTTATACATTCAATTGTTAATTCTTGGTTTGCCATTCTTGCAATAAACACTGTTCTGCATAAAGAATATACTTGTCTATAAATTGATAAGTAAATTCAATAAAATATATTATTCTAGACATTGTAATATTTTTGACATTTTACTAATTGCTTGACAACATAAAGCAGCAACCAAAGATCTACAAAATGTACCGTATTGGTCCGAATATAAGCCGCACCCGCATATAAGCCGCACCTGTAAAATGCAAGGGGAAAAAGCAGAAAAAAGATAGTACTCACATATAAGCCGAACCCTTAAAATTGGAGAGAAGGAAAGCAGCTTGGGCCTACTGAGAGCACATGATCGACAGAGCTCAACAATACATTGAGATGTAACTACAGCGGCCCTACATGGTTCTAGCCGGCAAGGACCAAAAAAAAACACCAAGACAACATTACAGGAACTGGGTGTATCCCGACAGCACCAAACACAGCAGATCTAATTACCTGAGAGGATATAGCTGTTCTCATCAGAGCAACTGGCTAAATGCCTAGGCATCCAACAGCCAACCCGGAGACAATCAGCGGCGCAGAAATGGGGAAAAATAAAAAATCCATACTGTCAAAAAAAATTGACGAGCATTTTAAAACTCTGGAAGCATTGGAAACACCGGCACAAGACCTCGCCTCAGAGCAACCGGACATCTCAGATTTAGACTCTCAGGAGGTAACCTTACAGCCGGAGGTATCCATCAATAGTGCCTCAATGGCAAGAATTGAAGCGCTCCTGGCCTCCCATATCAACGCAGCAGTCACGGCACTGCAAAAAGACATACAAGAGATCGGACAGAGGACCCATCAACTTGAGGAAACCATGGACCAAGTGGTAGAGGCGCAGGAGAAGGACAGGGCCAACATTGCTGGCAATTCCTCCCGTATCTCGGATATAGAAGATAAGTTGGAGGACTTGGAGAATAGATCCAGAAGATTTAATTTGAGGATTAGAGGCGTCCCCACGGCTATAGTCGATCTACCATGCTACCTTAAGGGCACGATACATGCGATCCTCTCAGGACACCCGGACCACGAGTGGGAGGTAGAGCGAGTGCACAGAGCCCTTGGGGGGAGCCGCAATCAAGACCTCCCTAAAGACATCATTGTCAGGCTTCTGCGCCAACAATCCAGAGACCTGATCCTCGCAGCTACCCGCAACAAGACCTCGATCAGTGGTCCTGACGGGGCTAAGCTCCAGTTTTTTGCGGATCTTTCTCCAACTACGCTACAAAGACGGAGGCTGATGAAGCCGGCCCTGGAAGTGCTACTACGCCATGGCATCAGATATCGCTGGGGATTCCCCTTTGCCCTGATCTTTTCTGTGGGAGGTATCCAATATACAACACGCTCCCTAGATGACTGCCAAGAGCTTCTTAAGCGTCTAGAACTAAATGAGGGGGACCCAGCCCCTATGGCATCTGCTTCAGCAACTTTGCCTCTTCCAAAGAGACAATGGTCTGAAGTGACCAGACAAAAGAGGCCTGCTGATCACGTCTCAAAAACTGCCAACAGACGCCCCAGCCAAAACATGGACACGCTGACACACTAGCACAATTGTCTTTATCCTCAGGACTGTTCAAAACGAGGGTTCGACTAAAGAGGCACCATGCTATCAAAAAGTCCTGTTTCCTTTTTGCTTTTTTTTTGTTTGCTTTTTTGCTGCTACCTAGGGGAGACTCTCAGGAAGGTTGCTCAGAACTGAGCTAACTGTTCTGTACTACCTTTCCCCCCTACTTCTTGCCTTTTGGGCTGGCTCCCGGAGGAACTCAGGACTCTTGCTACGAGTTGTACCCAGTTGACAAAAGACTTTTGAACTGTTATTAACCCATGCTTTGCTTTTCCTTCCTACCTAGCAGGTTGTAGTAGATTGTTAAAGAAACACCTACTGTTGCTAATTGAGGGAATAATACTTAGCCTGGCGAGACCCCTCTGGCTGGTCTAGGTTTAGCTGTTTCTACTGTTTATAATTTATGTAAAGAGTTTTGTTATTAATGTTAGCACAAATTATTTATAGATCTGGCTACTCTATTACGGTAACACTCCTTTTTATCTTATTTATAATTGTCCTTGCCGGCAGGACCTGAAGCGGAACCTGCTAGTACTTTAACGGATTGACAGGAATAGGTTAGGGCTAGAGGTCCTAAGAATGCTTGATTTTTCAATAACCACTCTATTTGTTCTTCTCACAACTTTCTGTATTTGTGCTCACCTACCATTTACTTACCAACCGGTGCTCAACCACCCTCTACTGGGATCGGAACTAAGCAATTCACTCTCTGATTACTGTGTCCCTGCCAAAGCATACATTTTTTGAGTATATCTAAGCTGGGATCAGCTAATTACGCTGCTTACCCGACCTCCTAATGTCAATCACCATCCAAATAATTTAAACTACCCACATCCTTTGCCTACTCGCCCCCTGCGCCCCTTTAGCATTCCCGGGGTCTCAGGGCATAAGCGTAATGATCCTTATTTGGTGGAGGCTCTAGTGGCTGCCTGTTTGCAGTTAAACGGGCACAATCTAATCCCATTCATAATTACATTATCCGAGCCAAAATTAAGCCAACTGTTTTTTATGATAAGGCACCAGGGGGTGGCATCTAAACTCATGCACTTTTGCTTTTATATTCTAACTAGAATCAAGCCTGCTAGAACTCGCTCACCCAGGGCTCAGCCACTTCCACACCTCCAGAAGGAGGAGCCGCTCCTCACTCCCTCCTCAACAGCTCGCCGGAAAGGTAAAGCTAATTCAGCATATCTGACAGACACCTTATTAATTTACCCATGCCCATAACAGTACTCACTCACAACGTGAAGGGCTTTAACTCTCCTTTCAAGCGGAGGAAGGCCTTTTTATACTATAAGACTTACAAACCATCTGTAATATTCCTACAGGAGACCCACTTCGCTAGGCATAAGACCCCTACATATCTTAATAAAGATTACCCTCAATTCTTCCATTCCACCCACACTTCAAAAAAAGAGGGAGTAGCAATATTGCTACATAGGAACCTCCAATTCCAGTTAACATCCAAACTGGTAGACCGTGAAGGGTACTTTATCATTATAAAAGGTACAATCTTGGGAAACACAATTTCTCTGGCTTCCTTTTATGCCCCCACAACGGCACCACATAAGGCCCTAATAAGATTTTTAAGGGCACTGGAAGGGGGGGGACTGGGGGAACTTAGTGGTAGGAGGGGATTTCAATTTAGTCTTAGACCCAAAGGCGGACAAATCTAGGGCTCCAGTGAGTGACCGATTCTCCAACAAAATTAGACAAATTAAGAAACTCCTGCACTCTGTTAGCCTGGTAGATGCCTGGAGGGGACTTCACCCGAGAGGGAAAGAGTTTACTTTATATTCACCAACACATGGCTCCTACTCGCGCATTGACACTATTTACATTAGCAGCTCACTTCTTGACAGCTCACACAGAGCGACTATAGTGCCTTGCACTTGGTCCGACCATTCAGCAGTTTTATTGGAAGTGGACCTGGGAAGTCAATTCAGCATGCCTTACACCTGGAGGCTAAATGAATACCAAATCTCACTGCCTTCAACTCAGGAGCAGGTAGAGAGAGAGTTGCTAGACTTCTTTGGGTCCAATGCGGGCGGGGAGACGGGAGCGGGATGGGTTTGGATGGCACATAAAGCCTTTATAAGAGGAGTGTGCATCAAATTGGCTTCTCAGTTCAAAAAACAGAATCTACAAAGGGAGAGAGATCTTGCGAGCAAATTGGCACGACTGGAGCTTCAAAATCAGCTCTCCCCCTCCTCCTCCCTGAGAACAGAGATAGACAAGACGAGGCTGGAGCTAGATAGCGTATTGTCCATAAAAACGGACAAGGCACTGAGAAGGACGCAGCATTTGTTTTACAATAAAGCGAATAAACCGGATAAATTGTTAGCTAGAAGCCTGAGAGCAAAGTACGCCCAATCCAGGATTTCCCAAATCAGGAATAAAGAGGGCGACCTCATATATAGCCAAAATGAAATACAAAAAGTTTTTAGGGAATATTACCAAAATATATACTCCACTAAACAGGTGGCCATGGAAAATAACATTGCTTCTTACTTAAACTCACTGGACCTTCCTCAGATTTCGCCCGCTGACTTACACTCTCTAAATAAGGAAGTTACTATCAAGGAAGTTCTAGAAGCGATTAAGGAACTAAAACTAGGAAAATCCCCGGGCCCGGATGGGTTCACCAATATCTACTATAAGAAATTGTCAACACTTCTGGCTCCTCATCTATGTAATCTCTTTAACTCGATACTGAGAGGGGAGATTACCCCCCCAGAACTAAACCATGCTGACTTAACAATATTCCCTAAAGAGGGTAGAGATCAGAGAGATGCCAAGAACTATAGACCTATCTCACTGCTTAATGGGGATGTCAAGTTGCTTGCCAAGATCTTCTCTCAAAGGATCTCAATATTCCTTCCCTCCTTGATTCACAAAGACCAGTCAGGGTTCATCCCGCATAGACAAACTGGCGACAACATCAGGAGAACTCTAAATGTCATCCATTTGGCTAGGTCTAGGGGGTCCCCGGTCTGCCTGCTTGCATTGGACATAGAGAACGCGTTTGACACCTTAGAGTGGCCCTTTCTATTTGCCACGTTAGCAAAGTTTGGGTTTGAAGGCAACTTCTTAAACTTATTACACACTTACTACACGCTACCCAAGGCCACTTTAAAATTACCAGGCTCCCAGACGGCTAGTATTAATATAGAGAGAGGCACGAGACAGGGGTGCCCTCTGTCCCCGCTGCTCTTTGCTTTGGCCATAGAGCCCTTGGCCCAGGCGATAAGAGCAAACTCCTCTATAGAGGGGGTGCGGGTGGGACATCAGCATCTAAAATGTTCTTTGTTTGCTGATGACCTACTGTGCACCCTCCCGAATCCTGGCTCCTCCATAGACGCCCTTCTGGGCACAATCAATGAATATAGCACTCTCTCTGGACTGAGATTGAATCATAGCAAGACAGAAGCCTTAAGTGTGGGCATTCCTGGGGACATCTTGGACCAACTGAAAAGGGTACACAACTTTCTATGGCCTGCCTCTTACATTATCTATTTAGGGATAAAGTTGACTAACTCACTAGCGGATATTTATAAAACCAATTACCCACCCCTATTTAAGACTCTTCGAAGGGACTTAGACAGCTGGACAAAAAGGCAGATTTCGTGGACGGGCCGAATAGCCACGGTCAAGATGAACATCTTGCCGAGGCTGCTTTATCTGGCCAGGACTCTGCCGATCCAAATTAATAACAGGGAATTGGCACAGTTTCAAGCCCAGGTCTTTAGATTTGTTTGGAGGAATAGACCTCCTAGGATCGCCAGACATACTATGTATAAACATAAGTCTAGAGGAGGATTATCCTGCCCTAATTTCAGTACCTACTTTAAGGCAGCTCAAATTGCCTCTATACCGTTAATACATTCTACCACCCTACAGCCCAATTGGGTTTTTATTGAAGAGCTACAAATGGCCCCATTAAAATGGGAAATCATTTTATGGGCTCCGAGTTCCCACACGTTTGACTCCCTAATCCATAACCCTATAACTAAATTTACGCTGAAAATATGGAGATGGGCTAGGAAGGAACATAAACTGATTCACCCCGTATCACCTCTTACTTCAATCTTTACATCAACCTCTCTAGCGACCACCCTCACAGCTGACTCCAAAGCATTCTGGACCACACACAATTTAGACAAACTTGAGGCATGGTTTGAGGGTGACAGAATTATTTCTTGGGCAGAAATGAAAAGGAAAATAGGGATACCATACCAAGAAATGTTTAACTACATTAATTAGACATTGGGTTGAGGAGATACATAGGATTCATGGCCCGCCCAAAGAATCGTGGATGTCAATAATATGTAAAAACACAAACTTAACTAGAGGAACCTTAGGCTCACTGTACACTATGTTTAATGCCCCAAAGGCTTTGTGGAACCCTGCTTACACACTGAAATGGGAGATAGACATGCAACAAAACTGGGAGGGGGACAAATGGACGGAATCCTTTCTGAGCCTATCTAAAGGCTCATGTAACTATAGCTTGCTAGAAACCTCGTTGAAAATCTTACACCGGGCATACATGACTCCTGCCAGGCTAAATAAGATATCTCCAACAACTTCAGATGGGTGCTTTAGAGGATGCCAGGGAAGGGGAGACTTTATTCATACGTGGTGGAAATGTCCTAGAGTGGCTAATATTTGGATTGAAGCTACCAAATTAGCTTCACGGATTCTTAAATCTCCCCTAGAACCATCAATCTCGACTTGTCTGTTGGGAATTCATTACCAGGGGCTGGGTAATAAGGGGAACAAATTGGCCCAAATGATTTTTTTAGCCGCCAAAAATATAATTGCTAGAAGATGGAAAAGCAGTCATATCCAATTTCAGGAAGTCATAAACAAAATAAATTATCTTTGCATTAACGAAAGAATGACTCACACTTTGTTGGACACTCACCAAATTTACCTAGAAATAAGGGGAACTTATATTCAGTCTCCAGATAGCACATTGTAAGGTCTGGACAGGAAAGAGCATTACACTTTGGCCAACAGCGGTGGCTTGTCCGGGGAGCGGAGTGTGGAGCGGACTGGAACGGGTAGAGCTGGGAAGCGGAGAGGCAACTCATCTAGACGACAAAAGGTACTGAGGGTGGCACGGGAGATCATAGGAATGGATGTAGTGAGGAACATTTAGGAGTGGAACTTTAATTGTGTATTTACTTAAAACCATCACCAAAAAAGGAAAAAAATTTGAGATATCTGGCTGAATGATTGTTTATTGATATGAATACTATATTTTAATAACAATAGACACAATTATCTCAATAATTTCAGTTAACAGATGTTTGCAATGTAATTGTTTGTTATGTAACATAAAAGCTGTTGAATAAAAAATCTTTGAAACAAAAAAATTGGAGAGAAAAAGACAAAAGTCAAGTAGATTTAGGGAATAAATAGTGATTTTATTTTAACATATACTGTACCATATACGGTATCCAGTATTTGGAAAACATTATAACTGTAACTCTTTAGGCAGGTTGTCAATATTATGGTAACATCAACAGAAAGTTCAGGAAACAGGAAACATAAGGTAACAAGGAAACGTGTTACTATTCACAGTCATCACTGGTGTCACTACTGATTTCGTCACCAGTATTCGCTTCATCACTGTTATCTTCATTCTCCTCCCATGGCAAGTTGTCCTCGCTACCATCCAATGCATTGGACACGCAGCATTTTTTGAACCCCCTGATGATGGAGTTAGAAGAAATACTTGACCATGAATTTATAATCCATTGGCACAGGAGTGTCACTGGCGGCTTCTTAATCTTGCCAGATGGTGTGAGAGCATGATCCCCTTCCCGAAGCCAATCTGAATACTGCTTGCGTAGGTTGTCTTTGAACGGCTTGTTGACAATGACATCAAGCACTTGTAGCTTTGAAGTCATGCCACCAGGTATTACAACAAGGTCTGTCTTCTGTCCAGCAACTTTAGTCTTCACTTCAGGAGTGAGATGACCCTTGAAAGCATCCAAGACTAGCATGGCTCTCTTAGTGAGCAGTGCTCCAGAACTGCAGTTCCAAACTAAAGACAACCAGTCGACCATCAGTTCAGTTGTCATCCAGCCTTTTTCCTGGCAACGAATCACTAGGCCATCAGGAATGCTTTCAGAATAACATAGGGGGGTAACTTTCCTCCGTCAGCAGTGTCAGCTAACATCACCGTTATTCTGAGTTTTTCATTACCAGTTGTTCTTAAAATGACACTTTTTGCCCCTTTCTGGTTTACTGTTGTATTGCTTGGCATGTCAAGAAATACTGGGGTCTCGTCAGCATTGTTCATCTGGTCTAATGGGTATGAGTGACATACCTCTGGAAACTAGTCAGTTTCTCCTCAAAATCTGCCGGCAGTTTCTGTGCTAATGAAGTGCTTCGTCGAAGAGCGAGACCCTTTCTCTGCATAAAACGACGGCACCAACCAATACTTGCACGAAATTCCCTCTTATTTATTTTTAAGGTCTTTGCAAGTTCTAAGGCTTTCAGCTGGATTACTTCACGAGAAATTGGCATTCCATCTTTTCTCATATCTTGAATGTAGGAATAAACCCCAGCTTCAAGTTCTGGAAATTTGCCTTGTTTTGGTCCCCTGAAAGATTTTCTGGTGGAAACTGAATTTTTCAATTTCTCCTCTGAGGCAACCCAATGTTGCACATTGGATTCATCCAAGCCATATTTTTTTCCAGCCTCTCTGTTGCTTGTTGTCTTTGCATAATTAACAACTGCAATTTTGAAACTTGCATCATAACTACGCCTCACTCCTAGGCTTGTTGATTCTTTACTCTCCCAGTGATCAGCCATTGCAAGAAACAGGCTTTCTAACATGTACTGTAACTTCTTTTGCAGGTTACAGGCCTTACTGGATGCTAGAATCAAGTTCTCTAAGTTAGGGCACTGCCGTGAATTGTCTGTGGGAGCTTTCTACACTAATGCAAATCTTTTAGTCCCCCGGGTTAGGGCACTCAGCCCACAGCTATAAATCTTGCCATAGCTGTAACAGATTTCTGTTTAGGAAGTAGCCAAACTAAGCTTTACAAATGGGACAGGGCTCTAGGAGCCAATAGGAAATGTGAACGTCATGAATATTATAATGAGTGGTAAGTGCTGTAATAAGTGCAATGCATTAGAGCGTTTGTTCCTAGGCAACATGGTTTTGTGATGTGTATTAACCCCTTGAGTACTGGTTTGTGTGTTACCCTTTATTTTGCATCATAAAATGGATTTAATACTAACATATATTTTTTTATTACATGTATGTTGTCAAATAATGTATAAATGTCATCATTTTGTAGTGCTTTTTGTATTATTATGTCACTTAAAATGCTTCTGGGGAACTCAGCAAGGGTTTGAAAGCCACTTGCGAGTGGTTTTTGGTTCACGTAAATCTTTATTCTGCTTTTTGCAGTTACCTCAATGTCCTGATTTGTGAGTGATCCATAAAGTTTTATTGTCATAGGGTTTGGGTGTCAAAGTGTCAGAGAGTAAAGCATCAGAATGCCAAACAGAAGATCACTTTCATTTGTCATGGCAAAAACAAACTCTTACTAGAACAAAATGATATTGAACAGACTTTTAGAGAATATTACACAAAGTTATATAATCATACCCCCAAACCTAAAGACAAGCCTAAATTCAAGACAATACAAGAATATCTTAAAAGGACAAGCCTTCCTCAAACTTTACAAAACCAATCATTAACATCTCCTTTCACTACAGTGAGGTTTTAAAAACTTTACAATCTTCAAAAGCTCCAGGGTTTTGACGGCTTTACAAGTGCATATTACAAAATATTTTCCACTATACTTAATTCCTCTTTCCTAAGCTTTATTAATGCTCTCTGAAAATAAGAATATATCCTATGAAAAATGTTAAAAGGAAATATAAGCCTTATACATAAAGAAGGTCCTGATCCACAAATGAGAGAAAAGTAAAGAGCAATATTTCTCTTAAATACAGACATTAAAATCTTTGCAAAATGAATAACTAATAGACTAAATCCATTATTGACTAAAATTATCCATCCAGACAAAATAGATTTATACTTACTATACAACCCCACAACAATATTAGGCAACATATTGACCTTATTTGGCTCTCCAACAACAGACAATATTCCTATCTCTTGATGCTAAAAAAGCATTTGACAGAATACTCTGGCCCTTTCTATCCGAAACACTAACAGCTCAAGTATTTGCAAAACAATTTGTTACACTAATACAAAACTTTTACTGATCTCCAACAGCCTCTTTACTCTTACAAAACTCAAAAAGGGAAAGCTTTCAAATACAGAATGGAACTGGGCAAGGCTTTCCCCTATCTCCCCTTCTCTTTGCTTTAATTCTTGAACCTATGCTTAACCATGTTAGGCTAAACTCTCAGATCACAGGCATAATAAAAGGACAAATACCTAGGTGTGCAACTTACAAAGCAATATTCAGATTTATATAAAGCAAACCATAATCCCTTACTACAGAAAATGTATAGAATTCTACTACATTGGAACAAACTATTAATATCCTGGCTTGATGACATAGTGTCAACAAAAATTAATGACTTTTCAAGATTGCGATTCTGATTAAGAACATGAAAATTCTACCAACTAAACTAGACCACTTTATATGGTCTGGCAAATGTCCCAGAATTGCTCAAAAAAATCTATGTACACCTACAAATTAAAAGGAGGACTAGATCTCCCCAACACACTTCTTTATTACAAAGCTACGCAATTAGCCCATGTACAGGCATGGCACTTACCTCAAAACCAAAAACTTGGGCTGACATAGAAAATGATTTAGCCTCACCAAATATATGACCTTATTATATGTGGCTTCCAAATCATAGCGCTCCCAAACAGAAATAAATTGCTGAACAATAAAATATGCTTTAGCATTATGGGATTTCTCCAAACAAAAATATAAGCTAACAACTGATCCTTCACCCCTAACTCTAATTTTACAATACAATAAATTTCCCCCGGCCTCGATGCTCTACATTTTAGAAGTATTGAGATGGCCAGAGTCACAAGATACAAAGATCTTTATCAAGATAATAATTTAATTTCTTTTCATATTTTAGAATAAGGAAGCCACTTTAAACCTTATGACATTTTCACATATAGACAAATAAAATAATGGTATTCAAACCAGGACTTACTGCATTGAATACCTTACAGACATTTAGCCACATTAAATTCCCTCAATGTTGAAAACCGTAGCCTGTAACATAGCCCGCAAGACTTACGGCTATTAAATTGGCCCTGTGAAAGAAAGCCGCTGCTGATCTGTGGGTTATGAGCGGGAAAAGCCTACAAGATGTGGGAATTTGAACTGCGCGTCCGCAAGTCCTTTGATCAGTCAAGCCTGTAACTGTTACATTCCGTAAGACTTTGAAATCTAACCTCCATTTTTCAGTGACGTAATGATGACAATCTCTGTTGCCATTGGCCCTGTTTAAATTTAATAGCTCTGTAACTCTGCCAAATTTCAAGACCGCAGCTGTTGCAGGTCTCACGTTACGGGCTTGGAATTTAATGTGACTAATTATGGATTTTAACCCACACACCATAAGGTCTGATCTCCCAGCTTTACACACTACTTCAAGCAGCAGAAAATACTGTTCCATACACAATAGAATGAGAAAGAGATCTAGGGGAAACCCTTGGCTCAGAAGACTGTCAAGAAATATGGAAAATTCATAATCACCTTATATTCCCATTTTAAAGAACAATCATACAAGACACTTCTCCGCTGGTATTTTACACCATTTATGTTAAATAGGATGAGATGGGTCTCCAGTTCTCTGTTGGAAAAGTTGTGGCCTCGATGGAACTTATTTACATACTAGCGACTTGCCCGTCAAAAAATGACAGCAATGAGATGTGTATGTTAGTAAAGTTGTTTAGTTATTAATATATATATGTGACAGTTGTATTGTGATATTAAAAGATGTTTAGTTTTGTAAAATGTTCTCTTGGTGAACAATAATTTTTAAAGCATTTTGTATTAACATTTGAATGTAAGAATAGTGGAACTTGAAATTAATAATTATTGTAAACTTTAGGCAATGGTTTGTTAACATGCAATTTGTATGTGAAGAATTGTTAACTTCAATATACATGAAATCCAGAGGAAAGCAAACAGTAAAAACCCTTGTTGAAACGTACACAATTTTTACCTGATCTTTGTAATATATGTAAGTAAGAAACTTGAAATTATATTTTTTTAAACTTTAACTTTATTATTTGTGTAACTTTTGAACTTGACAAAACATTTGTATAACTTTGAACATTATAAACAGTAACATAGTGAATACATTTTTAACATAATTTTGTATTAAAAGTATTAACATTTGAATGTGAAAACAGTTTAACTTTAAAGTAATCAATATTTTAAACTTGAGGCAATGGTTTTTTAACATGCAATTTCTATCCGAATAATTGTTAACTTCAATATACATTGAATGCCGAGGAAGGCAAACAGTAAAAACTCTCTTTAAAATGTACCCAATTAAATAAATTCCTTCCTGACCACATGAACTGTCGATAAACCTTAATACAGGGAGTAATCTTAACATAACAGACAATATTTACATTGTGTCTTAAAACGCGGTTGAGCTGTTAACATGAACTTTGTAATATGTTGAAGTAAAGACCGTTAAAATATTGTTTTCCAACTTGTAACATTAGAAACAGTAACATAGTTAATTAACATTTTAACATAATTATCACATATATAGTTGCAAGGCAAGTGTTTTGTGAGGCGAATCATCCATAAAGAGTCTTTCCATAAATTATGACTTTTAAATTGTTTCTTGTTTATTATTTTTGAATGTTTTTTAATTTGTTTTCCTTGTGTTTTCTTTCTTTACTGAAAAGTTATAGTACTTCATAGTAGACAATGTTTTTAGTAAAAATACGTCCATCTTCTAATAAATCACCTTGACTTTCATTCTTTTCAATGTAAACTTTAATAGCCTGTGGATTTTTGCACCGTGACAATGCAACGTACAATTGACCATGTGCAAATACTGTTTCTTCCAGGAAAATACCCACAGATTTGAAAGTTTGACCTTGTGATTTATTGATGGTCATGGCAAATCCCATAATAATGGGAAATTGTCTTCTTTGAAGTATAAAAGGGAGACTACTTTCACTTGGTGCTAAATCTATTCTTGGTATGAAAACTCTCTCTCCTTTATGGGTCCCAGTTAAAATTTTAGCATCTATAAAATGGTCCTTTAATTATTGAACAATTAATCTTGTCCCATTGCATAGGCCTTTTTTGGGGTTCATATTTCGCAGTAACATAATAATTGCACCTTTCTTTAGCTGCAAAATATGTGGTGGCATTCCAGAAGGAGTTAGTGAGTTTATGAATTCAGTCGAAAAGTTGGCCTGACTTTCATTGTCATCAGCAAGTACAGAATCAGCACTGTGATAATTTCTTTGTGGTGCATTCATTTTTTTTAAGATTTCATTATTGAGGATTAATGCATCCTTATTTTTACACGTTAGTATGACTTGGTTGGCAAGCTCGGAATATTCCTGGTTATTTATGCTCCCTTCAAACATTGCGGATATAATATCTTGTTGACAAATCATATGAGGTGGGATCTCTACAGTGTCGTCAGGTAAATGTGGTATTTTTTCTGTTCTGCCTTCTCCAATTTTAATAAGCCAATCATTGAAATCAGTTTGGCCTTCTGATCTCATATTTTGTTTCAGTTGAAGATGGGTAAAATGTTTCCATAGTGTACTTGACTTTATACATGTTTCAATAATGTCAGTTCGATTTCCATGTACAATGACAGGTAATGTTTGTCTAAAATCGCCACCTAACAACATTACCTTTCCACCAAATGGAAAAGTATTATCCATGACTTCACGAAGCAAACGGTCAATACATTGGAGGGCATAGCATGACATCATTGTGGCCTCATCTATTATAATGAATTTACATTTGTTCAATTTATTTGCTTGTAATGATGTCATGCGAATATCTGACACAGAAGTTTCTAAAATAGGCACTGGCAGTTTAAATCCACTATGAACAGTTCTTCCACCTTCTAACAAAAGTGCAGCAATTCCAGTAGTGGCAAACGCCATTGCTATTTGAACTCATTAATAAATTATACAGATAGGTTTTTCCTGATCTGCCAGGTCCCATTTGAGAAGATACAAATAAAAGCAAATTGTTCTCTCATCTGTCGTGGCATTTGACATTGTGCTGCTTCTTCTAAACATCTTTCCCATTCTGTATCATCCGATAGTAAGTTTCTATGTCTTGCAGTTAAATGGAAGGATTCATATACAATGTCATTAACAGTTCTTAAGTGTTCAAAACTTTGTGCTCCAGGAACATTTAAAAGTAGTAGTCGTAAGCAGAAACGTTCAAGGTCTCTTGGACTGACAGTGTAAATTCTTGGTATTATTTAATTTCCTCTGCTTTTTCTTGGTCTCCATAATCCATTCACAAAAACATAGTGATATGGATTTTCAATATATAAGAATTGTGTTGCTTCTGAATCAGTGGAATTTAATTCAAACCATGCAATTAGTGTAGTGTGATGATCTTCACTTTGGGCCAATGCATTCATTTCATTTCCAGCATGGAAATAGACTAAATGTCGTTGTGGCAAATGTACTGCTAACCTACATACTGCATGTGATCTATCATGCATTTCAAATTTTAAAAGCCGCCACATAGCTTCTGGCGCACTGACATAGCGAGCATCTACATGAGATCCAAGTTCATCATGTACTATCTCACTACATTCAGGGTTGTCTGCACTTTTGACGACTACAGTAGCTGCATCGTAGCCTTTGTAAATATATTTGTAGACATATTTAATGGATTTGATGGAAGTGCAGGCTTCTACGTTGATGTGGGCATTGTACTTCATGAGTAAATGTGGATTGTAGGGTACTACATATCTATTGTCCACTTTTTTTCCACGAATAATGGCACTATCTCCTTCTCTTCTTTTATAAAGTGGATATCCATCACAATTGGCATAGGTTTTGTCTCTATAATCTTTTGGAAATTCTTTGGAACATTTATTATTTTCCATACATGGGGCCTCATTCTATTATCGGGCGTAAAATGGCCGCAAGGCTGTGATTCCTTGCGGGGGTTACGTTATCTTGGAATTCAATTATACGGCCCCGTAAGGATCTCCCCTTACGGCCGGCCGTATATCTTGCAACCGGCCGTAAGCTCAGAAATCTTTAAACGCAAAAATAAATTCAAGACGGCACTGTAAAGCTCTGTAAATGCTAGGGATCATATTGGGGGACATGAGGATTAATAGCAACCCCCTCTCAAGCTTGCACATCAGCCCAAATCCGAGTTTACATTAACTGTTTATTTTCCGGCCGCAGCGTGGGCGGGTCTGAGGTGCTCCAAGCCCTCTGGACTTTTTACATGGATATGTGACATAAATTAAAAAATAATTTATTTACGGATTTGAGTGTAGGGGAATGTTGTGCTATTTTTGCTAACACCTACAATCACTTTATAGTCTCCTCAGAGTGCAGGATGGCTTTATTTCGGCTTTATAATGTGCTTAATTGGTGCTAGCGGGACCTTTTTGCTGGAAGTAAGCTGTGGCTCGGTTTTAGCCTTGCAGAGAGGGTTCCCGGAGCAATTGAATAGCAAACAGGATTTTCTTGCGGCCGAAACTCTTGCGGACGTTTTAGATCAAAGGCTTTCCTCCGGCGCGAGCGGCCGCAAGGGATAGCAAGGCGCCGGCCGCAAGCCTGCCGGAATCCCCGGCCGGAGGGGAATAGAATAGCCGAATAGCTTACATCTCCTATGGCCGATAATAGAATGAGGCCCATGGTGATTGTGGATTAAGGTCACCACAGGGTCCACGAATCATGCGATGAGTAACAATCTCATATAGTCTACCATTTACTTCTGGATCCCTTAGTTCAGCAACAATGACTGCATCCACTTTGTCCAAAGTATCTAATTTATCTTTTTCTTGAAGTATTATTAGAAGATGTGCATGTGGAAGGCCTCTTTTTTTAAATTCAATGGTATATACATAAGCAAGACATTTGCCAAATAACTGATTTATAGTGAAGTCACGTATTAATTAATTTAATTTAATCTTAAAAACTCTGGCTACTAAATCTGGTCGATCTGAAGCACTGTGTCCAAAAGTAGATTTTGTGTAATTTCTGGCCATTGTGGATTACATGTAAATGTCAGAAATAAATTGGGTTTGCCAAATTTGGTGACAATAGCCATAGCATCATTGTATCTTTCTCTCATATTTCGAGGAGATCCTTGAAAGGCAGATGGTAAAATGATGGCTTTGCCAGCTGTCATGTCTCTGCTTGTAGCCACGTCAGCAACATAGTCCATTAGTCCTGAATATTGTTCTACACAGAGTTTATCTTGTTGATATTTGATAAAGTTTAAATTATTTGCCTCAACTTGCAAATAAGAATCAATAATCCATTGTTGGGTTAGTTTTCCACCACATAAAATTGGATTAAATACATTGCAAATGGCAATTTGAGCTACTTTAAATTCAAGCATAGAAACATTATTTCGGATTCTGGCTTTAGCATTTGGGTAACTGAGAAGTGTTAATTTTGGTTTCCAACCTGCTTCTCCGTGTGGGAAAAAGATGGGATATGTCATTGGATCTAAAGTTGGACTTAAGATACTCATATTAATGAACGGTTGCTCCTCATTTCTGGGATATATTCTAATGTCTCTTTTAAATGGTGGTTCTCCTTCATCATTCTGAAACACCATTGCAACCTCATTTGATGTTGGCAAGTTATAACGACGTTTATCAGTATGTCTGTCTCTTTTAAGCACCATATTAACCTTCGGCATTGGTAATTGATGTCTTTGTGCATGAAGTAGTTGTTCATTTTCTACTTCTGCCAATTTTTTATAAGCTTTACTGTAGGGATTGTTGTCCATAATGTTATTTAGCTCTATAAAAACACTGTGTAAGCATTTTTTATTTTCTTCCATCTGCATACGTTTGTCAACAGCTTCCATTGTATCTAGGACATATAATTGAGCAAATTTTCTTTGATCTCCTTCCTCTGGATGTAAATGGGAAGTGTGATGATAAATTTGTCCTTGGACTTTAAAACAGTAAGGACCATGTCCTGGTACATTAGCAGCTAATGTTGCCCCCATAGATGCAAAGGATATGACACTTTTGTTGGATCTTATGTTTGTTTTAAAAATTTTGTAGTTTGGAAAAGTAGGTTCAGTCATAATGTTTTGTAAATAGATAGGAAATTCTTTCCTTTCTGGAAGTTTGAACTTGCCTTTTTGAACGCAACTAATAAATTGGCCATCTCTGGGTCTCTCCTGTTTAAAATAATAAGCCTCACAAACCTGACATTGAGTATTCATGTCCCACAACTATGAACCTCTACTGCTAAAGACATGAGTAAAGGACAATTTTCAAAGCATATAGGATTTTGACTTTCATATTCATCAGGTGAAATGTCATATAATGTTTCAACAACAGGTTCTAAATGCTTAGTTTTCTTCGTGGCTTTTCTTGGTATATGTTGTATTGTTTGAGGTAAAATGTCATGTAATGTTTTATGAACCGGTTCTAAATGCTTTGTTTTTTTCGTTGTTTTTTTTTGTATGTCTTGTATTTTTTCAGGTAAAATGTCATCTGATGTTTCAGCAACAGGTCGTAAATGCTTTATTTGCTTTTTCGTTTTTTTTGTCATATCTTTAATTTCTGCAGGTGACAGTCTTTTGCTTGCGATTCTTTTGCGTTCTTTTTCTCGTCGAATTTCCTTCTTCTCCGGTGTCTGCTGGCTGTCTGCTCTCTGTCGTCGTTCTCTAGCTTGGCGTCTTTTCTTTTCTTGTTTACTCTCGTTATCAGCCATGTTAATCTGTAAAAATAAAATAATGTATCTTTAGTTTATTTTGAGATGTTAAGTTTGTTTTCAGCAAAAATTGTTATCAACAGTGTGTTTACATTTTATACTTAATCAAGTTCAATTTGGTCAATTGAATAGAGGTCTAAATAAGGCTATCATATAATTTTTTGAAGAAGTTTTTATTTAGTAAACATGTATCCAAAAGCAAGTTTTTCACTAACTAAAAAGTTATTTGAAAAAATATGTTATGTGCTTATTTACAGCACTATTCAATTTGTCAAATGGCAATTCAATGAGGGTCTAGGACTAGAAATGTCCAATGAGAAATTGTATAGAGTCTGTGTTTTGAGCCTTTTTTGGAGTATGCATTTTTTTTTCTGGCTACATTGAAGTTTGTATTTACTGTTAAAGATTATTGGCCCTAAAAGACAAATAAGAGATAGCTGAAAAATGTGTTAGTTATATTTTTTCAAAGTTATAGTTACTGGTGTTTTTTTTTAAATTTTATTTTCTGTTGACATTGATACAAAGCTAAGATATTTATTTAATTTTCTCTTTTTTTACTTGTTATACTGTACCTTGGTTGAGGTTTGATTTCAAGCAGAATCTTTGTTGGTCCTGTGTTGAAAGCCTTCATCCGATGGTCTGGTCCTGTGTTGAAAGTCCTTGTCCAATTGTCTGGTCCTCTGTTGAAAGTCCTCGTCCGATGGTGTAGTCCTCTGTTGAAAATCCTCGTCCGATGGTGTAGTCCTCTGTTGAAAGTACTCGTCCGATGGTCTGGTCCTCAGTTGAAACTCCTGGTCCGATGGTCTTGACGCAGTATCTGTTGTCAAATAAAAATGAAAATGTTATTTGATTTGAATGTATTTGTATTAACTAAAAAATGACATTATTTCTATGTATTGTATGTGTTATGGTGAATTTTTCTGCTATAATTTTTTTTGTGCAACCTTTTCAAAATACTTGAAATGTATTTTTATATTGCATACATAATTTTTTTATACTGTAATTATTTTTTTGTGAATTATTTTGTATATGATTGCACTGGTTTTAGCATTATCCTATTTTCTGTCCAGCACTGTTGGTATACTTATTTAGGCTTCTTTGTAAGGCTTATAGGTTGTTAAAGATTCTTAAATATTAAAGAAGAATATTAATTTAGTTTGCTATGTGTTTGTGTGAGTTTTTCAAAAATCCTCTTTGGTGCGCACCAAAAGTGGTATGCTTATTTAGGCTTCTTTGTAAGGCTTATACGTTCTTAAACATTAACTAAGAATATTAATTTAGTTTGCTATGTGTTTGTGGGAGTTTTTCTACAATCCTGTTTGGTGCACACCACTTTTGGTATGCTTATTTAGGCTTTTTTCTAAGGCTTATAGGTTGTTAAACATTAAATAAGAATATAAATGTAGTTTGCTATGGGCCTCATTCTATTACCGGTCGTAAGAGATGCGGGGCCGCAAGGACCGGCCGCAAGCTATTCTTTATTCTATTCCCCTCCAGCCATCGATTCCGGCAGGCTTGCGGCCGGCGCCTTGCTATCCCTTGCGGCCGCTCGTGCCGGAGGAAAGCCTTTGATCTAAAACGGCCGCAAGAGTTTCGGTCGCAAGAAAATCCCGGTTGCTATTCAATTGCTCCGGGAAACCTCTCTGCAAGGCTAAAACCGAGCCGCAGCTTACATGCAGGAAAAAGGTCCTGCTAGCACCAATTAAGCACATTATAAAGCCAAAATAAAGCCATCCTGCACTCTGAGGAGACTATAAAGTGATTGTAGGTGCTAGCAAAAATATCACAACATTCCCCTACACTCAAATCCGTAAAAAAATTATTTTTTTAATTTATGTCAAAAATCCATGGAAAAAGTACTGAGGGCTTGGAGCACCTCAGACCCACCCACGCTGCGGCCGGAAAATAAACAGTTAATGTAAACTCGGATTTGGGCTGATGTGCAAGCTTGAGAGGGGGTTGCTATTAATCCTCATGTGCCCCAATATGATCCCTAGCATTTACAGAGCTGTACAGTGCCGTCTTGAATTTATTTTTGCGTTTAAAGTTTTCTGAGCTTACGGCCGGTTGCAAGATATACGGCCGGCCGTAAGGGGAGATCCTTGCCGTATAATTGAATTGCAAGATAACGTAACCCCCGCAAGGAATCACAGCCTTGCGGCCGTTTTACGGCCGATAATAGAATGAGGCCCTATTTGTTTGTGTGAGTTTTTGTACAATCCTGTTTGGTGTGCATCACTTTTGGTATGCTTATTTAGGCTTCTTTGTAAGGCTTATAGGTCGTTATACATTGAATAAGAAAGTTAATTTAGTTTGCTATGTGTTTGTGTGAGTTTGTTACAATCCTGTTTTGTGTGTACCACTTTGTGTGTACCATATGTTGCATACTTTGGCCCTCATTCAATTGCAGTTTGGCCAATTGAATTGGGCTCTAAATGTGCTTATTTAGAGCCCTATTCAATTTGCCAAAATAGCAATTGAATGAGGGCCTTTGGTTGCTGCATTTGTTATATTGTCGGGGCCTCATTCAATAGCGTTTTGGTCAATCGAATAGGGCTCAATATGACCACAGAGCATCTTTTTTTACAGAAGTTTTTAGTTACTGAACTTGTATCCAAAAGCAAGGTCTTCACTAACTAAAAAGTTCAGTAAAAAAATATGCTCTGTGCTTATATAGAGCCCTATTGAAATGGCAAATCACATTTAAATGAGGCCCTCGGCCATTAAAGATATATAGGTCCTCATTCAATGGAAATTTTGCCAATTGAAGAGGGCTCTATATAAGCACATAACATATTTTTTGACCGAAGTTTTTACTTAGTGAAGACCTTGATTTTGGATAGAAGTTCAGTAACTAAAAAGTTCTGTATAAAAAATATGTTATGTGCTTATATAGAGCCCTATTCAATTGTCCAAATCGCAATTGAATGAGGCTCATAGTTCGTTTCTTTTTTTATACTTAATACTTTACCTTGATTGAAGTGTCAAATGACAGAGGGTCCCCTCCTGCCAATCTTAATCCGCCGGTCTTCTTGTAGTGTCTGTTTGAAAAAGAAAATGAAATGGTTAATTTTATATTTCTTCTTTTTGATTTAGCAAAGCATGGTCTTTTCAGCATGTAATGTATTTTTCTATCTTACCTCTTCTTCTTTGTTGGTGTTCTTTAAAAGGGATTGTGGTTCATAATGCACGGTGCAAATTGTTGAGTGACGCTGTTGATGCAGAGTCTGTTTGAATATTAAAAGAAGTAGAAAGATTGAGTTTTAGGTAATATATTGAATTGCAATAAATTAATGTCATTTAAATATACTTCTGTAATTATTTTCAATTAACATTATTTTTTTGGGGGGGCTACACACATATGTCACATACATGAAGTACATTTTCAGAGTTCAATTTAATTTTTTTGTGTGCGTGTGACATATCCCTATACATGAATCATATTTTAATTGTTAAATGAACCTTATTTTTTGTTTTTGCCAACACACATAAATGTGTGTGTGACATGTGACTATAGATGATACACATATATGTGCGTGTCACATGTCACTATGCATAAACCCCTTTTTGATATTGACCTTTTTTTTTTTTTGTTTGTTAAATGAACCTTATTTTTTCACTACATAAATCACATTTTCATAGTTCATTTTTTTTTTTTGTGGTGTCTTTATAATAAAATGTAATATATTATAGCTTACCTCTCTTGTAATTTACACAATGTAAAGTAGGAAATTAGGAAACAATTCTCTTCGGAAGTAAGAGCAGCAGTTAACTCTGAAGTCACTCTGTTCATCACCTGAGTAGAAATGTAGAAATTTCTGGAAAGTAGGCAGTATTTATAACCCTGTAGAAATTTCAGGAAAGTAGGCAGTATGCGCTATTTGCGTTCCAGCTTACAATTTGCATTCCATCCGCCATTTTGTGCGTAGTAGTGTTCAAAATGGTGTTTAACTGTGACTGTGGTACGTTCCGCATAGTATGTGTTTCATTCTTGCGGGTTACTGCAGTGTAGTTACGTCTGAAGCCTCGTTTTCGTTTTGTTCGGCGGCCATTTTTTCTCTCGCTTAGCCGATTTTCGGCCGTTTAAACTCATTTTTTTAACTTAAATGGACGTGTAAATTAACTTTTGGAGGTGCCGGATGCCCCCCCTTGCTGTAAGTAAGCTTTTTATGTGTTCGTTGTGTTTATTTCTTGTGTTTGTGATGGTTTGATGCGCAGCGTTTGGAATGGGTCTTTCGCGGCCGTTTTTTTCCCCGATGCGGCCGTATTTTGTTGCGATGCTGCCGTATTTTTTGCGATATACGCAGTTAGCTTTTACGTATACGACGCAGTGTATTTGTTTCTAAGTCGTGCGTATGTGTGTTAAGAGCGTGTGAAGGGCCTTTTTTGCTGTTTTTTTTAAGTCTTGCTTGTGTGTGTCTGGGTGTAAGCGGGTGTGAGGGGCCTTTGAGGTTCTTTTTTGTTAAAAAGTCGTGTGTGTGTATGTGTGTGTTAACACAGCCGACGTTGGGATGCTCCCACCACCGCAAATGCGAACCCTCGCTTCGCGAGGATCCGCATTTGCGGGGACGTTGTTGGGTTTTTGTTGGCTGGGAGGTTGGGTTTATTTTGTTAAAAAGTCGTGTTTGTGTATGTGTGTGTTAACACAGCCGACGTTAAGCCTCCACCTCCGCAAATGCGGACCCTCGCTTCGCGAGGATCCGCATTTGCGGGGACGATGGGATGCTCCCACCACCGCAAATGCGGGCCCTCGCTTTGCGAGCACCCGCATTTGCGGGGAACTGCGTCCCTCACTGCGCGAGCCCGCAAGCGTGAGCAACGACCTGTACGCTCACAACTATATATGTAATGTGGTGGTTCTGCCCAAAAGTTAAAAAAATGTTGGTGTTTCAATCAATTCTTTAATAACAACTTGCTTATAAATGCAACCACCACTTGATCCATGGTTCTCTATATTATCCTGACCCTGGGAACAATATATGAGAAAAAAAATGCCTCAGCTGCACAGATTAACTTGAACTATTGAAATCCCCACAAATTTCAAACTTAAACATTGTTTTAGCTAAAATTTGTGAAAACATTGAAATGGAAAAACTGCCAGCTAGATTGAAAGGCTCTCTACATCAATTTAAAATTAAATTGATTCCCTGGTTTACACATTTTTGAAGGAAAACATATGGACCTGGGAAAGTCTCTTTGGACTATTGTAAATATATGTACAAAATCTTTTTATCAATCTACCTTTTTTTCTTACCTTTCCCTTTTTATCCCTTAATATTAAAATAATCTACAAAATTTGTATTTGCATATCTTTGTTTTTACAAAAACAAATAGTTTCTGCAGAGGCCTACCTTCAGTAGCTCATGCATATAGGGTTTCTCTTGGTACTAGATGTAGTAGCCAATCGCAGATTGTCTCTCAACAGTATGTTGTTGAAATACTGCTAAGAGTTAACCTGTGATTGCCTAGCACATCTAGTACTATAGAAACATTGTGTGCATGAGTTACATGGGAAGACCTTTGCTGGGACTATTTGAAAGGTTTCGTTGAGTAATAACAGAGCTTTTAAGCACTTGTCAAGATAATAATGTATATATTTGCATATAAATAATTACTAGATTATTTTAATATTTAAAAGAAGGAACTTTCCATGTCCCTTTAACATCCTTTGATACCTGAAAAAATACAGGCAATGCTTTGTGGTTGATTAAGGAATTTTCCTTGTATATCCAAATTAATTCATCTCTGACGCTTCAGTCACCTTTAACACCACATTTGGTTAAGCAGCTCAAAGGGGAACCCTCACTCCCAGAGACCTAAACAGACCCTTTTTTAGTTAAAATACACAAGAGCAAAGAACCCAATGATGTATTTTGTTATGGATAAAGTTAAAACTTTAAAACTTGCCAAATGAGAACTGAAAAAACTGAAAGAGAATTTTTATATAACATCCAGTATGATCTCCATAGATTAAACAGGTCTTCTTATTTTGGGTTCCTAGTAGGGACCTCTTTTAAAAAATAGTATAAAGTAATAGCTATACAGGAAGGATCTTAACAGCATTGATGACCTCAATAGTTTGGCAAGTAAGTGGAGCCAGACATCTTAGAGAGTAAAGTGACATTGGCAGTAGGTGCATTGCTGCAGTAGTTGATATACCAGCTGAACTCTTCAAAATCCTACAAGATGATACTAGGAAAGTGTTGCTTGCCTTTTGTTAACAACTTTGGAAAACTCAATAGTGGCCAGTAGACTGGCAAAGGTCAGTCTATATCCCAGTGCCCAAAAAAATATTGAAAATTGCACTAATTTCACATGCCAGCAAGGTAATATTTAAGATCCTAAAATCCATGGTCAGAACCAAACATGGAACAACAGAATGGTTCAAGCTCAGGAAAGGAGTGTGACAAGGATATATATTGTCACCTTATTTATTCAACTTATATGCGTAAGACTGGGCTGGACTAATCTAAATACGGAATCAATATTGCTGGGAGAAATATCTACAACCTCAGATACACAGCTAATACTACTCTGATGTTGGAAAATGGTGGAAAGTGAGGAGGAACTAAAGGGCCTATTGATGAGGGTGAAAGAAGAGAGTGTGAAAACTGGCCTGCTTCCTGATAAATAGATGGAGAAGAATTAGAAGCTGTGATAGATTTTATTTACCTGGGATCCAAGATCTCTGCAGATGGCGACTACAGCCATGAAATTAAAAGATGACTGCTTCTGGGGAGGAAAGCTATGTTCTGGACAAGCTACAAAAAGCAAGGATAAACACCTTCAGCAAAGGTCCGCATAGTTAGAACTATGGTATTCCTGTTAGTAACATATGGTTGTCAGAGTTGAGCCATAAACAAGGCAGAGTGCCGTAGAATTGATGCCTTTGAATTGCAGTATTGGAGAAAACTAAAAGAAGATCCAATACTTCAGGAAATCAAGTTAAACTGTTCACTAGGAGGTCATAAGGCTGAAGATCAAATATATTTGGCCATATAACGAGAAGACAAGGTTGGCTAGAAAAGACTCTGATGCTAGGAAAGAT
Source organism: Discoglossus pictus (assembly GCA_027410445.1). NCBI lineage: Eukaryota > Metazoa > Chordata > Amphibia > Anura > Alytidae > Discoglossus > Discoglossus pictus. The sequence goes on along the minus strand of CM050166.1, from coordinate 173,739,190 downwards.
TGAAGGTACACAAAGAAGGGGATGGAAGATGGAAAGATGACGTCATTGGAGCAATGAACATGAGCTTGATGGAACTCAGAGAGGCAGTGACAGACAGATAAATAGATACAACACAGATGTACTTTTTATTTACTGTACTACTGTACAGTGGAGGGCTTCTATCGTTCTTTTGCCCACCACATTATAAATGATTGTTGTGGTGAACTACCTACTCTTAAGGTCCACAACACAGGCTGAGATCCCGCTCCATGCTTAAGATAGCCAGTAAGCTTGAAACAGCTGTACATGGATTGGATACTTAGCCTGTGTTTAATCCAACCTTGGCTTTGCATTAAAGGAAGCCATGTTTGATAATGGCTAGGATTGAAGAGCGAGGCATTTGTGGGCACATTTGCACGTCCCAGCTCAGCTTCCCAGAATGCAGTGTAATAACTGTTTTTCTCGGAACTCTGAGCTGGAAGCAGGTTTTTTCACTTGCTTTAAACATTCAAATGTGAACACAGATGTACTTTTTATTTACTGTACTACTGTACGGTGGAGGGCTTCTATCGCTCTTTTGCCCACCACATTATAAAATGATTGTTGTGGTGAACTACCTACTTATAAGGTCCACAACACAGGCTGAGATCCCGCTCCATGCTGATGATAGCCAGTAAGCTTGAAACAGCTGTACATGGATTGGATACTCCGCCTGTGTTTAATCCAACCTTGACTTTGCATTAAAGATGTGTAATACAGCATGCATAAGCTTAAAGGAAGCCATGTTTGATAATGGCTAGGATTGAAGAGTGAGGCATTTGTGGGCACATTTGCACGTCCCAGCTCAGCTTCCCAGGATGCAGTGTAATAACTGTTTATCTCGGAACTCTGAGCTGGAAGCAGGTTTTTTAACTTGCTTTAGACATTCAAATGTGAACACAGATGTACTTTTTATTTACTATATATATATATATATATATATATATATATATTATATATATACTAGCGACTTGTCCGTCAAAAAATTACGGTCAATAAAAGAAAGTGTTGAAATGCTGTTTGCCACACAATGTGAGTGTACTGTGTGCCTCAACTATATAGAACCCTCTAACACACTAATGAACGCATGTAATAACACTATAAGTGCCATGAGGGTCATCCAGGACCCTCATGACCCAAAGTGTAAGCACTACACCATTTTAACCCGGTCCCTTATGGGGGTCTATCCAGACCCTCATAAGCCTCTATTTAACCCCATCAGTTCCATAAGGGTATATTATGACCATTATGGGCCTGTTACAACCCAACATTAACCACATAAGTGCCATGACGGTCCTCAAGGACCATCATGACTCTAAGTATAAACACTACACTGCACTATACCCCCCTAATAAAACATTAAATATCAACCAAACATCCTCTACACTAACTTATTAACACCTACACTACCTACCTACCTACCCCCTAATAACCCCTCCACTGTAATTACAAAAATCAAAAAAACAAGTCATCAAAAATCTAAAATCTACATTACATAAAATAAAAAATAAAAAAATCACCAAAAATAAAAAATGTACATTACAGAAAAAAATAAAAACTTGTCACAAAAAATAAAAAAGGAACATTACAGAAAATAAAAAAATAAATTACAATCCCCCCCCCCACTACAGAAAAAAAAAAAATTACACACCTGAAAAGGAAATACATATAATACATACAATACAATACTATTAAATACAATACAATACATACAATATAATACAATACAATTCAATGAAATACAATACAATGCAATTAAATACAATACAATTAAATACAAAACAATACACCACTATCTAATATACATCCCCCTATCTAATATACATCCCCTATATAATATACATCCCGCTATCTAATATACATCCTATCTAATATACAATACTATCTATCTAATATACATCCCCCTATCTATCTAATATACAATAAATACTATCTATGTAATATACATCCCCCAATCTATCTAATATACAATACATGCTTTCTCTATATAGCAACCCTAATTCTAAGTTAAAATAAAATAATTAAGAACACTTTTGAGATGTTTCTTCAGATCACCAACCTAAGGTAAAAAAGATTAAAAAAATCACTACAACACGTTTACATAAAATAAATAAACATTCTAAACATTCTAAATATTTTACTCACCTTTTCAGCATGTCACGTCCATCTTTGCTTCTCCGGCGCGGCCCCTGTTAAAAAAAAACATTACATTAGCACACATACATAAACATAAAACCAAGTAAAATCAACACAATCTACATTGTACTTACCTCCCCGTGATGACTCCGGCCTCCTCGTCTTCTGCACCGGAAGCAACCTCGATCTTTAAAAAAACAACAACACACATCCGCCTAGCAGATGTCCCCGACGCTAATGAGCTTTCTACGGAGTGTTCCCGAATAAAATAGGCAATGGCGGCTTCTGATTGGCTGAAAACGCTGTCTATCAAATTCAGCCAATGAGAAGACGCCAATTGTGAACCAATGAGAAAGGCATACACCCCAAAATCCCACACTGATTGGATAACGCACCTGTCAATCTTTATTTGAACCAATCCGAAGGCTTTATTGCCATCAGCGAATCACAATGAGATACACCCCCACGCGGTGATTAGCTGAAGACATCTGCGCCTTCCCATTGGCTGTAATACTGATTGACATTGACAATAGCCAATGAGAAGGCGCAAATGCCTTCACCAATCAGTACGTGGGGGTATATTCCATTGTGATTGGCTATTGTCAGTGCAACCAATCAGAATGCGCAGATGCCTCCAGCCAATCACCCTGTGGGGGTGTATTCCCTTGTGATTGGCTGAAGGCATCTACGCCTTGTGATTGGTTTAAATAAAGATTGACAGATGCATTATACAATCAGAGTGGGATTTTAGGGAGTATCCCTTTCTGATTGGCTCACACATTGGCGCCTCCTGATTGGGTGAATTTGATAGCCAGCGTTTTCAACCAATCAGAAGGCGCCATTGCCTATTTTCTTCCGGAAAAGTCTCTGGGAGTCTCATTAGTGTGGTTCCAGGGCGGGGCAGAAGAGGAGGAGGAGGCCGGAGACATCACAGGGAGGTAAGTACAATGTAGATTATGTTTATTTTATTTAGTTTTTATGTTTATGTATGTGTATTAATTTTATTTATTTTTTAACAGGTGCCGGGCCGGAAAAGAGTAAAAGAATAAAGACGGGGACATGCTGAAAAGGTGAGTATAATATTTAGAATGTTTATTTATTTACTGTAAATAATTTTATTTTAGCTTAGAATTAGAGTATTTTATATATAGATAGCATTTATTGTATGTTAGCTAGGGGTATGTGTTTTATATAGATAGCATAGCATGTATTGTATATTAGATTGTGGTATATATTTAGATAGATTGGGGGATGTATATTAGATAGATAGGATGTATATTAGATAGATAGTATTTTTTATGTATTACATAGATTGTGTGATGTATATTATATAGACAGGATGTATATTACATTATGGTATTTATTTAGATAGCTTGGGGGATGTATATTAGATAGATAGGATGTATTGTATATTAGATAGGGGTGTATTGTATTGTATTTTATTTTATTTGTATTGTATGTATGTGTATTGTATGTATTGTATTATATTGTATGTATTGTATTGTATGTATTATATGTATTTCCTTTTCAGGTGTGTAATTTTTTTTTTCTGTAGTGGGGGGGTTGTAATGTGTTTTTTTATATTCTGCAATGTTCCTTTTTTTATTTTTTGTCACTTAGGTTTTTTATTTTATGTAATGTAGATTTTTTATTTTTTGTGACTTTAGGTTTTTTATTTTCTGTAATTAGAGTGGTGGGGGGTTATTAGGGGGTAGGTAGGTAGTGTAGGTAGGTAGTGTATGTGTTAATAGGTTAGTGTAGAGGCTGTTTAGTTGATATTTAATGTTTTATTGGGGGTTAAAGTGCAGTGTAGTGTTTATACTTAGTGTCATGATTGTCCTTGTGGACCATGTCATGGCACTTATGTGGTTAATGTTGGGTTGTAACAGGCCCATAATGGTCTTAATATACCCATATGGGACTGATGGGGTTAAATAGAGGCTTATGAGCGTCTGTATGGACCCCCATGAGTGACAGGGTTAATTAGCGGTTTATGGGGGTCTGTATTGACCCCCATGAGTGACAGGGTTAATGAAGGGCTTATGGGGGTCTATATTGACCCCCATGAGAGACAGGGTAATAAGGGGTTTATGGGGGTCCGTATTGACCCCCATGAGTGAGGGAGTTAACTAAGTGCATATGGGGGTCTGTATTGACCCCCATGAGTGACAGGGTTAATGAAGGGCTTATGGGGGTTTATATTGACCCCCATGAGTGACAGGGTTAATTAGGGGTTTATGGGGGTCTGTATTGACCCCCATGAGTGAGGGGGTTAATTAAGTGCTTATGGGGGTCTGTATTGACCCCCATGAGTAACAGCATTAATGAAGGGCTTAGGGGGGTCTATATTGACCCCCATGAGTGACAGGGTTAATGAAGGGCTTATGGGGGTCTGTACTGACCCCCATGAGTGAGGGGGTTAATTAAGTGCTTATGGGGGTCTGTATTGACCCCCATGAGTGACAGGGTTAATGAAGGGCTTATGGGGGTCTATATTGACCCCCATGAGTAAGAGGGTTAATGAAGTGCTTATGGGGGCCTGTATTGACCCCCATGAGTGACAGGGTTGATGAAGGGCTTATGGGGGTATGTATTGACCTCCATGAGTGACAGGGTTAATGAAGGGCTTATGGGGGTCTATATTGACCCCCATGAGTGACAGGGTTAATTATGGGTTTATGGGGGTCTGTATTGACCCCCATGAGTGACAGGGTTAATGAAGGGCTTATGGGGGTCTATATTGACCCCCATGAGTAAGAGGGTTAATGAAGTGCTTATGGGGGCCTGTATTGACCCCCATGAGTGACAGGGTTAATTAAGGGCTTATGGGGGTCTGTATTGACCCCCATCAGTGACAGGGTTAATGAAGGGCTTATGGGGGTCTATATTGACCCCCATGAATGACAGGGTTAATTAGGGGTTTATGTGGGTCTGTATTGATCCCCATGAGTGACAGGGTTAATGAATGGCTTATGGGGGTCTATATTGACCCCAATGAGTGACCGGGTTAATGAAGGGCTTATGGGGGTCTATATTGACCCCCATGAGTGACAGGGTTAATTAGGGGTTTATGGTGGTCTGTATTGACCCCCATGAGTGAGGGGGTTAATTAAGTGCTTATGGGGGTCTGTATTGACCCCCATGAGTAACAGCATTAATGAAGGGCTTATGGGGGTCTATATTGACCCCCATGAGTGACAGGGTTAATGAAGGGCTTATGGGGGTCTGTATTGACCCCCATGAGTGAGGGGGTTAATTAAGTGCTTATGGTGGTCTGTATTGACCCCCATGAGTGACAGGGTTAATGAAGGGCTTATGGGGGTCTATATTGACCCGCATGAGTAAGGGGGTTAATGAAGTGCTTATGGGGGCCTGTATTGACCCCCATGAGTGACAGGGTTAATGAAGGGCTTATGGGGGTCTTTATTGACCCCCATGAGTGACAGGGTTAATGAAGGGCTTATGGGGGTCTATATTGACCCCCATGAATGACAGGGTTAATTATGGGTTTATGGGGGTCTGTCTTGACCCCCATGAGTGACAGGGTTAATGAATGGCTTATGGGGGTCTATATTGACCCCCATGAGTGACAACGTTAATGAAGTGCTTATGGGGGCCTGTATTGACCCCCATGAGTGACAAGGTTAATGAAGGGTTTATGGGGGTCTGTATTGACCCCAATGAGTGACAGGGTTAATGAAGGGCTTATGGGGGTCTATATTGACCCCCATGAGTGACAGGGTTAATTAGGGGTTTATGGGGGTCTGTATTGACCCCCATGAGTGAGGGGGTTAATTAAGTGCTTATGGGGGTCTGTATTGACCCCCATGAGTAACAGCATTAATGAAGGGCTTATGGGGGTCTATATTGACCCCCATGAGTGACAGGGTTAATGAAGGGCTTATGGGGGTCTGTATTGACCCCCATGAGTGAGGGGGTTAATTAGGTGCTTATGGTGGTCTGTATTGACCCCCATGAGTGACAGGGTTAATGAAGGGCTTATGGGGGTCTATATTGACCCGCATGAGTAAGGGGGTTAATGAAGTGCTTATGGGGGCCTGTATTGACCCCCATGAGTGACAGGGTTAATGAAGGGCTTATGGGGGTCTTTATTGACCCCCATGAGTGACAGGGTTAATGAAGGGCTTATGGGGGTCTATATTGACCCCCATGAATGAAAGGGTTAATTATGGGTTTATGGGGGTCTGTCTTGACCCCCATGAGTGACAGGGTTAATGAATGGCTTATGGGGGTCTATATTGACCCCCATGAGTGACAACGTTAATGAAGTGCTTATGGGGGCCTGTATTGACCCCCATGAGTGACAAGGTTAATGAAGGGTTTATGGGGGTCTGTATTGACCCCAATGAGTGACAGGGTTAATGAAGGGCTTATGGGGGTCTATATTTACCCCCAGGAGTGACAGGGTAATTAGGGGTTTATTGGGGTCTGTATTGACCCCATGAGTGAGGGGGTTAATTTAGTGCTTATTGGGGTCTGTATTGACCCCCATGAGTGACAGAGTTAATGAAGGGCTTATGGTGGTCTATATTGACCCCCATGAGTGACAGGGTAAATGAAGCGCTTATGGGGGTCTATATTGACCCCCATGAGTGAGAGGATTAATGAAGTGCTTATGGGGGCCGGTATTGACCCCCAAGATTGAGAGGGTTAATGAAGGGCGTATGGGGGTCTGTATTAACCCCCATGAGTGACAGGGTTAATGAAGGGCTTATGGGGGTCTATATTGACCCCCATGAATGACATGGTTAATTTGGAGTTTATGGGGGTCTGTATTGACCCCCATGAGTGACAGGGTTAATGAATGACTTATGGGGGTCTATATTGACCCCATGATTGACAGGTTGAATGAAGTGCTTATGGAGGCCTGTATTGACCCCCATGAGTGACAGGGTTAATGAAGGGCTTATGGGGGTCTGTATTGAAACCTATGGGTGACAGGGTTAATAGGTTAGTGTAGAGGCTGTTTAGTTGATATTTAATGTTTTATTGGGGGGGTATAGTGCAGTGTAGTGTTTATACTTAGTGTCATGGTGGTCCTTGTGGACCATGTCATGGCACGTATGTGGTTAATGTTGGGTTGTAACAGGCCCATAATGGTCTTAATATACCCATATGGGACTGATGGGGTTAAATAGAGGCTTATGAGGGTCTGTATGGACCCCTATGAGTGACAGGGTTAATTAGCGGTTTATGGGGGTCTGTATTGACCCTCATGAGTGACAGGGTTAATTAGCAGTTTATGGGGGTCTATATTGACCCCCATGAGTGACAGGGTTAATTAGTGGTTTATGGGGGTCTGTATTGACCCCCATGAGTGAGGGAGTTAACTAAGTGCTTATGGGGTCTGTATTGACCCCCATGAGTGACAGGGTTAATGAAGGGCTTATGGGGGTCTATATTGACTCCCATGAGTGACAGGGTTAATTAGGGGTTTATGGGGGTCTGTATTGACCCCCATGAGTGAGGAGGTTAATTAAGTGCTTATGGGGGTCTGTGTTGACCCCCATGAGTAACAGCATTAATGAAGGGATTATGGGGGTCTATATTGACCCCCACGAGTGACAGGGTTAATGAAGGGCTTATGGGGGTCTGTATTGACCCCCATGAGTGAGGGGGTTAATTAAGTGCTTATGGGGGTCTTTATTGACCCCCATGACTGACAGGGTTAATGAAGGGCTTATGGGGGTCTATATTGACCCCCATGAGTAAGGGGGTTAATAAAGTGCTTATGGGGGCCTGTATTGACTCCCATGAGTGACAGGGTTAATTAGGGGTTTATGGGGGTCTGTATTGACCCCCAAGAGTGAGGGGGTTAATTAAGTGCTTATGGGGGTCTGTGTTGACCCCCATGAGTAACAGCATTAATGAAGGGCTTATGGGGGTCTATATTGACCCCCACGAGTGACAGGGTTAATGAAGGGCTTATGGGGGTCTGTATTGACACCCATGAGTGAGGGGGTTAATTAAGTGCTTATGGGGGTCTGTATTGACCCCCATGACTGACAGGGTTAATGAAGGGCTTATGGGGGTCTATATTGACCCCCATAAGTAAGGGGGTTAATGTAGTGCTTATGGAGGCCTGTATTGACCCCCATGAGTGACAGGGTTAATGAAGGGCTTATGGGGGTCTGTATTGACCCCCATGAGTGACAGGGTTAATGAAGGGCTTATGGGTGTCTATATCGACCCCCATGAATGACAGGGTTAATTAGGGGGTTATGGGGGTCTGTATTGACCCATATGAGTGACAGGGTTAATGAATGGCTTATGGGGGTCTATATTGACCCCCATGAGTGACAACGGTAATTAAGTGCTTATGGGGGCCTGTATTGACCCCCATGAGTGACAGGGTTAATGAAGGGCTTATGGGGGTCTGTATTGACCCCAATAAGTGACAGGGTTAATTAAGGGCTTATGGGGGTCTATATTGACCCCCAGGAGTGAGAGGGTTAATTAGGGGTTTATTGCGGTCTGTATTGACCCCATGAGTGACAGAGTTAATGAAGGGCGTATGGTGGTCTATATTGATCCCCATGAGTGACAGGCTAAATGAAGGGCTTATTGGGTCTATATTGACCCCCATGAGTGAGGGGGTTAATGAAGTCCTTATGGGGGCCTGTATTGACCCCCAAGAGTGACAGGGTTAATGAAGGGCTTATGGGGGTCTGTATTGACCCCCATGAGTGACAAGGTTAATGAATGACTTATGAGGGTCTGTATTGACCCCCAAGAGTGAGGGGGTTAATTAAGTGCTTATGGGGGTCTGTGTTGACCCCCATGAGTAACATCATTAATGAAGGGCTTATGGGGGTCTGTATTGACCCCCATGAGTGACAGGGTTAATGAAGGGCTTATGGGGGTCTGTATTGACACCCATGAGTGAGGGGGTTAATTAAGTGCTTATGGGGGTCTGTATTGACCCCCATGACTGACAGGGTTAATGAAGGGCTTATGGGGGTCTATATTGACCCCCATGAGTAAGGGGGTTAATGAAGTGCTTATGGAGGCCTGTATTGACCCCCATGAGTGACAGGGTTAATGAAGGGCTTATGGGGGTCTGTATTGACCCCCATGAGTGACAGGGTTAATAAAGGGCTTATGGGGGTCTATATCGACCCCCATGAATGACAGGGTTAATTAGGGGGTTATGGGGGTCTGTATTGACCCATATGAGTGACAGGGTTAATGAATGGCTTATGGGGGTCTATATTGACCCCCATGAGTGACAACGGTAATTAAGTGCTTATGGGGGCCTGTATTGACCCCCATGAGTGACAGGGTTAATGAAGGGCTTATGGGGGTCTGTATTGACCCCAATGAGTGACAGGGTTAATTAAGGGCTTATGGGGGTCGATATTGACCCCCAGGAGTGATAGGGTTAATTAGGGGTTTATTGCGGTCTGTATTGACCCCCATGAGTGACAGAGTTAATGAAGGGCGTATGGTGGTCTATATTGATCCCCATGAGTGACAGGCTAAATGAAGGGCTTATGGGGTCTATATTGACCCCCATGAGTGAGGGGGTTAATGAAGTCCTTATAGGGGCATGTATTGACCCCCAAGAGTGACAGGGTTAATGAAGGGCTTATGGGGGTCTGTATTGACCCCCATGAGAGACAAGGTTAATGAATGACTTATGGGGGTCTATATTGACTCCCATGAGTGACAGGTTAAATGAAGTGCTTATGGGGGCCTGTATTGACCCCCATGAGTGACAGGGTTAATGAAGTGCTTATGGGGGTCTGTATTGACCCCCATGAGTGACAGGGTTAATGAAGGACTTATGGGGGTCTCTATTGACCCCCATGAGTGAGGGGGTTAATGAAGTGCTTATGGAGGCCTGTATTGACCCCCAAGAGTGACAGGGTTAATGAAGGGCTTATGGGGGTCTGTATTGACCCCCATGAGTGACAGGGTTAATGAATGACTTATGGGGGTCTATATTGACCCCCATGAGTGACAGGTTAAATGAAGTGCTTATGGGGGCCTGTATTGACCCCCATGAGTGACAGGGTTAATGAAGGGCTTATGGGGGTCTGTATTGACCCCCATGAGTGACAGGGTTAATGAAGTGCTTATGGGGGTCTGTATTGACCCCCATGAGTGACAGGGTTAATGAAGGACTTATGGGGGTCTATATTGACCCCCATGAGTGACAGGGTTAATTAATGTTTTATGGGGCTCTGTATAGAGCCCCATGCGTGAAAGTGTATATATATTTTTTTTTTATAACGGGTCCTTTAAGGACCTTTACGGTCCTTTAAGGACCCATAACGCAGGAATTTTTTATTTTCATCGCAGCGGGGGTCCTCGATCGCATGCGATCGGGACCCCCACTGCGATGGTTAATGTGCGGTTAATGAAGGTCTCCGAGCTTATCTCGGATCCCGTGGGGTTAATGCAGGTTTCCGAGCTTATCTCGGATCCCTTCTTGGGTAAGTTGTACGTGGCTGGGCTTTGAGCCTCGTTTTCGTTTTTGTCAGCGGCCATTCTTTCTCTCGCTTGGGGGATTTTCGTGTGTCTGAACTCGGGAATTTGGACTTAAATGGAGGTGTAACTTCACTTTCAGAGGTCCTGGATGCCCCCTTTCTATGGGTAAGCCTTTTATGTATTTTTTGTGAGTATTTGGTGTGTTTTGACTGTTTTTAGGTGCACGCGGTGCGGCCGTTATGGTCATATTTTTCGCACGTGTGTGTGTGTTTTTAACCGCATGTGAGGTGCCTTTGAGCCACCACCTCCGCAAAGGTGGACCCTCTCTTTGCGTTCTTCGCAAACTCGCAAAGCGTGACGATGATTCGTAGTTTGACAACTATTATATGTAATATATATTTATATATATATATATATATATATATATATATATATATATATATACTAGCGAATTGCCCGTCAAAAAATTACGGCAATGAAATCGTAAGTGAGCTAATGGTGTTTGGTGTGTAATAATGAAATATATAATACATTAATAAATGAATATAGTTTACCTATTGTGAAGTATTGTGTTGAAGAGCTGCAATCTGTTTTGATGTTGCTGCAGCATAAGTGGTGTGGAACTGTTGTGTAAGCATGCTGAATGTGTGCAGTGTAATACTGTGCGTGCGCGAGACAAAACCGTTAGCGTAGTGGTGTACTTCCGCATTGGCGTAAAATGGCGGGTTATCTGTGGTATGCATCTTCACTGTGTTTTGCGAGTTTCATGTGGTGTTTTGCGAGTGTGTTGTGGTGTTTTGCGTGTTGAGAGTGCTGTAGCCTCGTTTTCGTTTTGTTGGTCGGCCATTTTTTCTGTCGCTTAGCGATTTTATTAGTGTCTAAAGTGTTTTATTTTTATTTAAATGAAGGTGTAACTTGCTTTTTTGAGGTGCTGGATGGTTCCTCTTGCTGTAGGTAAGGTTTTTTTGTGTGTGTTGTGTGTATTTATTGTGTTTTAAATGTTTATATGTCAGCGTGTTGCGTCCGATTTTTGCGATGTCGTAATGTGTGCTAACGTGTCTCGTATGGTGTATGCGTGTGTAGTCTCATTTTCGTTTTGCTCGGCGGCCATTTTTTCTGTCGCTTCTGAAATTTTTTAGTGTGTAAACTCTTATTTTGGGAGTGAAATGAAGGTGTAAGTTGTTTTTTTGAGGTCCTGGATGCTCCCTGTTGCTGTAGGTAAGTTTTTTATGTATGTGCTGTGTGTATGTATTGTGTTTTGAATTTTGTAATGTTCACAAGTTGCGTCCGAGTGTTGCGAGGTCGTAATGTGTGTTAACGTGTGTCGTATGTTTTTTGCGTTGCTAGTAAAAGTTTGCGAGGGTCGTAATTGGTGTGTCGCGTTGTGTGCGTTGCGACGTTAAGTTTGCGAGGGTCGCAGTTGCTGGCATGGAGCACCTTCGGCGAGGGTCGTAATTGGTGTGTCGTGTTGTTTGCGTTGCGACGTTAAGTTTGCGAGGGTCGCAGTTGCTGGCATGGAGCACCTTCGGCTTCGCGAGGGTCTCAGTTGCTGGCATGGAGCGCCTTCGGCGAGGGTCGTAATTGGTGTGTCGTGTTGTTTGCGTTGCAACGTTAAGTTAAGTTTAAGTTTAAGTTCGGCGCAACTGAGGCCCTCGCCCACTGCCCTCGCTACGCGAGCCTGCAAGCGTTAGCAACAACTCGCATGCTCACTACTATATATTTGATTATTTATAAATGCTTCATTTTTTAATCCATAACTATTTTAAACCTGGCTTGCTTTAAGCTTATGTCCGCTGGATTGCACAGCTTTTTTGCAAAGCCAAGATTGGATTATACCCAAGCTGGGAATCCTACCCACGGACAGCCTTTTTAAGGTTACTGCCTATCATCAGCGTGGGGCGGAATCCCAGCTTGTGTTGTGGACCTTAAGAGTAGGTAGTTCACCACAACAATTATTTAATATATGGTGGGCAAAAGAGCGATAGAAGCCCTCCACCGTATAGTAGTATAGTATATAAATAGTACATTTGTGTTCACATTTGAATGTCTAAAACAAGTTAAGAAACCTGCTCCCTGCTCAGTATTCAAAGAAATACAGGTATTATACTGCATTCTAAATCTTCTGATAAGTAGCAGGATTTTTCCACTGCTAGGAAAAGCACTGGACATCGGGATCAACACCTTTTATGCACCTTCCTCTCTGCTCTCCCTTCTTTTATATACCATATTTTGTTCTGAAGGAACAATTACCCAAGGTACAATCTTAGCTGTTGGTGGTATGGATAACCTTATCAAAAATGTTCCTTAAGAGATATTATTAGAAATATCAGGATAAGAAGGGTCAATATTTTGGGGAAGCATGGCAACTTACACAGCCTGAGGATCAGGTGGGGTGGAGGTGGCAGAGACTTGGAGCATGATCTCAGGCACGGGATGAGATGCACTGCAAAAGGGAGAGGCAAACAAAAAATAAAAATATACCAAAAAGGGCAAGGATTATACCAAAAAAGGCAAGGTGTCATTTTCAAACTGACTCCAAAAGAGACATGTGTCCCAAAAGCAGAATGCTTACTGGAAAACAGAATATGGCAAGGGATTATTGTGCCCAGTAGAGCCACAGAGCTGCTAACCCAGTATGGTTTATTTTCCAGGTGATGCTCCTGCAACAAAGCTGGAAAATGTTCAATAATGGAGTCCTTTGCGCAAATTTTACAGTCCAGGTGTTAAAAGCAAGTTGGATGGGAGCCTTACAATCAGTGATTATAAAGCATATGCAAACAGAAAAACAAGTCCAAGGTTATATTCCATGGCTCTCACTTGTAAAACACTACCAAGCTATCACCTCACACATGTAAATCTAAGCTCAGAGAAATGCCATCCAAGTGCTTGAAATGTCCCTAATATCTTATGCCCCAGGTGCATATCCCTTTAACAATTTTGAAAATGAAATCACATGTCTTCCGTAACAATATCCGATTATGCCCAAATTTACTTGTATATCTATCTCTTCAACCACCCGTAGGGCACAAAAATACATCAGAGAAGTTTGAATGTCTCAAATCCGACACTATGGAGATAACACCTTAATTGAATTGGATTTAAGGCTTGATTGCTCAACTCCAACACAATTAAGGAGCTGCTACTACCACTACTACAGCTACAACACCTTGTATGGTATTGTATGTTATTTTAAACCTTAACTATAGGGTTCCCTATGGAACCCAATGGCACCTAAATTTAACACCTATACCATAAACTTTAGATGTTCCTAGAAAATCATAGGCCCCTATTCAATTGTCCAAATCACAATTACATGAGCCCGTAATGGAGGCCGTAAATTTTATTGGTATTCAATTGGCTACTTCCAGCTACTCGATTTGTGATTTACAAGCTCAAAATTATTGTGGTTTTCAAAAATCCTATCTCTTCCTTTGATGTTTCAAGGCCAGTGCTAAAGACGCAAAATAGATATTTAATTACCACTGTTCATATAGACCGCAATTGCCTTCTAAACCGTAAATAGCGAAGTGTTTCAAAAATATTATGGTTTCAAATAGGACTCGCAAAGGCATTTCCTAACACTAATTAAAGATGTAACAACTATTAGACACACAGTACTGTATTTTAAAAGCATTGCAAAGCATGGGAACACATTATAATTAATAGCACAACAATCTCCAAGGAACAAATAGGCCTGAAATAAATATTTTTTTTATATTTTGGAATGGTCATGCATATGGTAATATGAAAAGTGTTGCATATGGTAATATGAAAAGTGTGGAAGAGGTGGTGCTGGGAACCAGAGAGTCCTGGGTGGCCTCAATGTTCAGTTGGAAAAGCGCTCTCTGGTTATCTGACGAATGTAGCAGCCTGGCCAGGTATGACTCCACCATGGGGTGGTACCTCCTCACCTCCCTATAGAGCCTCTGCAGACTGCTGTCTATGGAGGCCTGTTTGGACGAGATACTGGCCTTGATCCCACATTACTTTCCACCAGCTGACGCATCAGGACCAACATCTGCCCCAGGCGGCCTCCAGTGGTAGACCTTGGGACAGAGGATGCGGAGGAGGCGGTGTTGGTGGTGGCGCAGTGCAGAGGGGGTGGGCGCAGCCCGAGCCTGGCTTACTTGTGGTGGTGGGAGCCAGGTTGTGGCAGTGCTGGTAGGAGGAGGTGGTGGTGGTGGAAAGGCCTGTTAGTCCAAAAGGAGGGCCCTGGTGGTGAACAGAGTTGTTAGAGGACGAAGACAGTGGGGTCCAATGCCATGGGTGTGGCTAAAGGTCCAGCAGGTGACTCACTGATCAGATGAATTGGTCCTCCTCCTTCTCATATCCTGTCCTGTTGGGTGGGGGCATGGTCCAGCACATCCTGCTCTGCCTTGGTGTAAATGTTTCTGCCTTGGTGTAAGTGTAAGCGTTACTGCCTTGGTGTAAGTGCTTCTGCCTTGGTGTAAGTGTTACTGCCTTGGTGTAAGTGTTTCTGCCTTTGTGTAAGTGTTACTGGCTTGGTGTGTTACTGCCCTGGTGTAAATGTTTCTGCCCTAGTGTAAGTGTGTTTATGCCTTGGTGTAAGTGTTTCTGCCTTGCTGTAAGTGTTACTTGCTGTAAGTGTTACTGCCTTGGTGTAAAAGTTACTGACTTTGCGAGGCTCGCAAGTAAGGCTTTGCGAGGCTTGCAAGTGCGTTACCAACATCGCAAACGTTCCCGGACAACCACGCAGATCCACAACTACATATGTGATCTTACCAACAGATAAGATACAGTAAGTATATCAGTAAAAGGCAGATATCACAAGTGCTCTATAACATGCCAGGTTAATAACAAACAGGTTTTAATCATATATTTCACTGCAGATAAGAACCAATAAGCTACTCTGTCCAATCTATTAACCTTAACTCACAAAAAAGCTTTATGCACATCCCAGATATGGTTGTGAGAATTAAATGTACTTGTCATTACCATTTCCACTGGAAATCAGTTCCATTTCTCTTCTACACTTTCCGTAAAGGAGTACTTGTGCACATAATTCCTAAATCTTCTACCTTCTTCAAATCCTGACTGCTTGTTCTTATATTACTTTGAAAGATACTTCTCTCTTTAACATAAAGTAATTAAACAGATTAATTAATTGAGGGGTTCATAAAGTATAGGAAAATTCTCTTGGGGCCAGATATACTGTGCTAGGGGTGAGAAGCTTGGTAAACTCTTGGAGGACCTCTCCAGTTTTTATGTTACTCTGTGGGTCAGATTTAGAGACAGATGTACTAAGGTGACAAGTATCATCACTAATCTTTCTAGTGCATATGTTACTCATTGAGATAGATTTACCAAGAAGCAACATATCTCAGAATTTCAAAAGGCCTCTGATTGTCTCTTGGGCTTTCATTTGGCTCCTATCATTACGCGGTGTACTCCCATGCATTACATTATATACCCATTTCTCTCTTCAAGGTATGAAGCAGAAATATACTAAAAACCTATTTATTTTTTATAAAGTAGAAGAAAAAATATTTAAAACAAAGAAAAGATTTTATTTTATAGGCCATGTGTGACACAATTTTAGAAAGCATAAAGCCCAGAAATGTCTCTACAAAATTATTTTCAAATTTTTGAGTGAACTGTAAGTCTTCTTGGTGATCAGCTACTGGGTATAATTGCAGTTGTTCTATCAAGCACAGGCCTTAAAGCATTTTACAAATGTAGTACACAATTATAGTACCATCAGGAAAAAACACCTTCTTAAGTTCAGTGACTTTAGTGCTTAAGCTATTAGAAGAGTAATCCCTTGTTGTGCATTTTAAACTAAGCAGTCTTTCCTCTGGCAATTAACGTGTATCTTTTTACTAAGACTTATTTTGTTTACTTTTTTCCTTTACAGTTAATTAGGATTTAATTATTGATAGCTTATTTTAAATGGAATTGTAAGTATGAAATAAGCATATTTTTTACATATACAATTCAAGGTCACTATATAAATATATATATAAATATATATATATATATATATATATATATATGTACTGTATATAAAACTGTTTGTTGCCCTGTACTCAACCTTGTATAGAGCTACAGAATTTTTTGGAGCATTACAAATAAAGGATAATTAAATACACAAATAAGACAAGAGATTGATAGGAGACTGAAGACTTGATCCTTAGTTACATGGTCAAAGGAGTTCATAATGGATATATTTTGCAGAAGGGTGAAGACATGATGCTGTTTGTTGATGGGAAGGTATGATATGGCCACGTTGAGGGGAGAGTTCAATGCAATAGTTTCAATTTTACTATTAAAGTGGCAGGAGGTGGGGGAGGGCAGAGGAGAGTGTTGAAGGTGGAGAATAAACGTTTGGGGTTGGAGGCCAAATTTGATATTAATGTGTACAAGTAGCGCTGTTTGGCTAGATTGAGGGCATAGTGATAGGAGCTTGAAGTGGAGAAAGTCAACTGAAGTGCAAGATTTCCTCCATTATAATTGAGCAGCAAAGAAGCACCTCTGGATGTAGCAAGTTTGTGCAGTGTGCCATGGTTGTAGGTGAGAGAGCGAGGGTGAAAGGGTGGAAGTTAGAGTCAAGTTGTATTGTGTGGTGGCAATATCAGGGCAAAAGAGAGTAGTAAGAGGGCTGAGAAGGAGTTGTATCAAATTGGAAAGATGTTGTGAGTTAAGTGCCTGCAGGTTTCTGTGGGTTCTGGTAGCCGGGGGTAAAGAAGGGCAGAGATTGGAAGGAATTGTGAGTCTGTAAGTTAGGAGATAGTGGTCAGAAAGAGGGAGTGAGAAATGATAAGGTTGGAGATAGTGCAGTGATTGGTAAAACTGAAGTCAAGAGAGTGTCCATCATGGTAAGTAGGGGATTCTGTCCATTGAGAAAGGCCACGGGAAGAGGCCAATGCAAGTAATTTTGCAGCTGTAGGGGAAGTGGAAGTGTCAGTGGCAATGTTGAAATCACCAAGAACGAGTAAAGGTATGTTGGAGGAGAGAAAATGAAAGAGCCAGGCAGCAAAATGATGACAGCAACTCGCATACAACATATGATGCTAGATGTTATATTATTTAAATATAAAATATACTGTGCTACAGGGGTTGAAATCAGTGATGCTGACGATCAATATTGTGTGTAGTAAAAGGTTTTAAACACCTATGGGGACTCCTGGTAATCTAATCTATAACCATGGTATTTATGGACCCCTATGGCACCTAGTATAAATCCCCTAACATGGAGGTCCCTATGAACCCTTGTGGCACCCTAACTACTACTATATGGACCACCATACACCCTATCCCCCATAGGGATCCACAATATAAGTACAGACTATTATCCCTCTAATTCAAGCTGCCTGTTTGAGGTAAGGTGCTCAATATAATAATGTGGGACCAGCCAGGCTGACGCACGCGATCGCATGATGATTCCTCTTGGAAGAGGAAGTCTGTACTTATATTGTATTCATTTTGTAGTGTGCTTTATAAATTACAGTAGCACATTGAATTATTATACTGAGCACTTTATTTCAAACAGGCAGCTATAAGTAGAGATACAATTCACAAATAATCCAAATATTGCAGATCAGAGGAGATCTTAAAAGGTTGAACTTGATGGGCTAAAAGTAGTTTTCAACCTCAATTACTATGTAACAATGTAACAGTCTGTATCTCTATCTCTAAATGTGTATTAGCAGTACACTAATTAAGACACTATTACAGTAGTCTTATGGGATTTTTTCATTTGTTATATAGATGTGTTTTGAATATCACATATATTATTTAAACACTTTGCTTTTTTTACTTTCTTCACGTTAGCTTTAACAGAGCAGATAAGGTTCCTGCTTCACAGGCATAGGGGGTAATTGGTGAATCTCCAGTTCCACCATCAGAATTAGGGGGAGATTTTGTCAGGCAGGATTATATATTATTAGTTTAAAGGAGTAAATGGTGGGCTGCACAACACCAACTATCACATATATAGTTGTGAGCATACGAGCCGTTGCGCACGCTTGCGGGCTCCCATAGCGAGCCCGCGGCCCTCGCTTCGCGAGGGTCGCAGTTGCTGGCAAGGAGCGTTGAAGGTGCTCTTTGCCAGCAACTGCGACCCTCGCAAAATTTACGTTGTAACGCAAACAAAATACGAGACACGTTATGACCCATTACGACCTCGCAAAAAACGTCCGCAACACGCGCACACCAAAACATGAAAAATACAACAAATACACACAACAAATACATAAAAAGCTTACTTACAGGAAGAGGGAGCATCCAGGACGAAAGTTACACCTCAATTTAACTCAAATTAAAAGCGTTTAGAAACTAAAAAATTCTCTAAGCGAGAGAAAAAATGGCCGCCGAAAAAAACGAAAACGAGGCTACAGCAGTCTAAAGACGCAAAACACCACCAAACACCTACGTATTTGCCAAAAAACACCTACGAGATTAGAAAACAAGGACGCAATCCGCGCCACCCCAAAAACACTACAAACACAACAAATACAAACAACAAACACATAAAAAGGTTACTCACAGCAAGGGGGGGTACCAAGGACCTCTGCAAGTGAAGTTACACCTCCATTTAACCACAAATTTCGGAGTTTAGAGACCCGAAAATCACCTAAGCGAAAGAAAAAATGGCCACAGAACAAAACAAAAACGAGACCAAAGGTCCCTAAACAGGCAAAACACTACCATAACCACGCAAAACAACACCAAACAGCTACGGATATTCCGAAAAAGCCCACCAAATAGCTACGGATATTCCGAAAAACTTGCACGACATAGAAAACGAACAACACTACATCAGCCACATTATATACACCAAGCACCCTTAGCTCACTTACAATTTAATTGCCGTCATTTTTTGACGGGCAATTCGCTAGTATTAGGGATTAGTGTGCACCGTATAATATATTTGTTATTATTTACTTGCTGCTAGTTTTGGATTAATTAATTGTTTCATCTACTGTAATCTTTTACGTAAATATATACAATCTGATTTCTGCTAGTTTTGCATTTATATAATTATGTGACTTATAGAGATCTCTTATTTAAATGTATTTGAATTACTATCACTTGTACTGTATATTTGACATATAATATCTGAGCTTGCCATTTATCTTTGATGCTGTTAAAAATTTGTTATATTTAAGAGTCGTGATTTTGGTTTTAAATTGTCCTAATAAATTATTGTATTTAAACATTTTGGTTTATTATTATTGATTATTATATGCACCTTATTTGATCTTGTATCTAGATATATAGGTATATATGTGTGTTTCTCTTTGTTTCCATAAGGTTGAGGTATAATATTGAGGTTGCAGATCATTGCTGAAGGGTAGTCACAGTATGGATAAACATAACTAGCCTCCCTACAAGCTTTTTGTAGATTTTGCTTTATTATTTTTAATGTTATTATTTATTATTTTATTTGTAATTATTTTTCAACTCTTTTTTGTTATTTAATTGGTGAGTTGTGTTATAGACTATGGGGGTCCTTGTGAAACTCCATGGTGGATAAGGTCTATAGTGTCTGTAAGGTAATGTGAGCCATTGTTATACTTAGAGGCCCCAAAAGGACCCCAATTGGATTAATGTGTCCCTACGCCAAAGCACAAAGGGTTTCAGGAGGGGGCCAAACTTGTGTTGAGGGGGTTCCCAGGGAATACCCAGACTATTAGGCGGTATTGTGACAGAGTGAGACCAGAGCTTTGCATTGGCCACAGATATTGCAAAGCTTAATTTTCTCCAAGAGAAGTGAAATAATTAACTCTTAAAGGAGTTTAGTTAGCTCCGGTATTCACAGCTTTTAAAACACAGGAGCTGAGAGATGGGTGTGGTCCCCTGTTAATGGACTGCAGTCTACCAGTGAGAGAGCCCAGTAGTGAGAGGTTAATCGAGAGAGATTATGTTTGGGCCTGCAGCCTTGCAAGGCTGAGAATGCAAACTGGGGGAAAAGTTTGTTTAATGCAAAATATAGACTCGCAGAAGTGGACTTCCCCCAGTAAAGCATTTACTAAAGCTGGGACAAGACAAAGACAGATTAACCCAGAGAGGTGTTTATTGGGACCTGATGAATGATCTGCATGCAAAGACAAAAGCTGGAAAAAGACACACAGAGAGAGACTGTAGTGTGGAAGCTGATAAGCAAGCCACTGAGGAAAATAAAGTTTGGACACATGGAACACACACGCCAGTGACTTATTGGACTAGTTATTTTGTTTTCACCTGATCCAGAATTAACTGGATGGAAGCTCTGATTAATGAGGGAACTAACTCTAAATGTAGAGAAGCTATGCCAATTATTTTCTAGTTTAGTTTTGATTTATATGTTTTATAAAACTGGCTTCTAATTTAGTAAAGTTTTAAAAAAAGCCTCCTGTATTGAAATGTCTATATCAAAGGTGCCAGAAACAAGGGCACTGACTCACTGGGAGACAGACAGCTTGTCCCAATATGTCAGGTTTTTTTTTGTTTTGTTTTTTAATAAAATTTTTATTAGGTTTACATAATGTCATATATTTACAAAGTTAACCAAACAAAATAAAAAGACACAAAATACAAGAAGGATTTAAACATTAATATCACATTATTACAAACAGGCAATCCATATCTCATCCAAATGTTTCAGTTATAATTCTACAGTAAACATAATCACCTTTGACAGAAATAAATTGTTTGTTAATATATAGTTCCTGTAAAATGATCACCATTCATAAAAATTTGAACAATTCAATAATATTGTTAATCTAAGGAAGGTTATATTTAAACGGAAATATTGTTCAATTTGATACAAGTCTTGTGTTAGCCTATAAATAGGCATATAGATTGTCAAAGAAAAAGAAACAAAAGAAGAAGAAGGGAGGGAAAAAAGGGGTTCCTGCTTCCACATCTCAAAGCCAGCCTCCTGCCTACTTCTCATCCCGGCAGACAAGACATATATTGTTGTTTCCTAAAGAGTTGTATAGAGACTGTAAAAGTGATTAATCTGTTCCCTATATCTATCCCAAAGCTGCCAGTAATCGGTAGTATTCTTACTAATCAGAGAGCTGAGGCCCTCTAAAGATCCTAGTTCTAGGAATCTATTATGATCCACAATTGCTTCTATTGATGTCCACTATGGAATGTTAGGGCCCTTCCAGTTTTTTACTAACAACCACTTGGCCTCCATCAGTATGTTAATTGCAGTTCTTGCTTCTAATCTAGAGATGGAGGGTGGAAATATGTGGAATAAAGCAATCTCAGACAAAGAAGGGAAGTTCTTAGCAATAATT
This sequence comes from Discoglossus pictus, assembly GCA_027410445.1. Classification (NCBI taxonomy): domain Eukaryota; kingdom Metazoa; phylum Chordata; class Amphibia; order Anura; family Alytidae; genus Discoglossus; species Discoglossus pictus. Next base: position 173,717,333 of record CM050166.1, on the reverse strand, counting down.
AAAGATATGTTAATAAAACAGCTTTCCCAAAATGTTTTTATATTTTTACAATTCCACCACATATGAAGTTGAGTTCCTTTATTTGGGCATCCCCTCCAACAGAGGCTGTCGGATTCATGTTTTTTATATTTTTTCCAGAAAACTAGGAACTAAATACCATCTTTGGTGAATTTTAAAATAGGTTTCAGGCAGGTAAACTGATTCTAATGGGTTTTTTTGTCCAGAGGAAAGCTTCATACCATCTATGCTCATCACAGGAGCGCTCAAGGTCTTCTTACCATTGTAATATCAATGGTGTCTTAAACCTTTCTTTGAAAGAACTAATCACTTTCATACAGTAAGAAATGGAAAATTTGGGATATTTCCGAACCATATTTTCAAACTGAGTAGTATCCCTCAATTTCCCCAAGTTATAAACGGAGTGGGAAATACTCTGATGAAAAGTGCAATAATTTAACCACTGAGATGATGTAAGATTATTGTTTTCTTTTAGTTTCTCAAATGGTATGAATGCATTCTTGTCATATAAGTCTCTGAGGTGGGTAAGGCCCCATGTGGACCAACATTGTTTAAACCAAAGAGGGAATACAAATTCCAAATGACTCAGGGGAGTGATTACAGATGGAAATGGCAAAAAAATCATATCTCAAATGACTTTTATACCACAGTTTCCAAATAGATTTAACAACTGGGGGCAGTAATGATCTGCACCTTCCCTCTATATTTCCAATCCAGGGGCGAGAATTCAGATTGATCTGAGTGACCAGTGAGTTTTCCACTTGTAAGTATTTAAATCTTTGTTCTGGAGCTTGGAAACTAAATAGATGTTGTGCATTTATAGCTTCCTGATACGCAAAGATATTAGGTGTAGATAGTCCTCCTTTAGAGTAATTTATGTGTGCTCTCTTTCCTTTAAGGATAAAGGTTTCAAAGGCTCTTTGAATTTTTTTCAAAATAGACCTCGGGATATGGGATCGCAGCAGATATGTGCTCTTCGGCAAGACCACCATTTTTAAAGCTGTGATGCGTCCCATCCAAGAAAGATTCAAAAGTTTCCAAGTGGCAAGAATATTGTTGACTTGATTATAAATCCTTTCCAAGTTTCTTGGGGATGTCTGACTCAGATCAGGATAAAAGTCCACACCCAAATGGTTAAAAGTATTGGAATTCCAGTCGAAGTCAAATTTGTTCTTCAAAAATATTTTAGAGTTAAGATCTAGATTAACATGCAATATGTTAGTCTTGGTTGAATTTATCTTATAGTTTGAGAATTTGCCATAAAGTTTAATTTTAGACAAGAGACGATGGATAGAACTTAATGGATTAGGGACAACCACTATGACGTCGTCTGCAAAAAGTGTAAGTTTGCTTTCTATAGGTCCCGTTTTAATTCCTGTGATGTTAACATCTGCTCTGATAATTTGTGCTAAGGCCTATATATATAGAACCAAAAAGAAGGGGGGGCAGTGGACAGCCCTGTCTTGTCCCGTTTGATAGTGGGAAGACAGCTGAGTCAAAACCAATGCCAGATACCCAGATATAACGATTTAATAGCCTTACTAACATTGTTAACAAAGACGAATTTTAATAAGATCTTATCCTGGAAGTCCCAGGCGACCCTGTCAAATGCTTTTTAAGCATCTAATGACAGGGACACTGCTGAGATCTTCCTGGATTTAACAAAAGCCAGCAAGTCCAACAGCTTCCTAGTGTTGTCTGTACAATTCCTGTTATTAATAAAGCCTGATTGATCAAAGTTGATAAGATCTGAAAGTAGTGCTTTGAGGCGTTGGGAAAATGCACTTGCGTAAATTTTGATGTCGGTATTAAGTAAGGCAATAGTTTTTAATATCCGATTCCTCCTTGGCCTTTTTTGGTATATTTATAATTCTAGTTATCAATGTTTCTATCCCAGTGATCATTAGTTTGTAAGATGTTCAACTAAAGATGAAAAAAAGATTTTATAGTAAACATTTTCAAGGCCATCTGGTCCTGGAGATTTATTTACAGGGAGGACTAAAATAATTTCTTCAATCTCCTTTACAGATATTTCTTTCTTCAAAGAGCTTAATTGTTCAGCAAAGATTTTAGGGAGATTGATTTTCTCAAGAAAGTTCTCTCTATTTTTGCCTGTTGGCTTTATAAAATTTGATTCTTTCTCGAGATTATATAGAGAGCTATAATATTGTGCTAAGGCTTCTCCTATCTCCCAAGGTTTAGAAAGTGTTTTTCCATTCAAATCTATAATTTTCCCTATTCTTCTTTGTGACTGGCGAGGGTTTCATTTATCGACCAGTAACTACCTGCTTGTATCACCATAATGGTAATAATTGTGTTGCCAGATTTTTTTATGAATTTGATTTTGTGTAATTTTCCTGATTTGACCTATCATATCTAGAATCTGTTTTGCCATCTTTTCTGTTGGAGATCGTTTATTAATCTGCTGATATTTATAAAGAATTGTATATAGTTCTCTTAGAGATGTGCCTTGGGCTTTCTTTTTAGCTGCAGTTAGGGATATTAAATGTCCTCTTATTACCGCCTTGTGTGAGTTCCACAGGGTGGTCGGAGACTTAACCGAGCTTGTGTTTACTGCAAAAAAAGAATCAATTTCCTTTTTAAGCTTATCTCTGACTTCGGAAGATTTAAGCAAATTAGTTTCCATTTTACATTTCCTAACTTTTGGGACAGCTGTTTTATTGTCCAGTATGAGGATTAGGCTTGCATGATGTGACCAGTCTAAGAGACCGATTTCAATCAATTTAGTAAATTCAAGGGTTGATTGTTCTAGTAGGAAGTGGCCAATTCTGGAATAGGTATTATACTGGGTTAAATAGTAGGTATAGTCCAGATCTTCTGGGTGAAATGTTCTCCAGGTATCATATAAATTATGCAAACACAATGTTTTTTTCATGTTGTTTGCTTTCCTGATCATATCTGCATCAGGGCAAGGTTTTATTTTAGATTTCCTATCTTTTTGTATGTCAAAACATATGTTCAGGTCTCCACAAATTATTAGGGAGCCCTTCTTGATCTTCATAACTTTTTTTAACAAGCTATTAAGAATTCGATTTTGATTTACGTTTGGGGCATAGATATTCAATATAGTGAATAATTGAACATTCAGAGTGCCTATCGAGATTATAAATCTAGCATTTTTATCCAATTCCAAAAATACTTATTTGATATTCAGATTATTATTGCATAATATTGCTACATCCCTGGCTTTAGAATTATAGTTGGCTGAGGTACACTGGGAGTAGGCTTTGTTGGAAAAGGGGATCCTATTGTCAGTTCTCCAGTGGGTCTCTTGTATGCACAATATGTAGTTGAACTGACTATGGGCTCTATTTTATTTGTCCTCATAAAAGCAAGAAATGACTCCCTACTAACTGAGGAGCTTTTTTCGCTTGCTAGGGAGCCATTCCATCGATCCTCCCCTAAAACCGCCCCACTCAGTGTAAAAGACACACACGAAGGCTGTTCTCTCATTGCTCTCTAGCACTAACATGTGCATGCAGCCTGCTCGTAGGAGACTCTGATTCTGAAGTTTAGTAGTTTCCATAGCAATTCTGCTGAATGGTACCCAGCACAAGAACTCACTTCACTAGCCCTAACAGGGAAAGGACTAAAAAAGAAAATAAAAAACAATGCAGGCGGTTAGTGACCCCTCTGACCATGACTCACTACTACCAAGGATCTCCATGGCACCTATGATTAACCCCTGTGTCACAGAGGTCGTTTAAGGACCTCCATGGCACCTATAGAATATAAAAATATGTTAATTCTTAAGATGTATTATCTGCATAGGGGAAATTATAGATTATGTTTTTCTCAGTCGCTCCCTACTCTAGGACATGTCCTACAGAATTTAAAATGTTGTTCCTAACTCTCAGAGGCATTGATAAAACTTTACTCTGCTATGTTGTATCTCTAACCTTAAAATATATCCCCATGAATAACCATCTCTACTTTGCCCTTTATTATATTTTTTAATGCTCACTTATTACTCACATGCCCTTACCTTTTGGCTCAGATTATAACCTCAGTACTTTATATCAGTATTATAACATGACTCCTTGTTTGTACTGTATAACTATAATTCAGTTAGATTAAGGAAAATGAGATGCTTGGAGAACTCTTAACAGGTACACATCTTAGTGAATCTGGTCCCATAGAATAACCTCAAACCTGGAAAGTTGTCTTCATGAATTCTCCAAGAAATTTCACCCAGAGCAGCTACCAGGGATGCCTATACTAAGTTACTGCTCAATTTAAACATATCATCTTGAAAAACTATGCCAGCCCCACATGATATAATATATAAAAGCTAGACATGAATCTAAAAAAACACAATTTTAATACTGCAGTTACAAATTAGTAAAGCAAACCGTTTAAACAAAGTCTTAATTTATAAAATTATTGGGGTTCCTGGGGTGAGGCTGAACAAGTTATAGCTTTTGAGATCAAACAATTTCAATTATATAATTCTTTTACTTCCTGATAAATTTTGTTCAAAGTAAAGGCAATGTGCTCGTTTGAAGTAATTTAACATTCTTTATCTTAATCTTTTTTTCCCATATTTTTGGCATTAGACACTGAACATACATTTTCAATTCAAGCCTTGTAAAATAATTATAGCCAAACACATGAAGTTATAGCATAATATTCTTTGGTTGGATTTAGAATTGGTACATAATAATAATGCTAATAATATAATAAGAATAATAATTATAATAATAGTAAGTATTATTATTAATATTATTATGAATAATCATAATAATACATAGTATTCTTATTTAGGAAAGTATATATATATATATATTTAAAAAAATGACTTTAGATACATTTCAATTCAAGCCTTGTAAAGTAATTATAGCCAAATACATAAAGCTGTACCACATTATTCTTTGGCTAAATATAGTATTAGTAGAAACTTATTATTACAAGACTGAAAAAATGTACCTAAAATATATATTTTCATGTAAGAAATTCATGTTACAAGTAATTAAATATTAGGAAAGCAATTAAATCAGTACTTTTATGAGGTTTTCCCATTATATGAGACTCGCAAAAGTAGACAGGAATAAACACTGTGCTTCTATTTATCCAAGCATTAGCCCTAAAAATTTAAATAATTACAGTCTACCCATTTACTAGTCTACTTTCTTTCTGTAACTTCCTTGACTATTTTACAAGCATAAGCATGTACAGCTGCCCCATGAATTAGGTCTTTTTCAGAAATGCAGCTGTAACTAAGATACTTTGAATTGGGATATTGTAATGATTTAAGTATTCCTTTTAAGCCGCTGCGTTACCGCAATATGTTTATATGCTTGTTTTTGAATATAAATAAATAACTTAATGCTATAACTCAGGAGCTCCTTAATTGCCATATTATACCTATAACATTAAATACTAACATCAGCTTAGGCTACCACAAATATGCAGTAGTGTTTGAACGTGCTGTAGACTTTTAGAGGTCTAGTATAGGAAGTCATTTAATCATTTCAAAGCTGTTGCTAAAATAAATTGCATACAACTTAAAAGCATAATTGTAACTGAGGATTTGCTTTCAATTATATCCTTTGCATCACTAAGTACTCTGGGGTTTATTCTGCTTCAGTATCATATAAACCCACAGTTTGGATCTCTACACTGATTCCCTGGTAATCAAAAGGGAACCAGATGTCCTGTAAAAAAAACAAAAATACAAAAGAAAAAAAAAATCCTTTTTTTCACTAGCTCCCAACCCCTCAAGCAGTGGAAGCAATGGGCCAGTGATACTGAGTCAAGAATCATGCAGCTCATTTCCATGAGTTAGGCTCTGGCAGGCTAAAGCCACGTCATGGAATAGAAAAAGTGGATACATTGAGAGTCTAACCAACGGATTGGGCCAGTACTTGACTTATTCATGCAGTAATTGCTGCTTCTTCCAAAAAATCTAATCTAATTATATCATTCTGGGAATATCAGCGGTATTGTTTCTTATATGTCAAGGAAACAGGAAACTCCTAATTTAATGTTATAATTTATGCTGGGCAACATCATTTAATACATTAGCTTTTTTTCTCATTTTTACATTTTTATTTTTTAGCAAATGAAAGGAAATATTGTAAGCTTAAAGTTTACATTTACACGTATACAGTTAAATAAAGTGAATTATGCTTTGACTTTTATTATATGTTTTTGTTGGTAATTTATAATTATTGTTTTTATATATTAAAAAAATGGAAACTTGCTGGTAAGGCAACTGCTTTTGCGATTGGGTGTAAGTCACCCTACTCTGCATAATAGTATAATAGTGGCTGAGAAACAGATTACTGCTATTCAGTGCAGCCATTCAGTGCTCTTTGGGCCCCTGCCATAATTGAATGCCCTAGTATAGTCATAAAAAGGGAACAAAAATTGCTGTTTAAAAATATTGAGAAAGTAACACCAATGTATTTTTTTAAAACCAACATAGAAAATGTATTATTTTAAGTCATTTTTAATCATCTATGACAACCCTTTGAGAATTGTATCCTACCATCGACTAACTTTGATATTAGAGATAACATGATTGTGGTGCTATTATCATTTGCTTCAGATGCAAAAAACACCTTAGACTTTATCACAAGCAATATGGCACCCAGATTTTTTAAATGTACGCAAACGTTGAAATGTATTGTTTATAAAATGCATCTACAAAAAAATGCCTTTTAAAGAAAAAGTTAAAGAGCATTTAAAAATGTTTTAAATGCAAGTTCCCAATTAAAAGTACTTCAGTATTTCTATGTTTTCTCAATATTGTGTTAGTTATCAACAGACTAGTACACAATAATTCACACATACCATTGTGGGAAATGTAGTCTTGTTTTTATATAGTTACATTAAGAGTAATTAAAGATATTAGTAAAAAAAAAAAAATGTACTGGCATACACAATGAAACATTATGCTGGAGGAGAAAATAAGTATTTTTGTTTGTTACAAAATGAATGGGAATAACAAGGTAAATAGTATTGATACTGAAGAGGTAAGCATCTTCGACAAACATATATAAAGTGAAGTATATGCACATTGATCACTAATATAACTAATATAACTAAAATAACTAATACTTCGGCGCTCAATGCAGCCTAAGTCCCGCATGCCTCAACTGCTCGCCTCGCTTCGCAAGGCTTGTAGTCCAATGAGCGCCTCTATCACCACTTTATCTCACCCGTACCCTTTAGACTGTAAGTTTGGTAGTTTTAAATATTTTGGTGCTTTGCGGAAAGAACTATGTAAGTTTGATTTTACACTCAATAACAGGGAACTCCATTCTGGTGCGATGTGATAAAAAAAAATTGATTTGTACTTAACCCCTGTATAGCGCTATGGAATATGTTGGCGTGTTACAGATAAAGGATAATAATAATAATAATAATTTATAATATATACATTTTATAACTTTATAATTACTGTGATTTGTGATTAAGATGCTATCAATATGTTTATAATTTTTATTAAATAAAATCACCATTTGCATTCTATTGCATATTGTAATAGAAAATACAGGATAAAACTTTTTTTACCTGATAGCTTCTTTTAAATGAGAAATAAACAGATTAATGCCACACGCATTTTAATCACAGCTTGCTGATATAACACAGTTGTACTGTATCAGTGCACAGTATTGTAGTTGTACCCATATATTAAAAATTATTCTTCATTTCTAATTGCTGTGCATGTGCAACTGCAATCACTACAGCTGTGAAGAAAGGAAGTAGGTAAAGTGTTACCTCATTTGAGTGAAATAACCTTAGTGAATACTGTTATTGGGCTGCTGTGGAAGGTCAGAAATAGGATTTACCAATTTTGAAGTATGTGACAAACATAGCATGTATGTGACCCATAAGCTTCAAATGATTTTAGAGAAAATCATAATTTTTAGTCTTGAAAACTTCAGCACATACTCACTGCCTGAAGGTGTGCCTATTTTATCAGTGGAGGAAGAGGTGGGTGAGGATGGAAAAGAGAGGGGGATTTGTTATATCACCAGAGGTTTTATAATTTGACACAACATACCCCCTTATCATTCATATCCTCTAAAGCAAGTAGCCACAAGAAAATCTGCCAAATTATGCCCCTACCCAGACCTTTTTTTATCATATGGTGGGACCTTAAGAATACTGCCATGAATCCTTTCTCTATAAATATTAGTTCATCTACCCCAATATGTTGAGATCTTTCTAACAAATTATAATTTAGGAATGTCAGCTGCAGCCAATCAGTCTAGAGGTGGCAGATGAGTGCCATGACTTGGTAAGTGCCCTCATACCATAATTAATAGTTTGTACCTGGAATAATTGCAAAATCAGTCTCCCCAGGGACCAAAAGGCCACGTTATAACTTTTGCTAATTTTCATGCATGTTTTTCCAATCTTTTTTTTTTCTTCTCTTTCTCTTTTCTGCTTTTAGTTCATACTTGTATCAGTATCGCCTTTTGACTTGATATAGAGAGGCATTATCTCTTGAAAGGTTGTTGCTTTATTATGAATATGTTTGTCCAATAAAAAAGGTATTACTATTCACTGCAATACTTTGATTATTCAACTGGATTACTTGACATTCACGTCTACCTCACTCTTTATATATATATATATATATATATATATATATATATATATATATATATATATATACATACATACAGGGGTGTAGGAGCCAGAATAATTCTGGGGGGGGATACAGCTTCCACTCCACCGCCACACTTCCTACACCCATGTATATATATATATTGTTGTTGTTGTAGTGTGGCCATTAGTGACCCCTTTCTGATGTTTTATATATAAAGAAACAGCTGAGAGTTCAATAATTAAATTCAGCAGCACAAAATAAACATCTATGTAAAGATGAAGATTAAACCACAGGAACACCCTGACTAGCTCTGGAATCACTTCTTGGCTCTTAGGTAAAAGAAACCAGTTCTCTGCACACAGTCCACTGTCAAAAATAGTGTTATTCCTCACGTGCAGATGGGCAGAGCACTGACCCACCCTTTTTTTAAATACCCCACCCCAGGGATACAAACACACTTCTCTCTGAGATAAAATAATACAGTTTCTTTAAATGGGACAATTTCTATTGTAGGTTTCTTCAGGGTTTTGTGTTTTTACGTGTCTCCAGGTTTTTTGTCTCAGTTTTCACCAAACACAGGTGCAGCTATTTTTGCAGCAAAACTTCTCTCTTAGCAGTCTCTGCTTTCAGTAGGTTCAAAACAGCCACAGTATTTTTGTCAGCAGCGTTAGGTTCACAACCATGAAAAACCATACCATCATTCAGGCAGTAGACCTCTTAAATCCCTTCCTGCCTGATTTCAGGTGCATTCATGCTACATTTATACTTTCTGCTCTAGGATGGACATATAGCTCTACTTAGTCTGAGACTCACATAGATTTCTGTCTTCCCTTTGTCTCAATATATACATTTTATATATATATATATATATATATATATATACACAGGGTCGCAGGAACTGGGGGGATGGGGTGAGGGGACAAATCATCCCTAGATTATATTAACAGGGGACATATAAAATAGCAAAATTAAACTTAGTCATGCATTACCAGATTTGGACAGCACTATGGAGCAGTATGTCTTTGCCATGAAAGCTTTGACCCCCCCCTCACAGCAGGGCTCAGGTGCACTGCTGGGCCACAGTTGTTGTTTTTTTGTCTTTTTAAACTTTATCCTCCCCAGATTTATTTGGCCTCCTACGATCATGGATATATATATATATTTATTTATATACATAGTCCAGTCACATTATTATGACCAGTTAATATCTCAAATAACCGCATGGGCAGCACAGACAGCAGCTAGACAGCAGACTGCAGTGCATCTGACAGCTGCTGAAAAGTTAGTGGTGGAGGATCCATACATCCAACATGGCAATCAAGGTTTCCCACAGGTGCTAAATGGGGTTCAAGTCTAGGTAATTTGGAGCCCATGGAAGTACTTGGAAGTCTTTGTTGTGCTCCTCCAACCACTGCTGGACAATTCTGGCCATATGACATGTTGCATTGTCCTGCTGGAAGATCCCACCTACTCCAGGGAAGACAGTCAACATTTATGGGCATACTTGATCTGCAAAGATGCATAAATAACCCAATAGGTTGACAGCAACTCTCAGAGGTATCAGTGGGCACAGACAATGCCAAGAAAACATTCCCCAGACCATAACGATGCCGCCACCAACTTGTGTTCTTCCATGAGTGTTTGACACCTGACACGCTAACGCCCATCCAAACAATGTAACAGACAACGTGACTCATCAGAGAAGGCAACTTTTGCCAATCAGAAGAGGTCCAATTTCGGTAATGTTGTGTAAATCAAAACCATTTCTGAACCCTCATCAGCATGGGCTCAGTAACCAGCTGTTTGCTTCAGTGTACCATGTGCAACAGGGTTGGCTGTGTTGTAGTTTTAGACACACATCTGGTAGCCCATTGGTTTGTTTTGGATGGTGCGTTGCTCAACTGTAGCGGGTTGATTGGCCCTCACACACATTTGCAGCCGACATTCACCTCTGACATCAATGGCACATGGTGCTCCATAGTTTCAACGTTATTTATTTTCAATAGTGCCTATTGTCCAGTCTCAATACATTTTAACCACAGCAGCATGCAAACAGTTCACAAACTGCACTGTTTCAGAAATACTGCTACCCTTGGCCTGAAAGCCAATGATCATCCCCTTTACAAACAGTGATGAAAGATTCAGACAGCCTTTCAAACAAAAGGGTTACAAACCCTGTATTATTACCCAAATAATAAGCACTGCCATCAAAATACCTATTAAAGTACAAAACAAAAGAAACTACTTTTTATATACCTCTCGTGACCACATACCATCCAATTTTAGAGAAAATTTAGAAAATAATCAAAGATTTACATCCATTACTAGTTGAAGATACTGAATTAAAATATATATTCCCAAAACCTTCCATCCTTGCATTTAAACAACCACCAAATCTGAAACAAAAACTTGTCAGCAGAAAATTGGCAAATGAACAACTGAATACAAAAAATGGAACTAAACCTTATAACAAATGTGCCTGTAAATTATGCCAACACATTTGTAATGATGATACAGCCACACATAATAACAAAACCTATAACATCAAAGGATCATATTCATGTACATCATCTAATGTGGTTTATATAATACAATGTACTTTATGTGACACAGGCTGTTACATTGGAGAAACCAGCCAAAAAATGCATTTAAGGATGAATTTACACAGGCATTCAATAAGAAAACATAATGAAGACAGTAGTAGCCCAGTAGGACACCATTTTAATCAGAATGATCACTTCATCCAAAACTTAAAAGTCAAAATACTGACAAAACATAAAAACATCCAAGAGAGAAAATCATTTGAAATAAAGATGATCACATTCTTCAACACTAAAAACACAGGACTTAATATAGACTTGGGGTTTCTAACACATTATCAGAATTTCATGTGATTTTTTTCCTCTTATACAATAACAGACTTAGCACTCTTAGTGAGGTGTTTGTCCAACAGGAAAGATATCACTGTGGACTACAGTGCTCTGCTTTTTCATGTATATATTGATTTATATGTGTATATAGTATGTGTATATATGTTTCCTTTGCTATGTTGTGTTTATTCCCCATATATGTATTTACCTGATGAGGTCAGATGCTGTTTCCTCGCTCTCTGCATCTGCTGTTAATATTCAAACTTAGTGTTCCATTTCATGTTAGTATTGCTTGAGACTTGATAAAGAGAGGTTAAACCTCTCGAAAGCATTATAAATATATATAGATTAATAATTACTAAATTACTAGATTACTGGACATTCACGGCTGCTTCACTCTTCAATATATATTGAAGATAGATAGATAGATAGATATAGATAGATTTACTGTATATATATATATATATATATATATATATATATATATATATACATACACAGTGCCTTGCAAAAGTACTCGCCCCCTAGGCATTTTTCATGCTTTGTAGCCTCACAACCTGGAACTAACATGACTAGTTTGAGGATTTGCATCATTTAATTTACAGAACATGCCCACAACTTTGAAGATGTTTTTTTTTATTTTTTTTATTGTGAAGCAAACAACAAATAGGACGAAATAACAGAAAAAAGTCAATGTGCATAACTATTCACCCCCCTAAATCAATACTTTGTAGAGCCACCTTTTGCGGTAATCACAGCTCCAAGTTGCTTTGGATAAGTCTCTATGAGCTTGCCACATCTTACCACTGGAATTTTTGCCCATTACTCCTTGCGAAACTGCTCCAGCTCCTTCAAGTTGAATGGTTTGCACTTGTGAACAACAATCTTTAAGTCTGACCACAGATTTTCTCTTGGATTGAGGTCTGGACTTTTACTAGGCCATTCCAAGACATTTACATGTTTGCCCTTTAACCACTCAAGTGTTGCTTTAGCAGTGTGTTTGGGGTCATTGTCCTGCTGGAAGGTGAACCTCCATCCCAGCCTCAAATCACGCACAGAGTGGTACAGGTTTTGCTCAAGAATATCCCTGTATTTAGCACCATCCATCTTTCCCTCAACTCCGACCAGTTTCCCAGTCCTAGCTGCTGAAAAACATCTCCACAGCATGATGCTGCCACCACCATGTTTCACTGTGGAGATGGTATTCTTTGGGTTATGTTATGTGTTGGGTTTGCACCAGACATAGATTTTTCTTTGATGGACGAAAAGTTCAATTTTAGTCTCATCACACCAGAGCGCCTTCCTCCATACATTTTGAGAGTCTCCCACATGCCTTTTCGAAAACTCAAAACGTGCCATTTTGTTTTTTGCTAAAAGTAATGGCTTCCTTCTTGCCACTCTTCTGCCATAAAGCCCAACTCTATGGAGGGTACGGCTTATTGTCGTCCTATGTACAGATACTCCAGTCTCTGGTATGGAACTCTGCAGCTACTCCAGGGTTCCCTTAGGTCTCTGTGCTACCTCTCTGATTAATGCCCTCCTTGTCTGGTCCGTAAGTTTTGGTGGGCAGCCGTCTCTTGGCAGGTTTGCTGTTGTGCCATGTTCTTTCCATTTGGTTATGATAGATGTGATGGTGCTCCTGGGGATCATCAAAGATTTGGATTTTTTTTTATAACCTAACCCTGACTTGTTCTTCTCAACAACATTGTCCCTTACTTGTTTGGAGAGTTCCTTGGTCTTCATGGCAGTGTTTGGTTAGTGGTGCCTCTTGCTTAGTTGTTGCAGCCACTGGGGCCTTTCAAAAAAGGTGTGTATATGTAATGACAGATCATGTGACACTTAGATTGCACACCGGTGGACATCATTTCACTAATTATGTGACTTCTGAAGGTAATCGGTAGCACCAGAGCTTTTTATGGGCTTTACAACAAAGGGGGTGAATACATACGCATATTGTGTTCTGATCCATCACATAAAATTCAGATTAACAAAAGATTGAACTTAAGGCTGTAATGTAACAAAATATGTTGTATATACAGTCAGGTCCATAAATATTGGGACATGGACACAATTCTAACCTTTTTGGCTCTATACACCACCACAATGGATTTGAAATGAAACGAACAAGATGTGCTTTAACTGCAGACTTTCAGCTTTAATTTGAGGTGAACGGTGTAGGAATTACAACAGTTTGTATATGTGCCTCCCACTTTTTAAGGGACCAAAAGTAATGGGACAATTGGCTGCTCAGCTGTTTCATGGCCAGGTGTGTGTTATTCCCTCATTATCCCATTTACAAGGAGCAGATAAAAGGTCGAGAGTTAATTTCAAGTGTGCTATTTGCATTTAGAATCTGTTGCTGTCAACCCTCAATATGAGATCCAAAGAGCTGTCACTATCAGTGAAGCAAGCCATCATTAGGCTGAAAAAACAAAACAAACCCATCAGAGAGATGGCAAACACATTAGGTGTGACCAAATCAAGGAACATCCTTAAAAAGAAAGAACGCACCGGTGAGCTCAGCAACACCAAAAGACCCGGAAGACCACGGAAAACAACTGTGGTGGATGACCGAATAATTCTTTCCCTGGTGAAGAAAACACCCTTCATAACAGTTGGCCAGATCAAGAACACTCCCCAGGAGGAAGGTGCATGTGTGTCAAAGTCAACAATCAAGATAAGACTTCACCAGAGTGAATACAGAGGGTTCACCACAAGATGTAAACCATTGGTGAGCCTCAAAAACAGGAAGGCCAGATTAGAGTTTGTCAAACAACATCTAAAAAAGCCTTCACAGTTCTGGAACAACATCCTATGGACAGATGAGACCAAGATCAACTTATACCAGAGTGATGGGAAGAGAAGAGTATGGAGAAGGAAAGGAACTGCTCATGATCCAAAGCATACCACCTCATCAGTGAAGCATGGTGGTGGTAGTGTCATGGCGTGGGCATGTATGGCTGCCAATGGAACTGGTTCTCTTGTATTTATTGATGATGTGACTGCTGACAAAAGCAGCAGGATGAATTCTGAAGTGTTTCGGGCAATATTATCTGCTCATATTCAGCCAAATGCTTCAGAACTCATTGGACGGTGCTTCACAGTGCAGATGGACAATGACCCGAAGCATACTGCAAAAGCAACCAAAGAGTTTTTTAAGGGAAAGAAGTGGAATGTTATGCAATGGCCAAGTCAATCACCTAACCTGGATCCGATTGAGCATGCATTTCACTTGCTGAAGACAAAACTGAAGGGAAAATGCCCCGAGAACAAGCAGGAACTGAAGACAGTTGCAGTAGAGGCCTGACAGAGCATCACCAGGGATGAAACCCAGCGTCTAGTGATGTCTATGCGTTACAGAATTCAGGCTGTAATTGACTGCAAAGGATTTGAAACCAAGTATTAAAAAGTGAAAGTTTGATTTATGACTGTTAATCTGTCCCATTACTTTTGGTCCCTTAAAAAGTGGGAGGCACATATACAAACTGTTGTAATTCCTACACCGTTCACCTGATTTGGATGTAAACACCCTCAAATTAAAGCTGAAAGTCTGCAGTTAAAGCACATCTTGTTCGTTTAATTTTAAATCCATTGTGGTAGTGTATAGAGCCAAAAAGATTAGAATTGTGTCCATGTCCCAATATTTATTGACCTGACTGTATATATATATATAGTCACAATTTAACAGTCTCCTCTGTGTGTGTGTCTGTAATTCAGGCACTTTGATTGAGGAACATAATACAAGGCACTTTACATACTTTTCCAAATTTTACTAAAAAGTATTCAGTGATACAAAAATAACAAACCAAAACAAATCAAAGGAAATAATAGGTCTAGCTTCCACTGAAGCACTACCTTAACTAATATTCCTCAATAACCTCAATAAACAGCTCTCATCCAGCTAAACCCGGGTGTGGCTTAACAAACAGCCCAATAGTTTGTTAAATCACTGGCCTACATAGTCTGCAATTTTCTAGGTCTCTACTCTGCTCCAAGTGGTCATAAGCTGCAGGCAAGTGTCTCACTATACCCATCCCATACTACAGGAGTAAATCAGGGCTAATCAGGTATAGCTAATTCACTGAGCAGGTAGTTTAAAGAGTTTTGCAGAGTTTTGCTGAGGCTTATATGTATACAAATATATGTATATTTGTATATGTATATATAACAAAAAGCTTGTATTGAAAGCACAGACATGTGACTTTGGATATACATTACATATTTATATGTGGTTACTTGCATAACATGTATGTTGAGATAATATTAAACCATGCATATTTACTGCACATTTCTTTGTCGCTAAGTGACAATAACATTATAGCACTCATTATTTCTGTACTAAATAAACTGCAGAAATGTGTCTGTCTAGCTAAATTAAATGCTGTTTTAACTAACAGTTAATAGTGTTGACTGCTGTGTAATAGTCATTTTCATTTTTTACAGTATTTAATGACTTTCTGATGACTCAAATTCTCTGTAGGGATACTTAAATCATTGCATTAAGGATGAGCGATTTTAGTACGCAATGACTGATTGGTACAATCGTATACAGACTAATGCTTAGCTTAATAAATTAAATCATTCATGCCACACTGTTCATTGACTAATGTTTTAGGTGGTACATTATGATATTTGAAAAAATTGAAGCACACAGGGTCACAAATTTATATTACATTTCAACAAGCTCTCTCGTTAGTGTGGTCTCCACAAGTTTGACAAGTTTGGTTACTTTCGAAGGCCTTCATTGTCATATTTTGTTCTTCTAAATGATGATTCCTAGAAAGCCTTGACATGAAATTCCAGTTGAACAGTTGAACTGTTACAAATCATACAAGATGATGCTGTAAAAGTGCTGCTTGCATTAATCCATCAAATTTGGAAAACTTAACAGTGGCCAGTGACTGGAAAAGGTCAGTCTACATCCCAATCCCCCCCAAAAAGCATTGCCAAAGAGTGTTCCAGTTATCAAACAATTGTACTCATTTCACATTGCCTGCAAGATAATACTTAAGATCCTGCAAGCACGGCTCCAACAATATATGGATGTGCAACTGAGTTCGTAGAGGTACAAGAGATCAGTTGCCAATGTGTGCTGGATAATTGAGAAAGTTCTTAAAGAAACGGAGTTACCAGATGATCTCAATCACCTCTTGATGAATCTGTATGTGGACCAAGAAGCCATGATCAGAACTGAATGTGGAACAACCGAATGGTTCAGGATCATGAAAGGGGCGCACCAAGGTTGTATATTGTCACCTTATATATTCAACTTATACACAGAATACATTGTGCAAACATAGGGCCCGATTCATAGTAGGCCATATGTCTGTGGGTGTGTTGCAGGCTCCAGTTCGTCTCCGATTACAATGCTATTCAATTGCTCAAGACCGCAAGTTACTGTCCCAAAGCCGAAACCGTAAACCATGCACTGGTTCGTAGCAGTTCAGGGCGGGAAAATTATCAATTAAGCAAGCCCGTAACCTCCCATTTTGAATCAGCCAATAGAAAATGAGACATTATTACGGCAGTAAAATATGAAGGTTACATGTCAATCAATTAGGTTTGGGGGTCCGATATGCGATCAGACTCGCAAAATAAAGAATTAGGAAAATGAATGCCAATACTATTCTAGTCCATATAGGGGCCTGATATGTATTAACTCATTGAATCCTGAAATTGATATAACCCCGAAATTACACATAAAAATAAATGTAATTTCCTGCCGATTTGCAAGCTTGAGACTGTTGTGCAACTAATTCTAATGTCTATCATCGCTTTCCCCGTTATTTACAGTGCAGTATTGTTTTTTTTTTGCATTTACAGTGCTACAAATAGGTGTTTAACCCACTTGCGGGTCCTCTCTAGCACTCGTAGGATTTTCTCCTTTTTTTGCCATTTACGGGTGTGAAAACATTTGCAGGCTTGGGAAAATTGAGCAATTGAATAGCGATTTGCAATTTTAGCCTTGCAAAAGTGACAGATCAAAGGCTGCTGGAGGCTGTAAGTTACGGGTTTAACCATCGCAATATTTTCAAGCCCGTAACTCGTAACCCGTTTGGAGCCCACAAAAAGACGCCAATTTAATAGCAAATTAACTTGCGACCTTACTTACTGGCTACCATATCAAGCGAGAGCTCCACTGGATCAGGCTCATATATTGCAGCTAGCTGTTTAAAACTGTTAATCCCCTTTATGAAACAAAAATATTCAGGGTTATTTACTAAGCCATCTCTGTAATTCACCATGCACTGGGGGGAATTGCATCCCCAGCCAATTACAAACACAGCAATCCTTTAGTAAATTTCCACTCTCATCCTTCAATGAATATTCCATTTTTTTTCAGGGCAACTTTCAATATTACTTATTTTGACCATAGATGATTTTGAATAGTCAGTTTAACTTCTCCCTCTGGCACTATTCCCTCTCCTAATTTAGCGCATCAGACTTTTTACATTTAAAAAATAAAAAATATCAATAATATGCAAGATACATAGTGTAATTTAGTATCATAATAAAATGCACTTTAAAACAATAAAAATCACAAACATAAAATAAAGGTTCATATTGGTTTACAGTCTCAAGGACCACTGTAATGCCCTGAAGTTACTTTTTTTATTTATGCACTGCTCATTCATATGTTTTATTTATTTTATATTAGCTGTTTTCAATAATTAGTTCATTTTCAAAGATTAGAGTATTTGTCATTAAGGGTAGTGTGGGACATTTGCTGACAGGTCTAAACAGTCACATACAACAAATATACAGCTAATGGAGGTCATTGTGTTGGTGGTAAACATTATGTCTGAAAATTTTGCAGCTTCCTGGTAGACAAAGCCATCCCCTCCCACTGACCATATACTGGGTGATACCAGCAGCAGCTGAGTTTGATCTTTGACCGTAAGTTTAATTATGAATATTGTTGCTTTTGAATAATAATTTTATTATAAATTAATATTGAACTGAAAAATTTAGCTCATGTTGTTATGGCACTACAGTGGTCATTTAAGTGTTCTCTAAAACAGGGGCTTTCTGATGATGTTGATGAAAATTAATACAAAGTAGCCATTGTGGCTCCTTCACAGCTTCTCAGAAATTTAGTTAATCTGACCCAATGTAAGTGTCCAATCAGACCACTTCCTTTGTGACTCACTTGTCACACTGCAAGCTTGAGCATCATTCTATATGTTCTAATTACATTAGCCTAATTTACTGATGTATAGTAACAAGATAAGCTTACACAATTAAATTATTCTTTAGAAAGTTTGCATACTAAATGAGATTATTTTTTTAGTGACGTATGACACACGTCTTCTGATTTATTTTTCAGGAGTACCATTGATGATAATGTCTTGGGACAAAACTCCCACCATTAATTCAGCAGTATGTGTGCAATATTCACAGAATGGGTGGACAATACTGAGTAAAAAAGATGTAAATGTTAAAACTGCTATTTTAGAAAATTGCAACAGGCACATTTTCATATTAAGTCTTTAATAAGCAACTTTATAATAACTTATCATACCTTTAGGGGGAACACATATAAGCCAAAACAGCTTCACACAGTCTGCAAAATGCTTTGCTGTTTGTAGGTGGAAATTGCTAATAAACCTCAAGGCACTTTCCAGCCCCTAAGAAGCTTTGTAAAATATGACCATAGTGGACTATCTAAGACAATAAGTAATTACTATGTACATTCATTATAATTATTATAAAGTTATAGTTTAAAGAACCACAAAGTCTTATATTGCAAAGTAATCTTTTTGAAAAACTACACTTAAAAAAGGAAAAAATGTTCTTAAAATGTAAAAATAAACAAATACCACCTCTAGCTAGTAACATTATATGCAAATATGCTGTTGTGGGATGTAACCATTTCAGTTAGAAGTGATTAACTTTCTGGGGTGGGTGGGAAGAGATCTTGCATGGAGAGGACATTTCTATATGCATAATGGAATGTGGCAGCTAAAATTGCCACTGATTTTAATAGGACCTATTGTAAACAAACCCCCTTCCCAAAAAAACAGCAGAAAGAATCATAAAGCAGCAGAAAGAAATATAAAACTTATAATAAAAACTGAAACAGTTGTGTATTAGTGCTATATTTATTATACACTACAATTATCATAACCGGAAGCATAATTCCTTCTCATTCATGTGCCTGATTATTCTTTCCAGAAAAACTCACAATTTGTTATCAATACCGACCACATTAATTAGAATCTCGATCATTTCTATATTGTCATATTTTATGGCAGCACGTATGTTTTGCTTTTTTAATGAATGATTCCCACATTTATAGATACATTATTGCAAGTGAAGTCCATTGAGTATTAAAGCCCAGAAGCATATGATTTGGTTTCTAGCTTGTCATGGCATTCTGTATCATGCATCAAAACCTGTGAAGGAAGACTGCATTGTGAACACATTTAATTTAAATTTAGAATTCAGATCTAGCCTTTCATGGGCTTAATGACTCATTTTATTTTCTCTCAAGAGATCCAGAATTACAGAATCATTATATTTAACTTAATTCCTCTTAGCATAAATGTTTTATGAGTTATTTCATTAACATTATGTTTTCCTGGTGAAACAAGAAAAATTAGGTTATTACAGTAAGTTTATGGTCCACTTGCAACAAAATAAATTTACAGCATGGTTTTGATAACAAATGTTTGAAATGTCTTTATTCAGAAGTGCATATGTGCTTGATTTATATATATACTAGTAAATTGCCCGTAAATATGAAGGTATCATTTTTAATTCCCCCCTCCCTTCCTTGTGCTTCCCCCCTACCCTGTGTTTCTTCCCCCCTTCCCTCCCCATGTGTGTCTCCCTCCGTCCCTACCCCGTGTCTCTCCCCCTTCCCTCCCCTGTGTCTCTTTCTCCCACTCCCCTCCCCTGTGTCTTTTTCTCCATCTCTCTCCATTGTGTTTCTTCCCCCCTCGCCTGTGTCTCTTCCCCCCTCCCCTGTGTCTCTACCCCACTCTCCCATGTGTCTCTTCCGCTCCCCTGTGTCTCCCCCCCTCTCCCCTCCCGTGTCTCTTCCCCCTTGTCTTTCCCCCCTCTCTCCTGTGTCTCTTCCCCCACCTCTCCACTCCCCTGCATCTTTTCCCCTGTTCTCCCCTCTCCTGTGTCTTTCCCCCTCTCCCCACCCCTCAGTCTCTTCCCCCCTTCTCCCCTCCCTGTGTCTTTCCCCCCTCTCCCCTGTGTCTTCCTTCCCCTTTCCCATGTGTCTTCCTCCCCCTCCTCTGTATCTCTTCCCCATCTCCCCTGTGTCTCTTCCTCACCCTCCAGTGTGATTCCCCCCCTCCCCTGTATCTCTCCCCCCATTTCTCTTCCCCCTCTACCCTGTGTCTTCCACCCCGCTCCCCTGTGTCTCTTCCCCACCCTCCCCTGTGTCTCTTCCCCTCCCCTGTGTCTCTGCCCCCACTCTCCCCTCTCCTGTGACTCCCCCCCCCCCTTCCCCCGTGGAGCCTATGCTAACAATGGTGTTGGGGGCACAGAGGATGTAGGGACAATCAATATATCTAAATAAAATTGACTATGTCAGTAGATATAATAACAGATATTAATCACAGTAATTAATAATCAGAACAATATTAGAGAATCTTCGGATGTCCAAGTAACTTGGGTAAACTGATGTTTACAAGCCAGGAGCTGGGAGCCAGGGAGGGTGTGTGAGAGTGAGCAGACCAGCCTTGGGTAAACTGATGTTTACGAGCCAGGAGCTGGGAGCCAGAGAGGGAGTGAGAGTGAGCAGACCTGCCTTGGGTAAACTGATGTTTACGAGCCAGGAGCTGGGAGACAGTGAGGGCGTGAGAGTGAGCAGAGCATACTTAGGTAAACTGATGTTTACGAGCCATGAGCTGGGAGCCAGAGAGGGAGTGAGAGTGAGCAGACCTGCCTTGGGTAAACTGATGTTTACAAGCCAGGAGCTGGGAGCCAGAGAGGGTGTGTGAGAGTGAGCAGAGCATACTTGGGTAAACTGAGGTTTACGAGCCAGGAGCTGGGAGCCAGAGAGGGTGTGTGAGAGTGAGCAGAGGAGACTGAAAGAGCTGGGGGGGAGGTTAGGAGTCTTTTTCACTATGGAAAAGTTCTGCATATATGATAGGCTCATATTAAAGTAAGTAAATATTTTAATGAAACATCCAATCACTAATACATGAAATAACAAAGGGGAAATACACAAATCCTAATAACATTAAGAAATGGTTTCTGTATCAGAAGATATTGACTGTAGGCCATTAAAACAACATATAGAACTACATAATATGCTGACCCTTTATAAATAAAGTATATAGTATCTCACAAAAGTGAGTACACCCCTCACATTTTTGTAAATATTTTATTATATTTTTTCACATGACAACACTGAAGAAATGACACTCTGCTACATTGTAAAGTAGTAAGTGTACAGCCTATATAACAGTGTAACTTTGCTGTCCCCTCAAAATAACTCAACTCACAGCTATTAATGGAGGAGTGGAAGAGGACTCCAGTGGCAACCTGTGAAGCTCTGGTCAACTCCAGGCCCATGAGGGTTAAGGCAGAGCTGGAAAATAATGGTGGCCACACAAAATATTGACACTTTGGGCCCAATTTGGACATTTCCACCTAGGGGTGTACTCGCTTTTTTTGCCAACGGTTTAGACATTAATGGCTGTGTGTTGAGTTATTTTGAGGTGGCAGCAAATTTACACTGTTATACAGGCTGTACACGTACTACTTTACATTGTAGCAGAGGGTCATTTCTTCAGTGTTGTCACATAATAAATAATAAAAATAAAATATTTACAAAAATGTGAGCGGTGTACTCACTTTTGTGACATATTGTATATATAGCATAACATACACACTCACAAATTATCTCTTATGACCAGAGCCTCACAACATTTTGTTTTGCTCTGTTTTATTTGAGCACACTATACAACATTGTTTAATATATGTCCATTCAGAATAAAACTGGTACAGGTCTCTTTTGAAGACAGTGATGATGACATTTTTAAACTAGGTTAAAACTGAGATATTTGCTCTGAATATATGTTTAACATAATTAAGTTAAAAGAATGTTTACTGAGGTCTAAGGACATATGCTTGGGATAAGCTATTGATAAATGTGTCCAGACTCCAGATCAGTGCGGTCTAAGACGTCCAATACCCCGCCACAGGGGCTGTAATGGCTGAGATGGCAGTTTCCCCATAAGAAGTAGACATTTCAGCCTTCTAAGAAGCACATCATACCCCCTGTGATTCTTTGTTAATATACCTGATAGCTTTGTGCCTCATTTATCTGATTTAACTGAAGCTTGACCCTTCTTTGCTACAGTGGGGTAGATACACTAAGCTTCTCATGGACGTCAAAATGCTTAGCTGGGTCTCCATTAGCAATTTTTCTTGTAGAAAATAGACACCACAGCAGTCACTGTTCTGCTTCACTTAGAGAATGTTGGAGAGAATGTTTTGCCAAAATGTACAATGTGGCCTATTTATGTATGGTATATTTTTACAAAGTTCTGTAATTACTTAATGAAATCCGAAATCTATATTTAGATAATTGGTAAAATAGCTTTATAAAATAAACAAAAATAAAAAACTTTCATTTTTAACTATTATATGTAGTTTTGGGCAGTGGTAGCTGCCTTTACTTTTTACCTAGCTGGTTAAAGTGAGAAGCCTTAGTTTCAACCGCTTTCATTGAAAGTTTGCAGTAGGTTTTGCAAGCAAGTCACTCTTGCCCCAGTAGGTAAATAAACAGCAATTACCAGTAGTTTATAAAGAGACTTTTAGTTAGATTTTTTGGGCCATTTTAGATATCTTGCATAGAGTTGAGCTAGATTTAGGACCTATGTGTATCTTTAATATCCAAATATATCAATTTATGTTGATGCAGTTTGTGTAGTTCAGTTTTTCACACTCTAAAACAAAATCTGGAACAAACAGAGTAATTGTGGAATTATTTTATTCACCACAAACAATAAGAACAGAATATTCATTTTCAATATTTTGCTTAAAGGGTTTCTATCATTACACTACATGTGTTAGTCATTTGATGTGCGTATATTAACAAAATCTATTTGTAAAAATGTTAGAAGTTTTTCCAGACTGTCCCTGGGAAATATATTCAAAGTTGTCTGTGTAGCTGATATTTTGAAAGCTCCAACTTCCTCTGCAGCTTTCCAAAATGCTGCAATATTTTGGATTGCATTAACAAAAATTACGGAACACTGCAAGAGAAGGACAACAAGCCCTATATATATATATATATATATATATATATATATTCATAAATAGATATTTTTTTTGCAAAAAAAAATCTTAGAAAGCAGACAGAAGTGAAGTGAATAGAACAAGCAGGGCTCGCCGTTAATTTTCTTTACATAGAAACTGTCTACAACACAACCCAAATGTGGACAGGTAGTAACTTTTCAATTGAACTATCCAGCTATGTATTAGCATCGTGTACCAGTTTAAAGAATTTAACACTAGGAATAATTAAATCTTAAATCACACATCTACCAATGCATAAATAGGTGTGTTATCTGCAATGGTGGTGGAACCAATAGGTATGTGACTTGCAACACTTGGTGAACTAGTAGGATTGTGACTTGAGACAGTGGGCTGGTCCTTAAAGTGTGAGCTGCAGAATTATGTCCCACCCCTACAATCAGCAGTTTAAAACAATAAATGAAAAAGGAGGATAATAAGTCAAGTTTCTTAGCTGAGAAGTCTCAAAAATCTAACTTTTCTCCCTTAGATATCCTTTATTTGTCTCCAAAAACTTATTTCTGTCTGTTTTCATCTATGAAGTAAAATTAGACTAGTTTAGAAGCATTAAATAGACAACATGGGTATAGCGCATTAGATCTAAAGCATGTCTGGGTGTGAATAAATATGCTTCTGAGTCATTGTCAGTTCTGTCTACAGAAAAGGGATTAAACATGAAAGATTAAAACCATTTTTGTTCTTGTAACCATCACTATAATGACAAGCCATGTGGCAACACTTTACCCAGCACTCTTCACAATGAGTAAATAATATAATTCATAAAATGCCTGAGTTATAACATATTGAAATGCATTGATACAGTAAGTACATAAGAAAGATGCATCAAAATGTCTTCATGCCATGGTAAAGACAACTTGACAGTTGATCTTTGCAAGTTGTTTATATTGTAGGTTATAGACTTATCCAGTGCCATCTTTACCCTATGAAAGAAGTTGTCCGCAGCTCAGGATTCCAGTTTCCAAGGACACGATCTAGGGTATAACATTTTGCACAGAATGTGTGTATTCTTTAAGAACTGTGCACCCTCTCATGTAGCCCATGCATAATTGTGTTCCAGCCTTCGGCAGATAGTTTCCTTGTGTTAGGGATATATAGAGAAGCATAGTATCATGTTTAAGTATTTGTAACTTATATGGGACACAATATCTAAGGCCTACAGCAACATTTTTAAATGATCATAGTATGTTCACAATAAGTTACTAGAAGAGAAGGACAGCGGCAAACTTTCAAGAAGAGGGATCAGCTGGACAGGCCAATCAATGAAGCTCAACAATTAGGTTCTCCCCTCTGCTGGTTTCTGTTTATTGGTGCTAAGGATTTCCTGGAAGGAGACTTGCTTCAGGACCTGCGATAGATGGCAGTTAGTAAGTGACTCTGTCCCAAGCACTACATAGGAAATAGCATTAATGTATCACGTTTCCTCACTATGTTTCAAGCACAAAGCAATAAATAGAGAAGTATTATGTATCCATATGTTAGGATAATGTTCTTCTCTCATTCATCTGGGCTCAAACAGCACTTATTCTCATGCATTTCTTGTTGACCTAACAACCACACAACTATCTACACTTCAATCCAATATGAATGCCTCTGCTAGACTCATCTTCCGTCCACAACGTTCATTGTCGGCATCACCTCTGTGTCAATCACTCCACTGGCTTCCCTCAAGAATAAAATTTAAAATCATGACCCTAACTTACAAAGCCCTCAACAATAACGCACTCCCGTACATCTCTGCTCTCATCTCCAAATACTCCCCCACCCGCCCTCTTCCTTCTGCCAATGACCTTCTTCTTTCTACAACTCTTGTCACCTCCTCTCACTCCTGCCTCCAGGACTTTTCTCATGCTTCCCCTAGTCTTTGGAACTCCTTGCCTCGCTCCACCAGATTATCCTCTTGCCTCAAAACGTTTAAAACCTCACTTATAAAGCATCTCTTTAAAGAAGCATATCACCTTCCACCCTAACATGCTTATCACCTCTCTCTCCCTCTCACTATACCTTAGATTGTAAGTCTGCAAGTTTATATCCTAAGTACTTTGGGAATTCACCATGGACATTGTATTCCTAGCTCAAAGACAGGGCCCTCCTTGCTTTGCTATATGTTCATTTGTATTTATATTTGTCTGAACTTAATGTACAGCGCTACGGAATATGTTGGCGCAATATAAATGAACTATAATAATATTAATAATGCAGAAAGCTAAAGTTCCCTTTTGTAACTGTCACTGTTGCCATGGCAAAATGCAACACAACAGCACTTCACTTCAAGATTCAAAAGGCTGTCGTCACATACAGTATACAATTACAACATTTTTGTTTTAAAAAAAACACTGTAACCATTAGACTAGACAAAACTAGTAGCAAGACCAATTATATATTTATCTAAACCTAGAGGAGGAGTAGCCCTCCAAATCTAAAAAACTATTTCCAAGTAATAGCTTGATCAAAAATTCAAGTTTGGCACCTTCCTATACCATTAAAAACATGGGTATAATAGAAAACAGTATTTTAAAGATTTTATTTTTAAGAGCTAGTTCCCTCTCCCATTATATCTGGCTATCTTAAAACCTAGCATCTGCATAGAGTGAAAACAATCTGCAATCAAATAAGGGACAAATAGAAGCTAAGATCCATGCCCTCCCCATTGACACCACTTCTCCAAAACAAAACGTTCCCACCAGGACTGCACCCACAACACTTTACAGACATAGAGCAAGGTGATGTCGAAAGATACAAAATTGTATATAATGAACAAATACATAACAGCTGTCCATTTGTGCAAACTATAAGGAGCAGGGTTATAAAGCCATATTCAGGTGGTACATACTACAACAACTGGTAGATGTATCCCAAGTTGCAAAGATTCTGTAATTAAATGAGGATTTAATTACAAGATGTCTTCAGACAGTTCAACCATTAGATCCATACTTTTTTATTATAAAAGCCTGTGGAAACATTACACAAATATGACAACATTCTTGTATCCCAAATAACACTGACTGAGAGGCGAGCTTTGGCCAAGGTCTGGAATCAACAAACTCTCCCACCACAAATTTTTACAAAAGTTTTTTTGAAAATACTGATATGGAAAAACTAACACCATTATTAAAGGGTAATTTATACTTATTCTTAAAGAGATGGGATAAACAGAATAGCATTTTGGGTCTATGATCTCAGGTAAGATATCTTAAGCCTAATATCTAAGGATACTATCTAATTGAAATTATTGGATGATCAAGGCATATTATAAAGCAATTGTAGTTTCATGTGCTATATTAGATACAGTGATCGAAAATCTGTTGTGTTCTCTTGTTAAAAGAGGCTATTTATTAACGAAACATTAACTAACAAAAGCTACGTCTGTAACATTTGGATATTATGTGATTTATTGTGGTTTCCTTTCATTCTCATTCCCCTCCTTTCTTCCCCTCTACTACTTATTTATACCTATTTTATAACCAACATACTTACACAACTTATGTTTTAAGAAAAAACATGTTTATTGTATTGAACTTCTAATAACAAAATGAAATATGAACAGTTTTAAAAAAAAGATCTGCTGTAAGTTAGTAAAAACCTCACATATTTGTGAAGTATGTAACAAATAAACATCTCTAAGCAGTAAACATAAAACCATTTTTAATGCAATCCTTACTTTGTGCACAGTTAGCTTATAGAAGGTCCTATCTTTAGCCCTTTCTGATAGTCTAGGCTAGGGCCTGAAAATATGTACTTAACTGTTGTTAAGTCGTTCAGTTGTGATCGGCTCTTTGTGAACCTATGGACTGCAGCAGGCCAGGCACATTTGTCTCCCGGTTTATCCATGTTTTTTTGGCAAATATACTGGAGTGGGTTGCCAGGTCCTTCTCCAGTGGACCACAATTTGTCTGACCTCCCTGCTATGATCTGCCCATCTTGGGTAACCACACATGGTTTAGAAAATATATGAAATATATGCATCATCAGCCAATAGTACCACAATTACTATAATTCTAAGGAGAGCACATAATTAAGCTGTGGGATACTAAGGGCCATATTCTATTAGCTACTTGCAAATGCCTTGAACTCATAAATTTGGCTTCTGGTGTTTTTTTAGAAATGTTTATATGCATTCTATTGACTTAAGAATTCATTAGTGCCAATAAGTAATATTTGCAGAATATGTAGCAATATTAAGAGTGTTTTTAAGTGTGGATAAATTTACGAATTGGGCAATAGAATTGGGGCCCATGTGGTTAAAATTGTCAGTTACCCATAACCCTATCTCTGCCACTGCAAACAAGCTGGAAGTTAACTAAACAGCTGACAAATCTAGCAGCTAAAGTGTTCAAATGGTGACTAATTACATATTATACGATCCTGCAAATGATGTTCGTTCATATTGTTTCTGTTATGGACCTTTACTTATTTATATGTCCTTTCCTTGCATAAATACTTTTCCGTCAGTACCACTTATTTCCACCCACCAGAGTAAAATATTTATTGCAGAACATTTCAATAAGATTATTGTGATCTAAATCTTTATTTGAAAAAAGAAAATATTGTGACACATTAATATATACCCTATTTCAGATGCAACAATTAAAACATTTTTTTTTCATGTCCCTTTAAGGAGAAAAGGTGTTTGATATATTGTTACTAGCGACTTGCCCGTCAAAAAATGATGGTCAATAAAAGAAAGTGTTGAAATGCTGTTTGTCACACAATGTGAGTGTACTGTGTGCCTCAACTATATAGACCCCTCTAACACACTAATGAACGCATGTAATAACACTATAAGTGCCATAAGGGTCATCCAGGACCCTCATGACCCAAAGTGTAAGTACTACACCATTTTAACCCGGTCACTTATGGCAGTCTATCCAGACCCTCGTAAGCCTCTATTTAACTTCATCAGTCCCATAAGGTTATATTATGACCATTATGGGCCTGTTACAACGCAACATTAACCACATAAGTGCCATGACGGTCCTCAAGGACCATCATGACACTAAGTATAAACACTGCACTATACCCCTCCAATAAAACATTAAATATCAACTAAACACCCTCTATACTAACCTATTAACACCTACACTACCTACCCCCTAATAACCCCCACCACTCTAATTACAGAAATAAAAAAAACTAAATTCATCAAAAAGCAGAAATCTACATTACATAAAATTAAAAAAACAAAAATCACTTAATTAAAAAAAAGAATACACACCTGAAAATGAAATACATATAATACATACAATTAAAAACAATACAATACACCCCTATCTAATATACATCCTCCTATCTAATATACATCCCCCTATGTAATACACATCCCCCTATGTAATATACATCCCACTATGTAATATACATCCCACTATGTAATGTAATATACATCCCACTATCAAATATACAATACTATCTAATATACATCCCCCTATCTATCTATCTAATATACAATAAATACTATCTATATACTATACATCCCCCTATCTATCTAATATACAATACATGCTATCTATATATAACAACCGTAATTCTAAACTACAATGAAATAATTAAGACCACTTACCTTTGAGATGTTTCTTCAGATCACCAACCTAGGGTAAAAAAGATTTAAAAAATTACTACAACACGTTTACATGAAATAACTAAACATTCTAAATATTCTAAATATTATACTCACTTTTCCAGCATGTCCCGTCCCAGCATGTCCCGTCCCAGCATGTCGCGTCCTCCTCCATGTTTGCCTCTGCGGCGCTGCTCCTGTTAAAAAAAAACATTACATTAGCACAGATACATAAACCTAAAACAAAGTGAAATAAACACAATCTACATTATACTTACCTCCCCGCGATGTCTCCGGCCTCCTGGTGTTCTGCTCCAGAAGCATCCGCACGTTGTCTCCGACGCTAATGAGCTTCCTACGGAGTGTTCCAGAATAAAATTGGCAATGGCGGCTTCTGATAAATTGAAAAGGCTGTCTATCAAATTCAGCCAATGAGAAGACCCCAATTGTGAACCAATGAAAAAGGGATACACCCCAAAATACCACACTGATTGGATAACACACCTGTCAATCTTTAGACTTTATTGCCATCAGCCAATTACAATGGAATATACCCCCACGTACTGATTGGTGAAGACATCTGCGCCTTCCCATTGGCTGTAATATTGATTGATATTAACAATAGCCAATGAGAATGTGCAAATCCTTCACCAATCAGTACGTGGGGGTGTATTCCATTGTGATTGGCTATTGTCAGTGCAACCAATCAGAATGCGCAGATGCTCCAACCAATCACCCTGTGAGGGTATATTCCATTGTGATTGGCTGAAGGCATCTGCGCCTTGTGATTGGTTTAAATAAAGATTGACAGGTGCATTATCCAATCAGAGTGGGATTTTAGGGTGTATCCCTTCCTGATTAGCTCACACATTGGCACCTCCTGATTGGGTGAATTTGATAGACAGCGTTTTCAACCAATCAGAAGGCGCCATTGCCTATTTTTTACGGAAAAGTCTCGGGGAGCCTCATTAGCGTCGGGGATGTCCGTGAGTGCGGATGTAAGTATATATATTTTTTTTTCGGTGCTCATTGCCTCTCATTGCCTAAGTGCTACTGTTTAACGGCTCACTATGCGAGGCTCGCCAGGCAATAAACGCCTGTGGCGCTCATCGCTAAGTCGTACGTACTACGCAAACAGCGTGACGACGAATCGTAGTTGGACAATTATAATATGTGATGTTGTTCTCTCACTGTGCACATATTAGGTGTGCATATCTCTAATACATTTTTTTACACGTTGTAAAAGGTGACAATAACACTACAGGTTAATACAATATATAATTTGTTAAGATTATTTATGTATTATACATATTAATTTTGATCCAAGTAAAAGTTCAGTGGTCCTTTAATGCATACACGTACAATAATTCTATTATTTTATGTATCTATATGTATATCTATATATAGCCTGAAAAATAGTATGTTTGGGTGTACATTTGCATGCCTGAAAATAATAAACTTATGTTCCACTCAAGATCCCTTTTTTAAAAACTTTCAAATTTTGTTAGAAAAACATTATGGACCCCCATGGCACCTCCTATGTTAATGTTAGCTTAACATGGGATAATGGAAGATCTATGATTCCTTTAACACACCTCACTAGTGGCAGAAGTCTGCGAGCCAAGAGAGAATCAGGTTTTGTTAGCTTTTATGAAATATTTATGCTGAGTTAATCTCATGGCTTTTTATGTATAGAGAATTAAATCAAGCTAGATAGACAGATAGATAGATAGATAGATAGATAGATAGATAGATAGATAGATAGATAGATAGACAGACAGACAGGCAATTATCAAGCTTAAGTAACATAATTCACCATAATATTTGAATAGTTCCATCAATTTATATTCATCTTACTTCATAAACCACTTGTGTGTGTGTTCCCTCCATGCCCTGAAATTCAAATATGTCAGCTGCCATTGTTGGGCCAGAGGAATATATATATATCTAAACAAAACCTAAAATATAAAAACATATAGATCACATAAACATTTCTTAAAAAGTTCTTCATATACCGTGTTCATACTCTTAAATTCTAGAATTTCTATAAGTAAACCTTCAATTTGTGTTTTATCATATCTATTAAATTGGAGTGAGATGGTGAGATAGGCCACTTGATGACTTTCAATATACCAGAAGTTCTGTAATATATATATATTTTCCCTTTATAACACTCAGATTCTAACTATGTTCTATGGCCCACTCTTTATCTTTACCTTTATTACATCATATCCTTTCTCTAAAACTAGTACTTCTTTCTTCCAGTGAATTTAACTTTTTTCTCCATATATCAAATATACATGTGTGTTTTTAGATAAACACAAACATATTATTGGATATTGTTGGTTAATGTCTGCAGTGATGTGAATATGCAACATACATATGAATATTTACATAATAGAATCATCATTTTTGTATATTATCCCTGGATCTCTAACCATCCATGATTGAACCATATATTTCTGTTCTAGAATTCATTCTTTCTGATAATCCATTAATATATTTAAAGGTTTCATATCACAAAAAAGAACAAATAGGACAATTCTACAAAAAAAATCAAGGTTGTTCAATATCCAATAGATCTAAGTCCAAATACTTGAAATTTGTGTATGATGGCTAGTTGTATATATATGAACAAATAATTTATCAGGAAAGGAAAATATATATACTAGTAAACTAGGAAAAGTGAACTGTTTGCAGCGTATCGTCTACGGAGGAAGAGAATGTGAGGTCCTAGTTGTGATGTGTGAAGCAGGGGCGGAGCTACCAGTGGTGCAGGTGGTGCAGTACACCAGGGCCCTCCTCTGACGGGGGGGGGCAGCGATAGAAAGGAGTCTTGGTGGGGGGGTTCAGCTAAAGGGAAAGGGTTTTGGGAACGGGAGCTATGGGAAGGGGTCTTGGAGAATGGCACTAAGTTAATTAGTACTAAGGTGGGGGGCCCAGCGCAAAAAAATGACAGCCCCCACCTTGGTCTGAGGGCCCCAATTTTGTTTTTGCACCGGAACCCTGCAATCTTTAGCTCCACCACAGGTGTGAAGGTTACACATAGTCCATAATTTCATGGGATTGGAAGAGTTATTTTGCAGAGGTTGCAAAGGTCTTTATTTTTCTGTTTCAGCCTGGCTCCGGCGTTCATCCGATTTGTGGAAACTGATGCTAGCATAAACGCTCAGGTCATCTGCCTGGGTAAATGAAGTGATCCATGATCAACTAAACCAACATCTGTTTCCCAAAGCATCAGACAAAAAATGGAGATAAATCGCACTTAAAACATACCATTTATTTATATTTTATAAAAAAAATGTGCTCAATAATACATCAGTTATATTAAGGCAACGGTTAAAAAAAATGCTAGGCACCAGAGAAGTAAGAATTTATAGTGCCTAATAATGGACAGTTCCCTAGAATAGGGGAATATTAAATGAAGAACTTGCTGCCATGTATAGTAAGAAGTTGGTAAACTGACCCAAAAATTTCACCTATGTGACAAACAACAATTCCACCATAGAACTATCGATGGTCTAACTTCTAAATAGATACATTTATTTGTGCATTAATAAAGGGGAAAAAAAATTAGGTTCATTCCATCTAAACTAAGACATCTGAGTGCTTCTTTGCACATATAAAGCAAACTGAATATAAATACTAGACTTCAAATTGTAACTGGTCCAGTTAAGGCAGTGTAAAGTTTACGTTTTTTATATGCCATTTTTATGCAAATTATAGCAGGAATATTTATTTTATACAATGCTGCCTTTATTCTGGTATTCCAGAAAATGTGATGTTAAGCAAAGATAGAATTGCCAAGGGTCTTTCCCGGGCTCTGAAGAAGCTGTTAGCGAAAACACGCGCGTCAGGCCATGTTCGCTAGGGGACGTTGCCATTTGGTGAGGTCAGACGCTGGAGAATTTAGTCAGCATCAGTGCCAGTCAGTATAGTGGGAATGCTGCCAAATTATTATTGAGAGCAAAGGAATGCTATTCAGACTATGTTATAAGGCACACTCCCCTTCTGGATCGCTACCTTGTCGTAGTGAAGGGGCTTGCGTACTTCAATGAAGCTGTGAGCTATACCATGTAGGGTCACCAAAGATGGGCAGCTCATAGAAGAGAGGTCAGACAAAGTGTGGTCCATTGGAGAAGGACCTGGCAACCCACTCCAGTATCTTTGCCAAGAAAATTATATGGATAAGCACGACAAGAAACACAAACAGATGTGCCTGGCGTGCTACATCCATATGGTCACCAAGAGTCTGACAGACTGAAGGACTGAACAACAACAACAACAACGAGGCACACTATTTTATGAGGGACACAACACTTTACTGTAGTGAGTTCTAATATATTTATAACCACTAGTTTAGTGTATTTAGAGCTACAAATATATTGATTAAATGAATGGAATGGAGTGTATTTGATACATAGCTTTTATAACTTTGTGATATTAGTTTATATTGCTATTAATCAAGTGTATTTGTAGTTATAGCTATACAGTCCAAATTGAAAAATGGGCCACAGGGGGTCCGCAGGGCGACATAGAACCCAAGGGGGCCACCATGAACCCTCTGGGGCCTCGGTACCTTGCATGGGTTGCACCGGTGATAGCTCCACCTCTGGCTAGATTACAGAGTGAAGTTAACAATATTGCCTTTTATCTCAACTTAACAGAGGGAACATAAAATGTTGCATTTAACCTTTTAAAGGGACGCATACAGCAATTACTCTAGCCATATTATTTAAGTGGGTAATTATACAGCCCATTTCTTAAAACAACTAAGGTTGACATTACTTTAACTGTGGTCTGGTAAGACTATTTACACCAATACACTATTGATTTGTGCATTAAAATTTGAATATATCTAAATATACCTTTCACAAAGAAAGCCCCTTAATTGTATCTCCATTACTACCTTACCCACTTTGGGGTTTTACATATAAGGACAATAATGACAGGCATTTTTATTCTAGTTTCATTTCAAAGAACAGAGACTCTTGGCAATCCTAACTTTGCTTAACTTCATACTTTCTGGAATACTAGAATAAAGACAGAACTGGTATAGGATAGATATACCTACTATAATTTGCATTAAAAACATCTAGTACCAACAGAAACATTGTATACATGAACTGTGGGTAGTCATTTTTGCAGAGACTGTTTGGAAGGTCTGAGTAACTGAAAACAGAACTTTTAGGTACTTGGTAATAAAAGGATGTTTATATATGCAACCAAACACTTAGGTCGTTTATTTGAATATTAAAAACAGGTAAATGTCCATATATCTTTAAACATCCCATTCACGATAAATCACGATGAGCCACATATGGCTAGCTTTACAGGGAAAAAGCCTTTAGTAAATCCCATGATTACCTGAAATGCTGGATCGCAGGTTTAAGATGGCTACTTACTTATGTCTCACCACCTACTTATGTTCTTGGTCAGGCTCAGTATAAAAAGAAAATGTATATAATGTGTATATATATATATATATATATATATATATATATATATATATATATATATAAAACATTTTAATATGCAGTGTCTCTTAGTCAAAGCGCATGCTTTTCTGTTAAAAAAAATCATACTTATAGGCCAACCAAATGAGAAACAAACTTCAACACATCTAATCATATAAGCTCTGTGTAATGGAACACTCATTACAAAAAAGTAATCTCAAGCACTATAAGTGGTTAAAATTTAAACACAATAATCATGGATACAATCCAGATGGAAATATAAAGAGGGGCAATGCAATCTATTACAGGATTTGCCATTACAAACATGTGCTGTATGTTAGTGGGCCCTGCAAGACAAAGCTGCTAAAGTGGATGTAATCAAATAAAAACAAAATTTACCAAATAACCCACATTTCAAAATGTTTTGGTTTAAAAAATGTTTTATCAAGTATGAAAAATGTATAGGCTATCAAGTATTCTCTATTGGTTTGCTGATGTTCTCTATCTGATTGCTGTTAATTCACAATAGAAGGTAGGTGTGCTTGTATGTCCCCTTATGGATTGCTACCTTGTCATGGTGAAGGTACTTGTATACCTCAATGAAGCTGTGAGCTATGCCATGTAGGGTCGCCCAAGATGGGCAGTTTATAGCAGAAATGTCACACAAATCATGGTCCACTGGAGAAGGAACTAGCAACCCACTCCAGTATCTTTACCAAGAAAACCATATGGATAAGCACAAGCAGACACAAGATGCGCCTGGCGTCGTGCAGCATCTATATGGTCACTGAGAATCGGAAAACACTGAAGGACTGAAGAACAACAAACTGCTTGTATGTAATGCATTACCAACAACTATCTCAACGTTTCCAAAAAAGATAAGTCATAATGAGCCTAACCAAGCAGCTTCCATGTTAATGATTATTAATATTAATTCACTAGCGACTTGCCGTCAAAAAAGATGGGGCAATAAAATTGTAAGCCATGGCAATGCTGTTTGTTTTTTCTACTCTTAGGACCTTCGCCGTTCAGTGCGAGACACGCAATGAGTGCCTTTGGCGCTCATAGCGAGCCGCTCAATTTGAAGCTAGGGCAATGCTGTTTGACTCACAATGTAAAGTTTTTTATATTGTGAGGACCTTCAGCACTCATATCGATCAGCTCCTCTCGTTTACTTGTGTTCCTATGAACGCCTTTTGCTCTCCTGACAAACCCAGATATATATGTAAATTTTTTTGGTATAATTAATTAATTATTTACTTAATAAAATAATATACCTATTTGTAATTGATATGTCCAGCAATGAATAGGCTGAAGAGCTAAGTATCTATTTCTATTTTCCTGCAGCATACAATGTACAGTTGGACTGTTGCTGCCCTGAGGAGAAAGTGTCGTCAATGTCCCAACGGTGCATTAGAAATATGCTGGGTGCGCGAGGGCAAACCGTTGCTTTCGTTGTGTAAAGCGCCATTTTACATTCGTGATGTTAGGGCTGTAAAATGGCATTGTTTGTCTATGTGCTACGCGGGTGTGGACCATTTTCCGTGCTGGCTAAGTGTATATTTTAGTACATTGTAAGTCCCTGGCAAAAGTCGAACGTGTCTGGTGGTGTTTTGCGCATTTCGGAGTCGTGTAGCCTCACTTACATTTTTTTTCGTCCGTCATTTTTTTCCTTGCTTAGGCGATTTAAAATTGTGTAAACTCATTAAATTGTACTTTAATTATAGTGCAACCTTAGTGGCAGATGTCCTGGCTGTCTCCCCATGCTCTGTGTCTTTTTTTTATATTTTTTTTGTTGTATTTTGTATTGTTTTGTTTTGTATTTGAATATACGCATTTCGTCCATTAACCTCGTATTTTTGAGACCGCGTATTATTTTCTTAAAAGTTCCTCGGGTTGTAATTAAAAGCCGTACATCCTTGTTAGTGTTTTATGAGCTTTGGGGCCTTTTAGCCTCGTTTTCAATTTTTTTCACCGACATTTTTGTTCTTGCTTTTCCGATTTTTAAGTGGCGAAACGCCTAAAATCGACTTTAATTTGTGTGCAACCTCACTGCCAGAGGTCCTGGCTGTCCCCCCGTGCTGCGTGTAATGTTTTTGTAAATTTCATTTTTTATTTTCATTGTTTTTTGTGTTTTTTGCTGTCCGCGTTTCGGCTGTTAAGTTCGTATTTTTTTGACCTCGTATTAATTCTTTTTTGTAAGTCCCCCGGCTCGTATTTTCTTTTGTGTAAGTCCGTATTTCCTCTTTACGCGTTTTTTTTTTCTAAGTCCCGCGTTTTTTGCAAAGCCGTGTTTTTCTGGGGTTTATTTGTGCTGGGAGTGAGGTGGCGTAGAGCCTCCACCTCCGCAAATGCGCCCTGCAATGAGCTTTTGGCTCAATGCAGCTGACGTTGGAGCCTCCGCCTCCGCAAATGAAGCCCTTCACGAGCTTGCAAAGCGTGACAACGATTCGCAGTTTGACAACTATTATATGTGATACTACATACTTAAAATCATGAGTCTACATGACACTTGGCTCACCATTATTATAATAAAAGCTTAAGGTAAAAGTTATTTATATTAAATTGCTTATTATGCTAAGTTAATGTTTTGCTTCAAATCATGAGGTAAATAACAGATGAACTTAGGAAATATGCATTTTGTACTGATTCAATTAAAATGGAAAATTTACAAATATATCTAATACTAGCCCTCATTGGTGGGAGAGGCACATTAGCAAAGAAGTGTTGTTTGACTTATTACCTAGCCTGAACTTCATTATAATTAATATGGGGTCATAATAATGCAGCTTTTGCTTCTTTTTCACATGTTTAAGGTCTGAACACAACCTGCGCAGGATGATGTTTTTATAGGAATCTTTATTAGCCTCACTGCATATAGCCTCCTGATCTTATTGCTAATTAGCTACTAAATAAGCAAATGAAACCCTATTGAATAACAATCACAGTGGCCCTTTAAATCATTACAACAAAAATTTAAAGGACCAATGCAGTAGAAAGAAAACACTCGTCTGTCAAGTATGTACCAAACTAACAATATTAACAGCTGTGTAAGCCATGGACATATTACATATTTTGGCAAAAACTAGTTTGTGTTTGTTACATCACTTCCTCCGAGATGAGTAATGGGTGTGTTATTTTTTTTTTCAGTGGAGAGGGATAGTGGAAAGATGGAAGAGAGAGCCTTTGTTAAGAAAACTGGATAAAATTGAAGTTGACACCACACCCCTTCCCCTCACTGACCCAGAAGCAGACTCCTTACCTCAGGAAATGGAACCATGTAAATGTCCTGTAACGCACAAACAGCTTCCACCTATGTCTCATGGATTACACCAGGGCCCAACAGAGTCATCAAAATGTATTTTTTTTCTAATTAAAAATGAGCTGTATGACTTTTTTCTGCTTAATTATGCTCTTAGTCAGACCCGAAGTTTTCAAACAAATATTTTTTTTATTAAGCAGTGGTCTTTTAAACAAGTTTCTTAAAAGCTTTTGCAAAGTGTCCTTTGTTTTACATCCCATACATGCAAACAATTAAAAAAGGGATCCCTTCCAGCGTATCTTCAGTGTTTGTACCCTGTGGTGTTTTTCCATCCATTTCAAAGAGATGCATAGTGTCTTCTGAACATTTTCTTGTGCTTTTGTTTCTATTCTTTTCATCAAAAATAAATAAATAAATAAGCAAGCTTTACAACTTTAGGTTATACTATCTGTCAACAACAACAACAAAGGTATTCTTTTTATATCTAACATTGAATTAATTCCATTTCTCCGCCCATTCATATTTTATTGTCTTTTTTCAGTGGTAAATGGTAATTAGAGTCAATAATCTTTTGCTGAGAGAGCACCTTGTCCTCACAGTGTTTATATCACCATCAAAGATCTGCCTTTAGGCCGTGGTGTGTTAATAATTTAAGGTGTGCACAGTCTAGTTATAGCAGGAAGCCTAGTTATTGAGTTTGTAAACCAGCCGATGATTTATGGGAACACCTTGCATGAGTCATGCTCATTAAATAAAATACTTCAGTTTAATAAGGAACATGGGGTAAACAGCTCTTCTCATTACAGAGTGAGCGGGCAATTGAAAATTGTTGAGTTTTGTCACCATTTGTGCCATTTCGGCTTTGTCTTAATTATGCTGGCGGGACATGTGTGTGTGTTTTTGCTTTTCTGACTTTAAAAGCTGGAAGTGTTTAAGTATTCACTTCTTTCCCACACGGCCATATCATAACTTACAGCCTTCAGATGCAAGAAAGGCGAAAAATCCCCTGTATGCACAGGGCAGCTAAGTGAGAAAACAGAACATTTCCTGAAATAAGCGCACAGAAATAAAATGTTAATCTGTTCTGTATGTGGTACATGTCAAATTATTCCACATATTCTACTAGTGAATGTTTTTCAGTTTGTTACAGACTCCATCATTCGCAAGTCTGGTCTGTACACTACAGTATCACATTAAACTCTTTAGGAGAATGATGAGTCAAAAGCATTTAGCAATGTGTGTGCTACTGTATGTCATGCCAGTGGGTAATAATGGGCAACATTATGCCCTCTGTAATCACTGAAATGTTACCTTCTCAGAAATGACATCTGCTAGATCACAAAATTTACAATGTCGTTTTGTTTTTTTAAATAGTAATAAAAAAGAACACATTTAGCTAGTAGAACTCACAACGTTTATGGGACAAAATAATATAGAATTTCCAAATTATTTGAGATGAATTATTCAAACCACCAAAAACTACAAAATCATTATCTGTAAACTTGTATGGTATACATGATTAAATATTGCATATATATAATATACAGCTATATATTTACAAATTTACATAGTGCTATTCAATATAAACGTAAAAAATAAAAATATATATAATTCAATGCATTTCCTTTTCATTTCATGTTAATGTTCCAAAAAACAAAATAGTGTTTTAAGAATACCTAGTTTGCATGTCTATAAGACTATTTTTAAATTATTTACATCCCATAAAAGGTAACTCAATTTACAACAGGCTCTCTTTGTAATTATATCTTTTACATTTTTTCTTTGACACAGATCCACAGTTTTAGGAGCCTGTATTTTGATTAGGGTTATGTTATACTGTAAATCAAAGCATATACAAAACTATGGCATCCATTCAATTCAAGCCCGCATTTGCCTTCATGCAGGCCGTAAGTCTGTAAAACTGCAACAGTTACAGAGCGATTCAATTGATCAAGCCTAAACTGTAAACCATGCACCCATAAGTAGCATTTCAGGCCATGATCATGATCAATTAAGCAAGCCTGTAACTAATGATTTAGAAACACCCAATAGTAAATGAGACCATCATCATGACGTCAGTAAAACATGGAGGTTACATGTCAATCAATTAGCGTTTAGAAGTCCGATTTGCGATCAGACTCGCAATCCGGCAATGTACACAATAATAAAAATGAATGACGATCTGTTTTAGTCCATGTGGGTGGCCTGATATGTATTAACTCCTTGATTACCGAGATTGATATAACAGAAATAAAACGTAAAATAAATCATTTTGTGTTGCAGATTTTGCGATCTTGAGACTGTTGTGCATTTAATTCTAATGTCTTTCACCGCTTTCCTCGTCTTTTAAAGTGCTGTATTGATTTTTTATTTGCTTTTAGAGTGCTATGATTAGGTGTTTAACCCCCTTGTGAGTCCTATCTGGTACTCGTAGGATTTTCTTCTACATTTGCCATTGACAGGTTTGAAGGCAATTGCAGCCTTTACGAATTGTAGTAATTGAATAGCGATTTGATATTGTAACATTTACTGACTTGAAAGATCAAAGGCTTAGCTGGGTCGGAGTTATGATTTTGACAATCGCAGGTATTTTGAGCTTCTAACCCGCAAACCGATTGCCGGGTATCTAAAAGACACCAATTGCATAGCAAAACAATTTACAGGCTACATTACAGCTCCAGTAATTACGAAATGCTTGTCAAGATAGCAACAAAGCAAATCTTTATAAAGAAAATATAATATTAGTCTATATTGGTAAGACATCATTTTTTTTTATCACATCTGAAATCTTTCACTTAC
This sequence comes from Discoglossus pictus, assembly GCA_027410445.1. NCBI lineage: Eukaryota > Metazoa > Chordata > Amphibia > Anura > Alytidae > Discoglossus > Discoglossus pictus. Next base: position 173,676,508 of record CM050166.1, on the reverse strand, counting down.
TTTCAGTAGGTGAGATGTTAAAATATATTTTCAGACCAAAGATTTGATTTACTGCTCTTTGCAGATGTATGTTTTTTGTTATTTAAAGATGAACTAAAATATAGGTTTAGCATGAAAAGCGCTTACACACTAACCCTGGCTGTTAAATATGTTACCTGGAATGACCATTGAAGACTACTCCTTATCTTACATCTACCCCTATCTGTTCCACTTTACCCTGTTTGTGCTCTCAGTCACACCACCCTTATAGTATATTCAAAACAGCTACGTGTGTTATATTGCACTAACATTTCTTCATTATAAATTCTTCTATTTGTCAACTGATTTTCTCCATTCCTCCATCAACCTCTTCTCACAAAAACATATTCATAAAATAATTATCTTATGTATATGAACCCAAATTATTCTGCAATAGTGAATAATTTGCAAAATCTATTGATTTTACGCAACAATACATTTTGCTAATTTCAGTAAAGTAAGAAACCTTTGCCTATTCCTATTAGTTATATATTATATATTTTCCTCTGAGAATGAATAACTTAATGCATTATAATATCAAACTATAAGGTTGTGTAATCACATAATTTAAAATTTTGCTAAACAGGTCAGTGATATTACTACCTTTTACAATATTGCTTTTTTGATGCCATTCTGGAATATTATCAAATCCAGGCAAATGCAAAATAATCTGAACACAATGGAAGCAGAAGGGAAGCAATTCAGGGATTCATGCCGTGTCTGGATTTATTACACCAACATTTCAGACCAGATTATCTGGACTTTTAAAACAGGTCTGTGAAAAATGAAAGAGATTACCAGGCCTGAAATGTTTGAGCAATAAATCCATTTACCGCATGAGTCTCTGTGAGGTGCAGCATTTCAGCTACAAAATGAACAAAAGCAAGGATCTGGTACCTACCTGTGCTTTTAATTTATCATGCTGTTGGTGGTATTTTACAAGATTAATGCATGCATAAAATTATGAGTTATGTAAATAAATATATATATATATATATATATATATATATATATATGTGTGTGTGAAATATATATATATATATATATTAAATAAAAAGTTCATCTGTGTTAACATTTGAATGTCTAAAACAAGTTAAAAAACCTGCTTCCAGCTCAGAGTTCCGAGAAAAACAGTTATTACACTGCACTCTGGGAAGTTGAGCTCGGATGTGCAAATGTGCCCACAAATGCCTCGCTCTTCATTCCGTAGCCATTATCAAACATGGCTTCCTTTAAGCTTATGCATGCTATATTACAAAGCTTTAATGTGGTTGGAAGGTTGGAATAAACACAGGTTGAGTATCCAATCCATGTACAGCTGTTTCAAGCTTACTGGCTATCATCAGCAACAATCATTTATAATATGGTGGGCAAAAGAGAGATAGAAGCCCTCCACCGTACAGTAGTACAGTAAATAAAAAGTACATCTGTGTTCACATTTGCATGTCTAAAACAAGTTAAAAAACCTGCTTCCAGCTCAGAATTATGAGAAAAACAGTTATTACACTGCATTCTGGAAATATATATATATATATATATATATATATATATATATATATATATGTATATATATATATATATATATTTATATATATATATATATATATATATATATGTTTCATATTTTTTGAGATTTTGTTCAAAGTTTCAGCATAGTTATCTTGTTAAGTATCTCCCAGGTATTAAGAGTCCGCTGTTATTTTTGGGTAAAACATTTTAATTAAAGTAGCTATCCATTGCATTAAATAATAACTAAATAAAAACTAAATTGCATGACAAAATGATTCTTGAGATATACAGTTTTTTTTGAGTGGCAAAGTATACTAATTAATCTCTGTAATGAAAAAAGATGAAGATATAGCACTGTTATCCTACAGATTTCCATGTTTAAAATAATAGATTCTAGCTCAAAATCTTAATAAATTCAATGTTCCTATTGCATTCTAGGAGACTGGATGCAAATGAGCACACAACGTGTCTGCCTCTTTGATCTAAAACATTTTAACATATACCTAAATCAGCTCCACATTGATAAGATCTCTGGGTAGGCTATCTAACTTATGCCATATCCATCCGGTGCTAAGTTCAAAGTCTATTTTACAATGACTGGTATATGATATAAAGTAATTTCATTTTCCTGCCCTGTTTTCCAGAATGCAATGAAAACTTTGTGTTTCTTGGGACCTTGTGCTGGGAACAGATTTTCTGACCTGTTTTAGATACAGTTTATTCTACTTTCCCATGCACACTTTGCCACTACGTTGCATACAGTGCCAATAATTAGTGGCTTGTTTGTAATCTTTAAATATGTAATGATTACACATCCCAATGAAAAAAGGAATTTATTTTATATACTATTTAAACATTCTTATGTTTTCCAGTCATACTAGGCTACGGAATATGTTGGCGCTTTACAAATGAACAATAATAATATGCACATTCTTAAGTAATACTATTGAATTGCCCATCAAAAAAATGACGGCAATAGAATTGTAAGTCAAGGAATGGTGTTTGGCAGAGACATTATTTTTTGTGGTGGTCTGAGATCTCGGCGCTCATTGCGAGCCTCTTGGTTTTTATTTTTTTATCAGATGGCTCATTTGGTGTCATTGTAAGGTCGGCGCTGATCTGCTTTTTGCGCTTATTGTAAGGTTGTCCCTTGGTGTACTTTGTGTGGTATGAGCAGCGTTGGCGCTCGTTGTGAGGTGCGCAGTGAATGTCTTTTGCGCTTCTTGCAATATTTTTTTTGTGTATATGTTTTTTGTGATGCTAATGAAATAATTAGTAAATGAATAAAGTAATATACATTATCTATTTCTAAGTAATATATGCATGAAGCATTGTGCTGAAGAGCTGACAATCTTTTTTCATGTTCCTGCAGCATACAATGTAGGTTTGCAGTGTTGTGGAGCTGAGGTGTAAGTGTCAGCAATGTGTGAAGTGTGTAGTGTAAATAGGCTGCGTGCGCTAGGGGAAGCCGTTAGTGTAGCTGTGTACTTCCGCATTCTGTAAGTTAGTGTTGTAAAATGGCGGCGAATATGTATGTGGTAGGAGGGCTTGTATGATTTAGCGTCCTTGTTAATGGTGTATTTTGTAGGTTGTATTTGTGGTATTTAGCGGCTTTAGGGGCCGTGTAGCCACGTTTTCGTTTTTTTCGGCAGCCATTAGGAGATTTTTGGGTGGCAAAACTTTGTAAATTTGACCAAATTCGAGGTTTAAGCTGGGTTGCAGAGGTCCTGGGTGTCCCCCCTTGGTGTGGGTAAGGTTTTTATTTTATTTTGTTTTTTAATGTTTGGCGCTGTGCGCGGGTTGTCCGTTAAGGTCGTATTTTTGGGAGTCCGTAATGATTTTTTTCGAAGTCCCGCGGGTCGTAATTGTTTTTGTGTAAGTCCGCAATTTATTTTTTTCCGTAGTTAGTCATTGCGTGTTTATGTTTTTTTTTGCAAGTCCTGCTTGTGTAGTGGTTTGTAACCGGTTGTGAGGCGCTATAACCGCTTGTAACCGGTTGTGATGTGCTTCGCAAGGGACCGCATTTGCGGCCTGGAATGAGCCTGCGGCGCTCATCTCCACCAATGCATTCGGCGCTACTTGCCAGCAACTGTGAGCCCACTAGCGTTAGCAACAATCCGCATGCTGACAACTATACATGTGATATGCAAGGCAAAACTTGTGTATAACATTTTTTTGATTAAACAAATTGAATATAAATATCTGCCATTTGAAAATATCTTATATACCACTTAATTAACAAATACTCATTTACACTCCACTTAACTCCCATTTTACAGGTATGTTTGTAATACACAGGTTACACTTTACTCACCCCTCACTACCAGCATTGATTAGACTTTGTCTGCCATTGCCTTGCTATTCTTCATTCCTGAGTGACACATTTTAACAGAATTAGTCATCCGTATCTGCTGCGTTTAAGTTTTAATCACCTGAAATAGAAAAAATGGATGTAAATACTTTCAGTAAAAAAAATATTCCAAGTGCTTTTTATATGCAAAATGTATGTGTTCTATAGGGCATAGGAGACACATTTTACAGTCGGTGGGGAGTTTATCCCAAAATTTCTCACAAGAAATCTTCATTGACGTTGAGAAGTTGTAGAGAAATCTTATTGCTTTTAACTGCACAATTATCCCAGTTTTGAGCTATCGGAATCCATTAATTTGGGTTGTGATAGTATTATGAATTTTTTAATGCTTTTGATAGTAAGGTTTCCATTTCACATATTTTTAACTATATAAAGCAGAAATAAGCAGTTTTTAAAGTACCAAAATTATATGAAAATAGCAACCATCTTTCGTTCCAGTATATATCATTTTAAGTAATTGAATATGTTAATGAAAAAAAACCTTCTTTACCTTCAAGTTTGCCTCCTGCTGAGCCGGATGGTGCATGTGCTAGGGTGTAGGAATCAAAATAAATGTGGGCAATAGAGTTTTAAAACAGATGTACCTGCTTTGCTGTGGCCCATAGGGTCATGCAGAGTAGGACACAATTGAACAACTAAACAACAACTATATATATATATATATATATATATATATATATATATATATATAAATCTCCGTCCACTGGAGAAGGAACTGGCTACCCACTAGAGTATCTTTGGCAAGAAGTCCATAAGGATAAGCACAACCTGAAACACAGACAGATGTGCCTAGCACGCTGCGCCCATATGGTCACCGAGAGTCGTACACTAATGAAGGACTGAACAACAACAAATATAAATATATATATATATATATATATATATATACTAGAGAATTGCACGTCAAAAAATGATGGCAATGAAATTGTAAGTGAGCTAATGCTGTTTGGTGTATAATAATGAAATAAATAATACATTAATAAATTAATATACTTTACCTATTTTCAAGCATTCTGTTGAAGAGCTGACATTCTGTTTTGATGTTGCTGGAGCATTAGTGGTGTAGAGCTGCTGTGTAAGCGTGATGAATGTGTGCAGTGTAATAGTGTGCGTGCGCGAGACCAAACCGTTAGCGTAGCTGTGTACTTCCGCATTGTTCTAAAATGGCGGCAAATGTGTGGTATGCGTCTGTAGCGGAATATTCGTATTTTGTGGTGTTTTGCGTGTTTAGAGTGCTGTAGCCTTGTTTTTGTTTTGTTCGGCGGCCATTTTTTTTCTCGCTTAGAGAATTTTTTAATGTCTAAACTCTTTTACTTTGAGTTAAATGAAGGTGTAACTTCAGTTTTTGAGGTCCTGGATGCTCCCTCTTGCTGTAGGTAAGCTTTTTATGTGTGTGTTGTGTGTATTTATTGTGTTTTTCATTTTTTAATGTGCGCGGGTTGCGGCTGATTTTTGCGAGGTCGTAATGAGTGTTAACGTGTCTCATATGTTGTTTGTGTTATGACGTGAAGTTTGCGAGGGTCACAGTTGCTGGCAAGGAGCGCCTGCGCTTCGCGAGGCAAGCGTTAGCAACAACTTGTATGCTCACAACTATATATGTGATATGTGTGCGTGTATATATGTGTATATATATATATATATATATATGTAGTTACCTTGTCACTGGTGTCTAGTAGGAGAAAAGAGATGAAGAGATCACAGTGCAATCTCTTCCTCTCTCTCTCTCCACAGCAGTGCTCAGTGCCTACACCGCACATCCTGTCCCTTTGACTGCTTGGAGAATTCTGATAGCTGGGTCTAACTAGAACACGCAAGATTATCTCATGTTATCTTGTGAGGCCCACCTATCCGTTTTCCTGGTCTGTCAAAGGGATAGGACATAAGGGGGCGGGAGAGTAAGAGATTGCAGTGTGTTGATGTGCGTTGTGATATTTTTCTCCTACTAGACACCAGTGTACCGACCTCCCCTAAAAAGTAGGACAGGTGCAATAGCCCACAGTGACCTGCGATCAATTATCACTGGTCATCGTGCGACTTACTAAAGCTTTTTCCGCTTTAAAAGCGACCTTTAAGAGTTATCTAGAACAGGGTGTTAAACGGATTTATTAAGGCATGTTATGTGCGCCATACTGTGAAGTTATTTGAATTTGCTAAATACAAACCTTGCATTTAAGTACCCATTTATGATATACATAAAATGATATTACCAATATTCAACCAATATTCAAGGCTAAATATAACTGGCAAATTTTGTCAACACAACTCTTACTTAAAGTAGCTTAAATTAATCCTGGTTTATAGACATATAAAATTATAATATATTTATATTTATTAATAGATATATATATATTGTTATTATACATGATTAATGATGTACTGCCAACCACTGCGTCTTAGCCAAACATGCATGGAATACACGTGTGGAGAAACAAGCTTTAGATACTCTAAAAGAAGATCTCCCCCTAGTTAATAAGCAGGCTGATAAAGGGCAGGTATTGTCATCCAAAACAATAGAGACTATATGAAGGAAGCATATAGACTCATCAAAGACCTCCAGATGTACCTTCTGACCCTACGCTTCATTTTATGGAAAAATACAAATTACGGTGGTTCAAGGTGTAGAGATTGTGGTAGTCCTCCTGGAGCATGGGTTCCCCTTGAGGTACCTATCAGAAATGGCAAGAGCCCTGGATTTGTTAATTGTTAACCTTCTGTTAGGGTTTGTTGCTAAATAAATGAGCTGTGGCCTTATTATCCAATTACTCATGGAAATATTTTCTTGACTACACCAAGGTCAAGTATATCCTTTTTCTGGTAGAAAGTATCATTATCAATTACTTTATGTATTCTGATGAGTTCAGGCATCACCGTGGCTTTATTTTTCGATTTTTTGCAAGACTCTTAATGTAAATAAAGTGTCCCTAAAATATGTCATTGTAAGAGTGTACACCAGTTTAGTAATAGAAGACTTAAACATGAAATATAAATATAAAACATAAATTTTACAATAGCTTTGATTGAATCCTAAGTACCCAGAGTTATCTTCCAAGCATTATGTCTATCATGCGCGCAAGTGTCACTTTCTGAACCTATCTTTTACCTTTTTGTTTAGGCCCAGGAGCTATGGTGTATCACATTTTAATTACCACTCATCACTTTTTCCACACTGATTGCAATAGACTTACCAAGAATATGTAACATTCTATTACACTCTCATTGCCCTTGGCAGTTACTATAACATAATTGTCACCTTATACCATATCCTAAATGCATGTACCTGTTTCTTTGCAATTTATAACTTTTTAACATGAATCCCACTTAGTCAGTCATCCAAATCACATATTTTACTGTGAAATGTCCCAGGTATCTGTTTATATCTGCAGATATTGGTGTAAATTAATATTTTAGCATTCTTAAGGATGTTTACTATAAGGGGGTGTTTTAACACTGCTGTATACTTGTATAATATGTTTTTAACCCTTAAAGCAGAAAGCCATAACTTTCACTCTCTGTAAATCTAGAACTGCAAATACAACCTAAACTAAACAAGAGTTGATTGAGTAGCACTTGTAATTTTTGTTTTTGGAATAAATACCATCAGACTTGTAATCAGTATAGCATCATTTGGTATTACAACGTCCTTAAATGTGTATGTGTGTGGGGGAAATAGAGAAAATCTTAAATTTAGCAGAATCTGCATGTGTCATGGGGCCTTCCATCTTGGATTGGTAGCTGGCCAGTAGAGCTTTATGAAACAGGAACTTGCTATTGTTTTAGATTATGCTGTCATGATACTGTTCATAGTGGCAGCATTTAAAGAGAACAGAAAAGAGATATTATCTGAATGCACAGTTCCCCAATTTTTTCCAGGTGTCTAATCCTGAAAGGAACAAATGCAAATGTCTGTCGTCAAGGAAAAAAAAAAATCAATATTAATATAAATGAAAGGCTTTTTTTTATTTATTATAAACGTTGTAAAAACATTTTGCACATTACTGAGCCTAGATCTTCATTACAGTATACCATATCTATCACATATACTGTATAGTTGTCAGTGTTGGTCACGATTGCGATGTTGGCCACTCAATGTTAAATAATTATGGTCCTCACAAAGCGAGAAATGCAGTTGCCGGTCTGCAATGAGCGCCAAAGGCACTCATTGCAGGCCTTGCGATGAGCACCACAGGTGCGTATAGCGAGGTCCGCGGTACTTAGGCTGCAATGAGCGGCAAAGGCGCTCATTGTAGAGCGACTTTAAAACAGCCTACACATGAGCACAGAAGGCGCTCATGACGATGGCCGCCGAAAAACTTAGCTCTTTGCCGCAGATCGTGAGACAGACAGTTTACTAATTTAATGGCCAAAATTGTTTCAAGCGCGTAACTCGATGAGACCACAAAAAAAGCCAAATAATAAAAAAATAATAATAACAGACTCACACACAGCACAGGGAGAGAGACAGAAAGCCTGTGAGTTATGTTCCAAGCAAATTTGAGCCATATATGCCATTTTTAGTCTGTTAGGCCCCTGCTTAAATGAAATCAGAAGTAGTGATTATTTGAATTGTTAAAATGCAGTTTCTCTGTGTGACCAATATATCAATATAAATATGTTATGGACTGAAAAGTTGCATGGCTTTCTGAATACTTTGGATCTAGCCAAAGGGTTGCAAGGTTGCAGTGTCCTTTGCAGCATCCACAAAATTTGGTGTCCTTTATTCTGCCATTGAGGTTGGGATAAAATGTTACTGATTGGACCCTCCCCATTAGCATTACATAAGTGGGGCACCAAAACTGGTTGGAGGATACCACTGTGTCAACCTTGAACAAAATTCCAATCTAGTTTGACCATTTTATCACGCTATGTACAACCCTATGCACAAACAGGCCAGAGGGAAGAGTAAGAGATTAGTTAATTGTCCCAAACAACTACATTTTATATAAACTTTAAAAAAAATTAAATAATACATTTTTAAATCCAATGTTTAATATAAACAATACGTTATGAATTCGTTTATGCAGATTTGCACTTTTTATAGTTTATGAGAAAAGCAACTTATTCTGCTCAAATCCTGTACAGAATTACATTTTTTTTAATCCATTTCCTTTAAAAACATATTTATGTACTTACGTGCCTTGTTATTGTTTAGTCGTTCAGTCGTGTCTGACTCTCCATGACTCTATGAACCACGGCACGCCAGGTGCATCTCTCAGTCACTGCCCCTTTGAGCTCCATCAAGTTCAGGTTCATTGCTTCAGTGACCTCATCTATCCATCTCCGGTTGTGCCTGTCCATAAATTTTTCTTAACAAAGAAACTGGAGTGGGTTGCCAGTTCCTTCTCCAGTGGACCGCGATTTGTCTGACCTCTCTGCCATTACCTGCTCATCTTGGCTGACCCTACATGGTATAGCTCACAGCTTCATCGAAGTACACAAGCCCCTTCACTACTACAAGGTAGAGATCCAGAAGGGGACGTACAGTGCATGCCTAGACGTACTAAATATTATGTTGAAAAAGGGCTAACAAACTGCAGAACAGTTTGTTAGCCCGTTAAACATTAGAATTCCAAATGTTAGGTTCTATTGTATACATTGTGTGTGTGTATACAGTCAAATAGATCATATGGTATTAGCTTAAACTGTTATTAATTATTATCTACACTTTGCATCAGAGATGTCTACAAATCTGTCAACTATAACTAATAAATAAAATGCATCATTGCGTTGCCCACCTCACCTATCTTGCTGAATAATTTATTTTTTAGAGTATTAACAAGTTAAGATTACACAAGTTAAACTTGTGCTTCTTTGTTGTGAACTTATGTATTTAAAGGAAATGGATTTAAAAAAAAATATTCTGGATTTAAAAAATAATAATTCTGTACAGGATTTGAGCAGAATGAGTTGTTTTTCTTGTAAGCTATAAAAAGTGCAAATCTGCATAAACTAATTCATAGCATATTATTTATATTCAACATTGGATTTAAAAATGTATTATTTAAAAAAAATGTAAAGTTTATATAAAATGTAGTTTGGGACAATTAACTAATCTCTTACTCTTCCGCATGGCCTGTTTGTGGATATGGTTGTGCATAGCTAGATATTGGCATTTTGTTCAAGGTTGAGACAGTGGTATCCTCCGACCAGTTATAGTGCCCCATTTATGTAATTCTAATGGGGAGGGTCCAATCAGTAACATTTTAACCCAACAAAAAATTCTGAACCTGAAATCTGAATGAATTTCCGCTAAGTTATACTAACTCTTAAAAAAAAAAAAAAATCTTAATTGTAAAGCAAAATGATTGTGAAAAAAAAACATACACATGTACTGATAACCAACATTTGTTGATTCCCCAAATTTCTGAAGCTACTGCCCGGGGTAGAGGTTAATTATTACCCTGATAGTCTTCTCTAATGGAGATGTCAATCAAAATTATTTTGTCAGAATAAAACTCTTGTCCATTAGAGTGACGCAACTAAGACTAACAGCACACACAAGGATGAAGGAAAAGACATATGACTGGATAGGTCAGCCATCTATCAAGTTGTTTTTTTTATAAGAATTGTTATATCAATTATTACCAGTGTGATGGAAGAGTGTCATAGGGGGCTATGCAGAACAGTTTGTTAGCCCTTTTATCAGGCATTTGGGTAACCACTCGTCTTTTTTCTGATGGAGTTTTGGTCTGTAATTTACATGTCTTTCCGAAAAAGGGAGCCACAACCTACTTTGGTAATTTAACCTATATTATGGGATGTTTTCGCAAGCACCGTAAGCTAGTAATCATCTAACTGGATGCTCATGCTTTCTTTGAGGTTAGCTAAAAGGACCACTACAATTCTATCTTGTATTTAAAAGATCATATTTTAAAAATTGCAATTTTTTTTAATGAAAAATAAAGTGGTCTATTCACATGTACCTCCTCTCAATTTACAGGCAAAACAACATTTGGGTAACATATAAGGACATGTTCTTTGAAATACAAGAAGGTTTTGTACTACGGTGGCCCTTTAAATGAGAAGTGATGGTAATTATGCATCAAGAAGAATCCTGCAGTCAGGGTCAGAAACTCAATGATATACTATTTCTGATACTGTTCTTCTACCCTGTGAAGTTGTGGAATTGCTGTCAATCAAAGGTAGCCCAAGAATATGTTAACAATTTGAACACATTAATTATGCAAAGATATTTCATAGGCTCTTAGGATTTATGAGTCAAGGCATGTTTCTCTGCTGGGTCAAGACAGGTTTCTCTGCTGTCAAATGCTATGCTTTGCTTCCATCTGTAGGAACTAGTGAAATACAAGAGCAATCATACAACCTTACTGGAACGAATGTCTCAACAGCAGAATTCAATATTATTTTTATAATATTGCATAGGTCCCCTATTTGTTCATTGAGTCCATAAAAGAGTAATTGATACCAAGGCCTACTGTGCCTTTTAAACAATCTTTTGTCTTCTCTGGTTGACCAGGAACCGGTGCTGTCTTATATGAGGTAAAGTGTCTTTACCTGGAACAATGATCTAAACAAGAAAAACATTCAAGTGGGTTCTTTACATACCACTTGACTACATTAGGGAACCATGTAGTTGGATGTAGGTTTAATAACAGTTTCCAAAAAGCAGGGTGCTACTTTGATACACATGCTTAACTCCTCATAAATGCAGCTAGAAGATCCCATACTTCTGGTCTTGGAAATCTCTGATTTCTACCATTCCAAGCTAGATCCTAAACCAGGATCTTGTCAGAGTCCTTTAATGTGAGTTTACTATTTGAAGTGGACACTACATTTATGGACAGTCTCAGGTTGTCTTACTGAGTCCATCTATTTCGTCTTCCTGGGGTTCAAGGCAAAGCCTCAAAAAGCCTAATTTCCTTAAATGGCCATTTACCTCACTATAAGTGCTCTTCGGTGTGTGAATGAGCACAAGATTCTATGTTAAAGTTATCTATTGCTTTTTTTATTATACTAAGAACATTTAAAAATGTGCAGTCTTAGGTTTGTTTGTAGACACACTGCTGACTGCTCCATGATTTACAGCATCCGCCGACAACAAGCTACAACAAGCAGAAAGAATTATGGTTTTACTGCTTCAGTAATGTAATCAGCCATCATGTAAACCCCAAGTAACATACATCCCCATTAAATTGCTACGATTTTATGAATCATAGCTCGTAACGTAGCCTGTAAGACTTGCTGCTATTATATCAGATGACTTGCGGGTTAAGACGCAGCAAGGCCGAAAAAAGCCTACAGGACGTAGATCATGGAACTGTGTGGCCGCAAATCCTTTGTTCTTTCAAGCCCGTAACTGCTACATTCCAATATAGCTATTAAATTGCATCATGATCAAACTCGCAAATGGAGCCAAAAGGCCAATGAGTGCTAGAGAGGACCCGCAAGGGGGGTAAAGTCCAACTCGTAGCACTTTAAAGGCACATATCACCACACTACTGTTCTTTTATTAAAAGTGAAAGTGTTGTTAGGTCTTAGAAATAATCAGCCTTAATTAAATTGTGATTTGGCCAATTGAATAGAGCTCTATATAAGAACATAGCATATTTTTTTACAGAAGTTTTTAGTTAGTGAAGACCTTGCTTTTGGATAGAAGTTCACTAACTGAACTTACTTCTGTAAAAAAAAATATGCTCTGTGCTTATATAGAGCCCTATTCAATTGGCCGAATCGCTAATTTAATGAAGCTGTATAGCACCAGATTCTAAAGCTCGCAAATCTGCCTCAAAAAATACTTTATTTTATGTTCATTTTTTCGTGTTATATTGAACCCGGCAATCAATGTGTTAATTCATACAGTGAATCTAAAAAGTCTGCACACCCCTATTAAAATGTCAGGTTTCTGTGCTGTAAAAACATGAGACAAAGATAAATCATTTCAGAACTTTTCCCCCCTTTAATGTGACCTATAAACTGTACAACTCAATTGAAAAACAAACTGAAATCTTTTAGGTAGAGGGAAGAAAACATATAAAAATAAAATAATATGGTTGCATAAGTATGCACACCCTTAAACTAATACTTTGTTGAAGCACCTTTTGACTTTATTACAGCACTCAGTCTTTTTGGGTATGAGTCTATCAGCATGGCACATTTTGACTTGGCAAGATTTGCCCACTCTTCTTTGCAAAATCACTCCAAATCTGTCAGATTGCGAGGGCATCTCCTGTGCACAGCCCTCTTCAGATCACCCCACAGATTTTCAATCGGATTCAGGTCTGGGCTCTGGCTGGGCCATTCTAAAACTTTAATCTTCTTCTGGTGAAGCCATTCCTTTGTTGATTTGGATGTATGCTTTGGGTCGTTGTCATGATGAAAGATGAAGTTCCTCTTCATGTTCAGCTTTCTAGCAGAAGCCTGAAGGTTTTGTGCCAATATTGACTGGTATTTGTTCATAATTCCCTCTATCTTAACTAAGGCCCCAGTTCCAGCTGAAGAAAAACGGCCCCAAAGCAAGATACTGCCACCACCATGCTTCCCTGTGGGTATGGTGTTCTTTTGGTGATGTGCAGTGTTGTTTTTGCTTCAAACATATCTCTTGGAATTATGGCCAAAAAGTTCAACCTTGGTTTCATCAGACCATAACACCTTTTCCAACATCCTTTTGGGAGACTTCAGATGTGTTTTTGCAAAATGTAGCCTGGCTTGGATGTTTTTCTTCGTAAGAAAAGGCTTCCGTCTTGACACTCTACCCCATAGCCCAGACATATAAAGAATACGGGAGATTGTTGTCACATGTACCACACAGCCAGTACTTGCCAGATATTCCTGCAGCTCCTTTAATGTTGCTGTAGGCCTCTTGGTAGCCTCCCAGACCAGTTTTCTTCTCGTCTTTTCATCAATTTTGGAGGGAGCTCCAGTTCTTGATAATGTCACTGTTGTGCCATATTTTCTCCACTCGATCATGACTGTCTTCACTGTGTTCCATGGTATATCTAATGCCTTGGAAATTCTTTTGTACCCATCTCCTGATTGATACCTTTTAACAATGAGATCCCTCTGATGCTTTGGAAGCTCTCTGTGGACTATGGCTTTTGCTGTGGGATGCGACTAAGAACATTTCAGAAAAGACCAACTAGAGCAGCTGAACTTTATTTGGGGTTAATCAGAGGCACTTTAAATGATGGCAGGTGTATGCTGACTCCTATTTAACATGATTTGGAACGTGATTGCTTAATTCTGAGCACAGCTACATCCCCAGTTATAAGAGGGTGTTCAGACTTATGCAACCATATTATTTTTATTTTTTTATTTTCTTCCCTCCACCTAAAAGATTTCAGTTTGTTTTTCCATTGAGTTGTATAGTTTATAGGTCACATTAAAGGTGGAAAAGGTTCTGAAATGATTTATCTTTGTCTCATTTTTTTACAGCACAGAAACTTGACATTTTAACAGGGGTGTGTAGACTTTTTATATCCACTGTATACTGTAACTTGCATGTGATAGAATATCATATTTACAGCTTTATGAATATTGCATTATATCTGGTATGTCGGTCTGATCGTAACTCATAACTGAACCCCGTAGGGCTTTGAAAATCCCACCTCCATTTTTCAGTGACGTAATTCTGAGGATCTCTTTTGCCATTGGCTCCATCCCAACTCATAACTCTGAGTTTGACTAATTGATCACGTTCGCTGCACATCTGATGAGCAAAACATGGTTTACGGGTTTGACTCTCAAGCTCGTAACTCGCAGCCTGTTCTAATTTAATAGCCCCGTATATCCGCAACTCATCAGGCTCGCTGCCATTGAGGTTCTCACGTTGCAGATACGAGCTTCGAATTGAATGTGGCTGATATTTGGGAGTTTCTAGCAGTCATTTCCCTGCACAGATGAATTTGGGAATGGTTATCCCTCTTTCTGATTTTCCCTCTGCACTGAGCTCTTGCTGTCAGTCTGTCTGGAGGCATGCCTAATTCTCATGTAAACAGACACTTCTTTTATAAAAAAATTCTGTGAAAAAGGCACTTATTTAAAAAATTCGAAAAATATTTCAACATGTTTTCAGGAATACATTACAGTGGTGTCCTCAAGTTGTGCTGAATTAACTGGCCCTTAAAAGCAAGATGGCCACATGAGCTGGTCCTCTACTACTAACGTAACCAATGTGTAAAGCATATATATATAGCTTCATTCTGTTTGTTTTTTAACAGTTTAACATTGCAGCTGCATTAAAACCGTGCATTTAAGAGGCTTAATTTCATACAGAAGGTGGGAGGGAGTCTAAAAATGTATCCCAAAAAATTGCTATTTCTAAAACCCAGGTTTCCTTTAGTACAAAACACTTCCATAAAGTTGAATCACAATATAACACAAACACCTTTGTTAAATTATTGAGCTGTGACAGTTATAACTTATCTTTTATTGCATCTAGAGCATACATTTACATTTGGTATATGGTCAGGGTTTTTAGATCTAGACTTCTCCAACTTTAAGGAAATGTCTTCATTAGATTTGTGTTGCTGATATGTTCCACTCTATTACTGGGGGAAAAGCTCAACACTTGGGCCCTCATTCTATTATCGGCCGTAAATCGTCCGCAAAGCTGCAATTCCTTGCGGGCTCCCGTTACCTTGCAATTTAAAATAGACGGCGCCGCAAGGATATCCCTTACGGCCGGCCGTATATCTTGCAACCGGCCGTAAGCTCAGAAATCTTTAAAAGCAAATATATATTCAAGACGGCACTGTAAAGCTCTGTAAATGCTAGGGATCATAATGGGGGACATGAGGATTAATAGCAACCCCCTCTCAAGCTTGCACATCAGCCCAAATCCGAGATTTCATTAACTGTTTATTTTCCGGCCGCAGCGTGGGCGGGTCTGAGGTGCTCCAAGCCCTCTGGACTTTTTCCACGGATATTTGTCATAAATTTAAAAAAAAAATATTTACGGATTTGAGTGTAGGGGAATGTTGTGCTATGAATTCTAATACCTACAAACACTTTATAGTCTCCTCAGAGTGCAGGATGGCTTTATTATGTGCTTATTTGTGTGCCTGCGGGACCTTTTTGCTGCAAGTAAGCTGCGGCTCGGTTTTAGCCTTGCAGAGAGGGTTCCCGGAGCAATTGAATAGCAACCAGGGCTTTCTTGCGGCCGAAACTCTTGCGGCCGTTTAAGATCAAAGGCTTTCCTCCAGCGTGTGCGGCCGCAAGGGATTACAAGGCGCCGGGCGCAAGCCTGCCGGAGTCCCCGGCCGGAAGGGAATAGAATAGGCAAATAGCCTGCGGCCGGTCCTTGCGGCCCCGCATCTCCTACAGCCGATAATAGAATGAGGCCCTTGGTGTCTGTAGACAGCAAAATCATAACAAAAGCAGAGCTGAAGTCACAGTGTAGTATTTTGGAATACTACCTATAATAAAGAAATCATAAAATTGCATACAGTGGATTCTATCAGCATGAACCCTTCCTCCTTCCTTATCTGTAGTCTCTGGATATGAAGATCAAAGATGTCAGTCGCCCTGGGATATCTCTAAACTAGACATATTTGAGTAGCATATTTAAGTACTGGCTAAAGCATGTAATTTATAGATAAAAATAATAAAAAAAATATTTTCCCTACAAGGGGAGTTACTCAATTTAACAGAAAAAAATGGATTGAATTTTGGTAATTCTAAAACAGAATCTAAAACAAATCCTTTCAACAATGTATCCCTTTATTTAAAGTTTACATAAACTTGTGTTTTTTCATTTGCAAATCACTATTGGGAGAGTCACTACGAATGGCTGTGAACTATGATAAATCTCAGCCTATCGCAGATCTTCACAGCAACCATGTTTTTTGTCATTCACCAGCATTATTTTATTCTAATGACGTGTGAGATGCTTACACTAACTCTATACCCACATTATTACTTTGCAGATTCAGTTTAAAAAAAAAAAAAAAA
The DNA here is from genome assembly GCA_027410445.1 of Discoglossus pictus. Classification (NCBI taxonomy): domain Eukaryota; kingdom Metazoa; phylum Chordata; class Amphibia; order Anura; family Alytidae; genus Discoglossus; species Discoglossus pictus. The sequence continues at coordinate 173,659,704 of CM050166.1, read as the reverse complement.
ACATAATATTTTCACAATTCTTGAATGTAAAAAAAAATATTTCATTATTAAAATAGTTGTTTTGCAGTTTTACGCGTGCTGATACTGCTGCGTAGGTGGAAGTTTGTTCCAATGCCATGATTTGGGCTGCATAACACACCACAAAACAACAATTTGGATTAAAGGCTAAAATGAATACTGTGACTGCCACAAATGACAGCAATACAGTTTTTTGGTGCACTGTGGCCCTTTGTGCCCCTTAAAAAGACTTATTAATTATAGGCCAATGTGTTTTTGATGTCATTCAAAAATGTAACATACACATATATTGACTGAAATGTATTTCCATTATTAAGTACATTAGGCACATTTTTTTTTAAATTTTGGTATACAACTTTGTACTTACATACATGTCTTAAAATAACACAAATTTAGCTTTCACCAAAAAGTGCCATAAATTACTTTTTAAGCAATGATCTGATTATAAATATATGTGTAAATTGGTTTCTTCCAGTCCAATTATAATTGTATATCTGCCTTATACATCATTTATATTAAGATGGACAAAGTATTTCAATGTATACAACATCCAGTGTCTAACTATGTTGCTCATCTGCAAAGTACTATAATTTCATTTTTTTTTAGAGGTTTCCTCCTATTCCAGTGTAGATAGAAAAATACAATGTTAGAAAAGACAGCTGTAGAGAATAAAATTAGCTAGAAATGGACGTGGATTGGCCAAAGCTTACTAGATTTGTTAACAGTAAACAGACACAAACTGTTAGACTGCTTCCATGTCCAATCGTAATGTATAGCTGCACTATGTACCTCCAGGCAAGAGAAGATTTCTTTAGTGGAGATGCAATCAGCTCTGACCAATCAGTAATATAGGTTAATCAGCTGATCGATTGGTCCATGAGTAGCCTGGACCTGGCTCCTCTCTGACTGGCTCTAGCCTGGCCTTGGGCAATAGGTTGGAAACTTTTAATTATCAGCAGCAGCTACACTACTGATTGAATGGTCAATGGGTTTACTACCTAGGCAGTCCTGTTTGAATAATAATAAGAAACAATGTGAAAAGGGCAGGCAGTGGCAGAGTAAGACACATGGATATGTAGAGCACTGAAAAGAAGAGTTAATTACTTGGCAAAAAACAACATTTTAAGACATCAGGGGGCAACACACCATCATTTAAAACTGTGTTGACATTTGTGCATATATTTCTCCTCCTCTGACACACAGACACATTCTCACCTAGGTATTATATATATTTTCCTGCAGCCATCAGGGTAAACATATATTACTGGTTAAATAATGCAAAAATCTATATCAAAATGTAATTATTTAGCATTGCACAATATTGTGAGCCGTCTGCATCTACATCAGCGTATATTGACCCAGAGGGCATATTCTGTTCTTGCTGAGGAGCTAATTAACCCCAGGTCATGAGTGAGAATTTAGGCTGCTCCTCTTTCCACTTGCAATGCATTAGAAGTCTCCCACCTCTACCTCTCCTCTGGAGCAGTGAGAAAATAGCCTACACTAAAATGTGGCAGAGGATTTCCAGTTATTTCTCATGTAAAAGGACATTGCTGTTGCGCAAGCTGATAGCCATTAACAGAAATTAAATTACCAAATAAAAACAACAGCAGGGCATTTGTAAATATTTCAATGGCAATGCAATACTGTCTTTTAATTATCTGTACAATTTTCCTGCAACGCATTGTGGCGCTATATATTCAAGGCGCATCTGGCAGCACAGGCGTTAAACACTGTTTACCAGCATCAAAAGTAGCCTGTGTGCCAAAATTATAATTGCATATCACTGTTCCCTTGCGTAGCCAGACATATTAATGGGGGCTACAGGAGATGAATACCACTTACAGCCCAGTTATATTTGTTCATTTAAAAGGCTCCATAATGAATGCATGCAGTAGCATTTTATATTATATCAGACATTATAGAACCTTGGGTTAGTGGTCGAAAACATGAGTCGGGAATTAGGAATTTTTCTGTTTAAGCTGACTCTACCTAAAATCTGTCTCTTTCCTGATTTCGGATAAACACAGTGTGTTCATCACATTCAGCCAGCTTCATTACTATTTATATTACCGTGCACTGGCTTTGTGCAGTCAATTCATAATTGTCCAGTTTTTCTAATTAATCACAAAAGATTTTTGTCTTGCCTGGAGCTAGTTCTGGGGTGACTCACAATGGCAAGCCAAAGCTCATACATCAAACACAGACCCTCTTTTACTCCAGCCTTCTGCTAGGGAATGCTGCTCAGTTCTTCTTTACCACGAAGGGACTCACTGGGCATGTGCAGCCCCAGGCTAAGAAGAAGCACTGCGCTCTGTCCTCTGCCGTGTGGCTTGTTATTTTTATCTGATGCTAGCATTCTCGGGCCACAACAGATCCAGTTAATTTGGCACAGATTCCTTATTCAAAGTGTTTGGTTCTCTCTTTTCCCCTGTCCCCTCAGTTTTGTCTTGGCGCTAGTTTATATTTTCAGATCTTCTGAACAGGAAGAACGCTCATCTATTTTTTTTCTGTTGTCCATGATTTTCTGATTATTTTAGGCCCACAATACAATTGCAAACAGTGGCACATATTCTTAACCAGCTAATATGTGCTTGACTCTAGTGACTGTAATACAATTAGCTGACAGAAATGAAGGGTGATTTGTTGCAATTATGGAAGAGGCCAAACAATATTTAGCAAATTAGGACAATAAGATTATATCTGTAGATGTGAATGGATGGCGATTAACTCATTTAGCTCCAGAGTGGAGAGTCTCACTTATATATTTCCAAAGCAATGAATTCTGGTGTTCGCTAAACTGAGTTTTATCACAGCAGGATGCAATTTTATCTGTAACAAAGGGAAATGTTTGGTATGGGCGCTTCTGGTCATAGCAATTAAGGCTAAGCAAACTGCCATTTGTGCAGCTTTGTGCAGAAATATATATCTGCAGCTGAAAAGCGTTTCATTTTTACATACCAACCTATTATGTGCCAATAACTACAGCCCAGATTACCCTCATTATGGATTCGAACATAAATATACTTAGTGGTAGCACACTGCTATATTGTCACTAACATTTCCATGACAATGAAAAGCTAAACTTAAAGATGGAATGTTAACTGTGTTTGGATAGATTTGAATAGTAGATTACAGTCACTATAGACTTCAAAGTACATTCATTGAATACCTACAAAACAACACAATAGATGGGCAAACGGTCCCACCTTTGACTTGTCGTATGAGTTTCCAATGCTGTTTTGAAACCAAAAAAAAAGTTTTTGTTTGTTTAACAGACAATTATTTAAATCACATTCAACTTTTTTATTCTTATGGTGACATCAAACAGTATTCAATTGTGCTTGTCTAACAATAATATGGGAAGATATTCAATAGAATCAGAGGTTTTAACGTTAACGGTCCACTAAATTATCATATTTATAGTAATTTGACAATGGTTAAAATATGTTTTAGAAAGTTTCAAATAAATAAATGCAACCTTTTTTTTTTAAAGTATTTTATGCAGACGTTAGCTTTTGTCCTTAACGAGATTAGACTCCTGTGAAGAATACGAACAACTTTGAATTCAGATAACTTTGAATTCAGATCTTTAACCAGTATTACTAAAATGCTATAACTATGAATATCAAGTTGGAAAAAAAAATATAGAGAGGAGTAAGTCCAAACAACATGCTCTCATTAGGCTAAACTAGCTATCCAAGATGGAATTGCCCATGACACAAGCCAAGACGTCCAAACAGGACAACATGCTCTCATCAGGCTAAACTAGCAATCCAAGATGGAATTGCCCATGACACAATCAAAGACTTCCAAACTGGACAACATGCTATCATCAGGCTAAACTAGCTATCCAAGATGGAATTGCCCATGACACAAGCAAAGACGTCCAAACAGGACAAAATGCTCTCATCAGGCTAAACTAGCTATCCAAGATGGAATTTCCCATGACACAAGCAAAGACGTCCAAACAGGACAACATGCTCTCATTAGGCTAAACTAGCTATCCAAGATGGAATTGCCCACGACACAAGCAAAGACATCCAAACAGGACAACATGCTCTCATCATACTAAACTAGCTATCCAAGATGGAATTGCCCATGCCACAAGCAAAGACGTCCAAACTAACAGAACAACATGCTCTCATTTATTTTAACTAGCTATCCAAGATGGAATTGCCAATGACACAAGCAAAGACATCCAAACATGACAACATGCTCTCATCAGGCTAAAGTAGCTATCCAAGATGGAATTGCCCATGACACAAGCAAAGACGTCAAAACAGGACAACATGCTCTCATCATACTAAACTAGCTATCCAAGATGGAATTGCCCATTACACAAGCAAAGATGTCCAAACAGGACAACATGCTCTCATCAGGCTAAACTAGTTATCCAAGATGGAATTGCCCATTACACAAGCAAAGACGTCCAAACAGGACAACATGCTCTCATCATACTAAACTAGCTATCCAAGATGGAATTGCCCATGACACAAGCAAAGATGTCCAAACAGGACAACATGCTCTCATCAGGCTAAACTAGCTATCCAAGATGGAATTGCCCATGACACAAGCAAAGACGTCCAAACTGGACAACATGCTCTCATCATACTAAACTATCTATCCAAGATGGAATTGCCCATGACACAAGCAAAGACGTCCAAGCAGGACAACATGCTCTCATCAGGCTAAAATAGCTATCCAAGATGGAATTGCACATGACACAAGCAAAGACGTCCAAACAGGACAACATGCTCTCATTAGGCTAAACTAGCTATCCAAGATGGAATTGCCCATGACACAAGCAAAGACTATTACATTTAGGATTTAATCTATACACTTCTATGTTCATAGCTTATATATATGTTGTTGGTTTGTTACATACTTCACAAATGTGAAGATTTTTCCAAACTACCATGGTCCATTAAGAGCGATAAGAAGAATAAATGGATGAGTTGTTCTCATATTTCGGTAATATATTTATTTGTGCTTGCTACAGTCAATATATTACACAATAACCCTTTAGCTTTCCGAAGTGTTCATTTTTTATAATTATATTGAAATGAACTGACGATCTTGCAACGCATTAGCATAGATTAACTAAGATTAGTTGTTATTCACTAATTTAATATAATGAGGTCTGTGATGAGCTGTGAAACTTTCTTAAACTCTGCATTATATTCTTACTTCACCAATGTGTTGATTGCAGGTGACCATGCACCCATAACAGTAAAGAAGGAAAAGAGTAATAGATACTGTACATGAACACTTTACTGTATAAGAAATATAATGATTCAATAGAACTGTATTTTCATTTCACATTGTAATAAAAATTATCTATTTACGTTTATGTACTTTTATTGTATTTAGAAGTGCTTAGAAGCTCAGTTCTTTCTGACTAAAATAATATAATTTGTACCTGTTTGGGTCTACCCTCTATAGCTCATGCAGCTCATGAATACACAGACTATGAAGTGCAGTAATTCAAATTAGCCTGTCAGTGACCTCTCTCAAGCTGCTTGTTGCAGAATGTTGCCACTCGTTGGTTACTATGAGATAGTGTAACCCCTGTACTTAGAAGTACACTGTCTCAATGAGCTGCAGAAAGGAGAAACTATTCAGGAACTATTTGTAAGATTTTAGGCAGAAAAAAACAGATTGTAGGCACTTCTTAATAAAATAATATGCACAAAAGTAAAGCGATACATAGGCAAATTAGATTCCAAGTGAAATCCAGAAACTTTCCATGTCTCTTTAGGATAGAAGCCAAGAAATAAACACTTTTTTTATCTTTCAGCATCTATTACAGATATCATAAATCATGTTGCAAATATAAAATGTAATATGATAATTTAATTATAATTTTGGGATGAAAAGTAAGTTTGCAAGTTTTCCATCATGTGTCAGTGCTTTAGGGTACCGACACATGCAATAGGGCTTATTTTCAGGGGATGTCTTATTTTTTATTGTACTACATTTATTCATGTACAAAAATCTACATTTATTCAAATACAATCATGTCATCTTCTTCTGGAACATCGTCATAACTCAAATTCCAACCAGGTTATCATACTCTGCTCGCCATTTGCGGACCATACAGAGATCCAACTTCTTCTCTTTGCAGAAAGCTGTAAGATTCTTGCCCATGCCCTCCGCTATTCCTTTCTTGTACTCAACAGAATAGCTCATTCTTTTTGTACTCATCGTGTCTTAATAATTTATATTATCATTTAAGGGATGTCTGGCTGACAATTTTGGGGGAGTTCTTATTTTCGAGGAAACACAGTATTTACTAAGGCCTTCTATAGGTTGGTCATTATTAACAATAAGATTACTATTTAGGTTTTGATCATTCACAATAGACCATATCTTTATAGTATAATTATTTTAATCAGTTGTTTATTTTTCCTTTCAATACTGTAATATTTTAAATTTATCTTGAATAAAGATGGGATTTTATATTAGTTGCTTTGGAATCTTTATTATCAATGAGTGACAAAATGTATACCAATTCTCTGTTCTATGTATATAAGAGATGTTTGAATTGTGTGGGAGTAGCACCAGTGGCAAAGCTAGTGCATGGGGGCCCCCGGCCTGTGTGGCGCTCTCCAGGGCCGAACTTGCCCACCCCTGGTTAAGTATATACTGAGAAGGCAGTAGTGCAGGAGTGAGCAAGTCTGGTCCTGGAGAGCGGCACACAGGCCTGTATTTGAGGATATCCATTCTGTGCACAGGTGAGTCAAAAAGGATGACTGAAGAAGCGATTCACTCACCTGTACACAGCAGGGATATCCTCAAATCCTGGCCTGTGTGGGGCTCTCCAGGAATGGAATTGCCAACCTATGCTGTAATGCATCAAACACAACACTCTCAACCTGTCAATGTAGTCCTAGCAGCTAATTCTATGGTAGTTTTATTATGCACTTCAGAAACATCCCCTTTGGATTGTATTATTTAGTATGCTATCAGTGCTCTTTCCATGAATCAAATATTTTCATACTTTTTTTATGATAATTATTTTCTTGCGTTTTTGCCAGTTTTTCGGAAGAACTCCAGGGTGCAAGTCATGCTCACTGGTTATAGCGACCTAAAGTATGTGTTGAATAGCTGTTCCTCATGCTGAGCCTCACGTTGTACAGAAAGATTCAGCATTGATAAGCACGCTGCCTAGGAAACCATGATTTTCTGCTCAGTAGACCTGTAAATTGATAAATTAGTAAACTTAACTGTTCTAAGCAACAGTCTTACCTTCAATATTTTTAATGTATAAACACTGTAAAAATAAATGCATTTAAATACAGTTAAGATGTACTTTAATATTGATTTCAACTATGATTTACTAAAGGGTACCTGGAAAGCTCATGTGCAAATAAGGAATACGCAATAAATATAACCACAGCTTTTATTTCATTGGACTTTTTTCCTCTGCATTATATGTTTATTTCATTGTATTGTAATTGTATAGTAAATTCTTGTAAAATTTTAGGTACATCCTGGTTGGGTAAAATTTACAACAAACTCTCTTTGAATGTAATAAACTGAATAGCTTTAGCTCAGTCTAAAAATATTGGTTTTATATATCTTCTTATAATTCAAAAGCCCAAATAATGGATGTATTTTTGCTAGTGATATTTATACTACTGGTAGTGTGGCATGTCTATGAACTAATAATGGCAGCAAGTACTATATCACCAGGACCACCAAAAATTTATAGAAATTCATAAAAAGTAGGAATTTTCTCAATACTAGATTTTATATTTTAGGGTTACACTTTATCACCCACTTTAGTTTTTTAACGCCACTTAATAAATATATCCCACAGTTTTCACAACTTTGTTCTCCCTACATTTTACCTTGTACCAAAATTCATATTCACTGCTGGTGTTTTTTCATTGGAATTATGGAAGATATATCATTTAAATATTAAAGCTGACTAAGTTTCAGTATTTATTATTGCATTGCATTGGCTTTGTATCTCTGTAGGTCCTTATTCTCTCATGGGGGGTGTTACTAAGCACTTTCTTACATGAGATGAGCTGAGATAATGCGAGAAGTGCTGTCCCCCCCCCCCCCCCCCCCCCCATAGGAAATAATACATAGTCTATTGGGGATACCATGAGATTCACTTAAAATGCGTAGTAAATTATCCCAATTGTGGAAAACTTTCTATCTAAGAGAATGATTAAACAGGGGAAAAGCTAGTTTTTATTTAGAAAAAAAATGTTGATGCCTCTGTTGGACAATGGAGACATCCATGATACATTGGTGGAAGCTGTGTCTTAGAGGAATGTGTACATATTTGGAGACTTGCATTTCCTGATGCAAGCAGCCTGTTTCTGGGCCTGTTAGAGGAAAGGAGTATGGTGTAAATTTAATTTTATAAAAAACTCTTCTACTTGTTTCCTCCTCCCTCGCCCTACTCCACTGATAGATAAAACACTCTCATAATCCTGCTCTCAGGAAGTGATGTAAAATAACAAAATGATTCCCTGTACAAATAAACAGGGTTTTCAAAAATTCTTGTGTTCCCAAAAAATGTTTTATGCCCATTGCTTACACTAATGCTAATAGTTGTCAGCTTGGTTCATACTTCAGAAACAAGGGTCTATTTTCTTGAACTACAGTTGTCCTTTAACCATTCTATATTAGAAGCAAACTGAGTCATTTGTTTGAACTGCATTCTCAATAGGTAGATCTCTATTCACATGTTCCTCAATTGTACAATAAATGTAGCAATCATGTTGTTCTGTCTTCGTCATGATCAGCAGGCTTGGAAATATTTATGCTGCGTTTGTGAGAAAAACCTGGCATAAAAAAGGTTGACAAATCAAAATCATGATCCCTCATAACCAATCACAAATCATATTGTCACCACACACAGTTGCAATCACCGCAAAGTTGTGATTTTAACAAATGTGTTAACATTTCCTAAGCTGTCATTAGCTTGTGATACAACCACTTTGGGACTGGTTTGTTTTATTGTGGTTTCTGTAAAAATCCAAATAAGTGAACACATGAAAATCAGCTGTTCCTTCAATAGACCTTTGTTATTCTATCTGTTGATGTTGCAAAAACTCAACAGAGTCTTTTCTCCTCACAAACCCCCTACTAAAGAATTAAAGAAGACTTGACCTCTAGGTCTCGGTTTGCGGTTCTCTGCCTTAGGCCTTTAGGTCATGTCCCCCATAGTTTTGGGCTGCCTATTAGAATGCCTGTGTTGAGTGAATATATCACTCATTGAAGGACTGATAAATCTTTTTTGCACCACTCTAGGCCTAAGGGTGAATTGTTCCCAGTATATCTCTGCATTGGAAATCCATTTCTTCTACTAAGCTAAACTAGACCTCTGACAGAGAGCTGCCCAATATTGTTTGCACTGTAGATTTCTTGCCATTCTAGATGCAATAATATAGTAAATAATGCCAATAATGTAGTAAGTACTGTAAATAATAGTTAAACTGGCAATACTACAAGGTACCATGAATACTACAAGGTACCATGAATCAAACTACATATATTTATTTGAAACTAGCGACTTGCCCTTTAAAAAATGACTGCAATAAGATTGTAAGGCAGGTAATGTTGTTTGTTTGCGACATTAATTTTGTTGGTGTTCCAAGATCCTTCGGCGCTCATTGCAAGCCTGTTGGTTGATTGTGTGCTATGAGCAGCGTTGGCTGTCTTTTTTTGTATGCCAATGAAATAATTAATGAAATAATAAATGAATATACTTTACCTATCTTGAAGTAATATATGGAGGAAGCATTGTGTTGAAGAGCTGGCAATCTGTTTTCATGTTGCTGCAGCATACAATGTGTGTTTTCAGTGCTGTGGAGCTGCTGTGTAAGTGTCCTCAATGTGTGCAGTGTGTAGTGTAAATAGTGTGCGTGCGCGAGGAAAATCTGTTAGGGTAGCTGTGTACTTCCGCATTGTGTAAGTTAGTGTTGTAAAATGGCGCCTAATGTGTGTGGTACGCGCCTGTGGCTGATTTTGCCTCCTTGTTCTTAGACCTCGTCCGGCTTTTTCGGAAAATCCGTATGTGTTTGGTGGTGTTTTGCGTGTTTAGGGTCCTTTAGCCTCGTTTTCGTTTTGTTCGGCGGCCATTTTTTCTTTCGCTTAGGGGATTTTCGGGTGTCTAAACTCTTGTATTTCGACTTAAATTGAGGTGTAACTTCACTTTCAGAGGTCCTGGGTGCCCTCCCCCTTGCTGTGGGTAAGCTTTTTATGTGTTTGTTGTGTGTATTTATTGTGTTTTTAATGTTTCCATGTGTGCGTGTTTCAGACGCTAAGGTCGTATTTTTGCGAGCTTGTAATGTTTTTTTTGTAAGTCCCGCGGCTCGTATTTGTGGATGGTAAGTCTGTAAATTTTGCGGTGGACATGGGAGCCTCCACCTCTGCAAATGCGGCCCCTCGCCGCAACTGCGGCCCTCGCATGCTCACAACTATATATGTGATAGGTTGAGCAATCACAAAAGCATATTTTGTACATAATATCTAGTTTGTATAGATATGTAACAGCTTTAACAACAAAAATCATACCAATTATGCTTATTAAAATATTACTTGATTTCATATTTAAAAATGAGAAACTTTAAAAATTGAATTTGCAAGACAGCAGCCTCTGAATGTGTTTTAAAATGAGTTTATTGTTCAATAGAACCAAAATCATTTGTAGGATAATACACTTGTACCTGTACCTGTGGTATATTTAGGCTTTGTGTTGCTTTGGCCAATACAACAGCAAACCCCCCCTATATTTTCTTTAATCATCCTAGGAAAGCAAGAGAGTGAGATGTGAAGGCAAAAGAAATACGCAAAAAGATAGATAGATAGATGGATAGATAGATACTAAAACATCACTCAGTGGGGGTCTTTACATAGCATTTCAAGTGATGAGGTGAGGATTGTAATCTCAGTGTTTCCAAATAGGAAATAGTACATAGTAAACACAGGTATGCAAATCTCAGCCACTTAAGATGCTTAGTAAATTCCCCCAGTATGTGTATACACCTTGGTTTAGTTATATAATAAGGCGTGCATGACATTCCTAAGTCTGCAGATATTACACAAACTTATATGAACCAGGTGACCTAAAGCATGCGATATTTTCAACCCCTTGCAGAACCCCTTGCTCTTCTTTTAATGTACTAAGAACTGGCACCTTCAATAATTTTCCAATCCTCCACATATGAGCAGTTGTGTCAAGATTCTTAAAGTATGTCTGGAAAAGCTGTATAAATATTAAATGGTTTTGTTGTGATGGTTACAACTGCAGTTTCTATTTCACTGAACACTAACAAACATTTTTGGGTACATTTTGAGAACACGAGTTATGTAAAATTGCTATAAACTTGCTCACACATTTTCCCTCATTGCTAACTAAGATTTGACGACACTGTTTTTTTCTTTCAATCATATTTACCAATGACACTCCTGATATCAATATTTGCATCTGCTTATTCACTCAAATCTAAACAATCTGGCTCCAAAGCAAAATGTATGGCAATTGCCTATGAACATCTCTCACAGTGACAGATGCAGTGATATCAAACAGTTAACACATTTACACTAACTGCATTTATTTATTTTTTCTTTTACTTTTCGAAAGACTTGTTTCACATTATAAAGTGTAATTCTTCAAAATAGCATACGGAAAATATGGAACACAATAGTTGGTGTTTTTAGCACCAAAGCATCAATTTTAATGGCAAATATTTTCTACCAATGCCATGACCCTAGCAAGATCCAATGGGCTTTAGAATAAATAAACACACTGAAACAGTATATCTTGGGAAAATTACGGGCCACAGCTTAATTAAAGCAACCATAAACCAATAACCAATTAACATAATTAACATTGTTAAATCACAGCTCAAATAACATCCCGGAGGAGGAGCCCGGCCCGGTCAGTAACCTCAGGCCCTGGGCCCGTGCCTAGAGCCTCCCAGTGCTTTCCTAAGCACGCCCATTAGGCAGGGCAACACCCACTTAAGCCCGTGGGCCGGGTGCTCACCTCCCGCCACAGAGCAGGCGATGGATACCTCCTGAGGCTGTGATCCCCCCTCTTGCTCTCTTAATAAAGCCAAGGCCCGGCTAGCCCCATCCTTAAGCCCAAGGATAAACAGCTCTAATCCTATCTCCGTTAAATGGACCTTATCTGGGCGAAAGAAGTCATTGGCACCTACGCCTTCGAATTCTTGGTGTCTAATGGTAATAAAACCCAAACTCCTTACAAAACTGGCCATCTGCTTGTTTATCTTTTGCCTTGCTCTATCCACCGAAACCGGATTCCTTGCGTTCCGCCAAAATCTCCTTTTGATCATTTCGGACCACACTATGAACAAGCCTGGGAACCGTTCTAGCCAACACTTCACATCCCTTTTCATCTCTTTCAGCATTTTTCTCATAGGCTTTACCCCCAAATCGTTGCCCCGGCATGTATAATTAAAATGTGTGGGCTACCGTGATGCTGAGCGTTGCTCTCCAACAGGCCATTCACCTGTGTCCATCTCAAGCCACGAAACCTGAACCATCTTACTTGCATGCTCGTCTCCAGAAAGCCCAGTTGGACCTTGTCACCAGTGACTGCGACTAACCGGTGAGCCCAATACATGTAGGAATGGCCGACGATCCACAGCTGTTTAACTTCTGCAACACATAAAACAAATTCCAATTAGACAACCCTTTCTGGCCGTATGTATGACCTAAAACGATGCGACTCCCATCTCCCAATCCTTTTAACCATACTCTCGGGGAGACCTAGCCTTGCCACCTCCGTAGCGGCTCCGATCCGAAACGAATGTGTGCCAAAATCCGGTCCAAGCCTAACTGCCGTAAGGACTTCTTCAGCATCCTTTCGAATTTAAATCGTGACAAGGCCTGGCCATTGGCATGCAATAGCAGTGTGCCTGGCCCCGTTGGCCTTTTTTCCAAGTACAACCTCACACTTGCCTGGGGGCAACACTCCATTCCAGTTTTGTATATGACCACTTCCCTTCCTTTTCCGGCCTGATCCGTTTTTGACCTCCTCAGCCATACCAACAATCTGTCACCCTCCAGACAGATGTCCTCCGCCAGCAGCCCAGACGAACCGTGCCTGTTTTCCGAGACCAGTTCCCCAATCCTGAAAGCACCAATGAACGCTAAGGAAAAGGCAGTACGGAAAAGCAGGGATTCGAAGGAGTCCCTGCATAGCACACCCAACGCCTCCCCCAGGCGTAGTAACAGGGAGAAAGTGATCGGGCGCCTCCTATCCTTTGAACATGCCTTGTACCACCCGGAAAACCACAAACTCCTTTGTTAGGTCCTTCCGTCCTGCCAACCTGAACATAAATGCTAGGGCAGTCAACTGCCGAGCCACCGTTGCCCTGGAAGCACCTCTCTCTGCGCTCCAAAGTAAAAACCACAGCAGAATTCCTATGGCTTTTTCTTCTGAACCCTCGCCACCGGCCTCCTCAACCATGTCGCTCCACATGTTCCACATCTTCCTGTAGGCCACCCACGTCTTTGGCTCTACCGACTGCCTGATGTAACCAGCTACCGTACCACTCCAAGCTCCCAGAGTTCTGAAGGTATGTCCTCTCCTTTGTCCTTCGCCGCTGGTGCCAGTGTGCGAAACCAGGTTCCCTGTAACCTAGAAAGGGCATATACCATCCCTACGTTAAGGCTAGGAATACACTCCGCCCTCATCCAGATATTAGCCCGCAGGCAACAAAGAACCAAGTGCCGTATGACCCTTATCAACGGCCCAGATGCAGCCGTCCGGCTATTAACTACCCAGACCGTTTTCGGCTGCCTGATTGAAAAAGGACCTGCCGGTTCCTGAAGACCCTGCTCCACAGATGAACCGCCGTGGTTGATGGCGAACGTCTCCAGAACCGTAGGATCTTCTGTAAGCCTTCCTTTGACCCATGATTCGGGCCATGATGCTGCGCACCATGCGCCTCTAAAATAGGCTCCCATTCCGACCATACTTGAGCCCGCATAGAGGTCTAGCTGCCCATTCGTCACCCTGCTCGGCTGGATCAGGGTGCTCCCATTGAAGTTCCGTAGAAACGCCGTCCACACTGGTGCATCTTCCCTCATGGCCCCGGACACCTTTATAAAACGATGTGGCTGAGATATCCCGGCTGTAGCCAATGACATTCTTCTGCTGAATATACGGCACATGGGAACGATCCTGCACGCGAAATTCAGCTTTCCCAAGATGGATTGCAGCCGCCGCAGTGACACTCGCCTTGCGCCTTCCAGGGCCGCAAGTTCTGCAGACAGGTCCAACACCTTCTCCAACGGCAAGCTGCATTCCATCTTGTCCGAATTGATCCGAATCCCCAGGAAAGTCAGATCCGTGGTCGGTCCTTCTGTCTTCTTTTCTGCCAGTGGAACCCCGAAATCTTGACATATCCTTGCGAAGGTCCGCAGTATGAAGTCGCATGTGTCTAAGCCCGCCGGTCCCACGAAAAGGAATTAATCGAGGTAATGGGTAATCCCTTGGCAGCCCGACTCGGTTTGTGCTACCCATTGCAGGAACGTACTGAAGGCTTCGAAGTAAGAACAAGAAATAGAGCATCCCATGGGGAGACACAGATCCACAAAGTACTGTCTGTCCACGAAGCACCCAAGGAACCGATGACTCTGAGGATGTACCGGGAGCAAACGAAGTGCAGATTCGATATCCACCTTTGCCATCTTAGCCCCGACACCTGCCCGCCTAACCAGGTCTGTGGCCCTATCGAAAGGGGCATACGACACTGACGAGTACAGCTTGTCAATCCCGTCGTTGACGGACCCACCTGGAGGATAGGATAGATGCTGGATGAGGTGGAATTTTCCTGCTTCCTTCTTCGGCACTACGCCCAGAGGGGAAATCACCAGACCCTGGAAGGGGATGAAGGGAAAGGGTCCCACCATCCTACCCAGTTCTACCTCGGTCCGGATTTTTTCTGCCGCTACCCCAGGAAACTCCTTTACCGATTTCAAGTTTCTTAGACATGACTCGAGCGGGACAAGAGAGCATGGAATCTTAAACCCTTCCTGGAAACCCTCCCGTAGTAGGGCGGCAGCCCCGGTTTTTGTTGCCAACCTACCGTAGCGTTCTAGCCACGGCAGCATTGCGCCCAGCTGTATGGGGGTCCGCCCCTTTTTGAGCGGGCTCTCCAGCCCTGTATCCATCCTTTTGTCTGGTGCATCTTGAGGCCGGGTGGTCCCCTCCACAATTCGCACAGACGTGCTTGAACTGGCAGTTTGGTGCCCACTTGCAGTTGCCTTCGTTGAATGAGTGACAGACGCCTCGACCAGCTGTGCTTGTAGCGGCAGGGCCTCTAGCCCCGCCTGGGTTCCCGCGAAAGGGCGCCACTGCCCGCATTGGTGTCATTATGTTCAGCCAATAGGCCACCGCCTTGTCGCTCCATGCCATCTCCGGACGGGAGGACATGTATTGCCGGAATTCCTCGTCATATCGCCACCCCACCATTCCACCATACGTCCGATATGCGTTCCTGATTTCCTCCATATACACGAACAGCCCGGAGCATTGTTCCGGGTGTCTTTCTCCCATGACGCAGGCCATGATGGCAAATGCCTGTAACCAGTTGTCAAACGTTCTTGGCACGCGCCTGAAAGTGTGCCTCGGTCATCTCCTTCCCTGTGAAACCTCTCTGGATTCTCGTTCATCCGAGACATTGGCAACAGGGAAAATATCTCTATGTACTCCCGTCGCCAGATTTTTTCTTTGACGTCCAAGGCTAAATGCGCCCCCAGATTGTCCTGGGCGCAAACGATGGATGGCCTTGCGGCCGCATCCGGCACATTTCCTCTGACCCTGTCCTGTTCTGCTTCTTACGGTGTGCGGCGCCACGATCATCGTGTTTGTAGTGGGGTTGGTAAGCTCCAATCGGGAGGACCTAACGGGAAGGGATGGCTCCGCCCACGCCTTCCCAGCCAAGCCCCCCACCCATGCTCCAACTTCCGCATCGGAGACGGCAATGTTATGGGTTTCTTTAAGGGCTTTTAGGGACAATAAGAATTGAGATTCCCTGGGAGAGGCTCCATGTACTGCCACCCCCGGCTCCCTGAAATTTGTCAGCTTCTCACCTGCTTCTCCTTGCCCTGGTGCCATCCTGGGTGCGACCTGCCGGTCTGGTCGAGCGGGGGTCCCTGCACATCTCGACCGCTGTGGGCTCCTTTCACCCCCTCTTGTGCAAGCACAGCTGCAGCCGCAAGACTGTCTGCTCCGAGACCTGGATGTCCCTCTGGCTCTGGGGAAGCATGAAGAACAATCACTAGCTCTCCTGTGTCTATCCCTCGTTATGGAACGCGCAGTCCGCTCCCTCCCAAAGGAGTACTCTGACTCGGCGGCTACGCTAGGGCGTAAGGATTCCCTCCGGCTCGGTGGCCTATGGCGATCAATGCTATCCCTACCTCGGTCCTGCCCCTGAGTCACTATGGGCGTCCCTGTATCCGTAATGATGTCAGGGATGGGTGAGTTGCGCTGTGGTCCTAGCTCTCCTGTGAGGGGATTTCTGTGTCCTGGCTGGTGTTGAGGTGAAAATCAAGGGACTGTACCTGCTCGTTGACTTCCGGACCCTGGTGGGGCGCGATTGCCGTGCCACCTTGGCCGCTACCGGAACCTCGTCGATGACCACCAAGCTGTCGTCTGCAGCCATCTCCTCCATCACCTGATCCCTTCTTCCTCTAGTCGTTTCTCTTTTCTTCTCGGCCTCCCCCTTGGCGTTGCGTCGTCCCTGTGAAACACCTGCAGCGCTGGCAGTGGGTGCGGCAGGGGCCAACCGGTGAGAACCTGTAGGAGCTTTTTTAGAGCTCCTTGTATTTTTGCTGTTCCCCTTGGAGCCTCGAGGCTGAATAGGGGTGTCGCCCGAACCTTGGATCCGCTGTGAGCCATGGGACAAGACACTGGGTGGTGGCCGGATATCTAGGCCCTCGCCCGCGCTTCCCGCTAGCACCACGCTCTCTGCGGTGGGGGGGATAAGCTCTTGACTCTCCAGAACCATATCTGTGCCCTCCCCGCTGCTCCTAGCCCTATTGCTCCGCTCGTAGGTAGCACGCTGCTCCGCCAGACTATCTAGGCTATGAGGCCTGTCCACCTGGCCCAGGCTACCGGTCACTGCAGGCCGGGCCTGTGCCTCAGTGGCGTCAGCCTCCCCCCCTATAGGGCCTGAGTCCATTCTGTCCTGGACCCACCTAACCCCATGACTCAATGCCCTAGTTCTGACCATGGTCAATAATGCCTCTAACTCCCCAGGGTCCATAATAAGCTGCCACCCACTTGAGACAAATGTGACACACCCCCTGGGACCTATAGGGCAGGGAATGCTGCTGGTAATGAAAGGCAATGATAAGTGCCTGGGGCCCTATTAATTGGACCAAGTGACAGGGGGAGGGAGAGGGGGGGCTACTAAAAGTGCCCAGGCTAACTCCCCAGGGGACAACTTAAAAGGGGAGAGGGTAGGTAGGAGAGAGATCGGGGGCCACTTATATACTGAGGCCCCCTATATACTTGCTTTTTTCCTAATTGGAGAGAGCGCAGCGTGCAGACCTCAGATCAGATCAATGGCCGGCGCGGAGTGAGGAGGAAGCCCGCGAAACGGGCTTAAGTCCCCCCTCCCAGCCAATCCGGAGCGCCCAGGCTCCGCCGGGTCACGCAGCGCTGCGTCAGACCCAGCGTGCCTGGGCTGCCTCCGCGCCAGCCAATTTTGCAGATATAGGGCCATATTAAATTCCAGCCTTGTAAGTCCAATGTGTAGCACGTAAGGGCTGCATTCTTGAAATTTGGCCGTTTTTCATCGCTATTAAATTAGTATGGGCTGCGAGCTACGAGTGAGAGACGCTATTTCGTAAACCAGTCATCGGCCGAAGGAGTTGCGTACTCGCATGCAAACAAATAAGGAAGCATGTGTTACGGGTTCAGATGGAGCCAATGGAAAAAGAGATCGTTATCGTTACGTCACTGAAAAAGGGGAGGGTAGATTTCAAAGTCCTACGGGCTACAATTACAGTTTGCGATCGGACACTCAGGCCAGATATAATGCAATATGAATAAAGCTGTAAATATGATATTCTATTACATGTGAATTACAGTATATGTCTTGCAGGGATCAATATAACACAAGATATAAACATGAAAGAAAGTATTTTTTGGGGCCGATTTATGGGCTTGTTGTACTATTAATTCTAAGACCTATCATCACTTTCCCTTATAATAAATGTACAGTAGAGTGTTGTTATTTGCATTACTAGTGCTACATATTGGACTTTATCCGTCTTGCGGGTGCTGCCTTTAACGTGCTTGCTCGCGAGTGACCACGTTGCAATTCAATAGCTGAATTGAACAAGTAGCAGTTACAGGCTCATCGGATCATAGGATTTATGAGCACAAAGTTCAACGTTGCTCAGCACGTAGCCTATTCTCGGCTGTCCTGCATGTTATCAGGCAAAGTCCACTGTGGGCAACGTTACAGGGCTAATTTAATACCCGTAACACGTAAATTTGGAGTTACGGGCTATGTTTTACAATGTAGCCCCAATTTAATGTGATGAGCTGATATTACATGAGAAGGGCTGTGTTAGGTGGAGAATCCAATAATGAAGAATAGGGTCTAGTCCAATTAAGCAGAAGATTTGTTTTTTTGCACAGTGAACACAGAGGTTGCTTACAGAGACGTCTGAAGCTATATTACATTACAGAGAATGATATACGCAAAGTGACATATATACTTACATACTGAGAAAGCAGCGGTGTGGTCTCATACTAAAGAGTAGTCAAAACAATAGAAAATTAGCAAGGCCATGATGTTTTGTGCCAGGAGGAGCAAGGGCGCATATCCTTTCAACAATTCTTGCGGTTAAAAATAGAGAAATAGCTTTAGATAAAGCACTCTGTACTTAAGTCAAGGTTACAACAGCATCATGTTAAGCTTACAAAATGGAGGACAGTATACAAAATGTCTGAAAGCAGGTGCATAGGAACTGGGGGATAGAGGGGATAAATTCACCAGAGATTAAAGGGGATTGTCCATTGTGATAAAATCTAGGCGGCAAAAAATATTCCCTTGATGTCCTCCGCCAGCAGCCCCGACGAACCGTGCCTGTTTTCCGAGACCAGTTCCCCAATCCTGAAAGCACCAATGAACGCTAAGGAAAAGGCAGTACGGAAAAGCAGGGATTCGAAGGAGTCCCTGCATAGCACACCCAACGCCTCCCCCAGGCGTAGTAACAGGGAGAAAGTGATCGGGCGCCTCCTATCCTTTGAACATGCCTTGTACCACCCGGAAAACCACAAACTCCTTTGTTAGGTCCTTCCGTCCTGCCAACCTGAACATAAATGCTAGGGCAGTCAACTGCCGAGCCACCGTTGCCCTGGAAGCACCTCTCTCTGCGCTCCAAAGTAAAAACCACAGCAGAATTCCTATGGCTTTTTCTTCTGAACCCTCGCCACCGGCCTCCTCAACCATGTCGCTCCACATGTTCCACACCTTCCTGTAGGCCACCCACGTCTTTGGCTCTACCGACTGCCTGATGTAACCAGCTACCGTACCACTCCAAGCTCCCAGAGTTCTGAAGGTATGTCCTCTCCTTTGTCCTTCGCCGCTGGTGCCAGTGTGCGAAACCGGGTTCCCTGTAACCTAGAAATGGCATATACCATCCCTACCTTAAGGCCAGGAATACACTCCGCCCTCATCCAGATATTAGCCCGCAGGCAACAAAGAACCAAGTGCCGTATGACCCTTATCAACGGCCCAGATGCAGCCGTCCGGCTATTAACTAACCAGACCGTTTTCGGCTGCCTGATTGAAAAAGGACCTGCCGGTTCCTGAAGACCCTGCTCCACAGATGAACCGCCGTGGTTGATGGCGAACGTCTCCAGAACCGTAGGATCTTCTGTAAGCCTTCCTTTGACCCATGATTCGGGCCATGATGCTGCGCACCATGCGCCTCTAAAATAGGCTCCCATTCCGACCATACTTGAGCCCGCATAGAGGTCTAGCTGCCCATTCGTCACCCTGCTCGGCTGGATCAGGGTGCTCCCATTGAAGTTCCGTAGAAACGCCGTCCACACTGGTGCATCTTCCCTCATGGCCCCGGACACCTTTATAAAACGATGTGGCTGAGATATCCCGGCTGTAGCCAATGACATTCTTCTGCTGAATATACGGCCCATGGGAACGATCCTGCACGCGAAATTCAGCTTTCCCAAGATGGATTGCAGCCGCCGCAGTGACACTCGCCTTGCGCCTTCCAGGGCCGCAAGTTCTGCAGACAGGTCCAACACCTTCTCCAACGGCAAGCTGCATTCCATCTTGTCCGAATTGATCCGAATCCCCAGGAAAGTCAGATCCGTGGTCGGTCCTTCTGTCTTCTTTTCTGCCAGTGGAACCCCGAAATCTTGACATATCCTTGCGAAGGTCCGCAGTATGAAGTCGCATGTGTCTAAGCCCGCCGGTCCCACGAAAAGGAATTAATCGAGGTAATGGGTAATCTCTTGGCAGCCCGACTCGGTTTGTGCTACCCATTGCAGGAACGTACTGAAGGCTTCGAAGTAAGAACAAGAAATAGAGCATCCCATGGGGAGACACAGATCCACAAAGTACTGTCTGTCCACGAAGCACCCAAGGAACCGATGACTCTGAGGATGTACCGGGAGCAAACGAAGTGCAGATTCGATATCCACCTTTGCCATCTTAGCCCCGACACCTGCCCGCCTAACCAGGTCTGTGGCCCTATCGAAAGGGGCATACGACACTGACGAGTACAGCTTGTCAATCCCGTCGTTGACGGACCCACCTGGAGGATAGGATAGATGCTGGATGAGGTGGAATTTTCCTGCTTCCTTCTTCGGCACTACGCCCAGAGGGGAAATCACCAGACCCTGGAAGGGGATGAAGGGAAAGGGTCCCACCATCCTACCCAGTTCTACCTCGGTCCGGATTTTTTCTGCCGCTACCCCAGGAAACTCCTTTACCGATTTCAAGTTTCTTAGACATGACTCGAGCGGGACAAGAGAGCATGGAATCTTAAACCCTTCCTGGAAACCCTCCCGTAGTAGGGCGGCAGCCCCGGCTTTTGTTGCCAACCTACCGTAGCGTTCTAGCCACGGCAGCATTGCGCCCAGCTGTATGGGGGTCCGCCCCTTTTTGAGCGGGCTCTCCAGCCCTGTATCCATCCTTTTGTCTGGTGCATCTTGAGGCCGGGTGGTCCCCTCCACAATTCGCACAGACGTGCTTGAACTGGCAGTTTGGTGCCCACTTGCAGTTGCCTTCGTTGAATGAGTGACAGACGCCTCGACCAGCTGTGCTCGTAGCGGCAGGGCCTCTAGCCCCGCCTGGGTTCCGGCGAAAGGGCGCCACTGCCCGCATTGGTGTCATTATGTTCAGCCAATAGGCCACCGCCTTGTCGCTCCATGCCATCTCCGGACGGGAGGACATGTATTGCCGGAATTCCTCGTCATATCGCCACCCCACCATTCCACTATACGTTCGATATGCGTTCCTGATTTCCTCCATATACACGAACAGCCCGGAGCATTGTTCCGGGTGTCTTTCTCCCATGACGCAGGCCATGATGGCAAATGCCTGTAACCAGTTGTCAAACGTTCTTGGCACGCGCCTGAAAGTGTGCCTCGGTCATCTCCTTCCCTGTGAAACCTCTCTGGATTCTCGTTCATCCGAGACATTGGCAACAGGGAAAATATCTCTATGTACTCCCGTCGCCAGATTTTTTCTTTGACGTCCAAGGCTAAATGCGCCCCCAGATTGTCCTGGGCGCAAACGATGGATGGCCTTGCGGCCGCATCCGGCACATTTCCTCTGACCCTGTCCTGTTCTGCTTCTTACGGTGTGCGGCGCCACGATCATCGTGTTTGTAGTGGGGTTGGTAAGCTCCAATCGGGAGGACCTAACGGGAAGGGATGGCTCCGCCCACGCCTTCCCAGCCAAGCCCCCCACCCATGCTCCAACTTCCGCATCGGAGACGGCAATGTTATGGGTTTCTTTAAGGGCTTTTAGGGACAACAAGAATTGAGATTCCCTGGGAGAGGCTCCATGTACTGCCACCCCCGGCTCCCTGAAATTTGTCAGCTTCTCACCTGCTTCTCCTTGCCCTGGTGCCATCCTGGGTGCGACCTGCCGGTCTGGTCGAGCGGGGTCCCTGCACATCTCGACCGCTGTGGGCTTCTTTCACCCCCTCTTGTGCAAGCACAGCTGCAGCCGCAAGACTGTCTGCTCCGAGACCTGGATGTCCCTCTGGCTCTGGGGAAGCATGAAGAACAATCACTAGCTCTCCTGTGTCTATCCCTCGTTATGGAACGCGCAGTCCGCTCCCTCCCAAAGGAGTACTCTGACTCGGCGGCTACGCTAGGGCGTAAGGATTCCCTCCGGCTCGGTGGCCTATGGCGATCAATGCTATCCCTACCTCGGTCCTGCCCCTGAGTCACTATGGGCGTCCCTGTATCCGTAATGATGTCAGGGATGGGTGAGTTGCGCTGTGGTCCTAGCTCTCCTGTGAGGGGATTTCTGTGTCCTGGCTGGTGTTGAGGTGAAAATCAAGGGACTGTACCTGCTAGTTGACTTCCGGACCCTGGTGGGGCGCGATTGCCGTGCCACCTTGGCCGCTACCGGAACCTCGTCGATGACCACCAAGCTGTCGTCTGCAGCCATCTCCTCCATCACCTGATCCCTTCTTCCTCTAGTCGTTTCTCTTTTCTTCTCGGCCTCCCCCTTGGCGTTGCGTCGTCCCTGCGAAACACCTGCAGCGCTGGCAGTGGGTGCGGCAGGGGCCAACCGGTGAGAACCTGTAGGAGCTTTTTTAGAGCTCCTTGTATTTTTGCTGTTCCCCTTGGAGCCTCGAGGCTGATTAGGGGTGTCGCCCGAACCTTGGATCCGCTGTGAGCCATGGGACAAGACACTGGGCGGTGGCCGGATGTCTAGGCCCTCGCCCGCGCTTCCCGCTAGCTCCACGCTCTCTGCGGTGGGGGGGGATAAGCTCTTGACTCTCCAGAACCATATCCGTGCCCTCCCCGCTGCTCCTAGCCCTATTGCTCCGCTCGTAGGTAGCACGCTGCTCCGCCAGACTATCTAGGTTATGAGGCCTGTCCACCTGGCCCAGGCTACCGGTCACTGCAGGCCGGGCCTGTGCCTCAGTGGCGTCAGCCTCCCCCCCTATAGGGCCTGAGTCCATTCTGTCCTGGACCCACCTAACCCCATGACTCAATGCCCTAGTTCTGACCATGGTCAATAATGCCTCTAACTCCCCAGGGTCCATAATAAGCTGCCACCCACTTGAGACAAATGTGACACACCCCCTGGGACCTATAGGGCAGGGAATGCTGCTGGTAATGAAAGGCAATGATAAGTGCCTGGGGCCCTATTAATTGGACCAAGTGACAGGGGGAGGGAGAGGGGGGGCTACTAAAAGTGCCCAGGCTAACTCCCCAGGGGACAACTTAAAAGGGGAGAGGGTAGGTAGGAGAGAGATCGGGGGCCACTTATATACTGAGGCCCCCTATATTCTTGCTTTTTTCCTAATTGGAGAGAGCGCAGCGTGCAGACCTCAGATCAGATCAATGGCCGGCGCGGAGTGAGAAGGAAGCCCGCGAAACGGGCTTAAGTCCCCCCTCCCAGCCAATCCGGAGCGCCCAGGCTCCGCCGGGTCACGCAGCGCTGCGTCAGACCCAGCGTGCCTGGGCTGCCTCCGCGCCGGCCAATTTTGCAGATATAGTGCCATATTAAATTCCAGCCTTGTAAGTCCAATGTGTAGCACGTAAGGGCTGCATTCTTGAAATTTGGCCGTTTTTCATCGCTATTAAATTAGTATGGGCTGCGAGCTACGAGTGAGAGACGCTATTTCGTAAACCAGTCATCGGCCGTCGGAGTTGCGTACTCGCATGCAAACAATTAAGGAAGCATGTGTTACGGGTTCAGATGGAGCCAATGGAAAAAGAGATCGTTATCGTTACGTCACTGAAAAAGGGGAGGGTAGATTTCAAAGTCCTACGGGCTACAATTACAGTTTGCGATCGGACACTCAGGCCAGATATAATGCAATATGAATAAAGCTGTAAATATGATATTCTATTACATGTGAATTACAGTATATGTCTTGCAGGGATCAATATAACACAAGATATAAACATGAAAGAAAGTATTTTTTGGGGCCGATTTATGGGCTTGTTGTGCTATTAATTCTAAGACCTATCATCACTTTCCCTTATAATAAATGTACAGTAGAGTGTTGTTATTTGCATTACTAGTGCTACATATTGGACTTTATCCGTCTTGCGGGTGCTGCCTTTAACGTGCTTGCTCGCGAGTGACCACGTTGCAATTCAATAGCTGAATTGAACAAGTAGCAGTTACAGGCTCATCGGATCATAGGATTTATGAGCACAAAGTTCAACGTTGCTCAGCACGTAGCCTATTCTCGGCTGTCCTGCATGTTATCAGGCAAAGTCCACTGTGGGCAACGTTACAGGGCTAATTTAATACCCGTAACACGTAAATTTGGAGTTACGGGCTATGTTTTACAATGTAGCCCCAATTTAATGTGATGAGCTGATATTACATGAGAAGGGCTGTGTTAGGTGGAGAATCCAATAATGAAGAATAGGGTCTAGTCCAATTAAGCAGAAGATTTGTTTTTTTGCACAGTGAACACAGAGGTTGCTTACAGAAATGTCTGAAGCTATATTACATTACAGAGAATGATATACCCAAAGTGACATATATACTTACATACTGAGAAAGCAGCGGTGTGGTCTCATAATAAAGAGTAGTCAAAACAATAGAAAATTAGCAAGGCCATGATGTTTTGTGCCAGGAGGAGCAAGGGCGCATATCCTTTCAACAATTCTTGCGGTTAAAAATAGAGAAATAGCTTTAGATAAAGCACTCTGTACTTAAGTCAAGGTTACAACAGCATCATGTTGTTAAGCTTACAAAATGGAGGACAGTATACAAAATGTCTGAAAGCAGGTGCATAGGAACTGGGGGATAGAGGGGATAAATTCACCAGAGATTAAAGGGGATTGTCCTTTGTGATAAAATCTAGGCGGCAAAAAATATTCCCTTAAATTAATTATTTGGAGACCTTGAATACTGCCTGCATTTTAATCTTTATATGTGTTCTATTTTGTTTATTTTGCCTCCTAGTGTGTACCATTCTTCTTTATTTAGTTTTTACTCCCCCTCCACCTTTGTAAGATTTGGTCTGTCTCTGCTTGTGACTCTCCTGTGCATGGGAAATGATAGAGAGCACGTCTGACTTCATAACATGGCTGCCAGTGGGTCTGTCATGGTGCAGCCAGTCTGTTGCTCTCAGTGACCCTCACTTTCCTCTCAGTGCCTCCTCACCTTCTTGCAACAAGCAAGGAAAATAAAATAGATTGTTTCTCTAATCTATGTTATTCTAAATCTAAAGTGCTTTTGTGTAAATGAAGTGTGTGAAGATATTAAATATATTGTGCAGTGAAATTGTATGTATATTTTGAAGGGAGTGTATATTTATTTTGTTTATTGTGCAAGGAGACTGTGTATATATAGTGAACAAAGTGTGTGTGTGTTATCATTTATTTATATACTGGGAAGGGAGTTACTTTGTATATTGTGCAGCGGTTGTACATATATTATATTTATAGACTAGAAACTATATTTACTATATTTATAGGACAGGCAGTGTTTATGGTGTGTTTTTTTTTGCCTAAGTCCCACGTATTTCAATGCCTCAACTGATCGCCTCGCTTTGGCGCTCATCATCTAAGTGCTCCGAGCTCGGAAGGCTTCTGTACATCAAAGGCTCCCCTCGCTTCGCCAGGCTTGCAAGCGTGACAACAACTCGCAGTTCGACAACTATAATATGTGATTATTGTTTTTTATCATTGCCTTATTTTTTTTACAATATCTAGCATACATGTATCAATCCGTGGTGCTGTGATGTAACCCTCCAAGAATTTATTTGGCTCCTACGCCCCTGACAAAAAGCTTACAAAATGGGCTGTTTTTTCCACATAGGTAAAAGTGAAATGTGAGATGCACTAGAGATGCTTAGTAAATTCCTGCATTATGTGCAAAAACAGAAGTGATTAGCAATAAATCAGGATTTGAAGAAACCAACTTTAATGTCGTTTTTTTGCACTTTAGATTTTCAGACTTCAGTAGACATGCTTCCCGCCATCCCTATCTGGTGTTCAAGGAATCTGTCCTCACAGAAGTTTTTATCTCAGATTTATTTTTTTCTTCAAATACTGGTTTTATTACTGTTTAGTTACTAAATAATAATAAATGGATTAATGGTAGCATAAAACATAAGTACGACCCTGCAATAAACTAAACTCTGACCTCCCTGATGTAGGAAGGAATGGAATTCCAGAGTGGGCGCTACATAGGAAAATCCTGCAAGTGGGGGTATTTATGTGAGAGGGAAAGAGGAAGTCATGGGAAGAGTTGAATATGTTTAAGAGAATGCACAAAGATAAGAGCTGAGAAACATTAGTTTTACAGTTTTTGTGTGTCTACTAGCAATTTTGGCTATTCATTTTCTCTACTTTAGTGAAAATCTAACCATAAATAGAATTCCCCACTGATATACAATACACCAGCAGTAAACACCAGCTTTGCTGTAGTACTCTTCTCTGATGAGGATTGTGTGAAAGGGAATTGTGGAATATGGTCATGGGTGTATTTAGGTTTTATGCTACCCCAGGCCATACAGGTTTATACAGTGGAACCTCTATATTCAGCATTAATCCATTCCTGGGCGGATACTGCATTGGATGAATATAGAATTATGTTTTTTCCATAGGAATTAGCTAAAATATGAATAATCCCGTCCCAGACCTGAATCTGATACCTAAATGAATAAAAATGTAACCAGAACTTTACTGAGGAGCGATGATGGTAGAAGCTGAATTATTGTTTAGAAAGGGAGTCACCTTCCATTAAAACATGAGGTAACTCCAATTCTGGTGATCAATTATTATCCTTTGTTATAATCCTTTATTTGTAACGCGCCAACATATTCTGTAGCGCTATACAGGGGTTAAGTACAAGTCAAAACAATTTGAACACATTTCAATCAAACATATATAGCACTTTTCCTAAAGTACCTAACACGATTGAAAACCCGCAAACTTACATTCTAAAGGGATCAATGTCTTTTTTGTCCCTTTCCGAGGATTCACTAGCATTCGATTTAGCAAAGAACTTGTGCATTGTTGTCTGTTTTTTTACATTTTGTAAATAATATTGTATTTTTGGATGAATATAGGAGCATTCCTTTGCCCACAAAATTGACAAATATTGGAATTGACGAATATAGGGGCTGTAGAATATAAATACATTTTTTTCTCTCTTGCTAGTTTATTCATATATTTTATATTCTCTTTGCTTCTTAAAATTGCATGTATATTTGAATATGCATTTAATAGTGATTATTGTTCACATTACATCAAAGAAGTTCCCTCCATTATTTGATTATAATGACTGTGCCAGTCACTGGGGAAATTTACTAAGCATCTCAAGTATCTTAGATGGGCTCTAGTGTGTTTAGAATGTCCTATTTCATATGGGGTAACATTGAGAACACCACCATCATCATTCCATCTCAGCCACTTGAGATGCTTAGTAATTTCACCCCACTGAGTGAAACTAAAAGTTTATTTTTAAGTAAAATATTTTATAGGGCTAAACTGCTGTGTTGGCATGACTCGACAGGTAACCTGGCATCAAAACAACCAAACCCCTTTTTAGATTAAGGCAGGAATTTACTAAGCCTTTACAAAGGCTATGACAAGAGGGAAGATTTACTAAAGAATCCCAATTTTGGTTTTTGGGAAGACAGTTTCCCTATAGAAAACAGTGCATATTAATCACCATGATGCACTGCCAGTGTGATCTTTAGTAAATATTCCTTATCACTATTACCATGTGATGGCTTAGTAAATATCACTGTAAGCTTGGTCTGATCTTGAAAAATACTTAAAAAGGTTCATGGGTAAAGGAGGAGGGTTATTTGTGAACACAGGTGTGGGGAAGTTGTCTTTAACTAATATGAGGAGGAGGAAAGAAGTAGCAGATTGATATATAATACTGTATAAATCCGAAGGAAGTCTTTAGAGCTGTATTGGAAGGGCCCACAGAAATTAGACATTTATAGGCAGATACCTTGCATTTAGTCATATAGTGGTGTGTATGGGAATATATAGAGTGATGTGAGTTAAAGCAGAATAGTGCAAGGACATATAAACAGATTCCTCTTTTCTTGAAGGTGAAGTGTTGACTGCAGGTCATTAAAATGCTCATAAACATGACCCATGCATGATCCATTCAGGCTAGTTGATGGAATAACTGACACGACAACTTGAGTTGGGAGAAACAACGGGCCACAGCTTTATTTAGACACAATATAAACAAACAACCATAACTTGTTTAGATGACTAATTTAGTCCTTCCTTCCGGGGGAGGAGCCTGGCCACGAACAGTGACCTCACGCTTTGAGCCCTGCCCAAAGCCCCAATGCTTATCTTTAAGCACGCCCTGTGAGGTGGGGCCATCGCCCCCTTAAGCCAGTGGGCCGGGCAACTCACCTCCCGCCACGGAGCATGCGAGGGACGCCTCCCGAGGCTGCGATCCCCCCCTGCTGGACATTAAAGCCAAAGCCCGCAAAACACTCTCCCTAAACTCCAACATCATCAACTCGTACCCTATTTCCGTAAGATGAACCTTATCCTTTGAGAAAAAGTCATCTGCGCCGACCGGTTCGAAATCTTTATACCGGATGGCCGAGAAACCTTGTTTTCTCACAAAGCTCGCAATCTGCTGGTTTATCTTCTGTCTAGCCTTATCTAAGCATACTGGGTCGCGCGCGTTACGCCATGATCTTCTCTTGATCATCTCAGACCAGATAAGGAACGTGCCAGGGAACTTCTTCACCCATTTTTCGATGTCCCGTCTCATCACCTTTAACATCCGTCTCATGGGAACTGTCCCCAAATCGTTCCCGCCGGCATGAAGAATTATAACACTGGGCTGACCGTAACGCTGCGCATACGTTTCCAAGAGACCGTCGAGCTGCGCCCATCGCAGACCCCGAACGCCACACCACCTTACGCGTAAGTCCGTAATAGGAAAGCCCAGTTGTGCCTTTTCTTCGGTAACTGCGGCTAACCTATGGGCCCAGTACACGTAGGAATGGCCCACAATCCATAGTTGCTTCTGTTCCCCTGAAAGTAGAAAGCAACACCATTAAACCACTGCATTTGGCCGTACATAGGAACGAAAACGGTCCGAGTCCCACCTACCGATGCGCTTTACTGCCGCGTCGGGCAACCCCAACCTAGCCGCTTCAGTGGCAGCTCCAATCCGAAAAGAGTGTGTCCCAAAGTCGGACTGCTTGAAACCGAGCCGGTGCAGTGCGCTTTTTAAAACTCTTTTAAACTGATACACAGACAGTGCCGTTCCATCGGCGTGGACCAGCAGCGAACACCGTCCCACCGGTCGCTGCTTAAGGTACTCCACTACACATGCATATGGGCAACACTCTGTGCCAACCTGATGCAGAACCACTTCTCTTCCTTTACCCACTTGGTCAGTCTTTGACCTCCGCAACCACAATACCACCGTACCTTCCCTGAGGCAGGTATCCACCAATTGCAGACCCCCCGAACCGTGTCTACTGTTCGCGACTAACTCCCCTATCCTAAACGCTCCGAAGAACGCCAGGGAAAAAGCCGTTCGGAAAAGTAGAGATTCAAAGGGATCCCTGCAAACAACCACCAGTTCCTGAGCCAATCTCAGCAACAGCGCAAATGTTATTGGCCGCCTACTATCTGGCCTTTGCGCACCGCTGAACATTCCGCGCACCACTTTGCGCACTAGAAACTCCTTAGTAAGGTCCCTCTGCCCAGCAAGCTTAAACATAAAAGCAAGCGCCGTGACCTGTCTCCCTACTACGGGTTTTGATTCGCCTTGCTCGGCGCACCGCAGCAGGTACCAAAGCAAGATCCCTACGCTCTTGTCCTCCGTCGTGGCACCACCTGCCAGTGACACTAGGCTATCCCATTTAGCCCACACGCGTCTATAAGCGTTCCACGTCGCTGGGGCAACAGACTGTCTCACGAGTCTCGTTACCTGACAGCTCCAATCTCCCATAGCTCCTCGGGGATGAGCTCCCCCAGGGCGTTCGCACGAGGAGCCAGCGCCCTGAAACGATCCTCCTGAAACCGAGAGAGGGCGTAAGCAATTCCGTTATTCACCTTTGTCACGTGTCTTGCTTGAAACCATATGTTCAAGCGAAGGCAACATAGCACAAGATGCCTAAGCAATCTAATCACTGGTACGGATGCCGCCGTGATGTTGTTCACGGCTTCCACCAACCCCTTATTACCCGAATGGAAAATGACTCGCCTGTCCCTGAAACAAGGACCCCATAAGTGCACTGCTACCACCATAGGAAACAGCTCCAGGAATGTAGGGTTCAGCAGTAAACCCGCCTCTTCCCATTCCTCCGGCCATGCCGCAGCGAACCATCTCCCTTGGAGATACGCCCCACAACCGATCGGTCCAGAACCATCGGTGTGCAGGTCTAGCTCTGCGCTGGTGGTGCCCTCCTTTTGAAGGACCACCCGCCCGGTAAAGTCTGCAAGGAACCTTGCCCATACCTCTGCATCATCACGCATGGCCTTAGAGACTGTTAGGAAATGATGGGGCTTCGCAATCCCCACCGTAGCCAAAGACATTCGTCTACAGAATATCCGCCCCATGGGGATAATTCTGCACGCGAAATTCAACTTCCCCAATATTGATTGCAGCCGCCGGAGGGTCACCCTCCGTGCGCCCCGCAGCGCCGTAATCTCGGCTTGCATGTCCTCCACCTTCTCTAAGGGAAGACTGCACTCCATTTTGCAGGAGTCAATCCGAATCCCCAGAAAAGTCAATTGTTCCGTAGGGCCCTCCGTCTTATCATGGGCCAATGGTACCCCGAATTCTGTACAGATTTCGGTGAACACCTCCAGCATAAAACGGCAAGCGTCGTTTCTCGCTGGGCCAACAAAAAGGAAGTCATCCAGGTAATGGGTAACACTCTTATACCCCGCCTCGATGCTCACAACCCACTGTAAAAATTTGCTGAAAGCCTCGAAGTAAGCACAGGATATCGAGCATCCCATGGGTAAACATAAGTCAATGAAGTAACTTCCGTCTACGAAGCACCCCAGCAACCGATGGCTTGTCGGGTGCACGGGGAGCAATCTGAATGCTGACTCGATGTCCACTTTTGCCATAAGGGCCCCCTGGCCCTTCCTCCTCACCAAATCGACCGCCCGGTCAAATGACTCGTAAGACACAGTAGCCTGGTCTCTTGATATGCCATCGTTTACCGAACGGCCTCTGGGGTATGAGAGATGCTGGATCAGTCTAAATTTACCCTTCTCCTTCTTGGGGACCACCCCAAGAGGAGACACAACTAAACCCTGGATGGGCGGGGCCGCAAATGGCCCGGCCATCCTCCCCAATTTTACTTCATTAAGCACCTTAGCTTTGGCTACCCCTGGGAAATCCCTAGCCGACTTCAGGTTTGGGACAAGAAAACCTTGAATGTCGACCCCACATGGAATCCGGAATCCTTCTCGGAACCCGTCCTCCAATAGGCGCGCCGCTTCGGCGGTGCCTGCCAATTTACCGTAGCGCTTTAGCCACGGCAGCATGGCGGGGAGGCGTATGGGCGTCTTGCCCCTTTGCAGAAGGCTCCCCCCTGCCTCCCTCTTTGGGTCTACTGCATCTAGACAGGGGGTGTTCACCTCCGCAGTTTGAGCATGCATGCTTAAACCTGCAGTTAGGCGCCCATCTGCAGACCCCCTCGTTGTACGAAAAACAGGTCTTAAGACCTGCTCCTGAGGCGTGGGTGGGGCCCTTACCTCCACCGGCCCCGCTCCGAAAGGGCGTCGTGACTCTCATGGGTGTCATGATATTTAGCCAATACGCCACCGCTTTGTCGCTCCATGCCATACTTGGCCTTGAGGCCAAGTATTGCCGGAATTCCTCATCGTACCGCCACCAGGCTGTACCCCCATAAACCTTGTGAGCATTCCGAATTTCGTCTATGTAGACGAACAATCCCGAACTCTGTTCAGGGTGCCGCTCACACAGTACGCAAGCCCAAATAGAAAATGCTTGCAGCCAGGTATCAAATGTCCTGGGTAGCCTAGCAAAGGATTTCCCCTCCCTGGGGCCCCTCTCGGCCAGGTCTGTTTGCCTAGACATAGGAAGAAGGGAAAACAACTCTATAAACTCCCTCCTCCAGATCTTTTCCTTTACTTCCTGTGGAAGGTGTGCACCCAAATTATCCAACGAGCAGAGGACTATGGGCCTCATGGCTGCGTCGGTAACCCCCACAGTGTTATTCCCAACTGCTGCTATTGCGCTGCCTACCGGCTCGGGCGCGCGCAAGCTAGCTAGCGCCTCGCTCGCGCTCGCTGGCGCCACTACCGCTGCTGGCTGGGACCATGCACCCTTTGCTAGCCCCCCTATCCACGCTCCCATGTCGCGCTCGCTAACCGCAATGTTATGCGCAGCTAATAGAGTCCTTAATGACCCAACAAAACCACCCTTGTCTGCTGCGCAGCTCAATTCTGAGCGCTCACCTGCTTCTGGAAGCTTAGGAGTAGATACGGCCAACGGAGTATCCCCGCGTCTCTCCTGACGCTCCGGGGACTCTGACCGTCTGGCCCTCCGCGGGCTTCTCCTCTCAGATCCAGTGCAAGCACAGCTGCACCGACAAGATCTTCTGCTTCTAGACCGGGATCTCCTTCTAGATCTGTGGGTACAAGAAGAACAGTCACTAGCTCTCCGCGACCTGCATGCCCGCGCCCATACCGCCCTTTCCTCGTCTGAGGAAGGGTCCTGGTCAGCTAAGCTTGCGCGGCTGGAGTAGGCTAGCACTGCCTCCGCCGCCCCCTGTAGGGGGCCCCCTGAGACTTCCTCGGGCGTTGGAATATCCAGCTGTTGGTCAGTCTTAGACCCTTTGCGCTGTGGCCTAACCGTATCGCCCTCAGTCTCTACTCTGCTACGCCTTAGCGGTGTGTGCGTAAATAGCAGCGGACTGTACCTGCTCGTAGCCTTCTTAGCTCGAGTGGGGCGTCCTAGCCTCGCCACTGCCGCTGTCACAGGCATGTCATCAATCATGACCATGCTGTCTTGGCTGTTCATCTCTCTGATGACCCCATCTCTTCTCTCTCTCGTCGTCGCCATGCTCCTCTCGCTGCCAGTTGGGCGTCCCTGTAAAGTACCAGAAGCACTGTTAATTAGGGAAACCCCAGGGACCGTCTGCTTGGCACCGTGAGGGCCTGTAGGAGCCTTTTTTGGACTCCCGGCTTTTCTCTTACCCCCTGCACCCCCCTTGCGGGGTGTTAGAGGGGTGTTTCGCGACCTTTGTCGCGGCCTAGGACCTTTAGGCAAGTTGGCAGGTGGTGGCCGGATTGCTAGGCCCTCACCCCCACCGCCCGTGGTCCTGGCGCTCGCCTGCCTGGGGGGTATGGGGTCCCGGCCGCCCTGACCTGTAACCCCCCCATCTCTGGTGTCTCTGCTACCTGATGGACGTGGGTCTGGCAGCCCTACAGCGGTGGGATGGGAAAAAATTTCCCTGGAGGCATCAGGATTGGCTAGGAGACCAGCCACCGCAGGCTGTTCCTGTACAATGTGCTGAGCTCCAAGCGCAGAAGGCATGGGAGGTCCCAGCCTGTCCTGCACCCACCTGACCCCTTGGCTTAAGGCACGGGTCCTAACCTCAGCCAGTAAGGCCTCTAAGCCTTCTGGATCCATAGCAATTGCTAACAGGGGAACAAACAAGGGGCACAACAAGCAGAAAACAGGCACACACAGACACAGGAACACACACAGACACAGCACACCACAGGGAGACAGGGACACACACACACACAAAAACGGAGGAGGAAAAGAACACAAAAACAGACAGGGATAGCCTCAACAGTGATATCCCCTTATATGCTGGTAAGCTGGGGTGAAATCTCAGTAATTAAACCTTCCTACTGTGTTTTTAATGCTGCAGGACCTCAGACCTCCGTCCATCCAGTCGGGAGACCGCGCTGCTGTGTTCAATGGCGCGAAACGGGCTTCCGACACGCCCCCCGACGCTCCTGATTGGCTAATAGCCTCACAGGCTCCGCTGGGTCACGTGACGCTACAGGCTGACCCAGGGAGCCTGTGCAGCCTCCGCGTCGTTCAGAAAGCTTGCAGGAAATGTACCGTATTTTTTTTTAATCTAATCAGACACAGCTTCATGTACATTTACCTGCCTAATTGTGCACATAGTCATGTACAATGTAATCAGACCTATAATATAAAATGCAGAAAGCACATTGAAACAGATTTACACATTTGTTTTTTAGTGATTTTACATATTACATAAAAAATTTGTGAAGCAGCTAAAATAAGGTAAATTTTTCTTTCAACGTGTATTTTAATGAAAATTATATATATATATATTTACTTTTTATAAAGTAATTAGCTGAGTTTAAAATTTCCCCAAAAAAATATTGGTACAACATTGCAAAATGTTGTACTGCTAAGCACCATATGTATAGAAATCAATACATGTATGTATGATATAGCAAAAGTTGTTAAGGGTGGGTTCAAAGGTCAGAAAAGCTATTATGGTATCATTCTGACATCAAAACAGTGCAATAACAGCTTTTGACTACTGGGGCTAAGACCTTCTGGTCAACACTCCTGCAAAAGGAATTGAAAAGTGCTGCCACACGAAGAAAGAATTGTCATGAAACAGCCATTCCACAAAAATATATTATCAAAAGTTAGAAAATGTATCAATAACTAACAAACCTACATTCCATTCAGAAATGTACACATCAGAATATATAAAATTATAGTAGTTGTAATTAGTCGTGTTGGGATTGCTATATATATTTTCCTGTTCTACTAGTACTATATTTTAATAGTCACGTTTTTCAGAGGTTGTAAGCAATACTGACAGCTAAATGGATTCCTCAAATAATTTTTTATGATGCATACATACAAAATATACACAATTCTAAACAAAGACATAAAATAAACAAGCACACTCATATACAGGGTTGAGTCACATTATTATGACCACCACGCAGCAGCGAGTAGCCAATGAAATCCTGCACGTGTCATGAGCTGGCTTGGTGGGTAGGTGGGTATATAAGGGGACATCTAGGCGTTCTGCAAACATATCAATCATCACTGTCATGGGTAAAATGGGTGATTTATCCGACTTTGAAAAGGGGATGATTATTGGCTTTCAGGCCAAGGGTGGCAGTATTTCTGAAACAGCACCATTTGTGAACTGTGTGAACAGTGTGGAAACTGTGGAGCACCACATGCCATTGATGTCAGAGGTGAACGTCAGCTGCAAAGGTGTGTGAGGGCCAACCAACACGCTACAGTTTAACCACTCATTGTCTAAATGAACCAGGGGGCTACCAGGCTTTTGTCTATAACAACAGCGAACCCTGTTGCTGGCCACTGCACCCATGCTGACAAGGGTTCATCGTCAAAAACGGCTTCAATTTGCACGACAGTACCAAAATTGGACCTCTTCTCATTGGCAAAGAGTTACCTTCTCTGAGTCATGGTTTCTGCTCCATAGACTGCACGTTGGGGTGTCAGGCGTGAAACTTCAAAGAACAAAAGCTCTGCAACCATTATTGGAAGAACACAAGCTGGTGGTGGCAGCATTATGATCTGGGGAATGTTTTCTTGGCATTGTCTGGGTCCACTCATACCTCCAGAAGGAATTCTCAACCAATTTAGTTATCTATCCATCCTTGCAGATAAAGTACACCCATACATATTGCCTGTCTTCCCTGGAGCGGATACGATATTTTAGCAGCACAAAACAACATGTTATACGGCCAGAATTGTCTGGGAGTGGTTGGAGGAGCATGATGAAGACTTCCAAGTACTTCCCTGGCCTCAAAACTCCTTGGACTTAACCCCATTGAGCACCTGTGGGACCACCTCGATCACCATATTCGCCATATGGATCCTCCAGCACGCACTCTTCAGCAGCTGTCGGATGCAAGGCAGTCACTTCCAGCATCTTATTGACTCTCTACCACGTCATCTACCTGTTTGTGCGGTACACGCCGGCTACTTGGGATATAAGGGTCATAATAAAGTGACTGGACAGTGTTTGTATCTTTCATTCATATTTGTTTGTCCAAAAGTTTAAATGATTACAATATTAGCATTGCACTGATTATTTCACTTTTGATTGAAGAGATTAGTGGTTTCTGACCCCACAAATGTAAATTTCTGGTAGTTACATTTATTCAGATTTGAATGGAATATACTGATCTATTGAATGAGTTTGCATATACAGCAGTAGTGAGTTAAGAGCATTTACATACAAAGATGGGACTCTTGAATATATAAAAACTTTTCTGAAAAAAATGATGCCTTCAACCACTTGATTCTTAAAACATCATAGCATATGCGAATCTATCATTTTAATATGTCCAATTGTGTAGAGTAATATCAGCAGGAGACAATTCAGTGTTAATTGCTTGTTTAATCAATTAAACCTTAAAATGCAAGTGTAAGCTCTTTTCAGGTTAAACCTAGTTTTAGTTCTCTATTAAATAACATTAAAAATACATGTGCAAACAGCAGCAAATCAAAGCTTTAGCCTGAAAATATAATTTAAAAAAACAGTGTACCTCAATAATGGCTGTTGTTGTACCCCTCCCCACCTATTTTATTGTCTTGAGTAAGTAAAAGATTCCAAATTCTAATGGTGAACTAAATATAGGTTTAACATGGAAAGTGTGTAAAATGGACTTTTAGTGACACAGCATAGGTTTCAAGGATGGCAAATTTAAAATTAAATGTAATAACAAATACCTTATCAACTGCATAACACTGGATTTTCCCATATTAAGCTGTCATTCAGCCTTTCTCACACCCACAAACCAAGATTATAATTCATTTCATTTTCATCTGCACAAAAAAAGACTAGGCAAATCTGAGAGGCTTATCACTAATTATCACTAATTATCTCCCATTAACAAAACATTTTAATATCTGTTTGTGGCTGGATCAGAAAAACTAACTTATAACTGAAAATGACATTTAATTTTACTGTAGAATTATTTTTTTTTTAACATTCAATTGATAATGTACCTATTATCTAAAGTTTTAAATTATGTATTTGTATTAGAAAATAACCTACTACAGTAGAATCCTCTGAGGGCAAAAAAACAGGCAAATACAGAATTATAAAATATTAAAATAAAAAAGAGAAAACTGTTACTGCACACAAACAAAACATGACATTGGTACATATTAGATGATGTGTTCAGTGTTCAGTTGTGTCCAACTCTCCATGACCCTATGGACCGCAGCATGCCAGGCACATCTTGTGTCTGATGGTACTTTATGGCAAAGATATGAGTGGGTTGCCGGTTCCTTCGCCAGTGGACTGTGATTTGTCTGACCTCTCTGCTATGACCTGCCATCTTGGGTGACCCACCCTACATAGTATAGCTCACAGTATAATTGAGGTACACAAGCCCCTTCACCACAACAAGGTAGCGATCCAGAAGGGGATATTAGATGATAATTGTTGTAAAATAAAGTTATATTCTGAAATTTAGATTAATCTAAAAAGTCCCACTTTAGAACCTTTGTTGAACCTGCATTATTGATGAGCAAGGCTACTTGATAGTGTGGGTACAACATATTAATCTAAGAAATGCTCTACACTCAAACTTCACAAAATGTTAAAAATGTTATAATCTTTTATAATTATTGTAATGTGAAGCATAATTTTACAAAATGATGGCTTGATCAAATTCAAGACACAAATACATTAATTCACCACTGTGGTTATATATCTACAATTTTACACTACACTTGAAAATATGCAAAAATGTTATGTTATAATAATAATAGCCTCTAATTTACTACCTTGTGTATGCAAAGTTCTACACTAATGTAAATCTTTTGCTCCCCCAGGTTAGGGCACTCAGTGCACAGCCGTAAATCCTGCATTAGCCGCAACAGATTTCTGTAGCCAATCCAAGCTTTATGGACGAGACAGGGCCCCAGGAGCCAATAGGATAAGGGAATGTCATAAATCTTATAATGAGTGGGAAGAGCCTAACAAGTGGCGTAACGGCAGCTTCAAGGAAACATTAGAGATATATATAAATAAATATTTTTTTTATTTGTTAATATATTTTGATATAAAAAAATGTATTTATAGGTTCAATAGAAAAAGATGTGTTCATTTTGTGTTAAAATTATATATGTATAGACAATGCATTAGAGCATTTGTTCCTAGGCAATGTGGTTTTATGACATGTGTTAACCCCTTGATTGTTTGTTACCCTGGATTTTGTATCATAAAACAGGCTTAATACTAACATATCATATTTTTGAATTACATATATGTTTTTATTGGATTGTTAAGTGCCAAATAATGTTGACATTTCATCATTCTGTCATGCTTTTTGTGCTATACTGTCACTTTAAATGCTTCTGGGGGACCCAGAAAGGGTTTGAAAACTCTTTACGGGTGGTCTTTGTACTCACAAATCTTTCTTCTGCTTTCTGAAGTTACGGCAATACCCTGATCCATAAAGTCTTATTAGCATAGGGTTTGGTTGTTAAAGTGTAACGGAGTAACTCAAATTTATTGTCAGTGTAAAAATGAATGGAGATTTGTGCCTTGCATATCGGCTTTGTCATGAAGTTAACTCGCAGCAGTGGCCCGTAGTTCTGTTTTTTAGGGATGGGGGATTAACATAGCCAGGTAGGATATACTGTGCTGTTATGGAACTCCTAATTGATTTTGCTGAAATTTACACAGGGCCCTAAGTCTGCACAATGGGAATGAACTATATATAACTGCCAGTACAGAACTGTGGAATGATCATTAGTTTACAAGTAGTTTGAAAGTAACCAACAGTATCAGCTGACAACAAAAATGGATTCCTGCAGTAAACAATGATTTAATGTCTAATATCAACATGTATTGGTTGTGTTTATTTTTATTTTATTTGTTTGGTTTGTAAATACATTTTGATTATTATCGAGTTTACGTATTTAAAGAAAATATAGAAAAATTGTGACCAGGTGGCCCTAGCTCAGAAGCAGATTTTTTGCATCCATGACAATGAGAATAAAAATACTTTATTATAATGAACTAGTCAAACATATATGTTAGGTTTTATGAAATTAGGGGACATTTAGTCCAATAGTTTATTTCACATATTTAAAAGAAGGTGTTTTAGACATTAGAAAATTGTTTAATTGAATGAAAAAAAAGAAGTGATCTGAAATCCAGCAACATTTTTTTTTGTTATGCAACAAAGATGGGGTTTGGAAGACTTTAAAGGCACATCTGACTTTCCTTGGTTTCCCATTTCTCTAATCTAACACATTCTGCTTGTCAAACACACACATTACATGGAGTCATTCGATACACACACAGATTTATTTTATCTTAAAATAAAACTTGTTTCCCACACCCCCAGAGCTGCTTACATAGGCACCTGATACCTACCAATAAAAACACTGCATTTCATTTTTTACCTTTGCTAACCTTCAAGCAAGTAGAAGCTCAATGCAGAAATATACAGACCAGTGTCCGACTTCTTCTACTTCCTTCTTCACAGAGACTACACATCCCATGATTCCTCCCTGCACAAACTGCCATCATTGATTGTTACATTGTTATAAAATGTATAGCTGCCTGTGATTGCCCAAAACAAATGATGAATCTTATGCTAATTTCATCTCACAAAAGCTATTGCTTGCAAACTCAAGAGATTTAGCAAACATCAGGGTGAGATTGTTAATGTTTATTTTGGTATTTTTTTCATGCAAACAAAATGTTTGCATACACTACTGATTCTCCTCTATCTGATGCATTCATAATCCAGGAAACTTAAATATGCCTTTAACAGTGAATGCTCTTGTTTCCAACATTACTGTGACTAGACACATATGTACCAATGCACAAGATGGCTAACTGACAAAGCTGATTGGTTACACAAAAGGATTTGCAGATTCTGACTGGATGAACACAAATTAAAACAACATGTCACAAATTTAGAAAGAGCAGCAGTCTATATTAAAATAAAGGTACATTTGACTTCAAACACTTATATTTCAAGTGAGGAAACTTGCAATGTTTTTCTGTCTAAAACAATGTTTTTTTAATATAAAAAAGTAATATGTTTAACTCATTACCTTTTTTATGAAATGAGGCTACTATGAAAGCTACCATTTTGTTTTTTTGCTGTTCTTCTTCTTGAGATAGGAAGAGACTTTAAATTCACAATAAGCTTCTATCTGTTCAATGCAAATGTGGCAGCTAAAATCACCAGTGTTTTAAACATGAGTAATGGAAAGTTCTTTAGTGTTGCTCTTAAAAGCTTGTCATTAACTATTGTCATTACATGAATATGTTTGTCCAATTAAAAAACGTATCACTATATACTGCAATACTCTGATTATATATATATATATATATGTATATATATATATATATATATATATATATATATATATATATATATACACACATATATTATAACTAATCATTTTTACATTTTTATTAATATTTCATGAATATTTCATATTCTGTGAATTGTGCTGACAGAATTTTCCAATTTTATTTATTCTTGTATGTTCTGTGTTTAATGGCTCAATATTAGTAATATATTTTTATATAACTAATAATGATACTGCTATTGTGGTTTAGTTAAAAGCAAAATTTGTGTTTAGCAAATTTGGTGAACTTTTCACAGTTTGCCGCAAGTAACACGCCTGTTAAACATCCCATTCACCAAAACACGTGTACAACTAGCTCTTACAGTGGAAAAAGCCATTAGTAAAGTGCACAATGACCTGAGATGCTGGATCACAGGTTGCTGTGGGCTTTCACACCCTTGTACACACCAGCGATCCTTTAGTAAATTCCCCCCATTATGTGGTACTGAAAAGATTGGGTTTCTTTTTACGCCAATGCCTGTTTTTATGCAATATATGGTTAAAGATCATATTAGCATTACTGAAGTTACATAGAGGAGCAGCTTTGCAGAATGATTGTTTAGTTACAATATAGGAGAATGTTAATTAGTCAAGGTTAATATTGCCTGAATAATTCAAGAGACATAAAGGATTTTTAATAAAAGGTGCAATTTGTTCGATACATTTCCACCACTATACTATTCCCCAGGTGCCAACAGTGTGAATAGCGTTTTCTTGGGTAGACCTAGTTAAAAGGTAGAAAATTTAGGGGTAATGTCAGAAAGTACTAGTTTACAGAAAGATTAATGGATAAATGGAACAGCCTTTCAACATACGGTAAGTGGCAGAGTCAAACACAGTAAAAGAATTGAAGCATATGTGGGATAAGCATATAGCTATCCTGAACATTAATTAAGCCAAATGTTTCATTAGATAAAATTGGTAGACAGGGTGGGCCAAATCTAGGTTTCTATTTTAGACTAGGTAGAGACAATGCACAGGATGATGGTGCGCTTGCCTCCAATCCCAATCCAGACTGGCTGTGTAAATTAAGTAATGATCAACGTATCAGATAGTGGTGAGAGACAATACAATTAGAATAGTTATATGGTAACTGGGTGTGCTGGGGAAACTGAGTGGAAATTTTGTTGAATTGAGAGGGGGTGATGATATGCCCATACAATATGTGGGACTGTACATTATAAGATCTAAAGAGCAAATTAATAATCTAGTAAAATGCTCAAATGGGAGAGAGACCGAGGAATCTCATGGTCACTAGAAATCTAAAACAAAGCATTTACGCTAGTTAAGAGCACATCAAAGTGCGCATCATATCGGGAATTATATATTAAATTAATCCAAAGGTGGTACA
Organism: Discoglossus pictus; assembly: GCA_027410445.1. NCBI lineage: Eukaryota > Metazoa > Chordata > Amphibia > Anura > Alytidae > Discoglossus > Discoglossus pictus. Next base: position 173,617,770 of record CM050166.1, on the reverse strand, counting down.
ATGTCCCCACGACACTGAAAAGATTTACCTCTAATAATAATGTTCTATGTTGTAGGGGTTGGGGAGAGAAGGGGACTTACATTCACTAATGGTGGCAATGTATACTAGTCCAGGAGTTCTGGAGGAATTATTTGGTTAAAATGTCAGCTATAATGAAAATAACTATACCCCTTAACCCTGAAATATGTTTACTACACATGATTCCGGATATAATTCCAATCTCTACTAGATATTTTGTCTCACATTTATTATTAATTTTGAAATGGTTGATAGTAAAGGTTTGGAACATATGCCATCTTGGAATGAAGTAGAAAGACTTATAAATAGAGATAGAGATATGGTAACCAAGGTGGAAAATATGCTAAGGCCAAATGGATAATTTGGACTCAATTATAACTACCACAAAGTTTGCTCTATGAAAAAACTGTTACAGATATTAACATTTTCTAGTTATGTCTCCTCCATGCAATTAACTGTGTTGTATTTTGTATTGTTTTGTATTTTTGTATGCTTGTATTTGTTTATGTTATGTATGTATTGAAAATAAAAATGTTCTAAATAAAAAAATGTGGGACTGTGATGTAGGTAATACAGTATTTTACTTGAGTCACAACAAAAACAGAGGTGATGAAGCAGAGAACGAACTAACCTTGATAGGTTAGTTCTACAGACATGATAAACTACTCTGAGACCATCCTATTTTAGCTCACTTGTGCCCTTCACAGGGAGAAGTACCCTGTAGTATATGAGTCTGGTCTCACTCAGAGTGATCCAGCCCAAAATACCAGGCAATTCTACCCTGAACAGGAGAAACAGCAAATCCCTGACATATGTTTCGGCCTTAGTTGGGCCTCATCAATAGGGTGTAGCTGATATCTCCATAAGGTACAGTGAGCAAGGAATCCACGTATGGAGCCCCTTTCACCCTTAGGGAGACTAAGACTAAGGGTCCTTTGCATAAGCAACAGCAAAAATAGAAATGCTCAATCAGAGAACAAACTAACCTTAATAGGTTAGTTCTGTGGACATAACAACTAGCCTCTTTTGCTCACTGTTCCCTTTACAGGGAGAAATATCATGTAGTATATCAGTATGGTCTCAGTCTGAGTGATTCAGCCCCGAAATGTATAGGAGATAAAGCAAACCTTTAGAAGTACATTTCAACCTTAGTTGTACTTCATCAATCGGGGTTTAGCAGAACTCTGTAAGGCACAGTGATCAAGGTGTCCACACTTGGAGCTCCCTGTCACCCCTAGGGATATCTGTTTTGCTTGCTAGCATGGTAATGAGGGTACAGTGATGGGGAATAGTAATGAAATGTTGGGGTGAAATAAAGGTATTGGTAAGGGGTCATTTTTGATCATGCATATTATGTTTTCACACATAACAATAGTTTAATTATATGCAGAAAGAAGTCACCCCAAATTACACCTAGTGATTGGCCTATTACAATATCACAATTATATTACACTGTTTGAATTTATTATGAAGATGTCAGTGCCACTTTTGGCTGATATTCAACCATAAGTATCCAATACAATAAAATGACACAGTTCACATTAATTGTAATTAACATTAGTGTGTATTATTATTATGGAATCTTATTTGAAGGTATTGGGACTCCTTTTTATTGTGGGGACACATTCAAAACACACTTTCAGTTGTGGAGTTGTTTGCTTCTTTGGAGCTATGCATTTTACATTTTTCATACATTAAAGAGGACGTCTGGTTACATTGATTTTAAAGACATTTTCAAACAAAATCTGAATAGAAAAATCAAGCAAATTCATGCAATTAAACAGCAAGGTCGGCAAAAATGTATCAACACCACCTGCAAGTATACAAGGAAGTCTGTATATGTAAAATAGTTCTTGTTCTTTCAGTGTTACAATTATTTTTCTTTCTCTCCTAGGCCAAAAAGAATATATTTTCCATGAATGCTTGCAAAGCTAGAGCATTCAGGCCAACACAAATAGGGTATTACAAGCTGAGGAACAGTTCCTAAGGCACCGTTTTATTAGAACTAGTGTTTATATCAAACAATACATCCTAAGTACTTTCTATTAAATTTGGACAAATCATTTGCCTGAGGATTATGGTGTTTTGCCATTGAAATGTAATCCTTCTGTTGATTTTGTACCTGCCAACCTAAACAGAGTAATGTACAATTCTATAAAAATGTGAATTATAAAAAAAAGATGTCCATATCTTAGCATCAAGCAAAAAAAAAAATATAAGCTTAGCCAGTGTGTCAAACCAACATGATTTTAAACAATCCCTCTTGACAAACAGTACAGTAAAGTATATCCCTTTAGTTACAAGTAAAGCTTATTTAATTTGAAACCAACCATTAAAGACTGTTCTTTAGCCTTGCATGATATGCCCTCCGGCAATAGTGCATTGAAGGTATGCAAAATGTGTTGCCGATCTTTGTTCACAAAGTACCTGCTTACCACATGGGGCAGAGGTCAATGAGAAGAGTGTTTTACCTTTTACCACACTGCTGCATCTCAAATATTTAATACACTTAGAAATATATAAAACATAACTTTGTCACAGGCTTCAATGTATTTTTATAACTTTAGTAGGCTACACACCACCTAACTTGAAAAAACACCATATATAAATAACAAGTAATGTATTTTCCCTGGTTTCCTATTAACAGAAGCCACTAACTCCTGGTTCCTGAAGGAGGGAGGTTTGTGTGTAAAGAAGCTGTGAAGTCAGCACACAAATGGCATGCTCAGACTTGATTCAGTAAAAACAGCCTTTCTGGTGGATCAAAGGCAAATATTTCAAACATCTGAGAATCTGACAGATCCAAAAAATATTTTGGGCTGATGTAGAGCTGGCGTACATAGCATTCCTAATTTATTCCACAATAAAATGCATGTCTTTTGTATTGCAAAAATATAAAACTGGTAATTTTATAGAAAATTTGTCAAATAAAAGCGCAGCTATAGAGTGTCATTTATCGAGTCCTGCAAGGGAATAAATATATAAATATTTTGCACTAGTTTTGTGAAAAATTAGACTATTGCAGTATGCAGTTTACATTTTTTACTGGGCAAACATTTTATTCAGTGACAAATAAAAAATGTAGCACTGTTACTGCAATACTCTTATTTTTCATATGTTACTGGACATTCACAATCTGCAGCACTGGATTTGTCAAAGAGATCATTCATTTTGTTTCTATGATATGTTTTTATTTTAAAAGAAATCTTTGTACAGTTTTTGACATAATTTTGTAACCACAGACATGTTCGAAAAAATAAAAAGTATTACTGGCATTCAGTAAATGAGAGGTTACCTTCCTCTGCTTCACCCTTAGAGAGGGTCATAGATTTCATGAGTTGACAGGAAGGAATTTGAGATTCGATGTAACCACCTTGAACAATTTTGTACTTAGCTATACTGTCTTAAACTTTAATTATGGCTTTACTGGATGCTTATACTTTAATTCATGGTTTCATGTGATTCAATATCTGTCAGTGGAGAAGGAGATTGATAACAGTGGTTGCTAATTGATCATTTTTATGTAAGATGTTGGGCCTTTTTTTATTTTTTTGCTTTTTTAATTCCAGCTGAAAATCACATATATAGTTGTCGTAATTGCAATTGTTGGTCACGCAATGTTAAAAATGTTGGGCTTGCGCATGTGCAATGAGGTGATTATGAGCACTGAAGGCTCTCATCGCGAGGCCCAAAAGATACGGGTTTGACGGGGGCTGCAATAAGGCGCTCATTGTGGGGCTTGCGATGAACAACCGAAGGTGCTCATTGCGAGGCCCGCAAAGCAAAGGGGATGGGGAGAGGCTCGCAATGAGCGCCTTTGACGCTCATTTCAAGGCCCAAGATCGCCAGGGCCGAATCTTAGAGGGGGTGAGAGGCTCACAATGAGTGACGAAGGCCCTCATCGCGAGGCCCGCAAATGAGAGGGGGGGGGGGGGGGGAGGACAGGCTACAAATGGTTTCCAAGTTACGGCCTTCAAAAAAATGAAGTTTTTAACGGCCACCGTTATTTTAAAGCCCGTAAATCGGAAGCCATATGGAGGTCTCCAAAAGACTCCAATTGATTACAAAATTAACTGACAACCTCACACACAGCACAGTGGGAGAGGCAGGGAGCCTTTTAGTGAGGTTGCAAGCTAATTTGTTGTTCAATTGCCGTTTTTTGAGGTCTGAAAATGGCTAAGCGAGAAAACAAATGGTGGCCGTAAAGCCGTAATTTTCTTTCAAGGTTGCAAATCGGAAGTTGATCAATTTCCCAAGCCCACAAATGGTTTCACACTTGTAAATGGAATAAGGAAGGGAAGGGAGAGGGAGGAAAGAGACACAGGGGAGGGAGTGGTGTGGAAAGAGACACAGGAGAGGGAGTGGTGTGGAAAGAGACACAGGGGAGGTATAGATAAGGGGGGGGGGGGGGAACCCAGGGCAGGGAGAGGGAGCAAAGAGACATGGGAGGGAGAGGGGGAAAAAGACACTGGGGAGGGAGTGGGGGGAAAGAGACACAGGAGATGGAGAGGGGGCAAAGAGTCACATTGCTCACAAAGTTACGGCTTAAGCATGCGCACAGCTCATGGTGCGGCCTGCCATGAGCGCTGAAGCTGCTCATCGCGAGGCCTGTAAAGTAGAGTGGGGGGGAAGCCTCTCATTCTGTGGCAAACAGCATTGCCAGCCTTTAAATTTCATTGCTGGCATCTTTGAAGGGCAAGTTGCTAGTACATAATAAAGAGGATACACAGACTTAGTACATGGTGTACATTGTGCCAATTTAAGAGGACAGGTGTGTTTCTATTTTGGCACCATAAAAGGTTTTGTGCAAATAACATAACTGTATAATTGTCATTTATGGTAAAATGTATATTTGGTTTATATTGTATCCCTTATGGAGTGCTCTGAAATATACTGGTTTGTTAATGATAATAATAATAATTAAAAAAATGTTGGTGTTGAGATGACCGATTATTGCCTAAATTGGACACTTTATTAGTTCAATAACTCACTCACATGCAGAAAATATACAATTATAATGCAGACAGGATTTATATATGAGCATAAATGACAATTTATTTATAAGATAAATGACAATAAAACAATAAATTAGCTCTTAAAATCCCAGTCATGTATTATTATATTATGAATCTGGTAGGGGATGCAGCAAACTATATAACGATCTGACTGTCCTTTTTAATAGAAGGTCCAGTGTCAAACACACAGTAAAGCATGCTTTTTTTTGTGAGATTTTAAAAGAACAACTTGGGTCAGCATTAATCCATCAGAAATAAAGCACAATAAATAATAATTGGGTAAACATATATATATTTAAGTATTTTAATGTGAATGAGTAGCTTAGTTTAGCAGCCACTCTCGGTTTTCCTTAAAGCATACGTTTGGTAAATCAATTTAGGTTGAATAGTCAAGGGAACTTTTTCTGTCACAGAGTTTCCTCAATCTCTTTTGTGTATACACTGAATCCCAATGCATTTTTAAACCTACTTATGATATTACATTAATTATCCCCAAAATTTGTATTTTTGAATTATTCTCTACAGGCACAATTCAACACCTTTGGTGGGAGTTTTGCTCAGTAAAAAACATCTGGTACAGATCTCTACAAATATATTTAACTATACTTACATTTTATACATACATTAAATACCAAAACCTGCCTCTTGGGCATCACGAGAAGGTTTTACCATGCAGTTAATACATTAACCAAGTACCCTACGTCGGAGGCGAATAGGCAATAAAATATAGATACTTCTATGACAAAGATAATTAACAGGGTAAACATTATGTTAATTAACTGAAATATTTCACTTAGTGATATATTGTAATGGTCATTAAAGTCCTATGTATACAGCATGATCTTTTGAAGAACTAAATCTAAACATTTTTCTAAAAGGCAAAAAAAAATTGTATGCTAATGTACTCGGTAAATGGAACAGGCTTTTTTATTCTCATTAATGTCGCTTCCTTGGGGATTCGTAGCAATTTAATAGTGATTTGAGATAGTAACATTTACGGGCTTGACAGATCAACGACTTAGCTGGGTCCGAGTTCAGAATTTGACGGCCCATACGGAATTTCCACCTGTAACCCGCAGATCGTTTGTGGGTAGCTGAAAGAGGCCAATTTAATAGCCGTAACTCGTGCAGGCTCCTTTACGGGCTAAGATTTCTAAAGTTGGAGCAATTTAATGGGGCTCTAAGTCTATATAAATAGCAAGGAAACTCAACTTGTTAATCAGCCATCACATCATACACCATAAAAAAAAAACAAGCAGAAATGTCCTCTGATTGCTAGTAAAGTACCGAAAATCATAACCTACTAGTATATGTCCCATTGATAATTCCAAGAAGCAAATCACATTGTTCCTGTAATGAAATCTAAGGTTACTGGTAAGTCCTTACGAGTGCTTAGATTTTAACAAATTCTATGTGCTTTCAACCAACTGTAGAGGAACAAAAAATGCCTCTGAGAACCCTGCATGTGTCAAATCTGACCTTATAATCAACCTAACACCTTAATTGTGTCAATTTGAAAGCTTAATTCCTTATATATGACACAACTAAGGGGTTAATACCAATCCCCTCCCGCCCCATGAGCCAGGGGTTTGCCTGGATCCCCTTAAACTTGTAATCTAATATGAGCCCAGGAATCCCTGGGATTCCCCCCAATACCCTTATCTACTATGAGCCAGGGGATTCACTCCCCTGCCAACGCTCTATGAGCTGGGGTCTTGATGACATTAACTATCATCAACTGCAATTATGCATGGTTCCTCATTTGGATTTATAAGTGTTTGTACATCTACCCTCATCATCTGTGGGTGTCAATCTTTGCAACCTCCTGTAGATGTGTCATCTCTGAATGTCCCAGATGTACTATGCATTAGCCCAATGTGTTCCCTTCATCGATAATGCTGAGTGGGGAAGTACAGACACCAACGATTGAATGGGGAAAATCTTTTTTCTATAAAATAGTGTCGGTCTGTTAATCCAAGGGTGTTCCACTGTGTTGATTGATATCAGGGACATTGCACCCGGGCCCTCAACTTGGTAGATGCCTTTGCTACCTGCAGCAGTCACCTGGATTAAAGAGGTATCTTAATTTAATAGCTGAGAGTGCAGTTTATTTTATTTTAAAAAGGTGATCTGCACATATATCTTTATGACCCCTATAGGTATAGAGAAGATTGGTGGAGAAGGAGGGCCCAAAATATTTTGCACTGTGGCTATTTTACACCATAGCATTGTTCATTATGTGTATTTAAAGTTGTATATCCTCTTAAAATTATTGTATTTGGATTACAAAATCTTATTTAAAGACTGCCTCATGGGAGGAAGCAAGATTCTTCTGTGATCCTTTTAACCTAACGCAGTAAACAAAGCCTCTATTTAAATGATATTCTTGTATTATATTGTGCACTTTGGCTCTTCCCTGTTTTAAAATAGGAAGCACAATGCAAAGGTACAGATTGCAATAAATGTTCTTCTGATGTAATGAGCTGGCCAAGTTGGTAAATTGAAAAGCCTGAAAAATACATTTTGGTGTTTTTCCATCCTACAGTTTTTTTCATCATACCACTATGAATTATAGTTATCTATTTCTAAATAATAGGTAATTAACATTTTCAATTAGAACCAGGCTATTTAATCGAGTACATGTTACCCACATTACATTCCTTCTTGCAAATGTCCCATATCTAATGTATAATTTATGCAAATTGTTTTTCTCTTTTTTTAAACAATACTTTACCAAGGATTATATATTTAGATACTGGAAAGTCTTAAACAATTAATTTTTTTATTTTTTTTATTTTATTTTAGAGTTTAATATAATCACTAAACAAACATACAAATGTATTACATCAAATGCTTGTCTGATTTCCTATTTTATAACAATATTGTTTCCCTATATTATACTTTAAAAAATATATATATTTATTTATATATATATATATATATCAGAGTCACATAACACCTATATAGTATGACTTTAGATCCCGGTAATTTTTTATATATTGTTAGAAACTGGTTTCCTGAGTTTGTAAAAAATAGCATTTATTACGGTTATAACATTTTGCTCTTCATCTTTTAGAACAAGAATAGTCATGATATGAAATACGGGTGTAAAAAATAAAGAGTCATCTCCGAAAGCACTACTCTGCAGAATGGGTAGCTTTTTTTCCAGTCATTCAGTCGTGTCCGACTCTCTGTGACTCTATGGACCACAGCACGCCAACCAAATCTTGTGTCTGTTTCTGCTCATCCATAAGGTTTTCTTGGCAAAGATACTGGAGTCGGTTGCCAGTTCTTTCTGTAGTGGACCATGATTTGTCTGACCTCTCTGATATGACCTGCCCATCTTGGGTGACCCTACATGATAAAGTCCACAACTTCATTGAGGTACACAAGCCCCTCAACAAGGTAGCAATCCACAAGGGGAGAAAGGGTGGTAGATACATGGAAAATCCTTCCAGACACTGGACAATACAGTCAGGACAGAATAGTAATTATAGGAAGTATTTTCAGAATATTTATTAAGTCAAAACTGTTTTTCATAGAATATATAGTCTAGATGGACTATGGGTTTGTATTTGCTGCCAAATCTATATTTCTATAATATGTTTAAAATAAACTATTTTAACTGATATTACTTCCACCTTTAATGTTTACTGATCAAGCAAACCCAGGAGAAGTACCGTAGTTGCTCTGCAAAATTGAAGTTTTATTTTGTCCTCTCTAAACTGTGTATTAGATGTCTTCCTGGTAAGGAGAGGTTAATCTGGCCTTCTTGTAACTGGGATATAAGAGAGGCGCTTTGTAATTAGCAGTAGAAAAAACAATTGATGCGAGATTTCAAATCATACAGAAAATACAAACGGCTACGCATGGTGCTTTATTTAACAGGCAATATCTTCCCTACATAACAGTGTTTAAAGAAAACCATCAGTAACAAGAGTGTTTGAAGTATCAAACTTGTAAATTATATTATTTTTATAATTAATAATATTATTAGAAAAAGCATTTATATAAATACTGTATACTTAAAAGTGTTCTTATCATGTTTGAAATTGTTTTCTTTTGTAAGAGCTTGGAAAAAGAGCAATACATTGTTTTAGTCAACCTAGAAATAATTATATAAACATACACCTTTTGCACATTTGCATATTAGCAAAGTAGTTTAATCAGTGGCATATTATGCATATTTAGAGCCACGTTAAATTGCCCTAGAATAAATACACAACATTCTCAAGCTTGCAAATCTGCAATATAAAATACTTTATTTTCACTTTTATTTCCGTGTTATATTGAGCCCGGCAATCAATGTGTTAATATATAATGGAACTCGCATGGACTAGAATATCTTATTTCTGGCTCTATCAATATTGCATTATATCTGGAATGTGGGTCCGGTCGTAAACTCATAATTGAAATCCGTAAGACTTTGAAATCCCACCTCCATTTTTCAGTGACGTAATACTGATGATCTCTGTTGCCACTGGCTCCACCTAAACCCGTAACTACGGGTTTGACCAATTGATCATGTTCACGGCCGCACATCCAACGGTCAACAAATGGTTTACAGGTATGTAAGCCCGTAGCTCGCGCCCTGATCTAATTTAATAGCAGCCGTTGCGGGTCACGTTGCACATATGGGCTTGAAATTTAATGTGGCTCTTGGTGTGGCTCTTGTGTACGTCAATAAATCTGTGAGTTATACCATGTAGGGTCACACAAAATGGGCAGGTCAAAGCAGAGAGGTCAGACAAATAGTGGTCCACTGGAGAAGGAACTGGCAACCACTCCAGTATCTTTGCCAAGAAAACCATATGGATAAGCACAACCAGAAACACAGACAAATGTGCCTGGGGTGCTGCGTCCTGAGGGACTGAACAACAACAAGATCATGTTTGCCAACTAGAAACACTAATTAGAATATTATGTCACTGATTAGCATAACCGGGCACCCATATAAAAGGATACAAATCTCAAGAATTATTTAGTCTTTAAATATTTCCTAGTGCATTTTTCATTACCAAGGAGCCAACACACATCAGTTTGACTTAATAAAAATTACAGTAAAATATTGCATTGTTTGCCACTAAATAATGTTGATAATAACACCAAAAAATCATATTGTATGGATTTCAAAAGTCATATGAAATAATGTTATTCTATTAAAACACAAAACAGCTTCGCAAAGCATGCATTGTCTTCTAGTAACCACACTGCCAATAAAATTCTATTGTGCTGTATTAATTCAAACATATGTGACAAGGGAGTGTAGCATTTTGCGTTTTTTTCTGACTTGAATGTTGAAAAGTAATGTTCTTTGATCACTGGAGCACAATAAATTTTCTTTTATTTAACTTTCGTTTACATGTTAAATTAGCGCTGAAACATTTACATTAGCAAACAAACAAATAAAAAACAGAAAACGCTAATTTGCTCCAGGAGGCCTTCCCAAGCTTATACATCCTAAGCGGCTATGTAGCATTCTCAGAATAGAAGTGAACATTAGCTTTATGATGACAGCATTTTAATGGATGACTATGGGCCCATCTGCTTCACCAATAAACACAAAGGCTGTTAGATTTTGTTAACACTCACCACTGTCACTGTAAGCATTAATTGTCACACATATTTACTTGCAGCTTTGGCAGATGCCATTTCTCCCCTCATCATCCAATATTTTAGATAACGCTTCTTCCTTCATACCCTTTTCATTATTATTCGTTGTAGTATTAATATGATTCATCTGGATACTACATTTTGAATTGCCATAGTAGAGTTGAATTTATGTATATTTTATGTCCATGACTTTTGGATTATAGGTATCTTAAATCTGAAAAAAAAAATGAAGTGTTGAATTTGTAATTCAGATTTTATGCTTCAAATGAAAAAAAAGGAGATTTTTAAGAAGTTGGAACTGACTTTCTATGTTAAAAAACATCTATCTTGATTGTTTAGGCCTTCAGGATGCAATTGTGTTTGTACAATTAACAAAAAAGTTAAATATGTAAAGGAATATACGTTTTGTATTTATTATGAATGATCCTGCCATTTTTAACTGATTGATCAGTGTGTTTATGATTGGTCCTGACACCAGCAATAACAGCAACACAATATTGACCAATGGAAAGCTGCACACATGAACTAGAGCAACCAATAGGAAGCCCATGGCTATGCTGTGTTTGCATTAAGGGGTGCAATATGGAAAATCACTGCTTGCCCTTTTCACACAATAAAAAAACAGATGGAATGGGTGGATTTTAACCTTCAAAAAACAGCTTCTGTACTTTTTTTCTCACATTCTTGCCCTCCTAGTTGTCTCCAACACACAGCTGACTATAGTATCCAAAGTTGACACAAAATAATAACTCTGTGTAGATTGTTTTTACTTTTGACAAGTTGTAGCTGAAAACATGAACTTTGCTGTTTTCTGCATCTATGCGATGGAGATACAGAAAAACAGTTTACAATACTATATAGTTGTGTATTAAACTCCATTTATATTTCCAGTCACTCCATGGTTATAACTCCTAACACAGTGTCTGAAACCAGACCTCTCATTCATGGGTGTAGGAACTGGGGGGGGATGGCCGGGACACCCCTGCTTTCAATCATACTGGGAGCAATTTACTAAGCACTTTCTGAGATGAGCTGAGATAATGTGAGAAGTGCTGTCTTTCCATATAGGAAAATAGTACATAGTAAAGCAGGAGATAATGTGAGATGAACTTGAAGTGCTTAGTAATTCCCCACCAGTGTCAGGGGTCGTGTTTATGGGCCAGCACTCCAGACGTTATGGAATCTTCCACAAAGAGACTACAGAATACATCATTATAACTCTATGCATTCATATGCATTCATTTGCCATGCCTTTGTGAGTAATCTGCTAGGACCATGCCACCTTGAGCACTCCACTTGGTTCTTGTCTAAGGCTTTGTGTCTGATGGTATTCTCAAAGAATTTGATCAATGAATTGATATTACCAGGTCTTTGCCACTATTTTCCTGCTGCTATCACCTTGCCACTTTGTGCATGCTGCCAGGACCTTTCAGTGTTTGTATGACTATGAATATCTTTCTATTGTGTATACACTTGATTTAGACTTTACCAAGGCCTGCACATTTTTGTCAGATCTCGTATTCTTGACCTCTATTTATACAACACATGGCCATTGGCTCTGCATTTTATGTCTGTGCCTAGCATCTGATACTCTTCAGCCTGATTTCTATCCTGTAATGTACTCACTTATTTCAGAGTACTCTTACACCAGGTACAAGCTACATTATCTCATGTAACACTCTTTTTCTATTACCTTTGGCCATTTTGGATGATGACCAAAACAGACCTTTGACCATAACTATTTGCTCCTGTTTCCCTAAGTGTGCACCTCTCTATCTAACCTCTCTGAGTACTGCTGCCCCTGCCCTCCCCTCCTTGATATATTTAAAGGTAGATTTAAGAAAGCTTTTAAGCTTGCACATTCTCACCGCCTTTTGGGCCAAGAAGATTATGTAGGGATGGATGCTAAGAGGGTTGGGCGCTGTGTGGGGCTGGTTGTTGAGAAGGACTGGGTACTGTGTGAAGATGACTGCTGAGAGGGACTGTCTGCTATGTACAGATAGCATAGGCATATGTATGTATGTACATATACACAAACACATATATATATATATGTCCAGGTTTAATTACCTGGTGATCGTGGGAGAGCTCCGCTGCCCCTCCACACTTTAATAGCCCGCCTCCTCTGTATTTGCTGTGCGCACGTTCTTTGCATCACCCCCCCCCCCCCATCCCCCCCCCATTTATTTTGTCTTTTTGGCCCTTGGTTCTCTTAGCAGGCTTAAACAAGTATAGTTACCTTGGCCATGTACATGGGGGAGAGGAGCTGACCAAGATATATATATATATATATATATATATATATATATATATATATGCCAGCACCAACGCCTGCCCCCCACTATCCCTATGTCACTAGAAAGTGGAGCATGTGTGCGTGTCCCCTGGAGGGGAAGAAGCTATTGGAAGGGATCTTGGAAACGGGTGCTTTTATAGGATGGAGTCTTACAGAATGTGAACTTTTAATGGGAAATGGTCATTGGAACATGTACTGAGTAAGATGGTACCAAGGGGGCCCAGCACAAAAAAACAAACAAATTTACAACCCCTCCTTGGAGGGGGCAACATTTTTTTGCACCAGAGTCCTGCATTCTCTAGCCCCGCCACTAGCCCCACAACTGGACCCCACTGTACAATTTCATCGTCTGAAAGATATACAAGGAAAAGTTTCTATAATTGAAGCTGATATTCAATCTATTTGCCACAAATTCTAACGAACTAGTTATTTTATTATAGTCTCCTCATCTCTTCCAATACAATAGAAGGAGTGATTTAGAAATATTTTTTATTTAGTTTTCTGTTAAAATAGAGATCATACTGTGAGAAGAAATAAGTATTTGCTGAAGATTTCTTTATAATTGGCAGCAAACATATAGTTCCACTGTATCAGTAAAATGTCACTGTACAATGAAAAAAATATATATATTTGAAAACTTTAAGTCTGAGTACGAGATAAGTAAGCAGAAAGTCATACGGTTATTTTGAATTAGCATTAAAAAAATTGAAGCCTCTGCAAGTCCCTGGAAGGTTGCATCCTTTTATGAAATGTCCTGTTTCTGGGCCGGTGAGAGGAATGGGTCTGGAGTCAATTTCAAAATTATCCAGTTATCAAACAAAGGCTCTGGTTTTCTGCCAGTTCCCTCACCCCCCACTGCTGATAACTAGAAACACACAAGCCCCATCATCCAGTTCTCAGGCATAAACACAAAATAGATACCTGTACTCATAAACAAAAAAAAAGCTTTGTGCCCATGGCGTACACAGCTGCTGATATTGTTAGTTTGGTACATACGTAACAAACAAGTGTCTTTTGTCTTGAACTGCAGGGGCCTTTTAACTTCTATATATCATACATATACAGTATATAAAGATGGGACCAAATAGAGGAACTAACTGAAAGACATATCAGGGTTACTTTAGCAGGGCACAAGAATTAATGTGGGACTCGTATAGCACAATGCTTAATTATACATATCTGTATATACAACATGGGGCAAATACCTCCACGGCACATGGTGCAAACAAACACAACTTTCTGCCTTTTCATGTACAGTAAAATGTTTCAATGCCATATGTATATTGGTGCTTTTTATTGTTGTTTAGTAGTTCAATTGTGTCCGACTCTGTGATCCTGTAGACCACAGCATGCTAGGCACATCTGTCAGCTACTGCCCCTCTGAGCTCCATCAAGTTCATGTTCATTGCTTAAATGACCTCATCTATCCATCTCCACCTATTCCATCCCCTTCTATGTTTCCCAGCATCAGACTCTTATCTAGGGTATCCTGTCTTCTCATGATATGGACAAAATATTTGAACTTCAGCCTCATGATCATATCCTCCAGCAAACAGTTTGTCTTGATTTTCTGAATTAGTGATTTATTGGATCTTCTTGCAGTCCAAAGGACTCTAAGCAGTTTTCTCCAACACTACAATCTAAATGCATCAATTCTACAGTGCTAAACAGTCTGTGTATTCATGAGCTGTATGAGCTACAGAAGGCAGACTCAAATAGATACAAATTATATGATTTGGACAGCACTTTAAAGCACTTCTTAATAAAATAATGTACATAAAATTAGATACATAGGTATATTAGTTTCCTGGTGATATCCAGAAACTTTTAATGCGCCTTTAATAATGTTTCACAGTGTGTTACTTTTTTAATGAAGGTCTTAGAACAAAATAAATTGCTCTATATGTATAATTAAAAAGGGGAAAAGGCAACTCTTAAACTAGTGCTAATTCCTCAGTATACTTCATGCAGGGCTAAATTTAAAGTGCAGGTGTTCTTCCAGTAATCAGCAAATAAATAGGAAAGAGAAAAAGCTCCAACCACAAAAAAAGCTATATTACTAAATTATCATAAAAAATAGTTTTGTTGATTAAAAACATAAAATAAATGTAGGGTAATATCTTCCCAGCTTGTAGTGCAGAGCAGTTACTACATCACTAAAGGAGATTTTAGAAATGTAGTAACTTTCTGTACTATAAACTAGGAAGATAAAATATTTTCCTGGGCTCCAAGATCTTTTTAGTCTGCCGCCATGAAATTAAAAGACGTTTACTTCTGTGGAAGAAAGCTATGGCAAGTAGGAACAAACTATAAGATATTATACTTTAAACAAAGGTCCGCATAGTTAGAAACATGGGCCCCCATTCAATTGAGAAATTGTAAGTTACTGAAGCCCGTAATGGAGCAGTAAACTAATTTGCTATTCAATTGGTGTCTGTTAGCGAGCCGCAAACCGTCTATCGTTTACAGGCTGAATATCCCTGCGGGTGTGATAATCGTAACTTACAGCCCATCTAAGCCTTTGATCTTTCAAGCCCTCAAAAGTTACAATCGCTAAAATCGCAGATCGCTATCCAATTGCTACAATTCCTCAAGCCCGCAAATGTTTTCACTCCCGTAAATGGCAAATGTAGAAGAAAATCCTACGAGTAAGGGGGTTAAACATCTGATCGTAGCACTGTAAAAGCAAATTAATAATCAATACTGCACTTTAAAAGACGGGGTGAGCGATAAAAAACATTAGAATTCATTGCACAACAGTCTCAAGCTCGCAAATCTGCACTCATAAATTATTATTTTTTATTTCCGTGTCATATCAATCTCGGGAATCAATTAGTTAATATATATCAGGCAACCCACATGGACTAAAACAGTATCGCCATTCATTTTTATTATTTTGTACATTTTCGGATTACGAGTCTGATCCCATATGGGACCTCTAAACGCTAATTGACTCCAAGTTTTACTGACGTAATGATGACAGTCTCATCTACTATTGGCTGTTTCTAAATCAGTGGTTACAGCCTTGCTTAATTGATCATGAGCACACTCAGAAATGCTACTTATGATTGCAGTGTTTACAGTTTTGGCTTTCAGCCCGTAAATTGCAGGCTTGTTCAATTGAATTTGCTCTGTAATTGTAGCAAATTTGAAGCCTGCAGAGAGAGGGCCTGTAATATCTAATCTGCGGCTTGCAATTGAATAAGGCTCATGGCATTCCCAGTAATAACGTACGGATGTAAGAGCTGGACCACAAAGAAGTCTTAGCTTAGTAGAATGGACGCTTTTGAATTGTGGTGTTGGCGAAAACTACTTAGAGCCCTTTGGACAGCAAGAAGATCCAATAAATAAATACTTCAGGAAATCAAGACAAAATGTTCACTGGAAGGTATGATCATAAAGGGTAAAACCCAAATGTTTTGGCCATAGAGAAGACTCAGATGCTGGGAAAGATTGAAGGCACAGAAAGAAGGGGAAGACAGAGGCGAAGATGGATAGATGAGATCATTGAAGTAATGAACATGACCTTGAGGGAGTGCAGAAGGACAGTGGCTAACAGATGTGCCTGGTGTGGGTCATGGAGAGTTGGACACAACTGAATTACTGAATAACAACAAATAAAAATGTCACATTACATATCCCTTTAGTTAAAAAGGCTGTTTATTTATCAACTATTAAATGCTATTATGCTATTATACTATCATAGTAGAATTCATTATCATTTTTACTGGGTTTTATTTGTTTGTTTTTGTTTTTACTACTGACGGGGTACCTTGAATGCTGAAAAGAAGTCAGTTGATTCTATTGAAATGTGATATTCCTTACTGGTCTCAAACAATAATCTATAATAGCTAATCAATAAAAGGATTGTTTATTTTTTCTTTATAAAAATATTTGTCTATTATCTAGTCTAGTTCTTCCAAACAGCATACTATAAATGGGACTATTCGATGATGCCATTCGACGACTTTCATGTTTGAAATAGCCTTATGAATAGCATCTACCTGTAAAATATAATACTGCATTGCTTTATTACTTAAAGGACCTGAACTAAATGTTTTTCAAAGTAAACAAAAATTATAACCTTTATTTTTTTATTTGGAATTATTCTTTACTGGGGAATTCCATTTGGTTTTCTCAGCTACTTCCATTTGCTGCTTTTCGTTAATCCCATTGAAACACTGTCGGTTCTAGCTACCATATTCTCATTGTGCAGATAGAAGCGTCAATGTCTCCTCCTATCTGAGGAAGTTGATTAGCAGAAAGCAAAATGGTAATTTTTTTCGGAACCATAATTGCATACAACTGATCGGTATGTTTCAGCCTAGATCCATGAGGCCCCGGCCAAAGGCAGCACATGTTCGGGGCAGCAAGCTATCTTACTGAAAGAGTACCATGGCATATGCCCAGAAATGTCTATAAACAGAGAATATTCTGTCCCTGGAGTTACTGTATACATAAACACATATTCACTTATGTTTTTCCAGATAGGTGTGTGGTAAACTGGGTAGCTGGAGTAGCACAATTCTGAACTGACCTTGGGCAGCATATACAACTTAATAAATTAAAGGCTGTATATTATTTTTTTTTTAATATAAAAACATGTTCCTTATTTTCCAATGTAGTCAATAAGATGAGTGCATTTTAAATGTATGACTAAAATGGTTCTTACAGTGATTTTCACCTTTAGGATTACCAGGCAATATTCACAAATAACCCAAATGTTTTATTTTGACCTGAATGTGTCTATTATTTGCCCTCTGGGCGGTTTCTGTGTATGAGCTGGGCATTTGGCAGGAAGTGCAGGCTGCCCAGCCGATGTCACATCTCAGCAGGGTTGGTATGCAGCAGACCTTGATACTCTTGTATTTAGTAGAGGCAAACCCATAACCCTCATCATGCCCCTCCTGCAGTAGTCAGGGGATTACATTGCATCCCTTTGGAGTGCATTAAGGTGGTAATTTTCGGATTAGCTCTCTCTTCCCTTTTGATGAGCATGAAACGCTCCATCAGTTCGTTTGGGAATGCATTCTGCCCCTTTGTAGCCCAGATCCCCTGACAAAGAGAAGACACAAGCCCCTGGCATCCTCTTTTACAGTAATGGGTTTTTCATATATTTAAAGACTTAGTGGTATCTTCTTATAGTTACTTCCTGGGGAAAACAGGTTGTGTTTGTTTTCAAAATCTCTACAAATAACAGACTATTCCCCCTTAAAATCCTCTACAGCCATCCATGTGCATCAAGATCACATATCACTAAATTCTACTCCAAGCATAGAGCCACATTCAATTGAGATCCGGAAGCCCGTAAGTGAGCTCGCAAGCTAATTTGCTATTCAATTGTTGTCTGTTTGCCTTCTCTGAACGACTCTCATGTTACGGGCTTGCAAGAATGGAGATGGTTAAACTTGGTATATTCATTTTTGCAAGGCTAAAATCGCAAATCGCTATTCAATTGCTCATTTTCCCCAAGCCCGCAAATGTATTCACACCTGTAAATGGCAAATGAAGGAGAAAAATCCTACGAGTGCTAGAGAGGACCCGCAAATGCAAATAAAAAATCAATTCTGAACTGTAAATAACGGGGAAAGCGATGAAAGACATTAGAATAAATTGCACGACAGTCTCAAGCTCGCAAATCAGCAATAAATCTGATTTCTTTTTTAAGTTTACTTTCAGGGTTAGATCAATCTCAGGTATCGATGAGTTAATACATATCAGGCCACCCATATGGACTAGAATAGTATTGGCATTCATTTTCATAACTCTTTACTTTGCTGGTTTGCGCATGTCGAACCCTGAACCTCATTGAAAGACTTGTAACCTCCATGTTTTACTGACAGTCTCATTTCCTATTGGCTGAATCGAAATGTGAGATTACAGGCTTGCTTAATTGATCATGTTCCCACCCTGAACTGCTCCGAACCCGTGTATAGTTTACGGTTTCGGCTTTGGGACAGTAACTTGCGGCCTTGAGCAATTGAATAGCATCGCAATTGGAGACAAACGGAAGCCTGCAACTCACTCGCAGACATTCGGCTGTCTGCGATTGAGTTGTGGGCTTGGAATTAAATATGGCCCATAGACTGTACTCAGGGCTGGATTAACCATTAAACAAAATAAGCACGTGCTTAGGGCATCAATGAAAATCAATGAAAATTTTCCATTGACAGATATACCATTGACCATCTGGTACAAAACTCCAAATGGTGCAGCTGAACCTGGGGCCACAAAAAGAGGCTTCCACAATAAATAAAAATAAATAAATAAATAAATAAATAAATAAATATATATATATATACAGTGCCTTGCAAAAGTATTCACCCCTTGACTTTTTACCTATTTTGTTACATTACTGCCTTAAGTTCAATGTTTTGTTAATCTGAATTTTATGTGATGGATCAGAACACAATAGCCTAAGTTGGTGAAGTGAAATGAGAAAAATATAAATATATAATATATACATAAAACTATTTTTTAGAAATAGAAAACAATAAATTGGCAAGTACGTATGTATTCACCCCCTTTGTTATGAAGCCCATAAAAAGCTCTGGTGCAACCAATTACCTTCAGAAGTCACATAATTAGTGAAATGATGTCCACCTGTGTGCAATCTAAGTGTCACATGATCTGTCATTACATATACACACCTTTTTTCAAAGGCCCCAGTGGCTGCAACACCTAAGCAAGAGGCACCACTAGCCAAACACTGCCATGAAGACCAAGGAACTCTCCAAACAAGTAAGGGACAATGTTGTTGAGAAGTACAAGTCAGGGTTAGGTTATAAAAAAATATCCAAATCTTTGATGATCCACAGGAGCACCATCAAATCTATCATAACCAAATGGAAAGAACATAGCACAACAGCAAACCTGCCAAGAGACGGCCGCCCACCAAAACTCACGGACCGGGCAAGGAGGGCATTAATCAGAGAGGCAGCACAGAGACCTAAGGTAATCCTGGAGGAGCTGCAGAGTTCCACAGCAGAGACTGGAGTATCTGTACATAGGACGACAATAAGCTGTACGCTCCATAGAGTTGGGCTTTATGGCAGAGTGGCCAGAAGAAAGCCAATTCTTTCAGCAAAAAACAAAATGGCACGTTTTGAGTTTGCAATAAGGCATGTGGGAGACTCCCAAAATGTATGGAGGAAGGTGCTCTGGTCTGATGAGACTAAAATGTAACTTTTCGGCCATAAAAGAAAACGCTATGTCTGGCGCAAACCCAACAAATCACATCACCCAAAGAACACCATCCCCACAGTGAAACATGGTGGTGGCAGCATCATGCTGTGGGGGTGCCAGGAATGGGAAACTGGTTAGAGTTGAGGGAAAGATGGATGGTGCTATATACAGAGATTTTCTTGAGCAAAACCTGTACCACTCTGTGTGTGATTTGAGGCTAGGACGGAGGGTCACCTTCCAGCAGGACAATGACCCCAAACACACAGCTAAAGCAACACTTGAGTGGTTTAAGGGGAAACATGTAAATGTGTTGGAATGGACTAGTCAAAGCCCAGACCTCAATCCAAAAAATCCAGAAAATCTGTGGTCAGACTTAAAGATTGCTGTTCACAAGCGCAAACCATCCAACTTGAAGGAGCTGGAGCAGTTTTGCAAGGAGGAATAAGCAAAAATCCCAGTGGTAGGATGTGGCAAGCTCATAGAGACTTATCCAAAGAGACTTGGAGCTGTGATTGCCGCGAAAGGTGGCTCTACAAAGTATTGAGTTTAGGGGGGTGAATAGTTATGCACATTTACTTTTTCTGTTATTTTGTCCTATTTGTTGTTTGCTTCACAATAAAAAAAAAAACATCTTCAAAGTTTTGGGCATGTTCTGTAAATTAAATGATGCAAATCCTCAAACAATCCATGTTAATTCCAGGTTGTGAGGCAACAAAAATGCCAAGGGGGTGAATACTTTTGCAAGGCAGTATATATATATATATATATATATATATATATATATATATATATATATATACAATAATAAAAATAATAATACAATGGGAATAAGAGAGGTAAATTAAATACATTGAAACGGTTTATTATTGTTTCTATTTTGAATTAGATATATATGGAGGCACCAAAATCTTTTAAGTGCTCAGGGTCTCTAATGATCTGAATCTGGCTCTGACTGTACTGTAGCAGTGTTGGGGCTTGAGAAGGAAGGGCCTTGTGGAAAATAATTTGTCTCTCTCTTCCAACTTCTCTATGAAAAGTAAATGCTTTTAGGGGTCAATAAAAACAACAGGTCACCCTTCTATAAAAATAATGAAATGCCCCTCCCCTCTAATATATTAAGAGGCTCCAGGAAGCAGTGGTCCCTACCCTGTTGAGGGCCCAAATGCATTACACCTGCTGCACCATCAGTAGCTTTGCCTGTGTACTGTAGCAGTTATACCGGGCCAGTTTTAATTGGAAACTGCACTATTTTGTTGAAAATGTCTCTTTTTGTCATTGTGTTATAGTTTGTGAGATTATTTATTCACTGATTTATTCCTTTGTGCATATATGAGAGTAGCACTGACAAAAACAAGCCTGGTAAAAATTGTAAGAAAACAAAATCAGCCCAGATATTTGATGGAATAAATCCAATCTACAATAGGCCATAGCCAAAGAAAAGGTAACTTCTCCAGGTGACAGGTGTTGGGTCACATTCATATGAAAAGGATCATGAAGAATATGCTAATAAATCATGCTAAAAATTACCAAAATATTTGCCAAAGTGAAGGTTACACACTTTTTAATACAAAATGATAAAATGATAAAATGTTAAATCAAGAAGCATGTATGTACATTTTAGAACCGACTCTACACATTGATCTACCAATCTTTGCTTTTACATTTAATTTAGCATAGATTGTATAACCATAATATCAGAATTGTTTATGATAGATAGATAATTATATAGATAGATAGATAGATAGATAGATAGATAGATAGATAGATAGAAATAAATGTCTATGATGGCAATGTGTCCCCATGGAAAATAGTGCATAGTAAATATAGGGATGCACATATCAGCCACTTGAGATGCTTAGTCTCAACCACTTGAGATGATTAGTAAATCTCCCTTACCTTTTTATATACTATGCAATATTGTCTATGGTGATAAATTGAGATTGCCACCTTTCTCCACTTGAAGATGTTTACTAGGCATCTCGAGTGGCTGAAATAATGTGGGAATAAACTCTGGCACATTAGCACTACTCAGGTCTACCTGTGATTTATTAAACTCAGGTATTATAATTAGCTCCATGATGAGAAGCAGTAATGCCTAATGTAGAATTATGTATATACCCTTTTATATGTTACTTATATTAAATAGAGCATGCATTTTTTATGGTTCAAGCATGCCCAGTTTAAGAATTCTTTCCATTGGCGCAGGTGCAATTGCATGTTAAAAAACACAATGCTATATTCAGATGTGTTTCGTGGCCCCTTCAAATGCACAATAGTGGTTGATGCAAGGATGCAATGTTTGGCAGGACGTCAAACCATGCAAAAAGGGAACATCAGCATCACATAGTTATCACTTATATTTAACCATCAGACGACCATATAATCCCCTTCTGGATCACTACCTTGTCCTGGTAAAGAGGTTTGTGTACCTCAGTGCAGCTGTGAGCTATACCATGTAGGGTCACCCAACATGGGCAGGTCATAGCAGAGAGGTCAGACAAATTTTGCTGCACTGGAGAAGGAACTGGCAACCCACTCCAGTATCTTTGCCATGAAAACCTTATGGAGTAGGAAAACCAGACACAAGATGTGCCTGGTGTGCTCTGGTCCATAGGGTCACTGAAAGTCAGACATGACTGAATGCCTGAACAACAACAACCATATAATATTATTCATATACTTAAAAAATAAAATTAATATAATTTTAATTTAGATTTATTTAATTTACATATATTATTAGCCAGATTTATATTTAGTAAAATCAGAGATCTTGGACTTCCAAGGTATGCTACATGTAACACACCCATGACATGCCTATTCACTATAACTCATGATGACCCCAGTATGGTTAGCTGTTATAATGGAAAAAGCCTTTAGTAAATTGCACAATGGCCTTAGATGCTGGATTGCAGGGTTATCGAGCCTATATATGTACCCTCAATCTTATAGTAAATTCCCCCCAATGTGAGAAAGGTTGTTGGACCCTATCCTGTTATAGTAGGGCGCGCGTGTGTGTGCCCTGCGCCACAGTGCTGAAGGGGTGAAAAAGTGTAGTGCAGGCAAAGAACTATTCCATCCTCTGACATGTCGCATCTTGACATGCGGCACGTCAGAGGGAGAAATGTTTTTTTGGATGCACCACTTCAGCACTGTGGCGCAGGGCATGGACATGTGCACGCTACTCTAAAAGGAAAGGACCGGGTGGTTTTCCCCAAAAGAAAATAGTATATAGTAAATCAGGAAAGCACATGAGTTGCACTTAAGATGCTTAGTAAATTTCCCCTGAAAAAGGTTATGAGCTTTCTTAATGTTTCCATATATTAAATAGTGCATATAGCAAATAGAGGAATGCACATTTCAGCCACTTGATCCTTAGTAAATCCCCCATTATGTGTGTGCTAGTTAATCCTATGCAAAAGAACACAGTATTAATTATCTGAGACTTAACTTATTACACAGCATATATAATAATCATAATTATAAAAATGATGGCAATTAAATTTGAAGCCATGGCAATGCTGTTTGCCACACAATGTAAGGCTTTTGCTCTTCTGAGGACCTTCGGCGCTCGTTGCGAGCCTCTTCCCTCGTGTACTTCAAGTTTCCTGCTTTGCAACGATCACCTTCAGTGACAGATATATAAGTACAGTGTAAAAGATACAATTTTTTTAGTACAGTGTAAACTATCCATTTTTGGAGGTCTCAGAGCATGATAAAGTGATTTTTAAATGTAACTGCTTTGCGAGTCTTATCGCTGTCAGCCAATGAGCAGTAATACAGATATGTAAGTGTAGTGTAAAATATACTTTTATTTTAGTGCAGTGTAAATTAGACATGTTTTGCAGGTCTCATAGCATAATAAAGTGATTTAAATGTGTAACTGCTTTGAGAGTCCTAGCACTGTCAGCCAATGAGCAGTAATACATATATATATAAGTGCAGTGTAAGAATGTTTTAGTGCAGTGTAAATTAGACATTTTTTGCAAGTGTCAGAGCATAATAAAGGGATTTAAATCTTTAACTGCTTTGAGACTCCTATCGCTGTCAGCCAATGAGCAGTAATACAGAGATATAAGTGCAGTGTAAAATGTAAATGTTTGTTAGTGCAGTGGAAAGGATTATTTTTTTTTTTATTACTAATTAAAAATTATTAAATGTATGTATGTTAATAATTAATTAATAAATTAATAAATCTATTAGAAAGTGTGAAGCATTTATGTATTCATAAAGTAAGGGCAGTGTAAAATATGATATTTACCCTATTTTGCTTCTAATTATTTTTTTAATAATAATGAATTAATTAATTAATAAATTAATATACTTTACCTATTTATAATTAATACGTAGCAATCAATATCCTGAAGAGCTAACAATCTCGTTGGATTTTCCTGCATCTGAACACGTACAGTTGGACTGTTGATCACCTGAGGAGAAAGTGTCAGCAAAGTACCAAGTGTGCCGTGTATATAGGCTGCATGCGCAAGGCCAAACCGTTTGTTTAGGCGTGTAAATCGCCATTTTAGAATTCTAATGTTATTATTTGCAAGTTAGTGTTGTAAAATAGCGTTTTTTTTCTATGTGTTACTTGGCCTCGCGAGCATTTTCTGTCCGTTATAATGGTATATTTTGTATCTCCTACGTTCCTGGATAACTCGTACATGTCTGGCGGTGATTTGCGCGCTCCGTTCTCCTTTAGCTTTGTTTTCATTTTTTTCGTCCAGCATTTTCTTTCTTGCTTAGCCGATTTTCGAGTGCCGAAACTTGTCAAATATGGCTTAAATTCATGTGCAACCTCACTCCCAGCCTAAGTAAGTCCTGCGTTTCTTAACTGCTTGCAGGCTAAGTCCCGCGTGTTTCAATGCCTCAACGGCTCACCTCGCTTTGCTCACCTTGCAGAAACGCCTTCGCTACTCATTTCAGACTAAGTCCCACGTGTTTCAATGCCGCAACTGCCTCACTTCGCAAGGCTCACAGGGTGATGAGCGCCTTTGGCGCTTATGGCCTAAGTGCTCCGTGCTCGGAAAACTTCTATGCTTCGCTTTGCGAGACTCACAAGCGTGACGACAACTCGCAGTTTGACAATTATAATATGTGATATATATATATATATATATATATATGAAGAGTGAGGGTGCTGTAAATGTCCACTAATCCAGTTGAATAATCAGAGTATTGCAGTGAATAGTAATACCTTTTTTATTGGACAAATGTATTCTTAATACGTTTGTCCAATAAAAAAGGTATCACTATTCACTGCAATACTCTGATTATTCAACTATATATATATATATATATATATATATATATATATATATATATATATATGTATAGTAATGCAGGGAAAGGTGTGACATATATTGTAATTAGGTTTGTGATTTTATTGCTGTCTAATCAGAATTATGTGATGTATGTGATGTTTAATCTCCAAGAGAAATGAATCAAGCTCACATGTATGACGGGAGCTGCTATAATAACATGGCAGGTCTGGGTGGAGCTGATCACAAACTCAGGCCTGCTGAATTAATTATAATGTGTCTTATTCCAGGTGTCAGTCCTTTTCTTTGTGGGTATTAGTGAAATCTATAACATGCATTTAAAGAGAAAGTATTTACCCTGAATTAAAGGATTGCAAGAAGTAATTGGTCAGGCTGTTTAGGGATTAATAATACAGATAGTTTTGTATACATCAAAGAATGAGAGGTAGAGATAATTAATTAAATATTTGGGTATAGTCCTTTTTAGTGTAAATTTACAGGAAATCAGTCAAAATATAAAAATACTAATGCAAACGCTAATATGGCAAATCCTTAAAAAACCCTATTTAAAATAAACTAAACTTGAAAATTAACAAAATATTTTAAAAGGCAAAATAAAAACACATTCTTTAATGTATTACCTTTTATACACAATTAAATCTCAGTAGCAGTTGTCATTGTATTTTCCACTGATCCCCTTCCTCAGGCCATATTCTATTAGCTACTGGCAAATGCCTTGAACTCATAAATTTGGCTTTGGGTGTTTTTTTTAAATAAATGTTTATATGCATTCTATTGACTTAAGAATTCATTAGTGCCAATAAGTAATATTTGCTGAATATGTAGCAATATAAAGAGTGATTATAAATGTTTATACATTTACAAATTTGGCAATTGAATCGGGCCCCATAAGTTGGAAAAGTCTTGATAATAAAATTGTGGGAGCTACAATTGCCATTGTTTAATTATGTCTTATTGAAGGCTTATTAGCTTACATGGACACCCATCCTAGAAGCATTGTTGTAAAGCAAACTGTGTCTTGCAGTAAAGAATAACTGCATATACAAATGAAATAAACATACTGTATTCATTTATTTTTTATTTCTAAAATCATGTACTTATTATCAAGTTTAGCTGTTGTAAGAACCACATAGAAAATGAGAACCACGGGGAGAAATATTTAATTTATAATCATCAAGAATGCTGAAAAGGTTAAAAACCTTTTCAAAATGTGCAAATCATTTAGTACCAAATCAGTTTATGAAGAATATACCCTAGGGATAACTGTTCTTGTTTTTTTTTATAAATAATAAATCTATACAGTATTTAACTAAAACAACAAAGTATATATATATATTCTATACAAAATACATTCACAGTATTTACCTTCTAGAAATACAGATCTCAAACTGTAATACAAAATATGTCTGATCATAAATCAAAAGGGAGTCTATACTCAGTGTTTATATATAAGACTTGTAATTGTGTTTCAGCACTTAAATAAATCATTGATGGGTGAAATTACACATGCTCACTTAAAGTATAATGTGATTAAGAAGAGATGGAATTGCAGTTAATATATTATTCTTCTTATTCTTGAATCTATCATAAACAAGTCTACTTAACTTTTTTGCAGATATAATTTTTGTTGCTGTTAATTAATGCACCACCATGCTTTTGTATAGTAAAAGTAACAAATGGGATTTAAACCATAGAAATGAGCTAGATGATATGGGGGGAGAATGATTACCTCTGATCTGAAAGCTGCTCTGTTCTCTCACACATTGGGTAAGTCCTTTATCATTGGGTGGCACTGGCAGTGCCTCTAGCTATTGCTAGCCTGGAGGTAAACTGTGATGGCAAACTAGGATTGTATCATGAGCTTTCATCAGAGCAATGAGCTTGCCACAGCTGCTGTGTGACCCTGTCAGATGAGAGGGTTGCTAGCCCACAAAATAATGTCCTCATTTTGCTAGGAAATTACCATGTTTATGAATCCATCCACACATGAGGTTTTCTTATTGTTTCCTTTTCCTGTTTTTTCCCCCTCACCCTCCCCCTTCTTTAAGTTTACAGTAAAACACATCAAGTGATTAAAGTGTGCAGAGCAGGAAACTTGTGATTTAACCTGAGTAGACACATTGCCACACAGCATCAACCAGCAATGTAGGTGAACAGCAAGCTTTTGCATTAGATTAATTCATAACGTTTTGTAGTAATTGAAGGTAAAGATGATTAAACACACTTACAGCACAGGGTCTTTTGGGGACTGTTTTTATTCATGTATATGAATTCCTTAATTGTGAGTTATTAGTTAATGTATATTTATTGCACAGTTCTGCACATTGTATTGTAAAACGTGTTACTATTATTTTTCTAATTAAATATTCACTGTAGGTGCATTCACTCATCTGCTGCCACACGATATGAGAGCTGTCCCCTGGTAAGTTTCTTTATGGATCTGTTCTGCAATACAATTAAACATTGGTATTAAGCTACCCATACGATTTGCTAAGAATTATACCAATGAGGATTATAGATCTGGCAATAGTGATGTCACACACCCTCTGACCAGCTTGTCCTACATGTTTATTCCTGGGATCAGAATATGATCTGTGATATTAACATAGGGAAACTCATGGCAAACGTTGTATGTATCAGTAATATAGATGGATAGATAGATTGTATGTATCAGTAATATAGATGGATAGATAGATACATAGATAGATAGATAGATAGATGGATGGATGGATGGATGGATGGATGGATGGATGGATGGATGGATGGATGGATGGATGATGGATGGATGGATGGATGAATGAATGAATGAATGAATATCTTAATTTGCAGCTTGTATTACTACTTTCCATATTAACATTCCTAGCCCAGGTAGTTGTGGTCAACCCTCATATCTGAAAAGAAAACAGCAAAACAGTTAAAGCACCGTCAATATATAAAATTAAACAAAATACAATTATTCCTACAATATAGGGTAGTCATGTTACAATAGTGTATCCTAGAAAACGAAAGGGACATGGCAATAATAACTTGCTTTGCTGCATCAGATAGGGTATTTGATAGGGTGTCACAGGGTGTTCTGTAAATTTCACTGCAGGAAAACTTTTTGGGATTTATCTGCTTTTTCAGGGCTTGGTCTCTGTAAGCCAATGAGATGTAAATACTTTTGCTTAATATTATTTTCATTGCATAAATAACTTTTATGATAACTAAGACATGTTCTTTTGAATGCATGAACAATACTTGTGTTCCATGTACCTTTAATAAAATAAAACGAATATCACACATGCATGTAATGTGCAGCTATTGACAGTATTTTCTGTTTATTCCTCAACATCCATGGAAGTCTCAATCATACAATGATGACTTTAGACCTCAGTCTATTGGATTGTGGTTTGATTTTAGCAATCATACCCATATATAGAAGTCTCAACTGTTTGTTTATATCATATTATTTTTATAAGTCAGTATATAGGTTATTTAAGGATTATCATTAGACACTTTAGCCAACAATACAACTTCAGTGAAAGGCATTGAGAGGTTCCAAACGGCCCCAGGTGACACTCCTACAATGCACAGAAGCTAATGATAATAGCAACTATATATATATATATATATATATATATATATATATATATATAGTTACACAATACTTAGATTGTCAGTAGGCAAATACATTCTAAAATAGTCTATAATTACCATTGTTACAGCTGTAAATAATTGAAAAATTGAAATCCTTATTCAGATATTTTGAATTTGTGTCCATGTCTCAGTATAATTAGGTCTGTAAAATAAATCAATATTCTATTTCAAAACATGACAAATAAATGAAGCTTATGAATACATCGATTTCACATAGATGCCTGATATATTCTTACCCCAGATGATGACTATATGCATGCAGTGCAAAACTTACATTGAGGGATCTTCACTTGTGCTGTGCAGCATCTCTGTACTGATTTATTCTACAACACACAATACAAATCATTGTTGGAAGAAAGACAATTACTGCCAAGACATCATTTTTCACCCAGATTCCTGATTGCATGAGACATTTTTGTGGATTTTATACTTACATTTAAGTGGAGCTTGTT